>JABCMI010000003.1:4770000-7270000 GCA_026261945.1 Hirschfeldia incana | reverse complement strand
GCTAGCAGAATTAGAAACAAAAGGTAAATCTGAAAACACCGAAAACGACGGATGGCCCAAACGTTGATGCCACAAAACAGAATCAGAACCGCCTACTGCCCGATGACTCTTCGCTGAAACCAAATCCGTAAAGTAATACACACCATCGCGTTCTTCACCGGCTCCAATCAGAGTCCTCGAAAAACGGTCCTGTAAAACACAAATAGTATCAGTGAAGGTTGCAAAACAGTTGGATTGCTTTAAAAGTTTTGCAACAGATATCAGAGTGCAATTTAGATCGGGGACAAAAAGCACTCGTTGCAATTTTAATGTATCAGATAAGGAAAACGTTCCCCTCTGCACTGCAAACGTTCGATTCCCATCAGCAAAAGAAATCGAGCATGGTGGAATCGTCTCCATGTCAGTCAACAGCTCATGATTACCCGTCATGTGGTGCGAAGCACCAGTATCAAGAATAACGTCTCCCAAGTTTTTCTTACCCGACAGTTTATCTGACGCCGAGTTACCCACTTTTTCTTGAATCATCTGACTGAGAACCTTCCACTGATCGTTAGTGAACTCTGGAAAAGAAGAGTTCGAGCTTGTGGCATGAGCAACAGTCGCTTGACCACGCCCTCGATTACTTGTACCACGTCCTCTCCCTCGGTTGGTGGCACCCTGTCCACGACCACTACTGCGTTCAGTGTACCAGTCTGGAAACCCCACTAGTTGCCAACACTCTCGCTTTTCATGGCCCGTACGACCACAATGAGAACATATCAGACGCGATCGCAAGATGGAGTTGTCTCCTTTGGTTGATGTCGAATCATGTGAAGAATCCTGTCGAGAGGGATTGTTTTGACGAGCAACAAAGCCTACTGCTTCCTGTTGCTGATCACGAGTACGTGCAGATGATAGCCTCTGCTCCTCTCTTATCATCTTGTTATAAATCTCACCAAGCGATGGTAAAGGATCCAAACTGATCACATTGGTGGAGATATTACCAAAACGAGAATCATCTAAACCCATGACGAATTGGTGAATTTTCTCCTGCTCTCTTTCCTTGGCAATAGCTGCAGCAACTCCACACGAACAAACATGAATCGGCTGATAGACTTGCAACTCTTCCCACAGCTTCGAGAGTTTACCAAAATAGTCCAACACGGACTGCCCTTCTTGTCTGCACGAGGCAAGCTGAGCCTTGATTTGATGAACACGAACCGTGTTCCCCACGGAAAACCTCTGTTTCAGATCTTCCCACAACTGAAACGCATCAGTAATATATGTGACAGTGGAGCGCACCTTGGGTTCGATGGACGATCGAATCCAGCCGACGATCATCGAATTTACTGTCAACCAATTGTCCAGATCAGGATCTCCTTTTCTGGCCTCTTCAGAGTTCCTTTGATGAAACCCAATTTACGTTTGGCTTGCAGAGCATTCACCATCTCTGACGACCATTCGTTGTAATTTTCTCCATCCAACTGAACAGAGGAAATCTTGTTTCCAGGATTGTCGGAACCGTACAATAGGTAAGGCGAGTTTGATACTACTTCGTCCTTCCTGACTGCAATACTTGCAGGATCAACCATGGCTCTCTTTCGAGAAAAAGAAAAAGAAAAAGAAAAGAAAAAGGAACAGAAAAATCAGAGTTTGAGAATCTTCTGCTCTGATACCATGTAGAATTATGTATTCAAAGTGCTTGCTTTATTAGAGAGCCAATGGCTTAGTATATATACAAACGATGGAACCGATCTCAACACGAGATTTATCCTAACAATAAGGACTTATCAACACGTCCGTAATTATCTTAACATATATAACATGTATATCCCCCAATAACTGGTTTAATCGACAGCGACTGTTCCTCTCACGGGGCTGTAATTTGACCTTTTAGTCGAAATTGCACATTTGCCTTGAAACTTAATTAACTGTTCAATTTAGCAAAAAAAAAAAACATTTCAAACCTTACAATATGAATGTGACTGTTTCAGAAGGCATTATTACTATCTCAAACTGTTGGATACTTGGATCTAATTTGGAATACACCTTAGGTGCTTCCTAATTCCTAATTCCTAATTCCTAATTCCTAATTGTGAATAGCATATTGTAACCATTTCTTAATTTTTTTTTAACTTTGGATACATCATTAAATCATTTCTACTTCTATTATAAACAATGATAAACTACTTCATTAACTTAAAATATTTATCTTATGAGATTAAAATTTTATTTCATTTCTTACAAGAGATGATAAGATAAACCCTTGTAAATATTTCAAATTGTATTGTTATATTTATTAAAAATATTTTAATTTACTTTTTGTTATTATCAACTTTCTTTTTGTCAACTGATTTGTAAGGGACGAGAGAACAAAAGCTCAACACCCCACCCAACTGTAAGAATGACGATGTCTTTAACTGATACAAACCAACAATACCAACACAACTTACAAGTTACAACCCCACACCATCAACACAAGAAACATACAAAAAATAACAACACATATAGCCAACCAAAAAGAAAGACCAATATCATCAACAATACTAAGCCATAACAGAGGTTGAAACACTCTCACCATCGAACACATCTTTGAGCCATTAGGAGGACCAAGAGCCACATAAGATTGACGAAGATGGATAGATAATACACTTTGAGAGATGATATTTGCTTCCATGTGTTCCAATCCAAGCTCACTTTCCTTTCACTAAAGAGAGCTAAACGATCAAGTAACAGTGCAGATCATTTAGCCAAAAGCGAAGGCTAATAAAGCACTCGGTCTATTGACTGCACCAGTCTAAAATGGCATCCTCAAATGCAAAACACACATGAGAGGACTTATGTACGTTAATATGATTAGCTTCCTAAATCTTGTCATACATAAATCCATTTATTATTTTATAAATTAAGGAGCTTTTGAAATAATAAAAGTAAAGTTATCATATAAAATATAACAAAGAATTTATTTTATATATTTTAATAACTGGTTACTAAAATATTTTTATTGCAAAAAAAAAAGAAGAGAAAGGAAAATGTCTGTAATGAAATTATTTCCTTTTGTTGTTATTTTACTAATTTATTTTGAAATCTGTAATGAAATTTTTAACTGGCTGGGTTTATTTAAGCGCGGGTCCGTGCCTATATAAAGCAAAGAGCCAACGATTGTTATTCTTCCATCTCAAAAGACCGCCAATAATATCAAACCTCTTTTAGGGTTTTATCTCCAGCGTCCCTGAATTCACCACTTCGCATATCGAACTCACACACCATGATGACTCATACGATTCCCCCACCGACGGATCAACTCGCCGCCGTCTCATTGGCCAACGATGAAGTAGCCTCCTCTTCGACGACCTTGTGTCGACCCGACAGCGAATCAGAACTTACCGACCAGAAGGTCCGAACCAACGGATGGGTTAAAACCGGAACAACAGAGCAAGGAAAAGAAACTTATTCTATCCATGTAGTGAACGATGGATCATCCTCCTCTGCGTTTCCTCAGGTTATAGTGGACGCTTCTGTACCAAATCTCTCATCAGAGTTGGCTGTCACCATTGATGATGGATGCTTGAAGATTCCCTTACAAGGTAGAGGCGCCAAGTACAAGATTCAGCTTACTGTTGAGACGGTCACTGATGAACCGCTATCAGATCAACTGGCCGCCGTATCTTCTCCCACGGTGCAGAAAGCGCTATTTTCAGGTCACGTCCCTATCAAATCCATTCTGTGTCGACCCGACGGGGGATCCGGACTCGCCGGGCAGAAAGTCCTGATCTTCGGGTGGGTTAGAACCGGAAGGTTACAAGGAAAAGGTAGCTTCGCTTTCCTCGAGGTGAACGACGGGTCATGCCCGGCGTATCTTCAGGTTATAGTGGACGCTTCTTTATCATCAGATCTCTCCAAGTTGATAGCTAAAGGAACTTGTGTAGTCGTTGAGGGATGTTTGAAGCTTCCTCCGCAAGGCACAAAGCAGAAGATTGAGCTTAAGGTCGAGGAGGTGGTTAATGTGGGAACTGTGGATCAGGTTACGTACCCGTTTCCTAAGAACAAGCCGTCACTTGAGCATTTGAGAAAGTATCCCCACCTTCGCCCAAGGACCAACTTGGTAAATCTTTTTAAATTTTCTTTTACGTCTATAAACAATTTAGTAAGGACTCACATCAATGTTTCATTTAGATATGCTCAGGACCGGCTCTAATCGCTTAGCTTTCTTTAAGTCTATCTCATTGTTGTCTTTGTTTCAGATGGCTTCAGTTGCAAGAATCAGAAGCGCCCTTGCGTTTGCGACACACTCTTTCTTTCAGTCACAGAGTTTCCTTTACGTTAACACTCCGATTATCACCACAAGTGATTGCGAAGGAGCTGGTGAGATGTTCCAAGTGACGACATTGATCAGTACAGCCGATAAGCTGGAGAGGGATCTTGTTCAGAACCCTCCACCTACCGAGGCTGACGTTGAAGCTGCTAGGCTCGTTGTGAAGGAGAGAGGTGAAGCTGTGGCGCAGCTTAAAGCTGCTAAAGCAAGCAAAGAAGAGATCACTGCTTCTCTTGCTGAACTCAATGATGCGAAGGTGCATTTAGCTAGGACTGTAGAGAGGTCAAGGCTCAAGCCTGGCTTACCTAAAAAAGATGGAGAAGTTGATTATTCCCAAGACTTTTTCGGTCGTCAAGCTTTCTTGTCTGTTTCTGGTCAGTTACAACTTGAGAGCTACGCTTGTGCTCTTGGCAGCGTGTACACCTTTGGTCCTACTTTTAGAGCAGAGAACTCTCATACCTCGAGGCATCTTGCTGAGTTCTGGATGGTTGAGCCTGAGTTAGCTTTAGCAGACCTAGAGGTAAGTAACTTTTGATCATTATCTTCTTCTTTCTACTTCGCGCAAGTAATCCTTAGAAACTGGCTTTTGTGTAGGAGGACATGGACTGTGCAGAAGCATACGTGAGACACATGTGCACGTGGCTGCTTGATAACTGCTATGATGACTTGGAAGTTATGGCGGAGAATGTGGATGATGGATGTATTGAGAGGCTCAAACTGGTCGCATCAACTCCGTTTGTGCGTGTAACATACACTGATGCAATAGAGCTGCTTAAGAAAGCTGTGGCCCAAGGACAGGAATTTGACAACCAAGTGGAGTGGGGAATAGACTTGGCGTCTGAGCATGAAAGGTTTTATTTCTTTCTATAATACATAAATGCTTGTAAGAAAAAAAAGGTTACTAATGTTGCAATTTACAGATACTTGACAGAGGATGTGTTTCAAAAGCCTGTTATTGTCTATAACTACCCTATCGGAATCAAAGCTTTCTACATGAGAGTTAACGATGATGGAAAGACAGTCGCTGCTATGGATGTCCTCGTTCCAAAGGTAACTAATCTCATCATCATCATCTTAGCATAACAGTCTTGAAGTAACTGTCGATACATGGAAGAAAACACATCCTCATTGGCTTTCTTATGTTAATTTTAGGTTGGAGAACTCATTGGTGGGAGCCAAAGAGAAGAACGGTATGACGTCCTCATGAACAGGCTCGAGGAGATGGGTCTACCAGTGGAGCCATACAAGTGGTACTTGGACTTGAGACGTTACGGAACAGTGAAGCATTCAGGATTCGGACTTGGGTTCGAGCGTATGGTTCTGTTTGCTACGGGAATGGACAACATCAGAGACGTTATCCCATTCCCTCGCTATCCTGGAAGAGCTGATCTTTGATTCATTGCAAGCACTATTCTGTATTATAAATAATCTTTCCTTTGTTTTACTTTTGTTTTTTTCATCATACTAGGATGCTTGAATTACAAGTTACCAATGATATATATACTATTAACAGAGACGTTTCTTTACTGGCAAGGGACAGGGTCGAGTATATATATATTCATCCATGAACTTGTCTTTAACAAACAAGTTTAGTTTCTTTGTTAAACCAAAGACGAGACCCAAGATTGTAAACAAACTAAACTTTATAAACCAAGCTCAAGATCTACAGCTTTTGAAATCAAGATGCAACTAACCCTATTTCATCATGAAGTTGAATTATCCGCTTTCTTGGCCAAGGTGGTTTGAACCCGTGTGTTCAGAAAGTTGAACCGTTGAATCCAAAGAAGGGTCGCTGGAAACAAAGAAAACAACAAAGATCTCAAGAATTATGGATTCAAGTTAATAAAGATATCTTTCGAACAATGTGCTATCATCATTCTTACTGGGGAATCGTAGAATTTGATGTAGGAGCGGGAGCTGTCAATAGAGAGCTTCACTTGGAGAATCTCAGCTATCGTCTCGCTAAGCTTCCCATTCACGCCTGCACCTAACCCTCCAATAGATATAAGTTCTCCATAAGCAGCAGGTTCCTCGGTACCGGCAAATGCAATGGGCACTCCGCTGTTAAGCAGTATCATCACATACTGAAAACCAAACCAACGAAGACATTGTAATAAGTTCTTAACACGCGAAAGATTAGCTAAACGTAGCTCACAAGTTAAGTGATTAAAATGACGATTTCGATCAAATGTCGCAAGAGTTTAGTTCCGAAAACTTGCGATCCACACAGGAATTTTATCGAACAGGTTGTTTGCATATAACAGCTATGGTGTGAAACTTGCTTAACAAGTAATGAAAAACCTAAACAGAGACTATAACACGCGAGACATTGAAGGTATGAACGATAGAGAAAGAGGGTTAGAGTTTTAAAATACGGATTCAGGTTTGCCGATGATCTTAGCGACGGCCTTAGTAGCGTCCTTGAGGATGTCCGAGCATGTGACGGCGTCGACTGGTATGTTCGTGAATAGATTCAAAGTGGGCATCTTCTTCTTCTTGTTGTTTCTTCAGACAAAACAGGAGCTGCAAAACCAGTGGCTTTCAGACAGCGGAAGTAGTTGAGATAACGGTCCAAGGAAACAAACGCAAAGGATAACACGAGTATCTACCCTCCTTTTTTTATTTTCTTTTTGTTTAATCGAATCGAATTTAATACGAACCAATCAGAAAAATTACTTTTGATGGGTTACAAGTCAGCCCACTAATACGTTAACCAAATACAAATTGCAGCCCAAATGTAAAATTTCGAACTATATAGTTAAAATCATTACAATGACAAGTTTTAACTCTTACTTCTCGTACAGTTTGGAGGGGGACCGATCGAATTGTCTTTCCTAGTTTCATTTGTTTTTTTCTTCTTAATCAGCATGGCGAATCATGCAAACGCATAACTCTTTCACCTTTTGCATTTCCATGCTTACGATATGATAAAGCCTTTTTTGTTTACCTTTTCAGGATCCAAGGAAAGAGCTACGGACAAATGAATAATACCATTTATTTTAGGACAATTAGAATCATTTGTTTTTTTTTTAATCTATTCTATTAATTCTTCAACATGTCCAGTTAATATATGTTAGGTCCAACAATTATTTTCTTATGTTATTTAGTAAAAAGTACATTATATATTTTTTAACTATATTGAAATTAAACAAACTATATTACGGTAACCACCTTCTATTGACCAAATATTTCGGTAGCCACTTCTTCTTATTAACCAACCCCATATATTAAACAAACATATATTTACTTTCTAGATTTAATATATTTACTTTTATATTTTAATATAAGGTAAATATAACCGTCTTCTATGGTTTTTTGATAATTTTGTCACTTTCAGATTTGCTTATAAATGTTGCATCACGTAACTGCTTCAATTATTTTAACTGTTTGTTTAACCAAACATATTTATAAGATTAATAAGAGTTTTAATAATTGTATTAAAATATTTGGACCTTATATCAATAGGTTATGATACTGTATAATAGAATAGATTAAATATAAATATGATTTAAAAACACAAATATAAGAATTAAAATTTTCAAAAAATAATTAGAACAAAAAATATACCTACCCTTTTAAAGGGCGGGTTAAAATTAGATCAACGATGGAGATATATAATTCTATAATTTTACGTGTTATATAAAAGTATATGTAACTACCTCTTCTTCCCCATATTTGTCGGGAACAAAGCCTTGAGATAACTGCTAATATTTATATTAATTAATTAAATGACAATTTGATTACCTAAAGTAGCTAAAATATAGGGAGACTTAAAGCGTATAAATTTTTTCAAAGTAACAGATCATATTTTAATGATTTGCTTCCTAAACTATATGATCATAGCAACGCAACAATTTGAGAGTGTATATGGAATTATCAAAATTCAATACAATTTGACACAAGTGTATAGTTACGCAACATCACAAATTCAATACAATTATCAGAATCTCTTAATAATAGTTAAAAAAAAGTATTCTACATAAATATGACTACAAAAAAACACATTAAAATTAAATTTCTCAGAAAAAATGTAAAACAAAAAAATATATCCGCCCTCTTAAGGGCGGGTCATAATATTTTTTCTTAAATAAATAATAAGAAGTTTTAATAATTGTATTAAAATAGTTAGACCACATTTATACCAATAGGTCAAATTGTTGTTTTAATAAAATAGACTAATTCTGATCCACCTTTCAAAAGGCGGATTATACTTTTTGTTTTACATTTTTTTTAGAAATTTAATTTTCATATTTGTGTGTTTTAATAATATTTATGTTTTGTAATCATGTGTGTAAAATTGTTTCTAAAATGATTAGTAAGAGATTTTAATAATTGTATGAAAATAGTTGGACTATATCTGGATTATACCTATATTAATAGGTCATGTTCTTAATTTAATTGAATAGATAGATATGATTACAAAGAAAAACACATATATAATTAGAACATACAAATATGAAAAGTGAATTTCTAAGAAAAAAATAAGTAAAAAATATATCGGTTCTTTCAATGGACGGGTCAGATAAAAACAAAAATATGATTACAAAACATACATATATGATACAACTAAAAACACAAATATATAAATTTAATTTCAAACAATATATACAAAACAAATAATATACCCGCCCTCTTAGGGCGGGTCATTCTCTAGTTGAGTAATAAAATCGAACATTGAAACATCACCTAGAGTTTTAAGCTTTAAAAAAGTTGGATTCAAAATATGTAAAGCAAGTTAAAACAACAGTATATTTGTAAATACTATGATATATTGGTTTCATATTTAATTTATTGAAACATACAGAAATTTCTCAAAGACCTTGGGCTATTTCAGTCTAACATTTATCTTTTGAAGTGTCTCTGTTTATCTTGTTCGTTGGTTCTCTTGTTTGTTTCTTTTCCTTCTTTGGATTCCAAAAGGTAAGGTTTACAAAGTTTTATCATAAGTATGGAAGGCAAAAGATGAAAGAGTTATGCCATTGCATCGTTTTTACCCATGCTGGTTCAAAAAAACAAAACGATCCAAAAGTTAGGCGAAGCATATTTGTAATGGTCCCCTACGACATGTTAGCGAAGATCTACTCTTCACTTGTTGTTTGTAACTATTTGGCTTAATTACTCTTGAGTAATGACCCAATTGATGAACATGTCTAAAGTTCACATTTATTACACATCTCACAATGTTCATACGATCTGAACTCTCAATGTTAAAAAGCTTTGTTACTTCAAATTTAATACATGTCTGAAGATTTACCTTGTCTACGTATATATATATGCTCATACACGGAACAATATCTCGATTTCAAAACCAGAATACCACGAGAATAATGAACATACACCTGAGAGATATTAAAGATAGTATGTCCCGTGAGATATTTTCAAGCTTATGATATCCAAATGAATTATGCTTTTAAAAAAAGTTTATCAGATTGGACATGTTTCTTTTACAACAAATATGTCTTTCCTACTTTTTCTTATATCATGTGCTAGGTTCATATGTTAACCTATAATGTAAGAACGAAATATTTGACTATTAATCGTAAACAAGTTCCCACAAGTTTTAAGAGTTAGTTTAGTTGAAAGTGTGACAGATCAAAATCAATTTTCTTACAGTCGTCGTAATGATCACGTTATCTAACATCTAATCATTTTAACACTTAGTCCGCGTAAATGATAAATCACAACTCCAATACGTCTCATCTTACTTTTTACGAACATGTGGAGTCACATAGAGTACTCCTTAATTAATTATTCAAGATAGTAAACTTAGCTATAAAAAGTTAACGACGCAAAACAGGTTGAACAGCTAGCCACTCTCTAAATTTCCTAAAATAGTTGGACTTGATATCTATCCACACACATGCTGTAAGAATTTACTTCAACCACACATGCTGTAAGAATTTGAGCTATTAATATATTTTTCTCCACAAAGTTTATATGGAGTGAAAGAAATGGAAGAGAGGTCACATGTTGTCATAAGAAAAGAATGTAACATAAAAACAAAACTTACTTTGGAGTAGTGCCATAATAAGGTTTATCCTGTTTTCTTCTTGAGGTTCAAATTCCCTCCAGCACACTTCTTTAGATAAGAAATTTTCTCTAGATTAGTTTCAATTTTCTTAAAGATATTTTACCATCAAACGAATTTTGTTAGAACATTTTTGGTTCGGCTTGTAAGTTTCGATTTCTGGTCGAAAATATCATTTTCAAGTTAATGTGTTATCCTAGTTAGCAGCATCTGAACCAGGTTGAAATGAAACGAAGTCTGAAACATTATTAAGTTAATTTAAAGATTAAAGATTTTGTTGATAAAAATTGATGTTTGTTTTTTTTCTTTGATTTTTATGATAATTTTTTTTCTCTGATATCTTTCAGATACTCGCGCGCCATTAGAAAAATAGACCAGACATCAAATTCATAATGTTATAGTTAAATATTTTAGTTTCAGTTTTGTATACCAATTCTCTCAGAAACTATAATTGACATGGGATATAATCACCGTTGGGAAAAGTTTGGATGGTTTGGGAAAGTGTAATACAGTTTTACGTTTCGATAGTATACGGATAGGGATAACTCGTGGATATCGTATCTGTATGACTGTTTGAACATATAATGGATACGTATTGGGAGTTATATGTATTTCCTAACATAATAACATGATGTAAAAATATATTTAAATCTCAAAAGTTGAAAAAATCTAATATCTAATCAGAAGTCATTGAACGTACGTAATGAGGTAAACGTAGGCCTATCTTTCGCCACAAACTACTTCAAGTGATACCAAAAAGGTTCCAATCATTTTTCATCTCACATACACAATCCACTAGCTCACCACTTTCTCCCTCCACACTTTGGGAATAATATAATTTAATGGAACATAATTACTATTAAAATACTATTATAATATAAGTATATATGATAAAACAACTTTTGAGAAAAGCATATTTCAATGTTATAATAAGTTTGCTTCTAGTTATATACCATATTAGCCACAGCTGTATGATAAAAGTCAATATTTTAATAAGTAAGGTATATTTTTTGTCTTACTTTTTTCGGAAATTTTAATTTTTATATTTTTAATGATTTGAGTTTAATATTATTTTAATTTGATAGAAAAATCATATAAATAAATGAACTATATAGTTAGACATATCATTTATCAATATGTCATGTTGATGTTTTAATATTTTAATATAATAGATGTGAGCGTATATTTTTTTTTGAAACTGGATGTGAGCGTATATTATACTGTATGTTATCTTCAGTTACTTTATGCAAATTTAAGCTAAAGATTACTGAATTCCAAATGCTTTTTATTCAGTAAAAATTCTATAAATTAATAATATCGAGACTTTGAGATTTTATTAATTTATAGGAATATTAATTTATAAAAAAAAAATTTTATTTTAAGAAAAATATTTGATTTTAGCATATAGACATTAATTGGTATTTTTTGAAATTTGACATTTAGATTAATTTTATTATATTGTTTGGTATACATAATACATATTTACGTACTACTTAAATGTGGTTTTAGATATAATATTGATAAATATTTTCAAAATATATTAATTATTATGGTTTTATATATTATTTTAAATATAAAACAAACAATATAAGAATCTGTTCTAACTTATATAAAAAAATATATACATATAAATTATTAATTTATAATTTTAACGAGACCTTATATTTACAGAAAAAAATCTTAAAAATAATTATCTTATTATTTTATAAATTTATGTCGAATTTTGAACGGTTCCATGTTAAAACTGACAAAATTTATTATTTAAAAAAAAAAATAATTTATTGAATATTAATTTATAGAGGTTTTACTATAGTTAAAAATATATCATGTATCATAAAACAATTGATACTTACTATATATAAGCATTGATATATTAAAGGAGAAGTTTTTCTAAGAAATATGTTCACATTATAATGAGCACGTGACAATCAAATGAATTTGAGAATGCGCATTTACACTCTACGTAATTGTTTTCACTCTCTAAATAAATGTGTTCACACTAGATATTTTATTTTTTATTTTTTTAATATAAAACTCACATTTAAGGTTAAAAAAATATGAATTTAACATTTAATTATACAATAGGATATTAAGACATGATAAAAACAATACATAACCAACATATATCCAAATTGAGGTTGTTCAATATGTTAAAACCGAACAGTATCAAACCGAACAGTATCAAACCGAACAGAAATAAATATTATGGTTTTGTTTTGGTATATACCATACGAACCGAATGGATGTGATTTTAAAAAAATCATAGAATTTGGATATAGTTTGGTTTATAACCGATTAAACTAAAAAAACCGATTAAAAGTAGAAAAATGTAAATCTTTTATACATTTATAACGACGCATGAATGTCTATTTGTTATATAAATTGAACTATAATTATAATTTGTAAATCACTTGAATCACTTAAATTATAATTAAGTAACAATTCACTGCAACTGGATTTTCTTATATATTTAGTCTTCTTTTTTATTTTATTTTTGTTTCATTTTAACATTGACTAAATTGAAGAAAATTTTATTTTTTTTGTTAAAGATTTTAAAAATGTGATTCAGTTTCGATAAGAATAAGACATGGAACTAAAGCAAAAATTATAAATTTGATGGACTACAATTAGTTGAAATTCTTTCAACTTCATTTTTATCTTTAAACAAATAGATTTGTGTTCAATCAAAGACATATTAATTTGATGAACACTAAATATGGAAGAATAGAAAAAAATTTCTCTCGTGCTTCTGTTTTATTTTTAAAATTTAGAGCTTTGATATTAATTTTAGATTTGGTTGTTTTTTAGATGACAAAAGCATTTTTTGCTTTTTTCTTCTTTTATTTAAATATATATTATTTTTTAATAAATGACTTTTTGACAACATGACTCTTAAATTCGTATAATATATAACATGGTCTCAAACTAAATAATTATGTTTTTTTGGTATAAAACCGAATAAACTGAAAACCGGCGGTATATAAACTAAATCGAACCGAAGTAAACATGTATTTAGAATAGTACTTATATTTTACTAATCAAAATACCGAAAAAACGAACCGAACCGAAACCAACACGATATCCAGATTGGATTGAACACCCTAATCCAAATGAAATGGATCTATTGTTTCAATAAAAGCAATAATTTCATCCCACGCGGGTCTGTATTGTAGTAATCTGGGTGTTTTATGCCAAATTACTAAATTCGAAAACCTTAAACCAAGAATGATTACGAATTAGTAAAGTCGGTTCTTAGGAACACACGTGAAAACGTTCCGACCAGGCGACCATATCAGTTATCGGACAAGTCACCACGTCATCAAAGAAATCTAGCAGAGCCAATGATACTAGGCCATGCTGATGGATAAGGTGACCTTTTCTCGATTTCTCTTTAAGATCCCCAAAAGATTGCAGGTTGGGATGATGATGGGGTTTTGCAATTATTTTTTAAAATAATCTAGAGGCAGAATCATATTTCTTCCACAAAACCAGTTGATAATTCTTTAGGCTCTGAACATTGATCTATTGACTGTCCGTCTTTTCTTTTGTCGAGTCTGTCCGTCTAACCTAGAACGTACGCTTTCTGTTTTCCAAAAAAAACAAGGTACCAAGAGAAGATCTGATGCGGCAGAGGTTACCAATCCCATCAAAATATCAAATAAGCCAAAGAGACATCAAGCGTTATTTTGATATAACATCTGTACGATGCCTTAAATAATTTCGTTGTTAATCTGGTAGTTACAGAATGAACTTACTAATAGTGAGCATGTAATTTAATAGCTTATTCTCTACAATAGTTACTAAGTGCTGAAATAATTATTCGCAATCGATGAAACTCGATCTCACATATTTATGCACCTATGTGACTATGTCAAACACTTAACTATCAAACGGGTGACCAGTATTAAAACTTTTGTTGGTAAACAATAACTAACCTATATCAAAATATATTCCAATTCATAGAGTTAAACCAATGATCTCATATCAATAAAAAAAAGATGAGCACTACATGTAAACTTATTTGCTATTATATTTTTTTTGCTCTTGATATTCTAAAATAAAAAAATGAAAAAAAAATTCTTATGTCGTCAAAATTTATCTTCATAGATAGTGAAAGCAAACATTTCTACATTGTAAACACAATTTTCACAAATTTAAGAATTATATGTTGTCTACACTACCTCTAAGAATAGGATGGTTTTCATACACATCATCCTCCAAATCAAAGTTTTACATTCAATATATAAAGTGATCAGTTTCGTTGGATATTCACATTCTTCATAACATGATCTTCCCTCTCTTTGATATCGAATCATCAATTTGTATTTCAGTTCATATTGTTCTTTATATTTTTGATAAACTCAAAATTTTACGTGGATTTTCATTTTTGTTTTAAAGTTCGACCATTCTTATTCTTCTAAACTTACTATGTAATCTAGGGAAAATAACTAAAATTATATTTTTTTGGAAATTTCCAGAATATATAATATATGCTCAAGAAAATTGAAGACAATGTAAACTTTTTTTTTAAAAAAAGAATACTTGATAAAATTCGTGTTTGAATTTTTGATGCATATTCAAAAATATATAATTTATTAATTTTCTCCCACTTCACAAATAGTACATTACATATCATATTTTATGTCATGAGACATAAATTTGTATGACTAGTAAATTTTTTGATATCACTTACTAAGTACTTTAGTTTTGAAAAGCATTTTAGCTTCAAATAAAAAAGATTTTTTTTATTTAATTTGAAAAGTCCCATAGTTATTTTTGTATCTCGATAAAATTCTCGTTTCATAAGGTATATTTGAATTTTTTTTGCTGTCATGGAAAATAAACTGTATGAAATTGTATGGGTCATGGAAAGTAAATTTGTTTTAAAATTTTGAGGAAATGGTATTTAATACTATTAATTTGGATTTGGCTTTTCCTTACACACACACACACATATATTATTTTAAGTATAATCATGTTAGATAATCTAATCATTTTCAATTAAAAACTTCCTTCTAAACTTTAATAGTTTCCTTGTATAAAGATATACAATTCTTATTCGAGGAGTATCCATATCCGTAAGAAATATCTAATAATTATTTTAAAATATATAGATTAATACAAAAAGTGAAAAACAAAAAAATCAGCAGTAGACCACATACAGTCCAGAACTACCGATTGCGAGCTATCTTTGTCCTTCACCATATGCTCTCCCTTCAATCTCTCGTCTTCTTCTTCTTCCACCACTCTCTCTAGCCACATCTCAATGAAATTAATCTTTCACAACTTTTATTTACAAAGCTAGACACTTCTTTGTTTTTACTAACCCGTCACTAAAACCCTAATATTTGCTTGTTATATATCTCGTGACTCTTGTTTCTCGGTCCAATCTCTCCCTCTCTCTTCATCCCTCACTAACCAACTATAGTTCTTTATGTAAAACTTCACTCGTTGGCCAAAATCCCAGATTCCAATTGGTTTTCTTTTCCCGTTCTCTGCTATTTCACTAGATGATGAACATTTGTTAAAGAAGCTTTATATCATCTTCCTCTTTCCATAAAGTTTTGACATAGTTTTATTTTATTTCTTTAATTTTGTATTTATACAACAGAAAAAGGGTTCTTCAGAGGGTTTTAGGTGTTAAAAAAATATTAAACACAGTACTATTTTCAATTTCCTCCTAAACAAAACAAAAGAGAAACCTGTATTTCATCACTCTCTGTCCTCCACCCAAACAGAGTATAGTTTCATACTGTCCTTCAAATCTCTGATTTCTTGGGAAAAGGCCTCCCTTCTTTTTTTCATTCAGCCAAGAAAAATGTCGGCTTGCTTAAGCGGCGGCGGCGGAGGAGCCGCCGCGTACAGTTTCGAGTTAGAAAAAATGAAATCACCACCACCGCCACCACCACAGTCAAGCTCAACGACAACGAGAGCCACTTCACCGTCATCAACAATCTCCGAATCATCCAACTCCCCGCTCGCAATCTCAACGAGAAAGCCAAGAACGCCGCGAAAACGACCGAACCAGACTTACAACGAAGCTGCAGCTCTTCTCTCCACCGCTTACCCCAACCTCTTCCCTTCATCCTCCTCTTCAAACAACAACCTGTACGCCAAGAAGAAGACTCAATTCTACGGATTCGCTAAATCTCCTCTCCTCAGTGACAACAACGAAGACGCTTCCGAGCTTCTTCTTGAATCAATCGAGGAGCCTGACTTTCTCTTTCTCCCCACGACGATTCGAGCGAGTTCATCAGAGTACTTCTCGGATCAGAAGGAGGTGAATTCTTCCGGTGGTGAGAATCAATTTGAATTCTCCGACGAGTTCGATGCGGAGTCGATTCTTGATGAGGAGGTTGAACAAGGGATCGATAGTATAATGGGAATCGTCGAATCCAATTCCGGTGATAACCGTGGCAATCTAATTAACCGGTTAGAGCAGATGGTTAAGATGAACCGAAGAAATAATGGATTCAAATTCGCCGGAAGCTTCTTCCCGTTGGGACTTGGACTGAGAAGCGCTCTCAGAGAACACAACGACGCGAACTGGTCCAGATTCCACACCGTCGATTTCGAACAGATCTCGCCGCGGATCCAATCCACCGTCGATGAGGAGAAAATCGAAAGTAAGAAGAGCAAGAAGAAGAAAAAGAAGAAAGTTACGGCGGTGACGACGGTGCCATTGGCGGAATCGGGTAAAGAAGATGCGGAGGAGAAATCAGGTGAACTGATGCTGAAGCTTGACTACGACGGCGTTTTGGAAGCTTGGTCTGAGAAAGAGTCGCCGTTTCCCTCCGATGATATTCTGGGCTCGGAAGCTACTACCGGAGCTGACGTCAATGTATGTAACAGTTATTCTGCTCTCACCGTTGAAATTTGATTTTTTTTTAATTAGTTTTAAATTAATCGTACTATCTTTTTTAATTAATTTCTCATAGCTGATAATTCGAAATTCTGTTAGACCTAGTAGCATGCTGCCACGTGAGACGTTTTTAGTGCTGTCTGAATTTGAAGGGAGTGTGTCTGTTTTTGTTTTTGTGCTTTAAATAAATAATCAGGACTTATTAGCAGTCCCAGTATGGTTTGACTATGAAATTTTGGACAAAGTTTTCAAGTTTTATTAAGTTTCTGACAAGAATTTATTAATTTTCTGTATTTTTAAATAATGAAAATAATAACATTTGACTTTGTCACAATTTTCAAAACCTTTTTATCATTAGCACAAAGAGAGTTTCTTTTTATTTTTCTCAAGAGGACTTTATACTCTGCACGTGAGTTTTCACGTATTAGATAAATGAAAGAGGTTCACAGGTTTATTTCGCGTATATCCGTTTTTAGCCGTATACTCCTTTTAGCATAAAAGTCTACAAAGTACAACACATGAACGAGAAAACTCTTCTTAGCCATAAGAAATTTACTAGAACAATGTCGGGGGAAAATATAAAGTGATATTGGTATCTCTTAGCTTGTGAGCGTTTGCATTATTTTAAGACTGAACTACTTTAAATGAAAGTTGTTAACTGATGCAACCAATGAACTAATATGGATTTGGGGCAGGCCAGATTAGCTCAGATAGATTTGTTCGGAGACAATGGAGTACGAGAAGCAAGTGTTTTGAGGTACAAAGAGAAACGTCGAACTCGGCTCTTCTCCAAGAAAATTCGATACCAAGTTCGCAAAGTTAATGCAGATCAGCGTCCTCGAATGAAGGTATCCACCTTAATCCGTGGTAAAAACATGTAGGTTCTTTTACCATTCAATATTATAATTTGATTTGATAATTTTACACCGGGTTTATGAGATTAACATGAGTTTTGACAGTTTCAAACTTCGTTTATATTTTTGATCACTAATTTTCTTGTAAAATCAACAACCAACAGGACCAAATCTGAATTGAACTACTTATCATCTAAAAGCGTAGAGATTAATTTGTATACATAATTAATGGAAACAAACTAAGCAATAACATAACGTTTATTACCTCCGTTCCTGAAAATATGATTTTTTAGAGTTTTCACGTTAATTAAGGTCATAATAAATGTTTACTTTTTAATCTATTATTTATTTTTTTATACACTTTCCAATAACTATCCACCAATAAAATTTAATCAATTCAAATATTCACAATTAATGTTTCTTAAAAGTATACAAAAGTACCTTAAAAATATAGAAAATCCATCTTTGTGAAACAAAAATTAAATCTAAAAAATCTTACTTTCGGGAACTGAGGTAGTAGATTGGGTCAAGGGATAGGGATAACATTGGATCTTGATTAAGACAAGAACCTAATATTAATGTTTCCTTACTTTGCTGTGGTTGGTGATTAAATTGAAACAGGGACGGTTCGTGAGAAGGCCCAATGATAGCCCTCCAAGTGGACAAAGATAGCAAGGAAAGCAGAGCCAAGATTCATCCCTTTTATCTTCTTTTTTTTCATTCCTTTTTAGTTTTGTATTATCTTTTGTGGTTGTTTGTAGTTGAAATTTTGTCACCCTCATTTTTATTCCTTAGTTTATGGTCCCTTTCGTTTATATTGTAATTTTCCTTAAATAAGGATCATTAAGGAGAGGTTAGATGAGAGAAAGTGAGGGATTAAACGAATAAAAGTTTTTTTTTTGTTTTCTTTTTTTGCACAGAGAAATGTGTTGAACTCATTGACTGTATGTAGGTGGAACTATCAATAACAGCTGGAAGATATTGTTTGTGATGTTATATACAGTTACTTATGCATGAAACAAGAGGAAAATCAAATCAAACCAAATGATCTTAGTTCATCTAGAACCAGCAAATGTCCGTGTGGAGACACCTAGCTGCATACCAACACTAACTAATGTCTCTAAGGACCTACCACTGTTAGCTAAGAGATCCTCATCGATCCGGATAGAGTTCTGCAAAGAAAAAAGGAAGGTTGATGCAAATTGGAGAATAAGTCCAGTGAATGTATGAAACTGTTCTTATAGATTTTTATGTTTATCATAGGCCAACCTTTTCAAATACGCATATAACTGTACTTCCACCAAATGAAAAATAACCAAGCTGCAAGTTAATAAAAGTGAAGTGTTAGAAGATATTTTTTTCAAGTGTGGTTCCATTGATAAAAGTAGAAACTGCTTACTTCGTCTCCTTTCTTCACATGGTCCCCTTCCTTTCTGACAAAACTGATGCTGCCAACCATTGTTGCACCGATTGCAACAAAAGCAACCTGTTATAAATACTTTATTAGCTGACTTTGAAGTTATGTTGTATGAAATTTATTACTCTGATTCGTTTGTAAATATGGGCCTAGGGCTTTCTAGAATTCATCTACTCGTTACAACTTCAGAATCCAACATTACCAAATGTTCACTCACTAGCAATTTCTAGTCATCCTATCTCTAAGGCCGCATATTAAGACAGAAGTAAGGAACCTTTCCAAACTCTGATGTTGATATAATTGCCACGGTTCGTTTATTCTCCGTGAATACGTTACAGTATTTGCTATTGACTGCTATCGGATTAACCTGATAACGAATGGTAAGTCAGCAAACATAAGTGATTATCATAGCTAAGCATAAAAGAACTGAGGAGATCTTGACCAAGTACCGTATATAAGCTCCCAGAAACATCGACAAACTTTTCAATGACTCCAGAGACAGGAACATGAAAGCGATGATAATCCTGTAACAGTAGTTAAGACATGTTTAAGTGACTATGTGGTGTGTTAGCATATAACTGGTATTCCAATCGGACGTATCCCTTCTCATTGTGTACCTGTGGTGCTAGTCTGAAAATCACCAAAGATCCATCAAGAAAGGCATTTGGATTCACATTTTTCCCAAGGAGGCCTCTAATCGAAAACTTCCGGCCCTATCAATGTACAAAATAAGTTTAGGATGTGTTGCAACATATCAGTTTTAACATCATTTTCTTTGAGAGTTTTCTAAATCTTGAATAGTAATAATTATCATATAGTAAGCTACTATGTAAACAGTGTTACCTTGATCCAGAATCTGGTGCTATCCTCAACTGAGTGGAATGCCATTAATCGACAATCAGCACCACATACAGCAACATCATCACGATTCATGTGAGCAATCGGTCTCGCACCAGGTTTCAACTCCCTTATGAAAAATTCATTGAATGTCTGCAAGTAGAAAAAGACTGAGTCTAAGAACTATAAACATTTGGAAGCAACATTAAGACTATACCTTGAAGTGTTGTAGAGGATACTTGACTTCAGCCATGTTTATCTGATCCTGCAACAGAAAAAACCTCAATTCCAAACCAAACATCCAAACAAACAAATCACATCTCAAAAGATAGTAGTAACTTTCCATACCTTAAAGAACTCGAGAAAGCTAGGAATTTTTTGAGCGGATTCAACTGTGTTCATTTTCTTCCCTTGCTTCTCAGAAAGTTTCTGCAGAATCTCCTTTGCCCCTGGATCAAGAAGATATAAATCAACGCATGCAGATCTGGACGTGAATATTATAGACAAATGAAACTGTATAGTGACAATAAAATAATTTATCACATAGGTTGCATTTTAGAAGTAAAAAATGTTAATTAGTTTACCTTGATCCATTAGTCTAAGCCCAATTTTGGACTGGTAAATAGCTCTCATGGACAGAACAATCTTCGAGTCTATCAACTCTTCCACGAGCCTCTTAGTCTTCCTGTCAATCACCTAAAGCAAGAAACAACAAAGACTTGAGACATTTGAGCAAAATATCATGAGACGTAACAAAAGAGAGAAGAAAGAAAAGCATACCACAATATGAGAAGCACTTGAACCAGTATTCAAACCAACATCATAAGTAGATAAGTGTGTCCATTCACTTAGTTTGAACATCCATCTGAACAACATGTTGTATGGTGTTGGTAAGGAGAATCTGTTAGTTTCTGCCTGGTTATTAATCTTAAGAAAGAGAGACTTCTTCTCACCCATATGAAGCTTGTCTATCAGTCAAAAAACCACCAGTCATCACTTGATTACCCGTTCCTTCGTCAAAACATAGTGTCATATGTATCATCGCGTTGAGCTTGTCAGTGGGTTGAAGAGACTCACCACACACCGGACAACTATTAATAATTGGCTCCCTGCATTAGAAAATTCAAACTAAATTCAAAGAGATATAAAGATTTTTTTGAGAAATGAAGTGAGCGGTTAAAGATCATTTACTTCTCTTGTTGCAGAGCAAGAAGCGCAGCCAACTCATCAATACTCACAACACCATCACCATTAAGGTCAGCAGCTCTGAACAGCTCCTCTTTCTGGTAATCATCAACGAAAACATCAAGTCCACCTTACCTTTATTATACTTGAGACTTTCAGAAACTAAATGAGACTAATGACATAGATGCTTAAAAGCCACGGAACCTTGTTAGCAGCCACTAAGTTTCCGAAAGCACGTATTAGATCAGAGAACTCTGAGAAGGAGAGTTGTCCATCTTCATTGTAGTCCACTACTGACAAGATACGCTTTGCAAACCGCTTCTCTGTTTCAACAGGATCCTGCAGATTGTTAAGCAACAAAAAAAAAATGTCAAACACCATCGCTTTGCTATTGTAATTTCACACGAAAGGATAATATTCCTTTTAACAGTCTCTCTACCTCAATAGCGCACGAAAGGAAAACGGTGCCAACAACATTGGCTGAAGAAGGATCTAACAAGTCAAATGACTTACAAGCTGACTCAGGTTCCTGTGTCACACCAGATAATTAAGCAGAGGGAGAAAAAGAATCTACTTAATTATAATCAAATCATCGTATTACAAAAACTTACCTGCACTACAAAATCGAATATATCAAGCTCGCAATAACCTACGATTTTGTTCCTCGACAGCCTATTGGTCTACACCAAGAAATTATTTTCCTTATTATAATAAAAAAGAAGAAGCAATATCATGGCTAAACTCATCAAAATTAAGATAATTAAATAATTAAGAAACCTCAAACACTGAGACCCTAGCGAGACTTGGTCCATTTTTCTCCAAGAGAAGCTTCTTTTCCTATATACAGAGAGAAACACCAACATGATTTAGCAGTAGCACAAGTATTCAAAAAAAACGGTGATATTCAGACATGGTGTGGATCTACTTACTGAGTTCCAGATTGGCTTCTCCGTACTGCAAATTCATGACAAACAAAAGTAGTAAATGTTATGACCAAACTATAAGAATCTTCTTAAAAACGAAACGCTGAAAGAATTTCCAGACAAGACATACGTGTCTGAGATCTCTGTTCTGAACGTCTGTTCACCGAACGAAACACAAGCGAGCCACTTGTCCTTAAACTTCATGTCCGCCTAAAAAAGATAATAAGCCAGAAACAGAGTCACTAAAGAAACCACACGCAAGAAAAAAAAACAAAAAAAAACGTGAAATTAAGAGGAACGAAGCATACGTACGCCTACGAGAGTGAGAAGGGCAATGCCGGAGAAATCCTCGACGGTGACAGCTCTCTGATTCACAACACCCGCAGCGTTGCGGGAGAAACGAGTACGTAAATGAAGACGGTGACTGCGAAACCTCTGTAGCTTCTGCTTTAGCCTTGACCGTCGCGATTCCTTCCCCTCCCTTGAGCTTCCGTTTCCCATTGCTCCTTTGTCGATCTCCTCGTCTTCCTCAATCTCAAAGAAATTCACAGTTTTGTTTTTTCTCCAAACGAATTCTTCTACGTTTGACCGAAACGTGGCCGTCCATAACAACTTATATATATGCATACAAACAATTTGCAAAATGGTCTGTTATGGGCCCTTTGCTTATTGTTCGGGAATGTTTTTTTTCTCCCACCTTCTACGGAATATCTCTTTTTTGCCATTTTTTATATATTTATTAGCATATAAAGAAATTCGTATACCTGTTTTTATATTTTTTTAAAAAATTGTTATTGGTATATTTGATTCTAAAATTTTATTTTATTTTATTGCCATTTAAATATATAAATATATATTAGTGCAATCATTTTTATTTTCCTCTATCACATATAGTATCTGATACATTAATCAATATAAAATTTAATAATAAAAAAGTATCTGATACCTGCTTCAATAAAACTATCACAGAATAAGATTGTCTTCATCAATTAATGTTATTATATGTTGACTCACATAATTCATGTATCGACTTTAAAAAGTTCACTTGAAAAAAAAAAATTATCTAGCACATACTAAAGCAACAATGAATGATGTTGGATGCTCCAGTTACATAAAATACATTACTGTATAATTTGTGAGAAATTAACGATGATTTTCCGGCAAATTAGCTGATAACTTCGAAAATTATAAACCGAGAGGTTAGTGACTTTAAATATTTTAGATGGTCTCCTCGAAGTAATAAAATTACGACGATTGCACTAATAATTAGTGTGATGTTAGCAACTTTGCAGTCAACATAAATGACCTCTGCAGAAAAAACCTTTTCTATTTTGATTAATTCTAGTGGATGTATTTTTATTTTCGTGATTATGAGACGAAAACACACAAGGTCTCTCTTATATATACGTTGTTATAAAAGCTTTGATTAGTTGAAGAAAAGGTTTGAAAATGTTATTTTGACTGCCGGATCAGCCTTAGTCTAGTGGCTAAATGGCATCCAAGGCACCGGGGTTCGACTCCACCTTCAGAGGTTCCTGGGTGAGATATTCCCAGAGACAAAAAAAAAAAAAAATGTTATTTTGACTTTGTCTAAAATAGCTGGGTGTCTCCGTCGTTGTGAAGCGTGTGATTAGGTAGGGCTCTTGAATCCGATTCAAATCGTGGTCAAAGCTGTCCGTTGTTGATTGATTCTGTCAAATAGTAGAAGACACGAGGGTACGTTAAAAAAATACCAGTATAAAAGTAGAAGATAGCACTAAAACAAAATAATGGAGTAAGTTGAAACAAAAATACCAATAGATCTATTGGTGTTTTTGTCAAAAAATATTCCCAAGCACATGCTTTATGTGTTTTTAGTAATGGCAATAGATGGTTACGAAAGCAGAGCACATTGTAACTTGCTATGGTTGATCCGGAACAATATGCATGTGTTTTTCATGACCCCCTTCATCTACGCAAATAACAAAATTTTAGTTTAAAAACAAACGAACAATTATGTACTATTAGAATAGAAGTAAATAATACTATACCATTCTGTTTTATATTATATAATGATGCTTACTAAAATTAGTTTGGTTATCTACACCATCAAAGTAATTTTATTTTTTTCGGTCACATATTTGAAAAGAATTCAGAATTACACGTGTTTGAAGTGGAGTAATGTAATGAAAAGATGTATGATATATCAAAAAATAATGTGATACTCCATTAGATGATATTTTACGGAGTTTTTGATGTTTCAAAATAGATGATGTTTTCATATATCAATGTATTTTTTTATTTTATGAAAAACTGTGTAACCAATAATATTTTGTAGTATGTTCTGTGATTGGTTGAATGATTTTTAATTTATATTTTAATGATATTTTAAAGATAAAAAATAATTTTTTTAACAGTTGTGTACAATTCTAAAATTTCACAATTTTAAAACTTCATGTATTTTGAAACAGAGGGAATACCATGCAAATGAGACCAAACCACAAAAAAATCACTTTACAAGGTCAAGAAACAATTTTTTTAGTTTGAAGCTCACATGCCAAATGATCAGGAAGTGATCAGGATCAGGAAGTGATCAGGATCAGGTGTGAAACGCCCATTAGTCATTTTTGACTGGCGAGTTACAAAAACATCACTAAAAAGAGTCGTTGTAAATTTTCATAAATTACTGGAAATGACTGGATTTATGCATATTGATTTCTGTAGTATATGAACTTTCAGTTAGAGACGTCTTTCCTAAATTAACTTAAACCGATTCTAAGTAGGAAAAAAAAAACAATATGTCAAAATTATTACACATTATTCATACACGAAAGACATAATTCAAGATGGATAGTATAAGAGAATAAAATCAGCCAATCTAAACCAAAATATAATCAAACCTTAAAGCGGAAACATTTAGCATGCAAAAACAGTTAGATAATTCTTTTTGTTTTCCACAGTTTGATATATATGATATAATTACAGAAAATTTGTATGCAAAGCATAATATAACAAATTAACACGGGAACTTTTGTCGAACGAGATATTCCTTTTTGAAAGAACCTTCATTAATCGAGCATAGAGACTTACATGGCCAACAAAGGGGAATTTGACAAACAAAAAAGAACTGCTTTAGCTGAGGAATCAATCTTAGAGGTTAGAGCTATCCAAATGGAGAACAAAACTAAAAGAGATATTCTCAAAGGAACTACATATATAGGATACGAATATCATGAAGTAAACCTTAGAGCTTGAGATTATGTCCCCCTTGCCAATGTTGCCATAAAAGTAAGCAAGGAAACGAAGATCTTCGAATCCGAGTAGAGCTTGAGTACTCGGAATCCAGATGAGATTGCAGCAACAATTGCCGCTTTAACCTCGAGTGTCTCTTATAAGACAATTGGTTTAAGATTGTAAAATGTCCCCTTACAGTAACTGATAAACCAATTGGTTAAAGGTTGTACCGTAAACTCATCTAACCATAGACCGCCGAGATTATTATATTGATGTCCCCTTACAATCTCAAATAATGTAGGGTAATTGAATTTTTAATCATCTGGAACATTTCATGAATAAGATTCACGTAGATTTTATTTTTTTTTAATCAATTTTGTAAGGGGACTTAACAGAAAATAATAATAGTTAACACACACAGTGACACACCATTACCCTATCACTTATGTTATTTAATAATTTAATTTAATATATGGTGGATGTTGGCGCGCGAGTTTTTTTGTGTGCTGGTAACGGGAGTTTATCTTCTAGAGAACGTGACCAAGTAATTAATATCTTAAAATTAATCTATTATTCCATTAAAGATAATAATTACTATATGAAAACTATTTTACAAAGGATTTTTTTCCCTTAAAATCTGAAAATTTATACCATTCTAAACTGTAAATATTATTTATTAATATGTAGAGTTATTAGTAAATTGTTTTTTCTAGACTTCAAAATCCAAAATTTTTAGTATACAAGTTTTCATAAATTATTTAGTCATACAACATGATCAAAGATACATTTAGACTTTAGTTGTTGTCGAAGAAGTTTGCAGAGTCTAAAACATATGAAATGGATAAAGAGTATTTGGTTTAGTGAGAGATATTATGAACGAGGTGATACTATTTAAAATAAAATAAATATCTATTAATATATAAATGATTATTGAGAAAAAAGGAAATGATCCAGATCATTAGTATTCTGTTACGCACGTTTTGAGGGGAGACAAAGAAGAAAGTCTGTTATCGTGTTTCCGTTTATTGTTACATACAGAGACAGAGAGAGAGAGATAAAGAAAAGAGGAAGACATATCTAATCATCTTCTCTCGATCTCAAATTTATCTTCCCTCGATGGGAACGTTCACGAGCTTACGAAAAGCCTATGGAGCGCTCAAGGATTCCACCACCGTCGGTCTCGCTAAGGTCAACAGCGAATTCAAGGTCAGATTTGAATGCACCACCAATTTCTTTTGGCAATGTTTTGAATATATACGATCGCTGATGCATGTTTCTTGATTTTCTGATCGTGTTATATATATATATATTCAGGATCTAGATATTGCGATCGTCAAGGCAACGAACCATGTAGAGTCTCCTCCAAAAGAACGCCATGTTCGTAGTAAGTTTCCTCTGCTTTTTCATCAAGAGACATGACATTGTCGGATAATGTTAACGACGTATGTGGTTATATTTCTGTAGAAATATTCTCGGCGACATCAGCGATACAACCAAGAGCAGATGTTGCTTACTGCATTCATGCATTGTCAAAGAGATTGTCCAAAACTCGTACTTGGGTTGTAAGTTTCTATCTCTTTCTAAGTTTTTTTTTTGTAACTGATCTCTTTCTAAGTTTCATATCGCATTTACCTTCGATAGATCGTTTAGGTTTGACAAACACACATGTACGTACAGGTAGCCATGAAGGTGTTAATAGTAATTCACAGAACATTAAGAGAAGGCGATCCTACCTTTAGAGAAGAGCTTCTTAATTACTCACATAGAAGACATATTCTCAGAATCTCTAACTTCAAAGATGATACAAGTCCTCTTGGTGAATTAACTATCATTCTCTCTATCTTTCGTATATGCATTTATTTATTGTTTTGTATAGTCACAATATTGTTTTTTAATGCAGCTTGGGATTGCTCTGCTTGGGTCAGAACATATGCACTCTTTCTTGAAGAGCGGCTTGAATGTTATCGTGTTCTAAAGTATGACATAGAGGCAGAGCGTTTACCAAAAAGTTCAGGTGCAGCTTCCAAGGTTTGTCTCTGACTTCTCATCATCATTCATCAGTCAACATTTATTAGAAAGAAAGTAATCTTTGTGTTTCAATTGTTGTGTAGACGCATAGGACAAGGATGTTGTCTGGTGAAGATCTGTTAGAACAGTTACCTGCGTTGCAACAGCTTCTTTACCGGCTTATTGGATGTCAAGTAAAGTCATCATGTTTCTACATTTTTGTTCATGCAACTGGAGAAGAGTTTCTTCCTTATTTGTTTTCAGTTTTGCAGCCTGAAGGAGCAGCTTATAGCAACTATCTAATCCAGTATGCTCTTGCTTTGGTGCTTAAAGAAAGCTTCAAAATCTATTGTGCTATCAATGATGGAATCATTAACCTTGTTGACATGGTTTGTTTTATTTTCCTAAAATTAAGTTTCATTTCTTGCTTTTGGTTCCCCTCTTTGCTTTCTACTCAAAGATTGTATGTTATCTCTCTGTGTAACTTTAGTTCTTTGAGATGACAAGACATGATGCAGTTAAAGCTCTAAACATATACAAGCGGGCTGGTCAACAGGTGAAGCAACTACCCTTTTTTGGAATGTATTAAGATTGTTTACATAAGACGTAAACCCTTGCTTCTTGATGTTTTTATTTGCATAGGCTGAGAATCTGGCTGAGTTTTATGATTACTGCAAAGGGCTAGAGCTCGCTAGGAACTTTCAGTTCCCTACATTAAGACAGGTCGGCTCTTAGTTTTTTGCATACATGTAAAACTAATGTGTTTTTCACTTCTCACTTATCTAAAAAACTGGTTATAGCCTCCTCCATCGTTTCTTGCAACAATGGAAGAGTACATTAAAGAAGCGCCTCAGAGTGGTTCTGTACAGAAAAAGCTGGTAAAGCATGAAATTCATCTTAACACATTCTCAACTTGAGCAGTCTCCATATAGTTTGACATTTGGTTCTTCTTCTGTTAACAGGAGTATGAGGAAAAAGAGGAGGAACCAGAACCACAAGAAGAAGAACAGCCTGAAGAACCTGCAGAAGACGAAAACGAAAACAAAGAAACCGATCAGCCTCTTATCGAGGAAGAGGAAGAAGAACCTGAAGAGGAGAAAGAAGAGGAAGAAGTTAAACCTTCACCATTGATAGACACTGATGACTTACTGGTGAGTCTTTTTCGATATCACTACAAATTCTGTAAAACCCAAACCTCAAACCTCATTGAGCCTTTTCTTTGGATTGGTGCAGGGTCTAAATGAAATAAACCCACAAGCCGCAGAGATTGAAGAGAAAAATGCCTTGGCTCTTGCCATTTATCCACCAGGTAACAAAACAACACAAGTAAAATCTAGACTTTCTACTATTGCAGGAAGAGATTAGAACTACTAAAATATTTTCTGTGCAGGACATGAAACTTCAGGCCCGTCTAATAGTCTAAGCTTGATAGAAGCTGGAGGAAGTGGTTGGGAGCTTGCATTAGTCACACCACAAAACAACAACAATAACAACAATACTCGTCCCACAATAGCAACAAAACTCGTAAGTCTCTCATTCAAAATTTTGATTCCAAATCTGAAACTTAGGGGGCCATAAACATTTTAGGTTAATCTTAATTGAAATGGAACTTTAACCATTTAGGGGACAGTGTATAATAACTCGTTAAAAATTTGGAGGCCAATGCCAATGTTTTTTCCGGTTGTGCCGAGAACCGGCCTGAACTGAAGATTACTTTCTATTTCTAACACACATGGTGCCACTGTTTATAGGGAGGAGGATTTGACAATCTTCTACTAGACAGTCTCTATGAAGACGACACAGCAAGAAGACAGATCCAGTTAACCAATGCTGGTTACGGATTTGGAGCCACGGCTACACACGGAGAGCCCCACTCATCTACCCCCAACCCGTTCGGAATGCAACATGACCCTTTTGCAATGTCTAGTAACATGGCTCCACCAACCAATGTTCAAATGGCAATGCAACAACAGCAAATGATGATGATGAATAATAATCAAAATCCCTATAACAGCAACAACTATTCACCTTATCAACAACAATACCAGCACTTCCCATCAAATCCTTCATCTTCTTCTGCTAACCCTTTTGGTGATACTTTCCTTGCTTTACCAGCTCCTCCGTCATCCTCTACTCAGCAGCAACACAATAATCATATGCTCCTTTAGGAAAGGTCATCTCAATAACTTCTCTCTTTCTGTTTTGTTTTTCTAACTTCCATTTAATTCAGCTTATTATTATTCTTTAATTATTTAATAGTACAAGACGTTCTATATTGTTGGGACTTTCTTCTCTTTCTCCCTTAATTTAATATTTATTTCAGCTTAATAATTGTATTTCCATGCTATTCATGTTTAAAAAAAATGTTCAGAAAATAGAAACAACACAACACTTATATACATTTATCGGGAAAATCGCATAAAAAACCTTCAAAGTGTCACTTAGTAGCACTTTAAACCTTGAAGTTTTTTCACTAACACTTTTAACCTTTAAAGTGACATTTGCAGCATAAAAAACCTCCAAAGTAAAATGTTGACCAGTTATACATGTAAAAAGTGATGTTTCAGGTTTTTTTTCAAATATTAATTATTTAATTAATAAAATAAACAAAAATAATAATTAAATTTCCGAAAATTAAATAAAAATAGGAAAATTTAATAAAAAATCACAAAATTAAATAATCATTCAGAATTGTTTGATTAACTTTCAAAAAATTAAATAAAGATTTACAAAATTAAATAAAAATAAAAAAAATAACTAAAACCTCAAAAATAAATAAAATTAAATTAAAATTCAGAAAAATAAAGAAAAGTTCATAAATATTTTAAAATATAGGAAATTCAAAAGTTAAAAAATATATTTAAATTACAAGTTTTTTTAAAAAAAAATAGCATAACATCCTTTAAAATAAAATTTCAAATACATCACTTATGACGATAATGATTTTTCACATAACCATTAACAACGGCAATTAAGGTTGCATTTTAACGATGATGTAGGAAATTATTATTGGAGATATACCAAAAATGTCATTGTTATGTGTTAGGTGAAAAACCATCATCTTCATAAGTGATATAATTGAACTTGTTATTGTAAATGATGCAATGATATTTAAAAATAAAATATTGTATTTTTTTTTAAAAAAAAACAGAATTTTAGAATTTTCTAAATTTTTCTTAAAAATTATGATTTCTTAAAAAAAAATATGATAAAAAAATTATGATATTTTTTCTGTTTTAAATTTATTTTTATTCATTTTTAGTTATTTTCATTTAATTTTATAAATTTTATTAAATTTTAGAGATCATTATTTATTTTTTTTGAAATTTTTTTCTGAATATTTTTTTTGAATATTTATTTATTTATTTATTTATTTATTTAATTAAATTTTCCAATTTTTCTTTAATTTCCGAAATTTAATTATTTTTTTGTTTATTTTATTAATTAAATAATTATTTTTTTGAAAAAAAAAAACCTGACACATCACTTTTTTACCTGTATAACCGGTCAACTTTTCACTTTGGAGGTTTTTTATGATGCAAATGTCACTTTGAAGGTTAAAAGTGTTAGTGAAAAAACTTCAAGGTTTAAAGTGCTAGTAAGTGACACTTTGAAGGTTTTTTATGCGATTTTCCCTATATTTATCCGAAACTGGAGTTTTAAATTTTATTTATTTTTGTAGAAATCAAAAACTAAATGACTCAGCTGGAGATTGAACATCAAATCAAGAAAAGCAAACCTTGGAGCTTTCTTGATAGAAAAAAGTGTGATTGAAGAAGACCGTTGGCAATCCTATGTAGCTCTTGTGATGCAGAGAATATTTAAGACTATTCTAATATTTTAATATTTAATGTTTTAATTATTAATAGGATAATTAATTTAATTGTTTTAGAATTTGGTGCTCATATATAGTCTTTTAGATAAACCTATATAATTGTATTTGGTTTATGATTTGATTAATAAAAGAATTTTTTCTAAATAGATTTCTATAAACCAAGAATAATAACATTTTCAACTTTGTTTTGTGGTAGATTCATGGATCTCAACGAACTAAAAAGAATTAAAGAACAACATTTCCTAGGTATTTTCAGTACAGCTTCTGGTACATCATCTTGGCTTTCCTTTGTGGGTTAAGGATCTATTGAATCTGAATGTGTCTAGTAAAATGTGATCTTGTTGTGGTTTGTGGTTCATTTGCCTCTTCTTAATTGATGGTTTTTGTTGCACGGATGGTAATGGTTATTGATCAATGGAATTGACATTCAGTTGGAGACAATGACCCCACAGGATTAACTGTCAGGCACAAAAATGGAGGGAGGTTGTTCTTAAATGCAATCTGCTTTTGTCATTACAAACCGTTGAAACCCGTTAGGGATAAAAAAAAGTCCAAAGAAACTCAGGTCCTTGTGCTAGAAGAAACCTAGATCTCTAGTTCTAACACTGCTAAAGAAAAAAACCAAAACCCTCTTCAAAAATTCTCATATCTACAATAGGCTTACTCCGTCTCTCTCTCTCTCTCTCTCTCCCACACACACACAGATACACACACATACAAAGAGAGAAAATGAATTCTCAGATTACAAATTAAATTACGTCGCCAAGTAGTAATAAACTTTACATTTCCGACAACAACATAGTTCCAAGTCTACGAAGTTCTCTGAGAGCTTCTTCAACTGTTAGTCTATGGTTTTCAGCCATATTCTCCGGTGAACTTTGCTCCAACACCGACTCTATCACCTAATATACCCAAACCATTCAATAAGATGCCTCAAGTCATGTTCTAATCTTGGTTTATAATACTCAAAACTGTTTACCTTAATATGTTCAAGCATGGACCTTCCTGTATTCTTTAATGCATCTCCATCACCTAGAGTGGATTCAGAATTGGTCTTTTCCTCTTCTTCTTCAAGATCTATCGGTTTAGCTTCCGGTTCTACTGGTTCAACTTCAGGTTCTATCAGTTTAGCCTCAGGTTCTACCGGTTTAGCTTCTTTAGTCTCCGACGTCTCCTCCCCGGACATGTGTCTACCAAACCTCCATAGCTTCTGGAACTTACCCGAAAGAATATTCCTATCCCTGAAGATGTTCACCACTGACTTCCCCTCAGACTCGTTCTCAGGAACCGGAAGTGGCAACTCCACGTGGTCCTCGCTTTTGTCCTCACACTCCCTACTTGGTGAACCAGAAACTGTAGATGACCGTTCAACATCTGTATCTGTATTGGTCGGAGAGACTGAATCTTTCTCCCCGAGCTGTTTGGACAAATCATCAAGCAAACTACGTCTAATAGGCGGCTTGTCCCCGCTTCTATCTGATGGATCAGACTCAGTCCTCGCAAGCCTTAGCTTCACTCTCTCCGACCAACTCTTCTTCACCATGTTCTGTCTCTTCGATGCTTTCCTCTTCCTCGCTTCTTCTTCTTCCGCGCTGTTCATAACTCTCCACTTCTCTTCCCAGTAGCTCTCAGGAACTCTCCCCACAGGAGAAGAAGAACCACCAAGGGAAATCGAATCAACAGACAAGCTGTGTCCTCTCATAGGTTTCCTTGACCCTTTTGGAAGCAAATCACGACGAGCATTGATCTCCAACGCTAGACTCTGCAGAGACTTAGCCTTCTCAATAACTTTACACAAATCCACATCCTCTGGAAAGTTAAGTAACCTCTTGAGAGAAGACGTCGCGTTCTCAGTCGCTAGCAAGGAAGATCTCAAGTAAAGTATCATCGAAACCGCCATCCCTGCAACCAAAGCTCCACGTGGAGAGCTAAGGATCCTGAACTCAAACCCTGACACATCACCATCATCAACGGAAGAGACTCTCTCTACCTCAGAGTTGTCTGCAGAGAATATCTCATCCCACACGGTTAAGAGATTGCTCAGAGGGAACTCTCTCCCGAACAAAACACGCAGCCAACGCAGCGCAAAGTACTGAGGCTCGACGCCGAGCTCGACTAGATGGCTGTGGAGAGAAGCGTCGACTAGAGAGAGTAAGTAATACAAAGCCGAAGAAGCTTCTATCACAGGAGGCAGTCCAGTGACTGAATCGCTCGGAGCTGAGTACACAAAGAAGTTCGCCACCGAAACTGATCCTAAGGAAGTTCCACCGTACATGAGAGCATCAAACATAGAGTAGGCGTCGTGTTCAAGGAACTTGTCTGAGAGGACTATTCCTAATTCGCCTTCTGCTCCGTAAGCATCGCTCAACAGAACAGCAGTCTGCGTCTCGGTGTCGAGTTCGTCGAATCTCTTCGGTTTCTTTTTCTTCTTGGTTGCGTGACCATTTTCTTCTTCCTCTTCTTCCTCCATGGAATCATCTAAGACTTTCTTTATATCGAAATCGTAAGCTGCGGAATCTCGTTCTTGAAAGGCTAGCTCATCGAACAAATCAGTGAACTGGTCTTCGTAGTTTGATCTGACTTCCGTAAGGTATTGCACGTCTACTTGAAGAACATATAGCAAAGGAGCCAACAGTTCATGCATCCCTACAAAACCAAAACAAAAGCATGTTCCTCAAATCAAGTTAACCATCCAAACCAAAAGTATCTAAACTAACTATCTAGTAGTAGCCTAGTGGTAAAACAATTGGGGCTAACTACTTGGCCACTGTGGACTTGAGCTTAGTCTGGTAACAACCGATCTGGTTATTATCCCTAACATTAGTCGGAAGGTATTCTAAATTCGGATCAGGTCCACTCTATAACAACTAAGTGTGTTCCATTCTATATGATAAAAAGAGTATCTACACTAACCTTGTCTATAACCAATCTCTGGATGCTTGAGACACCACAGTAGAAGTATCCTTCTAAGCATCCCTTGACATCCAGAGGACTGAAAGTAACTCCCATGTTCAGGATACAACCGTGAGAGATCTTGATCGAGTGTTTTCTCAAGCTCTGCGTTACGGAAGAACCTTCCCCAAGTACTATCTACAACAATCCCAGATACTTCACTACATTTGGAGAAAAAGAAGAATTTTGATTGAAATTATTATATGTTTTTTTTTTAAAGAGAATGTTACCAGGATTCTGAGATAAAGGGTTATCAATGGTTAGATCTGGAGCATTGATTCCTTTCTTGGGCAAATGTGGATCAATCAACAGTCTCCTCCTCAAAGCAGCATATCTAACAAAATCAACACATTTAAAAAAAAAAAAAATCAGAACTTTACCTTAAAGACAGAATCTTTGATTGTTAAGAGGGAAAGTCAAAAACCTTCTTCTGGAATCGGCGGTGACTCTGCGAAGCTCGTCGATGGTGGAGGAAGGAGAAGAAGGCAAGATTCCGAGGTTGATTCGCCATCTGACGCCGCGAAGTTTCTCGAAGCGGTGGTCTCCGGAAGGCGAGGAGGAGGAGCATGGTGTCGCTCTCTGGATTTCTTCAGAGATTGTCATGTTTTTGGATAACAACTCTTTTGCTTCATCCGATCTTCGATTTCTTTGCAAACAGACAAAACGAATGACGATTACTATCGCTTTTTCTTTTTTTTTTTCTTTTCTTTCCGACAAATCGAATCAGTTTGTATTCTTGTTATGTTTTTTTTTTCTTTGGTCGTGGGGAGCTGGGAATCTGTGATTGGTTCGGAGATGACTATGGTTCTGGTCTTATGGGAACGACGTCGTATTGCGTTCCAGCTTTATGTTTATTTTTATTTTTTGAATAATATTGATTGGAATCAGAAGACACAAGATGATATATATACGACGGTAAAAGACTAAAGATATAATTTTACTGATGAAATTCAAATTTCCTTTTTTTGAAAACCATATTTAGCAGGGATGTATTGATAGAATCCGATGATTATGTTAAAAGGAATGTAAAAGATTTGTGACACCTCTTTTACAAAAAAAAAAAGATTTGTGACACCTACGTTTAGATCAACATGCACTTAAATGATTGGGTGTAAAATGTTACAAAAATTTTAGTATTTCATATCGCTAAATCATAGATTGGTTTTCACTGGATTGGAGTTTGTGGAAAGGGACGTTTGAAATGAAGATTGAAGAAGTTAGTAAACATTTGTATGACAGATGAATATTGGTGTAGTTACGTTGTAATTGTTAAAGAAATGTGTTTATTTACTTATTTATTTTTATTTTGTGCTATTTCATGTGTTGTAAAAGAGAACTTTAGTATGAGTTTCTTCATAAAACAAATGTTTTTGTGGGTCAAATTTATAAAACAACGTCCATTGCATATTCGATCGATTTGTTGAATGAGAGTTATGGTTTTGGATGGAGTTGGAGGACGCATTTTTTCTGTGACAGTGTGACTAATCATTCGTTATTGGAAGAGCCGAAGCGCTTGAAGTGCGGTGTTTATCTTTCATAAATCAGATTGTAAGTGTCAACTTCAATTTTTTACATAACGTTTTATCAAGTTTTAGTTTGTGTCTTTATCTTTATACTATTTTAAATTATATGTTTTGGGATTACGTCTGTAGGCTCGCACATTGAGTTCCGTCTGATGCTGCTATTACTCTTGTAACCGTTTTAAAATTATTAGTAAAGACATTGGTGCACAAAAAACATCTATGCAGGTCCCAGTTCAACAAGCTAAATGTTACAAGTTTGTTTTAATTTATGTCTGCTTTTTTATAAGTCAACAATTTTGTCGGTACTGAATTTGATTTTTTCACTGGAACAAATTAATTGCTGTTATTTGGCCAAACGATACGAAACAATGATTTAGGTTTTATTATTTAAGAAAAATTGAACCAAATTACTTGTTGATTCTGTCTTTTTAGAAGAATCAGTTAGAAAATGTTTATTGCAGATTTTTTAGGTTGAAGTTTTTAACGTAATATAAAATACGGTCATTTAGCTTCTAACTAAAAAAATTAAGAAACATCTATTAAATAAGAAATATAAAAAACATTCTTTAATTTTTTTAGTTAAAAGTTAAAAAACTGTATTTTATATTACTAGAACTCCAACCTAGAGACTTGTAATAAACATGCTCTTAGATTTCATCTCTGATCGGTCCATAAGGAAAATAACTAGTAGTACGCCTAATGTGAAGTCCTTCCGACACAACTATCATATACATGTTTATTCGCTGATGAAGTCAATGATCAGGAAGTAAACTTTATCCGTTTCAAAGAAAGTGCCTGAAATTTGCTGATGAATTGTTCACTTGTAAGTTTTTACTCGGTAATATCTCCTAGTGAATCCTAAAAAAGCCAAGAAAGAAAACTGTAATTTACAATACAAAATAAAGAGAGAGAAAATTGACTTCTCCATTTAAGCACAATTTATAAATTAATGTGGATATTCCCATAAAATACGGATATATACAGATGTGATGCAATTCATAGGATAGACTACCGAACATTTTCCTAGCACTATCTCAACATCTTTTACCAACAAATCGATGGAAATATTTTTATCCATATTTACGACCTTTCTTTGGGTACATTAATCATTAAGAAAATGATAACTAATGAGAAAAATACACTTTTTAGGTAGACTTACAATATATTTCTTCTGTTCTAATTTAGATGAAGTTTTAAACATATTAAGAAAAAAATATTATTTTTATTCAAATCACTTGATTACAAAAAAGTAATGCTATTTCCACCAATGAATACAAAGAGTCACATCTTAATAAAATAATAATATTATTTTCAGCAATTATTTTATTATTTTTTTTCCTTAAAAATGTCAAAATAAATTGAAACACAATACATTCTCTAAAACTTCATCTAAATTGGAACATAATGAGTGAATAATTCATATGCAACTTTTGATTGTGATTTTTTCTTTGTTACAAGGTAAAGATAAATAAATACGTTGACAAAAAAAGGTAAAAAAATAGTTCTCTCTCTGTTTTATATTGTAAGTAGTTTAAGAGAAATTTGGTTGTTTCACAGTATAAGTAGTTTTCATTTTTTATGTAATTTTTATTTTTATTGGGTATAATATGATCAATCAAATAACATTAATTCATTTACTATTGGTTTAGCTATAATTAATTTACATATCAAATATTATTTTAAAAATAACTAATATATTTCTTAATCTTTGTGCATTCAACCAAAATTAGGGAGTAGTACCTTTCTTTGAGCGTAATAATTGACATTGTAGTTTTTTCCAAAATAATATAAGTGACTTGACCGCAATAATTGAACCAAGCAAGACTCAGCCAACCGTCTTTGGGCCATGATAAGTGATAACGAGATCTTCAATTATTATACAAACAGAATTTGGCACACTTAAGATGGCGGGTCAATCCGACTACCTCGAATCCTCGATGTTTGCTACACAGCTGTGAACTTGAGCAACCAAGGCAATAAACTATTTTTATGTCGTTTGATTTTCTTAATTAAAGTAAATGTTACTATCTCTGTTGTTTTATGTCGTTTGATTTTCTTTTTTTTTTGATCAAAGTCGTTTGATTTTCTTAATTAAAGTAAATATTACTATCTCTGTTGTTTTTAAATAAGTGTAATTTTAGCTTTGTGCACATAAATTAAGGAAACAATTTAATATTACATATTTTCTATATAAACATAATTACCTATATATCTAACTATATTTTAACTAATAGAAAAATAAATTGCACTATAAAATTAATAAATTTGTATTGAAAGTTGAAAATAACACTTATTTTGTATAAAAAAATTTCTCTATAGTATAAAAATAAATTTGCAATCTTGTATTTGTAACTGAAATCGAAATAACAAAGGAGAGAGAATTAACGAAAGAAAATGAACAAGAGAGAAAAAGACAAAACATGCGATTGTTGGGAATATCATGACTATTCCTATGCAACGGTTCCTGTCTCCCTCCGGGGAGTTTGTGTCGTCGACGGTTGCCGACGGTTATTTCCACATATGATTAACTATTTTATGGTTGCTGATTCCTTAACTGCTACTTCGTTTTCTCTATTTAAGTGGTGTGTGTCTCTGTTTTTAAATCAGAATAAAGGAATCTTTCCTTTGTTTATACTCATCATGTCTGACCGTATAAGAAAACAGTTACAAGATATCAACTTGGGAATTAACGATGATGTCGTTGACCTTCCTCTCGACTTATGTGAGGAAGCACTTGAATAAACTCGTTTCGCCTTAATAGGGAAACCCGTGAACCCGAGAAAACAAAACACAAGGGCTATGCTCTCCGCTTTTCCGCGCCTATGGGGGATGGCAGATGACGTGGTTGGACGTATGCTGGATCACAACAAATCCCAATTCATGTTCCGATCTGAAGAAGCGCTCCTCTCCGTCTTAAGTATAGGCCCATGGTCTTTCAATGAATGGATGGTTTCCATTCCATAATGGTCACCGAACTTTGTTTATGACGATCTGCAGTACATGACTTTCTGGGTTCATGTTCGGGGAATTCCGTACCAGTATCTTACTCATCGCATGGTGGTGCGTATTGGTCACATCCTAGGAGAGTGATAAACTAGGGTTTATCTTGTGAGAAGAATGGGGGTTAGGGAGAGAGAGAGAAAGGAGATAAGGATAAGATTAAGTTGTTATTTCATTTGATAACCCCAAATGTTCACAACATACGATATTAAATACACACTCTCACAATAAGGATAAAACGACAACGTAACAATACTCATAATAAAGATAGACTCTGCTGAACCTTCCTTCTCCGCTAGAGTCTCTCACTTCTCTTTAACTCCTCTTAGCCACTTCCAAGTACTCTCTTCGATCGTTGCTTCCTCTGCACGAAAGCCATAGGCACGGCTAGCTTATCAATACCCCCCCGAAGAAGACCCAGCTTGTCCTCAAGCTGAAACTGTGGAAACTGCTCCTTCAGTTTCATAAGTGGCTCCCAAGTACACTCAAACTCTGGCAATCCAACCCATCGCACCAATACCTCTGGCTGTCGGTTACTCGCTGACTGCCTGATGTCCAACACTTCCTCAGGTTCTGTGTTCCACTCCAAGGATGAAGAAAGAATCAGAGGAATCTCCTGAACATGAACCTGTGGTTCCACTGCTTGCTTCAATTGTGAGACATGGAAGACAGGATGTATTTGGCTATGAGCAGGTAGTCTCAGCTTGTACGCCATTTTCCCTATGCGCTTCTCCACCTCATAGGGCCCAAAATAGCGAGGAGCCAACTTCTCTGCTCTTCTTGTAGCAACTGATACCTGTCTGTAGGGCCTCAGTTTAAGGAACACCCAATCTCCCTGCTTAAACTCCACATCTCTTCTCTTCTTATTAGCTGATATCTGCATCCTTGCCTGAGCTGTGGATAGGTTTTCACGCAACTCTTGTAACAAGGCATCTCTGTCCTGTATCATCCCTTCTACTTCAGCATTCGCAGTTGGTACATCTCCAAACCTCAAAAGCTTAGGCGGATCACGCCCATACAAGGATTTGAAAGGAGTAGATTTTGTAGAGGAGTGATAGGAGGTGTTGTACCAATACTCAGCCCAAGGAAGCCACTGCACCCAAGAAGAAGGCTTCCTGCCTGCAAAGCATCTCAGATACGCCTCTAAACACCTGTTTACTACTTCTGTCTGCCCATCTGTTTGAGGATGATAGGCTGTACTCTTATGCAGAGCGGTGCCCTGTGTCTTAAACAGCTCTTCCCAAAATCTGCTCAAGAATATTTTGTCCCTATCAGATACCATCGTCTCCGGAAACCCATGATGTTTGATCACCTCCTTAACAAATGCTTCAGCTACACTCTTCGCAGTAAAAGGATGGCGTAGAGGAATGAAATGCGCATACTTCGTCAATCTGTCTACTACAACCATTATCACATCCATTCCTTTGGAAAACGGCAGCCCTTCCACGAAGTCTAAGCTTATATCGGACCATACCTGGGTGGGGATTGGAAGTGGGTTCAACAAGCCTGCTGGGGAAAGGGTAGAATACTTGTTTCTCTGGCAAACTTCACACGCCTTGATGAACTCAGTCACATCAGTTCTCATTCCCTTCCAACTGACTTCTCTGGCCATTCTCTTAAATGTTTTTAAAACTCCCTCATGACCTCCAATAGCACTGTCATGGAACTGTTTGAGCAAAGAGGGTATGAATGGGGATTTAGCTGGAATCATTAACCTTCCCTCATGGAACAGGTGACCCTTCTTCATGTAGTATCCCTCTGGCACATCTTTACCCTCACGAATCGCCTTGATGATGAGCTGCAAATGATCATCCTTCTCAACCTGGATAGCTAGCTCATCGAGATCTATCGACAGGGGAGCAGTTAACTGAAACTCCTGAAACTCCAACTCATCTTTCAGCGCTCCCTGCTGTCTCGATAGTGCATCTGCCACTCTGTTATCCTTCCCAGGCCTATACTCAATAGTGTAATTGAGGCCCAGCAACTTCGATGCCCACTTTTGTTGTTCCACGGACACTGCACGCTGCTCCAAGAGGTAACGGAGGCTCTTCTGATCTGTGCGAATTGTGAACTGGTTCCCCGTGAGGTAATGACGCCATTTGGTGACCGCATACACAATCGCCAGGAGTTCCCTCTCGTACACGGATTTCACCCTCCCTGAACTTGAGAAAGCTTTACTGATGAAGGCCACTGGTCGATTCTCCTGAGATAGAACAGCTCCAATCCCTGTTCCCGAGGCATCCGTTTCAACCACGAAAGGCTTTGAGAAATCAGGTAACCTTAGGACAGGTAGTGTTGACATCGATGTTTTCAACCAACAGAAAGCCTTCGTTGCACCCTCAGTCCACTTGAACCCATCTTTCTTCAGTAAATCAGTGAGGGGTCGAGCTATCTTCCCATAACCATCCACAAATCTCCGATAGTACCCTGTGAGACCGAGGAAACCACGCAAAGACGTCACATTCCTGGGTTGTGGCCACTCTTTCATGGCTCGAATCTTCTCAGGGTCTGCAGCTACCCCTCTGGCCGATATCACGTGGCCCAGATAGGACACACTTGATTGTCCAAACGCACACTTCTTCTCATTAACATAGAACTGATGTCTCTTGAGGACCTCGAGAACAACTTTCAAATGCTTCTGATGCTCCACTTCATCTCTGCTATACACCAAAATGTCATCGAAGAAGACTAAGACAAACTTCCTCAGGTACGGCTTGAAGATCTCGTTCATAACCGACTGGAAAGTGGCAGGGGCATTAGTGAGCCCGAAAGGCATTACTAGGAACTCATAATGACCCTCATGTGTCTTGAAAGCCGTCTTACAAACATCCTCCTCCTTAACTCGAATTTGATGGTAACCTGACTTCAAATCCAGTTTCGAGAATACTGCTGCCCCAGCTAACTCATCCAGCAGCTCCTCTATCACCGGAATGGGGTACCTATCTTGTATAGTGCTCTTGTTCACCGCTCTATAATCCACGCAAAAACGGAACCCTCCATCCTTCTTCTTAACCAACAGCACCGGACTGGAGTAAGGACTGATACTGGGTCTTATGATCCCCGCTTGCAACATCTCCTTGACTAACTTCTCAATCTCATCTTTCTGTATATGAGAGTAGCGGTAGGGTCGTATATTGATTGGAGAAGTACCCGATTGGAGAGTTATGGCATGCTCTCTGTTGCGTTTTGGAGGTAACCCTTGAGGCATCTGGAAGACAGACTCAAAGTCAGCGAGCAACTTCTTAACTTCTCTGCTCGGAGCCTGCAGCTTGTCTTCATCAGAGTTGGACTCAAAGAGAGCTTGTAACTCCAACAGAAACACCACCTCATCGTTTTCCATCAGTTTCTCCATAGAGTTCATTGACACCTGCATCTTCATCAATGAAGGATCTCCACTGATAGTTACCCACTGCTCATCGACTATGAACTTCATAATGTGGAGTCCCCAGTTAATCCTCGTCTCCCCCAAGGTAGCTAACCATGAGTATCCCAACACTACATCGATGGTTCCCAGCTCGAACAGTAAGAACTCCTCAGTGATTTTCACACCTTGGATGTCCAATTTTACTCCCATACACTTCCCTTGGCCTGTTAGAACTCGACCATCTCCTATAGACACCCCAAACTCTTGGGTGGTTTGCACCGGTAACCCCAGTTTCTGCACCAACTTCTTCCCAATGAAGTTACACGACGCCCCCGAATCGATCAGCACCACCACCTTTTCATCTCCAATTTGGCCTATCACCTTCAAAGTTTTCTTTGAAGTGATTCCTACCATCGACTGTAAGGAGAGGACTTGCAACTCTTGAGTTGGTTGAGTTTGCTGCCCTGCCGTAACCTCTGAGTCGTCTTCTTCATCTAGCTCCGACTCACTTCCTTCCTCCACATTCAAGCATCTGAATTTTTGGAAAGCTTTGCAGCGGTGGCCCGCGAAATACCTTTCTCCACAGTGTCTACATGGATTCTGAACGGTCCTCTTCTGATCACCTTGTCGATTCTCTCGGGGTGACTCAGAAGATTTCCTCCCCGGTGACACATCATTGGTTTTCGCGGGACTGGTGTTCTGCTGCTTCTGACTGCCATTGTGGGAGGACGTCGAGTAATTCCTCTGGTAATTCCGAGATTGATAGGCACTCTTGTCATTCTCCTGCTCCTCAATGATCCTTGCCATCTCCACAATCTCATCCATTCCAGAAGGCCTCAACCTCACCACTTGCTCCCGCAAGCTTCGTTTCATCCCGTGCAAAAAGATCTCCTCTAGGACGTCGTCAGGTACGTGGGGAACCTCAGCAGACAGCTCCTCAAACGCCTCACGATACTCCGACACGTTACCAGTTTGTCTAAGCCTCAACATCTGACTTAGTATGGTTCCTCCTCGCGTTGGCTTAAACCTCCTCTTTATTTTCATCTTAAAGTCACGCCAATCCAACAGCTCATCACGCACCTGAATCATCCTTAACCACGTTACTGCACAGCCTATCATACACGCCATCGCCAGTGATAGCTTGTCCTCTTCCTCCGTTTGATTCACCAGAAAACATTTCTCCACCCTGAAGATCCAATCCTCGGGGTTCTTCCCATCAAAATCTGGTAACTCCAGTTTCTTCTTCGGTGACGACTCCTTCGTCGGAACAGTACACCCCGATGACCCCGCCGAGAAGGGTGTCGAGTGAATCTCGGCGGCTCTCAAGGGAACTGCGGTCTCCGGAAGCGAAAGGATCCCTTTGTCCGTTCGCATCTGCAGCCCTCGGTTAGACGGCTGAGATCCGTCGGGAGTTGGGTGAGACGACACGTTGGTGGCTTCGAGAACAGGTTTTGGGTGGTTAGGGCTCGAGGTTACGACCGCTTCCACTCTCGTCTGCTTCTCTTCGACCTCCTGACGGTGACGCTCCTCCGCTCGTTTCTCGATCTCCAAGGAACGTTGATGATTGGCTTTCATCTCGGCTCTCATGTCTTCGATCAACGAGGTGAGACTCCCAAACTGCCCTTCTAACGCAGTGATACGATCGTTGTTCGAATCCTGCTTAGGAGGCATTTTGCGGCTCTGATACCAATGATAAACTAGGGTTTATCTTGTGAGAAGAATGGGGGTTAGGGAGAGAGAGAGAAAGGAGATAAGGATAAGATTAAGTTGTTATTTCATTTGATAACCCCAAATGTTCACAACATACGATATTAAATACACACTCTCACAATAAGGATAAAACGACAACGTAACAATACTCATAATAAAGATAGACTCTGCTGAACCTTCCTTCTCCGCTAGAGTCTCTCACTTCTCTTTAACTCCTCTTAGCCACTTCCAAGTACTCTCTTCGATCGTTGCTTCCTCTGCACGAAAGCCATAGGCACGGCTAGCTTATCAGAGAGTTTGTTGAAACGGAATTCCAATCTGAAGGCACACATACACTGAATATGTAAGGATTCATTTACTTTTAAATGTTACCTTTCCATTACGTTTGTTTACGTTCAGCGACCAAACTGCTGTCCTTAAGATGCGCTATGAGAAGCTCCGGGGTTTGTAACATATGTGGGATGATGACTCATGACTCGTCAGAGTGCCCACACAACCAGATTCAAGGAAATGACATGGACGGAGATGATCCCCGTGATGACGATGATGATGACCCTACTAATGGTGATCCTCCTCTGGGTTTCTCAACTCCAGAGCATACTCTTCCTCCAAGTCAGGAACCAATAATGCAGGACCAACCAGAGATCTCGGATCAAGATACAACACCAAGTAAGAAGCGCAAAACAAAGTCATCTGCTCCTTCTCCATCGATGACTCAACTCTGCTGTGAATCTAGACAAGGAATGGTTTATGAGGAATCTACGAAGCATGTTTCGAAGATCTCACGACGACGCTCTGATGTTCGAGAAGGACGACAATGGATTCAGTGTGTGCACGATCCGGAGGCAAGCTCTTCCCGTGTTCCTACTCATGGAGAAAATAAACAATAAGCAAGTGACAGTACGGTGGGCCCGAAGCCACCGGCGCCAGAATGAATACAGCCTTTTGGAATTGTCAAGGCTTGAAAGGGTCTTTGACAGTTTGACGCCTACAAGGGATGAAATCATCTTTCTCCCTGGACGTACTCTTTCTGATCGAGACGAAGAATTCTGATGACATAGTTCGAGACGTGGCTGCTCAGTTGGGATTTGATAATGTACGATGTGTGTCTCTTAGGGGTATAAGAGGGGGTTTAGCGTTATTCTGGAACAATGATGTTGATATTGTCATTAACGCTATGGACGAACGTATGATTGATTGTAAGATTAATGATAAGAATGGATTTATGTATTTCTCATGTATCTACGGCCATCCAATTCGCCAATTAAGGAAACATCTTTGGGAGAAATTGCAACGAATATCCTCAACACGTACGGGACCATGGCTGCTCTGTGGTGATTTTAATGAAGTCTTAAGACCTGAAGAAAAGATAGGTGGTCGGCCTCGAGAGCCATGAAGCTTGCTTGATTTTAATCAGATGGTTCAGGTTTGCCGATTAAAAGATCTTCCTTACAGTGGAAGTAATATGACTTGGTCAGGCAATCGTAAAGGGCATTTGGTACATAGTTGGTTAGATCGAGGCTTTGGAAACGATGAATTCCGCGCTGAGTATCCTGCTGCTCGAGTCACTTACTTAGAATTGATTGAGTCTGATCATCGTCCTGCAGTTATCCAGATCATGAGAACCACTGAATCAGGAAGAAAAAGTTTCTGTTTTGATAATATAATGATCGACAAAGAAGGTTTCACGGAGGTTATTAAATCAGGGTGGAGTCCTGATGATCCTAATCAATATCTATCTGTCTCAAACTGTATACGTAAATGCCGTCATGCAATTTCTCAGTGGAAGAAGGAAAATAATACTAACTCCTCTAAACGTATTACGGCGTTAATAGCTCTTATCGATGCTGTGCACTCGAACCCCTCCTCTACTATAGTTGATATACGCCTACTATGCAAAGATTTGTTACAAGCTTATAAGGATGAAGAAACATTTTGGCGAAATAAAAGCATAGTTCAATGGTTAAATTTTGGTGACTGTAATACAATATTTTTCCATGCTACTACAAAGAATCGACGTGCTCGAAATAAAATCCTCAGTATTCAAAATAATGTGGGAGAAGAAATTTATGGGAATAAGGAGATTGCTAAGGAGGCAGAACGATACTACTCTGATCTCTTCACTAGTTTACTACAAGGAAATATCTCTGCATCTCTGAACAAAGTGTGGGTTCTAAAGAAAGTAATGCCTACTTAACCCGAGATATTACGGAAGCAGAAGTTCGACATAGTGTTTTTTCTATTTGTTTTACACGTGCTCCTGGACCGGACGGACTTACAGCAGGGTTTTATCAAACATATTGAGATATTGTGGGACCAGCAGTCACAGAGGAGGTACGACATTTTTTCAATACTGGTGTTTTGCCTACTAATATGAACCACACGAATCTATGTCTCATTCCTAAGATAACTACACCTCAGACGATGAAGGACTTCAGACAATTGCTCTTTGTAATAATGCATAAGATAGTCTCTAAAATCTTATCTTTGCGTTTGAAAGAAATTTTGAGTGAAGTAATCTCAGAGAATCAAGCTGCTTTTATACCCGGACGCCATATCACTGATAATACTTTTATTGCCCATGAAGTATTTCATTCTCTGAAGGTGAGAAAACGAGTGTCAGAAAATTACATGGCGGTAAAAACAGAAGTAAGTAAAGCATATGATCGTATTGAGTGGAAGTTTTTAGAAGAGGCAATGAGGAAAAAATGATTTAGTGAAAAATGGATAACACTGATCATGCAGTGTGTTTCAACAGTCTCATACTCTGTGCTGGTGAATGGAAGTTCTTATGGATATTTCAGTGGTGGTAGAGGAATAAGACAATGGGACCCATTATCACCCATATTATATATCCTTTGTGCAGATGTACTCAGTTCTATGATCAGTCAAGCAGAGGCAACACATGCTATCCAACCTTTGCGACTAAGCACTACAAGAAAACACCCTGATTTCTGACGGCGGTTCCGACGGACACAAAAGTCGTCGGAATATTTTGACGACTTTCCGACCAATTTCCGACAAAAAGAAAAAAAAATACAGTCGTCGAAATTCCGTCAGAATATTGTGACGGAATACCGACGAAATACGGGCCGTCGGAAATTTCCGACGACATTACGACGACCTTTTGATAAAACACCGTTCGTCGGTATGCCGTCACAATATTCTGACGGAATTCTGAGTCAACTTGAGTCTACCAGCAACGCCCTTGCAGTTGAAGATTTGGCAGATGTTGAACTCGTTGATGATTTTACTGAGTTTGGAGATGATGCAGTTGTACATTCGGAGCCAGAAGCTGAGGTTGGAGAGTTTGATGAAGATTCAGAAGACTCGGACTAGATTTTTTTTTTTTTTTTTTCTCGGTCCGTCGGAATTCCCTCGCACTAAACCGACGAGATACCGACGACATGAGGTTTCAGTGAGTTTTCGAGAAGTCGTCAAAATGTCGTCAGAAAAAACCGACGACATTCCGACGAACTAGCCACGTTCGTCGGAATGTCGTCAGTTTTTTCCGACGACATTTTGACGACCCTTATTTTTAAAAATATTAAACATCTAAATCTATAAGTTTAGATGTCAAAATTATGAAAATAACACATATTAAGTGTTTAGTATGGTATTGGATCATAACCGTTCAAATACAACAACTCGTTAAAACATTTATATATGCATATCATTCTTTTCATAACATCTCATCTTAACATTCATATACTTATACAATCATATTCATATAATCTTACACTTCAAAAATGTTTTTGTATAAAATCATGGTATAAAAACATTTTTTCTGTTAAATCTTTATGCAAATACTATATATATTATCAAACATTTGAATTTTGCATTTAGAAATTTGAAATAAACTCCTATACCCTAAAAGGTCAGAATTTCATCACAATTATTCGTCAATATTCCGTCGGAATTTTTCGACGAACCCTTGTCCGTCGGAATATTTATTTAACCCGGGAAAACCAAACCGCGTTAAAATTTCGCAAACCGCCATTCTTAATATATTTAAGGATTCCGACGGAATACTGACGAACCCGTGTCCGTCGGAATCCTTAAATATATTAGAAACCCTACATCTCTCTCTTTCTCGCCGCAAAACGCACCTCTCCTCTCTCCCTCGTTTCATCCGCCCCACGCACCTCTCCTCTATCTCTCTCAATCATCTACTTCGAGCTCCTCTCCTCTACTCAATCAATCTCTTCTCCTCTACTCAATCTCCTCCCCACTCCTCGAGATCTTCTCTTCCCGGCGCGCCCCACGCACCTCTCCTCGATCTCCTCTCTTCCCGGCGCCACCTCTCCTCGATCTCCTCTCTTCCCGGCGCCACATTTCCTCTCATCTCTCTCAATCATGTAAGTCTCTCCTCTTTGGTTCATGTTTAGTTTTTAGGGTTTTGGAACTTAGATCTCGGATTATAGGTTGTTTTGGATAGTTTAGGATGTATAAGTGGTGGATTATTGATCTTGGTTTCAAAAACGTTTTTTTGATTCTAAAAAGGTTTTGATGATTTAATTTTTTTTTTTTTGATTTTTCAAAACGGTTTTCATGTTTTAAAACGATTTTATGATTTTTAAAAACGTTTCTATTTTTAAAACGTTTTGATGAATTTTAAAAATGTTTTTTTGATTTTCCTAAACGTTTTTGAAGTTTTAATACGTTTTTTGATATAGAAAAACGTTTTTATGATTTTTTAAAACGTTTCTATAAATTTTTAAAACGTTTTGATGATTTTTAAAAACGTTTTTTTATTTTTCAAAACGTTTTAGAAGTTTTAATGCGTTTTTTTTTTATTTTTAAAAAACGTTTTATGATTTTTCAAAACTCTGATGAATTTTAAAAACATTTTTTTTTAAAAACATTTTTTTGAATTTGAAAAACGTTTTTAAACATTTTTTAAACATTTTTTTACAAAACGTTTTTTATTTTTTCAAACATTTTTTTAATTTTAAAAACGTTTTTATGATTTTCAAAATATTTAACAACGTTTTTGTATTTTGGAAAAATTTTCATGTAGGATTTTTTTTTGTAAATATATAAATGAAAACATTAAAAATATAAAACATTTTAAAATTTTACGTATTTATCAAATTTTATTATTTTTTCAGGTCGGATGATCTTCCCGTCCCTACTCGGCAGCGACGGAGTTTCGCAAGCAGTTCCCGTATGTCCCGTGCATCGGGATCGTCCCTGGAACAAAACTCCGTACCCGCCTATATTCCACCTCCAGCCCCCGCTCCACCTCCCGCTCCCGTTCCACCTCCCGCTCCCGCCGGAGTCATGTTAGTTGAACAATTGGTTCAACAACCGGGTCGAGGGCATCTCCCGGTTCTCGAACAATTCCCCCGACGAGGACATAGCACTTGGTTAGTATTTTTTTTTTATTATTATGTTTTTTTTCTAATAATTATTTTGCTAACTTATATTTTTTTAAAGGTTCTCCAAGTCGAGGAATGGCATTAGCAAATACATCAACCAGATGATGTATTCCATGCTCCATTATGGCTATCCGAAGTGGAGTGTGATCCCTCCGGACGAACGAGAGTTGTGGTTTCGTCAATTTGCGGTATAGTAATTCTTCATTTTTTTATGTATTTATTTTTTTTATCTACTTATTAATAAATGTTATGTGTTTTGTAGCAAGAGTTCAACTGGCATCCCGATCTTACGGAAACAGTCCGTAAGAAGTTTAACCAGAAGACCATGGACTCTTTTACGAAGCAGATGAACTCGTGGAAGACAGTTTGGCAGATGAACAAGAAGCCACGGTTCCTCAGCGGGACAGTGTGGGAGCAGCTGATAGCTCACTGGGAGAAGGAAGATACTGCCCAGACGTCTACTAGGAACTCCAAGAACCGGAGGAGTGATCGTGGCGGGAAAGGTATGTATGTGCACAACCTCGGCGCCTGCTCCATGTCTACTAAGGAGGATGATCTTGTAAGTTTTTTCAATTATTTTTCTTTATACTTATTTAAATAAATATTTATATTTTATTGACTAATTAATATTGGTGGTTTTTCAGATCGAAGCAAATGACGGTAATCCCGTTGATTCTCTGACCCTCATTAAGGCGGCTCACACTAACAAGAAGACGGGTCAGATTCAGGACGCCGTGATCAGAAATGTTGTTAACATGGTGCAAACCGAAATGGCATCTCAATCTGATGACGGCGCCGATTCTACTGGAGCTTCAACAAACCTGTCCCAAATGCAAATCAATGAGTTGGTCGAAAAGGTAATTTTTAATTCAACGATTTTTCTTATAATTAATTTCATTAGTAATTTTACTATTTACTAACTTTAAATATTTTTGTAGGCGGTTCCAAAAAGGAAGGGAGGCCGTTTAGTTGGGTTGGTCCGTCGTGCTTCTTCATATCCGACATCTTCTTCGCAAGCTCCGTATGCCGATCCCATGATCATCGAGGAGCTGCATGACAAAGCTGAACGGATTGGGGTATTGGAGGAGCAGAACTCCACTATCCTTTCTGAGAATGCCACAATCCGTGAGGAGAATGCCACCATCCTTTCCCAGCTCGCAACTCAACAGAAGACCAACGAAGAGATAATGCAGAAGCTGAACAAGTTGATGGCTTCGACCTCGACTTCTTAGTTTCTTTCTGCATTTTAATACTTTCAGAATATTTTTATTTCGGTTTGTAAACTTTCTGAATGTTTTTTTTTTCTATTTCGGTTTGTATGAATTTAAATTCTATAATATTATTATTAGTTTTAAATTTCAGATTTAATTTTTTAAATATTTTTTTTTTAAAAAATAGATAAATGCATATTTAAATACAATTTAAAAAAAAAAACAAATTCTGACGAACCGTTGGCGTCGGTATATACTGACGAACCCGTCCCTCGGAAAATACCGACAAATGAGGTTCGTCAGAATTTTCCGACGAACCGGTCCCTCGGTATATACCGACAAACCGTCCCTCGGAATTTTCCGAGGAATGACGTTCGTCAGAATTTTCCGACGCCCTCTGTTCGTCGGATCCTGGGTATTCCGATGAACTCTGGTCTCTTGTGAGGGCATCGGTTAGTCGTCGGAAGTTCGTCAGTATCTTGTTTGTCGGTGTTTGTCAGAAATTCGTCGAAATTGTCTGACGGAATTCCGACGAATTTCAATTTCCGACGAAATCATAAATTCGTCAGTATTGCCTGATTCCGATGAATTTCTGACGAATTCGTCCATCAGAATCCCCCTGTTTTCTTGTAGTGAAGTGTTGGAGGACCTCCGATCTCTCACTTGTTATTTGCTGATGATTCTCTATTTTTCATCAAGGCTGACCAGAATAATAGCCAACAACTACTTCGGATCTTCAAGGATTATGAAAAAGTATCAGGTCAAATGATTAATCTTGAGAAATCAACGATCACCTTTGGTTCTAAAGTCTTCCATCAGACACGGGAGGCAATACAAGGTATCCTAGGAATCACACAGATTGGGGGTGGAGGTAAATATTTAGGATTGCCAGAGCAGTTTGGTCGGAACAAGAAGGCAATGTTTGTGTATGTCAGAGATAGCATCAATAAGAAAATTAATGGTTGGCAAAATAGATTTTTAAATGCAGCAGGGAAGGAAATTCTAATCAAATCTGTTGCTCTTGCTATGCCAGTATACTCCATGAATTTTTTCAAGTTACCTGATGAACTATGTTCCGAGATTGATTCAATATTATCACGGTTCTGGTGGGGTTCGACTCCTGAAAATAGGAAGATGTCATGGCTATCCTGGAATCGATTATCTCTTCCAAAACAGATTGGTGGTCTAGGATTTCGTAATCTCCAAAAGTTTAATCAAGCTTTATTGGCTTCTCAACTATGGAAAATTCATCAACGTCCACATAGCTTCGTCTTCAGAGTTCTTAAACACTGCTACTTTCGTAATACATCCTTGTGGAACGCTATAAAGAGTTACCAAAGTTCTTATGGATGGCAGTCTTTACTTTACGGACGTGAGCTTTTGGTTAAAGGAATGCAACACAACATTGGTGATGGTACAGACATATACTGCTATCTGATAAGTGGTTACCTACATTACCACCGAGGGCACCTCGTTTTCTTCCTTACACTAATTCTACGTTACATGTTTTGTTGATAGTACAACAAATACATGGGATATGGAGTTGGTAACAGATTTCATTTACCCATCTCCTCGTCCAAAGATGATGTAATATGGCCCTATACAAAAGATGGGAATATAGTGTCAAATCGGGATACCACTTCATTACGACAAGTCATCAATCTGATATAGCACCTCCTGCTTTGGCGTCTTCACCTGAGCTAACAAAACGAATTTGGTCTTCTATTATACCCCCAAAGTTAAAGCAATTCATCTGGAGAATGAGTTCTGGTATTATAGCAATAAAAGCTAACCTGCGTCATTGATACATCCCAGTAGATCCAATGTGTTCTCGTTGTTGTAGTATAGAGGAGACATCAAATCATGCTTTCTTCACATGTTTATATGCGCAGCAGGTGTGGAGACTCACAGGATGTCCTCAAGGCTTCACTGATCCAGGAACCAATTTACTGGATAAGTTAGCTTTTATTTGATTACAGTAAAGATGAGAGTATACCGCAACATCAGCGCTTCCGTCCGTTCTGGATTATATGGCGTTTATGGAAGTCACGAAATGACCTTCTTTTCAATCACAGAGTGTTTTCACCTGAAGAAGTCCTTACAAAAAGCTCATGAAGATTTGCAAGAGTGGATAAATTCAACACAGTTATCTTTGGTACCTACAACAACTACAACTCAAAACTCTCAGACACAATCCAACTGGAAACCATCTAATAGGGGGTGGATCAAATGCAACTATGACGCTTCACATCATGAAGGACCTGTGAATTCAGGTATGGGTTGGATAATTAGGAATCAACAAGGAATTTTCGTAGAGGCGGGAATGGATAAATTTGAAGGAAGAACATCGGTTATGGAATCAGAACTCACTGCTCTCATATGGTCATTAAAAGCTTGCTCAACATTAGGATATCATAATGTCATCTTTGAAGGAGATAATCTTGCTATTTTAAAATATCTAATCACAGACGATCACAGCCCTCGTCTAAAATACTTGCTATCTACAATAGATGCTTGGAAAATAAGTTTCCACGATGTACTTTTTGTTCAGGTTACAAGGGAAAGCAATAGATGTGCTGATCTATTGGCCTGAAAGGCTATCTTATCTCAGGAGGATTGGAGCTTGTTCCATTCCTGTCCAACGTTTTCGTACAACAATGTTTTCTTGGACTATAATCAATAAACAAATTTTTCCGGAAAAAAAAAATTCTCTATAGTAACACTTATTTTATAACGGAGGAAGTAGTTATTAACTTGCGATATACAGAAAATCAAAATAAAACTCTTATATTCCCACTTTCTAAAGTTTTTTAATATACTTCGTTCATTTTTAGATGACGTTTCATGGACTTTCACACAAATTTAGGCAAGTGACACAATACATGTTCTAACTATTTTTATATACCCATTAACTCTACAACATTGTTATAAAAAACCAAAGTAAAAAGATAAAATAAGTCATTTTGTGTTTTTTCTTGCCTAGAATTCAGGGAGCGACATGTATATAGAAACAAAACAAAAGCTCTATTACGTTAATCAAAAACGAACGGAGGGAGTATCTGCAAATATAAGTTTTTTGATTAACCTGGAGGTATCTCATGTCCACAGAGAGGCCCAGACTAATCCCTAAGGGAAGGTGAAGCCCACGGATAGACCGTCTCACCAGATATTCAAATGGGCCCTAAAGCATATGTCCATATATGTGTTAGATGACCAAGATAATTGTGACTTAGGCTTTGATTGGTAGAGCATTAGCATTAGCATTATGCTCTATATTATCCAATCAACATTTGTTACAAAAGCATTTAGAAGAGCATTTACCAAATGCTAATACTCTCTAAATGCTCTCTAGCAAATGCTCTCATATGAAGCTTTTGGAAGAGCATTTGCATTTATAATTTATAAAATTAAGAAATATATATATAATTAGTTCATTTATTTTATTTAATAATATCATAAAATCATTTTTATAAATTATAAATTTACAATAAATTTTTATTTTACAATAAATTTACAATTTAAATATATTTTAAAAAATATTTTTAACATTTAAAATATAATTTAATTATATTTAATTAAATTGATATATAAATTATATTTTAAATTAATTATAGAAATTAAATTAATTATATATTAGATAAATTAATTATACAAATTAAATAAATTAATTATATAAATTAAATAAATTAGTTATATAAATTAGATAAATTAATTACATAAATTAGATAAATTAATTATATAAATTAGATAAATTAATTATATAAATTTAATAATATAATTATATATATTTAATAAATTAATAATCTAAATTATATTATATATAAATTATATTTTAAATAAATTATATAAATTAAATAATATTTTATTTTGTTTTATTTTTGTCGAATTAAATTATATTTTAAATGCAAAATATTATTTTTTTAAATAGATATTTTAGTTTAAAATTTATTTTTTAAAATAACATTTTAATTGTAAACATAATTTTAAAATTACTAAATAAAATAACTAATTATATATATATTAATATATAAAATAATATATATATATATATATATATATATATATATATATATATATATATATATATATATATATATATATTACAAATATATTCATTATAAATAAATAATTAAATATATTATATATTATATACTAATTTTAATAATAAATTTTAATAGCATGTTCATACTGCTCTACCAATCAATCTTTTAAGCAGTTTAGCAAAAGCATACAGCTTCTGCAGCATAATGCTTTTATAGCATAATGCTACTGCTTCCTCTTCTGCTTTGCCAATCAGGGCCTTAGTTTTGCGCAGCAGGTAGATCGAACCTGAAACATGTTGGTGTCTCAACCCCATCTCTTTACCACTCGACCACAATCACCCGGTCAAGTATCTGCTAATATAATTCAACCAAACAGCATGTTTTTAAATTTTTTGCAACTATGCACAATAATGTGATAATATGAATTATTATTAGTTAGTTTTAACTGAAAATTGATTAAATATATTAATATTTTTATCATGATGAAAGCCTTTTCAAAAAAAGATTATCATGGATACATATGTCCAACTTACCATGGCGCTTCAAATGTCTGGTTATAAAAATGAACACAATGTTTTACACCAAATTGAGTAGTCAATTTAATCATTTTAACTAGTTTTGAATAAGATTCTTGAGGTCTATACAGACTATGTTGCAGTATATATATTTTTTTAAAACCATTAAAAATAATTATTTCCAAAGGATGTATTAGAGATTTGATGGAAATATAACTATATATAAAAATCATCAATTCACTCATGATTGTTATTTTTGAGTTATAAAACAAAAATTAAAAGTCGAAAAAAGAAAATTAAAATTTAAAATTAATAAGTTAAAACTTGTAACGTATCAACGTTAACCTCCGATTATGACCCCTATGGCCAAATCTGTATTCGGTTATTGTTGAACTAAATCAACTTTGACCATCGCCACTGACATAAGATCGGAATTCACATTTGTTAGTTTATACGGTTTTTTCTCGGTTTAAAATGCTACAAGCTTGAATCATACAAATGTGTAAACACTTTTGTGATAACACAACTCAAGGTTTGAATTATTCCACACACAGAAGGGAGGCTCTACCGGTGGGTGGGAGGGGGGGGGAGAGTTATTGAATTGATAATTGATAGATTTCAAGAGTTACGCGGACTGTGAAAATATATATACATTGACTTTTATAAAATATATATAATATTTTTAGACTAATATAGATTTTCGTGAATTTGGATTACCTAAAGAAATTTCATTAAAGAGACTTGTTTTATAGATATATGAAGAGTAATAAATAAATAAAATATCTCTTTTTATAATTTTGAATTATATATTATCAAATACAAAGTTTGATAAAACAAATTTCAATTTTTCAAAGCTTTTTCCAAATTTCTTTTTTTTTTGAAATTTGAAAATGTTTTTTTTCAAACTATTTTTTATCTTTTATTTTTCAAAATTTTATAAAATTTTAATAGTTGATAGATTTCAAGAGTTATGTGGATTTTGAAAATATAAATACATTGACTTTTATAAAATTTACATAATTTCTTTAGATTGATATATATATATTTTCTTGAATTTGGATTTCCTAAAGAAATATTAAAGAGACTTGGGCTATGAATTTTAAGAATTGATAAATTTCAAGAGTTACATGGATTGTGAAAATATATATACATTGACTTTTATAAAATTTACATATTTGTTTTAGATTGATATAAATTTTTGTGAATTTGGATTACCTAAAGAAATTACATTAGAGAGACTTGTTTTATAGATATATGAAGAGTAATAAATAAATAAAATATCTCTTTTTATAATTTTGAATTATATATTTTCAAATTCAAAGTTTTATAAAACAAATTTCGATTTTTCAAAGCTTTTTCCAAATTTCTTTTTTTTGAAATTTGAAAATGTTTTTTTCAAACTATTTTTTATTTTTTATTTTTCAAAATTTATAAAATTTTAAGAGTTGATAGATTTCAACAGTTATGTGGATTGTGAAAAAAAATATATACATTGACTTTTATAAAATTTACATACTTTATTTAGATTGATATAGATTTTCGTGAATTTGGATTACCTAAAGAAATTTCATTAAAGAGACTTATTTTATAGATATATGAAGAGTAATAAATAAATATTTTTTTTTAATAATTTTGAATTATATATTTTCAAATTCAAAGTATTATAAAACAAATTTCGAGTTTTCACAGCTTATTCCAAATTTCGTTTTTTTTAAATTCGAAAATGTTTTTTTCAAACTATTTTTTATTTTTTATTTTCAAATTTAATATTTATAAATGTAACTTTGTATTCAGAACTGATAGATTTCAAGAGTTATGTGGATTGTGAAAATATATATACATTGACTTTTATAAAATTTACATAATTTCTTTAGATTGATATATATATTTTCGTGAATTTGGATCACCTAAAGAAATATTAAAAAGACTTGTTTTATAGATATATGAAGAGTAATAAATAAATAAATTATTTCTTTTTTATAGTTTTGAATTATATATTTTCAAATTCAAAGTTTTATAAAACAAATTTCAATTTTTCAAAGCTTTTTCCAAATTTTGTTTTTGAAATTTGAAAATGTTTTTTTAAACTATTTTTTATTTTCAAAATTTTAATATTTATAACTATAAATTTTTATTCAGAACTGATAGATTTCAAGAGTTATATGGATTGTGAAAATATATACATTGATTTTTATAAAATTTACATAATTTCTTTAGGTTGATATAGATTTTCATAAATTTTAATTACCTAAAGAAATTTCATTAAAAAGACTTTTTTATAGATATTTAAAGAGTAATAAATAAATAAAATAGTTCTTGATGTTTCTGAGAAAGTAGTTCTTGATTATGGACTTTCTCTTGGAAGGTTTACAGTTTGTTTGCTTTTTGGTGCAGCTCATGTGTCTGGTGTTGATGTTGGTTATGGTCAGCTGCTAAGTCGTTTTCTATTTTTTTTTGGTTTTGTAAAGTCATCCAAAATATGTACAATGCTTTCTTGTTACATTTAGAAATTTGGAAATTTTCAAAAATCAATATAAATCTCAAATGGTTTTACCTTGGCTCTGAATCAATCTGATACTTCAGCTCAGGCAGTGTTTGTCTAAGAGGTAATAAAACTCTCATCGTATTACTATCATGTGTAACCAAGTAAAACATATTTCGAATTTTTTTAACACTGAATTTTCTGGAAAGCTTTCCTGAAACTATAAATATCTTTCATAAAACTATTCAAATCCTTCCTGGAAAAAAATACACAATTTCACAGGCACAAGCAATCGTTTAAAAATGTCATAAACAAATTCACATATCCTACCAAAAATATCAGTGTGCGTAAGCCAAACAAATAACCAATCAAAAGGTCATTTAAATTTGTTAAAATCAAATTTTCTGAAAAGCTTTCCTGAAACTACATAAATCATTCCAGAAATTTAAAAAGCACCTCTCGATTTCACAAGCACAAACAAGAAACTGACAGTGTCATAAGCAAATTCACGAGCCTAGCAAAGATATCAACATGCGTAAACAAAAAAAATAAGACACCAAGCATAAAAAAATTCAAATTTATTAACATCGATTTTTTTTGGAATGCTTTCCTGAAACTATACAAATCCTTTCAAAATTAGCTAAAATACAAAGAGAAAAACAATATGTTAATGCTTTTCACTTGATATAAATATAGGTTATGGGTTACGCTGATCTCCATGCAGATATCAGATCCTTAGTTTTTAATTTCATTTCGTTTTCTTTTCCTAGTTTCAACTTTGCTACAAAGAAAACAAACCTAATATGCTATTCTGGAAATTCATCCAGATGATTCAAAATGCCTTCCTAGATTTAGGATACACAAGTGGGAGTTTAATAAAAGTAAGTGTTTAACACGAACAGGTGATTCTCCCCAGCTCGGCGGCTAAACTGCTAACTTTCTAAAACATTAAGCACTCTTCCCCCCCCCCCTCGCAGGTTTGAATCATAGTGGACACATAATTTTTTTCTAATTTTTTTTTTTGTCTGAAAACATTACAATTTGAAACTTACCATATATGCAGATATCAAATCCTTAGTTTTTAATTCCATTTTGTTTTCTTTCCCTAGTTTCAACTTTGCTACAAAGAAAACAAACCTAATATGATATTCTGAAAACCCATCCAGACCATTAGAAATGTCTTCCTAGATTTATGATACACAAGTGAGAGTTAAATAAAATTAAGTGTTAAACATGAACGTATAATTCTCCTCAGTCCAGCGGCTAAATTGCTTATATTGTTTTTAAAAGCTTACTCATTTTGAGATATAACACCTTGGCTTAGTGGTTTAATTTTTTCTTGGCAATACCATTTTCATATTCGATTTTAGGATACCTATCCTGAATATCACAAATAGTATCCTAGATAAGGCACATTTATCTTTGTTAATAAAACAGTTCACATTTCATTTTATTTTCTGAAAACCCTTCTAGTATCGAATTTTCTTGAAAGCTATCCTGAAAGTTTGAAACACCTTTCTAAAACTAAAAAACCACAAATTTTCACAAACAAACTCATCCCATTCACACTCAGGAACATTGAAATTGCAGATAAAATACCACACATAATCAACATAATCAACATTGTCTAGAAAAAAAAACATAATCAAAAATACATTACACCAATACCTTGTGTTCCCAAAATTTAGCAGCCTTTGATTTGAGCTCCAATAACTTACAAGGATCTCGCCAATGTTGGACAACAAACACAACAAAGCTTTGTCTCTAGCAGAACAACTTCTCATGTACTAAAGATGTTACTGTCCTATGTAACCAAGCCAAAAAAATTCAAAAATTTGAAGTATCAGATTTTCTGGAAAGCTATCTTGAAACTTAAAAAACTCTTCCTGAAATCAGAAAAAACCATAAAGTTTCATAAGCACAAACAATCGATTAGATATGTCATAAGCAAAATCATATCAGTTTTTGATATCATTCATGACTAGTTTAAACTTCACCAGATTACACTAATATATTATTTCTGGAAGCCCATCCAAAAATTGTCAAATGCTTTCCAACTTTATAATATATAATTCATCACTTAAGATGAAATAAAGTCCCTACAAGTGAGAGTTAGATAAAATTAAGTGTTAAACATGAACGTATAATTCTCCTCAGCCCAGCAGCGAAATTGCTTATATTGCTTTTAAAAGCTTACTCATTTTGAGATATAACACTTTGGCTTAGTGGTTTAATTTTTTCTTGGTAATCTCATTTTCATATTCGATTTTTGGATACCCATCCTGAATATCACAAATGGTATCTTAGATAAGGTATATTTATATTTGTTAATAAAACAGTTCATATTTCATTTTATTTTCTGAAAACCCATTCTAATATCAGATTTTCTGGAAAGCTATCCTGAAAGTTTGAAACACCTTCCTAAAACTAAAAAAAAAGCACAAATATTCACAAACAAACTCACCTCATTCACACTCAGGAACACTGAAATTGTAGATAAAATACCACATATAATCAACATAATCAATATTGTCTAGAAAAGAACAATCAAAAGTACATTACACCAAAACCTTTTGTTCCCAAAATTTAGCAACATTTGATTTGAGCTCCAACAACTTACAAGGATCTCTCCAAGGTTGGACAACAAACACAACAAAGCTTTGTCTCTAGCAGAACAACTTCTCAGGTACTAAAGATGTTATTGTCCTACGTAACCAAGCCAAAACAAATCAAAAATTTGTTAGTATTAGATTTTCTGGAAAGCTATCCTGAAACTTAAAAAAACTCTTCCTGAAATCAGAAAAAAAAAACCCACAAAGTTTCATAAGCACAAACAATCGATTAGATATGTCATAAGCAAACTCATATTAGTTTTTGATATCATTCATGACTAGTTTTAACTTCACTAGATATAAATACACTAATATATTATTTCTGGAAGCTCATCCAAAAATTGTCAAATGCTTTCCAACTTTATAATTTATAATTCATCACTTAAGATGAAATAATGTCCCTACAATGTCCTATGAAACTCAGCTAATTGCAAGCACTAACGTAAGAAAACGTATAGAAGCTGTATCAGATTCATTACGGATTTAGTCACAAAAGGCATAGACCATATCTTCTCAGAACTCCAGATGAGCACATATCATAACTAACAGTCATAAACAAATATTGCCTTCACTGCTTCTATTATAATCAAAGCAACACTTCATCCCGTAGGCCATTGTCAATATGTATAGAATCCAAATCAAATCTTTCTTTGCCAAGGCAAGGCGAAGAAGCTTTGTTCTCTGTAAATCAAGAACAATACCCTTATATATTAACAAGAATTTCACAGTAACAAAGCTGATATAAATACATCAAAAAAGAGATTAACTTTCAGATTGAAACAAAGCAGACAAATGACTATGTGATTCTTGACCTCCTCTCTGAAGATATTTATGAAAGAAAATATGTTAACAAATGAATTTATGAGTCATCTACTCATATCAATATGATTTTGGTCAAGAAAAGCAAATAAACGAGGGCCAAATCTTTGCATCATACACAAACCAGCTCAACAATCAAATTAAGCATTGTGATATATCCGTGAATTTGATTGCATGATCCAAAGCTGCGAAAGAGCCATATAAGCGAGAGAGTTACTCTGGAATTAGCGAGTGAAGAGTGAGAAACGAGATTACTAGTAGATCGGTCGTCTCTCCCACGGAAGCAGTCGAGAAAACAAGCCACGGCTCTGCAAGCTGAGATGTCGATATCTGAGCACGGATCTTCACAATGGACTTAGGTTCTGCTTCATCAACAGACGTCTTATGTAATTTGATTTCTTGTTCTAGTTGTTGCCACATGCAAATGCTCGATTCTAGTTGTGTGTGACGGGGGATGTGATTCAGCGACTGTATCAAAGACGTTGGAGAATCAAAGCTTTGGAGATGATGATACTGTTGTTCGCCGGAGACGTTTTCACCGGAGATGATGAAACGAAATCGACTTTAAAATTGTCTACGCCGGCCGTCGTGAGAAAGATATAGAGTTTTCTCTTATTTTCTATTTATTTGTTCTATTTTGGTTTAATACAAAGCATGGATACTAAAGTAATTTGATCCATTAATAAATGTTATTTCTGTGAACTTTTCTTTGTGGTGTTATTTTGGAGACAAAACACTTCAAAGATGTTATTAAAGAGAATTGCCCTTAAACCAATGAGAATGAATTCTATTAAGATTTTTGAAATCCTTGAACAAAAAACAATGAAATCTTCCAATTTTGAAAATTTGTGAGAATTCACTTACTCCCTGTAAGTTTCTGAACACAGTTGAGTTGGTCATGAGTGGGGCCTTTGACTTTATGGTTCCTTGAGTCGAAGTCAAATCAGATCAGGTCGGAATTTTATGGCTTACCTTGTTGGTTCGGAATTTCTCGTTGGTTGCTGGAACCAATCATATTGTGTTCGTCTAAAAATAGGATTTGATTACACATTCACTTTTTCCTGTCAAACTTTTGATCTAATAACCTCATCAACCAAATAATAATAATAATAATGATATTGTTACAAATTTAGTAGTTGAAATTGCTATTATCAAAATTTTGGCAAATGTAAGTTACCATAATTTTGTTTTTAGAATTTATTTGTGTAAAGTGTACTTGTTTCAATCGGTCAATTCTACAATAAGCGCACAGAAATATAAATAATGAAAAAACTGAATTTCTATTGATTAGATTAATTATTAAATTCTATCGTTATTAGTTTATACATTAAAAATATAATTTACAGTTTTAAGTTTATATATATTAGTAAATATTTCAAATACAATTGCTAGTTGGATGATTTTAAAATTCATTCAAAATCTATTATTATTATTATTATTGTTATTATTTATAAAGTTTGAATCTTTCTAATTCTATGTTATTTTAGGATCTAGTGTTTATCTGGATGATAAATCTTAATAATTTGACTTATTAATTATAAATTTAAAATAATATATATCTTGAACTTAAAAATTGTTATAACTTTGATGGATTCTATAAATACATGAAATTCTCTACAAATTTAACAAAACATTTACAAAACTAGGAAAACCATGCAGATTTAATAGTTTTTTCAACTTTTAAAATTAACCAATTCTATCAAAATTTAATTTTCATTAACCCCTTCCAATTTCCCTTGAAAATTTTATTGTCTATTAAATTACATAATTGTTGCTTATAGCTAGATAAAGTTTTTTAGCTAGAGCTGAATTTTCATTTTTGTATAGTGACAAATTACATTATATATTTATTTATTGTTTACAAAAAAATATTCACATGACATGAATTGTGAAGTCATGTCATTCTCAATTATAAAGTTTCACGGGTTACAAAAACCGATGAATTATGTTGTTAAGGTGATTTTTCTGTTTTTTTTTCTCTAACGGAATCTACACTAAGCAATGGACTCATCTCTTTACAATAAATCACTTTTTCAACGATATCGAAACAACATAGCATCCCACTCTCGACGCATTTTCATTGCTTCTTTTGGTCGGTAGCAAAATTTTATAAGGAAATATTTATAAGTCATTAAATTATTTCTTACATATTTAGTTATGATCCCGTAAATAAAATCATTTAATTATTGTTTCTTATACATTTATCATTTATGCCATGGGACGCAAACAAAAACCAGTTGATTTTTGTTTCTTCTACATTTTTTGTATACGTCGGTTGAAATAACTTTATTTTGTTTTATTTTTTGTTGACGATGTATGCAGTGGCGGGCGCCAGCCGATTGCATATCACTGACTTTACGATGTAGACTTTCTTGAAGAGTGAATTCAATAGTATATTTAGTCTTATTTTTGTCAACTCTCTGCACAAAATAACTTACTAATTGCTAAGTACATGAACATTTATCGTCACCCCCAATAATAATAATAATTATTATTGTTATTATATTTTAAACTTGACGAGCAGCCGTGTTTGAGCAGTCGTAAGGAGAGAGGTGGTGGTGGACAGCTTTGTGATTGATAGAGGCTTGGAAGAAAACTAGTGTTAGTGTCAATTACTGCAAGTGGATCACCAATTTTTCTTATCCGTTTTAATTATTTGTTGACTACCAAAAATTCTAGCTGTACACTCTATCATATGTACTTGAATTTGAACTTGTTATGCGGCTTGAAATATACCTAAAAACATATACAGTAAAACCTCTATAAATTAATAATGTTGGGACTTTGAAATTTTATTAATTTATAGAGATATTAATTTACAAAAGTTTCCTTATTTAAATTTTTTCTATTTTTGAATATTTTTATTTATAAAAATATTTTATTTTACCGTATGTTGATTATTTAAATTTTATAAATTTGACTTCCATATTATTTTATTATCTTATTTTTTGTATATTTGTATGTTTCATAGAATTGTTAAGTGGTTTTCGGTATAATTTAACTAAATATTATCAAAATGTATTGAAATGTTAAAAAAAATAAAGAATTTTCATTGTGAAAATAAAACCAACATTATAATATTTAGCTTGTACTTATATAAAAATTATATATAGATAGATTATTAATTTATGATTTTAAGGGGACTATATATTTACATAGAAGTTTTAAAATTATTATTATCTTATTATTTTATCGATTTGTGTTATATTTAACACCGGCCCAATTTGAGACCGGCAAAATTTATTAATTTATAGAGATTATTAATTTATAGATTATTAATTTATAGAGGTTCTACTGTATAACCTTTTTAGGCATCTTTTATTAGTTTTAAAGATTTTTGGGTTAGATATACAAAATTCTAAATTTTCATAATTAACTAATATCGTTGATAATTTTGCGGAAATTGTTTTATATGAATAAAAACCAAAAAAAAAATCATCACAAGGTACAAACTTTATCTTTTTTTTTTGTTCAACGATACAAACTTTATCTAAAATCTTGAAAATGTCTAAAAATACTTTAAATACTCGCCCTATAATCATTAGACTAGTGAGAACAACAATCCGCATCTTTACATCAAGAACGTCTCTATATTGGAAATTTCGAGGAGATTTCACATGTCCACCAACCTTTTTCTAACTTTTTGTCAAAAAAAAAAAAAAAAAACTTTTTCTAACGAATAATCGTAATAAAAAAACAGAGATTACACACACAAAGAACCTGTCAAAGTCAAAGAAAAGTCGTATGAAACAACGTATCACTACAATAAAAAGAAATTAAAAAAGCTAATGAGTCAACGTTCAAACATGCAGCTCTTATTTATATATATTTCGTTCCATTTATAAAACCAACCATATATATACAGACATAGACCATCAACCTTTATCACTTACACCTTTGTTAGCTTCGACTCGAAAAATAAAAACAACCTTTTGTTAGCTAAACCAAGAAAAAATCACATGGATTACATTTTCCTCTTGTTGCCACTCGTATTGGTTCTACTAGCTTACAAATTCTTATTCTCATCTAAGCGTTTCAATCTCCCACCAGGACCAACTCCCTTTCCCATCGTCGGCAACCTCCACCTCGTGAAACCTCCGGTGCACCGTCTCTTCCGTCGTTTCGCGGATAAGTACGGTGACATCTTCTCCCTACGTTACGGCTCTCGCCAAGTCGTTGTCATCTCTTCTTTGCCACTCGTCAGAGAATGCTTCACTGGTCAGAACGACGTTATTTTAACAAACCGGCCGCATTTTCTGACCGCCAAATACGTCGCTTACAACTACACCACGGTCGGGACCGCCGCTTATGGTGACCACTGGCGTAATCTCCGCCGTATTTGCTCTCTTGAGATCCTGTCGTCTAACCGTCTCACCGGATTCCTCTCCGTTCGTAAAGACGAGATCCGACGGTTGCTCACGAAACTCTCACGTGACCATAATGGCCGTGTCGTTGAGCTTGAGCCTCTTCTTGCAGATTTGACGTTTAATAATATTGTCCGTATGGTCACTGGGAGACGTTACTACGGTGACCAGGTCCGTTTCATTTAATTAATTATATAACAATGATTGATACGTATGAATTCACTACAGTTATAAATGTTACTGCACAAAATATTAAATATTGTACCTAACTTGGGGCATATTCTGTATTTTGCTTACTACTTTACTTTTCATGAATAAAAACTAAAAAGTCATTCGATGTGTGGAATATTTTTGGCTAACTAAATGAATTATTTTTCTTAAAGGTTCACAACAAGGATGAAGCGGACTTATTCAAGAAACTAGTGACGCAGATCAACGACAACAGTGGTGCGAGCCATCCAGGAGATTATCTACCAATTCTAAAAGTTTTCGGACACGGCTACGAGAAGAAAGTAAAAGCACTCGGGGAAGCCATGGACACTTTCTTGCAGCGACTGCTCGACGATTGCAGACGAGATGGGGAGAGCAACACAATGCTTAGTCATTTGTTGTCTTTACAAGTAGAACAACCCAAGTACTACAGTGACGTCATCATCAAAGGCCTCATGCTCGTAAGTTCTCTCATCCATATGTATAAACCTACAAAATCATATAAATTATCACTCTGTATGTTTCTTAGTTTGCATTATCCGTTTACAAGTTCGAATATATATTTCTTCGCATCAAACATTTATAAATTATTCTATCCGTTTTAGGAAGATCAATTTTCTGGAAAAAAATTGTTTGAAAATAATATTTTTGCATTTGCTAATGAACCTTTTATTCGCTAATAATGATAAACTATAAACTTCTGAAAATGAAATTGTACTATAATTATATGTGAAAACTCTCAAATAATTCATTTTCTAACGTAATCGAACTTTAATTATTTTATTGATATATGTGAAAACTCTCTTTTTTAGAAACATAGAGAGCATGAGTACGTTTTAATTAAAATTTGATTATAAATGAAAACACAAAAAAAAACTGAAAAACAAAGGTTGTTTATGTTTTACTATCATATATGCTTTCATAATGTGTGTACTAACGTTTTGAATGTTATGTAGAGTATGATGCTTGCGGGGACGGATACCTCAGCCGTGACACTAGAATGGGCAATGGCGAGTTTGTTGAAAAACCCTGAAGTGTTGAAGAAGGCGAAAGCCGAGATAGATGATAAGATTGGACATGAACGTTTGGTTGACGAACCAGACATTGTGAACCTCCCTTATCTCCAAAACATTGTTTCCGAGACCTTCCGGTTGTGTCCTGCGGCACCACTCCTTGTCCCACGTTCTCCTTCTGAAGACCTTAAAATTGGCGGATACGACGTGCCGCGTGGAGCCATCGTACTAGTAAATTCTTGGGCCATCCATAGAGATCCAAGGCTTTGGGATGAGCCCGAGAGGTTCATGCCAGAGCGGTTCGAAGACAAAGAAGCTGCCAACACTAATAAGCTAATGATGTTTGGGAACGGACGAAGGACGTGTCCTGGTGCGGCTTTGGGACAGAGAATGGTTTCTTTGGTTTTAGGGTCGTTGATTCAATGCTTTGACTGGGAAAAAGTCAACGGTGAGGAGATTGATATGACCGAGAATCCAGGGATGGCTATGCGTAAGCTCGTGCCGTTGCGAGCCGTTTGTCATAAGCGTCCCATTATGACTAATCTTCTGGCTTAAAATTACTCGGTTCACGCTTTGGTGATTACTGGTTCGAGTTTCTTTTGCGGATTTCATTTATAATTTGTTTGATTTTGTTTGGGTGTGATTATTTGAAGATAATGTACAAATTTGTTGAAGAATGTTGCAATGTTGTTAATAAGATTCGATCACGAAAGAACAAGAGTTTGTTGATACAAGTAAAATAAAGAGTTTTCTGTAGCAGTCTTATTACTTTTTTCTAAAAGACATGAAATAGAAACAATGCTCCTGTTTAAAATTTCTGTAGCAGCCTGACGGCAGATGCACATTTCTTAGCCTTTTTTGGTTAAGATAAAGGGTAATCATATAAAATTTTATGCAAAGTTTAAATATTGTAAGATTGATTTCTAATTTGAAAGTTTCTTTGATTTTATAAATTCTCTACTAAGTGGCTGGCCTCTCTCTATGCTACGAGTCTACGACAAATCCATAAAACAAATAATTTAATATAAATACTAGATATTGACCCGCCCTTTGTAAGGGCGGGATTTGTTTCTCGGTTTTCAAAATTATTTTAGATGTATACTATATAATATATTAAAATAAATATAAAGATGTGTAAGACTATTTCGAGTAAAATAATTGACACAATTTTTTATGTCAATAACATAACAAAAATGTGTTAGTATTTATTTACAATATATATGGTAAAATTTATATCAATACTATAATAATAAATATTCAGATGTTTTAATTCTAATAATTCACTATGAATATCAACAATTTACAATATTCACATCTGATGTATCATATATGTTTTTAACTATGAAAATAAAAGTTTTTAACTATGAAATATTAACATATGCAACATTATTACATAGATAATTAAGGTTGAATAAAATGATTAATATGGGCCGACCAATGAGTCAAATAAATATTTTTTTCAAATTTATTCACTCGTTTGTTTGTTCACTAATATGTTAATGCATGCATTCAGTTTTTTGGTTCAATTCCAAATTATTCATTTTTCTTTCAGTTTGGTTTCATGTCGTCATAGTTTTAGTTTTCGGCAGTGTGTTAAAATCTGACCCGTTTCCGTGGTCGAATTGATAAACCCATTGACTCGATATATAATCAGTTTGTGTTTTTTTAAGATATATTATTTATTTTTGATTTATAATTATTTTTTTCTTAATTTTTTCATCATATATAAAATAAATTAAACTATTTTATTTGTGATTTTATATTTTATGATAGTTTTACTATATCATCTGAAAAAATGATGTGAACGATGATCGAAAGAACTAAATTTAGTTAATGTGATTTAATATTATTTTATTATTATTATTATCGACAATCTATTACAATTTGATGTTTTACTTAAAAAATTTAATTTATTTTTCACATTATACATTCAGATATTTAAATATTTTAAATCTTGATATATTTTTATCATATGTCACAACTCTTAACTTATTAAAAAAATGTAAGTAGTCTAAATAATTTTTGGATATTTTGCATGTGAAAATAAAAAAATAAAGAAAAGTAAATTTAAATATTTTTCTAAATATTTTTAAAACATAAAATATCTCTTATATTTTTAATAGCTAATATTATATATATTAAGTTAATTAATTTACTGACTTATGGTTTGCTAGCAGTGATCTGGGAAGTTGTCTGATTCAGTGTCCCTGTCGGATTTTAAAACACTGGTTTTCTCAGCTTCATTGTTTTGGATAAAAATGTTAGGAACCTGATAAAATTTTGAGTTTAATTAATTCAATTTTGGTTTGGCTCTTGTTTTTTTTTGGTATGGTGTTTTGGCTCTTGTTTTTCAGATAGTTTGAATAATTATGGTAAAAATCACATATCTAATAACTTTAAATATTTCAGAAAAAAATATTTGGGTGATTCGGTTCTATTGGAAAACTGCAATAATTTAAAATATTTTAGATAAAATATAGCAATTCCATTTTTTGTACTTTGGTTTATAAGTCTTATTTTATGATATTTTACCATTGAAGAAAAATATCCACTTAATAACTATAGAATATTCTGAGTATTTTGATGTTTATAAATATGATATTATTAATTACGTTTCCTTGCTAGTATATATAAATCAATATATTACTTTGTAAAATTTATTTTGTATACTGGAAATATTTAGTAAATAATGAGAATATACGACCAAAACAAATTTTCTTTTGTGCCAGCCATTTGAATTTCGAAGTTTATAAGTATGAGTTTAGAATTTGGTCAACTATGTTATAGGGTTTAGTATTTGTTTTGTTATGTTTTAATTATATAACATGTTTTATAAAATAGTTATTATTTGTTCTTTCTATGATTAAACGACAGATATATTGTTACTGCAGTTCCTATATTGGAGGATGTTGTTTGATTAATTACACTGGAAAAATGATTTTATACTATTTTAAATAAAAAAAATTGAAAAACGATAGATTTAAAATACTTTTAAAAGAGAAGGGCACCTCAAAAAAGGACCTTCTGTTTTAATAGTATCGATATATGTGTGTGTGTGTGTGTGTACAAATCTAATTCAGATATCCAAAATATTTTAGTTCGGGTTGGATTCAGTTGTAATTCTCTAAATCTTAAAATTTTAACTCTTAAATTTAGATCATAATGGAGAAGTCCTGATAGCCTTAAGTTTTCATTTTAGCTCGAAAACTTTGGATAAAGATTTGGTAGAGTTATTCTAATTAAGTTGACTGTGATTTTTTATTTATTAAAATTGGTAATTATTAAATTAAAATAGCTAATTTTAAAGGTAATGACATTTTTATGTAAATACTTGCAAAATAGAAAGGGACCTCAACAATGTATATTTTGGTGTATATATATATACTAAATTATTAGTATGTTTCGAATTAGAGGGTGAAAATATATAGAAGGGTTACATGTAGTTAATACTCAAATTATATGATGATTAGATAAGATTATTTTAGGTAATCTTGTTTGAGTTTTTATTTTTTGAATTTAAGAATATTCTCTCAGTGGCATAGGTTGTTAATATCCTTGCTGTTTTTAAGAATACAAATTAAAGTTCGTTAATATCCTTCTCGTTTTCAAAAATATAAATTATAGGTTGTTAATATCCTCGCTATTTTAAAGAAAATATATAAATTATATCCAAAATACCATACATCTTTTCCTTCGCATAATAGAAACTGCATACAAAATATTGTACGTTATTGAACATCGTCCAAGCTTAATAAAATAGGAGGTACCATTATTGATACATACTTTATCTATCCTACCATGTGAGATATAAGTTTTTTCAGTGTCTAAATCTCAAAAATCCCTAAAGATATGAAACCCAGTAGTCCAGCTAAAGCAAGAGCATCTTGATGCTTGTGTCCTCTAATAGTCTTGTGACCCCTGAAGAACCTTCATTCTGCATATTTTACCAGATATCCCAGAGACACTCGAAGGATATATATTCCAGCATACACCAATTTGGGTCACATATTTAAAAAACAATGACGTATTTTTAAATCCAACAAAAATCACAAACCATCCCTCATGGGACCTATTTTTATTTTTTATTTCGTCTTGTCCTGAGTTTTAGTCCTTGCATCACTCTTTTACAAATCACCAGGCACTTCCATCAACCAAATTGTGTCAGTTGGAACAGATTTGAACTCCAGCATATAAAACTAAAACATGAATACCTAGTAGTAAGAATAAAACAAAGGTTATTGTGATCTCCGTAGTGTAATTCTTTTAAAAATGTGTCTTTCCATCCAACAAACCACGAGGCAATTTGAAGTGATCAAAAAAACCAAATGGAATCTCAATAATGAATGAGTAGAATAATTATTGTCTCAGGAAACCTAACTTCGGGGAAGGTTTCTTTATTCTTCTCCACACCTTAACCTCACGTACACCAGGGAATAACCAAAAGACTACAACAATACCTTAACAGACCATGATACCTTAATAGACCAAACATAAGCCATTACTCCTATTCCCTGAAACAATAAAGAGATGACCTGGGCATTCCCAAAAACCATACATTTAGTAGCCTGAGTCGACTCTACTATACCATTATTGTCAAAATAAAAACCAAGTTCATATATAGCCTTAAGCTGTACAGTAAAACCTGATCTATATACCACTGATCTAAAACAAAATTTGAAAACCGATTCCATCAAAGACCATTTAGAACCATCAATCGTGAACCAATTCTTATTAGAATCATTGCAAATTCAGCTCAAAACAGAGAATAAAAAAAATCCAGAAAACACCAAGGGATTTTTATAACTATAGTCCAATACCTTAATTCGAAGGTAACTCCTTTGCCACTGAAAATACTTTGATGGTTTAATGGATCACCCTTCTCTTCCTCATATTTCCTTTGATTTTGATTTTCTTGTCCTGCATCAGAAAGTAACAGATTAGAGGAACCGTTGATGTGATCTGAAAAGCCATTACACCTAATAGATTTTCTTCCCCTTTATAGATTATTTCCCCACTTCAGTCATGAGAGTGAATAACCTTGAGAATATTGATTTTCAAAAAAAATCCCCAGAAAAACTTTTCCTTTACAATACTCCATCTCTTTAACATAGGAGATTCCATGAATCTCGACAAAACCTGCAATAGTGATACCACCATCCATATCAATCATACGGATCTTCCGAACCTCCTTTGTTTCCCTATACTGGAGCTCTAAATCTCGAGTCACAACCATTCGAAAACCACAAAAATGAAGCCCCTTTTACCATACCATCCGAATCCCACCGTCATAGCCTTCAAACCCTACTTTTTTCCAGTCGAAAACGATGATTCTAACGAATCCTGGCCCCAATCTTCCTTATTTATTTACTTTTTATTAGCATAAAGCGTTCCTTATTTTCTGCCACAAGATTTGTATAGTTTTCTTTTTCTTTTTCAAAACAAACGATTAAAAAGAAAATTTAATTAAAACCATCGTTTAAAAATAATCCAGTGGCACTTCATTGTAAATACTATTGAAACAGAAGGGTACCTCAAATAAAGGTCTTCTGTTTTAATAGTATTGATTAACTGATGACAAAAGATATATAAAAATTAACAATTGTAAGAATATCTCTTGTAAATCGGTGATCAAATATTAAATATTATACCAGTTTTTTTATTATAAAGACGATTAATAGCAGATTACCAAAAAGAAACCAAACATATGAACTAACAACGAGAAATTAGTTAAACAGTGAAACAGACTAACCAAGTGAGCGGAAAGGCCGGAAGAAAAAAAGTCAGTTCCCACGAGCTAAAAAGAAACCCCGACAGCAAGAGAGAGAATCTTCATATGACAATGTCGTCGTTCGAAAAGCTAAACCTGACCTTCCATGACCGTGTACACTCCTTAAACCGAAATCTCAGATATATAGAACATACCGCATAGAATCTCATTCTCCAATGTTCAATCCCTTATACAGTTTGCAAATCATTTTGGTTAGTGGTTACTATCCACTTTTTCAGTTTCTTGTATATCTATACTATTAATTATGAAGTGATTTGACTTATTTGTCACACTCTTCATAGTTTTAGGTTATTTTTCTTATTAGTCATATTTTCATATTTTTTAAAGTAATTTAGTTGATAACTTATCATTATCATCTTTAAATAATTTTAATGTTTTATTTGATAATTTATCATTATCAAAACAATTAATTTTTTTAACGATAATATCAAATTTGTATCACCCAAGTAGTATTAAAACATTATATATGTCTTTATTTTATATTTGGTTTAGTAATATTCAACCAAATATATTTAGTCCAAAAATACGACTCCAAAAAATAAAATATCTTGCAGCTAAAAATAAAAACAGTTTTTACAAGACATATATAATTTATTATTTTTCGTTTATAAGATCTTAATTAAATAAAATTACAGTTAAGAATTTGATTTTATAAACTTAGCTGATAATTGAAAATTATGGTTTATTTTGTAGATTGATTTTTATGTTGTTTTAAAGTATTAATAATAATTTATCATGTTGTTATGCTGATGATATTTTTTACATGTACAGTTTGGTGTTAGAATAAATAAAATATTATGCAAATACCAAGTAAACTATATTTTCTGATTAATTTAGTATTTGAAAGTAACTAAAATTATTTAGATCGAAATTAAAATTACGTTGAAATTTAAATTAGTTGGATATATATTAACTAGATGTTTTGCCCGCATATGCGGGCGTAAGTATTTTATAATTACTTATTAATAAATAAACTATTAATAAAAATATAATGATAAATTATTATTTATATTTTCATTTGAATTTTTTAATTATAATATTTATTTAAATTTTTATATATATTGCATTCATTATTAATAAATAAAATTAAAAATTACTTAATATTATCTTTTCAATTATATGAAACTAATCATTTTACTTACTTAATATTTGGTTATGTATTTTCTGTTTTCAATTTTAACTTTTTATTTAAAAATATTTTTCAGATAACAACACAATATATATAAATTATTTTTTGTTTAACATATATTTTTAGATTTGGATAGGTTTTATTATTATTAATTCTAACCAGTTATCTTATTAATTAATGTTAAATTCTTTTTTATATATTAGTCAATTTATAAATTTATTCATTTAGAGTATCATCAAATTTTTAACTTTTTATTAAAAATATTTTTCAGATAACAACACAATATATATAACAATTATTTATTTTTTTGTTTTAACATATATTTTCTTGATTTGGATAATCTATCTATACTATTATTTATGAAGTGATTTTGCTTAGTTGTCAAGTTCTCCATAATTTTAGATAATTTTTCTTATTTGTCATATTTTCTATAATTTTAGGTAATTTATTCATTTATTATGTTTTAATAATTTTATTGTTAATTATTTGTCGCATTCTTCATAATTTAGGCTATTTATTTATCATGTTCTTAATAACTTTAATTGGTAATTTTATTTATTTCTCATATTTTTTAATAATTTTATGTGGTAATTTTAGTTTTGCATGCTTGTCATATTTTTCATGATTTTATGATATTTTGCTTATTTGTCATGTTTTACTATTTTTAGAAGATTATTTTTCATATTTCATTATTTACGTTTAGTCATTAATTTTAATTCATAACTTTTTGAATTGTTAGTTTTTAAACATTTTAGTGATTATTTAATAAATATTTTCATTATATCAGAGATAATTATTATTAAAGAGTTTTATCAAATTTTGGTAATAATTTATAGCTTTATTAAGATTTTTACTATAATAATATTAAATTATTTTTAAAAAAAGAGAAAGTTTAATTCACTTTTATGCCGCCAAATTATCTCACCAATCAAAAAATAGCTATATTGTTCAAGAGACATTGTTTTTACGAATTTGAATTGAAAGGAGATGAAGTAAAAAAAATGATCTCTTGCCATTAATTTTTTTAAAATCTAGCTTTTACTACATATATAATTTATAAATTTTAGTTTAAATTTTTTAATTAAATAGAAGTATCTTTTTCGTTATTATATATTTTTTAATATGTGTCACTATAAACTCATATAAAGAAGAAACTCATATAAAATGCAATTAAGACTTTGATGAATAAGTGTTTGATTTTCATAAATTTCACTGATAATTAACTGCTAATGGTTCATTTTATGGATTTATCTTTTATGTTATTTTAAAGTATTAATTAAATTTTATTAGATTATTTTGATGATGATATGTTTTACATGTGTAATAACAAAAATTATATCTTCTTATTAATTTAATATTTAAAACAAATTAAAAATTTTAGATTGGAATTTAAAAAATGTTAAAAATTGAATTAATTAGAAATATATATATATATATTAGTCCGCACAAATGTGCGGGCCGCCATAGAGTTCTTATTATTATTAACTCTAATAATTTATCTAGTTAAGTAAATTTAAATTCGTTTTTATATATTAGCTAATTTATAAATTTATTCAGTAAGAGTATCATCGATTTTGACTACTCTAATTTTTAATGTGAGAACTCTGTTGAAAAAATTTGCTTTGTAAATAATAGTATAGATCCGCACAAGTGTGCTGGCCATCGTCTAGTTATGAATATTTTTATACTTTGTAAATTATCATTATACAGTTACAAAAAACTATTGTAATATTGATAAATTATGACAAATTTTTATTTGTCAAAATATAAAAAAATATACAAAAAGTTATATAAAAATTTTCAAAAAAATATTGATAAATTATGCCAAAATATATAAATTACATAGTTGAATATCATAGATTTGATTTGTCGGAAAGAAACAAAAGGCCAACATTATAGAAGAACCCTAAGAAAGCCCAAAACAATCTAGAGAACTAAAAGCCTCTGAACCACAAAAATACTTAAATCGAACAAAATAATCACTTAGCAGATTGTCACTTCCTTACCACGATTAACGTCAAACTAGAGGAACCCAGAATCTGTACTTTGGCTTCTTGTACAAGTTTGATTTGTAACCAACGATTCCTCTTCTAGAAGTGAAAGAAAATCCGAAGAAGCAGCGAACATATTCAGGTTTTGATTTCTCCTTTAAAATCTCTTTGTATCCAAGTCTCTCAGTGTCGATTTGAATTCTCCTTTGCTAGCACATATACAACGAAATCGAGAATAGATTTCTCTTCTTTTTTTAGAAATTTCTGAACTTGTGATATGCTAAATGCGCCCATGTTGTTCGACGAAATGCCTGAAAGAATGTAATATTAGCACGTGATTTAATGTTTTATTAACGTTACTGATTAGCCTGGTGTTTGCATTGGCTTAAGAGTTTTGACTTCTTGAGCACTCTGCTCTGTTTTCATCTGATAAGCTAAGTTGAATATCATGATCATCATCCTTATGCTTAATACATTTATGGTATGCTTCTCAGATGGGAGATACTTCGTTTCTCGATAGAATGCTTCTCCAGCTTCGCTCTACTTGCAAGTAATGATTTTTGAGTTTGTTTTCATTTAAAGTCTATAACTTTCTATACCATTGACACATTTGAACATGAAAGTGTGTTTCTTTTTTTGTTTCTTCTGCTGCATTGAAGGTACTACAGTGGTTACCCTAAGGATCTCGGGCCATCACGGGTTCTCCATTTCACATCAGAAAGAGAGTTTGTTCAGCTTCTTCACCAGGGCTACCCTGTCGTTGTCGCATTCACCATTAGGTTGTAACTTAACTTCCCCTCAGTTTACATTTCTTTTTTTTTGATATATTCTAACGCACGTTTCGTCTCGTTGTTTATAACAGAAGTAACTACACACAACATCTTGACCGGATGCTTGAGGAAGCTGCTGCTGAGTTCTATCCCAACATCAAGTTCATGCGCGTGAGTTCTCAGACCATAAGGAAAAGAATACAAAAGACATTGTAAACCAGTAAGTTGACTGTTGCGTGTTATGGATTGTTTCAGGTTGAGTGCCCCAAGTATCCTGGATTCTGCATAACTCGCCAGAAAAGCGAATATCCCTTCATTGAAATATTCCATAGCCCACAACAAGTATACTTCTCTCTTTTCCTTCTTAATTGTATTGAAACATGGCATGCTCCTTTGTTCTATATCCTAAACTGAAACCCCTTCTGATATAGGCGGGTAATGAAGGAAAGGTCCAGGATCCAAATGTCACCCGCTACTCTGTTAAAGTCGTACCTGTAAGTTGAAGCATCTTTTCTTTTTGTGTATAGAAACCTGTTGTTTGAAACAATGCGAAGAAAATGCACATATAATCTATTGCGGAGTCTAAACATTGTTCTTGTTTGTTTCTTTTGGGCAGTACAATTATGATATGAGCCCTTATGGGTTCAGAGAGTTCTTCAAGCGCCAGGGGGTTCGCACTTCGGATCCTAAATGAAGCAACTCGAGGGTCGGTGCGTATTCAAAAAGCTTTCGAGTGTATCAAGGGGTTCTATGAGCGTCCAATGATTATTTTTAAGAACTATTGTAATACTGTATACTTCCCTTTTCCTTCAAAAGAAATAAAGTTTTGTGATTTGCAATGAAGTAAAATTAGAATGGTAGAGTGATAGACTTTAGATCAAGAGATTGTAACAACTTGTAATTTCCTTTATTGAATGAATGAAAGAGTTACAGCTTTGATTGAGAATTGATCTACACTCTCATGTCGAGCAAGTATCAATCTCCAGTCTCATAACGACTGTGAAGAAGAGACTCATAACGTCTACAACTTGCAAATACAAAGCATAACTAACTGAAACTACCAACGAACTATTAATACTCTCCACTCTAAGCTCAGCTGAATCGTAACCGCCAAACCTCTCTTTCCACTAGAGTCTTTGCTTCACTCATCCAGCTGATGCACACTCTCCTCTTCACTTCCTTCACACACTACTCCTCTCTTCTTACGTACATAAGCTCTCTTGTATCTATCAATACTCCCCCCAACGAAATCCAGCTTGCCCTCAAGCTGGTAAGATGGAAACTGAACACAAAACTCATCATACAACACCCATGAGTTTTCCAAGGAAGGACGGTCCACCCACTTGATCAATAGCTCCAAATGACCCTCCCCATTATACCTTTTGTCTAACACATCTTCAGGAAAAATCACCTCATCGACCTCAGTAATACTCCCTGGAGGTAAAACCCGACTCTGATCATGCACACCCACAACCAACTTTAACTGAGATACATGAAACACAAGATGAATACGCGCCTCAGATGGTAACTGAAGTTTATACGCAGCCTTGCCCACTCTTGCTAATACCCGATAAGGACCATAAAACTTCGCAGCCAACTTCTGACACAACCGCTTAACAACCGTCTTCTGCCTATACGGTTGCAACTTCAGATATACCATATCACCAACATTAAACTCCACATCACGACGTGACTTATCAGCCTGATTCTTCATACGCTGTTGAGCCTTCAAAAGGTTAATCTTCAAATGATCCAACATCTCATCTCTAGCTCGTAGAGCTGTTTCCAATTCATTATTGGTTGTTGATCCCTCCTCAAAACGTACCAAAGCTGGTGGATCACGACCGTAGACTACACGAAATGGCGTAGCTTGCAACGACTTATGGTACGTCGTGTTATACCACAACTCAGCCCATGCCAAATAAGAACCCCAAGACCTTGGATGAGACGAAGAGAAACAACGCAGGTACGTCTCTAAACATCTATTTAACACCTCCGATTGACCATCTGTCTGAGGATGAAAAGCTGTACTATACTTCAAACTCGTACCCGCTAAACGAAAAGTCTCCGTCCAAAATGTACTTAGAAAGATCCTGTCACGATCCGACACAATACTCCTAGGAAATCCATGCAGCTTCACTATCTCCGAAACAAACCGTTTAGCAACATCCAAAGCAGTAAACGGATGTTTCAACCCCACAAAATGAGCATACTTACTAAGTCGATCAATCACCACCAAGATCACATTCATGCCATTTGAAGTCGGTAATCCCTCTATAAAGTCCATTGTCACATCTTCCCAAATCCTATCAGGAATAGGCAACGGCTGAAGTAATCCTGCAGGAGACAAAGTCGAATGCTTATGTGTCTGACAGACACCACACGCAGCCACATAGTCTTGAATAGTTTTATACATTCCCGCCCAAAAGAATAAAGCTTGCACTCTCTTCAAGGTCTTTAACACTCCTGAATGACCCCCAAGCTTACTGTCATGAGCTTCATTCAAAATTACTTCAATAAATCTGGAAGACTTAGGTATTACCAGTCTTCTTTTCGACCATAATCTCCCATCAATCACCGCATACTTGCTTGAAGTTAACTCCCCTGAACTCAATTGAGATATCATCAACTGTATCTCCTGATCCTCTTGTATCTCCTTGAATAAATCTTCCCACTGCAGCACTACTGGAACAGTCAGAGCCAATAATAGAGATGACACTGACATGTTACGAGACAACCCATCAGCAGCTGTGTTATCCTTTCCTGGTTTATAAAAGATTTCAAAATCAAATCCCAAGAGCTTCTGCAACCACTTCTGATATTCCAAGTTGACCTCCTTTTGTTCCAAAAGAAACTTCAAACTCCTGTGGTCTGTACGCACATGAAATTTCCTCCCCATCAAATAATGCTTCCACTTACGTATAGCCATCACCACTGCCATCAATTCTCTCTCATACGCTGGTTTTAATTGTTCCCTCTCCGTTAAAGCATGACTGAAGAACGCTATAGGATGATTGTTTTGCATCAAGACTGCACCCAAACCCACTCCAGAAGCATCAGATTCAACAACAAATATCTGATCAAAATCTGGTAGAACCAACACCGGTGCATTAACCATCGCATTCTTCAAATTATCAAACGCAGTCTGTGCTTCCGTAGACCATTCAAACTGATCACGCTTCAACAAATTCGTGAGTGGCCGTGCAATCACTCCATACAAACGCACAAACTTCCTGTAATATCCCGTTAGACCCAAAAACCCACGCAATTGTCTCACTGTCTTTGGAATAGGCCATACCCTCATAGCCTCTGTCTTTGCAGGATCTGTAGCAACCCCTCTTTCGGATATCAAGTGCCCCAAATAATCCACCTGTGACACGCCAAAAGTACACTTCTTCTTATTGGCAAACAACTTTTGATCTCTCAACACACGTAACACCTCCTCCACATGAGCAACGTGATCCTCTAACGTTCGACTATATATCAATATATCATCGAAGAACACTAAGACAAACTTCCGTAAAAATGGCTTGAAGATCTTGTTCATCAAAGCCTGAAACGTTGCAGGAGCATTAGTAAGGCCGAAAGGCATTACTAAAAACTCGTAGTGACCTTCAATAGTGCGGAAAGCCGTCTTCGGAATGTCTGATTCTACCATCCTGATCTGATGATAACCAGAACGCAAATCCAATTTAGTAAAGAAGGAAGCTCCATGAAGCTCATCCAAAAGCTGATCAATGACCGGGATAGGATACTTATCAGCCACTGTAACTCTGTTCAGAGATCTGTAATCGACACAGAACCTAAAAGAGCCATCTTTCTTCTTTACTAAAAGTACTGGACTTGAAAATGGGCTCGTACTCGGTCGAATGATACCCGCCTGTAGCATTTCAGAAACCATCTGCTCCATCACTAACTTGCTTGCGTGAGGGTACCTATAAGGTCTGACCGAGACAGCTGATACACCAGGAACTAACGTGATTGCATGCTCTTGTCCACGAAGTGGAGGAAGAGTCGTTGGAATAGCAAACACGTCTTCAAATGTCAGCAACAGTTCCGAGAGTTGTGGTGTGATAACAGGAGTCGTAGATGTAACTATAGAAGTAGTAAGCAGTGCTTCTCTTCCTACTGTACCACTTGTATAGACCGGAGACAGGGACTTGAAAGAGAACTTCGTGACATGTAACATTCTATCTCCTACCAATGTCACTCTGTTCCCTTGATAGACAAAGGAAAGGATATGCTCCTTCCAATCCACTTCACATTTGCCTAACGTTTCAAGCCACTGCACACCAAGTATAACATCCACATTTCCTAAGTCGAGAGAGATGAAGTCTGAGGTGAAGTTGGTCTTATTTAGTTGAAATGTAACTGCTTTGCAAACTCCCAATGCATTAACAGTTACACCATTTCCCAACAGCACCGCCAAGCTACTGTCATCATGAGTCTGCAGTTGTAGCTTGCTCACAACTTCTGGTGATATGAAATTGTGAGATGCTCCACTATCAAGCATAACTATCACCTCTCTGTTTTTGATAAGTCCTCGCAGCTTCGTCGTCTTAGGAGAATCAATTCCCAAGTAAGAGTTCAAGGACAACGTATGCAAAGTCTGTGAACACTCTACTGGAGGCTTCCAGTCATCATCATCATCACTATCAATGACTTCCAGTTCCAAGCCGTTGATGACCGTAAGAACTCTCATCTCTTTGAGCGGACAAACTGCTCTATGCGCTGGAGTCCAAGGAGCTTTGCATCGAAAGCAAATCTTCTCTTTTCGCATCCTGTCTAATTCTGCGTCTGAATGTTGTAATCTTGGTCTTATATTGGTACGTTGTGGTACTACATTCTCCTTATTAGCCACCGCATCTCTTCTCACATTCTCCACAGGTTGCTTGTTGTGATACGTAGCCGCACGAGATCCCGACGTCTGTCGTTGATAGCCTCCCCGCCCTTCACTAGCGGCCGAGCCAATCACACTACAGAATGTCGTACTCTGCATCCTCAACACCGCTAACTTGTGTTGTGTTAATGTCACTGGTTCCTTCATTCTGATAACTTCCTTCATATCCGCCTTTAATCCATTGAAGAACACTCGAATCAGATTTTTCTCATCCACCCCTGTGACCTGGTTCCTCAAGGCCTCAAATTCATTCACGTAATCCTCAATCTCCCCTTCTTGCTGAATCCGGAACAATCTCGCTGCTGGATCATTATCTATTGGACCACTGAATCTGTCGAGCATACGCTCTGTAAACTGTTCCCAATTCAAGAACGGCTCGTTGATGACTTCGCCATTGAACCACTGTAACACCGGACCTTCCAAACTCAGAGATACCAACTGTAGCTTCTCCTCCTCGTTATAGTTACCAAACCTGAAGAAACGTTCAACACGCGATATCCAATCGAAAGGCAACGCACCAGAAAACACAGGCATATCGATTTTACGCAACATCTTATCTCGATTAGGAAGTAAACCATTGATTCCCCGATAACCTAACTGTGTTGGAGATCTTTCCGTTTCAGAGATCGGAATCGGTACCTGAACCTGTTGAGGACTCGAAGATGATGCAATCTCCTTTCCCGGACGTTGATTGAATAACGCGACATCCTCCAATCTACTCAGGACGTTAGAAATGTGATCCATCTGCTTCTCGATTGCTTCAAACTTCGAAGTCGATTCAATCGCCATGTTCTCGATCTTCTTCTCCACCGAATCGAGCTTCTTCGTCGTTACTCGATCACTCTGCGCTAACTTCTCGTAGTTGAGCTTAGCGAGCTCAACCTCCTCAAGAATCTGTTGTAACTCTCCCGGTTTCGCAGGCTCGACCGTCGTCGATCGCTCCCGCTCAGCGCCGTTACGCGTCTCCACCATCGTCAACTTCGCGGTGGTTCCGATCGAGTTTCGCCGCACCAATGATAGACTTTAGATCAAGAGATTGTAACAACTTGTAATTTCCTTTATTGAATGAATGAAAGAGTTACAGCTTTGATTGAGAATTGATCTACACTCTCATGTCGAGCAAGTATCAATCTCCAGTCTCATAACGACTGTGAAGAAGAGACTCATAACGTCTACAACTTGCAAATACAAAGCATAACTAACTGAAACTACCAACGAACTATTAATACTCTCCACTCTAAGCTCAGCTGAATCGTAACCGCCAAACCTCTCTTTCCACTAGAGTCTTTGCTTCACTCATCCAGCTGATGCACACTCTCCTCTTCACTTCCTTCACACACTACTCCTCTCTTCTTACGTACATAAGCTCTCTTGTATCTATCATAGAGAAGCGGCATAGGTGCATCTCTTTGTCTTCATACACATAACACCTAGTGTAAGGTGAAATTCATTCTTAATCCCCTTAGTTTTAAGATAACCAACAACTACCTGGCTTCTTCATAAGGTTTTGTAATCGTTGGGAGATAGAGTCAATCCTTCACCTCAGAGGTCATGACTTATATTTACAGGTTACCATCAAATGCTTTTGATTACTACATTGGGACATACCGAATTGAATTTGATGTCAGAGTAAAAATAAATGATTCTAGTTGGGGAAGGGGTGATGTTTTAGCTTTGAACTTGTTAAAATCAGTGATATAAAATGTAAGTCGTGTCATCGTCTCTGTCTCTTATATTTATTTCCCATACCCATTAATGACATTCATAGTGTAGCAAACTTTATAAAATATCACAAGAGAAGTATCAACAAGCTAAGTTCTGTCTTTTGCTATTGTTAGAAAGAATAAATGGTTCCAAAATTAACAATTATATACTCTCTATGTCCATGATATAAGATGTTTTAGAAAATATTGATGTTTCAAAATATAAGATGTTTTGATAATTTTAAGGTACTTTAACTCTATTGGAAATTGGTTGACCAATAGTATTTTAATGCATTATTTATGATTGACTAATTTCTATTATATTTATGTTGATAATGATGTTATCTTTTAAAAAATTAAGCTTCTTAACTCTTGTGCCTTGATAAAAAAAATCTTATATTGTGGAATAGAGAGAGTACTACTTATTAATCAACAGTATAATCTTTACACAACAGAAAGTAATTTAATATTCCCTTCATTTCACAAAATGTCGCTTAGACACATTTCACATATACTAAGAAATTTATTGGATTGTGTTTATGTTTTCATTAATATCATCTGTTTAACCAATAACATTTTAGATAAATTATTTTATTTATAAGATCAATGTATTTTGTAATTAATATTGAACTGAAAGTAAATATAAATTGCATTGGAATTGTAAAACAACATTTTTATGCAATACTCCTTTCGTACCGCTTTAAGTGGTGTTTTAAAAAAATGTTATATTGTAAGTAAAATAATGTTTTCAAGTTTCTAGACAAAAATTAAATGTAATATAAAGTTTTTGACTATTTATATTCTGCAATATGATTTTTTATTGGTTGAAATCTTTATAATTATTGTTGTTTTTAGTCAAACGAGAAAAGTCGAATAAAAATTTGTAATTTCTTAATCGACAGGCAAAAATCTTAAAACTCAGTAATTTTGGTACGGAGGGGAGGGAGTAAGAAAAAAATGTTTGAATCACATTTAATACTCTATCCGTTTCTAAAAGATGATTGTTCTAGAAAAAAAATTGTTTCTAAAAGATGGTTGTTTTATGTTTTCTATGAAAAATATTGCAAACTTTAAGAAAATTAATTAGTTTTATTGAATTACTATTGGCCAAAAGTTATTGAAAATTAAAAACTACGGAAAACAATAAATTTATTATAGTAATTTAATGTGTTTTCTTAATATGTGTGAAAACACTAGAAATAATATATTTTAGGAACAGGGAGAGTATAAAAGAGAGAGAGTATTTAAAATTTAAAAAGAAATTGCATGGTCCAAAAAAACATGCATGCATCTTTGCGGGCCATTCCCCTAACAGTCTAGTACTCCATAAATTAACTCAGCCATGATCGGATCCGTGGATAACATAACATTAACTGATACTAAGAAAAATGGCAAACATTGGATCTGCCAAGTACTACTGCTACTTCCCCATACCACAATTGAATGTTCCCTTTGACATAATTGTCTCCGTTGTCCTCCATTTCGTTGTTTAGGGATTTTGTTGACGAGAAAAATAAATAAAAATGGTTAACAATCAATTGCTTAAATCATAGTAACGATTAAAAAATCAATAATTTTCACAAAAAAAAAAAATAAAATAAATCAAGAAGGTATTAGCATCATCTAAATATTCCTTGCGTTCGTTAGCTAAAAACTCTTTGAAAAAAAAACTCTTTCTTTTTCTTTCGATATTAATATTCCATCAGTTTTCTTAAAAATTATCAATTTTATAAAATAATTGAAATGTATTTACTTTTTGTTAATTACACCTACTTAACTAAGAATATTTGATATTCTAAATTATCACTACTTTGATCAAACTAAGCTTGAAATTCGCTTCAAGTGGTTCATATGGTAGTCTATAACAGATGATTGGTCCACCCTTTGAAGTTATTCAGAAGACATTCTAAATTCGGATGTAGTAGTGCAGCACATTTTTGGATTAGTCCATTCTATAGCACCAATTAGGCCTGGGCATTCGGATACCCGTTCGGGTTCGGGTCGGATAATTCGGGTATCGGTTTTTTTGGATTTTTAAAATATGTCCCGTTCGGATATTATAAAAAGTTGGGTCGGGTTCGAGTCGGATCTTCGCGGTTCCGGGTGGGTATGGATAGTAAAAAAAAACCGAACATTATCGGTTATCCGTTTTAATCGAATCGGATCCGGATAAAAAGATAAAAAGTAACCAAACCTGTCTCTTTTGGATCCAAATATCCGAAATTATTAAACTACACAACTAAGTAATTATAACTGGTGAAGAATATGGTTTAAAATAAATAACTTAATAAGCAAGTTAATGTAAAGATGAGATTATAAGCTGAAAAAAAAACATATTCCATTCATAAAGCCGAGATTAAGCAATTCCATAACTTAAAATGAAAAGAACAACATTCAGTGAAAATGAGACACAACAACATTCATAAAGCCGATAATGTGTTCAACAATGACACAAAACAGAACACAGAAACAAAGAGAACTAATGTCTCAGCCGAAAATAATAAGGAAAACAAAAGCCTTCACCATCCAAACTTCATCACAAAAAACTTCACCATCCAACCAACTGCTGCAGAAAAACCTTCACCACACTCCGAGTAATCCTAGAACAAAGTAAACAATCTTATATAAGCAATGATCAACTTCAAAGTTCAAAACAGAAAGTTGGAATTTAAATTTACCTAGAAACCAAAGAAGCAAACACATGGACCACGCACTTGCTTAATCTTCTTGCAAGTTCAGATTATCAAACTCTGACATAGAAAAATATAATTAGTAAACAGATAAGCAGATAAAAAAAAATTAACATATGTGTTTAGAGTAGAAAAGATACCTCTCTCAAGCCTGTCTTCATATTCAAAGTCACTGAGAATTTCTTCCATTGTCACCAACCTTGCATCACCACATCGAATGTCTGCCTTTAGCCATTGCTCTGAGCACATCAACACTTCAACCATGTAATGTGTAAGACAGCTCCGGTATGAATCAATGATACGGCCAGAAGTGCTAAAAGCACTCTCAGAAGCAACTGAGGAGACTTGCATTGCAAGAACATCTTTTGCAATTTCTGCAAGAACCGGGAACTTAGTGGCATTGAACTTCCACCAAGACAGAACATCATACTCAACTCCAACCATGGTTCTCGGATTGACAACACTCTCCCTTAGATAAGTATCCAACTCATCCTTAGACTCTCGATCTTCTATTTCCCCAACCAACTCCTCATACTCCAAATCCATCCTTTCATACCCCATGTCGTCGTTGATCAAGTTGATTCTTTGGAAAGAGGCTTCTTGGCTACCAAAAGATGCAGCTAGAGTGGTCTGAGATGCTTGAACTGTTTCACCTCTGTCAAACCGAGCACTGTACTCCTTGAACATGTATCGCAAAACATCAACCAGTGACTGATACATCTCCTTAGCATCTGAACTCTCTTTCCCGTAGAGTTTCTCAAAACACATTTTTGCAAATTGCATCTTCTTCCTAGGATCGAAAACCGTTGCCACAATCAACATCTTATTGATGTTCTTCATACCAGCCCAGTACTTATCAAACTTGAGAAGCATATCATCAGCCTTCGACTTCAATTCAGAGTCGATGGAGTTACTCAGCCCCATCAAATTCTTCTAGATTGTAACAATCTCACCGTAGCACTTTGTAAGAGTTCAGAGAAGTGCTTGCAGACACTACCAGTGTGGAGTTGTAGAAGATAATGAGGAACCTTACTAACCTCCCAATCGCATGCCAGTCAGCACTAGCAGGAGGTCCAACCCGTTGTGTTGCACCGTCAAACTCCATGAAATAGTCGTTGTAAAGCCTGTCCTCTGCCTCCATCTTGTCGAAGGCTAACCTGAACTCAAGTGCTCTAGACAGCATCAAGTAAGTAGAATTCCATCTAGTTTTAACATCCAATGGCAAACTACCCCTAGTCATCCTCCCCGAATCAACCTTAAGTTCAAATGACCTTAACCTAGTCGTACTAGACCTAACATACCCAACCGCATTACGAATTGCAGAGACATTGTCATCCAGTTCAGCCAAACCATCTTTAACAATCAAGTTAATTATATGAGCTGCACATCTCATATGCATAAACTCTCCATTCATAACAAACGCCTCGTCTGAAAGTTAAGAGAAGCTTGCCTGAAACTTCCTAAGCGCAGAGGTATTTGCAGTCGCATTATCAACGGTGATGCAGAATATCTTCTCTATTCCCCACTCAGCCAAACAATCTAGAAGCACAGTTGAAATGGTTTGCCCTTTGTGATCTGTAATGTACTTGAAACCGATGATCAACTTCTTTAGCTGCCAGGAAGCATCCACAAAGTGAAGGTGATTACCATATAACTCGCACCTACAATTCAAAAAGCGAGTTAGTAAAGTATATATAAGAAGTTCCATATATTGAAAAAAAAAAACATTACCTGTTGTTGGAGCAACCCATATGCCAGTTGTAAGAGAGACTCGCTGCTTATTAGTCTTGAACCAAGCTTTCAAAGCCGCTTTCCTTTTGACATAAAGTTGAACAATGTCCCTTGTTGCGGTCCTCCTAGAGTGTGGCTTGAAACCGATTACTTTGCTGCAGAAGTGCTTCCAAGCTGCACTTTCAACAAATGAAAGTGCCATCTCCCCAATCACGAGCATCTCATTTGTGGCCTCTCTGACTTGAGCTTCAGAAACTTTTGTATCCCTCACTGTTCCATCGTCGGTGAGCTCTGTCTGATTCTTCTTTCGTGCAGCTTCCCATGCCAGGTACCGTTTGCAGGTTGTGAGATGCTTTCCAAGGTTCGAAGTTCCAGACTTTGAAGCACAAGCAAAACTCTTCTTGCAGTGGTGACAGAAGCATCTGTCTCGGTTTCCTTGAATACGAGTGTAATGCTCCCAGACATAAGACCTTGGGCTCAAGATCTTAGCTTCCTTTGTTGGCTCAGAAGCAGCTCCACTTGAACTTGGAAAAGTCTTCCTCTTTCCTCTTGAGTCAGGAGTTACAAGCTCCTCTTGTGTTTCTTCATGATCAGAGACTTTGTCTTTCCCATTGTTCTTTGGATTAACCGATGCTGAAGAATCCATCTGTGAGGAAAATAAAATTGATTTAGTTTAGCAATCTATTAAACTTATTAACAAGAATCACATGAAAATAAGTTCTTAGCTAAAGAAAAATAATTGAAAATAATGTATTTTTACAAACTCTACGGGAAATCTAATCTATGAACATCGAAGAAGAAATAAGATCAATCGATTGAAGTTTATAAAACTATTGAACTACTTTAGAACAAACGATTAAGCTATTGTAATCGATTAGGGTTTACTTTACCTTTGAGAAGGTTTTCGATTGATGATGAGAGTATGAACTCATACAATCTTCACTGTCCATATTTATAGGGAAGCAAGATCAACCCTAGATACAAGCATGCTTAGTAGATTGAAGAAGAAACGGCGAGAGACAGTAGAGTAAAGAGTAGGGGCGCTTCGTTCTTTGTCGGCTGCAACGACAACCCGTGGTATAGAAATGAAGATGAACAGTGCTTTTCACGAGGTAATTGTCGGATACTCAATTGGATATCGGTTAAATCCGAACCGGACCGTTACCCATGAGTAGAAAATAAATGGCTCCATTTGGTTTTCATCTCATAACCGAAACCGGACCGAACCGGTTTTTTCGGGTCGGTACCGGGTCGGTTCCGCGGATACGGTTATAATGCCCAGGGCTAGCACCAATTGTGTTCTCTCGAAACCGTCTGGATCAACTGATATAATTTATCAATTTTTTTTTGATATAATAATTAAATGACATTTCTTTTTGCTACAAAGAAAAAAGTATCAAAATAACATTTTCTTATTAAACAAAAAAGTAATGTTGAATTTCCTCTCCTTTTGTTACTTTATTAAAGACTAATTTAAAATTTTAAATATGTTTTAACTAATAGTAAGAAATTGTTAATGTTAACAAAAGTTATATTTCTGATAACTAGTTTACAACAGAGCCGATCATTTATTCGAAACATTTGAATAGGAGCCCACTTATGTGGGATCCCTATTTTTTCTTAAAACATTTTGCTTATTAATGTTAAATCGGTAAGAAAATTTCAAAAAATAAAATAAAACTAAATATAGTTCACAAATTTATTATAAAATATATTTTTATTAATTATAAATTCTTGATAGTACACTTAATATGATGTATTATTATGATAAGGCTATATAAAAATTTTAAAAAGAAACTTAAAACTAAAAGTAGCTCATAGCTCATATGTTTTTATAAAAATAAGATATTTACGTCATTGTGATTTAATTATAAATAATTGATTTTTAATTAAAGAAAACAAATAATTTAAACTATTTTAAAGAAAAAACTAATAAATAAATTTTGAAAATAAATAAAAAATTGTTAGTTTTATTTGGAATACAACCCCAAAAATCTCAGGACTGGTTTTTAGAGTCATAGGAATTTTTTAGTTTATTTTTTTGTATATATATATATGGTTAGCTGGATTTTTTTTTCTTAATATGTCTGAAACTCTTAAAGTTTATCTTTGTGAAATAAAAGAATATATATGATAATTTAATTTTTGATATTTTTAAAAAATCATAATTATGATTAATCTTACCAATAAAGGTTAGGCAATTGTCAATTTGTCATTCTACCACTAAAATAAAATTAAAATGATAAGTTCACGAAAATATTGTCATCAATACTATTAAAACTGAATGGCCTTTTTTGAGGAATCCTTGGTGTTTGAAAGTATTTACAATGAAATGCCACTGAATTTTTTTAAAGCTATGATTTTGATTAAATTATGTATTTTTTGAATTTCCTTTAATTTAAACAGCAAAAAATCATTTTATTTAAAAAATCCTTCATAAAACGTGTAAACAAACTTCAGTTGCTATAATTTAGCTATTGAAATGGATCCATGATATATGCTGAAATCACGGTACCTAAATTGTATGTTTAATCAACAATATCTATTAACTTCCAAATTTAAAGGAATGTTGTTATTTAAAAAAAAATAATAGCTCAATGTAATTGACAACAATATATACAAACTCCATGATTTAATTGACCACCGTAGTTGACCATCATATCTGACCACCAGGGTTAAAACTTCACCATTTAGTTTTTAGCAAAATTATTAACTTAACTTAGTTGACCACTATATTTGTATAGTTCTATAAAATATTAAGTATTATAATATTTATACACACATTAGACAATAGTAATATAAAATATCAATTTATAACAAAATACTTATCATGTTACTCCCTAAATATTTTGAAAACCAAACCGAAGATCGACTCAGTATATATATATTGGTTGACTGGTCTAACCAGTTTAACTCATTAACGGGTTTTAAAATTTTTATTGTATATTATATATGTATATATACCATATGCTTTAAGAAAAAAATTCTATATGAACTTAAATTATTGACATACATAAGATTTAAATTCTATATGAACCTAAATTGTTTTCTCACAACAAAATTTCAAATATTATATTAACTGAAAAGTACATAATATTTAGATGAGAAGTGGGAATTAGACTTATTTTTGTATATAGAAAATGCTATGAAATAATATGTGAAAACTGAAAAGAAAAGAAAAACTAATTAATTACTAACAGCTTTATAACAAATTCTTAGAACAGTTAAAAGACTATAATCAATGTTTTAATGTTGTAGAATCCATTTTTTTTTTCAAATACAGTTTTTGTTGTCCAAGCCATCGGTTTTACTAGATGACAAAAAAAAGACATCGGTTTTACTGGATTTTCCAGTTTTTCTAAAATCCATGTATACTGGTCTGTCAGTTTAACTGGTTTGGCCACTTTAACGGATTTTTAAAATTATATATTATATGTATATATACCACACAAGGAAAAAAAATGAATTCTATGTGAACTTAAGTTGTTGACATTTATAATATTAACATTCAAATCACCATATATATTTTTTTTCTTGCAACAAAATTTCAAGTTATAGGCTTTACTGGATTTTCCAGTTCTCTCTTTTTTTTTAAAAAAAAAAATACCAGATTTTAAACTGAATCGAAGTCAACTTATTCGACGTGTTATGGTCAGACGGTTGGTCCGATCTGGTTTCCAAAACATTGCACTGTTTTATAACATAAAACATTGAAATCGAACACAAATTTATAAACAACCAAACGGTTATTATATCTTTTGAAACCAAGAAACCAAAAACTATAACTGAATCAAAATCAAACCGAAAAAAATAATCTGAAACCGAGAACCAAAATACAAATGCAAACTTAAACTTATTAATAAACAACCATACGGGTTAATAAATTTGTCAACAGAAATTAATCATGCGCTTTTAAATAATTGTAAAAAAAATTAAATTCCTTATATATTTAAAATTTCACAAAATATATAAACAAAATAGATATTACATATAAATTTGAATAACATAGATCAAATACTAAAATTAACAAATAAATTGGTTTGATTTGAATATTTGGATTGAATTTTTTAAAGTTTTTTAGTGTCTTGAGTATACTTTAGCTATTTTATACATGTACTTTTGACTATTAGTATATATATTCAAGTATTTTAGACAACTAAAAAGTATCTTATATATTTGAATGTTTTAATATACATTAAATGTATAAATAATTAATATATATATAGCTATATAAATATATTTCAGATATATTCGAATACCCGGAATACTTCGGTCCAGGTCAGGTTTGATTTCAATTCTTTAAATACCAAAAATTTGAACTCATTCGGATATTTAATCAATTTCAGTTTGGTTTGGTACTATTTTTTTGGATCGGGTTCAGTTCAGATCCATGTTATTTGTACAGCCCCAAAATGTCTTATTGATAAACATTATATCTAATTATTTTTTATAATTGCATCAAATTATATAATAAATCTGACCACTTTAAACACAAATATGATTACAGTAACATAATATAAAGATTATTTTTTTCTAAAATATATATATATATATATATATACCCATCCTTTTAAATGAATCTACTGATATATGTTTAGTCCAACTATTTTAATAAAATAAATTAAAATATTTTACTCATTATTAAAAAAAATATTTTACACAAATATGATTACAAAGAAAAAAAATAATTAAAAATATAAATATGAAAATTAAAATTTTAAAATAAAATGCAAAACAAAAAATGCAGAGAGGACGAGTCAGAATATAGTTTATGATTAAAACAACTTTGTGTGTGTATATATATACACACACACATTGAGCAATATTCCATAATACGCTTTCCATTGTCTTTCTGTCTTCCATTTAAAGAGTTTGCCTTGTAAGATGATTCTCTTCGGAAATGTTGATCTATTAATAGCACCCACTACCTAAATTTAATATACCTTTTGTTTCTGTGTTTTTTTTCCTTGTCTTTTGATCATTAGGGCTCTTGATTCTCTCTCTGATATTTTGCTTCATAGGATCTTTAAAATTAACAAACGTCAATACAGTTGCTTATAATCAGTCTTGCTTTATCATATATGGTATGTGCTTTCAACCTCATTCATATGATTATTGACTGCATAATAATAATAATGTTTCATTGGGGGTTGTTCTGTACAAAGGCGGAAGAAGAACAAGGAATGAGAAAGCAAGTTGTGTTGGCCAAGCCTTTCTCGTTAGAAGATGAGAAAGACTCTGAACATACAACTTCCAATCTCATCCAACGAATCCTAAGTCTCTTTAAAAACGTACGGCCAGGATCCGATCTCACTAACTTTCAGGTATGTAACTCTCGTTTTCTCTATCCGTTGGTTACTTTGGGGTCTGTTAGTCTTATCTTCCACGGATATCAATTACCAACAGAAGAAAATCTATTTTGTGGTAGATAATAGTTTGCTATAAAGGGAAATATATATTTTGTGGTAAATAATTAGAATAATATTTTTCCATTATCTTTAGAGATACAACATTGTATATACAAATAAAATTGTCTGGCTTACTTTAATAATTTTTGTTTAAAAAGCTTCCACCTCAACTGAACCTACCGAGATCGCAACTCCAGTGCTATGGCGAGATGGTCTACAGTTTCAACGGTCAAGATTTACTGGGAGAGTGTGGTCACCGTGACCAACCAATCGAACGGCTCAAATCAATCGTAACGTGGAACATCTCAACTCTCCGGCCATTGATCTTTGGCCTGGCTCCGTACAATCCTATCGTCGGCGAAACTCACCATGTGTCCAATGGTCACGTTAACGTTCTCGTAGAGCAAGCAAGTGCATCCTTACTATATTATTTAAAAATTAAAAAAAATGTGTTACTATATTCAATGCAGTAGTGTATAATCATTAGCCTTTTGTTGTTATGTGCAGATATCGCATCATCCACCAGTGTCTGCTCTTCATGCAACCCACGACAAGGAAAACATTGACGTAACGTTCTGTCAATACTTCACACCTAAATTTCGTGGTACAAAATCACAATTTATATCCTTCTTTAGCCTCTTCTTGGGCACTTTATTTATTATTTTATTCCTTAATAAATTGCTATAAAATTCAAATTTTAATATTGTTAGGGGTTCTATCTAGTAATATGTGGAAATCAAATTAAAATTTTAAGATTTGATTATCTTTTAAGCCCTTTCTCAAAAAAAAAAAAACAAAAAAAATGAAGGTGCGTACGTGGACGTTGAGGTCAAGGGCAAAAGAGTGGTGAAACTTCTAAACCAGAAAGAGACTTACGAAATGAACCAACCAAGACTTGTGATGAATTTTCTGCCGGTGACTGGAGCTCACTGGGCCGGAAAGATCAATATAAAATGCCTGGAGACTGGACTCGAGGCCGAACTACAGCTACTCTCTGATTCATTCTTGAGTAGGTTTACAGGAAACAACAAGAGATCCATTAAAGGCAAGATCTTTGAATCTTCCTCAGGGAAACGACTCTATGAACTCTCTGGACAATGGGACAGGTAGTAACAAAAACAAAACTCCATCTTTCAAACCTTATTGCAGTTATAAAACATTATCTAAGTGTGTTGTACATAATTTTAACAGAACCGTCACAGCAAAAAATCTGAAGACTGGAGAGCTTGAGGTTATATACAACGCGAGTGAAAACATTGCAGAGCTCAAAACACCCATTGTCAAGAACCTGCAGGAGGTGAGTGAGAGCGAGTCGGCGATGGTGTGGAGTGAGGTCAGCGAAGGAATCATGAAGCAAGACTGGGAGAAAGCAAGAGAAGGCAAGAGAAGTGTGGAGGAGAAGCAGAGAGAGTCTCGGCGGCAAAGAGAGGCTTCTGGACAGTCTTGGACTCCAAAGCATTTCTCTGTGGTTCGAGCTGGCAAAGACTGGGACTGTGTTCCGCTACAGCCTAGAGTTCCTCAAGCTCCTATTGTTGTACCTCTCTGATTCATATATATAATTCTCTCTAGAGGTCAGGTCCTACAATAAGTAAAGAACTCATGAGAAGTATAAACACAAAGTTTTGCAAGGGATTCTCAAGTTGCAAAAACAGAGAAGCAAATATATTTTCAACTTACCAGTTTATCTTACTGAAAAGATGTTAATAGACCGTAGGTAGTCCACCCAGTTGCTCAGATGAGTTTCTCTTTGGCCTATTTAGGCATAAATGAGAGCACAGACATAACAAACTCATTAGCTTGCTTCAGCTTCCCACTGGAGCAGAGTGAGCTAACGGTTGAGTGAAGACTGTGAAAATCATTAACATAGCCTTCTTTCTCCACCTCTTTTTCACCAACATCATTTAATAACTGCAACCTTTGATAAGAACCCGATTTTTTTTTACCAGAAGACAGATAGAAGGTGGAGCTTATCTCCTCTAGGATTTTAACAGCCTGAGGGACCCTTCCTTGCTCACACAGCTCCACGAGGAACACTCTGACTGATTCAGATTCAACTAGCTCTGCATCAACTCTGTTAATCAGCTCAACAACAGGTTCTGAAACAAGCATTTCTCTGAGGACGCTCCTCGCTTCTTCCATTCTCCCTTTCGTGCATAAGCCTTTGATAAGATACAGAAACCCCAAGAAATCGGCTGAGATGTTTTTACCTTTGAACTCAGCAAACACTCTGAGAGCTTCTTCCATGTCGCCTTTTTTACTGTAACCTTTGATCAGAGAACTTACTGTGAACGCATCTGGTGTTACCCTTCCCATCATTTTCCGCGTTAAAACGTTCACGGCGTCCTCTGTTCTCCCGAGCTTGCAGTACCCATCAATCATGGAATTGTAAATGAGAATGTTTGGGACAAGTCCCTTAGTTACCATCGACTCCAAAAATGTCTCAGCGTCGAGAAACAGCCCCTCTTTGCATAAACTGTCAATCAAAATTCCGTACGTGACGTGAGAAGGAACTAAACCAATTTTCTCTAGGGAATCAAATAGACGAAGAGCTTCCACAAGACAACCTTGCTGGCAAAGTCCATGTATGAGTGCATTGTAAGTGATGATATTAAGAATGACGCCTCTCTGTTTAGCAAAAGTGCACAGATCTAATGCCTTTGTCAGAAACCCTTCCTTGCAGAGACCATCCACGATGATTGTGTAATCGATAACATCCATGGAAGGCAGAGTCTTTACAACAAGTGAATAAGCATCCAATGCTCTGAGATTGTCCACCAGAGCTTTTAGAAACGTAGAAAGACATGTAACAGTTAAACCCTTTCTTCTCATAACCATATACACTTCAACCGCAGCATCGAAAGAACCTCTCTTGCATAAAAGCAATATAGCATCATTGAACATCGCAAGAGGGATGTTCGAACTCAACTGCTCGAGTCTAGAAACCAAACCTAGTATTCCTTTCTCGCCTCCGCTAGCATGAACTGAATGTAACAAGGTATGAGATGTATTGATGTCTAGATACAAACCTTTATCACACATCTCCGTAAGAACTTCCATGGCTGTTTCAAACATCCCTTTCTCGCAGAGCGCACAAATGATTCGATTATAACACACAGACGAGGAAGAGGAAACAGAGCTTTTCCTCAGCTCATCAAACACCTCAAGCGCCTCTTCTATCTGACCCGTTTTGCAGCATCCGTCAATCATCGTCGAATACGTGACTGCGTCAGGAGTCAGATCCATCTCCGGCATCGCCCTGTAAAGCACGCGAGCTTCTCCGTACGCACCAACGAACAGAAACGCTTTCAGGAGAACGTTGCACATAACCAAGTCCATAGGGATACTAGCTTCCACGAACCTACGCCTAACCTCTAACACAGCATCAACATCCCCTTCCTTGATATAACTATCTAATAAAGTACTATAAGTAACAACATCTCCCAAAACCCCTTTCGAAATCTCGTCAGCCTCGGATACTCTCCCCGCCCTGCACAGTCCGTTAATCACAACGTTATAAGTAAGAACGCTCGGTTTAACCCCTCTCTGCTCCATATCTCCCAACAAAGCAAAAGCTCGGTCCAAATCTCCTTTCCTACAAACCCCATCGATCAGAGTCACATACACAAACTCATCCACATCCATTCCCATACTTAAAACTCTATCAAACAACGCAAACGCCTCTTCAAGTCTACCCTTTCTGCATAGTCCTCTCATAATAGCAGTGTAAGTGATCAAACTCGGTTCTACCCCCTCTTTAATCATCTTCCCTAACAACCCAAACGCCTTTTCGAACCTTCCTTCTTTCGAAAACAAATCTATTAGTATCGAATAGCTCACTGCATCTCTGTTTATTCCCTTCTCCACCATTCTCGTATCTAACATCAGTGCATCCATCAAGGCACCTCCTTTAAGGTACCCATGAATCCAGTTAGTATAGAAAACACAATCAAACTCAAAACTTTCATCTTCCTCAAGTCTCTTAACCAAGTCTCTAACTTCATCAGCTTTACCTAACTGACAAAGAGCGGTGACAATCGTGGTATAAGTCACAACATTCGGCGATAAAGCTTCTGAATTTAAAGCCGTCTCGAAGAACCCTAACGCAAGCTCCGGTTTACCGATCTTACAAAACTCAGAAACCACAGCGCTAGAGACGAAGTTGTTCACTTTCTTGTTCGTTATCATCTCTAAAACCTCCACAGCTTTCTCCATCTCTCCTTTGGAAACGAATTTATGAATCAGAGAGGAGAGCGTCGAGGGAGAAGGAAACGCACCGTTTTGGTGGAGAAGCGAAAGGGCCTTGTCGGGATCATCTAATCCGTGGATCAGAGAGTCTAAGATGTGGATTTTGGGGAAAAGGGAGGATTTTGAGATCTGGGTGGCGATGAATCGCCCGGCGTCTTCGTATCTGTTGAGGTTGAGGAGTGAGGATGAGACGAGGGAGTGGATGGTGTGGTTGATTGGGAGTTTGTTGTAGTCTAGCTGAGAGTAGATGTGGAGGATGGTGTTGAATTTCTGGCGACGGTGGAGGTATCGGAGGAAGGTTGCGATGGAAGTTGGGGTGGGAGAGAAGCCGCTTTTGAGGAGGGATTGGAGAGAGAAAGAGTGACGAGGATGGAGCTTCATGGGAGACGGAATGAAGCAAAAAAAAGAGGTTTATTTCTCCTTTAGCTAAATTCGTCATTTCAGATCAACAGAAAGTGGCGGCGGCAACGCAAACGAAGCAACGAACCGGTCTCGTTCTGATTAAACCGGTTCTTTTAAATTACTTGGTTCAACCGTCAAATGAACCAGAATAGATGGGCAGTGAATTCAGGAGCTTCATCCATGATGATATTTTAACTCTTAGTTTATGTCTATAATAATCTATACAAGATCGTAATCTGAACTAAATGAGTATAACAGAATATAGTATCCCAAATCAAGACAAAGGTTTAAAATGGCGTTAACTGCCTTACAGAGCAAAAATATTTTATATTCGTACTTATCATATTATATGGTGCAGAACATATAGTAAAAGTTCTCAACTCTACTAACAGCTCAAATTACAACGTAATTAAACCTGGGTACACCATAACCAAAACCATGGCTAAAATCACAATACCCAATAAACCAAAAATCTCTGCTTCTATTAAGTTCTTTCTTGTACTAAAACTACTAAAGCTTAACAAGCAGAGTAACCCTGTCCCATTAAAATAGACATTAAATCCCAGAAGCATTTTCAGATTCTTCAGAAATTTTTACATTAATCTGCGATTCAATCCAATCCAATCCAATCCGAAGATGATCTTGAAGTGTTTTGTTCCAGTTTCAAGAATTTGTGTCTGGCCATCTCAGACTACAGTGCTAGTGTAGTTTGGGAAGAGTCTGACAAGTTTCTTAACAGAATCTGAGTGGAACTTCCTCGCGAATAGGTAACACGGTCGTCTGATTCCGTTCCATGTACAAGGCCAGTGCAGCTCATCTCCACGCTAAGAAGAAAAAAAAATAGTCTAAGATAAAATGAAGAAAAAACATTTTCAGGGTTTTCAAATATAATTATCAAGCAATGTACCTTGCCAACGCTTGTTACGTGTACGCTCATGTCGTCAGACTGCAAGAAACTAATGAGGGTAAGTATATATCAACTGGTTTAGCTTAGCCAACCGGTAAAAAACAGATTATGGTCTCAGTGATAATACAGTATAATAAGATGTTTTAATTGATGTGTTGAAAAAGAATGTTGTTGTGACATTACCGTGATATTTTTCAAGAACTTGAGTGAGACATCGCGGGCTCTGTATGTCTTTGGATGCCATCTACGCTCTGACCAATCAACATACGTGACTGACCAATTCGAGATTCCTCCGGGATCAAGCATCTTTTCAAAAGAAGAATAAAAGTAAGAATTTCATCAAGGGACTAAAATCAAAGTTATATAAAGAAAGAGAGAGTTGCATTAATTTGATAGATACACTCACATGGAAGAATGTAGGCAGGTAATGTTCATCCGCAATGCAGTTCTTATTTGCTTCTACCCCAGGCTGTTATATTTTGGTGAAAAATATTCAAAATCAGGACCAGAGTAAGTTAAAGACAAAACTTTTCAATTTGAGGACTAGCGATATTACTAGCATAGAGAGATCATATCTAAAACTTGCTAGCTTCTAATTACAGAGTTCAGTCATAAGAACAGTTCCTACAAAATATGAGTCAAATGAAAACTGTATTACTACAAAGGAAAGGCGAAACTCACTCTGCAAAATTGCCGGAACTTTGAGTAGTAGAGATTATCAGCCATCACTATCAAAGCGTGTTGACGCTTCATTGTGAACCACTGCACCACCACAGGAGAAAAGTTATGGGGAGTTTATAATACCTGAACAAACAGAACAGTCTACAACTTAGGACTAAGTTACCTGAGCACCCTTTCTGAAATCTTGCCTGGGGATTTCAGGTAACATGTGATCCATGTGTCTACCTGTCCCATGCGGACCAGGATCCTCAAAACTTGACAAAGAGAGAGAGAGAAGCAAGCATTGGTGAATACATATGTGAGAGAGAGATCATATCTAATAGCAGAAATATATTAAAAGGTTTCTGAGAGTCATTTAGTTTACCTGTCAATGAAGCTGACGTTTCCGTGTATCAAATACCTATAGGTGTAGTCAAACGTATGCAACGGTATGCAGCTGCCAAAGTTAAATAAGAGAGCTTGTAAAGAGAATGTAACCTGAAAATTAAAGTTATGTTTTGGTGCAATAAGTTTTGATGAATCAGTCACCTCTCTGAAAGAAGAACAAAGTGTTGGTTGTCAGGATCTTCAAGAGCGTTAGCTAGAAGCCGTCTCTCAGCATCAACCATAGAGATCCTCCCCCAAGTGACATGGTCGCTGTGAATCTCCCTGTCTGAAAAGTGACGGCTGATGTGAACTGGTCTTAACCTCGATGGATGTATGTAGATCGAGAATCTCCCTTCTTGACCCTGGAAAAACTGATCCCAGAGCTTCTCAAACGGCAAAGTACCAGGAGACAAGAACATAAAAGCTATCTTCGATCTAGAGGTGAGACCAGGAGGCATTCTGAGTATGTCTCTGATCACAACACGAGCAGCGACTTCTTCGTCTGTGTGTTTCCTGACGTGGACATCAAGCCATCCGGAGAGCGCAGCTTTGCAGCTTGTGCTGGACAAACCCTCACAAGCGGGGCTCTTAATGTTGTGTTGTGGGTACATGTAAGTGCAGACCAAGAGCACGCTCGTGATGCAGACTAATAGAACGATCAACAAGGGCTTCTTTAGAGAAGACCGAGTTCGAAGAGGTAAGTGCAGGTTCTGTGTCTCCCCCATTGAAAGTAAAAGTTTGAATCTTTGTTTTTTTTTACATAGAGCAAAACCTGAAGTAAATTTCAATCAAAGAGCCATTGTGAGTAATTTAGAAAGAATTGTATTAAAAGCATGAATCTTTATGACTTTTAAGTTTTAACACAACTCTCTTCAGAAACAAGCAACTAGAACATGAACAAAGGACCACACGTTTGGTGCAACAATTACAAAGGATTTTCAGACAAGAAAACCCTTATGTTTAGGGGAGCAAACAGCACGTTGTTATTGTGATTAAAAAAAAAGAGGATTCTCACCAAGCACGTACTACACAAGTTAAGGAAGTTTCCTTATTTGTTCTTGTTTAAAATGCCAAATCTAAAGCTACCTACCAAATACCATACACACAAAATAGAATTAATTTGCAAATTCGATTTCAACGGAAAGAGTAAAGTAAGAAGCATTTATTTATCAGCGAAGGGAATGAATAAGTTATTATTACAGTACCTGTAATAACTCGAACAGGATCCGATAATGGGGGGGAGTGAAAGATGGGTTGAAGAAACAAAAATAGAATCTTTGTCGGAACCCAGATCTCAAAAATGAAAGCTTGATGATCTTACCTTAAAGATATCGAAAATTTAAGAACACAAGACAAGAACTTTCAAAGAAAATAAACCAGGCCAAGTGTGTATATGGATGAGAGGATCTCTTTTAATTATCATCTGTTCCAAACACTAGACTTTTCTGCTCCCCCCAATAATGGCGGAATCAGAAGAAACTAGAGATTAGAAAAAAGAAACTCAACTCAAAAAGTTTACTATCTAGGCCTACTTAATAATGTAGGCCCAATAAGCTTAGGCCCGTAATGGAAAGCTAGAGCAACTAACCAATCCGACAAATCTTGAAAAACCACACTGTTCGAGTTGGTTCAACCGTTCCGGCCACGATCATCAAACGGGGGATTTCGCAGATTCCAAGTTCGATTTTTTTGGTTTAACCACTAGCAAGTAGCACCATATACTTAGAACGATAATGCGCCAAGCTATCATATACTCCAATCATCTATGGATCGTTTTTATATCTCTCAAGCGTTACTATTATTTGTTATCGATTTTTTACACAATGATAAAGGTGATTATGAATAAGACTAAATAAGTTGCATAAATAACCAGAAACCAAACAGAAATTTCTGACATTGCATAATCATCGAGCTCAATCACAAAACCGTTTTAAGAAGACAAACAAGAAAAGCAAAATAAATAATCTGAGATCAAGAACCTCAGAAACTAGAACACCTTGGAAATAGTACTTTTATGTTTTTGTGTCCCTGGTCTTAACCAAAGAGATCAAATCCAAAGTCGCCTTCCTCCTCTTCAGACTCTTCCTTCTTCTTCTCTTCCTCCTTAGCAGCCGCAGCGGCCTCACCACCACCACCGCCACCTCCAGCTGCTGCACCACCTCCGGCAGCAAACCCTCCTCCAGAACCACCGCCAATGATCACCTGATCCATTTCATTTTCTATTATCAGAACAATAAATTACAATACGCATTTCAAGTAATGTACCTACAAAGCTAGCGAAGGCTTCTAGATTATTTAGACAAAAAAAAAACAAAATACGATCTAATCAACTTCAGTCAGCGTAAGATTCGAGCCTATCGCATGAGAAGAAGTGCACCGACCTAGCTATCTAGATTCTTTCATGAGAGAGAGAGAGAGAGAGGGAAAGTAATTGAGAAACCTGGCAGACGGCGGATTTAGGGCAGACGAGAGAGAAGGAGGACTGAACGCCGCCGGAAGAATCGGCGGAGAGAGCAGCCTGAACAAGCTTGCGCTGGAGATCGTAGGTTGAAGAAGCGGAGGCTTCGAGGTCTCCCTCGTGTTGCTTAGCGGTCCATTCTCCGCCGTTGTTTTTGCAAACGAATGTGAACACTCCCATCTTCTTCTTTCTTCTTCTAACGGCGGCGAGATTTCAAGACTGGTCTGACGGGAGGAAGTGCTTAGTGAGAGTTTGTTATATATGAGCACGTCGCAGAGTGAGCGAAACCTAATGGGCCGATACATAGCCCATTAAAAGCTTGTATTTTTTCTTTAATTGGTCTTAACGTCGTTGTGTTTTGCACATCACACACACTTTTTAAACTAGAGTTTCATACGATTTTATATGTGATTGTTTTCAAATTATCTGTTTAGTTGTAATTAAATTTGATAAAAAAACAAAATAATTAAGAAGCAAATTCACTCTTGAACAGAGCTTTATTTTTTACGTTTGGACTTTTACAGTTTTGGAAAACAGATAAAATGCAGAAGGAAAAAGAAAGATCAGAGCTTAATGGCAGAGTGAATGGCGACAACGCCACCAACAAGGTTCTCGTACTCCACCTTCTCAAATCCTGCGTCGGCTATCATCGTTGCAAATTTCTCCTGCATTTGAATCTTTACCCATTACCAACATGCTTTAAACCTTAAAACGTCTTATATCCCGACCAAGTACCAACATATGGTGTTCATATATAAACTTAGCTATCAAAGCTGTAACGCCTATCTGCTTACAATGATCCTAGCAAAACCTTCAACTTAAATATTTGATCATGGCATGTTGTTACTACCATGTTTTTTTTTAAGAAACCTACTAGTTACAAACAATATTATGGCTTAATCATTTTATTCAAATCTTCCAAACCATGCAAGTAAAAATCGCTTGAAGAAAGGTGATCAAAAAGTTGAAAAACTGAACCTGAGGGGGAAACCGACGAACACTTTCAACCAAGTACTGGTAAGAGTCCCTGTCACCGGCAATTAGTTCCCCCAAGTTTGGAATGACCTTGAATGAATACAAATCGTATCTGCAAAAAAGTAACAAAGTGGTGGGATTATTAGAGAAACCAACAATAAAAAAAAGACTTGGGGACTTTGCTTCCGAAGCATGTCTATTCATGAAAACTTACACATCTTTGAAGACTGGAATGTCTACATGGCTGAGCTCAAGGCACAAGAATCTTCCTCCCCGTTTTAGTACCCTGAGATAGAGAAGAGTGTTACAAGATTTATGCATAACCTGAATAAATGCTTTTACAATACTCTGAAATTAAGACCAATGAACCCAAAAAAGGTGTAGATAATTGTATACCTATAAGCCTCTGAGAGAGCCTTTTCAATGTGTGTGACATTCCTTATCCCAAATGCAATAGTGTATCCATCCATTGAGTTGTCATCGAAACTCAAGGCCTCTGCATCTCCTTCGACCCATACGAGTGACTTGTTATCTCCTAGCCCTACCCAAGACAGCAAAGGAAGGCTGAGCAAAGCAAAAATATAACGGGAACAAAAAGGTTATAAACTTGATGCACAAACAAACATTGTCTCACCTCTTTCAGCAGCACGTTGTTTGCCAACGTTTAACATGTTGGGATTAATATCACATACGTATATCTGAGTTTCTTCAAGAGAATCCTCATCAACCTTCCTCAATGCTCTTCGTTTGACACTGTTAACAGCATCAAAGATCCTAAACGCAACATCACCTGCACATTAAAATAACCTCTTACAACGACAATAGAATAGAACACTTTTAATTATGAATCTCTAAAGAGTTTAGAAAGACCAATTGTATCCACTAACCCGTTCCACCAGCAACATCAAGATGCTTCATCCCCGCAAATGGACTAAGCTTCCCAACGAGTCTGAAATCACATAAAGTGTCCATTAAGAGCAAGTGATCAGTACAGTTGTGAGACAAAAGAATCACCAGAGTCTAAATCTAACCTTTCCTTCCAAAGGCGATGCAAGCCACCGCTCATGACATCATTCATGATATCATAACTGGAAGCTACATTGGTGAAAACGTTACCAACCAATTTGCTTTTGTCTTCTTCCTTTACTTGTTGAAACCCTGATAATAAAAAAAAAAAAAACATGGAAGCATATACTCACTGTAAAACTCAAATAGGAATCATAATCTAAAATACAGAAAGCATTTAGCATGAAACACGAAACACGAAACAGCCAATTCAAGAGAGAGAAAAGGAAGAATTTTTGGAAAGTTATACCGAAACTTGTGGCATGAGAATGAAGGGAAGCAACAGAGGAACGGTAACTCAAGATTCTGCTCCCAAACCTCCTGCTTATCGATCGAAGTGCCATAGCTTCTGTAATAAATTTTTTGTTCCTGCAAAAAATCCAACAGTTTTGATGATGAGACCACTTCACCCTATCGAATCTTAAACGCATAGGAGAAGAAAAAAGTTGCAAAATCAATTGTGAAACTGAACCAAAGAACATAAAAATGCTTCACCGACACACCTAGAAAGAAACCTAAACCCCTAATCTGAAAATCTACCAAGCTCGACGAAGAAAGAACGTTCACGTTCTAGACTCGAGAACCAACGACGAATCAAGAGCAATAACGTTGGAATCTAGTTTTAAGAAAATCACAAATTTCGTCGACTCACAGCTCCCGGATCCTCCGAGTGTTGTGTTATGCCGGTACCGGTCCAAAGTTTAACCGGCGAGTTACTCCACGAAATAAATATTAGGCTTCTTGTAATTCGTTATAGGCCCATTGTATTTTGGTATCAGCCCAATAGACCTAATTCGCTTAACCGGCCGATTAAAGAAATGATCATGGGGATTGGGAACTGAAGATGAACCAAAAGATCAGCAGGGCAACAACACTGAAAAATAATTCGATCATTCGAGTGAAATTGGTAGGAATCTATGCTGACTTCGAGAGGAATGCGCGACGCGGCGAAAGAATGAAGAACATTAGGCCTGTTCGTTTGGTCGACGCAGCTTTCTGCGGCTGCGGCTGCGGCTGAGGCTGAGTCTGCGGCTGCGTCTGTTTGTTTGATTTGCTGTTCGTTTATCAGACTCAGCCGCAGACTCAGCCTCAGCCGCAGCCTCAATTATTGTTCGTTTTGAAGCCGCAGACTCAGCCGCAAGACTCAGACGCAGCCGCAGAAAGTTGATTTAGAGCTGTTCGTTTCGCAAGACTCAAAGAAAGAGAGCTCGAGATGGGTTTTTCGCCGGAGAAGAGAGAGAGTGATGCGTCGGAGAAGTAAGAGAGCTCGAGATAGGAGAACCTGCAAAAAGATACAAGCTATGATTAACCACTTTAGCAGCAACAAAGAAACCCATAACGCTTGATCAAGCACGAAGTAAGTTGCTTTCTGGATAGACACAAAACTCAAGTTACCTCAAAGAGAGAGACGGAAAGCTTGGAGATGGGTTTGCGGAGAAGAGAGCTCTAGATCGAGTAATCTCACAATCTGCAACAAACAAAAACCATCACAATCAGCATCAAACAAAAACCATCACAATCAGTATCAAACGCTGCTCGAACAGAAACGGTTACCTCAAAGAGAGAGAGAGCTTGAGATGCGTGAGAAGAGAGAGAGCTCGAGATGGAAGAGAGAGAGCTCGAGATGGGTTTTTGCCGGAGAAGAGAGCAGTGCGTCGGAGAAGAGAGATAGGCCTGGGTTTCGTCGGAGTCGGAGAAGAGAGATAGGCCTGGGTTTCGTCGGAGTCGGAGAAGAGAGAGAGCTCTGGGTTTCGTCGGAGTCGGAGAAGAGAGATAGGCCTGGGTTTCGTCGGAGTCGGAGAAGAGAGAGAGCTCTGGGTTTCGTCGGAGTCGGAGAAGAGAGAGAGCTCTGGGTTTCGTCGGAGTCGGAGATCGAGAGAGAGCCGGAGATGTTAGGAGATCGAGAGAGAGCCGGAGATGCGTCAGATCGAGAGAGAGCTGGAGATGCGTTGGAGATCGAGAGAGAGCCGGAGATGCATCGGAGATGGAGATCGAGATAGCTCAGATGGAGATCGAGAGAGAGATCACGAACGAGAGAGAGATCGAGAGAGAGATGCTTCGAGGTCTGCTCAAAAAATGGGAGAAGAGAGCTGCGTCTGCGGCTCTTAGGGTTTGGTATTTTTGTAAAAAATGAATTATGTTAAGGGCAATATTGTAATTAGCTTACCTAGACTCACGGATTAAGCCGCGATCGCTCATATTTCTTGCGTTCAGACGCAGACTTCGCGTTCAGACGCTGCGGCTGACGCAGGATCCCGCGTCGACGAAACGAACAAGCTTCGCTTTAATTTCTTGCCGCAGACGCAGCCGCAAGACTCGCGGCAACCAAACGAACAGGCCTATTGTTTGTTTACTATTTGCGTCGTCGCCGCGTGAATGCATGATTCCCGCCGTTCAAGGCTCTACGGTCATGGGAAAATCGTTCGACAATTTTCCAGAATTGTTTGGATCCGCGGTATGGAAGACGAAGAAGAAGGTGAGAAGAGAGAGAGAGAGAAACTGACCTAGCGACGGAGGTTATCTTGCGGCGAGGAGACAAGGGAAAGTGGCGAATCCGTTACACGACGACAGGTTAAGTGCATTCACTTTACTTCTCTTTCGCTGGTCTACGAATGTAATTTATGTTTTGAACTTTTTTTGTTTAGCTTAATCTACTAATTAAAAAGATGAATAATATTTGGTTTAAACATTTCATTTTATTTAGCCAAGTGACTCTCTCCTATCTCTCCAATTTTTTTATTTTTATTTTTGCCTTTTTGATGTGTAAAACCCGAAATAGCGGGAAGACTCTCCACAAAATTCGTTGTTTATTTTCTCGGATCATCACATTTTCTTTTTTTCTCCTTTTTACAGAATTTTAGAAGGATGCACGCAGCGTTCGTTGCACCTTGTTCTTGACAAAACTCTGTAAAAACAAGGTATTCCTTTGTAATAATTCCTGCTTTTCATCATTTTTTGTTAGGTTATAAATCTACATAGATAAGTAATTCGTAATCCATGTGACAACACAATCAAACTGATCTATAATCTCACCAACACAGTCAAACTGATCTTTAATCTTACCATTATGCATGAAGTTTATAATCGTCCTGATCGCATTTTTATTTTTGTCGGGTTTAATGCATATGGGATCGATCGCCTCGAGACCAATCATTTTTTTTCTTCTTACGACTGAATATCCATCTCTGATATGAATCTACTTATTCATGCTTCCTTTTCTTGTTGTTTGATGGCGAATATCCTCTGTCATTGTGTCTTTTGACTCAATCTTTGCACCTCTTGTAACGATCATGCCACCTTTATTATGTTTCGGTTGAGTAAATATGGTTGACAATGTTTGGTGTTTCCGTAAATAAAAACATGAGTCAATAGAAGTTTTCGAGTCTCAGATTACAATGGTTGTTGTCACAGCGATTCTAGTACCTTACATTATACCAACTACCAAATCTCCATTGTTTTCAAGAACATTGCGTAGAGTAGAAATATGCCTGGTTACACGCACTGAGATGTCGAGAAGACCCTCTTTTTCCTTTCTGGTCCCTGTTCATAGTCGTTATTTATCTTTTGCAGGTTTGGGAAGAAGCTAGGGAGAGTTTAAGCTTTGCAAAAAGAAAATAACAAGAATGACGTTTTCGATGAGAGATTTAGATCAGGCCCTCCAAGGATGTGGCCAAAAATCGTAACCTTCTCTCCCTCTTTTTATGTTTCTGTGTGTTTCTTTTTAATTTTGCTCCCTTGCGGTATTGCTATAATTTTAATCATATATATATGCAGTGGGATTGAAATATGGCGCATCGAGAACTTCAAACCTGTCGCTGTTCCACAAGAGTCTCATGGTAAATTTTTCACCGGGGATTCCTATATTGTCTTAAAGGTCGGTACTCGGTTGTCTTTTCGTGTTTATAACTCTGGCTGGTGAGACAGTTCTAGAAAGTGTCTAAAATCTTCTTTTCTAACTATCTCATGCCAGACCACAGCGTCAAGAAGCGGTTCCCTGCATCACGATATTCACTATTGGCTCGGTAAAGATTCCAGTCAGGTAACAACACTCTCGCCATATTCTCATTCCCCTCTTTTTATTTTTGCATATTATCCAGCGATTATAAATAATGGTGGTGTGTTGATCAAAACAGGATGAAGCTGGTTCTGTAGCCGTTATGACAGTTGAACTAGATTCAGCGCTAGGTGGTCGTGCTGTTCAGTACCGAGAAGTACAGGGTCAAGAGACCGAGAAGTTCCTTTCCTACTTCAAACCTTGCATTATACCTCAGGAAGGTGGCGTTGCTTCCGGGTTCAACCACGTAAAGCCTGAGGAGCATCAGACGCGTCTGTATATCTGCAAAGGCAAACATGTCGTCCGTGTAAAGGAGGCAAGTCTTTTAACAATGTCTTGTAGATTTCTTTTCACTCAACCTGGAGATATAACTTGCTTTCATTTACAGGTGCCGTTTGCTCGGTCTACTCTTAACCACGACGACGTTTTCATTCTTGATACAGAGTCCAAAATTTTCCAGTTCAGTGGTTCTAAATCGAGTATTCAAGAAAGAGCCAAAGCTCTTGAGGTTGTTCAGTACATTAAAGACACTTACCATGATGGAAAGTGCGAGATTGCAGCTGTTGGTAAGTGAGAACCAAACTGTCAGAAGCGATGAAGGCTAAAAGCTTTTTTGCCAACTTTATCAAGTTTAATGTGGTTTCCTATCTTGTAGAGGATGGGAGGATGATGGCTGATGCTGAAGCTGGAGAGTTTTGGGAATTGTTTGGTGGATTTGCTCCGCTCCCTAAGAAACCAGCAGTCAGTGATGACCAAACCGCTGAATCTGATGGGATCAAACTCTTCAGGTAAAAACTTCGATCTTAACACAAGTTGCCTTGTAACAGATTAGTATGTTCTGACGTGAGATATGTTTGGTCTTTCAAGTGTTGAGAAGGGAAAGACAGAACCTATAGAGGCTGATTCCTTGCAGAAAGAGCTTCTGGACACTAACAAATGTTATATTCTCGATTGCGGTCTCGAATTGTTTGTTTGGAAGGGAAGAAGTACTTCAATCGACCAAAGAAAGAGCGCAAGTCAACCTGCAGAAGTAAATTTCTTCTCATGCACCATAGGAATAGTCTTGTTTTGATGGGTTTTGCTATATGTCATATTGTCACTCTTCACTTTTTTCAGGAGTTTCTCCGTTCGTCTGAACGTCCAAAATCAAACCTGGTCAGTGTGATGGAAGGGTTTGAAACAGTGATGTTCCGATCTAAGTTTGATTCATGGCCGGCTACAAGTACCGTAGCTGAGCCCCAGCAAGGCAGAGGCAAAGTTGCAGGTGTAGTAGACTCACATCGACCAAATTGTTCAAGCCTTAACCTCTCTGATTATGAGATACTAATCTATGTTGGTTTTTTCATTAGCTCTTTTGCAACGGCAAGGAGTTAACGTTCAAGGCCTGGTTAAGACTTCTTCTTCTTCTTCTAAAGACGAACCTAAGCCATACATTGATGCCACAGGAAATCTCCAGGTAGTGACTATATCTTTGTTGATGTATTCAAATAAGTGAACATAACCAAAACAAAGTCATTTGATTGCTAACTATGATTTTTTTGCAGGTCTGGCGAATCAATGGCGAAGAAAAGATCTCCCTCGAAGCATCAGAGCAATCTAAATTCTATAGCGGAGATTGTTATATATTCCAGTACTCATATCCAGGAGAAGACAGAGAGGAACATCTAGTGGGTACTTGGTTTGGAAAGCAAAGCGTTGAGGTATATCTCATCACATATACATATAAAGCTTCTTCCGCTCTATGTGTGCTCACTGGTGATGATATATACATAGGAAGACAGAGAATCTGCTATTTCCATGGCAAGTAAGATGGTTGAATCCATGAAGTTTATGGCGGCTCAGGTGCTTCTTCCCGTTCTAGATTCTGAGACAAATATACACTTCGGACGGGAGTTTATTAGTCTTAATCTGTGCAGGCTCGCATTTACGAGGGAAAAGAACCGATTCAGTTCTTCGTGATCATGCAAAGCTTCATCACATTTAAGGTAACATCTAAGTTTTTCCTTTGTTAGCCCTGAAGTGATCTTTTTATCACAATCTCTACAAAAAAAAAATCGTTTATCTTCGTCGCAGGGTGGTCTAAATGATGCTTTCAAGAAGTACGTAACAGAGAACGAAGTCCCTGATACTACTTACGATGGAGCAGGTGTTGCGTTGTTTAGGGTTCAAGGTTCTGGACCCGAGAACATGCAAGCCATACAGATAGAACCGGTACGTGTACTGAAAACCAAAATCAAGCGGCGTTCTTGTTCATAAGTTTAAGACAGGTAATTTAGTTATTATTTGGCTCCAACAGGTTTCCACAGGGCTTAATTCTTCGCACTGTTATATATTACATAGTGACTCTACTGTTTTCACTTGGTGTGGCAATCTAACTTCCTCCGATGATAAAGAACTCATGGAGAGAATGTTGGATCTGATCAAGGTAATATTCATCTTTGTTTCTGCATTTGGAAGCCTACGTCCTTAGATCTCTCATATGGTTGAACCTATGGTTGAACCTATGGTTCTTGTCTTTTTATTTTCTATACAGCCAAATGAACACACCAAGGCACAAAAGGAAGGTTCAGAGTGTGAGCAGTTTTGGGAATTATTAGGAGGGAAATCTGAATATCCGAGCCAGAAGATCAAAAAGGATGGAGAGAGTGATCCTCATCTCTTCTCTTGCACATTCTCAAACGGTAAAAACCAACATATGTTAGTATGGCTCACTTTTTCTATTCTATTTAAATCCAAGCACTGATATAAACTCTCATGTGGGTTTTGTTCTCCCTTGATTATCTTGTGGATGTTGCTATCGCACCAGAAAATCTAAAGGTAGCCGTATGGTTTTCCTTATTATAAGCCATGTTCATGTTATCATCCAACATCTATCAAGGTTATTTTATCTTTCATTTTATCCTCACATAGGTAACAGAGATCTTCAGCTTCACTCAAGATGATTTGATGACTGAAGATATCTTCATTCTTGATTGTCACACTGAGATCTTTGTCTGGGTCGGACAACAAGTTGACCCGAAGAAGAAACCACAAGTTTTAACCATTGGAGAGGTACTTAACATTCATTCTACTATATTAACGTACCTAAACTACAAAACTGTTCTTATGAATCCTCTGCCTCAACAGAAATTCCTTAAGCACGATTTTCTTCTTGAGAATCTAGCAAGCGAGACACCGATATACATTGTAACTGAAGGAAACGAACCTCCATTTTTTACTCGGTTCTTCACCTGGGACTCTTCTAAATCTGCAGTGAGTGATATTTCTTTCTCTGTATACACTTGCTCTCCATACTCCCTGGAATTCGCTAACTCTCTACACATGCTTCAGATGCATGGAGACTCTTTCCAGAAAAAGCTTGCAGTCCTGACAAACAAAGGAAAGCCGCTTCTAGATGTAAGAAGCTTTTAACTTCATTTCTTGAAAACCAATCTGGACTTGTGTCTTATAAAATGTTTTGTGGTTTAAATTTGCTGTCAGAAACCTAAAAGGAGAGTACCAGCGTATAGTAGCCGGTCCAGCGTTCCAGACAAATCACAGCCACGGTCAAGAAGTATGACTTCTAGTCCAGACAGAGCCCGTGTGAGGGGAAGATCCCCAGCATTCAACGCCCTTGCTGCAAACTTTGAGAAACTAGGCACAAGGAACCAATCAACTCCACCACCTATGGTTAGCCCATTGGTCCGGAAGCTTTACCCGAAATCTCATGCACCGGACCTCACAAAGCTCGCCCCAAAATCCGCAGCTTTTGCTGCCCGCACAGCACTTTTCGAGAAATTTAGGCCTACTCCTCAAGAAGCACCAACTACTACCCCCAGTTCATCTGAAGGTATGCAGTAAAAACAAAAACTATCTGTTTGCTGAGAAAAGCTGAGCTTACCCTTGTTTGATCTTTTTTTTTTTTGATGCATGAAGCTACAAACGAAGCAGAGGCACCAAAGCCGGAGACATCAGAGACGACAGAGGAAGAATCAATGAACAGCATAAATGAAGATTCAAAAGAAGAAGAAGCAGAAGAAGACAGCAGCCTGCCTACTTTCCCATACGAAAGGCTCAAAACGGACTCCGAGGATCCTGTTCCAGATATCGACCTCGCTAGAAGAGAGGTCAGACTTCTTCTTCAAAACATATTATTTTAAGATTGCGGTTTGTGTCTACTAATGAAGTCAGCTTCTGTTGTTTCCCAGGCATACATGAGTGCAGCAGAGTTCAAGGAGAAACTTGAAATGACAAAGAAAGAGTTTTATAAACTGCCAAAGTGGAAACAAAACAAGCTTAAAATGGCTGTTCAATTATTCTGAACCAACTCTTCCCTTCAAAAACTCAGGCTTCTTCTACTTCTTTCATCATCATCCGTAAGCTGGTCCTTTTCTCGGAATGATAGATCAGAAGAGCCGGTTCAACTGAGAAGTCAGGTTCTGATGCAATGATGGATCAAGAGAACCAGTTTAGTATAGTGGTTATGCTATAGTCTTTTATCTTTGGTTAATCATTCTTACTTTTCATTTGCAGTTCAAGAAACACTCAAAGAGAGGGCTATCATACATTCATCTTTTGAGATTGCTTACAAATAATCAGATTATACATTTTTTTATCATTACATAATCCAAATTTTCCAAGATGATGATACTTAAGATTCTTGTGTTTATTATCTCACGGATCTGTGTGGCTGTAGATTCTGCATACCCTAGACTTGACGTTCCTCTGGTGCTTTATATTAGTGAAGAAAGAGTGTAATTAAATTCAACCTATCTTCAATAATCCATGTGTTTAATTTCTTTGATTTATGTTATAAACCAAATATATAAAAAGGGAGTGCAGCTGAAATAAATTAAAAAAAAAAAAGCGAATCAGAGCCATAATGAAAGAGAGATACGGTTCGAACAAAAACGGCAAAAAAAATTAAGTTAGGAGATACCTTTTTCTCTCTTTAGCGTGAAGGAAGGATCAGTGAAGAAGATTTTATTTCTTAAAAGGGACTGAGAGGAGGAGGAGAAGAACAAGAGTAGATCTTGTTTTCTGATTCTTTGTGTAATATCAATGGCGATGGAGCGTCCTTCTTTTGAGCTCGCCAAAGGTATCAATGGCCTCGACAAAATCGTCCTCCGCGAGTCTCGTTACCGCTCCGCCGAGGTATCCTTTTCACTCTCTCTCTCTCTCTCTGTTAACTGATAACCCTCGCCGATACTGATCTGAGATCTTTTGTTTTTGTTTGTGATCGCTTGTTCTAGCTTGATCAACTGTAGTGTGATTTGAACTGTATAAACTAGATCTGTGGATTTTATCTTTCACTGCAAAGTAGTCTAGTCTATGAATCCATGGATCTGTTGAATTGGATTCGCCAGTGATTATTTGATCATCAAGTTTATAAGAGTGTATCTCAGTATGTTTATTAAGATTCCTTCAATGTTTATGACAAAAATGCAGGTATACTTGTATGGTGGTCACGTGACTTCTTGGAAAAATCAGAACGGAGAAGAGTTGCTTTACCTCAGTAGCAAGGTATATACTGTCACTTTTAACTTGAATCTGTGGAGAAAAATAAAATTAATGCTTAAAGAAGTTGATATTGGATGCTAAACATTTACCATTAGATGTTTCTTTGGTTGGTTGGGTATCTTTGATGCAAAAGAGTATTTATCTAGAATGATTGGCTCAAGGAGGTTAATGACATTGATCCTTACTTTAAAGGAAATGATCTTTACTTTATGTTTAGTTTTATTTCCCAAAAGAAGCATGTGAAAGAATAGAGGACGTTTGATTTTGCAGTCTACTAATATTCTTATACTAGAGTAGTTTTCTTTTTGCCTGGTTAAGTGAGTGTATGAGCTCTGAGACCATGTGGTATGCGTTGTGCAGGCTATATTCAAGCCTCCGAAACCAATCCGTGGAGGGATTCCGCTTTGCTTTCCACAAGTATGTTTCTTTTATGTACTCTTCCTTTGTTTGTTCCATTTTAGTATTCAATTTGCTAATGACATTCTGTTTTTTTTTTCTGGACGTGCAGTTCAGTAACCTTGGTACACTCGAATCACATGGATTCGCTAGAAACAGGATCTGGGAAGTTGATGCTTGCCCACCTCCCTTGCCAACGAATTCTTCTTCTAATTCTTTCGTTGACCTGATCCTCAGGCCTACTGATGACGATCTGAAGACATGGCCTCACAAGTTAAGATCCTTCAGAACTCTCTCTCTCTCTCTCTCTCAATCAACTGAAGACGAGCTAAAGCGCATTTACTAACTTTCATCTCGATGTATCCATTTTCAGTTTTGAGTACCGGCTGAGGGTGGACTTGGGATCTGAAGGGGAATTAACACTGACATCTCGTATCAGGAACACCAACGCTGATGGAAAGCCCTTCACGTTCACATTTGCTTATCACACCTATTTCTCTGTCTCCGACATCAGGTACTCTCATTGCATTCATGTATTTTCTCATGCCAACTTTGTTGCGATTTTACTGGTTGTTTTTGAAGGCCTCGATCTCCACTGTGTTTTGTTTATAAAGTATGGAGTTTATGTTGTGTTAAAATTTCTACATGTGTATTTCCGGGAAGCTTAAACATTGACATGCATCGGTTTGCTTGTGTTCAGTGAAGTAAGGGTTGAAGGGTTGGAGACGCTGGATTATCTAGACAACTTAAAGAACAGAGAACGTTTTACGGAGCAAGGAGATGCTATAACTTTTGAATCTGAAGTAAGTTTGTGATATCCTTCTTTCTGAAATATATGTCTTAGTATCATCACTTAAAAAAAAGGAACTTGTTACTTGTTTGAAAAATAGATTGACAAGATATACCTAAGCACTCCTACAAAGATTGCTATTTTGGACCACGAGAAAAAGAGAACTTTCGTTGTTCGCAAGGACGGGCTCGCTGATGCAGGTAAACCCTAAAACTAAAACTCTGATGCTGTTTTTATCAGAATCCTAGTTTCGTTACAAAGCAAAACTGAATCATTCATATTCTTGTGGTCAGTGGTGTGGAATCCTTGGGATAAGAAGTCAAAGACGATATCAGACTTGGGAGATGAAGACTATAAGCATATGCTCTGTGTTGAAGCTGCAGCTGTGGAAAGACCGATCACATTAAAACCGGGTGAAGAATGGAAAGGAAGACTCGAGCTCTCTGCTGTTCCTTCTAGTTACTCCAGTGGACAGCTTGACCCCAAGAAAGTACTCCAATAAGTCTTTCAAACTTCAAAAAACTATCACCCTTTTCTCCTCTCTTTTTCTTATTTGATTGCAGGTAGCTTCAAAATATGGTCTTTCCCGTTTATTTCTTTTTCATGAACACTTGTATGTGTTCCAAACATCAAAACATATACAATCTTTCGTTTATACTGGTAAACATGATAGGGGTATTTCCTTTAATTGATAACAAAATTTACATTTGGATTGAACAGTTCTGTGAAAGAACTGAGTGAATGAAGGTGTGAAGATGATATAGTATTTTGGTTTTGCCAATAAAACTGATAAATTTGTTTCCAGTACAATAATGGTATTTGGAAAAAAGTACACCAGAAACACATTTTCGTTTCGCAACTACGGTAGAGTCACGTTGTGCTTAGAAACATATTTTTGTAGAGGTGATTTGTCTACTTTATCCTTATAACTAAGTAACAATTACTTTTATTTGTTTTTTTTATATTATAAAAAAAGTTTTAGATCATCCAAAATTTAGTTGCTTTTAATCTTAAAATTTCATGCAAAATTTAAAACAAAATTCAAAAGAATTTTTTTTGAAAAATTAAGATTTGTTTTTGAATTATAAAATTTTTGAAGTTTTCTTTGAACTTATTACTAAAACGAGCATGCTTTTGGTATTAAATTAAGCAAATTTTTAAAAGTAAATGCATTAGAGCATCTCCAACCCACTATATATCCATTTATTTTTTGGATATTAGTTTGGATATTAACTCGGATAACAAAAAAATTAGGTATTAAAAAGCTTAATAATAAATTTGGATATTAAATAAGATTTATAGATTTATCTTTATATTTAATATATTGATTAACAGAAATTAAACATAATAATATATGAAATAAAGATTAATAAAAATATTAACTTTTTAATCTGTACCTAAAAATCTTAAACAACACATATTGTAAAATTTACAAAATTAATGGTTTGATATGGAGATCAGTTATTGAGTGCCCTAATAATTGAGAAGTAACTCCAGTCTCCAGATCTCAACAAGGACATATAAACTGTTCTGAGGGTAATTTAACATTTTTTTATGAAATTTCAAATTTATTGATCAAAAGATAGGTATTTACAAAAGAACGAGCTAGCTAAAGAATGAATATGTTATATCATCTTTAGGTGACTGTATCATAAAGGTTAAAGAGCCAAAAAAATTAAGGAGCTACTTGAAACCAACGCTGCATTAGTCATTCGAACTTGTGGTCACGCTTGTACTTGAGTGAAGAGATGTGATTGCGCATAGTTTTATCAATTAAACGAGTTAACTGAGCTGCTGATGACCAAGGTTTTTGATGCCTTCTACCGTTACGTTCCTTCCATATACTGTATATAGTCATTTGGAACACCATTTTGATCAATACTGCATCCAAAGGTGAGAAGCGTGTGTGTAGTAAGGACTGCACCGTAGCTTTCCAATCTGGATCCATCCGCTGTCCAATTAGTCCTGCAGCGACATTGTCCCAAGCCGTGTAGCTATATAGGCATGCGAAAAAAGATGGTCTCTGGATTCGTCTCTCTCCCCACAAAAAGTGCAATGCTGTTCTAACCCCCATCTTAGCATTCTTACCCCAGTAGATAGCCGGTTCTTCACAACCAACCAAGTAATAAAGCAGTATCTGGAAATCTGCAGAGGGAACCAAACTACCTTGCTCCAAGAGAATTTTATTGTTATGTGAAAACACAAACTTAGAACAAAAATATTTTGAGAGTGAAAAAAATAATATTTTTTTATGATAGTCTTAAAATTTTTTTTATCAAAATTATTACAATGTTAAAATGACCAAAATATATTTTATTAAAAATGGAAAAGATAGTTATACACTTACACTCCTATATCTAATTAACTAATTTAGACTTATGTATTAGATTTAAAGGATGAGATTACGAGAGTAGAGTTCAAGATTTAAATAATAATAATGATAAAGATTTAAAATAATAATTTTAAATAGGGTCTATTTTTTGAAATTCAAAATAAAATAAAATGAAAAAGTTATGAATTGAAAAAAGTTTCAATAAAAATAGTTCTTATGTAATCTATTATTCTTTGAATTATTTTTAAAAATATTTATTTATATTATTGTATCTATAGAGTAAATATATAATGGGATCTTTTACTTATTTATTGAAAAAATGATTATTTTCTCATTTTCGATTCTTTTGATAGAAATAAATAGATAGAAATATCCTTTAACAAAGTGTTATAACAAAAGGAAAAATTATTAAAATAACTTTCATCTTAAAAAAACAAAAAGACATATATACTAGATCTTTGGAGAGGGGAAAAGTTTAGGATTTGGGCATTAAATTTTAGGATTTAAGATTAAAAATAAAATAAAAAGTAAAATATTTTATAAAAATGTTTTTACATTAAATATATTATTCATTAAGGCTATTTTAGTCTTTTCTTTTTAGTTAAACATATTTTGGTCATGTTCTTCATATGTGTCATTTTGGTCATAAAAAAATATTGTAGGTCTTTTTAATTGATTTGTCCAAAAATAAAACAAATAAGACATATTTTTTTTGGATCCACACGAGATTACAGTGTTGTATAAAAATAAAAATAGAACATCAAGAGATTCCCTACCTTTTGCATTAAACTAGTTGTATAAAAAAAAGCTACTATTATAGTGTTTTGTCGTTAATGCTTTTCCCTGGTTACATAGTCATATTCTGAATCCGATTCGCATGTGGGGGCTGAGGTTGTTCTTGGTTGATCCATTTCAATTACTACTATTATGAATTTTTAGAGAGATAATATTAAAACTAGATTTCGATCCACGCAACCGCGCGGGTTTTATTTTCAGTTTTATATATATATATATATATATATATATATATATATTTGTTTTAAATCATAGTTTAATTTTAATAATATATTTAAATCTATGTATAAATATTTCAAAATATACTAATTTATAGTCACATGTCGTAAATAATCAATTGTTTAAAGTCATCACATGTATTTGTTTCTTCGTATTATATATTTATTTTATCATATTTGCATTTATTTATTAAACAAATTAATGTGTACGATTTTTTTTTTGAAAACTAATTTGTATTTAGTTTATGTTAAAATTTTACCCGTCTTTAAAAATGAATTTTTATTTTTGTAATATTTTATGTTTATCTATTTTACATAATATATTATTGTATATACAAAAATCTAAGGTATGTTAATTTTATACTTGTATTTTGGACTGTAATCAAATATTATTTTCTAACATAAATATTTTATCATATGTATTTCAATATAAAATATAATTTTATTTAAACATGATTGATTATGAATATAAAATAGATAAAACTATGATAGAATTTTTATTTTGAAGATAATACTGTATACATTAATGCATAATAATAATTGATTTCAAATTAAAAAGTTATAGAAAATATTTAAATATTTTTTTAAAAAGTAAAATATTTTTTTAAAAACTAAAATATTTTAAAAATATTTAGAGCAACATAATATTTTTCTTTTAGTATGATTAAATTTGATTATATAATTGATAAAAATAAGATAGAATATTTATTTTTCATTTTATAAACGATAACTAAATATATTAGTGTATAATAGTTAATTCAAAACTAATCACGAAATTAGTTAAAATATTTACATATAATATTTAAAAATTAAATTCTAGTTAAAATATTTTTTTTGTCGACAGTTAAAATATTTTAAACAGATTTTTAAAATTTTTTAATATATATATTAAATAAAAAGATATTCAATATATTGTTACTATAGGAAATCCCTAAAATATTGAAAGTCCGGTTTTAATTAATTAAGTTTTTTATTATTAGTTTAAAATAACATGTATAGTTGAGTAAATAATATACTTATATAAAGTTAACATTTTCTATGAAATAGTCTATTTTTTTAAAATATTACACATGAATGAGAAGTCATGACTTCTCTTTTAATATAATAAATATATCCATAGTAATCAGTGTACGCATGCTATTTATGAAGTGAATTTGTTATTTTGTCATATTCTCTATTTTTTAGATTATATTGTTTTTTGTTATATTTTATCTGAATCTAGTTAAATCATTGATTTATTTTAAATTAAGTCACTAATTTATTAATTTAAAAGTACACTAAATGAATTTTATATATATAAAAAACTAATTTTATTTTAATAATATTAATTTTTATTTTATATTAAATTTAGTTATTTTTCCTATTTTTATATTTTTATTAGGTTTTTTATATTTTTAGCTAGGCTATTGATTTATTATTTTTTAATTAATTCACTATTTTTTAATTTTAAAAACACCCTTAATAAATTTTATATATTAAATTTTTTATAACAAAAATATATATTATATTAAATATTAAATAATGATTGATTTTAAAATAATATTTAAATTAAAAATAAAGCAATTCTTATATATATATATATTGTGTTGCTATCTGAAAACAATATTTTTATTTTAAAAGTTAAATAATACAATACAAAAAAAGTTATAACTAAATATTAGTCAAAAGAAATTTATATAAATATATTTCTAATAAAATGTTGGTAATAAAATTATGTCCACATGTGCGGATAAAAAAAAGTATTAAAATATATCGATAGTAAGCAGTGTACGCATGTCATTTAATATAATATCAAACTCTGAGTTAATTTGTCAGTTTGCCTAATTTCAAGGAGATCAGTTTTGGGTGGGGGGGGGGGGGGGAGGGGGGGGGGGGGGTTAATGAGATGAGTTGATTTACTCCAACGCAGTCTGCACTTCGAACACATATTCCACCACACTCCATCATATGATAACACATAATAGATCTATATTACAGACAATCTATTTGAATATTCAGAAAAAGTACATCTGTGAGCGAGATGAATATAATGTGACTGTATAAATAAACAATTATACAAAAAAATAAAATTACACACATATATAATCAAATATAGTTGATCAGATTGGGACAACTAATTTTCCAATGAAAATAAGTAATTGTAGAATCACTACATGGTTGCGAACATGAACTTATCTAATGAAATTTAAAATAATATACTTGCAGAAAAAAAATTAAAATAATATTTCATGAAAAATTAAGCTTTTATGCAAAGCAAAATTCATGAAAATTTTAGTTGAATAACCCACATGAAAAGGCACACTTTTAGCGTCCAGATATTCTACATGTGTGCTTTGTTACCTCTTATGAAAACCTTGTCGTAATTATATGAAATGTTATTTATTTACCCCTTCCTTAAAAAATGTCACTTTGATATTTTCATACCAATTATAAATAATTGCAATGCATATATATTCTTGTTAATAACATATATGTGACCAATATTATTTGAGATAAATAAAATTATTTGTAAAATCAATATAGTTTACGATTGATATTAAGTTGAAAAAATTATAATAAGCATTGAAATTCTAAAATATTCCATTTGTGTAACAAAAAAGATAGCTCTTTTTAACAAACAGAAGAAGTATTCTTTCAAGGCAAATGATATTTTATTATATTTTGTATATTTTGCTTAGGGAAATTGGTTCCAATAGACAAGAAAAAAATCATAATATGCCAAGTAGCTATTTAACTAAACACATCTATACACATCGTTATAATTTCATATTAATACCCTTATACCCTTTCAGTTTAACCAGCTGCACTTCCTAAAAAGAAAAAAATAAAAATTATTTATTAAACTAACCTAAAGTAAATCGTATCTTATTGATGTCCACACTTTTCCTTTTTACTCTTTCAGACGTCAAAAGATGTGAGATTTCTGGGCTGTTGTCATTTTAGTATAATTTATACTATGCTATATGTGTTGTTCTATTCCGTTTGTTGAATGTTAAACAAAATTCTGACTAAAAGCTCATATTACATATTTATTTTAGGTTCGTAGGAGTTGAAGTTTGAGTTTAGTGATCATATCATATATTTCACTATTTCAGCAACACACATGTATTTCTTTATCAAGTCTCTTTTCCCTTCCTTTCTATTTTATATAGTATAGTTAATAGTACAAAATATTATACAGTATTTAACACATTTGTGTCTCCAACCCACCTATAACCCTGAACCCAACATACTTTCAAGATTTAAATACTAAACCCTAAACTTGAATGCCTAAACCCAAACCCAAATGTAAAATATTTTATATTAAATTAAAATACAAAATATTATATACTATTTTGTATTTTAATTTAATCTAAAATATTTTACATTTCGGTTTGGGTTTAGGCATTCAAGTTTAGGGTTTAATATTTAAATCTTGAAAGTGTGTTGGGTTCAGGGTTAGAGGTGGGTTGGAGACACAAATGTGTTAACATTTCAACAGCACATATGTATTTCTTTATCAAGTCTAGTTTCCTTTCCATTCCATTTCATATAGTATAGTTAATAGTAAAAAAATGTTACTACTATTTTATATTTTAATTTAATTTAAAATATTTTACATTTGGGTTTGAGTTTAGACATTTAAGTTGATAGTTTATTATTTAAATTTTGAAAGTGTGTTGGGTTTAGGGTTGGAGGTGGGATGGAGAAACAAATATGTTCACAAGAGTTTCTATTCCATTTTAGATAATAGTTCTCTCCATCTCTTTTTCCATGATTGTTCTGGACCACATAAATATCTATCGACTTCTTGTGTTTTTTCTGTACCCGGTAACTTGCATTAAAAAAAGATATAACTGGATGAGTTGGTACTTAATTGTTAGTTATTTAAATATGTCAAAATCAATGCTATTCACGTAATTATGCTTCAGATTTTGGCTATTTGGCAAATTCACCCTTTTGCAAACTATCCCTACTCTATTATTTACCTAAAATGTTTAGCTTTTTCTGACTTTAGTGAATATGACAACATTTGGTGATCTTCTTCTTTACACTGATCTTTGGTCAGACCTTATATTGATATACCTACCACCACGGGTTATTCGTTTTTTAATGTATTTATTTATACACAATCTGTTTTTTGTTGTAAATTGGCTTTACACAATCTGTTTTGTTTTCCTTTGTACCTACTCAACCCATTATAATCTTTATACAAGTAACACAATTGGTGAATTTGATACGGTTAATGCAGAAAGTATTATTGTATAATTTCATACTGTAACAAACTGATTAAAATTAAATTAACTGTATTTCACATGCCATCCTATTAAAAAAATGGGAAAATTAGCTTCTATGCCCATATGGGGAAGTCTAATTTGAGACTTACCCATGAGTTGACAGCATCAATTTTATTCTCATATTACCCATATATTTCCTTCTCTTTCTTATGTTTCTCTTTCTTCTGCGTGTTCCTTCCTTTTTTTTTTCTGCAACTACATCTCTTACTTCTAATTCTAATTCATTATCCAAATCATTATCCTCTTCTCTAATTCTAAATCACTATCCAAATCATTATCCGGATCTTCCACGTATGTGACGGCCGAGACCACACTATTTTGGGGCGGAGCTAAGAAAATCCAGATTTGCGGATTGAATTCCTAGCGTTGATATAAGTTCCCACATAATCTTCTAAAAATTCATTCGTGAGAAAACCTAACCGGAGTACTTGTCCAAGCCTAAAATAGGAAAGAGAAAAGTGAATCGGTAAAGGTGTTTCACAATTTTGGATAACAACAATTTTAAACGACATTTTCTTTTGTACCTGATATTATTTATACTAACAGACATTTCTTTTCGTAAGATGTTCCAAAAAATGTTTTCAGCTAATACATGATTTGTTAAGGATAGATAATATGATACATCGTTCGTGTGTTGTTATATTTATTTGATATAATTATTTGTAAGATGTTACTAGATAATAACATCATTTGATACATTCTCTATTAGCTGATAAGTAATTGGTTAACTGATACATTGTTTGATATATATTTTGTTATCTGATACATGAATTGTTACATGATACAAATTTTATTAGCTGGTTCATGAATTGGCAGAAAACAATAACTATTCTTTATTCTTTATGTTATATTTCTTTTAACACTTATACATATATGATAACATGGTAACAATTGTTTTGGCATGCTAAGTTAATCGTTAACTATTTTACAGCTACATTTTTACATGTTAACACTTCTTGTATCAGCTCTTACAAAATTGTTGTCCCAATGCCAATATGATAAGAAGAAGGGAAGGTTCTCGTAAGAACGACGTCGATTTTAAATCTGGGCAGTTGGGGGAGATTCGAAAAACAGTTGATGAACCCAGATTTTTTAAAAACCAGGATGATGAATGATGAAAAAAAATGAAGAGAAATCATTACCATATTAAAAATAAAAGAAATGATAAAGTTTTGTGGTCACTAGAGGTACTATAATTATCTGAAATTTTTCAAAGAGAAAAGTAAGAAACAGAAACGAAGGAGAAGAAGAAAGAAGAATGAAGAAAGAAGAATGAAGATGATAGTGGGGGTATTTTCGGAAATCTGAGGAGAAAAAACAACAGTGTTCTAGCTTTCCGTCTTGTCATGGGCAAACTCCTAATATACACGTTCAATATAGACAATTGTCCCTAAAAAAATTAGCAAGTTGTAGATCTAAAATCGTGAAAAACATACACCGTCTCCACATGCTGTCATATTATAAATATTATCTTACATGATTCACCATTTAATATTGTACTCCATCCATTTCATAAAATTACATATTCTAGATAAAAATTTTGTTTCAAAAAAAAAATCTAACTTTTACATTTTTAATGCATAATTTATTAAATAACTGTATTTTTTATTTAAAAAATGCACTTATTAGATTTTTATTGACTTAAAATTATGGGAAAAATAATAACAAAAAAACTATGTAAATTTAATACATTTTATTAAAATGTGTAAAACTCTAAAATATGTAATATTTTAAAACAGAAGGAGTATATTTTTAGTAACTACAATTTATGGTTCTGGATGTTTGCAACCCAACCATCCCACCACAATTAATAGTAACAATAATTTTAGCAAAACAAATTCTTTCAGTACAGAAACAATATGCTCCCTTTAAATAATCTAAAACATCTTTTATATTTATTATATATTATGTGATCAATTCAATTATCCATTCTTTTTTGGTTGAATTTATATATTAAATCATATTTATTTCAAAAATAATAATATTCTTAGTATTAAAACTTTCTAACTAAAACAACTTACATATAGAAACAAAGATATAGAAACAGAAGGAGTATACTTTGTTATTATTAGAACATTATTGCAGTTATTGCATATTTATTTTGTATTTTGTCATTCAGATCTTATGTAGACTAATTAATATAGGTCATTAACAAGAAAAAATAAAAATAGATAAAAGTTTTTTTAACTGGGAAGAGTTTGAGTTAGACTTTAATCTCCATCAGTTTGGGACCAGCCAATGTTAATACCTAATAACAAGCTGTAAACTATTTTTCAACTATTATTAATACTAACACAAATGCACCGTAACTAAATAAAGTTCTATTAAAAATAATTGACTATTTAGATTTAAGAACAATGATGTCTCTTGTTACGATGCAAAAATGATATTCCTCTAAGCACCCTAGGGCTGGGCATCATTACTCGTTACTCGCCTTAAACTCGCTACTCGACTCGTATTTGTCTTGAAAATTCAAGTATTCAACGTTGTCAAGGCAAATAATAAGTCGACAATTTTCATTACTCGCAAAGCCAAGTCAAATATCAAGTATCATTATTATTTTTAGTACTTGACTCGTTTTACCCCGTTACTTGATCTATTATTAGCTATTTGTTACAAAATATATTAATTACTTGTTCATATTTATCTTTTATTTTACTTGTATTTAAGATTAAACACAAATATTTATTATTTTTTATACTTATTATTTATTCCGTATTCATCTTGGATTTTAAGTACTCGTCGTCATCTGGTCAAGTATTACATAATAACAAGTATTAAAATTTAGTTATATGATTTGTTATTACCCCTTACTTGTTTAGAAAAAAAAACATTTTTATTATCGTGAAAATTATACAAATGTATATATCAAAATATGCATATATATTTTTATTTGTCTTGTTAGTATATGAACAAAACAAACTTTCATGTCTAGTTTTAGTAGAGTATTTTTTAGTAAGTAATTCTCAAATATTCAGAAAAACTCGTAAATAGTTCACAAGTATTCGTAAATAGTTCATAAATACTCAAAAATAATAAGTAATAGAGCAAGATAAGTAACTTGCAAGTAATTTATTTTTGATCAAGTACTTGAAATAGCAAGTACTCGGTTTTGACAAGTCAAGTACAAGTCAAAAATTTTACTATTCGTACAAGGCAAATCAAGTCGCAAGTACACGCAAAATGACAAGTACTCGCCTTGCGCCCAGCCCTAAAGCACCCATTTAAACATATGATGTCTAAAATACTTACTAGATTTTACCAATACACCACCTGATTGTTGATATTTTTTATAGTATTATCTGGTATGACCGTATGAGGCTGACATATACAGTAAAACATCTATAAATAAATACTCAATAAATGAATAATTTCTGTAAATTAATAAATTTTATCTTTTACAACTTGAACCGGTATAAAATATAACACAAATCGATAAAATAATAGGATAATAATGTTTTTTAACTCCCACAAAAATATATAATCCCATTAAAATCATAAATTAATAATCTATCTATATGTTTTTTCAATATAAGTACAAACTAAAAATTATATTGTTGTTTTTATATTCATAATAAAAATACTTCTATTTTTAAACATTTCAATACATTTTGATAATAATATTTAGTAAAATTATTGAAAACCACAAAACAATTCTATACAACATAAAAATATTTACCAATTAAGATAGTAGAACAATATGAAAGTCAAATCTTTAAAATTTAAATAATGTATATACAGTAGATCAAATAGTTTTTTTTATTTTATATATATAAATATTCAAAAATAGAAAAAATAACTAAGAAAAAAAACTTTTGTAAATTAATATCTCTATAAATTAATAAAATTTTAAAGTCCTAACATTATTAGTTTATAGAGATTCTACTGTATTATTTTGAGTATCTATAGTCTTTTCATTTATTTCACAGGTAAGAATATCGTACGTATCGTTCTATAAATATACAGAATAAACAGACAAATATTTCATGTGGTATTGTGATGTAGTAATCGAAATTTTGATGTTGACGTGCAGATATAAACGTAGGAGTTATAATAAGATCTGGGTTTAAGCCAGTGAAAGTAATATCGGAGTATTAAGTAGTGTACTTGATATATATATATAGTGAGGACTTGTCTGGACTATATTGGCTAAAAATAATTTTCATTTGTTCAATCATTTTTTTGAAACTTAAACATAATTCAAACAGAAAGGACAGTTTTGTCCAAACCCTCTTGACCTTCTCAGTATATCAACACACATCCATTTATTTCATACCCATATGCATACACGGTAACTATAACACATAATATTCATAATCAAATTAACTTTCATAAGACTTAGGGTTCTATAGTAACAGTAATACCTAATATAATTAAATTCTTGGACATTAATTGATCCATCTTTTAAGTTAGGAACGGAAGAGTATTCTATGGTCGTAGATGCATGCATTTTTGGTGTATATTGTATTCTAAGTTCAGTATAATATTTTTGTCCAGTGAATTTTCATTTCTAAGTCGTCATAGATAGTAAATTAGTTTTGGATTAATTTTTGAGTTTTCCACAATAATTTCATCGTAAAAATACATGTTTTAAAGTGAACATAATATTAATACTATGTTACATATTTTTCCATATTTTCTTACTTCTCAAATATATTAATATGAATTTTTATAAAGTGTAAGGGTAGTCAACATTCAAAATGGCAAAACATGGTTTCGATCTAACGGAATAATATGTGAAATTACTTATTCCTTGTTAACAAGATTCTATATTTTTAAGCAACTTTGATTTATTATAAGTCAGGAAATGGTTCACTAGTTTTATGATAAATCAAAATTAATGTTCTTCAATTACTCTCTCCGTTTTTGAATAAGTATCATTTTGACATTTTTCACACAAATTAAAAAGTGAATTAAATATATATAAGTTGTTATTAATTATATATATTTATAAATACAATTATTTATAAAATTAATGTAGTTTGAAATTAATTTTCAACTGAAATTATGTATAATTTGCATTGAAATTATGTATAATTTGCATTGAAATTATAAAAATGCAATTTGAAATTAATTTTCAGCTGAAATTATGTATAACTTTTATTGAAATTATAAAGTGACATTTTTGTGTAACAATAAAAAATTATTAGAATGACACTTATAGTGAAACAGAGGAAATATTATTTTTTCTAGATATTGATTCCACTAGATCCTCAGAATATAATTTAGAAAAAAATGCTAAAACAAATTAAAAAACAGCAACATTGTCCCTTTAGCATAAATCTTTTTTTGGTCAGATTTGGACTAAGATACCCTTGATCAACTTTAAAAAATCATATCAATTATTTTATAAGTCAGAAAAATATGAAACTTTATACAAAACGTACATAAACATTGAACAATCATATGAAAAATAGTTTGGTTTACTTAATATTATCAAAACATAATTTCATATTTTGATCTACGGACACCAGAAAACAAAATCTACTGTCTACGAACAGGTAGATTGATGTTTCAGGTACATACCTATATATCTGGCGCTGGTAGATTTTAAAATTTACCAGTCCTTAATTTTCCTACTGCGGTAAAAAGTAAAAGTTACGGTATTGTCTACAGTCTGAAATACCGTAGATTTTTTAACTACTCTTTCCTATAAATCTACGGATGAGGAATCATATAATCTGTCTTGTCCTAAAAATCTACCATGGAGAAATCATAGAATCTGCCAAGTGTTAAAAATCTACCAACGGTACATTATATTATCTACAACAATACTTTATACTACCACTGGTAGATGCTATATTCTATTGTCGTATCTACCATCATATGTAAAATCTACCAACAGCAGAATATATGTTCTACCAAATTCGGAATATTTACATATTCCTTAATTTTCTCAAAAATCAGTTAGGAAAATATTTGAAAATATATTTTGTTTCCAAATTTTCGATTTGCTAAAATCGATTTCCCCTTTTGTTATTTACTATAATATCTTTTTTTATTTTTTTACTAGAATATCTTTTTTTTTACCTTTTTACCTTTTTTACTTTAAAAATTTACAAAAATCGTTTTTAACATTGATTAGGAGCTTAATTAGATTTTAAAAAATATTTATGTTAAATGGACAACTTCTTATTCATAATATGATAAGGACAAACTACTAATTGTTTCAATATATTTTTCCATATTTCTCTATAATTTATGTATCGACTCTTATATCCACAAGCTGGCACGAAACCATAATTTCATGATTCCACGATTTTGGGGATCAAGTTACAGTTGGTGCCAAAAAAGTTACAGTTTCTTTTCTTTCTTTTTTTTCCAATTAACAGTTTCATATTATGTACCGTGATATCACTCTATTATGAAACCAAACTTCAGGTACAAATGTGGATTATGAAATTAACTTTGCACCAAATTTATATACTATGATCTTGAAGTATAATTTCAATTTTGTGACTCCTACGAAAATTCCAATTATGGAATAGTGTGACACAACCTGAGATTTTGCTATTTTGATGCAACATCTGAATATATAAATATTTTATTCTACATAGGTACTTTTGATATTTTAATATGTTTGGTGGTGATGCTTCGGTCTTATCGTGCGATAACAATCACATTTTTGGCATAAATTGGTCGCCGAGGTTGATGGATTCGATATCATTGACTGTGAACATGGAAAGCATGGCAGTTCTAGGAGCAAAACATGGATCTCAACTATCTGTTCCTTCTCGAACCAAACTGTTTCGGGAAATGAAAATCTCTCGCTTTGCACTAACGCCATTTCCCCGCAAGGAATCAAATCATGTCTCTTTGAAGGAAACTACGTATTGTGATAGTCGAACGTTCAAGAAGATGCCACCTTCTGAATGGACTAATCACTTCGACTATGTTTCCATTGATGTATCTGTAAGTCTAACCTAACATATATATCACTTGTTGTTTACATACTATTTTAGGAAATGGAAGCGCTTAAGAGAGAGATAGAAGCACTAAAGCCGAATGTGGGGAAAATGTTCATGTCTCCCAAAGGCGTCGACTCGGTGAAGAAGAGAATCCTTAGTATCTATTTGCTGGTGAGCCTTGGTCTTGCGTATCATTTTGCAGATGAGATCGCGGAGAGTATAAGAGATGCTTTCGAGAAGATAGATGAGATAATGGCTAGTGAAGAAGACTTGTACACAGTTTCCACCAACTTCTGGGTGTTTAGGTCTTATGGTTAATACATCTCTTCCGGTAATATATATGGCCATGTTATATAGTTAGTTACATACGTACTTTAAAAAAAAATGTATTAACATGGTCAATCAAATTTTGTCTAGAGGTATTCACGAGATTTAAAGAAGACGATGGGAAATTTAAGCAATATCTTACTAAAGATGTGAGGGGTATGTTGAGCTTGTATGAAGCCGCTCACTTGGGGACAACGACCGAAAATATAATGGATGAAGCGTTAAGGTTTTCATTAAACAACTTGGCCTCGTTAGCAGAAGATCATATGTGCCCGTCTCATCTCTTAAGGCATATAAAAATGCACTTGTTCTACCTCAGCGTTGGAACATGGAGGTACTAGTTGCAGTTGAATATATCCGGTTCTATGAACAAAAGGTTGGTATGATACTCAAGTTTGCCAAGCTCGATTTCAATTTAATCCAGCGCCATTACCTTCAAGAACTCAAACTCCTTACAAAGTATGACAAGATACGATTGATTATTATAAATATGAATATAAAATATATATATGCATAATCCCTTTTACGAAAATTTTCTCATATTCTATACATACTTGTGATGCAAGGTGGTACAAGGATTATGACTTTCCATCTAACTTGCCACGATACTACAGAGAAGTAAATGCACTTCTTTTCACAATCGATGTTCTTCGAGCATCAATTGTCACTTGCGAGGATTATCCAGACAAAGTTTAACATGGTTGAAATGCTTATTGATGATACATGTGACAGATATGCTACCCTTCCAGGGATTGAAAGCCTCGTAAATAGCTTGGAAAGGTACACTATCACTTGTTGAATTTCTTCAGAAACAGTGATGATCATGATGATGATGATCAGTATGATAACCATATGGTGATGATGTACAGGTGGGCTCCTGATGATGCCATGGTTTTTCACCCTGGTTATTTAAACTTTGTGTTAAAATTTATGCTGGATGTTTTTGAAGATTGTGAGCGAGAATTGAGGCTACAAGAAAAAACTTACAGTGTGGAAGAAACAAGAGATGAGGTAACCAATCGAACTTTTTCTTTTCTTTATATGTTTTCTTCTTTTTTATTTTGTAATTAAAATGTTGTGTTGATAGAGATTCAGACCCAATGCATCGGAAGCCGAATGTGCTATAGAGTAGCCAATAGGCCACTCTTGTTACGATATTTTCCTGTTAAGTTTCATGTCACATTTACTTCCAATGTGAGATCTATTGTAATGCATCCTTTTGAGATGGCTCTTCAAATCTGTTGCCAACCCAATCCTACAGTTAGATCACTGATCTATGTTCCAATGCAATGTTAAGATTTATGTTTTCCTACTTTCTTTACAAAAATACATCAGCTCTTACATATGTCCAAACAATGGTTGAAGTATAAGGTATTCATGAAATCCAACCTTGATCTTGCCAAATTGGCATCAGGAGGTCACATGCCTACCTTTGACAAGTACATGGAGGTTGGTAAAGTGGAGATTGGGGAATTCATCGTGCTTGCGACTGTTTTGATGGGTATAGATGATATAGATGAAGTTCAAGGCTATGGCTGGCTGAAATCCAGATCCAAAATCCTTCAATCTTTAGCCGAAATGCTGCGTCTTATGAATGACAAATCCGGTTACGAGGTACTTAAACTTAATTAGACAAGAAATATATGTATTATTTTTATCTAAATTAATGAACATACCAACTTAGTAATTAATTTTCTTGCATAGATTGACATGAATAGATGATATGTCTCTACTGGAATGAATTGTTATATGAAGCAATATTGGGTTACTGAAAAGGAAGTGTCAAGAGAATTCCAAAAAATGATTGAAAACACCCGTAAGGTGATGAACGAGGAGTTTTTGAAGACAAGTGATGTGTGCCAGGTAGAGTTTTTAAAGACAGCCTTGGATCTTGCACGCACAGGCTGCATTGCCTATACTGTAGGTGAAGGAGTAACCAATCCTCTTGGAATAATCACCAAGCATATCATATCATTATACGTTGATCAAATATGTTTTTGAAGAATTAAATTGGGCTATATATTTATTGTGTTTTTTTTTTCAATATTCACTAGCGGACAAAAGTCCTCTGTGATGAGATATGATTTTCCCTCTCCTCTTTTTTTTTTGGTTAAAGCATGGTGTTTATATAATAAAGTTAACAAAAATTTAATTTCAACAAGTGGTTAGTCGTAGCAATGCAGAGGCTGTGTATCAAGGTTTTGCTAATGCAACATATGAATTGATTTAGCTGCAGCAATTTCTTGATGCTTTCAAAAATTCAGTTCAAGCTTCTAAAAAACATTCAGTGTGATAGCAAGTCAGCCTTGCTTATAGCATGAAATCCAGTTGTTCACCAGATGACAAAGCACATGGAGACTACATGTCACACAACTTGTGATAAACTGAAGGATGGCTTTCTCAACACAATCAATAGCTTCAGCACAAAATCTTGCTGGCATCTTGACAAACTCTCTTCTTCAAAATTGTGTTTTTTTGCCGGAGATGCAAACTCGTTTTCTCGCCAAAACCGCAAAATCACGTTTTTAAGCAAAAACCACAAAATTATGTTTTTCCGCCAAAACCGTAAAATAGAGTTTTTACCAAAATCGCAAAATCAAGTTTTTTCCACCGAAACCACAAAATCAATTTTCCCCCGAACCCGCAAAATCAAGTTTTTTTGCCAAAATCACAAAATCACTTTTCCCATCAAAATCATAAAATTGAGTTTTTTTCCGCAGAAAATTGGATTTTCTCGCAAAAACATGTTTTCAAGTCAAAACCACAAAATTATATTTATGCCAAACCGTAAAATCAAGTTTTCACCAAAACTACAAAATTAAGTTTTTCCACCGAAACCAAACAGTCGAATTTTTCCGCCAAAATCGCAATATAGCTTTTTTGCCAAACTACAAAATTATGGTTTCCCGCCAAAACCAAAAAAAATCGCCCGCCGAATGAAATATCAAGTTTTTCCGGCAAAACTGTGAAATCAATTGTTTGTCAAAAGAAAGAATTGATTAATTATATTAAATTAAATGGATGTAAAGGGTCCCCACTAATTTTAAGTAAAAGTTCTTTTAATAAATAGGTCTTAACAAAATTACGAATTTAAAATCTATCAAACTAGTCTAAATCACTACAAAAAAAGGTCAGTTAACATCATTTATTTTGTATTTTTGCATTACTTATAAATGATGTAAAATAATTTTATATCACTTAAAGAAATGACTTTGAAAGTGGTGATGCAAATAATTTACATCATTTCATTAGTAATTGATGCTAAGAAAATAAATATTTACATCAATTATTCTAAATGATTTCAATATGCATCAATTATAAAAATGATATTAACAATTACATCAGTTTGCTAAAAATGATGCTAGCACCGAAATTAAATACAATAATTGATTTTAGATATTTATATAATTTATTAATAGTTGAAGGTAAAAAATTAATTAAAAATATTTTAGTAGCTATTCCATTTATAGTTACTGATTTAAAATCGTTGGTATCCCTTGTGCAGTAAATAAATTTATTAATAGATGAATCAAAGTAAATATTTCATTAATTTTTATTATCTTTTTCTAATGTCAATACAATTTAACAATGAAAAAAGATTTTAAAAGTATAACCAACCTAAAAAGCAGGAAGATAAATACAAACTGTAAAAAGTAGTTAACAAAATTATTCATACAAAAATCTTCAATCGAGACTCTTCTTCTTCACTTTTTTTGTTATTTGTAATTTTCTTGTTGAAGGCTTGAGGATGAATCAATTAAGTAATGAAGATATCCACATTTCCTGAAACCCCTTCCATATTCTGAATCGACATATTCTCTTTATACCTTACGTTGCTCCAGATCCTAACAAAAAAAAGAAAATTTTAAGGCCTAAACATACAAAAGTTAAACGTAAATTCCAAAAAAAAAAAGAGAACCAGGAAAGAAAAAAAAAGAAGAACAAAATGAAAAAAAAAGAAGAACAAAATATACCTCTCCGATTGTTTTTCATCAGATTTGTCTGATTGGCAAATTCTTAATAGAAGAAACAAATCATCACCATAAGTCATAGAAATGCTTCCTTCCGTTGAAATATTGATTTAAATCAACTAACCGAAATGACAAATTTAGAAAATAGTTTAAGAAATTGAGAGAGAGAGAGAGAGAGAGAGAGAGAGAGAGAGAGCCCTTTCCTTCTTTTATGGTTTAAGGGCAAGAGCGAGACCAAGCCTCGGGAAAGAGGTCACACAGCCTTTATACATCAATTATTTAACTGATATAAATTTATGTAATCAAATCAATTTTGTTGAAATGATACAAATTTACAAAAACTATATCATTTTATTGAAGTGATGTCAAATTAATTGATTATAACATCACTTAATGTAAATTGATTCAAAATTATGTATATTTATATCATTTACAAATAAGTAATTTAAAATAGCATTACTTATTTTTTTAATGCAATTTAAGTGATACAATTCAATTCTTTTTTTGTAGTGAATGGACATTTAATTATATTTAAACCCCATTTATTTAGATACTATCTACCGACTCTAACCTTTGTCCGGTCAGGTCCGAATTTATTGTCAAAGTGGGTCACTTTCAGATTTATAATTCGGAATTTGGGCCGCAGGTAATTTTTATTCAGGAAATGGGTCGCTTGTATTTGTGACTCGGGGCAAGTTACGCGTAAAAGACGAGACGATCATTTGTCGAGCTACCGAATTACACATACCTGCCACTCCCGTCTCGCACGTGAGTGTCTCGACGAGTTTCCCGGTTCCCGAAAACGCGGGTCATTGACTTCGTCGTCTTACCTACATTAGGCGATAAACGGCCTTCTGGTAAAAACCTTTTACTGTGAAGACTGTTCGACTGTAGACCTAGATCCACCCTATTGTCTAGCCGGTCGCAGCCCCACCTGTATTCTCTACCCCGTCGCATCCGTTGGAGACGCTAACCCGGCGATGATTAGACCCCAGACGACGCCTGCAGTCACGACGAAGTCGAAGGCAAGGGAAACCGGTGGTCGTCGGCGGACCAGATCGAATTGCGAGGAGCTCCGGGAGTGCCCTCCTGCGAAACAGCAGCGCTATGCGGGTAAGTTTTTCATCCACCGACGTGGTTTGTTGATTCCGTCTTTGCATGTCATCGGACAGATGAGCTATGCCGTCGCTCCGATCAGCTATTGTTTTCTTTTGAGTCGAGACCTTTTTTTTGGTTTTAAGCCATTGATTTGGTGAATTTTTTTTCCGATTAGTAGATTTTGGATCTGAGGACAGCGCTGGTAGTGGTGATTGCTCGGGGGGACAATTCTCTGATGGAGTGCCAGCATCAGTGTTGCCCCAGAGGCTGTTCGCATATGGTGCGTACCCGAGAAAGTTGCGAGTAAACATCTACTCAAAATCACACGTCATCGGTTCTGTCGCGACTGCTTTAGAGGGAACAGATGCGATGGAGACTTTGATGGCTTCCCAGTTTCGGAGGCTGTTTGAGCTTCCGGTTGTACGCTGCCAGAACTCTACGAAGCTGATCGGATGCCTCCTCAGCCGGCAGCTAGTTACGACTCGCATGCACGAGTTCTGGTTCACCTTTGGGCCCCATCCACTCTGTTTCTCGCTTGATGAATTTTGAGACGTGACAGGTTTGAACTGCGGAGCTTTCGACATTCAGGATTCGGAAGCATCTGAATGTGTTCCTCCGACGATGTGGAACAAGCTATTTGACACGGCTGTGGGTAAGATAACAGTTCACAATGTGCTGCGGATGTTGGGAAATGAATATCTAGCTGTGGAGAAACAGCTACCATTGGCTCTGATCGCGTTGGTTGATGGTGTCCTCTGCCCAAGTAGCAAAGATCTAAAACTAACGCCCAGGTACGTTGAGATGCTGGCAGACGTTGGTAGCTTTTTGGCCTATCCGTGGGGTCGAGAGTCGTTCTTGAAGACCGTCCCACGTTTCCTGCCTCCCCTTGTCGTCGAACCAGGTCAGACTCTAGTGCAAGTGATGCGGGAGCGGCTAGCGCAACAGACGACAGTTTGTTATGGGTTTCCACTAACTCTGCAGTTGTTCTTATTTGATGTTGTGCCTCTGCTAGTGAAGAAAATCCCAGGCGCAGGGAACACCGACACTTTCATTGATTCCCCCGGAGCGCTCTCATCGCCTTCAGTTTTTCTAACAGGAAACGAAATAGTTGCTGTTTAAGAAGACCCAGACGTAAGTTTTTTTTCCCTCTGTTATTAATACAGTAGATGAAAAAAAACTGGATAGTAAAACAGTTATTGACATTGGTATTTAACGTGTCTTCCCTTGCTTATTGTCTGTCGACAGCTCTATGTAAACTACACCGTGATTCCTGATGAGGAGCGGCTGATGTTGGTGGACCAGAATGAAGATAGGCAAGTTACTTCTTTAGTGCAGAAGTTGCTTTGTGGGGAAACATTCAAACCTGAGGATTTCCCTGGTGGTGACGAGTCATTTTCACCCAAGTCAAAGGTTCCTGACGCTGCGGAGGAGGCGGAAGCTTGTCCCACTCCCGTACACCAGAGAGATTTGCGACCGCGAAATCCAGCTCCGATTGAAGTTGAAGATATTTCTTCTTCTGGAGACAGCGGAGAAGGGAATCGTGAATGCTCAGAGAGGTGTACGCATGAACATTTAAAACAGTGGATATCCCGGGGGTTTGAGAAGGTGGAGAACAATATTGAAGAGCTGCGGACACTGATTTGCAAGAGTTTGGGTATGGCCGAGGGGAGGAAAGGCAACCCTAGGAAGAGGAAAATGATAGCTGATCCAGCTAGTGCGTCTCGTGATAGTATTGGGAGTGAATGCGAGGGGAAAAACGTGAAGGGGAAAAAAAGGAAAACCGTTGTCCCTCGTCCGGTTGTGAAAAAAACGTTGCCTAGGCGTCGATCTTTAGGTGGAAAGGAGTTGACAAAGGTTGTACGCCAAAGTTATTTATTTTGCATAATTAACAAAAGCGTGGTAATTATCTATACTGACACCTTTTCCGTTTTCCAGGAAGCAAGTAAAAACAACCCACCCTCACCAGAGAGAGATTGTGATGATCATGGAAAAGAAAACGAGTTTGACAATGCTACCTCTTCCACCATCCGGCGGAAACAAAGGCGATCAGATAATGTGATAGATAGTTTTATTGTTGTGTTATTGCTTAGACTCCTAACCCATCGCTGAGGGGGGGATGGTCAGCAGCTTGAAAGACAATCGGATGCCCTCGTCGTGTTTAAAGGTGTTTTAGATGTTGTGCCTGAGTCCTATGTATTACCAGCAAAGGTTCGTTTGCATCTAAATTAGTTGTGTGGTGTTTGGCTAAGTAGTGGTAATAACATTAGTTGTGAATATTTGCGGGTTCCGTCTACCTTCCAGCATGCGTTTACAGTTGAAAACAGAAATCCAACGTACCTGTCTGAGCAAGGGTCCCCAGTCGCATGGGAGAAAACAAAGCCGAACTGTTACAGTTCGGTTGCTAGTGTACGCTCCTTTCATCCGTCATGGGATGGAAACCCCTCCTGGAAATCTAAGGTTGCATACACCGGGATTGAAACATGTCTGCTCGAGTTTATATCATAGACAGTACTTATATCTGTCAAATTAAGTTTGGGCTGTTATTATTGTACAGTTGTTGAAGTGCGTTAGTAACGGATTTGATGCAGGGAAGAAGTGATCCAAAAGTTGGGGAGGGGCATAAAGATTGGGAAGGTGCTCAACCTATGGAGTTTGTAGAGTCACTTGTGAAGGACATCAACTCTGAAAGCCATGGAACCGAGGAGGTTGTTATATCATACTTGGTTCCACATTTTTTAGAGTGCGTGATTAACCGATTTGAAATAACAGGAAACAAGGGAACCGATGGGTGGTGAGGGTGCACAGCGAAAACGAAAGGAGCTGGTGGAGACCCCGACGACACCACATCTCGGGATTGGCTCGGCGCAGGTGATGTGCAATTTATTTTTTGTGGCACACCTCCACATTTTATTTTGGGTGTACACCAGTTGACATAGGTTACTGACTTTATATAGCAAACGGGTGTCGACGACGGTGCTGTGTTCGTTGAGGAGGATCGAAAAGGTTGTGAAGAAGCGAGGACGGCAGACAAACATCCCCAATCTGTTGACTCGGTTGATACACAAAATATTGAGAACCCTGTGGAGGCGGTCGGAAAAGATCCTCCTCCGAACGTGCTTGTTGAGGAAACGGTTAAGGAGATCAACGTTGAATTACAGGGTACGGAGGACGAAGAGAGATATGACAGTTGTCAAGACGACATGTCCACTGATAGCCAGAAACAAGAGAACCGAGTAGATCTGTGTGCGCAGACGGATGCGGACTCTGAAGATGTGGGAAGTGGTGGTAAACAGCATCGCATGAGATCCAGCAAGATATCCGGAGTGTACACCCCTGACCCAAGGGTGAAAAAGTTATTTAAGAGCGAGGAGAAGGTTGAGTATAAGCCCATTGCGAAAACGAATCGAGCACAATTTAAGAAGTTTGTCGATATTTTGAAGGAAAACCTCGCGCAGTAAGTTCTCACTCTTTTTAAGGCTATATACATACACGAGTGCATAAGTTCCTGACTGTTGGTTAAATTTTCAGGATGTGGGATATCGCTACCGGTCACTTTGTTTGTAATGACTTCTTCCTTGAAATTGCTGAACCGAAGAAATGGCTGTCCGACGAGGTATTATCAAGCTATGCATTGTCGGCACATTATACCTTTCACAGTCAACTTATGATCAATATATTTGTATCGTTTTTTTTTGGGACAGCACATGCATGTGATAATGAATATGTTGTGGAGGCGTCGCGGGATTTTTCTACAGAAGGACAGGATGGTGTTCTTCGATCAGTACTTTATAAAAACCATTCAGTCAAACTGGAGTGCCTTTAGCGCAGAGACCGATAAGCTGCAGTTCGAATGGGGGAAAAACGTAGCACAGTATGTGACAGGAAAGAGCAAGGGGCAGAAAATGAAGTTGGGACTTGGTCGCGATGTGGACACCGTGTACACCCCGATGAATTGGGGTGGAGATCACTGGGTTGGTCTCTGTATTAAGCTCAATGAAGGTCATGTGACGGTCTTTGATTCATATGTTCCTCATACTGAGATCGAGGATGCGGAAGGACAAATGTGCTCGGTTGTACAGTCATTGCCTTATATATTAGAAAAATATGCAGGGCATAAATGCTATAAGGTGAAGGAAGGTCTTAGAATTTACTCTTGGGACTGCGCTGAAGGCATTTATCACAACGAAAGGGGAGGCGACTGTGGGCCATGTGCTGCGAAGTTCATAGAGATGCATGCTGCCGGCTCGAGGGAGGAAATGAGTAGGATTACCGACAAAGAAGTTGACATGTTTCGAGAGCAGTATGCAATGGACTGCTATGAAGAATTCGTGGGCGATGCTAAAGTAAACAATGAGTGAACCTAATGGAACATGTTTATTTATTGTGTGTTTGTGTGAACCTAATGGAACATGTTTATTTATTGTGTGTTTGTGTGATTTGGTTTTTATAATCCTCCGGAAACAAAAAAAAATAAAGGTTTTTTACTTTGGTATTTGTAGATATGTACACCGCTGTTAGAAAGATGCACACCCAAAACATGTGCTGACTTTAGTAGACCTTGTAACGGTTATTGCACTTATAAAGTGAAATATGGTTGCTGTTCGAACCGCGTACACCGTTGTCGTAAAGGTGCAGACGAAGTCATAGATTTGCATGATTGATTTTATCATTTAAATTGAAATTACTGAACAAAAAAAAACTACATTTATTTTAGGTGCTAGATCTTGTGACCTTGGGTGTACAATATAAAAAGAAACGTTATGTTTGGCCTTCCATCATAGTACACCATTGTCATAAAGATGCACACCATGTCTTTTGTTTAACACATACAATAATTACTGAATACTTACTGATATTCGTAGACATTGTAAAGTTTGAAGTGTTATATTATGTTAACCGAGTTGTTTGGTTTTAAAGTTAGTACACCTTATCACCTATATCGTACACCGGTTATATAGTTTTAGGTTATTGGTATGTTTAAAGAAACTTTAGAAATATACTACTGGTAACTAAGGAATTAGAACGACACTTAAAGTAGTGCTGCATTACAACAATTAATAATTATTCCCAAGTGTTGAAGGGCGGAAAAGTCGTGGCGCATTGAAAATCCCGGAGGAAAAGACCAACCTCTTTAATCCAGAAGCATCTGTCACACATGTCGTCAGGCTTGATTAACTCCAAATGCCAGAGATCCCAATCGAAATCCAACGTAGGTACACAGAGGCAATTATAAAATAAGGGTCGATCTGTTGACATGAACATAAATTTCTTTGATTCGAAGCCCTCGTTATCCACCGCCACCCACGGCTCATCGTCCTTTCTAACAAACCATCCAATTTCACTAACAGCTTCTCTCGTAAAACCAGCGAAGCATTTCTCATCAGCCCAGTAGAGTTTGCGAGTCATTGCATAGGTATACAACGCTCGTGGGTATCCTGCATCCGCTGCTTGCTTTATCAAAGCAATACCTTCGTCGTGGCGTTGTAGGCGGTAGAAATACTCAACACCCTTGATGTAAAGCGTACTTGGGTTGCCGACATCGTAGCATCTTCGCAACAGCGTATTGCGCAAGCCTGTCCACCAAGGGTATTCATAGAGATCAAACGAATAGTAGACGGCAGGCGTGTCTGCCAACGCACGCATTGACTTACAAGTAGATCTGAGTCTATATAGATCTTGAAAGGATTTTTTTGCGACGCAGGCGACAATCAATAGTTGGATTTCTGAAGGCAAATCTTGAAAGGTGGTCTCTTCCATTAAATCCAGTTTTTTTTTAGCGTTGTGCAAATGATGTCTTAAGATTCAGTAAATATAATGTGTGGACCGACGCAAACGAAGGGTTGTCTTTTTTCGATGGTCAAACCGTTGGCTATCCGGAGCAGCGAGGGGTCGCATTTACTCTGTACCGAGTAAAAATAAATAATGGATATTTAATTTGGTTCCAAGTACATAATGGCCGCTTTAAAACATGATTTGACAGTGTTAGGTTTCAAATGTGGTTGGGACAATAACTTCTGGTATCAACTTCACACGTTTTCTCTACAAACCTGTATATTAAATTTCCATAATCCCTCTCATACCTACCATAAAATAAACTACCAAAAAACTCCAACAAGCGATACCAAAGTGATGGAAGCTCACGTACTCCCAAATCTCCCCGACAAGGTAATGATCAAAATCATTGAGCTTCTCGGACATGAATCATTTTACAATCTTGGCCCTTTTTTGCGGGCTGGAAAACGGGGTTACGCCCTCGCACACGAGCCCTCAGTCTTGAAGAAGTGCGATGTTAGTGAAATGGAGGCAAGGTTCTCGACATGTCAAATACGCAAAGGCTGTCAGTTTCGGGAGTTTCATCTAAAGTGTGTCGCTGCTGGCAACATCAAAGCAATATACTCCGAAGGTCTCCTTCCAGCACCGAAGGTCTCCAAATGTCCAAATGCATGAATTCTCATGTCTAGCTGTCGCCATATTCAATGTTTGTCTTGGGGAGGACAAGGAAGCGAGCAAGGTGTTTCAGCAGTTCGCTATATATCACCATGACCTTCAATCGGATGAAACTTCAGAAACCGCAGAATCCATAGAGAACAAATTGATGTTATTTGGAACGGAAAACCTGAACCAGGACAAATATGGGGAAACTTTCAAGTACCCGGATGATGGCATAGTTAAGACACCCAGGTGCGTGTATGGCCATGATCACGAAGACAACTTAGAAGGGGTTCGCAAAAAATGCCGTCTTTTTTGGATTTGCGTCGACATTTCTCACATCTTTTAAATGTTACCAACCGGTAAATCTCTCTGGTTGTCTACTATGTCATTTATGTATTAGCTTCTGCCAATTTCTCATAAATGTTGTTCTTCGTTCTGTATCTAATTAGTGTTGGAATAATAACTTTGCAAATTTAGATTTTACATACAAGCTTTTAGTTCAAAACGTTTGTAAGAGATGTCCAGATACATCAATACAAGGTTGCAGTTCAAATTAAACATCTCTTCACAGCTTTAGAAACCCGTTAATGATGTCTTCTTCCATTTCTTTACTTTTGCCAAAATCACTCTGGAGGCAGGAGATGGTCTTCTTCAATTCCATGATAGTCCGCTTCTTTTGGGCAATTTCGTCTCTAGCTTCAATCAGAGCCTGCTTTTGCCATCCGAAAGGTTCTTCCACATCCATCCATTTGAAAAACCCACAATCTAGTGGAGTCTACAAAAAAAGGAAATGATAACCCATTCGCGAAATTACAAAACTATATTACGATATATACCTTCCAGCGTTCACAGTCGTATAACCTCCGAGCAGGATTTTTGTATGTCCAAGATTTGCATTTCTTCGCCGGCAACGCACAGAAACATTGCACATCGGTTTCAGGGAACTTCCCCTTTCCCTGACCCTTTGCCTTTCCCTTATTGATCGATCTCCCACCGAACTCCATATCTGTGCCCAGCCCGATCAAATTTGTGAACACCAAAAAAGTACTGAAATCGAATTGAAAAAAAGAAGAACTAATCTTAATACCTTAGTCGGGTTAAGGGTTTCGAATGGGTCGGGTTATTTTGGAACCCGGACCAGTATTTCAAATAACTTTAATTTGAATTTTGAAATAAAGTGCACAGTGAGGGGGCGTTGAAAATAATTGAATGGCTTCGCTGGTGACACCTATGCTGTCCAAATAAATATACCTGCCCTCTCTTCTTTCTCCAACTTCGACCTAATAACATCCCTCTTTATACTTAAGCAAAAAAATTCCGCCGATGTCGACTTCCAGCAGCTCAGATGGTTACGAGTATTGTAACTGGTTACAAGCTGTGGCCGACTCTAACTTTTGAATCCCGGAAGAGTGTCCTTGCGGAAGCGCAATAATCATTCAGATCTGTACAGAAGCCGCATCCATTCCGAAGAAATACTTTGTATGCAAAGATTTCAAGGTGAGTTGTAATCTTTTATGTAATTGGCCTTTTTCTTTCCTAAGATTTAAATGTCAGTTCAAATCCTATTTCCAGGATGACGGGTTGCACAGAAAGCAAGAATGGACCACCGCAATCGAAGAAGAAACCAGACGTTTGAAGAAAACTGTTGAGGAGCACGACTCCAGCTTGCGTAGCTTAGGTGCTCATGACTATCGGGTTCAGAGAATTGCCCAGGATGTTGAGAAAAACGATGCAAACATTGCATACCGTGGTTTTGAGATCCACGAGATCGAGAAAGTCTTGAAGAAACATGCTGAGGAGATTGCATTTCTCAAGGGAATTATTGAGAAACTTTGATATATTATCTTGTTGCGCTTCTTTTGTAATAACTATTCAGGGAGACATATGAATCTACTAAATAATTATGTATGGTGTGCAAGTACTTTATTGACGTAATAGTCTCCCGTCTTTTAATCTAAGATAATTGTTTCAAACGTAACAAGTGACATACTCTAATTTTTCATCGATGCATTAGCATTGATTATTGGTATGCAATAATATAACAGAGGTGTACGGAGATAAAGCAGTGTCCACGAAGAGTACCACCATCCACTTACTCTTAACGCAAAACTTTTATAACCATCGACGAAGATTACCACACCAAGAACTCCGGATGACCTGTGGATGCGTTGAAGTCGCTCGTTTACAGCGTCGGCTGCTCTCTTCAGCAAGGGAAGACCCTCAGCGTGCATATCGCGCCTGTAAAAAACTTGACGCCGTGACACGTACCTTAATTACCGATTTTCGTTGGCATTTTGAAGTTTAAGTATTTTATTATGTAAACCGAGTTGTTTGGTTTTAAACTTGGTACACCTTACCTTTTATGTGGTACACCGGTAAAAAGTGATGTCACTAACCAAGGGTTATCAGAAGAGACGTAAAGGTTATGAATTACGTCGTATTCAGGGCAGAGATGCATTCCAAAAGACATGAATTATCTCGTACTCCAAAAGTTGCTTTCCAAACGATTCCAATAGATAATTTTTCATCTATAAATACAAAGCGCACAATGCCCCAACTTCACGTCGGTTTTCTTCTATCAAACAGAGCCGACTGTTCGAGTTAGACATGGAGAATATGAACTTGCATTTCCTCCCTCCTTCAATGCTGACTAAGATTCTCTTCAAGGTTGCAGCAAACAATATGCGGGACTTTGGTGCTGCAAGAATTGTTTTTCGCGGGTTCAACATAATAGGAAGAGATGATTACTTCTACAGATCGGCCAATCTCATTTACCTGCACGATTGGTTCTACTTGATACACGAGGTCAATGCTGTTCGAACGTTCAGACTTAACTGCTACCGTCTAGGTAATCCAGAGGCCATCTACTTGAGAGGAATGTATGAGTTCTTCATCCTCCATTTTGTTGATGTAGGAAGAGAAAAAATACGCCTTGCTGGTGAGAGAGGATGCTTGTTGGCCCAATTTGTAGACGATATGATGAACTTGGCCTTTAGCGTTGATGATAGAGGAATGGTTCACAACTACCCTGATTTTACGCGTCAACATGTTGATTGGATGTTTCAAATCATCCGTCAATGGGACCTTTCAGGCAATTGGGGTTACGAAAAACCTGCCATATTTCTCTTTGTTGCTGAAAGGATAAACCCTGAAACGGCATTCTATTGCTGGTGCTCCAGATTAATAGACCAAGTGTTGGTACTCTCCCTAAATGGATCAAGATCACCTTACCGATGCGATCGTTGTTTCTGGAATACTGCAGCTTGGGACTTCTGCGATAACATACACTTGACTGCTCGTGATTGGCCAATTGAAGATTAGTTTCATCAACTTTTACTAAATTTCTGTAAAAGACTCTTCACATTTTGACAAAACACTTTTTATATCTATAAACTACTTTATTTATTTGTGTCAAGGTTATGCATGAATAACAACTTAACTGTTAAATTATTAAGAGTGTACAACGTATTATGAAGGGTGTACCGAAATTTGGGTTTTCGTCGGGGTTTCCATCTAAATTTGTTATTTTGAGTATAAGCTCTCGTACAATATAGTTTATAATATCAAAGCATACAATATATTTACAAAACGCGTCCCGTGAGAAACATATATTTACATAGCATAGAATATGTCTACAATAAGTGTCCTTGATGAAACCCTAGTCCGCCGTTCTCATATCATCTCGATCTTTCTCTCCGATTTCATTCTCTCTTTCAACCCACCTCTGCCGATTTCAGTCGACCTTCCGCCGATTTCATTCTCTCTTTTAGGAATGGCCGATTCAGGAATGGCCGATTCGTCTCTTCAATCTCCTATCAACCCACATTTCTTTAAGCCTCTCCTCCCCGGCTTCGAGAATCAACTCGTACTCTACAGAAACAATTTCTTCCGGTTGTATTAGTGTTTTTCCTTTGCTAACGTTCTGTTCCATGTTTTTGCAGAGCGTTCCACAAGCTTTCTTCGCAAAGCATCTCCAAGGACGCTACGACCACATCAACACTGCTACACTGATAACAGATGCGTCCGATAAAACCTGGCTAGTGAAGGTTGACGGTTTGAAACTCATAGATGGGTGGAGAGACTTTGCAGCAGCTCATAGTCTGCGGATTGGTGACATCGTAATTTTTAGACATGAAGCAGATATGGTGTTTCATGTCACACCTTTCGGGCCAAGTTGCTGTGACATACAGTATACGTCAGCATCATCTGACAACAACAATACTAGTAAACTTTTGTTATATGGAATGTTATAACATCGATGCAGAGCAAATTTTGCCTCTATATAACTGTTGTGCTCTCCTGCTCTAACTGTCAGGAGGAACAGGGGTGCAGTCTTCTTTCGCATCTCTTTGCTCTACCGATTTCTAGAACAACTATTTCTTGGCTGAAGTCAGTACTAAAAATCTAGAAGAAGACAAACTTGTAAGTCTATTTTGTTCATTCAATTATATGGTTTAGTTTTATATACTTGTAGCCTGATTACATTTCTTCAATGCAGTATCTCCCTCTCGGAGCTACGAGTTCTCAGGCTCTGAAGAAACAATTCCAACACACGTACTGATTAACAAAAAAGGAGATTCATGGAAAGTGCGTTTGCATTTTTGCGAGGCTGCGGGTAAGTACTACATCGCAAGTGGGTGGAGAAACTTCTGTCTCGATAACAGGTCCTCTATTGGGGACCTTTTTGTCTTTAATGTCGTTGGAGATGGGATAACAGAGCCATTGATGTGTGCGTGTCCGAAAAACGCACAGGTTGCAGAATTACTGAGCAAACACCCAAGCAGAAAGTATGGGAAACCATGTGTTTAGAAATCACTATATCTATCTTTCCTTTGTTTAAGTATTTCTCATGGTTTCTTTGTTACTGTTTTAACTGGTGCCTATTTGTATTGGTAGTATCTTCTTCCCCCTGCTCTATGTCTTTTTACTTTTTATGTTTGTTATTTGACAAGTTCTACGTTATCTATAGACCAACATGACGGATGTACGTGTTCTGGTTGCGTGTCTGCTAATTTATAAATTGGTTGTCGACTTATCCTGGTATTTGATTATATAAATGCAACCATAAAAATGTAATATGAAAGGTGTACATCAAATTCATATCGATGTACAAAATACAATACATGCATAATTCGAATACATAAATTAAGTTGATATTAATCTATTGCCAATTGTCCTGCTCACTTTGATTCTCGACTTGACTCGGACTCGCTCCGGTGGTGTTCGTCAAGGTACTCCTTGTAGTCTTCAAGATCAACCTTACTATCGGATTCCTCATCGCTCCCTCCTACCCCCTCCGGAATAGACCCCTCACTGTCGTAAAAATCATCATTGTAAGCATCATAATCATTTTTGTCACCACCCTGATCGGTATCTTCTTGATCTCCGCACAAGTTCCTACCGAAATCTTCTCCGGTACGGGCTTTCTTCTTCGGGCGGTTCCCAGATTCGTCGGATTCGGTTGTCGAGCCATCGGTATCACCCAACGTCTCGCACTTTCCGCTTCGGGATCTCTTCTTCCGCTGGTTCCCTGTTTCATTAAATTCATCACCCTCTACAACATCTAAAGCTGCCTGCATTATGTCGTCAATGGTTGAGAACACGTGATCCCCAAGCTCTGCCCGTATCTCCTCGCGTAATCCATCTCTATACATCCTTACCAGGGTCTCCTGTTGTAAGGTTTCAAGGACTCCAGATTTTAGGAACAATGTATTGTATTTTCTAACTGTAGAATCTCCTTGCTTCATTTTAAGGTTGTGTGTTCAAAAACAACCGAACCATTCGTTTTATTTATAGGATTGTGGGAAATAAGTTATACATCGCTACGCACCCTTTCTGTGCTATACAACCGTTTTTTAGTGGGACGATGTAACCGTTCAACCGTTCCTAAGTGACTTAACATCATCCTTAGATAAAAATATTGGTCCCATTAACGACCCAACATACATTACAAAAGATATTAAATAACATTACACAGAACAGGCTGAAATTGAATACATTAAACATAACATTAGATCAGACATAAGATTCGATCAGACATTAGGATTCGAACAACGACCCCTCATCAGTAAATGCTTAAGCTCTTCGATATCCTTACGCATTGCCTCCACCTCATACTGCAGCTTACGGTGGAGCGAGACTTCCTCGCGGAATTCACCTTTAATCACATCAAACTCTTCCTCGATTGCGTGAAGACAGGCATGTCGGATGTGCAAATCATCGTCCTAGAAGGCACATAATATTTATGTGATTGACGGTTGTTAAAATAATTTCTAACAACTAATTAACTAATTACCCCAACAACCATTCTAACCTCAAAAACCTTGCATACATAGTAGTCCGTTCCTCTCTCGTCGGTTTCGACCGTTATAGCCCCACCGCACGTACATTTCTTACGAATGCAGTAGTTGGCATACAAGCAAGCAAAGCGCCAGTCAGCGTCTCGTTTGTGCTGCTTCATCTCCGCATAGTAAGGATCCGCCATATCCGCCATTTACGAATCAGTAGATTTGTTTGTGGATTTCAAACAATTTTGGAAGTGTTGCGAGAAGAGTGCGAGGTAGACACAGCTACTTAAATAGGAATTATTACTTAAAGTAATCCATAGACAACGGCTATATTCGTTTAAAATCACTCACAACAGCTATGTTGACTTTTACAATATTCTTTCTAGCCATTATAATGTTAGTTTTAATTTATCATTGTACATCGGTGCTTAAATCAACCCCCCGTTGCTGGTCTCAGTGTTGGGCCTAACGTCGATACGAATATAAACAGTTATGGCCCAAAGATTATGTTTTGGTGGTTACTTCATCAACCTTTTTCATTAATGACTAAGACAGTTGGATTTGACGGTTGCGCTTCTCCAAATCCTCTATATCCTCTCGGAAACTGTAATTGTTTCTTCTTTGTCCTCATCGTGTAGATCCAATTGCAACAAAAAAAAATCGAAACCCTACAAATGTCGTCTTCCTCATCTGCCTCCAATCATCGCCGCCGTCTTCAATACAGCACCACAAGTTCCGACGAACGTTCAAGTTCCTCACCTGAGCCTGTCGAGGAACAACCGCGTTTTATGACATTTCAAGCGCGGCGACAAGCCAGTCGGGGGTTCTTTATCGCCGGTCCAACGGTGCCAAACCCATGGTCTAATCGTCATCTAAGCGAAGAAAGTTTCCGTAAGTATCAGCAACTTTGCATACGAGGGTTTCAAGTTCAGGGGTTGTTAGTTTTAGATGCTCCGGGTTTTGCTGAGGCTCGCTCAATCGTTAAAAATGTGGGGTGGATGTACACTGTCTTGCATGTGCGGCCTTTCTGTCCAAGGGTGGTTAGGGAATGCATCTCCAACCTATACGGTTCGGACGCGGGCGTTTATATCAGGGGTAGCCGTTTCGATTTCGACCTTGTCGTGATTAATCAACTATTCATGACTCCAATTGTGGAACAAGCTCACACATGGGAGGATGATGATCTTTCGCGTGCAATAACCTTCCTCACCGGTGGTCGCTGTACTCACTGGGAGCCATTCTCCCTAACACACCTCCTCCCACAGTACCTTTGCCTCTACAGACTCTGTGAGTTAAATTGGCTACCTGGATTCCATGTAGATGCAATGCTAAAGAAGCGGCTTCGTTTCCTCTTCGCGTTTGTAAGAAACAAGCCGATAGACTTTGGTCGATTGGCTTATGACCAGGTTGTCGAAATGTCTCGTCAGAGTGATGCCGACAGGAAAATTGTTCTCCCCATCTTGATCTATCAGACTCTCATTCTTCAGAGGGACATATTGGCTCTTCCAGGTGATGAACGCCTAATTGGTCAGCCTCAAATGGTTAGCGGAGTCGAGGCGGATCTTGCACAACGTAGGGGAGAATGGGTCATATCCATTCCGATGATTGATATGAAAGGTTTACAAGTAAACGCATCGGTTTCTCACTGCATTTTGTTGTGTTGTTTTGTTGTGCAAACTCTATGCTACTCTAAGTTCTATAAATCGGCTAGTAAACTAAGTACCTTATTTGGATGTAATATCTACTCTTGTTATTAGTATTATGCATGCTTTGTTTAACTAATTGGTGTACAACAAATTTCCACTACAACCATAATATATTGAGTACCAAATATCCTGTACTTAGCAAATATCACGTACACCGCAACAATTATCCCGTACACCACAATATTCTGTGGACTTACGCATCGGCTAGATCCAAAAAAATACATTCCCGAGGCGGTGGTCACATTATTTATCAAAACCAAACATTTCTTCATCCTCTATTCAGGGCTTCTCTTCCTTGCAAGTGGTCTTCTTGTGACCTTCCTTAAAACAATTTGAGCACTTGTTCGGCTTATGCTTTTTGCTCCCCCCCCTGATATAAACAATAAGGTTGCTATAATTAGAAAATTTACAGTACGTAACTGAAATGTTTTTCACAGTACACAAAACAGTCTTACGGGTATCTCTCCTGGGGACAGTTTACGTTTGACTCCTGGTCTTCCCTTCGTTCGTTTGGTTGTTGGTGGATAAGGATGTACCGTTAGTATTTCGGCCGGCACTTGAACATCCTTTGGATCCTGAACAGGAAGTATGATACCCTTAACTGTTTCAGCCCATGTCTCTTTCTGATGTTCTTTGCAAACAAACGCGGTGTACTGCATATTACGGTAAGACGCACAAGCAATGGCGTGCCGACATGGCAAACCAAGCTTTTGGAATTCGAGGCAAGTGCAAGTTCGTTTATCCAAATCAACCGTGAAACCAAAATTAGTTGGCTTGTGCGTGACTTCGAATATCCAAGTTGAACATGGAAGTACTAGAAGGCCCGCTGACAGTACCGGCTGTTCGACGAGTATCTTTTGGATATTATCTGGAACATTCCCCTTCATCTTACTGATCTTTGTTTGTCTGCTAATACACCATGTACACAGCTTCCGGCGTATAAACTCGAACAGTGCCATTATAGAACTATCACGCGCTGGCAACAGAGCATTATTCAACGATTCAGCAACGTTAGAGGTCAACACGTTAAATATGTCCCCTTCAAAATGTGAGCGTGTCCATAGCTTCTTGTCGATCTTCTCCAAATAATCCCAGCATCTCCTATCCGTCAGTTTTATAAGCTCCATTATCTCATTAAACTCGGATACCCTAAAGGCTTCACCAGCCCGGCCAACCATTGCTTTCTGCTGCAGCCCCTTGAACTTCTCCTGAACGTTTCGCTGGAGGTGTACGAGGCAAATACTGTGGTGTGCACACGGGAACCATTTATCTATCGCAGCGAAAATTGATGCGCATCTGTCTGATATTATACTTAAATCACAACCATCCTTTACTATAGTGGATAATCTCTCGAAAAACCATGACCAAGATTCGGTGTTCTCGCTTTCCACAACTGCAAAAGCAATCGGGAATACCCGGCTGTTAGCATCTTGTCCGCTGGCACTTAATAAAACACCTTTGTACTTTCCAAACATGTGGGTGCCGTCCACCACTAGCACCTTACGCAGATGTTACCATCCATCGATGCATGCTTTGAGAGACATAAACGCATACTTAAACCTTGTTTTTCTTTCTTTGTCTTTTTCGGTTTTAATATCGGTGATTGTTCCAGGATTTGCTAGCTTCAGTACATGGAAGTACTGTGATAGCATCTTGTATGATTCCTCCTCTGTTCCTTGCGCCGATGCAATCGCTAGTTCTTTCGCTTTCCAGGCTTTCCAGTACGAGCATGTATAGTTGAATTCCGTTCGCAACATTTCCGGGAGTTCCATAGCACGCGGCCCAGCGTAGAGCCTCTCGTATTTCGAACGCAATAGAGCTGCAAGCACTTTGGCTGTACCATGTTTTTTATACTTCCCTCTCACGTCGGCTACGCAAACATGATCCAGAATGGCTTTTTTTACCAGATAAGTTGGAGATTCACCGAGTTGAACAGCCACTACTCTCCAGTTACAATCTTTTTCGTAACATTTCGCCGTAAGTTGACGTTTGCAATGCCGGAGCTTAAACATGCACACATTCGCGATTGCGTAGATAGCCAACGTCAACTTGCACTCCGCTTTGTCTTTGAACGTCCTCCCCACGAATATGGCGGAGTCCTCCTTGCTGAAGTCAATATCAAGCGGGTTGCAGCTGCTTCCCTCCATTTCATTATACACACCATCTACATCATTATATCCATACATTTCTGGTACTTGTATGCCTTTCATAAATGCTTCTCCACCCTGAATTTGTGTAGTTGCGGTGACAGGAGGATCAACATCGTCCTCATCTACTAGCTCGGGGATGTGCGTGTTAAATTGTTTTGGGGGAGTTTCGAGACATATGTCACCACTTTCAACGGCCTCAGGTGCTTCCTTGGAGGCACATTTAACGTCTGTGGGGTTACCAGTCACATTATCTCCTGCTTTAGTCATTACTTCAGCAACAGCATCATCATCATTATCTTCAGTCACTCGGGTGTGTTTGTTTTTAGTTAGAGGGGGCGTCACAAGAACAACATCAACATCTACCTCGGTATCCGTTACTTCTGTGTCTAATTTGGAGGGTGATCCAAGGTCTCTTGCTAGATCGGTGATTTCCACAGATGAATCATTATTTTTGGATATATATCCACCTCCACGTGCTACTTGCTACTTACCACACCCCAATTTTGCAGACCCTCTGCGACCAGTACCGCCAGGACGCCGAATACGCTGTCCACCACTTCTTTCTTTGCCCAGACCTTCTACAAAATCGTCGTCGTCGTCCGTCACGCAATCGTTTCTGCAATAATCATGCCAGCCATTGTAGTCGTATTCCCCATCATCTCCATCATCTTCTGCAGCAAAATCTTCGGCAGCTCCTCCATTATTTCCATTCCCCATTGATAGCTGTTCAACACTTGCCGTTCTCGTCTCTCCTATAAGACTGATTTGCTGAGGCGGATCATCTGAATCCCTTTTGACTGCGTCTCCTTCTTCGACTTTGCCTTCCTTATTCTCTACATTATCCATTGCGCAAACGTTCTCATTTTTCTCTCCATTAGCCACTGCCAATTCATCTCCACAATCGTTACCCTTTTTTTCCTCGCAATTCTCTGCAACTGCCCCACTCGCATCGTCACGAGTGTCTCTGCTTTTCTGTTGTTCCTTTTCACTCCCTTCCATTCTACCAGACTGCGAGTTGCGTTTGTAACGATCTTCCAATTGCTGAACTTCCATCAAAAAGGCAACATCTTCATCAGGGGGTGGAACGGGTGCATTCGTTTGGTTTCGTATTGCATTTTCCGACCTTAGAAATATCATGACTCCTCCAACACTTTCCCTGAATGTTACGAAGAGATTGACGGATTTGTCTGCCCGGTGAAGCGCCTTGAAAATCCTGAAATCTATGTCCGTTGCTATCTCAACGGGAGCAGTATGTAGGCCCACCATTTCACCCTCTCCATCATTTAGCCAATACGACACCTCCGCTAACACTTCCCTTCCCAAAAGCCCATACGCAGTTAAAATAGACCCTTGCAAGTCCTCAGCCCCTCTAATTCTGGACGAATCGACTGATCTACCCAATCTATCGTTGTCTATCTTGAAATCCCAAACTCCGGTGTCAAACATTATCCACCTCCCAGCCATAACAACAAAGCAAGAATTACACAGACCTACAGTCCAAGCATGAACACCCGTTGGGGTTGTTTACCAAACATAGGAACCACACAATTTTAAAAAAAATAATACACAAACTTATAGCTCAAAGCATGTACCTTCGTCGGTGTTGGTCCTGATTTCCTTACTGACCGTCCCACCGCTTCTTGACCCGACATTCCGACCACCGCTAATTGTTTCCATCCTTTTCAGTAGAGGTGGATGAGCAACGACGGCCTCAGATGATTGGATTATCTTCTACTCCTAGGGTTGCTTCTTTTAGTTGTACACCAGTTTTTAGCTGCTTCTCACCATTACCGAGTTAGCGATTTCTTACACATTAATTTAATTAATATTACCACAAATATCAGAAAACAGTAAACGGCGGGAAAGGTTAATATTACCTTCAACCTTTGTGACCGGTCACCCTGAAAAAAAAAATTAAAAAATATCATCCTTATACGTGCGAAAGCTCCTGGGCCGATAGGTCACCGCAAATCTTAGGGCCGTTTTGCTGGATCGATCTCGAAAGTTTCATGGGTCACGGCCCAAACCATTACGGATCATAAGGCCAAAATCGTCACCGATTTATTTCTCTCCTCCCTAGCGGCCCGCTTCGACAATTAAAACTTTCAGCGATCCGAAGTCCAATTTAAAAACTTAAGATGACCCATAGTAACAACGAGCCCGGTCAGGTCCAAAGGTTTTACGAACTTGTAAAAGTATATTTGATAAAAATGAATATATGATCGAAATAATATTACAATTCCACTAATATCAAATACTTTCTTTGCTGCAGTATAAATGATGTTTGAGGTGATTTTTGTTTTTTTATAGTAGATGATGTTTAAACATATCTAGTATACTTTAATTTTATCAAAAACTATCGTCCATTCTATGTTCATTATTTTGTTTATAATTAAATAAGATAGATAAATTTTAACTTATATTTTCAATGATATTCTCTTTAAAAAGTATAAATTTTAATGTGTGTAAATTGCCAAATAATGAAAAAGTTGAAGTACTACTTTGTAGAGTATGATTATTTTACATTAGGACATCCCAACATCACTCCGTCTTTTACTCTAAATAAATGTAAAATGAAGTATGAAGTAAAAAAAATATTTCAAACCAAATATATATCTCATTCCATAGATAAAGTTATCTTTTTTTTTGTTCATTTCTTTATTATAGAATGAGAAATTGAGTAGATTCGAAGCATTTTTATTTCAAATTCTTTTTCACTCCATTTAAATAAAAAATGAAGTTTTACAATGAAAATGCTATTTACATTGGAAATGTACTAGTTATATAGTTAACGTCTCTGTCCAAAGTTCACAATATATCCACTTTTGTCTAAATGACAATGTGATGAGCACTAGATTTGAAATTAACACTATTCATATCTATAGCTGTCAATTAGGTAAATTCATGTTCATTTGTGCATATCCATTTGTCCATTTTTTAATTGTGGACAAAGAATAACCATGTTCGTTAAGGATCGAACAAAACTTATTAATGCCCGTGTTAACATGAGCTGCTCATGGGCTCTATTGCAGGCCATATAAGAAATTCTGGTACAATACAAATTTACTGTTAGGGTGGTTTAAAAATTCAAAACATCGTAACTTGTTTTGCGGTCCTGTGGGAAAACAAAATTCTGTGATTTTGATAAGAATACTTATTTTATGGCTTTAGTGAAAAATTTAGATTTTGCAAGAAAATTTTGTTTATATAGTTTTGGTGGGAAAATTTTAATTTTGGAGGAAAACTTGATCTTGCAAATTTGACAAAAAAAAATCGAGTTTGGTGAAAAACCTGATATTTGCGAAAAACTTGATTTTGACAATTCTGGGAAAACTTTCTTTTGGCAATAAAATGATTTTGTCAAAAACTCGAATTTAGTCAAAAATATGATTTTGTAATTTTAGCGGAAAAATCGATTTTGCGATTTTTGTAAAAGAACGGTTTTGATTTTGGCGGAGATTAGATTTCGGGGATTTAGCAGGAAATTTTGATATTACAATTCTGGTAAAAAACTTGATTTTGTGATTTTAATCGAAAACATAATTTTGACAAATGTTTTACGATTTGGCATAAAAATAATTTTGTTTCGATTTGATGATGAGATTTTTGATTTTGAGAGAAAAGAAGCAAATGAAAAAAAATGAAAAACACAAAACTCAAATCTCCAAATTTTGAGAACCTTAACTTTTTATTTATTGGTGGCAGTCCACGTCCACAAAGTCCAAAATCCATTTATATCCATGTTTAATTGATCTTTTGATATTTAATCAATTACTCACACTGTATCAGTTTAACTGGTGTTTAAGGATTTTGATTTTGTCTCAAAAATAAGTGATGTTCTCACAATTCTAGGTGAAACTTAAAGTCATTTGAAATTTTTGACCAATTATAAAATATTGCATCTTTTTTTTATTGGTTGTTTTAGTAAATTACATAAAAATTTGTGTTCTTAATATTTATGCAAAAACCTTAAACACTTCTTAAAATGAGACCAAAGGAGTATCAGTTATCACCCATGTAAACAAATGAGTGTAACCAAAATAGATCCAATTATATTTGGACATGTTCAATCAATGGTCAACCCAACCATTTGATTGCTCTATTCATATCTTATACTTACAAACAGTGGCGGATCTACTTGAGAAGAAGGGGTGTCACATGACACCGGTTAATTCTAGATAAATATTAGTTTTCTATGGATAAACAATGAAATTTTAGTAGTTTTGTTGGTAAATTATCGAGTAATCATCTTCAATACCATTTGACCAAAAATTTAAATTTCTATTATCCCCGATTTTTTCTTTTAATTTTATAGGGCAAACGAAAAAATCATAAAATTAAACTGGAAACGTCAATGTTTATTTGATTTTTAGAATTTGATAAAAATATTTTAAAAATTGAAAAACTGTTTTTCATATTTTCGCGAAAATCATTAAAATATGATTAAAAACGATTTTAAAATAGTTTTTTCGAATTTGAAACTTATAGAACTTAAATATGAACCCAAGGGTTCACTAATCCAAGGAGGGGTTAGGGTTTAGTTTTGATGAGCGGGAAGGATTTAATTTGGGTTTTTATTAATTGATGATGGGTATTGAGATTATTGAAGAGTATAAATGATTTATTTTTTTTGAAGAAAGGCATCTGAGGTGATGGCTCTAAATTATGATATGTGACACTCCTAAACCTAACCAAGTTGTCTTGGTCTAGTGGTAATGGAACTCCGGCTGGAGTGCCCGCCCTGGGTTCGATTCCACTTGGCCACCGGGACTAGCGTTAAATCGCAAGAATATGTGGGTTGCCGTCGGCTTCAGGGGGATTAGTCTTGGGCCTAGAAAGCCTTTGGATCACCTCCTGGTTAATCCAAAAAAAAAAAAAAAAAGACACTCCTAAACCTGGCTTCGAATCTCATAGCTGACACCTTTTAATTTTTCTTGTATGATTTGACCCAGGTAAAATTAAATCCTGGATCCGCCACTGCTTACAAAAGTTAATGGTTTGGTATGGACATCAGTTATTGAACTTTGAAGTGCCGTAATAAGTGTTTATTAGTAACTCCGTATCTGAACTCAACAAGTACAAGATGAACCATCTTGGGGAATACTTAACAAATATATTGTTCAGTGAAAACGAGAACTGAAACAAAAATATATCTCCGGAAAGGGAAAAAGAAAACAAATAAGCCATTTTTTGGATCCACACGGGATTACATCTGGCTCGAACATCAAGAGATTCCCTAGCTTTTGCATTAAACTATTTCTATACTACAAAATAGTTATAATTATTATTAATGGTGTTTCGTCGTTAATGCTTTTTATTGGTTGCATAGTCATTTTCTGAATCTGATTCATTGTATGTGGGAGCTGAGGTTGTCCTTAGTTGGTCCAGTGTTATAACCCCTATTATAAAATTATAGAGAAACAGTATTAAAACATGTCCGTAGTTTATAGAGAAACAGAATTAAAACATTGTTTTAGTGTGATGTTTACACCAAAATCTCTCTGACTCAATTGCAAAAATCACATCATTTTAACTTAACACTAAAATTTGACACCAAATTTGATGTGACACTATTCATTACACTAAAATACTATTCATCTCAATAAAACACTATTTACCTATTTTATTAATAAAACATTCAATTAAATAAATGATAAACTTAGTACATATAATATTACAAAATAATTTTAGTGTGAAGTTTAGTGTTATAGTTACAGATTAACTTGTTTTTAATGTTGAAAGATGTCCTAAACATTGTACTGTTTTTTGTGCAAAAACATTGTACTGTATATGTCATATAATATAATATCCAACTCAGAGTTAATTTGTCAGTTTGCCTGATGTTTAATTAGATTAGTTTATGGGTTAAGTATTTGGTGAGAAGACTTGTTAAAGGTTTGCTATAACGCAGCCGTATAAATAAAAAATTATACAAAAATAAATTATACACATAATAATTTAACTGTCAGATTGCGGATAACTACTTTTTGTAATGAAAACAAATAATTGTGTCATCACTGTAAAAGAGTAGAATATCTTTCACTTTATACTTGGAACAAAAAATTATAGGGTCACTCCATGTTATTATATGTTATTATGGATAAGAACTAAATCCAAAGTTTTCAATGAAATGTTATTTTAAGTTTCGTTTTCAGCTGAACTATATATGTGATATGCTAATGCTAATAATCTCCAAAAGCAGAAAGTATCTCGGAGGGAAGACAATCTAATCTAATAGCTGAGTTTACAAGTGGAGAACCTGCACTTGAAGAAATAACCCACATGAGGAAGGTCCACTTCTAGTGTCCAGTTATTCGACACGTGTTCTCTGGGACCCATAACTCGCTGGGGAAAATCCCATTGATGTCGTAATTATCTGAAATGTTATAAATGTATTTTTAAAGGCAAAAATTATCTATTTTGTAATTATCCCTCCCTGAAAATGTTTAGCTTTTTCTGACTTGAGTGAATATGACAACTTTCGGTCCGATCTTCTTCTTTCTTTACGCTGATCTTTGGTCGGATCTTATGTATATAATTATATATTGATACTGTTGGTTATTAGGGTTGTACCCGAATGGGTATGAACTATATACTTGGATAATGATTGAATCGCGCACGAGGTCACTTTCCTTAAAGAGTATTTCGACCCTATTCCAAACCTTGGGTTACACGAAATCCCTTTGTAGGATAAGACAATCAAAGTCTCACTCTTGTTCTAGGTTAAGATACAAGAGAAACAAATAAAACTTTAGTGCTTATATGTGTTTCTTCAAAGATCTTTGATGATCTTTGAACAATGAATCTATCTCTCTATAACTAACAATGAATTTCTCTCTTTGTACAAGTTGTACAAGTTCTGATTTTAAGTTCTCAAGTTGTGATTCAAGTTGTAATTTTCCATTGCCTACAACTCCTTATATAGAGTACCAAAGGTTGCAATGGTTAGCACCAATAGTTGCAATGGTTAGCACCAACAGTTGCAATGGTTAGCACCAACAGTTGCAATGGTTAGCCAAAAGTTGTAACTATTAGTTCAACAGTTGGACCAAAAATCACAATGGTTCATCACCAAAAGCTTTAATCACTAACGGTTGCAATGGTTTATCACCAAAGGTTGCAACGGTTCATCATTAATAGTTGCAATCACAAACAGTTGCATTTGTTCATCTAAACAATTGCAATGTTTCACTTTAATGGTTATAAGGATTCACTTAAATATCCAACAATCCTCCCCCATTTAAGTGTAATCATAGATTCACTAAATAATTAACGCATATATTAAACTCATGCATAAATGAAAATGTTACTAAGAATTGAATTTTGATCTTAGTGTATTACACATTCCAAATGCCCGAGAATCAGGATGTCCTACGGATTGAATCCCTCAACCCATTTTGAGCACATGAAGATAATACACACACGTGTTTTCACACTACTCTAAGTGTTTATGCTTGACACTATTATAAGCCATGTGTCCCTATCCATTCTTGAGCGTATACAAAGCCAAGTCCCAGCTTATTGAAGCGGCATCACTTCACACTCATATAGGTAAATACTTTCACTCATGCACCTGCAAATGCACTTTTTCAAAGTATTTATTAAGAATAAAATTTCAACCTAACCCTTTCTTGCAGGTCCAAGCACATACATTGGGATGATATATAGACATGTGCTTCAATCTCTAAGTGTGGGCTTTCCACATTGAATTCAGCCTCTAACGTTGTACTAGAGGGGAATTGGGTATCCCACCATTAAAGATTTCAAATGGACTTTAAACTCATCTCCTTAACAGACTCAATTACCAAGTCTCTAGCTAATCATTTCGTCAAATGATATGCTACTTTCTTTCAGACCGAATAAACCCTTATGGTATTCACCCCGTGAGTGATCAGCTCACATACTGCGCTATATCTAACGTCAGGTGTCGCGACTTACCATTATCCACTTGGTTATAAGTCTTAACCAAGATTTCTTCACTATCAAAGATAGAAACTGGTGATACTATTTCGGTCACCATGGAATCTCTTAAATTAAATTCCTTAGCCAATATGTATATTAATAGACATATGCAAATGCTTGAAATTAAATATTTCTTCAATAGTCAAATTTTCATGCAAGTTTACTTTTTTGGAAGCCTATGAAATGGCACATCTCCAAGCAAAATACTCAACCACTTATAGAAGAATGTTCTTCGATATTGATTAACAAACTTGCATCTAAATATCCTTCTACCAGAGAAATAAATCTGACATTTAACAAACCATAACTTATGGTTTCTTTCAAATATTCAAGTTGTGATACCTCTTGTCTTATATAAGGCACAAGCCTCACAATCACACACATGGGAGACTTTATTGGAGAAAAATCTCACAATCACATGTACCTCTCCCATGTCTTTCATTGATGTTACATTCACACCTTATCAGTGATGATACAATCGCACCCTTTTGGTGACGATTCATTTGAACCATTTTGGTCTCGAACCGTTTGCATCCTTTAGGTCCCGACACGTTCGCACCCTTTCGGTCTCAAACCGTTCGTACCCTTTTGGTCCAGAAACGTTCGCACACTTTCAGTTCCGAAACGTTCGCACCCTTTCGGTCCCGACACATTTGCACTCTTTCGGTCCCGGCACGTTCGCACCCTTTAGGTCCCGATATGTTCGCACCCTTTAGGTCCCGACACGTTCGCACCTTTTAGGCCCCGACACGTTCGCACCTTTTAGGTCCCAAAACGTTCGCACCTTTTAGGTCCCGACACGTTCGCACATTTTAGGTACCGACACGTTCGCACCTTTTAGGTCACGATTCACTCGTATCCCTTGGATCACGATACAGTCGCATCCCTTGGATCACGACGCGCTCGCATCCCTTGGATCACGACGTGCTCGCATCCCTTGGATCACGACGCGCTCGCATCCCTTGGATCACAAGGTACTTACATCCCTGGATCATGATGTTCATACCTCTTGGGTCACGAGACATTCATACCTCTTAGAAAGTTTATTTTCTCAAGCATTTCCGGCTTTCCAGACTTTGATGTTATCTCTCGCACAAATATAAAAGTTATAGTTCACAACGAAAATACTCTTTAAGATTGTTGGTTATTAGGGTTGTACCCGAATGGGTATGAACTATATACTTGGATAATGATTGAATCGCGCACGAGGTCACTTTCCTTAAAGAGTATTTCGACCCTATTCCAAACCTTGGGTTACACGAAATCCCTTTGTAGGATAAGACAATCAAAGTCTCACTCTTGTTCTAGGTTAAGATACAAGAGAAACAAATAAAACTTTAGTGCTTATATGTGTTTCTTCAAAGATCTTTGATGATCTTTGAACAATGAATCTATCTCTCTATAACTAACAATGAATTTCTCTCTTTGTACAAGTTGTACAAGTTCTGATTTTAAGTTCTCAAGTTGTGATTCAAGTTGTAATTTTCCATTGCCTACAACTCCTTATATAGAGTACCAAAGGTTGCAATGGTTAGCACCAATAGTTGCAATGGTTAGCACCAACAGTTGCAATGGTTAGCACCAACAGTTGCAATGGTTAGCCAAAAGTTGTAACTATTAGTTCAACAGTTGGACCAAAAATCACAATGGTTCATCACCAAAAGCTTTAATCACTAACGGTTGCAATGGTTTATCACCAAAGGTTGCAACGGTTCATCATTAATAGTTGCAATCACAAACAGTTGCATTTGTTCATCTAAACAATTGCAATGTTTCACTTTAATGGTTATAAGGATTCACTTAAATATCCAACAATTGCAACTGTTGGTGCTAACCATTGCAACTATTGGTGCTAACCATTGCAACCTTTGGTACTCTATATAAGGAGTTGTAGGCAATGGAAAATTACAACTTGAATCACAACTTGAGAACTTAAAATCAGAACTTGTACAACTTGTACAAAGAGAGAAATTCATTGTTAGTTATAGAGAGATAGATTCATTGTTCAAAGATCATCAAAGATCTTTGAAGAAACACATATAAGCACTAAAGTTTTATTTGTTTCTCTTGTATCTTAACCTAGAACAAGAGTGAGACTTTGATTGTCTTATCCTACAAAGGGATTTCGTGTAACCCAAGGTTTGGAATAGGGTCGAAATACTCTTTAAGGAAAGTGACCTCGTGCGCGATTCAATCATTATCCAAGTATATAGTTCATACCCATTCGGGTACAACCCTAATAACCAACAGATACCACCACGGTTTATTCGCTGATTTTCCTTATATACAATCCCTTTCTTTTCTTTGAGCCTACTTAACTCATCTAAATTTTATCCGTTATGATATTTATTCAAGTACGATAACTGGTGAAATAAATATTGTTAATGCAGAGAAAAATGTAAATTCTATACGAAATAAGTGCAATTAGAATTAAATTGACGGTGTTTTTCTTTACGTTTATACCTTTTTCTGGTTAAAACGTTTACATAAACTTTTTTTGGACATAAACTCTAACTACTATTTATCTCTAATGTTTACATAAACTCTAACTACTACTCCCTTTGTTTCAGTATAGATGATATTTTAGAATAGTTATTTTGTTCCAATTTACTTGAAGTTTTGTGATTTTAAGGTTAATCTAATTTTATTAGAAACTGTTCAACCAATTAGATTTTACTGTCTTTTTTATTATTGGTTAATTGGTTTTCAAATTTTATTTTTAAAATATTCTTTTAGAGAAAAGTGAATTTTCTTAATATTTGTGCATCAACACAAAACATCAAGTAATATGAAACGAATGGAGTATTAAAAAACAAATATGCATGTGTGTGTGTGTTTGACCCACAAAAAAAAAGGATGTGTGTGTGTATAGTCACTATAGTGGGGTAGGAGCAGGACCCACAATGTCTATTAGAAAGGCTACAACGCGTGCTAACTCTTTTTATTATTAACTCAAATCTATTAACTCTCTCTTTGCTTCCACATGCCGTCACTTCACTTAGTCTTCTACTTATTTCTTTTACATTATTCACATCAAATCATAGTGACCAAATCACTTCCTTGTTTTCACCATTTAATTATTGGTATTATGACCCAGTAATCATATAAACTAACTAATATGGCTCGTTAACAAGAAGAAGAAAAAAACTAACTATAGGTTGTAGTTAAAATAGTTGATTATTATTTTTAAATAGTTGATTAAATAGTTGATTTTGTTCAGGTATAATAACATCATTGAAAAATGTTGTTTACGTTTTATTTTAGTTGTAAACTAAATGTCGTTTATACTACTATGCAACAAAATGCTATTTATAGTACCCATTCTTATTCGTGTGTTCTGAACTTCTTATAATATTATTATTATCCAATATGAGGCAAAAATCTATAGTTTAATATTATCCAATATGAGGTAGAAATCTGTAGTTTATCTTTCATTTATTTCACAGGCAAAAATATTGTATGTATCGGTCTATATATACAGAATAAATAGACAATAATTCATGTGATATACTTACTATTCGGAACTTAGATGTTGACCTGCAGATTCAAACTTTGGAACTCTAAAAACATCTGTTTTTATTTAAGCCAACAGAAACAATTATCGTGCCCCTAATTACTGTTAAGTATTGTACTTGATATCATATTTGGTTTGGGTTTATTTAGAAAAATAATATATTTTTATATGACTTTATATGAGCTTCCTCCGTGCTTCTCATCTCACATGGCTCCGCCTAATCCAGCCAGCTCTTTTCCTCTATTTTTTTTTTGATCAATCTCTCTCTCTCTTTTCCTCTATAATAATCACATTTAACTGCTTATTTAATTTAATAACATACGCATGCATCCGCGGAAGGAATCTTTGATTTTTCTATTACAACATCATGAAATTAATTAACTCCAGATCAATATAGTTTTCAAAATTGTTGAATTATATAATATTAGATATACAGTAATCATTTTGGGATCTGTATTCAAGAATTGTAATAGCAAAACACGATGAGATGTGTTTCTTAGTGCACCGGCAATTAGTTGAAACTTAAAAGATTGGCTAGATCTATGAACTCCAATATAAAATATTATTATATTTTCACTTGTCCTATTGTTATCAGTAATCACAACCACTACTTAATTAGCATCGTTACCATCTTTTGAGATTGATATACATGCAGATTGATGATCTTTAGACCAAATTAACCTTGTTGATAGCAGATCTTTATATGCTAAATCTTCGGTAGTTTATTAATTTAAAATTATATTTGCATTTTATAAATGGATCAGTCAAAAAAGTTTTTTTTTTGTAACTGATTAGTCAAAAATATATGCTCATGTACTTATACTTTACTCTCGTTACCAACACACATACACATGAATACATGATATAGATAATTATACAACATAACAACATTTATAATAGCTCAAAATGATCATACTAATTCAAATATTCATGTGAGTATAACTCAAAGAGTAGTAATAACCATTATCATGATATTTAATATAAGTATACTAATTCATATTACTAGGATAAGTCGGTGCGTAATCGAAGCCCCCCATGTTAGCTCGAGATTTCTTTGTGAGGAGATTGCGAAACAAGTAGAAGACAAGCCAGATTAGAGATATAATATATATATAGACACACATATATATATATATATATATATATATATTAATTACAGAGAAACTTTAAATGTCACTAAATTCATGTGCTGATAGTTTTTTTTCCTTTTCTTCGAGAGGTTAATTTGGAATTTTATGAGTTTAATTATATTTCTAGTTTTTTTTTGTTATGGTCCCTCTTTTGTCAATGGACATGGATTTTAGAACAAAAGTGAATCATTTCACATAAGTTTATATTCACTCAATTTAGATCATTATGATATACAAATTAATCAGCTACTGATCGTCTACATTTTCCAAATCATATTCAGTAAATCAAGAAATGACATAGCTATTTTAGCAAAATTATCACCACCTTCAGTTTTCGGTGTTATCTCATCAATTCAAATTTCAATAATGTCAGCAAAGTCGAAGTCTTAACCGAAATAAAATGCATTTTCCGTACGAACCTCTTTCAGATCATTACATGTTAGCTTGTTCAGCCTAAATGCATTTAGCCACTAGAGTAATGACAAAAAAGAGGTTATATGAATCTAGGTTTCCTAAAACATCAACCATATAATTTTATTTCCCTCAAATCAAATGTAACAAAAATGTATGTTTCATATGTGGGCGAGCTGGAAAAAACCCAAGACAGGAGAAAGCAAAAGAAAGCTGAATAGTTATTTATTCCATTTGTGTTAAAGGTTATTATTCCATTTATACAGAGGCCAACAAGTGATAAACTACAAGAGGATCTATCTCATTAAACTTGGTGTCAGATAAAAAATGATAATCATGAGATTTTTTGGGTATGGTTTGATAATATCATAATACCCAGTACGGATGATGGTGGTGGACAATATATACGTTTTCATTTATATCGATAACAGAATATACAGAAATGGGAATCATTTGAATTTCCAAAATAATACAAAAAGAAACAAAAGCGACATCATTTTGTTACAAAAGATAGATGCTTTGTCTCCAATTGGTTGTTATTATAATAATTTATCTGTTTTAGTTTTGTATATGGTTACATGCATATATCTTGATCATGTCCAGTGAAGACTTGTCTGGAATATATTGGCTAAAAAAAATTCTTTTGTTCATCATTTGTCCAAATCCTCTTGATCTCCTCAGTTTTATATTATATCAACACATCCAATTATTTTCATACCCCTGCATACACGATAACTATACACATATTATATTCATAATCAAACGACTTTCATAAGACTTAGGATTCTATATTATCAGTAGTACCTAATAATATATGTAAATTCTTGGGATATGAATTGAACCATCTTTTGAGTTAAAAGTTAAAACTACAACACGGTGAAAACTTTTCTTTCACTATTTTATATTTGTGGCATATAGGTTAATGAAAAGGTTCGTCTTCTCAAGGAATAAAGGACTGTCAGGTTAGAGACTAAAATAAGGTATACAAAAGTAGTTATTGTTTTGTCTGTCTATTAGAGAGTGGAGAATTAGATGAACATAAACACTTTAGCATGTGAAAACCCTCAGCATTTTCCTTGCCTCCTTCACACATATCACAGCCTGTCAAAATTAGCCCTTTAAGACTATTTAACTTTCCATCACTATATATGGAGTAGTTTCTTATTAATCTTTTAATTATTTAAGCTTCCTTAGCTGTGAATTCCCATTATCCCCCTCCTTTCTCTCTCTCTCTCTCTCTCTCTCTCTCTCTCTCTCTCTCTCTCTGCTTCCTCACTGATTTACTCCTATATTGATTGTTGACAAAATCCCAAAGTGATCTCTTAGATTTTGGATTATTTATTAAGTTATGCTTTGGAGCGAATCGGTGAAGAAACATATAGCATAAGGTAAGTGTGTGCGTCTTGAAGGGCTTCTATAAGTTTCTCTAAGTGAGTTTCTGGCATGAACTCAGAGCCTTAAAACATGATCAATGACCTTCTTTGGAGAGAATCACAGCTTGGCCGCTCTTCTTTTCAGGTAAGTTCCATATATAAAACTGATATAATCCATATATAAATATATTCATTTCTGTGGGAATTTTACGGATTGATGAAGGTGATGTATTATTTATAGAAAGGGTTGCTATCAATCGAACCGATCATTCTGTATACCAGAAAACGTGTATATGTGTGTGTTCGTAAGAAAATCACACATTGGGTTTTTAGGTTGGTTTAGACTTCAAGACCTCCGTGAAGATTTATATTATCTTTTCTTAACACCTTGAACTTGAAGAGTAAAGTTAGTCATCAAAATTTGATAGCGAAACAGATATTTTGTTTAGAAAATATACATATATATCGCAAAAACTATTAAATAGGAACCTTATCTTTTAATCAAATTATTGTCCTTGTCTTATCCTTATTGGCTATCTAATTTGGTTCTCTACGAAAAATATATCTTCTCGTGTCTTTTTATGCCATTGTGCGCGTGTGTATATAGATAGATGTAAGTACATGAGTCAGAGATAATTTATTGACATGATTTGTGTGTAGACAACTCTTAAAAACATTGAAGGAAACAAGTATAAGTGGAAACTTAGTATACAGTCCTTTCCGCATGAATGCAAGAACATCATGAACGATGAGACCGATTCGTATGTATTATGTAATGATTTATTTAGTATTATTTTTATTGATTTTAATGTAAAAATTATGATTTATTAGCATGATCATCAAGTTACTCTAAATAGTATACGACTTCTCGACTAGAGTTTATTGATGTTTTCCCTCATATCTAGTTTAATCATTCTCAAACTAACCGATGCTTATTCAGAAGAAAAGGGGAAAAAAATCAACAACTTGCATGCTGTCGTTTTTCCCTTCGTCCTTTGCCAACCTTCACCACATATTTCAACTTTATTGCAGCAATTCGATGTCTCGAAATATTATATTTTAAACTTAAGTAGTGAAGATGAAGATTATGGTAGTATTTCGCATCATTACTAAAAAATATAAATTATTTTCGAATCGTTGTTTTCATACCTTTTCACACCAAAGCTTTTTCATGGATAATATATAGAACTAAATACAAAATAGATGTTTTGCATTGGTTATCAAAGTAAATAAATCAATTTTCATGAAACAAATGGTACGCGTATCATGTTGTCATGGGGGCGCTACTTTTAGATACTGACTAGCGAAGTATTCAGCTCGGTAGCTTCTTACTCACTCATCCAAGTTATAAAAAAGAAAGTATGCAGCTCGGTTAATTAGTTAAACAATCTGTTCAATGATTATTATATTTTTAAAAATTATGAATTATATCACCAATTCTCGTAATAAGCAAACAAATTTCAACAAAAAGTAACCACCTTGGTCATTTTCAGTTGAAGAATTGTAAATCTTCTACTTCTATGATTGTTAATAACTTTAAAAATTTTTAATTAGAACCCCAATATTTTGTGGTCTAACTTGATCTATCCACTGATATTGTGGTGATCAGAAAGACATTTTGATTCTGTTAATAGAAATACTTGGCTTTGGGTCAAAAGACCATGAGAGAGAATCTAATCAAATTTAGAAGTGTGTCCCACTAGTCAACCTTCTTTTGTCTATAAACCCTTCACTTCAAGAACTAGTGGCTTCTGACGATTACTCCATCAACATCATAATCACATGCACGCACGCACGCACCCCCCCCCCCCCCTGCACACACACACACACACACACAATTTAGGTGAAATTAGGGTTCCTTTTTGGTGTGCGTTTCATCAATCATCAAATGGCTATTAACTGTGTGACTCTAACATTTCAGGCATGGGAACAAAAATCGTTGAGAAAATTACGTCAAACTCATTTGGCTTAGAGAGTGTTGATTTTAGTGGATTCGTCAGATTTGGTGTTGATGGTCAACGAAAATCTGCAACGAAGAAATTGACTGACGACAAAGAAGAGGAAGCAGTTTTTGTTTTAAGGTCAATGGATAGGTTTCTTGAAAAGCAAAATGCTGAGTCCATCAGACGGACAATGCAAGCCCAAGAAGATCTTTTCAAGCAACAGGTGCGTTATACTTACACTTACACTGTTAGACATGCATATATTGCATACGTTGCATACATGGGGATTTGGTTATTCAATCCGGTTTCGTGTTCTGTTTTGGTTTAGATCTTTATATATGGACAAAAAAGTAGCCAAACTAAAAAAGAGTAAATACAGTATATGGATCAGTTTGGAATCATTCAAACTCGATTTCTACATATGTTCTGCTTTGACTATAACTATTTAGTTTTTCTTTATTCACCAAGTTTATATGACTATATTAGGTTGTACAAGTTCAGTATATCCATATCATTTATATTATGATTCTAATGGTACGGTTAAAATTGTATTGTACGTATCGCAGTTAAATATATATATATATATATATATATATTATATACGTTTTGTTAATATTAGAACCGACCGCTCTGCATCTTATAATTCAAACCCTTAGATTTATTTTCCCTTTCAGGTCCAACTAAATATGATTATGATAATTAACGGTATTTTAATTGTTCAGCTTTCATTATTTTGCCCGCCTGGTTTAGATAATTGGACCAATTTGATTTGTCAACATCAAGCATAACACCTTTTAGGTAATGACCGTATATATAACAAAGTGATTATCGCAGGTAAGGGAGCTGCATAGAGTATATAATATACAAAAGAAGATGATGGAGCAACTCAAACATAGAAACCAATATTGTACCACTAACAACCAAGACCAAACCGGTCCAAGAGAGAGAACCGGAAGCTGGTCAGGCATAGACCTTGAAAATGTAGCTAGAGCGAGCAACACAACAACGGCGGATCATATTGAGGAAAGCGAACTAGAATTGACACTGAGCATTGGAATATCTTCTTCATCTACGAACAAGGACATGGACTACTCTTCGACGACGTCATTCAAATCATCATCGGATAACTGTAATAATCAGAGCAACAACATTAATAACAACCATAACAATAACCAAGAAAGTAGTGGACCGAACACGCCTATGAGCAGCTCAAGTACAACGTCGTTGGACCGAGAGAAGAAGAGACCTCATTGGCTCTTTCAGGGACTTAGTATTAACCGGACTTCGTGATTTTTGTTAATTCACTGACTTTTTGTTTTTCCTTCTTCGACTTCTTCTTGATATCTTTTTCTTTTGTATCTGATTTGTTACTATTTTTATTTTCCAGATTTACTGATATTTGTATTAGCTCTAGTAGTCGTCACCAAAAACCCATAACAAAATAAACCATCAAGGCATCAAATATTTATTTGAGTCTTTTAACTCATTCATATTTTATATTACTACAATTTAGTTCACAATTTTCTAATTATGCACTATTTAATCATTCTCACAATAATCATCATCATTTGAAGTGTTATAATATATTTTATCAGTCTCAAAAATACATGATGAATTAAAAAATAAGTAAAGTAATATAAATATATTTTAACTATTTAATTCATTCACAACTAAAAATAACATAAACCTTCGCTATTTTATTATTTTACTTTTTCGATTTACTTATTTACAAATTATATATTAATTTTAATATTAACTAAACTAAAAAAGAATAAACTAGATCACAACACATAATTTAAACATAAAACCTCCATAATCACAAATAAAATCAAACTGTCGAAGTAACAATAACTCAATAAAAGTCTATAACTGAAAGAAAATTAAGAACAAAGACTAACTTACCTCGGTTTAATATAGAGTGTCACAGCCAGAACAAACAAAAGTCAGAAGAGGTTAAAAGATAAACTTTGAAGCAAAGCAATTTCTCGAACACAAAGAAGTGCGATCAAAGACTAACACAAAAAATAAGAAAACATATATCCAAACCATCGAAACTTACAAAGCATACACATATCCAAACCTAGATTGGCAAGCATGGCGAAAGAGAGAACCACAAGAGACGCGAACAGATGACGAAAGAGAAAGCCACAAGAGACGCGTGCAGCGATGAAAGCTGCAAAGATATGAAAAAACAGAGAGAGAACGGTGATGGAATGAAATCGATAAACCGTGGAGCCTTCTTTGAGCTACGTAAGAGAACATACAAGTTAGATCACCATAATCCAAATCTTGAAAACTAGGACAAGCATGGACTATTGATAGTAAATCAACGCCGATGTTAACAACATCAAAGACGACTAAACTCAGACCCAACTCAAGGAGATGCAGTTCCTAACTTTAGAACAAACCAATCTCTCAAGCACAAAGAAGTACGATTAAAGACCAACAAAAAAAGAAAACATGATACGTAAAGAATAATCAACAAAAGACCAAAATTGCTACGAAGTAGGAAGACACTTTCGTAATGCACCATAAGCATAACTACCATCTAAAAAGTAAGAAGCACCTCATAAACTAAACAAACACAAACAAAAAACTCATGCCAATAAAGAACCACGAAGCTTTGGATAGAAGGACCAAAGCTCCATGAGACTAAATCCGCACATTTATACTAAAGGAAGCAGGAGAAGAAAATAAACAACCTGAGGAAGAAAGAATGGAAGCCAACTACCGCCAAAGCAGATCGCAAGCTTGAGACCAGAAAAAATCATCGAAACCTACAAAGCATACACGTAGGAAAACACTATCCAAACCTAGAGTGGTAAGCATGGCGAAAGAGAGAGCCACAAGAGACACGTACAGCGATGAAAGCTGCAACGAGATAAAAAAAAACAGAGAGGGAATGGTAAATAAAATGAAATTGATAAACCGTGGAGCCTTCCTGGAGCTACGAACGAGAACATACAAGTTAGATCACCAGAATCCAAATCTTGAAAACTAAGACAAGCATGGACTATTGAAAGTAAACCAACGACGAGGATAACAACATCAAAGACGACTAAACTCAGACTCAATCCAAAGAGATGCAGTTCCTAACATCCGTTGAAAATTAAAGAAGAGGAGGAGTAGCCAATATTGACTGGAACAACTTACAGTGCCGTTATAAACAACCGCATAACTAGAAACTTATAAATCTGATCTATAACAAATATCAGATAATCTCACATGAAAAAAGGTGAGGAAGAACAAGAGCATGGTGGTGAGTCTTTTTTTTAGTGATGGTGAGAAATACATCACACAAAAATGGTAAACAGAATACATAGATGGTGACCGTTCAATATAAAAATATGGGGGAGACGGCACAAAACATCTTAAATGTTCAAATAATTTTTTTTTAAAAGAACATAAAATAAATTTTTATTGCTAAAACTGTTAATCTTAGATCAATTAAACAAATTTATTAAAACTCGATATGCTTTACATTAGATGCTTTAATATGCTTTACATCGTAAGCTTAATTCTCCATTAATAAGTACTACTATATACACAACAACACATTATTGAAAAGTCAAACACTGAATATATATTAATTGATTACCTATTACTACATAGCACATTTAAAACACCAAATAGTGCACTTAATTAATAAAAACTATCACATAATTACATCATTCAAAAAATCATTGTTAACAACACTTGAATAATATTCCGTGCCAAACGCATACACGCCTCTAGTATGTTAATAGAAAAAACATTTTAAGAAGTTATAACATGTAATTTATACTAATTAAAAGAATATTATGTTGAGTTGTCACATAATTAGATGTTAATTTTACTTATGTGGCGGCTTCAGAATCAATTGAAAATTTTGTTAATCCAAAATTAAATTGCTAGAATCTTTATATATAAAGTAGACCAGAAATCTCTCCTGGGCATGCCAGCTAGGATGCCAGCATGGAAATAAGGACTCTGTGATTATGACACATAAGATCCGCACCGTTTCACTTAAGCTTCAGGGTATTGGGCTTCGTTTTGCGCTTCTCCCTGCGGCCCAATAGAGACGGTCTCATGCGGATGCCCTAAACAAAATCTTTCTTCGTGTTCTTCGTTCCTCGACGGCGGACGTGTGACGATCCAGATCTGTAACGGCGTGAGTTGTGATTTATTCGTCTTTAATCCTCTTAATTCTTCAACCCACTACGAAACCTTTGATTGCTCTGTTCATCAGCGAAATGGGTGTATAAATATGTTACAATCTCTCCTCTCCGATTCGTGATATCCACATCTATCTTCTACTCCTTTCACCCATATTCGTATCTTTGTGCTCAACTCTCTCGATGGCCAACTCAAAGGTTTTTTTTTTCCGATTTGAAGTCTGGACGGTTCTCAACCATTGTCGAGGCTAGAGTGCTTTTATTCTGGGAGGCGAGGAACATAAAGCGTGGTGGGGAGTTTATGTAGATGGATTTGCCCGTGGTGGATGTTAACGTGAGTAACTTTTCTGTTTTCTTCAACGTATCAATCGTTATAGGCAGATTATGAGTTTTGATATTGTTTCCGGTTAACACAGAAACAAAATTATTAACCGTAAGTCTTCCAAGAGTACCTTTTCTGATTGAATACATTGATTTATGACTTTGGTTTCATTTATTGATTTAGAATGTTTGAGTTTATATGGTTTTGGTTTCTTATATTGATTTAGAAAGCTTGAGTTATAGTTGATTTTGGTTTCGTTAATTGATTTAGAATGCTTGAGTTTAGATGATTTTGGTTTCATTTATTTATTTTGTTTTCAATAGGAGAGTTGAACAACTCCGTGCTGTGGATTACGACCAAAATTCTTTAATAACTGCAGGCTACTGAGTTGCTATGCAAAGCCAAGATCGCTTCAACAGAAACTACAAACGGATGGTGTTAGGTCTCCTGTGCTAAATGCTCAAAGAAGCTCCGGCATGGGAATTCTTCGTTCACATGCCCCAAATGTTTTAATCCCAGTGCTGTTGGAGGCGTCAGGTTCTATTCACACATATGTAAGTTAGATTACAGTGTCCAGTAACAATGTTAGCGGGAATTTAGTTTCGACTCTAATATATAAGATTTCATGAGAACAGGTTCTATTTCCGAGCCATGGGGAGCGGTATATCACAACGGCTCTGTTTAGTTCCATCAACAAAGAGGTTCAAGAGATGAGCCATTAGTAGCAGATATAAGAAAAAACCCTTGCAGCAGAGTGTAAACTACAGGTCTCTCTGCAACATGGAAAACGTTTTCGGATAACTTTACAAGCCTAAGCCTATAAAGGTTTTGGGAAGACCATGCAGGGTTTGGGAGATAAGTGAAACAGTGTTTTTTCCCATAGATTTTGTGATGTATATAAAACTTCCTTATTAAAAAGCAGGCTTTTTTTTTAGTACCAACTATTTGGGATAAGAAATACAACCGCCAGGCATCGTGTTGACTACTGGTGGAGGCGGGTGAAGATAAATCTGTCGTTGTGGCATTCGACCCAGCTATGACTAAGCTAATAGGAATCAGGGCTGCGGAAGTTCGAATCCTATGGTTTGTGCTTTATAAAATAAACATAATTTTATATTTCCACTTCAAATAGTTTATATTTACTAACATGCGTACTTGCAATATTCAGGATCATGATGATCAAAGTTTACAGTTCCTAGAGGCTATCATCTCCCTCGGTTCCTCCAAGACATTGATGGAAATATATATATTTTCCATCTGCACCTCATTGAGTTCAATTTTGCAGCTAACCATAAGTTCTTCATTGTTGCTTGAATCTTCAACCACAATGAGGAATCCAAGGACCTACTTTTGCACCAGATGTAAGTCTTAAAAAGTATAATTTCCTTTCACTTATAATACCACAAAATCCTAACATGTTATACTATTTCTCTATAGGCTGGCAGAAACAACCCTGGTGATGATATGGATGGAGCAAAATGTATTTCTACCAAGTCCCATGTTGGTGGCTCCTCCACTAATAGTAGCACAAACAATGGGGACGAGGCAAGCGACCCATCTGATGCTGAGTAAACAATATCAAATGTTGAGACCGCGAACTCCCTCATTGAGAATGTTGCTGACGTGGAAGACGTGACAGCAGGAGGTAATCCAGCGAAGAAGCCCAAAATTGCATATATTCCTTCATCCACGTATGAGGAACTAAGCCAGTTTCGTAACCTATGCTTTCTCTTTTTCATTCATTTTTAGTTTACAAAACGAACAGTTAATCTATTATCAAATTTAATATCCTATCCTTTCTTGGTTTTATTTTCTTTTCTTGAACAATTTATAATTAAGTATGAATTTTACATATTTAATAATAAATTTGGCTTTACTTTTAGTTCATGAAATTGCAGAAAATTCATAATCAAATCACAAATAATTTATTTTTGATCAGAACAAAGTGACAAATGGAAAATTACAACAGTGACAGATTAATACTAACCAAATTTTAAGCAAAAAATAATAACTTAATTAAAGGGCATGTGTTTTGGATGCTTATTACTATACGCTACATTTTACATTTGTTCAAAAGTGTTAGCTTCCAGATGTATTATAATCTCGGGAAAAGAATTTCTTTCCTACAACACATTAATACATGTTGAACCGTACAAAGACCACATGGTTGAAACCTGTAAACGTGTAGTTGGTGAAGGGTTCAGAATAATATGTATACATTCTACTCCCATTACTTCGACTAAATCATGGAAGCAGAGACTCTATAATCCTTTATGGTGGAACACATAAATCAAGTTATTGAAACAACATGTACACAACACACACACGTCCAACCTTTGTTCTTATGAATCAGTGATCTTCGATAGAACTCGAATATGGTACCGAGAATTCCTATAAAAATCACTTACTCTATTTCAATGACACGACCACCCAAAAATCGTTCTAAAGTTTGTTCAATTCTAACACCCCGCCCGAAGGCGGGCCGTCCCTAGTATGATATATTATATAGTATGTTCATTATGGATCATTCATTTATAAAAAAATTTATTATATATTATTTTTTAAAATAAAACCTACGGAATTACCTAATGTGATTAACATATATATGACAATAAATAATTTTAAATAATAAATATTAGCTAAAATCTGTATGTTTCTATCATTTTTTAATTCTTTATTATTAACAAACTACAAAATTAAATAATCATATAATAATAATTAATTTTTTTGTATATGTTGTATTTTTACTTTTTACAACAAGTATAAATTACTAAAACTGTTAAAATTCTTACATAAACTTTTGTGATCAAGGTTTAATTTTTTTATATAATAAGTACAATGGTTATAAAATCATATGAAGAAATAATTTTATATTAATAGGTTTTAATTTAATATATATAGTGTAAGTTAAATTATACATCATATGAAAACAAAAATACTTATACTTTGATATATGCATTGAATGTATATTGAAAAGTTAATATTTTAATTTTGAAATTTTCATTGTTTGTTTAAATGATTATAAATTTTTGAAACCACTAAACATTCCACATTAAAAAAAATTGTTGGTGTAAATTTTTGTAACACAAATATGCAAATAATCATAAAATCATATGAGTAGAAACCTCATTTAATAAAGGGGAAATTTCCAAAATAGAACAAAAAATGGCCTTGTTGTCTCTTTAGTATTAATCCATCACTAAGTTGTCACTTTAGTATAATAGCTTTCATAATCCCTACCTTCATTAATCTAACTAAACAGCAATTCAAATGAATTTTAAAAAATTTAGTGAAAAAGGGTAAAAATAACAGGTTTTAGAAAGGCAAAAGAAATTCCCAAACAGTAGCCTCTCTCCTTTGTTATCAGCCAAAAAAATCCATTATATGGTTTCACCAAATTCCCAAACACCACAAGTTGTGTATACACATGCATCATCGAACAAGAGTTTGTGAAAATCAAAAGAGAAACAATGGAGAAATCATAGATTGATGAAAAAGAGAAGAAAAAATTGTTTTTTGATACTTTCACAAGTTAAATCGATCAAATAATGTTTTAGGAAATTAAAATATTTTTCGGATATTTTCTTAACTGAATTTCATTAATTTTCGCAATAAACATTTTTTTTAATCCGTAAAAGACACCTTCTACTCTATCTAGAACAATGACAGAAATCTTGAATGAGATTTCTACCACATGTAGACGTATAAGTAGTGTCTAGATTTCACATTCCAAAATTTTTAGAATACTTCAAAAAAGTAGAAACCGCAATGTGGAGAAAAGTAAATATCTTTATTATTAGTAAAACTTGCATTCCCCATATTTAGAATCCCCTATACATTATTTGCAAAACAATTTTATCACATGTACTTTCTACAATACTTCTCACACAAAAACTATGACATGACTATTAAAATTGAAGACATGGCTTATGGTTAAATATGACATGTACAATTGCATTTCATGTTGATGTATATTTTTGGAAAAAAATATAGAATATGATAATAAATCATACATTACATTTAATGTCGATTTATATTTTTGTTAAAGTTCTTAGAATATGACAATAACTCATAAATCATCAATAAAATAAATATTTTAAAATATGAAACTATAAATTTCAAAATATTATTTAAATTTAATTTTATAATTATAAAAAATATTACTAAAACTCTATATATTATTTGCGAAGTGATTTTTCCCTTATATATTATCACTTTGCAAATAATATATAATGGGTTTGTATTATTTTGGGAAAATATAAAATATAGCAATAACTCATACATTACATTTAGTGTTGATTTATATTTTTGGTAAAAGTTTTAGAATATGGTAATAACTCATAAATAATTACTAAAATAAATATTTTAAAATATGAAATTATAAATTTTGAAATACTATTTTATTTTATTTTATTTTTATAATTATAAAGTTTGTATTACAAAAAATTTCAAAATTTTATACAATTTTTTAAAAATTTATAAATTTTTAATCGTAATATCATTAGTTTTTTTTAGATACTTACAAATTTTATAGATATTTTTTAGTTTTAGTTTCTGATAATTATAAAATTTAAAATGATTTTGAGTAATTTTATATAAGTTGATTTAAGATATATATATATATAATCAATAGAAATATTTAAAAATTTTTCATAGCTTATAATTTTAAGTATATACATATATATTCTTAAATATAAATTCTCGTAATGTTATGTTTAATTAAATCAAATTTATATTGAATATTGGTCAAAATAATAAAACAATAAGTTTAATAAATTTCAATTTTAAATATAACAATTAAAAAAAACATATCACTACACATTGTGCAGGAAAATACCTAGTTATTATAAAAAATAGATTGTTCATTCAAAAAAAAGTAGATGGATATTTTTATTCTGGAATTCGTTTTCTACTAAACTATTTCTGTAGAAGACAATTTCTATCTTTAGTGGAACATAATTTATTTTTTTATTTATCAAGTTTTTTAACCAAAGAAAATATCATTTTGTGTATATGGGTGTTTTATTAATTGTTTATATTTTTTTGGTTCGTAAAACTATTTATTTTACCAAGTTTCAGAAATGAAAATGGTAAAGAAAAAGAAAATATGGACAAAAGTGAATGTATACTAAAAGGACAACAAAACTGTTTTTGTCTCATTTTGGCGATTTTTACAATAATAAATAGCCATATTAAAAGTATATATATATATATATATATATATATATATATAATTTAAATTTAATTATATATCATATACGATAAATAATATTGATTATTTTGATTTATTTACCTTAAAATGATTGCGATTAAACAAGAGTGGCTGTTTGATTATATGCGCATCCCAATTTATTACATAATATTAAATGATTTCAAAGTTATATACAACTATAACTAAAGTCTAAAATAAGGAAGAAAAAAAAAGGAATTCTTGTTTAGAGGAATTCAACACAAACATTAACTTAAAAAACAAATAAAAACTTATTCCTTCTTCTTCTCCCTTAATCATGCTCTGCTTAAAACTGAGACCATCTTTAATTAAACGGTGTAGTGACCAGCCGTCTCAATATCAAGTCCCTTCAGCTTCACCACCGACTCTACATGTCCTTTCAGCGTATGAAGTTCCCTAAGCCTTCAACCAACAATAACAACACATTAAAACCATAACGTTACTCACAAGAAACTCTCAGATATCGCCAGCTTCTCTGGATCTTAGTTTCTACTTGCTAAAGAATCAAACACTCCTGAAACTTTAACAAACAAGAAAAAACAATAACAACACGAAAGAAAGAAAAAGATTTTTCCAGAGAGACTATTTAAGAATATTAGTAATTTATGATTAAAAAGTTATGATTTTTGTTAATATATGATTAAAAATTTAAGAATATTAAGGCATCATTATCCAGAGAGACTCAAAATTTTACTTTAACGTTTTAAAAACAGTAAATATTAGTACCTTGAAATCTCAGCTCGTCTCTTGGCTTGCTCTGCGATCTCAGAAAATTCTTTGTAACCACCTCTCTCAGGGTAAACACTACCCGTTTCTTGATTCTGAAGGCCGTGTAAAGACCTCTGTGCAAGAGCCCATTGTGCTTCTCTCTCCTCTATTCCATAGTTTTGCTTAGTCGTAAACGCAGTCTGTATTTTTATTCAGACAAAAGAGATTAAGCTTTGTCTTAACAACACGCATCAAAGAAGAAAACGTAGCAAACAAGTAATCAAGAAAACGTACCTTGTTGTTAATGAGATTGTTCCATGCGGTTCCAGATAGAATGTAACGGATAGCAAACTTGAGTACATCTAATGGAATGTAAAAGACAATACTGTAAAGCCAGATAACACCAGCCCATCCAAGCCCTATTCCTTTGATTCTAGCAAACTCCCAATTTGCGAAAACCGCAACCCCAGTTGCAATCTACAAGATCATAGCTTATGAATCAGTTAGGAGATTTTATGAATCAAGAAAGCAAGAAACTGAACTTGTTTAAATGCTTTTACCGCTTGTGCAATCCAGAAAGCAATAAGCAAGAACCATCCAGGTCGTTCTAGGAAAGACCAGCCTCTTGACCGAGTGACGAAGATAAGTGCTTGGCTCACAATACTGACTTGTAAGTACAAAGCAGACATCATTTCATGTTCATTGCCTCTCAAGTCTCTCACATGGAATGTTCTCTAAAATAAAATAAAAAGAAACAAAACAGAGTTATGTTTGTGTGATGTGAAAGTTGATTATATGTTAAGATGTATATACCGGGAAGAAGTCGGTTGTGTAAGCAGCCCAGAAGAAAACTACGGTCATCAAAGCCATGTAGCCACCAAGGACAATGCCGGTTGCGAAGATTTCTTTGAGTTTCCAGCTATCTGGTGTAGGAGAAGGCACCACTTTGTCCTTTGAGATAGTCATGATTGTTCCATCGTTTAAGATAGCAATGATCAAAACCATGAATGGCGAAAAGTCGAACTTCCATATCAAAGCGATAAGCATGAACCCAAACTGTAAAAAAGGGCACACAGTAGAGATCATAAACATAGATAGTATATGATGAAAATGAAAGAATACATACAAGTTTGTTTACTTACCACTATACGGATGGTGATTGAGACTGCATAAATCTGTTTTAAAAACAAGTGAAGTTAGTATATGTTTTATAAGAAGCTATATCTCTATAGAGGAGAAGCATGCACAACACTCACCGTGTAGTTCTTCATTCTTTGGAAAATGGCTCTACTGGTTAACACCGCGCTGATGATAACACTGAGACCAGGCTCAGTGAGAACAATATCAGAAGCGCCACGTGCAGCGTCTGTAGCATCAGCAACAGCTATACCAATATCAGCTCTCTTCAAAGCAGGAGCATCATTCACTCCATCACCAGTCATTCCACATATATGCTTCAAGTCTTGCAACTTCTTCACAATCTCATACTTGTGCTCTACGTAAACAAAAAAAAAGACCGTGTAAGAGAGAGAGAGCAAGCTTATGAACACAACAAAACTCTAGTTAACCAACCTGGAAAGACACCAGCAAATCCATCAGCCTTCTCAATGAGTTCTTCTACGGGAATAGCAGCTAGGTTTGCATCTTTGTGGTTACCAAGAAGAGAAGCTGATGGATACATGTTTGATCCCATCCCTAGCCTGCGTCCAGTCTCTTTGGCAATAGCTAGTTGATCACCTGTAATCATCTTGACGTTGACACCAAGGTCTAACGCTCTTCTAATGGTATCTGCACTATCATGTCTTGGAGGATCAAACAGAGGCAACACACCAACGAACTCCCATGGACCACCAGAGCTTTCTTTTGTTCTCTCAGGTACTGTTTGTCTTGCAACAGCTAATGACCTCAGTCCACGCTCAGCGTACTTATCAATTGCTGAGTGGACTCTCTTCCTCAGATCAGCTCTTGCGTTACACAGATCAAGAATCTGAATATATCATCAAAAAGGTTAGAGATATTACTTGAATTGCAAGTAACACAGAGAGAATCCAGTTTACCTGTTCTGGAGCTCCTTTGCTCACACGGTGCCAGTCTCCATTACCATCAATGTAAGTTAATGCTGTTCTCTTGTCAACTGGGTTGAATGGGAAGAAGTGAATCTCTCTAATACCAGCTCTTGCCTCTTTAGGATCAGCAAGCATACCAACCATAGCAGCGTCAATAGCATCTTGATTCTCTGTTCTTGAAGCCCTAGCAGCTAAAAGCAACACTTCTTCTTTCTCAACGCCTCTAGCACAAACCTCAATCAGATTCTTGTCAACACTCAGCTTGTTTAGCGTCAGCGTCCCGGTTTTGTCGCTACACAGAACATCCATACCAGCCATCTCTTCAATGGCTGTCATTCTTTTGGTGATAGCTCCTTGCTCAGACAGCTTGTGGGAACCAATAGCCATCGTGACAGACAGAACAGTAGGCATTGCAATGGGGATGCCACCAATCAAAAGCACAAGGAGGTTATCGATACCATCTCTGTACTTCCTGCCCTGGATAGGGTACATGACTATGATCTCAATCACAATACCTACCGCGATTGAAATGATGCAGAAGTTTCCTATTGCGGTAAGTACTTTCTGGAAATGTCCCACTTGGTTTGTGCTGTCAACAAGATGAGCTGCTTTGCCGAAGAAAGTGTGGACACCAGTGGCGATCACAACCGCTTCAATCTCACCTTGCTTGCAAGTAGAACCGGAGAAGACTTCTTCTCCTGGACCTTTTGTAGCAGGGAGAGATTCACCGGTTAAAGCAGATTGGTCAACTTTCAAAGCATCGCCTTCGAGGAGACGTGCATCAGCAGGAATGATGTCACCTAACTTGATGCTCACGATATCTCCAGGGACAAGAATAGAAGCTTCTTGCTCACTCCATTTTCCGTCTCTTAGAACCTGCACAACATATATTGTTACTTGCAGAACAAGCAATCTAGTGGAATAGTGAGAGCTATAATATAACATGAGAGGTCGAAAGTGAAACCTTTGTTTTTGGAGCAAGACCAGCCATGAGGGCAGCAGCAGCGTTTCCAGCATTGTTTTCTTCCCAAAAGCTGATGGTTGAGTTAATAACCAAAAGACAAACAATACCAACAAAGTCTTGCCAATCAGGTGGGCGTCCATCGCCATTAGCCAAGGCAATAGCCATGATTGCAGCTGCTTCCATGACCCAAGAGAGAGGGTTCCACATAAAACCCAAGAACTTAAGTATCTTGCTTTCCTGTTTATTCAAATAATTAATTAGTCACTTTACTTAGATAATCCATTAACGAGTTCTTGTTAAGAGCTGGAGTCAATTTACATAGACAAGTTTAGTGGTTACCTTCTTCTCCTCGAGCTTGTTCGGACCAAAGAGCTGGAGTCTGCTTTCTCCTTCTGCTCCAGACAGTCCATCTCTGCTGCATTTCAACTGCTGGAACACTTCTTCTATTGGGATTTTCTCCTGCAATTAATATTAACACGTACTTTGACATGATTTACTTCTCTCATAACTTTTTTTGTAAGCTAATAAATCTTTAACGCACATAAGAAACAAATGACAAAATCTTATTCAATTCTAGCACTGGAAACAATCAAACAGTCGTATCTATGTTGTTTCATCTTATATATGCTGACTATGGTTTCTTACTTTCCTCTAACGGCCCATCTACATCAGAACAAAACAAACTACATATGAATATGGTCAAAAGGGAATAACCGATTTTCGAAGAAAAATCATCAATAGAAAATATATATATATATATATATATATGTTTTAGCACTTTTTTATAACTTTTTTTTTGCCACATAAAGCACTTTTTTTATAACAAGTTAAAAGAACTATTAAAAAGGATAAATTTAACAGGTGTAATAGATTCTGTTGTAAAAGGCCCCATAGTTAAGGTCCATTGTAACCGAATATATGATGGGGTAAATCCGTCAAAATAAACTGATATATTAACCGAGTCCAGAAAATCAGGTGAATATTGGAATTAGGTCTATATTCGAGGGGAAGTGATTATAGATGAGATGCAATTTTCCGAAAGCATGAAAAATTCCAAAACGTATTAATGAGTACCAACAAATTCACTAATAAAACTTCATTTAAGAAAGAATTTTCAAATTAGGTAAACCCCAAAAAAGAATCATGTCAAAGCAAAGAGTACTACTTAATATTTAATAATACTAGTACCTTTTTAACAAATAACTAGTACCTTTTTAACAAATAATACTACTACTTTATCTGGTAATTACTTAACATAATTGTTAGCTAAATTCCCGTGATTCTACGATTTGTATAGATATTCAAAATCTAGTTGAAGAAAAAAAAATGAAAAAAAACACCAGAAAACCTGAAGTAAGTTCTGTTTTTTTTCATGAATTTTCTCATCGATCAAACGAAAAATCTCGTGTGAAACTTGAAAAAAAAACAGGATCGAGTCAATGTAAAAGAACAGCGCAAGCGTTGAGTAGTGAAAACATATCACCAAACTCCATTAATACGTTACGTTTTAATTCACCAAACAAGTTAAACAGAAGCAACGAATATAAGGAGTTTAGGGATTTAGTTATCACAAAGTGTTTAAAGAAAGAACATTCATACCAAATCAACATTCTCGTTCTTGATATCCTCAAGAGAACCACCACCACCCACCATGTTTTGGCTTGGCCTTCGTCAGAATCAAAACATATATATAAAGATCGTTAGAAAAACATTCAGAAAAAACTGCGGAAAGTTAAGCAAGAAAATAAAGTAACGATGATGAAGATATGTTCGGGTACAAAAAGAAGAAAATATTAAGAATGGACAGAGAGAAATCGAATTAAAACGAACCAGATTCTTAAAACAAAAGAGAGCAAGTGAAGGTGAACTTACGTTGGCTATTCGGTCGCTCTATTTATATCAATCCCCTTGTACCGCTAAACGATGCTGTTTTAGGTCTCTCAATTATTTTTTATATTCCCAGCCCAACGAGTAGGAAAAGGTGATTATTCTGAAAAATAATCATCTCTCTTTTTTATTTTGTTTTTGTCAACTTAGTTATTATCGCTTTGTCAATGAAATATTTATAAACAGATAAATACCATCACTGTTTTTGTATCATTAATGTTAACTCGGTTAGCTTGACATTTGACTTACAAGTCTCGTCATGTTATCAAGTGTAAAAAACGTTATTGTAGTTGCAAAAAAAAGGCTCGTCATGTTATTGAAATTGTTCATCGAGGATATTGGTGTCTTATCATTTCATTTACGCTACACATGTCGCTAAATTTATTAAATTTTTTCTTTCTTAGAACACAAAATCTTCTTAAGTTTGTAAACCACTCAGCATCGAATCCTATTAATTTTACACGGATGGGTATACCCGTTTTTCAAATTTCCCTTTTTTCAAAATTTTATTGAAAATTCTATGTTAAAAATTGTAGCGGTCTTGACATGGAAAAGACTATAAGCAATTTTCTAAAATTTGGCTTATTTTATATATTTTTAACTAAAATGTCATGCATGTATAAATAATTTGTTTTAAAAAGGCTGGTTTTGTCAAAAATTTTGGATAGACTGTAAGCTGGTGCTTGTTGTGCTTCCCCTCAGGGCCGGTACTAAAATATTTCGAAATGTCATTAGTATACTCAAAATTTTGGATAATAATAAAGTTTTATAGATAAATCAAATTTTCAGAATTTAGTCGTCTTTTTCAAAAGATCATCTTGGATTATCTTGAGATATAAGAAGAAGATCTGCTAAAATATCGTACATAATATAACACGATGGGTTCTAACCTTCCTCAAAAAGACAGAAATAATATTATTCTGTTGATGTTAAATAGCAAACCTAAATAATCATACTCTCTAAAGCTACCATTTTAAAGCTATCATTTTTTTGATAAAAGGCTAAAAGCTATCATTTTTTGTGAAAGTTTTTTTAAAAAAACGTTCTTATTATCATGTTCCCACATTAAAATAATTATGTATAATCAGAATGTTTTCACCTCGTCAAGAATAGTCAGAGCCGAACATAACTTTCCCGGGCTTAAAACAAAATAGAAAATGAATGCCAATATACAACATCACTGAATTTAGTTCTGTGGATTTTAGCTGAAAAAGGCTTAACAGTTTTTTTTACAAGAAAAACATAAGAAAACAAAGAGAAAAATAAAAACAGTAGTGTAAAATAGATATTTAGTTCTATGGCCTATATTCTTTTATTTATTAGGCTATTGAATTGCTGTATTGTTTAGTCCATTGAATTAAGACACAATTGGATTTTTGCTAAATAAAGACCTATAAAAATTGGCACAATGTAAAAAAAGGGGACACGTGATAAATGTATATTGTGAAATCATATCGAAGTTTATTATTTTAATGTGGGTGTGTGATTATTAGAGAACTGTAAAGTTAACTAAATAAATACGTTAGGAACAATCATGCATATTTCTTAGAAATAAAAAATCAAAATTAATACAACTTTGTTATGGTAGTGTGTTTATCTTTTATCAAAAAAAAAAAAAACTTTGTTATGGTGGGTCTTTAGTTAAGATACAAACGAAAATTGTGAAGGAGTTCGGAATAAGTAGGATGGTGGATGTGGTGGGGGCAGATTACACAGCGTCGCAACATATGTTACGTGCAATTATGGTTCGTACACCCTCACGTACCCACTTGACTAACAATGACGTAACTGTTTCGGACTTTTCCCCTAGCTCAGAAACTCATCCTACCTAGTGAAGGTTACTTTAAAACAAAAGACTAGTGAAGGTTACTAGGTTTCTTTTGTAACGGCTATACACACAACACACTCATGTTTTAAAACTATGACGTAGATTCTCATGCTAAAAGTCAGAGCCTGAAACTAGAGTATTAAGAAGGCAAACCAAAACAAAAGATAAATAAAAGTATATAAAGGAGAGAAGGATTTTAAGAAACAAAGGTGAGGTGGTGCGTAGACGATAACCAAGGTGGTGAGTATAATGACAATTTCTTGAGGTTAGGTGTGTATAATTGGTTTGATTATCTCTAAGAACTAAATTATCATGGTGAGTCGTACGAGATGGTTTTTGACATTAGTCAGAAGATATTCTAAATTCGGATCAGATAATACATTTTTGGAGTAATCCATTATATAATACTAAGTGCGTTTCTTTCGGAACCTATCAAAATAGCTGATAGGGCTTATCAAAATAATATATGTTTATATACATATATATATATAAAGGATAAAATCGAAATTGTGATTTTGATGTTCTTATTATAAAATAAAAAATAAAATAAAGTCCTTATTCTCAATTGTATTGAATAAATTATATAGTTTTAATTTTTTTTTAGTAAATACGTGAAATATCTGTAACTTTCATGTTTTTATGTATCTTTCATATCTATCTATACTAGTATACTAGTATTTGAAAAAATAAAATTGCTTAGTTGTCATGTTCTCCATAATTTTATGTAGTTTTAGTTATTTGTCATGTTTTTTTTATGATTTTTACTAATGATTAACTATTACTCTTAATAAATAATTAATTCATTAATATATAATTACGTATAAATTAAAAATGAATTAATCTATAATTATATATAAATTAAAAAAAATCAACATATAATTAAATCTAATTGTTCATTAAGAGTAATAATTTAAATTTCATTGATTGGATAGTTATCATTATCTAATAATAGTTTATATTAATTAACCATAAACTAAAAGTAAATAAATATATAATTGGTCACTAACTAAAAATGATTTTTTTTGTATGGAATGTTAAATTTAATTCAAAAAGAAAAGCCCTTTTTACAAACTAGTGTCCTCTCCTATGATATTCTATACAAGCTTTGAAAATAAAAATCAAGAAACTCAAACTACTTTAACCCAAAAATCTTCTCCATCACAAGCTTCAACTCAAACCCATATCTAGCTCTCACTCCAACTAAATAACCAGCTCTCACTTCTACTGGATTTCATCCTCCCTCTCTACCTAGCTCTCACTCCTACTAGGTATCCAGCACTCGCTCCTACTGGAAAACAACACCCCTTCCTCATCACAATCTCATAATCATGCTCCAAACTTATCATAAACCCACTCAATGTACATGATCTCTTGTACTGAACCAGAACTTCATCCCACTCATACTCATAATCCCCTCTCCTCCTAATCACAGTAAAAATATTTCGCATATTCTTATCAAGATTTCGGACTATGACTGGAGCTGGAGAAGAATCCTCCCCGTGTCTTCTCCTATTTCGTTTCCTCCAAATCATGTAAACTGCAGACTGAAACATGTATCTCACAGTGAACGTCTGAACTTTACTCCATCTTGTATCTCCCACTATTAATCTTATAAGCTCATCCCAGTTGTTAGTGTACTGATCTCGCAAAACTCCTCGCATTAAAGCATCCCAAATCTGATCAGAGTAGCTACATTCAAAGAATAGGTGACTCAAGGTCTCTATAGGTTCTTGGCAAAATTTATAACTTGTATCAACGTTAGCATTCCAACACTTCATTCTATCCCCCGTTGATAATCTTCCTCTAAGAGCTATCCAAGCAATAAACGAATGCTTAGGTGTGGAATGTTTAAACCAAATCCCTTTATGCCAAGAACAGAGTTGATGCTTATCACGAATATTGAGCCAAGTTTCTCGAGTAGAGAAAACTGTCTTATACTTCCCTATTGCATTCCTCCATAGAGAAATATCCTCCTCTTCAACCCAGTTCTCTTTATAGCTTACAATTTTCAGTTCAACTCTGTTAAGAATTGTCACACGATGGTTTCTTCTTCTGTGTCTCCGACACTCCTCCACCATAGCATTAACTGGAATTCCCATATCAATATACCTCCCCTCCCCACACAGATCATTCAAACATCCCAGAGTAGACCATTTTTCATACCAAAAAGAAGTTTTCCTTCCATTATGAACCTCCACCCCATATAACTGTTTAGCTATCTCACGACATTTGAGAATTTTTCTCCACATCCAAGAGCCTCCTTGAGTATCCTCTTTAACCATCCATATTGATCCCTTCCTTATTAGATATATTTTGATCCAACTTACCCATAAGGAATTAGCAGAGAGAATTCTCCAAATAAGCTTGAGACAACTCACTTAATTTACTTCCTTTAAAGGCCTCAAACCCAAACCCCCTTCCTCCTTCATCTTACAAATATCAATCCAAGAGATTTTAGCTTTCTTACCATTAAGCTCCGGCCCCGACCACAGGAACGCTGAACAAAGTCTCTCTATCTCTTTGATGCAGCTATTTGGAAGTTTAAAGGCAGTCATCCAGAAATTGGTTAAACTTCTGATAACAGAACTTATCAACTGCAAACGCCCAGCGTAGGAAAGAAATCTTCCTGTCCATGATCCAATCCTTTTCCTGATCTTCTCTATCAGAGGAAGAAAGTCCGAGATAGTCATACTCTTCGTTAGGAGTGGTAATCCCAAGTACCTTACTGGAAGCCTTCCTGTTGCAAACTGAAAATGACGAATCATCTCTTCTTCTCGTTATTTATTCCCAGCCATGAATAAAAAAAAATTCTCCATACTGTTTTTTAAACCACTCATCTTATCAAAATGATCAAAAACTTTCAAGAACCCTTCAACTGAGTGTGTTGTTCCATCAGCAAAAATCATCAAATCATCAGCAAAACACAAATGCGTGAGATCAATATTCTTACATTTCGGATGGTAACCAATATCTCCCCTCTTAGCTGCCCCATCTAGCATCTTGGATAAGACATTCATGCAAATCACGAACAAATATGGAGAGAGAGAGCAACCTTGCCTTAAACCTCTCTTACTCTGAAAATACCCTGCTAGTTCTCCATTTACTTGGACTGAGAATGAAGCTGTGGTAATACAACGATCAATCCAGCCAATGAACTTATTCGGAAGACCCAATGCTCTCAGAATATTCAGTAGAAACGACCACTGCACTGAGTCAAACACTTTGGAGATGTCTACTAGTAATGCACATCGAGGAGAGATATTATCATTATGATAGTCCTTCACAATTTCCGTTGCAAGCAAAACATTTTCCATTAGAAGGCGCTCCTTAATGAATGCCGACTGGTTCAGAGTGATAAACTTTGGCAATATACTCTTCAGCCTGTTAGCAATAATCTTCGATATTACCTTATATAGCACATTGCATAAGGATATGGGTCTATAATCCTTCATCATTTTCGCTTCCTCCTTCTTCGGTATTAAGGCTAAGATTGTAGAGTTCAAACCTTTCGGCAAGAAACCTTTGATGAAAAAGGATTGAATAGCCACTGTGATATCCTCCCCAATAATATCCCAAGCATCCTTGAAGAATTCACAAGTGAATCCATCAGGCCCTGGAGCTTTATTGCTTGGCATTCTAAACAGAACTTCCTTTATCTCTTCCCTCATTACTTCTTTATCCAGCTTTACACAATCCACTTCACTACATTTGAAATCCAACATCTCAGATAACTCTTCCACAGATACTCCCTCAAATTCCAAAGGTTCTCTCCTCATAAACTCATCTTCTGACTTAGCTATTGATCCATCTTCCCTCTGGATCTCATGAATAGCATTTCTAACTTCACGAATTTTTGTTGAGCAGTGAAAGAAATGATTATTACCATCCCCCACATCTAGCCAATGAACCTTTGATGTTTGCTTCAAAAAGACCTCCTCCAAGCTTGCTAGATTTTGCCATCTATCATAAGCCAAACTCTCACTTCTAATCGCTGCCACAGTAAGTTTCCAAAGTTTCTTTTTGCCTTAAGCATAGCTCTTGATATGCTTCTCTTGTCTTCTTGGGAAGATCACCCAGCTTACTTTTACTAAGAACTCTCAAAGGCTGTTTCAGAGCTTTTAGTCTCTTCATAAGCATAAACATCGCTGAAGTCGAATGAAATAAAGATTCATACCCTCTCCAATGATCTTCCATTAAAGGCTTGAATTCCTTCATCTTCGAGATTACATTTGTGAACTTGAAAGGCTTTCTTTTCCTTTCTCCTTCCTTTTCCAATTGAATTCTACATCTTAAATGATCAGAGCATCCTCCAGGCTCAAATACACAGTAAGCTCTCGAATCATTTAGCCATTCCTCATTTACAAGAACTCTATCCAGCTTTTTACATATCAGACCCTCCTCTCTTTTGTTGCACCAAGTATACTTTGCTCCATGGTAGCTCAAATCTGTAAGTCTGCAGTATCTTACTAAATCCTGAAAGTCCCTCATACCCACCGGTAGTCTTGGAGAACTTTCAAAACCAGAGTGTTCTCCTCCCTCTAGAATCTCATTGCAGTCACCAACCAACATCCACTTTTAGTTTTTAAACATGGGAGCATCTTGATGATCTCTCAACTCTTCCCATAAACTCTTTCTTTCCTCCATAGCATTGAACGCATAGATAAACGAACAAAAAAATTCCTCAGGTTTTCCCGGAAGAAGAATTGAACAAGTGATAAGTTGAGCACTCTTATACACTGGTGTCATTCTTACTTCTGATCTCCAAAGAACCCATAACCTTCCGAGTCTGTTATACTCATAGTTCGATAAGAAATCCCAACCATGAAAAACCTCATCCACAATCCTCTCTGCTTTCTTTTCCTTCACCCTTGTTTCTATGAGACAACCAAAAGAATAGACTGATCTCTCACCCATTTCCTTACCACTTCATGTTTTGTAGACTTGTTGAACCCTCTCATATTCCATTGAATTTCATTGATTTGATAATTATCATTATCTAAAAATAATTTATATTATATTCTAAAATCTTTATTAGCGTTAATGAACAATTATATTTGTTAACATATAATTAACCATAAATAAAAAAAACTTTATTGATAATCAATCCTTGTATAAAAATAGGTTATCTTGTTTTCCTTATTTCTCATGTTTTATGATTTTGACTAATGATTAATTATCACTCTTAATGAATATTCATATTTATTAATATATAATTAACTATAAATTAAAGACAAATTAATATATAATTAACCTTAGTTAAACAAAATTCTTGACTATCATTATCTAAAAATAGTTTATATTAATTAACCATAAACTAAAAGAATTTTTAGTTGCTAGAGCCTGCAAGAAGAGGGAGTTGGGTTTGGAGATCTATTTGCAAGTTGAGACACATTGATCGGCCTATGGTGTACTGTGAAGTGGGGTCTGGAATCACTGCCAGCTTCTGGCAGGATAATTGGACATCTCTGGGTCCGCTGATTGAACTGGTGGGGGACAGAGGTCCGCAAGTGACAGGCTTAAGGCTTGATGCGGTTGTGGCTGATGCTCTCACCAGTGAGGGTTGGTGGTTGGACAGAAGTAGAAGCAGAAGCCCATTGATTACTCAGCTAAAGTCTTTATTACCTGATGCACAGGCGATTATCAACTCTGAGCTAGATGATACGTATGTTTGGTACCCAGTTGCTGGACGAGGCAGTGGGAGATTCTCCACGAGTGAGACTTGGAGAGTACTGTTTCCTGCTCCTCCTTCGGTCTTCTGGTACAAAGCTATTTGGTTCTCTGGACGTATTCCAAAGCATGCCTTCTTAGCTTGGATTGCTGCAAGAGATAGAATGGTAACGAGGGATAAACTGATTCGTTGGGGCCTGCAAGTTCCTTCTGTATGTGTGCTCTACTCAAGACAGGATGAGAACCGACAGCATCTGTTCTTTGACTGCATCTTCAGTACGCAGGTTTGGAGGTACTTCTTGTCTCGTCTTAATGTGAGTCCCCCGCAAAGCTTTGAAGATGTGTTAAGATGGTTGGTAGCTCCCTCGAGAGAGGAAAACGTGATGTTGATTCTCAGGCTAGTTTTTCAGGCGGTGGTTTACTTAATTTGGAAAGAGAGAAATCAGAGAATTCATACTGCTGTGGAGAAGTCACCAGGCAGTATAATAGCAGAGATCAGTCAGACTTTAAGGCTCAGGTTGGACCCTATTGCTCGTCGTCAATTGCTCCCTGCAGATCGTCCTTCAGTTTTGGCGGTTTGGATGAACCTCTTTGTGGGTTAATTTTATCTTCCTTTTGCAGCTTCATTAAACCCACTTGTTTTGGGCTCGTTTAGGGTCCTTATGAATTTTGCTGTTCTGAGTTTCAAGTTAATAAATAAAGTTTAAAAAAAAAAAAAAAAACTAAAAGAAAAAATTAATATATAATTGGCTATTACTTAAAAATGAATTTCATTGATTTAATATTTATCATTATGTAAAATATAAATTATATTATGTTCTAAGGTCTTTATTAATGTTAATGAAAAATTATATAATTAACCGTAAATTAAAAACAAATTTCATTGATAATCATCCTTGTATAAAGATAGTTAATGTTGTGTTATTTAAAAAAATATTTTACATTATATTTTATTAGAAATTTTTAAATTAGAAGATAAGTCCATATCTATATTTTATATAATATTAATGTATATATTAGTATTTTCAAATTTATTTTACGCAATAAAGATAATTTTATTATATTGACAAACTTTGTCATATCTAAAAACTTGATATTTAATTTATCTATCTATACTATTATTTATGAAGTGATTTGACTTATGTGTAATATTCTCCTTAATTTTAGATTTTTGTTTTACTAATTTGTCGTGTTCTCCGTGATTTTATGCTTAATCAATGATTTGCATAAATATTTTTCATATATTTTAATAGTAAAAATATTTGAAGACATGATAATTACAATTTTTCACTATACCAATATTTAATATTATCTAATTTATTCATTAAAGTTTTAATATATTAGTGAATAATTCGTTATATTTCACTGATTACAAATTAATGTTTTAAAAATATCTTGAAAAAATTAATAAAAACGTGTTTGAAAAAAAGAAAAGATAACCCTATATATTTTTCTTGCGTTTATATACATATTTCTTAATTATTTTTTAATTTTATATATGCATATAATAATTAATTTATTATTATATATCTATTCTATACTATTATTTATGAAGTGATTTGGCTTATGTGTCGTATTCTCCTTAATTTTAGACTTTTTTTTACTTATTTTTCATATTCTTCAAGATTTTAGGCTTAATCAATGATTTGCTTAAATATTTTTCATATATTTTAATAGTAAAAATATTTGAAGACATGATAATTATAATTTTTCACTATACCAATATTTAATATTATCTCATTTATTCATTAAAGTTTTGATATATTTAGTGAATAATTCGTTATTTAACTGATTACAAATTAATATTTTAAAATTATCTTGAAAAAATAATAAAACGTGTTTGAATAAAAGAAAAGATAACCCAATATATTTATCTTGCTTTTATCTACATATCTTAATTATTTTTTTTAATTTTATATACCTATATAATAATTAGATTTATTATTATACTAAAATATTAAAATATTATAAAAAATATTATAGAAATTTATTTATATTTTTATAAATATATATAAACTATATATTTTTAAAAACATATTAATTTTATTAACGATGTTTATAAGCTGTAACAACAAATTTGATTTATATTTGTTTGTTAATGTGACTTTTTGTAGTTTTTTTCTAATTATTATTACAGTTGCAAAAATAACATTTATTTGATATTTAAGTTGAAAATTAATATTTATTTTATTTTAATATTTTTTATGAGAATGCTATTTAAAAATATTTTTAAATATGCTCAAAAAGAGAATATTTTCAAAATATTATTTTTTATTTAAAATATGTACCTTATATTATAAACCTAATTATGCTTACTTTTAATTTCTTTCAAGAGTTTCATAGAGTTACGACTTTGTTTTAAGTAAAACTCCTTTAGAAGGCTATTATATAAAGAAAAGCATGATTTTATATTTTTAATAAAATATTTTCCAAAATAATAGTTATAATTATTAAATCTTGAAAGTTAAAGACCACTTGAATATAAAAAAATGATTTAACAATAAAGCAATATCATTCTATAGAAAGTAGCAATTTCTATTTTAGAGTAAAAAAATATAGATTGATTATAGCTTATTTTTCTCTATTATAGCATTTAAAAATTAAAATAATAATAGATATAAAATGTTTTTGTCTTATACATTACATATTAATCTTTTGTTTGTCAATATCGTCTGTTTGCGTGTTTATTTATTTATTATGATATGTATTTTAAAATATAATTATAATCAATATTTTAATTAAAAATGATTCATATAATATGTAAAGTTGGATTGGTTTAACATTATTGTGTTTTTGATTTATTTTGACATTTTGATATCTTCAAAATTTTGGCTTGAAAACGTCAATTTTTATTAAGAATTATGTATTTGCTTATTTAATTATATAAACAAATATGTTTTAAATTAATATAGTAAAAAATGATTAGAGATAACAATATATTTTAAAATAAATGTATTTTTTATATTTTAACTAATAATACATTTACTAATAAATATCAATAAAAGAACTGTGCCTGCAAATGCGGGCAAGACACCTAGTTACTATATATTTCAAAAGCATTAGTGTTTGTAATTTTTGTTATTTGATAAAATATATGTTACGATAAAAACTTGTATATATAATGAGTTTATTGTTCAATTTTATTAAATATTTTGACTTTGTAAAAATTAATTTAGTTTAATTTTTTTTCAACGGATAATGCATTTATTTTAAAATATTTACAAAATATTATGTCCGCACGTGAGGACAAAATACCAATTTTTAAATAAAAAAGAGGAAAATATAGTGGGGGATTTTAGCATATCTTGGAATATGTGAATGAATAGTGAATATTTCCAAAGGTGTAAAGAAATGACCAACCAAAAATATAAATGATATAAAAGGAAGACTTCCTAAGAAATCTTCTCGAAGAAGACTTAAGAAGTTTTCTACGTTTATTTTTATTAAACTTCAATTTCTCTAAACTTAAAATGAATTTTATATATTTTATTGTTAATTCATGTTTATTAGTCAATATTAGAACTCTTGAGTGGAATTCAAATTTTTTATTAATTATGAGGTTACAAACATTCATGTTTATTAATATTTCTAACCGATTCGAGAAGACTTCTCGGAAAGTCTTCTATTTGTTATTGTATAATTTTTATTTTCAAGAGATCTAAGTAACTTATTATTTATGTTTTTTAATTTTCATAAATGTTAAGTAACTTCAAGAAAATAAAGCCATGTGAATTAATGTGTTTTTAGATAAAAGATATAATTTTTAACTTTCATAAAATTTAAAGTTTCAACTTTCACTTAAATTTAAATTTCCCACTTAAATTTCTGGCTTATTTTTTAGTCTCCCGCTTAATCTGCAGAGAAAACTTCTGGAGTAATCTTTCAAGAAGAAGTTTTCTGAGAGAAAACTTAACTTGTTCTTTCATTAATTTTAAGAGAATTTCGTTAAGAAGTCTTATGTTATTGATAATATTAAAGGAATACTTCTCATACGACTTTACTGAAGTCTTCTGAAAATTATTCTAGTGATAATATTTGATTTTTTTGTGAGTTTGCAAAGTTTTTTTTAGAATCTTCTCCCTTAGTCTTAGTATCAATAACTTCAATAATATTATAGACATTAACATATTTACCAAATTATTTTTATTAACATCTTTTCAATTTTACAAAATAATTCACAACTAAACGAATACATATAGCAATCATAAAACAAACCATAAACAAAACTATTACAATTGGATCTTGGGATCATTCCTTTTGACATAGATAAGCATGAACTCCACTTAAGTGACAAAATAATTCAGAAGACTTCCAAAAACGTTAAAAGACTTCAGAAGACTTCCTAGTAAGTTTTCCAAAAAGTCTTCTTAGAAATCTTCTAAAGTCTGATTCAGATCTTAAAAAACCCGCAAACTCAAAAACGTTCAAATGGCACCAACAGAAAAAAACTTCATTTTTGTTTTCTTTAAATAATAAATAAAAAGTCATATTATGTTGAATCTAAAACTTGTAATAATCTAACATATAAAACACTCAGAATACATATTTAAAATTTATAGATCTATTTTTAAAGTAATGAAAGATAAAAACCATATAATGAAAAATCTACAAAAAAAATAAATTTATGAGAAAGACATTAGAAAATGAATTTTCAAATTTTATTGATCTACCTTTAAAGTACTGAAAGATGAGAACAATATAATGAAAATCCTACAAATCGAGATAAATTAGTGAGAAAAACATAAGAAAAATGAAAAATTGATATAATATTTTGAGTTTCCAAGTTCAAAGAAATTAGAGAGAGGTTAAAGAGTTTTATAGTGAAAAATATTATATTTTTGTTGCAAAAATTTGAGAAGAAGATAGGGAATGTGTAAATTTATTTCACATAGAGAGACAAAAATATTCAAATTAGGTTAAATATGTTCGATTCAGAAGACTTCCAGAGAAGTTTATAAACCTTAAATTTACTATTTGCCGAGAAGATTTCCCCATATGTCTTATAGTTTATTATTCTAATTGAAGACTTTTGAAAGACTTTTGGAAAACTTCGATTTAAGCAAAAAACTGAATTTCTTCTAAAAATTTAAGCGGAAATCCTAAATTTTACTAAAATTTAGACACAATATGTCAGAAGATTTGTTGACTTATGTGAGTCTTCCAGACCTTATAATCAAGAAACTAAGCAAAAAATACATTTTTAAACTTAACAAATACTTAGAAAGTTATTAAATCAAGTTATTATATAGTCACTAAACAGATATATGTCAAATTATTTTTTTTAAAAGAATATTAGATTTCAAAATCTAGCCGTAAAAATACTAAAAATATTATAACTTATGTGACCAAATCCTAAACCAAAGACTATTATGATTCAATCTACATTTACTCATTTATGTTGAAAATAATTCAATTTTAGTAAAACTAACTTTACATAATTTATAAATGTTTATTATTATATTATTTAATTTTTTTCTCCATCAAAATATTTTTAAGAAAATTTATTAATTAATCTTAAGATCTAATACATGAGAAGACTTTTCCCAGGAGACTTCTGGAAAACTCTGATTTAAGCGGAAAACCTAAATTATTCTATTAGTCTAGGCGAGATTTTACTAAAATTTAGGCATGATATGTCTGAAACTTTCCAAGAAGTTTTTTGCGAGTCTTCTAGACCAAATAATCAAATAATTACGCAAAAAATACATTCTTAAACTTAGAAGATACATAGAAATGTTTAAATCAAATTATTAGATAGTCACTAAACACATATGTGTTAAATTAAAAAAAAATATCTAACCCTTAAAATACTAACAATTACCAAACCATAAAATATCATAACGCAATATACTTTTACTCATCTATGTTAAAAATAATTAAATTTTATTAAATCTAAATTTATATCATTTATAAATGTTAATTAGTACATGATTTCAATTTTTTCTCCATCAAAATATTTTTTATAAAAAATGTTAAAATTATTTTAAAGATTTACTAAACGAGAAGAATTACTTACGAAAATGTCCTTCTCAAAAGTTTTCTCAAGTGGAATGTTATAATTGTAAAACTCAATACATTATTTTTATCTTGTCATAAAAGAATTGTTGTAATTTTATTAGCCTTTTGGGTTATGTTTTTATTTGATTGAATTTAGAATATATATTTTTATATTCAAAATCAAAATTTTGAGTCATTTTTAGCAAATTTTCCATGGTAATACGGTGAAATATTTTTTATTGTTATTGGGTGCACCTTAATTATATGATAATAACTTTTTACACTTTAAATAATTACTGATTTAAAAAAAATTTTATATGAAATAAAATTTTTCTATAATTAATTTTATATTATTGTAAGATGTCAATTTATACTTAAAATATACTGAAAAATAAGTTAAATAATTATAATAAGAAGTAAAGTATTTTTTACTAAGTTTAACATATTTGTTAATTTCCGAATAAATTTTATCAATACAATTTATATTTTACTATTCCGCAATCCAGTCAGAGAAAAATATTTATCACGTCGTGTTTGTTTATTCAGTAGATTTAGAGTTGTCTACAGTTCAATTATTTTTTCCAGTGATTCATTGAGATATGTTTTACCAATGTAAATTGATGGTAAAAGTAAAAAAAAGAAGGTGACAAATCACTAAACCTGGGGGGTTAAAAACCCTACACAACCACCACCGTCTCTCAGTCGCAGCATCCCCACCATGTCAGAGCGTGACCGCCGCGAACGAGAGAGGGATAGAGACCGTGAACGCGACCGCGATAGACGCCGAGACAGAGACGACCGTGACCGTCACCGCCACCACAGCAGGCGCAGAACTCCCTCTCCAGATCCCCCCTCGCGGAAACGGCCTCGCCGCGACTCAGCGGAAGACGACGACAAAGAAAGGAGTCGCAAACGAGATGTGGCGAAGGAGGAGCAACCTAAGAAGAAGAAAGAGGAGAAACAACAACCAAGCGGCGGAGGAGGAGAGACGGAGGAAGGGATGGATGTGAATGAGATTGAGATGATGAAGATGTTAGGGATCCCTACTGGATTCGACTCCACGAAAGGGAAGCATGTTGAAGGCGCTGACGTCAGCGGGATTAGGGCTGTTACGAAGCGACAGCCGAGGCAGTATATGAACCGTCGCGGTGGATTTAACCGTCCTTTGCCTGCTGAGCGTAACCGCTGAAGGTTAGGGGCTTCTTTACAAAAACCTTCCCAAGTTTATATGTCTTTCTTGATGTTACCACAGCCTAGCTTCTTACATCGATTAAGATGTGCGAGAGTCATTTACCCATAGGTCTCTCGACTGCTGAGTTTATAAATTACTGTGTGGACATAGAGCCCACATCTCTTACTGTGAAGAGGTTAAGTCATTTCAAATTTTCATGATCCTTAACTAGAACCTTGTTGTTGCGACTCTTTGCACTTAGTTTCTGATTATTGAGATAATCATTAATTTCCCTCTCCTCTAAACCTATCTTGCAGGTCCTTGTCATGCTGTCTTAAACACGAGGTCAGATGATGAGAGTTCGAGTTCAATTATTTCCCGGTCTCTGTTTTAATGTCCTTAGAGAACAAGCATGTACTCTCTGAATTTATAAACATTCTCATGAGTTATCTTTTAGGGGGTTTAGAGTTGTCAATGATGTGTGTGTAATCTCCAGGCTCTAACTTTTCGACTATGATTTAGTTGAGTTTTGCACTATACAAGAAGCGCACTTGGGTGTTGATTCCAAACTTGTCGTTATGGTTTACAAATGAAGCAAATTTGATTTAGAAAAAAAAAGATGGATTCAAAAAGATTTAATGCCAGAGCTTGAGGCAGATTCCAGCAGGTACAACACCAGTTGTTAATGATCTCTTGCTCAGTATGCATTCTGAGAATGTATCCACAAGCTGTTGTCCCAAAGAAGACTGATCATCCATGAATGTCTCAACAAAAACTTCACAACTCTTCTCGATGAGTAGCTCTTAAGCTATACCATGTCAACAACCTTTCCCTAAAATCTCTAGTCTATATGCCCTTGCCCTCAACATCTAATGACTAACGGTCTTTCGCGATTTGACCCAAGTCTTTACCGTGTGTAATGTGTGTGTGTGCTTAAATATGCTGGAGGAAACAAGTGAAGGAGGCGAAAGAGACTCGGCGTGTGGATGTTTTTTGTTACCATGTTTATTTAGGACAGAAGCTGTACAAGGAGGTATCGGAATCTGTTAGAATTCATGTATTAGGCGGTGTCGCAGTGAAGAAGCTCACTCATTCTACAAATACTTCAAAGGATTACTATTTAGCTATATGTAATACAAATTATGATGTAGCTATTAACATGTTAACTGCTGTTTACCAAAAAAAAAGTTAATTACTCTATAAAAATTTTAACATTTTAATTTGCCAATAAAGATTGTCGGCTCAATTTTGATATTAGCTAGACTTAGGCAAACACCAAGAACGGCTAGACCGTGTTTTTCAGTAGAATGGCACGTACGATATCTTGGACTAGTTTAGAACGGATCAAATTTTGGTTAAAGAGAGACGAATGCATTCATTAAGATTAATTTGTTAGAACACATAAACGAGTGATTAAACAGAATGGTTACTATTAAAAATCTTACAAAGTTAAAGACGACAACATGAATATTATTAAATCACTCGTAATCCTTAACCTATCTCCGATCTTTGGAGGAAGATGATAATGAAGAAGAAGAAGAAGAGCTCGTTCTGTAATCCTCAGACTCCTTAGTTCTCTCCAATTCACCACAAGAATTCGAACCACCGTGACGGGCATTCTTATAATCTGATATATGTATCATACATGAAAATTAAATGTTTGTGTAAAGTGGTTACACGTATATACATAAATAAAAAATCAAAATGTCATTTCTAATGAAACTTAAACTAACTGAAGAATCACGATATTCTACTAATAACAAACCTTAAATCATGATTTGCATAAATGTTTGATCTTACATTCAATATATATATATATATATATATATATATATATATATATATATATATATATATGTAACGCTTAATTTACCTCGACTAAGCATGCTTTGGGTTGAACATTTAGAGAAATATTTGTTACGAATAGTCTTCCACTTCCAAAGCTTAAACTTCGCCGGAAAAAGAGAGCGTTTATTTGATTCTCCGAACGAAGGTTTAGTGAGGCTACGGCTGAGGTGTGCGGGAGGAGGAGTAATCGGAGGAACGATTTCTTCAGGGGGAGGATTGATCGGAGTTCCTGGCTGCATTTCCCACTTGAAAGGAACTCCATCGTCGAGACTCCGATGATGGTAATAATAAAAGAGTCTTGAAGAAACTCCCACCGATGAGCTTCTTGAGATCTCTGATCCTCTCCTGCATAAGTTATCCTCCATCAACAATGACGAAGCTTTTGGTGTTGGAGTTGTGTTTTTGTGTTCTTGATTCATGATGAATGTTCGTGTGAAGAGATAGGGGCAAGAGAGAAGAAATGTGTGAGTATTTTGCTGGCTGGATCATAAAAGATATGAGAGCTTTGAGATTTATGGAGATGATATTAAATGAAATTATACGTATATATAATTAAGGAAAGACAGAGATCCTATCCAGTGTAAATGGGGTAAGAATGGGGTTTATCAAAAAAAAAAACATATTATAGGTTACATGGGTTTATTATTTGAATCTTAGACGCACATTATTATTACATGTAACGGGTTTGATCATTATGAGTGTGATATCATTTTAATATCATGGGTTTGAGTTTATTTCATACAAACAGCCTCTGTTGCGTATATATCTGCCCTCTGGTGGCTTGTTTGGTTGCTTGTGCACCTAAAAATGTGTAACTACGAGACGATACATCAAAGTTTAATCAAACTAGTTGTAGTTTAGTAGTTTTCATCGATTTAGGTGGAGGATAATATCAGATTTAGTTAGCAAACCCCAATATTTATTCTAAATAAACGAGTAAAGAAACTCAATTAGCCGGTAGAAGAAATAAACTATCACAATCAAAAACATTTATTGCATATATTTTCCATTAAGGAAATACTGCTGTTATTGCTTTATAGAGATAGGCTTGAATGTTTTTTTTAGTTATCTAAATTAAATATTTGATTTCCTTATATGTATCTTTTCTTTTGTTAAAACTTAAAAATCACATTATATATGTGGTGATGTTAACGCGCTCTTCATCATTTATTGTTTGGCTTGCAAGAAATAGCCTTTCATTGAGCTCGTACTTAGCTGGTTTATTGAATTTAAAGAAGATAATTGAGTTTTTGAAAGAAAATCACATTGTCTGTGTCACAATCTATCTATACTATTATTTATGAATTAATTTTGCTTACTTGTCATGTTTTCCATAATTTTAGGCAATTTTGCTTATTTGTCATATTTTTCACAATTTTAGTTAATTTACTTTTTATTATGTTTTTAATAATTTTAGTTTTGATTATTTTTCATATTCTCCATAATTTAGGTTATTTATTTTTTCACGTTATTAATAACTTTAATTTGTAATTTTATTTATTTGTCATATTATTGCATAATTTTAGGTGGTAATTGTTGTTTTGCTTACTTGTCCTATTTTCCATGATTGTAAGATATTTTGATTATTTGTCATGTTTTACTATTTTTAGATGTTTATTTGTCATATTCTATTATTTAGGTTGAGTCATTAATTTTAATACATAACTTTTTGAAATGTTATTTCTTAAACACTTTAGTGATTATTTAATAAATATTTTCATTGTATTTAGAGATAATTATTATTAAAGAGTATTATCAAATATGAGAAATAATTTTTATATTTTTATTAAGGTTTTTTACTTTAATAATATCAAATGGTTAATATTTTTTTAATTTTTATTTATTTTAGAAAGAAAATATACTTCACTTTTATGCCACCAAATTATCTCATCAATGAAAAAATAGCTAGGTAATTCGATTCATTTACATCAAGATCATGAATGTTTGAAATCTTTATTATGCAGGAGACATTGCTTTTACGAATTTGAATTGAACGGTGATGAGGTGAAAAATATAATCTCTTGCCTAAACAATCTTTAGTTAAATAGAAGTAGTTTTTAATTATTATAGATTTTGTTAATATGTGTCACTATAAACTCATACAAAAAAAGAAATTCATATAAAATGCAATTAAGACTTTCATGAAGAATAATTTGATTTCATAAGCTTTACTGATAAAGGTTTATTTTGTAATTTTATCTATACTATTATTTATGAAGTAATTTTGCTTTCTTGTCATGTTTTCCATAATTTTAGGCAATTTTGCTTATTTGTCATATTTTTTCACAATTTTAGTTAATTTACTTCTTTATTATGTTTTTAATAATTTTAGTTTTGATTATTTTTCATATTCTCCATAATTTAGGTTATTTAGTTTTTCACGTTATTAATAACTTTAATTTGTAATTTTATTTATTTGTCATATTATTGCATAATTTTAGGTGGTAATTGTTGTTTTGCTTACTTGTCCTATTTTACATGATTGTAAGATATATTGATTATTTGTCATGTTTTACTATTTTTAGATGCTTATTTGTCATATTCTATTATTTAGGTTGAGTCATTAATTTTAATACATAACTTTTTGAAATGTTATTTCTTCAAAACTTTAGTGATTATTTAATAAATATTTTCATTATATTTAGAGATAATTATTATTAAAGAGTATTATCAAATATGAGAAATAATTTTTATAGTTTTATTAAGGTTTTTTACTTTAATAATATCAAATGGTTAATATTTTTTAAATTTTTATTTATTTTAGAAAGAAAATATACTTCACTTTTATGCCACCAAATTATCTCATCAATGAAAAAATAGCTAAGTAATTCGATTCATTTACATCAAGATCATGAATGTTTGAAATCTTTATTATGCAGGAGACATTGCTTTTACGAATTTGAATTGAACGGTGATGAGGTGAAAAATATAATCTCTTGCCTAAAAAAGTTTTAGTTAAGTAGAAATAGTTTTTAATTATTATAGATTTTGTTAATATGTGTCACTATAAACTCATACAAAAAAAGAAATTCATATAAAATGCAATTAAGACTTCCATGAAGAATAGTTTGATTTCATAAGCTTTACTGATAATGGTTTATTTTGTAATTTTATCTTTTATGTTAATTTATATTATTAATAAAACTTTATTAGATTATTATGATGCTAATATGTTTTAAATGTGTAGTAACAAAAAATATATCTTCTGAATTAATTTCATATTTGAAACTAATTAAATAATTTAGATTGTAATTAAAAATAATGTTAAATTTTGAATTAGTTAGATATATATTAATCCGCACAAGTGTGTGGGCCACCATCTAGTCAAAACATAAGAAAGAATCTCTGTCCGTCAATCTATCTTATTAAAGTTAAAGTACAAAATTAGAGTATTTGTAGACTTGAATATGAGTATTAAAAAATATAGAGTGTTTGAAAACATGGATTGTAGTCTTTTAAAAAAATAAATTTATTTGAAAACAAAGATATTAGTATTAAGTAAAAGAATAATAGGTTTAAGTTATTAAGTCCATTATAAAACGATATTGTCAATAAATATAAAAAAATACAATACATAACTCAATTTGAAATACTAACTCAAATTATGGCATTTATATTTCATATTAAGTTATAAAAATATAATATATGTAATTATTTATATGATGGCACATATAAAATACTATTAATTATATGATTACTTATATGATGATACGTATAAAATACATTTTATGATGTAAATATACGATATATAATAATGACTAAGAATGAGTTTTCGGGTACCTATACAGGTTTGGTTCTGATCGGTTTGCGTTTCGAGTTTTCGAGGTCAAATATTTCAGTCATATTAAGATGTTTCTAAATTTTTGTTTGAGTTTTATTTGGATCTTTGCAGGTTTGGTTCAGGTTTGGATAATCCATTTAAATTATTTTAAAAGTTTTAAATCATTATATATTTTAAATTTCTCAAAATATTTAAATAAAATAAGACATTATCTATAAATTTAAATAACATATGTCAGAATACCTTAGCTTAACATATCAATTGGTTTGATTTAAATTTTTGGATACATAATCAATAATTATTTTAACTATTTTGGTGAGAGTATATACTTTAACTATTTTAGATATTTATTTTTGGCTATATATATATATATATATATATATATTTTCAAATATTTTAAACCAATTTAAAAGTATCATTCTTGATGTTTTATATACGTTAAATCTAAAAAATAATTAATATGTATAAGTATATAAATCTATTTTAGATAAATTCAGGAATCCGAATACTTTGGTTCAGATCAAATTCAGTTCTCTAAATAACAAAATTTTGAATAATTCGAATATTTAATCAATTTATATTTGGATTTGGTACTATATTTTTGGATCGGTATTGGTTCTGTTTCTCGGATTCATTTTGCCAAACTCTAATAATTACATTAAAAACAAATATTATCATATTTTTCAAAATATATGTCCGCGCAGATGCGCAGATCAAAGTCTATAATCATGTATTTTAATAACAAACGAAATAAATATATTGATTGGAAATGAAATAAAACACAATCAGAAAAATACATAGTTTATCTGAGACTAGGGGTGTTCAATCCGGATATCGGTTCGGTTTTTTCGGTATTTCGATATTTCGGTTAGTAAAATATAACTACCATTCTAAATCCATATTTACTTCGGTTCGGTTTGGTTTATATACCGTCAGTTTTTTGTTTATTTGGTTTTATACCAAAAAATATAATTCTTTACTTTATGATCATTTTATATAAATTTTAGAGTCATGTTATCAACACAATCATTTATTAAAAAATATTATATGTTTAAATAAAAGAACGAAAAAATATTTCTACCATCTTATAAAATAATCAAATATAGAACTAAAATTAAAGCTCAAAATTTTGAAAATAAAAATAAAAAACTAAAACCAAAACAGAAGCACAAAGCACCAAAGAAATTTTTTATATTCTTTCATATTTAGCGTTCATCAAAGTCATGTTTTTTAAAATGAACACAAATCTCTGTTCGTTTATAGATTAAAAACAATTATGAATAATTTTCACTAATTATTGTCCATCAAATTTATAATCTTTATTTCAATTTAGTCAATGCTAAAATAAAACAAAAAGATCAAAAAGAAGACTAAGAAAATAAGAAGCATCGATTGCGATAAATTGTTATTTAATTATACTTCAAGTGTTTTACATATCATGACTTCTTTTTACTACTGTAAAAATATGGTAATAGTTATTGGCAAATAAATTAACTTATGATTTTCATATTTATATGAAAATATATACATATTTATATGTTTCTGTTTTTGATCGGATTTATTCGGTTTATTCGGTTTTATCGGTTATATACCGAACCATATCCAAATCCTACGGTTTTTAGAAAATAACATCCATTCGGTTTGTATGGTATATATCAAATCCAAACCATATTATCTATTTCGGTTCGGTTTTGCCATATTAAACAGGCCTATTTGAGTTTTAATAAAATAAATACAACAATAATTACAAACAAATAATATATTTCATAAAAGTAAAAAATAATACTCCCGCTTTCGAGTGTAATTATAACGATAATAACGGTAATTACAACGATACAAACAAATATTAACAGTGCGGATAAAAATCTAGTATTGAATTAAAAGATATTCATATATGTAACTGGATATTGACGGAGAGTTAGGAGAAAGATGGGCTCATACCATTTTAATTGGGCCTTGTAACTATAATTAATCGGGGGCTTATATGTAATTAGATTTATCTGTTGCACCAGTGCGAGTGTAGATGAACGAACAATGATGATTATCATTGTGTTTGGTTAGAAACAGACCAAAATCAGCGGGCGATTGTTTGATTGTTATTAAATTTGTAGTTATCATCGGGGAGTGAAATAAGCAGACATTAACGTATGTCTGTAGAATCGAAAAAACAAAAATCGAGACAAATTAATTGGAAGATTAAAATAAAGTGAAACTTGATCAAAATCTGTTGAAAACTATGTAACCGAGGTAAGTTTTTAAACATTTTCCATGCCTCCCATGTCGGATCTTCGAGTCTTCTTCTTCGAATCCCAAGTTATAAAATAAGTGAATCTATTTCATCGCTTATCACCACGATTATTTATAAATAAATTAGTGATTGCTTCAAACCAAAGAAAATATGCTTCTTGTGCTTCGTTTTCATGTCTTCTTGGGTTTGCTTAGCTCATTCACCTCTGGCTTCTTGGATCCACTCCCTAACAAAAATTTAATATTTCACCATTATATCATAAGTTCATAACTATGCTACTTGTTTCTTCTACAAACTAATCTTCTTTTTTTTGTGGGGAGAGTGGGGTAGGGTGGTCAAACTTCTACAAACGTATCTCATTTTGTATTTAACAAAAAAAACGAAAGAAATGTATGGTATTTATTTTTGACATCAAAGATCTATCATACTCCCGAATATAACATTCAACCTAGCAAACATATCTATGACAAGGTACGCTTTTGCTATGCTATATATACTCGTATAGTATGGTTACAAAACTAGTGCGTAGTATATATAAACTTTTTATATGCTATATCAATCTGGAATCAGTGGTGTCCCTCCAACTAACTTAGCTACAATGTGTAATTTACATGTCGTTTCTATTTAACCTTTGGATAATTGAGCGGACCAAAATCTAGAACTGTAGAGATTTTAGATTAGGTTGTTTGCACTTTACAGTCACTGGAATTTTTGAGTCTATGCTCGAACTTTGTTTACGAAATTTTGAAGACAAATGTATCTAAACTAGTTTACACTGACTTTTTGTTATTAGTACTGACTCAGAATCGGTGTGCGATGAGATAAATTGTAAAGAAAAGGTAGCTAGCCTAGGTATGTATGTGCCATGGACGTGTGAATTGTTGTGTGTGTTTTATTACTTTTTACTTACATTCTTGGTCTGTTTCATATGTATTGGTGTATGTGAGGAAAACGAAGATGACGTGGAGCTCCCGACCAGGCGCGAGTCAAGGAAGCGAGGCGTTCGGCGACGGCAGCGCGGTCGTCTCCGCAGTCCATGCGTTACAATTTACAAGATCTCTTTTACTATAACTTATTTCATTATATTTAATTGATCGTGTCGTTTTATAAAGTCTTTAATTCGGAGGTTCGTAGTTGTATTCGTTTATATGTATTATTATTATTTTGACTCTTGTAAAAATGTTGTAAAGATTTTCAACTTATGTTTTTCTGTCAGCTTGCTTATTGTCCACGTAAACCTTTTTATTATATATCTATACTGTGCATCACAAATTGAATTGAAATGAACAAAAAATGGGTTGAAATTGGTTGATAGGATATGATTATTGTAAAACAGTGCAACAAGAAAAAAGCCCTTCCAGTAAGCTCTTGTCCCAAGTCCCAACAGTGATAGATCAATGAAATCCAATTGCAAATTTGTTATAAGAATATATTTTAATACAAATGCACAAGTGAAACCATTCTTCATGAATCCAAACAAAATGGTAAATCTAATCTATTATATTAAAACAGAAGTCATGACTTCTAATTCATGTGTGATTTTTAATAAAATAGACTATCTAATAGAGTTGGTCACATCATTTTTTAATCATCATTAATTTTCATATTAGATAAAATACATTACATTATTCAATCATTAATAACTTTAATATTATACAAAAGATAATAAATTTCCAATATTTTAGAGATTTTATAAATAAAATTAACAATATACTGAATCCAACTTATATTTAAATCATATATATATTAAAATTTTGAAAAAACTATGTTAAAAAAAGATTTTAACAGATAATATTTTTCAAAAATTATATGTAAATATGTTAATTAATTTCGTGATTAGTTTTAAATATATTATACACTAATATATTCAGTTATTGCTTACAAAATAGAAAATAAATATTCTATCTTTTTATCAATTATATAATCAAAATAAATCATATTAAAAGAAAATTATTATGTTGACCTAAATATTTTAACAATATATTAATTTTCAAAAACAATGTATGTAAATATTTCACTAATTTTTTTAATTAGCAATGAAATATTATGATGCAATAATATATATTGTTAATATTTATAAAATTTTAAATAAAAATTCTGTCACACACTTATCTATTTTATAATCATAACTATACATGTTAAAATAAAATTATTATTTTGAACTACATATGAAAAAGTTATATTAAAGTGATAGATTATAAATTTTATTTTTATACATATAAAATATTTATGTTAACATAATAATTTGATGAAAGACTACAATACATGTATAAGAACAAAATATATTACATTTTTATATACAATAATGTATTATGTAAATGAAGAAATGTAAAAATATTACTAAAATGAAATCCAATTTTAAAAGACGGGTACAAATTTAACATAGATTAATACAAAATAGTTATCAAATATGTTTTTCATGCCATATTAATTTGTTTAATAATTAAATAGAAATGCAATAATATAAATATATAATAAGAAGAAAGAATACATGTGGTGGTTTTTTTTGTCATCAGCACATGTGATGGTTTTAAACATTTTACAACATATAAACTAAAAATTATTATATTTGAAATTCTTAAATAAACATTTAATATTAGACTAAAACTAAATAATGATCTAAAATAAATATATATACATAGAAAATTAAATGTTTAATTAAAATAAACATAATTCCCGCACGGTTGTGAGGGTCGAGATCTAGTAATCTATTAAAAGGAGAGTACAAAAAAGAAATACTCCTTAGTTTTCCACTCTATTTACATAAGAATACCACTAAAATTATTAATTAGTTTAGATTTTAATATTGTTGTCTTTTCCTTTTTTATTACTTAATTTTCCAAAATTTAATTTAAATGCATGTATTCAGTATTTTATAAAGTTGTATCTGCATTTATAAAATTAATGCAATTTGCAATTAATTTTTTGCTGAAAGTAAGTATAATTTGCATTAAAAATGTAAAAAGTGACATTTTTTGTTGAATAAGAAAAAACAGCTAAAATAACACTTATTCGAAGTATAACATATGTACGTTATTATATGCACTTTTCATCCAAATTTATTTGATATGATATTAAGTAATTCTAAAACTGTTTAGTTTGGGTAGGATATTCAGTGATTTTTAGCTGAATGTTACATATGTGATACTTAGTAGAGTTGTATTTCTATGTAAATATCTACCAAATAAATTTGTTATTTTTATTAAACTAAAAACATTATTTTATATTAAGTTAAGTAAGCTTTATTTTATTAATATCAATTCGATTGGAAACAACCCGGATTTGGCTAAGTAAAGAACTGATCCAATTGGTAGATCCAGTTTTTAAAACAATCAATATCAATTTGTTTGCTTAAATATTTAAGAACAATATACTAATAAAATTAAACACAACTAAAACCATAATCTTAATTTGATTATTTTTTCTTGTCAAACTCGATTTGATTCTTAAAGGAAATAAAATTAATATTCGTGCGGTTGCACATACGAAACCAAGACGTAGTTGACTGTTAATTACGGATCCATTGTTTACCGGGAAACTCAAAAGCAAATGTACTTTAAAACTAAATCTAAAGTTAAAAAATTTAAGACAACAATGAAACAAAAACGATAAACAAAATAATCGACACCTTTGGCACTCAATTTATGCCTTCCCTATTTATTTGACTATTTATAAGTACATACATTCACTTTCACCAGAGTCTCATCAACACCAACTCATCGCAGTCTCTTTCTCTTTCAACACCTGAAACACTTTGAGTTTATAATTAACAGTTATAGTTATAAATACCCTGAAACCCTATAATCTCAGTACAAGCGCTTTCCAGCCACAAAGCCAAGGATCTTCAAAAGTAATGTTTCATCAAGACAACACAACGCAACAACGTCGTGACACCACGACAAGAACACCATCCTTCATGCCAAGCCCTCTTTCGAGAAACCCTAATAGTAGCTCAAGCTCCGGAGCCGCCGGGAGATTCCCAAGGTTTGGACTCAACGTCGACGACGATCTAGTTTCATCCGTGGTTCCTCCGGTTACCGTGGTGCTCGAGGGACGTTCTATCTGCCAACGCGTTAGCTTAGACAAGCATGAGAGTTATCAAAGCTTGGCTTTGGTTCTGAGGCAAATGTTTGTAGATGGAGCTGATTCTGCTGCAGGGACTGATGATCTTGATCTGTCCAACGCCATTCCTGGACACCTTATTGCTTATGAAGACATGGAGAACGATCTACTCCTTGCTGGTGATCTTAGTTGGAAGTAATATATCCCTCTCTTAACTCTGAAGAATCTTTTTTATTATATTTATATAATATACTAATTTAGATATTTAGACCAGCTTAAACTATTTTCTAGCCGTGTTAGTTTTCTACGAATCAAATATTTATTTTTCTAATCATATAGTATTTGGAGTTCCGACATAATGCATACAAGCTAATGGTTATGCTCCGTACGAGTGTTCATGCAAGACTTCTTCTTTTCTTTTTATGAAGATGAAGACATCTTCTTTTCTTTATAAAAATGTTGATCTCTCAATGTTTGGTTTACTTGATTTCTATGACTTTAAAACAAACTTAGTTTGTTATCATGTGTTTCAAATTATATAACTCTTCATATGTAAATATTGGGAAGTTGATGAGATATTTGGTTTTCTGAGGACACAGCGACTTTGTTCGGGTAGCGAAGAGGATTCGAATCTTGCCGGTGAAAGGGAACACAAGAAAGGTCAGAAGAAACGAGTGAGGGAGTGAGTGAGAGTAGAGATAACGTTTTGCCAACGATGTCAGAAGATGTTTTGTAACAGCCTAGCTATATGTCGGTGATTCCCAAGGGCATTTATTGTAAAATTACCATATGTTTTTTCTTCTTTTTTTACTATCTTCCCACGAAATGAATGGAACCACAAAAATGTTAAAATCACTAATCGTGTGGATAAAATGGCAAAATGAAGTTGAATACAACCGAAGTAACTTATCTTTATTTTGTTTTTATCGTCAACCAGTCATTCACAGCTCACGCATATATGTCCAATCTCTCTCTATTTGAGCGATGACTATTTTTGAATAGAGGATTGATTCGAAGTTTTGTAAATGACACATGTTAGTGATGCGTAGAGAACGGAGATTCCAACCATAAAGAAGCGAAATCAATTCAGCAACCGACAAAAACAAGCCAGTGTATGGAAGAGTTTGTACAATCTTGTTGTTTAAACGCTAAGGCAGTTGTTTGTTTGGTCTCTTGTCACGTCACAAACTTAGTTTCTGTTTTTTGGCTTCAATAGCCAAAACATCATAACCCTTGACGACATAAAACCTCATGGCCTTGTCATGTAAGTGCCAAAACAAATATAGAAAAAGACAAGCAATCAATCAAGCTCTCTCAAACTTGAAGGTAATGATAGAATGATTCTGACTTCTTATCATTACCTTGAAGACGCTTTAGTTTGAATCCTCAAATGGAGGCAAACCCCATTCCTCTGGTTTGAAATCAAGTAGGGAAGTCATGATTTGATCTGCAACGTCTTGGTGAGAGATATCTAGTCTAGGATCCGGCACCATCACCACGTTCCTGTAGAGAAGGATCAAGATGAATAAACTTGGTGTAGATGGAATGTGTGTATCAATAACAGTGTCTGAAACTAAACAATGAAACTCATATGTGTGGTTTATCCAATAGAAGAGATCAACTTACATTCCAGCGTTTTTAGCAGCAAGAACACCAGATGGAGCATCTTCAAATACCAGAACCTTGTGTGGGTCAACAGGACCGTCCTAATGAATCCAGACGAAGAGGAGACATTAGTTTAACATCTCATTTTAAAGCATGAATTTAGAGGACTCAAATACAGTTATTAATTGAAGGATCTAGGAGATAGTTGTGTAGTTTACCTTAAATCTCCTAGCTGCAGCGAGAAAGCCGTCAGGGGCAGGCTTTCCTTGCTTCACCTCAGGATCATCACCGCGAACTACGTGATGCATCAATGAGAATAGCTCCTTGTGTCTTTGTGTTTTTAGATCAAAGTGACGCGTGTGAGTACTGCAACCATTGCATTCAAAAGTTAGAAGTCAAGTTTCCGGATTGTAAAGAAGAAGAAAAAAGCAGAAAAATAGAATGCACGGCTCAAATGGTATACTATTAATACTATAAAGAAAAATAGAAGATGTGGTGGTGAAGAGAAGGAAGGGATACCCGGTAGCAATACAAATTGGAATGTTTTTAGCATGGAGATGCTTGATGAGCCGGCTAGCCCCTGAAACAGTGGAATAGACTTTGGTTCATGACAAGAAAAATCGATATGGTTACAAAGGCGAAGTGTAGCTTAAGTTGTCAGACGATCAATTCAAATGATTTGAAGGAAAGACAGTGCCTTTCTGTCAACCCAAATCAAGCATAACTATCCAGACACGTAATACTACGATCAGCTCAAATAATTATGATTTTGACTCAAAGGCAGTGCCTTTCTGTCTACCCAGATGAAGCAGATATATCCAGACATGTAACTTTCCAGTGAACCATCTTGTCAATATGTGCAAACAGATGTAAAAGCAGAAAACGTACCAGGCATAAGCTCACTAGTAGGGAAGAGTTCTTGCAGCATGGCCTCTCTCTCGACAAGGAAGTCCTCAGCTGAAAGAGAGTCGCTGATCCCGCTTTCATCAACAAAGATCCTGGCAGCTTCGATAGCTTTTCTTCCCATCATCTTAGCCTTGAGAGACCAATCAAAAGTCTTGTTGAATCTAGCAAGAATGATCTCCTGTACCTCAGTGTAAAACTTCTCCGTGTCTACAACAGAAACCAAAGAGTCGTGTGAGCTTATTATCTTCACTTTGTAAAAACAAATATTGATCATTAGATAGATGCAAAACTAGTGACACATAGAGGAAGTCTTGATGATAAATATGAGCAGAAGAGACTTTCACAATATCAGTTTATGCCTGGTACGATCGAGTGGCTAATCAATGAACTAAAGTAAGATTCCACATCAGATTTAAACGGCAGGTTACGTTTCATCAGACAATGAACTATCCAAACAATCAAATACGATTTCTAATAATCCAGTGGAAACGCACTCGAATATCACTAATGTGATCCGATATAGAGAAGATTCGAAGAGATCAGATATATACCGAGAAGAAGGCCGTCCATGTCGAAGATCACGTGAGTGATCGATCCTCTCGCGGGAGTCGACATTGACACTTCTAGGATTCTTGTGGATCTACGATTAGAAGCTAATGGTCTCTACTTTCTTGGCGAAGACACTGTCACTGACAACTAAATCGAATCCCAGTTGGAGTTGGTGATACGATCCTTGGATATGGGCCGCTTCTTATCATTGGGCCGGGTCACATACAAAGCATAATTTTGCTATTAATGTACCAAACGGACAAACGACGTCGTTCCATGAGCATCACTCCTTCACAGCGAGAGGCATCACCTCCAGTGCCTCCAAATTTAAAAGCTCAAATCTCCTATGCCCCCCTAAAATCCTCTATGCCCTTTTTTCATTAACTGACAGGGAAATTACTAAAATGCCCTCCGTCAGATTTAAAAAAAAAAAAAGAAAACAAATATAATTCTGTTGGTTTGGTTTTCAGTATGGTTTAAATGATTTTGGTTGAGGCATTTCAGTTTCGGTTTCGAATTGAATTTGAATTGATTTGGTTTTCAATTGAATTTGAATAGATTTAAAAAAAAATTAAAAATAAAAGAAATTAAAAAAGCAAATCGATCGGAGCTTCTCCCCGACAGCTCGAACTCACTCACTCTCTCTCCTCTGAACTCGAGCTTTCTCTCCTCTGAACTCGAGCTTTCTCTCCTCTGAACTCGAGCTGAGGCCTCACTCGAGCTTCTCCCCTCCGAACTCGAGCTCACTGTCTCTCCTCTGAACTCGAGCTCACTGTCTCTCCTCTGAACTCGAGCTCACTCTTATCTCGTTTGTTCTTCTGGTTGTTTCCCAGCGAGCTTCTCAGTTGTCGAAGTGGATAGGTACTCCGGCGAGCCTCTACTCCGACGACGCCGTGGGACCTCAACGTTGTAATGCAGGTTAGTTTTTCTCTCCCCGCGAGCTCTCCAGTGCCATTGGTTCGAATTAATTGTTGGATGTATATAAAATTGAATGTATGGGGTTGGTTGAATTGTCGTCATTGTAGTAGGTTCTCATGGAGAGATGCCTCTCTTGTTTAAGCATTTGTATTTATAACTAGGTTAACAAGTAAAACTGATGTAGAGTAGATAAAACTTGGTAAAACAGACAAGTCGGTACTCTGATTCAACTGGTATAACTAGAACTTTATTCATTTGTTTTTGCAGGATACAATGATGAACTATGTGAGCGTCTATTTCAAGTTCAAAGGGGAGATCTCTTGTTTAAACTTGAAGACAACAGTGGAGGATTTAATTTTGGCAAATGCTAGAAGAGAAGTTGTATAAAAAGCTTGCTTTGGATGAGAGTAAGGTAAAACTTGCATTGAGGTGCATGCCGTTGGTGTATGGATCTGAAGAACAGCACAATATTCGTGATGATGATGATCTGTTTGGCTTCCTAAGAACTGTTGATAAAGACAACTGTAGATCTCTTTTGTTAGTGGAGGAGGCGAGTAGATCTGATCAGTTAGAGAAGGTGTCGAGAGTGGGCATAAGTTCGTATGGTATGAACTACGAAGTGGTGCAGGGAGATGATGATAATAGTCATGAAGTAGGACCTAAGGCCATAACTGTGTATGTAGGAGACGGGCAAGCTTATCAACAGAAGCAGATGATAGTTGCAGAAAATGATTTTATGGATACGGACACCGCTGCTGAGACGGACACCGCAGCTGAGACAGAGACCGCTGCTGAGACAGAGACCACTGCTGAGACAGAGACCGCAGGTCAGACGGATAGGGGTGCAGATATGGATGTTGAGCAGCCAACTATAAAAAAATGTAGTCAGGTTATTTTAGCTTGGGAAGACGGATTAGGTCTGAGTAGGTATCAGGAATTTCCATGTAAGAAAGCAATTCTAGAGTTCGTGGATAGAGCTGCATTTGGTGAATGCTTTTGTTTTGTGATCAAAAAGTCAGACCGTAAACGATTGGTGTTAAAATGTTGTGAAGCAAACTGTTCGTGGGGTTTACGAACTGCAAGGATTCCAGAGACTGAAATATTTTATATTAGGAGGTACACGGGTGTGCATACATGCTCTCGGACTAATCAAAGTAAAAGCTGCAACATCAAGAGGAAAGGTTCAGCAGAATTAGTTGCAACTTTTTTGAATGAGTTATTTCCTGGAAAGCTGAGTACTCCTCTAGCGAAATATATCATGGATATGATTAAGTTAAAACTTGGTGTAACAATATCCTACTCGACTGCCTTAAAAGGGAAAAATCTAGCTATTTCTGAGTTGCGTGGTGGTTCAGAAGAGAGCTACAAAATGCTATATAGCTACTTGTACATGTTAGAGCAGGTAAATCCAGGGACAAAAACAGGGTTGAAGATGGATGAGGCAAATAAGTTTAAGTACATGTTCATAGCTTTGGATGCTTGTATTGAAGGTTTTGCAGTAATGAGGAAAGTGATAGTTGTGGATGCTATGTTTTTGAAGAATGGATATGGTGGTGTACTAGTATTTGCTAAAGCTCAAGATCCTAATCGTCACCATTATCCCCTTGCGATTGGTATACTTGACAGTGAGAATAATGCTGCTTGGACATGGTTTTTCGAGATGCTCAAAACTGCTATACCAGACTCTTCTGAAATAGTTTTTATGAGCGATAGAAACCAGAGCCTTATCACTGCTGTAGCTAGTGTGTTTCCACAATCTCACCACGCCCATTGTATATGGCATTTGTCTCAGTATGTGAGAGGGCATGCATGTAACACAACCAAAGCCGTTGTTTATTGGAGATTTATGGAGTTGGCAAGGTGTTACACGATGGCTGAGTTCGAGTCAGCTTACGCATCTTTTAAGGTCAGATATCCTCCAGTGTACAAGTATTTGGAGGAGCATACTGACAAAAGAACATGGGCTCAGGTTTATTTTTCTGGTGTCAGATACAACCTGGACACTAGCAATAGTGTGGAGTCAATGAACATCACGTTTAAGGAGGCAAGGAGGTATGCATTAATACCATTGTTGGATACAATAATCAAACAGTTTTCTGACTTGTTTAATGAACATCGGAAGGACTTTGTAGCTGGGTCGATTGATACTAAGCTGGTTCCTCTTGTCGAGAATAAGTTGCATGACCTATGGAGCAAAGCTGAGAAAACTCCAGTGCGTGAGCTGAATAGTTATGAGCTTGAGTACAAGGTAACAGACACTGATGATGGGAAGAAGTATGTTGTGAACTTGTTAGCAAAGAGTTGTACCTGCAAGGTGTATGATTATGAAAAGTATTCTTGTCAGCATGGACTTGCTGCTTACTTGTATTTCCTTGAGGTTGATTCTGCTCCCGGTCGTCGACGTGATGTCAGGATAGAGTATCATGAGTTGTGTTCGAAATATTACTGGACTGAACTATGGGCATTGGCTTATTATAAGACCATTTATTCTGTGCAGGACAAGTCTGATTGGAATGTACCAGGTCACATCAAAGAGCTTCAGATCATACCTCCAGATCGGGTCAAGAGGAAGGGAAGAAAAAAATGATAAGAGGAATCCATCAGCTGGAGAACGGAGGCGTAAAAGGACAGATAATAAAAGGCGTAAAAGGTCAAATTTCGGATTCAATTTTCTGTTCTTTGGAATGCGTACTAGTGAGCCAAGTGAGGAAAACTAAATCTTTGGAATGTTGCCTTTGTTGTGTTGCTATTTTGTTCGTGTGTTGCTGCTTTTGGTGTGTTTCTTTTCGTATGTTGCTTTTTGGTATGTTGCTTTTGGTATGTTGCTTTGCTATGTTTCCTTTTGTTATTTGTAATCGGATTTGGATAACTAAGTATAACTAAGGTGTAACTATTACAAAGGAGTAATCTATATTCCTTTATAAATCTAATAATTCTCTCTTGCTTCTCTCTCACATCTCTCACTTCTCTTCTCTCGAGACTCTTCTCTCTACTTCTATCACTTCTCTCTCTCTCGAAAGATGCAAGGAGATGGGACGGGTTCGTCAAGGAGAAGGCAAAATTCTGGAAGAAAGTTGTGTTTCTGTCGCTTAGATGCCAAAATCAGACAAGCTTGGACAAACAAAAACCCGGGCCGACGTTTTTATGGCTGTCCCCATTATAAGGTACCCCAGCCGATGATAGAAATTGTGATCTGAGATCGGATTTTGAAAATTACATTATTTAAAAAAGGTTATTTGTGTCAGGAGAAAAATGGATGCTAGTACTTCAAATGGGTTGATGTAGAGGATGGTTCAGAATGGCAAAGATTGGCTTTGATTGAAGCCCGTGATCAGATCGAAGAGCAACATAGTCTGATCGAGCAGTTACACGAAACCATTTCAGAACTGGCACACAATTTGGAGAGGATCCAACAAGAAGAGGAAATCGTTAGAGACTTTCAGAATCTCTAGGTTTAATTTAATGATTTGAGGAGAATGTTGTTTATGAGTTTACTTATGTTTTCCTGTATTCGAACCGATGTTTAATGATCTGAAATTCTTGTTTATGCGTTTATTTATGTTTCCCTTTATTCGAGTATTATGGAAAACTACGGAAAACTAGTAAAATCATAGTGTAACAATGTAGAAAATAACAACACAACCACCTAAACTCCTCTAATCCAACACATATGAATTGTTAGAGTCTTTAATACACAAAATCTCTTTAAACATCAACATAAACTACTGCTGAAATATATTTGCCAAAATATGAAATTTTTAACATAACAAATTAATCGACATCACATTTTCTCTTATGCATTGTATAGTCTATCAAAGATTACTTTTCTAATAAGACCACCTTACAAAGGAGTATTTCACAATTCTCATGATTTCGAAAATATTCTTCCACTAATCAGTATAGCTTACATGTTAATGTTGAAAAATAACAAATAAAACTTTATTAACAAATTAAATTTTCCGTAAAACTAAAAAATGTTGAAATCACGAAAAATAAAACTATGAAGAAATGATGTAACACCAGAAACTTAAGTATAACTATGCCCAAATATTTTGGGGGGAAACAAAATAAAAAAAGAACGCGCCATTTTTAAATGTTTTCGATTCGGTAAAAAACAAGATTCTTTCCTGTCCGTGACTCTCTCTCTCTTGTCTCCTCAACTGTACCACTTTAGTCATTTCCCACACCTCCACTCCTCCACTCATTCTCTCTCTAAACCCACGTCTCCATCTCTCATCTCTCTCCTCAAAATGTCGATATCTACTCCTCCTCTTCAACCTCTTTATCTTTCTAAATTCTCTATAAATACTTTCTAAATACTCTCTAATTTATCACTAACACTCACTAATCTCTCTCTTAATTCTCTCGAAATCCACGGTTTTATTCTTACTCTCTCTACCGACCATGAATGGAATTCCTACCTGTTGCGCATGTGGTGGTGACATTCAGACGGATATAACTCTACCGCCGAAGTATCGCAACGATTTCGATACCCAGGACTTAGGTTCTTCACCTGCAAGAAATATGAGGTGATTTTCCTTCTTTGTATAGTCATACTTAGTGAAACTTATTTTATACTTTGGTGAAACTTTGTTAATGATACTGAGTGAAATACTTATTGTATACTTAGGACGATGAGATGCATGTTCGTAAGCCATGGGCTTTGGATGTTAAGGATGAAGTGAGGCGTCTAAGGAGGGAGGTTAATAATATGGCTGAAGAGATTGCTAAGCTTAAGAGCCTTATTACTTCTACCTCTACCTCTACCTTCCGTCCATGAATGAGATTCAGTCTTAGTATTCTCTATATATTTCGTAGTGTTCCCTAACTATTTCTAAGTGTTCCCAATCTATTTCCAGTGTCTCAGTTTATTTCCACTTTCGGTTACAAGTCTTTTTCTGTTTTATTAAGACTTGTATAATGTACTAAAGTTTGTTTCAGTTATTTGAATTAATCAATATTATGTTATGTTAATCAAGCTGGTTGTATGTTACGAATTTAAACCGTAAAAAACACGAAAAATAGAACTATGAAGAAATTTGGTAACACTTGAAAATAGAACTATGAGCAAATATGTTTGGGGGGAAAATATTTTTGTTCTCCCGCCAAAGCGAAAATATTCCAAAATTTTCAGTTATTTCGGTCAAACCGAATATATCACCTCTGCTCTTTTCTGTCCTTCTTTTCCTTTCTCGTGACTCTCTCTCTTGTCTCGTCAACTGTGCTCTGTCTACTTTTGTCACTTCCCAACCACTCTCTCTCTCTACTCTCTCCTCTCATCTCTCCAAGTAAAATCGATTATATGATACCTCTCATCTCTCCATAATCCATTATATTTCCTCTCATTTCTCCAAAATCCATCATCTTTCTCTCTCACAATTTTACTCTTTCCCTCCCTTCCCCTTTTCTGACAATGACTCATCCTTACGAAGAGATAAAGGAGATGAAGAAGCTGAAGAAACATTACGACATGTTAGGCTACATTTGCGATGCCCAATATGGAATTCCTACCCGTTGCCCATTTGGTTGTGAAATCCAGACGGATGTGTCTCCAAATCCGAAGTATCGCCACGATTTCGATACCTTGCCTGGAAGTAGGTACTTCACCTGCAAGAATTATGAGGTGATTTCCTTCTTTGTAGTGTAGAAACTGTGTTAATCATTCTGGTAGAAACTGTGTTATACTCTGGTAGAAACTGTGTTATACTCTGGTAGAAACTGTGTTATTCATACTCGGTGAAACTTTGTTATAGTCTAGGTGAAACTGTGTTAGTCATACTCGGTGAAACTTTGTTATACTCTAGGTGAAACTGTGTTAGTCATACTCGGTGAAACTTTGTTATACTCTAGGTGAAACTGTGTTCATCATACTCGGTGAAACTTTGTTATACTCTGGGTGAAACTGTGCTTAGTCATACTCGATGAAACTGAGGTTTACTCTGGGTGAAACTGTGCCGGACGATGGGATGCACTTTCGTCAGCCATGGACTTTTGGTGTTGAGGATGAAGTGAGGCGACTAAGGAGGGAGGTAAATAATATGGCTGAAGAGATCGCTAAGCTTAAGAGTCTTATTACCTCCACCTCTCAACTCTAAGTACTGAGTTCATGGATTTGCTAAAAAACTTTGTATTTCCCTATCTATTTCCAATAATTTCGGTAAATACAAGTCTTTGTTTGTTAAGACTTGTATAAGTAAGTGTCTCTGTCAAAACTTATGTTAACTTATGTTATTTTATAATTCAAGCTAGTCTTGAATATTATCTAATGTTAGAACTCTTATCTCATGTTCATTTAAAAAAAGTTTGTTTTCTGTTATCTCATTTTTATTTTCATGTTTGTATTATGTTATCTCATTTTCATTTTCAAGTTTGTATTCTGTCCAAGAATTATAATGACGATTTAGCTAATACCTAGTCATAAGAAGATAGTCATAACATAGTTAAAGTTCTAAATCCACATCACAAACAAGATAAACATCCAAACACTTTGTTTGTCTACAAAATAAAAATATTTAACAAAAAACCCTCCATAGCTCGACTTCATTTCTTGCCTTTACCCACAGACTTCTTGCCTTTACCCACAGATTTCTTGGACTTCTTGCCTTTCCCTTGTGCTTCTGCTTCATCTACCTCTGCTGCTTTGCCTTGTGCTTCCTTGACAAACTCCTCAAGAGGGGCCAATCTCCCATCCAACTGGTCCACCTTTTTGTCAACTTTCTTCAACAGCTTCATTGTCCTTTTCACCAACTTCATAACATCTCCCAATTGAACCGACTGCTCACCTATATGTACTCCATCCCCTGCTGCATCTTCAATCGGTTCTAGCTGTTTTGAACGCCCAGCTACATCTTCGTCGAACATGTCTCTAAAAAATACCTTCTCGCTTGCATCCAGACACCTCTCCCAACTGTCCACAGCTATATCAGATTTATCAACGACGTCTTCATCTTCCAAAATCTCATCCAACAGTCTTTCTTCCTGTAGAGTTCTGGTGGGGATGATGTTGTCAATAACCTGTCACAAACATAATAATTTTTAAACTTAGTTCGGTTACTAGTACTACTAGTACTACCTAGTTCTACATTAGTTCTACCTACACTAGTTCGGTTACTAGTACTACCTTAGTTCTACCACAGTTTCACAGGAAGACTTTAGTTCACAGGAAGACTTACAGTTGTGTTACCCAGTTCCTTGTTTATCTCAGCAATTGACACCCCTGTCGATCCATTTCTTTTGAATGAGGTCTTGCACATCCTCGGACAGTTGGGCGAAGCTCCATTAACAGGCTCTCTGAACGCAACTCCTAGCTTGAGAATTGCCTCGAATGCAAGAAGCTGTTACACAAAAAAAAATTTGCTTCAGTTTACAACAATAACGACTAACTGCTTTAATAAGATTTTGCATACCTCTAGTGGAACACAAAATCTTGGAAGCGGCCATAATGTTTTCTCTTTCACCACCCCTCTAAAATGCTTCATTGTGTGAGAAATCTCTTGCATCATGTAATCATATGAAAATCTCCCCCACGGAAAGAACTTGCAGTAGTCAAGATCGTCCACTGCTCTCTGGAACACCTCCAACACATCATTAGCGTTGTGTCCAGCCTTGGTTTGCGCACAAACAACCGAAGCTAAGAAGAATAGAACCGCCATCTTCAGTCTGTCTTTGTGGGGTCCCATGTTCACCAGCTTCTTCTTAACATCCTCTAACCTTCTAGTTTCTCCTTCCTTGAAATGACGATCAACGAACCTCGTCCCACCACGTTCTTTGTAGCCGAGAGGATAGTTGTGGCAGAATAGGCCAGATATCAAACCATGCTCTCTCAGCCCGTAACGGATGGCAACCCCATTCACTATAAACCACATCTCTCTCTGCCTCTCGCTACCAGCAGTACGCAACAACAACATCCACATCCCCTGTACCCTATGGTTTTTCTCCAGCTTCATGTGGAAAATGTGTTTGAATTGGGGATGCTCCGTGAACCAGCTCCACTCCGCGTTAGACAGCTTCGGTTTCAGATTTTTTAGCGTCTTAATAGCGCTAGCTATCATACACCTTGTGCCAAGCTTTATTTTCTTCGTGTACTCGCTGGGCTTGAAGAACATGCTCGTCGGTTTGACTATATCGAATCCCACATTTCCATTCAAACCCTGCAAGTTATACCAAAGTTTAGTTATACCAAAGTTTAGTCCAAGTAATACTACACTTACATCAAAGTTATTTCCAAGTTCCCCTACTATACCTAAGTGATAATTTCTTACCTCGGGTTCTGCTGGATTCTCATTCTCATTCTCTGGTGGATTATCATTCTCGTTCTCTTCTGGATTCTCATACTCATTCTCTGGTGGATCATCATTCTCGTTCTCTGGTTGATTCTCATTCTCGTTTGCTTCTCTAGAGGCTTCTCCGTCTCTATTTTCTTCTTCAGAACCTCCATTATCATCATCCATTTCAACGCGGTCTCCATTTTCTTCTTCACAAGCTTCATCTTCAGAACCTCCATTCTCATCATCCTTTCCTTCTGCATCTCCATCTCCATCTCCATTTTCTTCTTCAGAACCTTCTTCGTCTCCATTTCCTTCTTCAGAACCTTCTCCGTCTCCATTTCCTTTTTCACAACCTTCTCCATCTCCATTTCCTTCTTCAGAACCTTCATTCTCATCATCTCCAGAATGAGACCCAATCGCCGGCGTTTCTGGAGGAGCTGGAGGAGATGGGCCAGCAACAATTGTCGTCTGAGCAGCTTCCCTCATCTGTCCCGTTGATTCAACACTCTCCGTCATCGCCGTCGTCTTCTCGATGTTATCGGAGGCCTCCGCTGTCGTCTTTGCAATCTTCAGTCTCCGACTCTCTTCCTTCGTTGGATTATCCTTCCTCTTACCTCGTCTCGTTTCGACCACCATCGCACTTGATTCACTCCAAATTCTTCTCTCTCTCGTTCGTTCTCACCGTTGATTTTGGGAAGTTACGGAATTGAAATTCAAAATTAGGGTTCGTTTCGTTTTAAAACGGGGAGAAATGGAGGTTTAATTAAATTGAGTTATTGGAAAACCAACAAATTTGGTTTGGTTTTCCAGTGATTGGTTCGGTTTCGAGGGCTGGGTTTGGTTTCGAGGGATTGGTTTGGTTTCGAGAGATTGGTTAGATGGTTAGACGACTCGGTTCAATTGAATTGATCATAAATCCGGGCTGGGTCCGGGCATATGGGTTTTACCCTGGTAAAACTTGTAAATACTTCGATTATTCTACGGTTTTTATGTCATTTCTATCATTTCCGATTTTTTTAAATAAATGTTTATCTTTATGTTTATATGCCTGTCTATGCAAGATTGACTTTTGAGATTTGGGGGCACTGGAGGAGTTGCCTCTCACAGCGACGATCTCCTCTCTGTTTTCCATTTTTTTTCTCTTCAACGATCCTTCTCAGTTCAAATCGAGTTTGATCCGATGGACAAAATTAATCAAAATCAAGCCAAACAATCAAAATCAAACATTCACGAGCATTAGAGTTCCCGCCGGCGCGTGCCCTAATCGCTCTCTCCTTTCCGCCAAGTGCGTCAAGCATTCTCCCCACCAAGTTCCGGCTTCTGTGCAGGCCTTCTCCGATGCGAGATTCTGAGTTTTCATTAGAGAATGTTGCTGCTGGCGATGAATTGGCTGCGATTTTGGTGCAAGAATCATCAGAGGAGGTGAAAAAAGAAGGGGAGGGTGAGAGTTTGTATCCTTTCGCGGCCAGTGAGACTGTTAATAGGGAGAAAGAACTCGTCGGCGGGTTCAAGAAGACTAAAGATCCTTCCTGAAAGGACTTGACTCTGGACTCTGGCTCTTGCTGGACTTGAGGTGACTACGTTGCCTCCGGCCGAAGCGATGAAGTCTACACACATCAACGTGGAAGGATTGGAAGGATTGAGTTCAGCAACGAGCAGGCGGCGATTGGTGAGACTTTTGAATCGTTTAGTGATGCTTGGGGAGGCGGGTTGGATCCATCACAGTTTATGGGACCGAAGAAAATTCATAAGAAGGAAGGACTTGTGACAGGAGTATTATGTCGCTATATTTCTCAAATAATTTTATGATTTGGTTTTTTTATATTTTTGTCTTAAGATAATTATTGGACAATTTCCATATGTGTTTTGGAAATACGTTCTAGGTTTTTGATATATAAGTCATCGCCTCCGTAAGTTTTAATAATAAGAATTCAATTACAAACTTCTCAATCTCATATTACTTTCTGTGCAAGCAACATCATCATCATCAACGTTCTTAGGTTCTCTGAGCTGATCCTTCTTCCTTAGTGGTCATCTCTTAGGTCTTTGAATACCCTTCCTTCTAACCTGCAAGTAAGGTTACTAGTTTGGGAACCTATCTATCCATCTCTTCTCCTGTCTCATTGGTATCAGAGCCTAAACTCCTCAGGACCATGGATACAAGATCAACAACCGCTTTGAACGACATGACCAAGCAAATCGATGAGCTCCGTTCTTCGCAAACTCAACAAACAGAAGAGATCCGCAAGGAACTCCACAATAACATCAACAGACTTGAAGCACTCATGGAGAAGTACTTCGCTAATGCTCCACCTCCTGTTACTCAAGGAAAACAAACCGAAGCACCCTCCTCCGCTGTTACGGACGGGTCGCCTCAAACCAAGGATCCACCAGACCGTTTCAACACAGAGCACAACATATCAAAACCAACTCCCACCAACAACCCACCCGTTCATCATGGCCTATCGTCACGGCTAACAAAAATCGGTTTTCCTATGTTCGATGGTTCTGAACTCAGAGAATGGATCTACCGCTGTGAACAATTCTTCTCAATTGATAGCACTCCACCGGAACTAAAGGTTCGACTCGCTTCTCTTCACATGACGGGCAAAGCTCTCCAGTGGCACCACTCCTACATTGCAAATCGTTACAACCAATTCCCACTATGGCCCGAGTACGTTGCTGCAGTTTCTGAACGCTTCAGCAAGCTGTATGACGATCCTTTATCCGAGCTCGTCAGTCTGAAACAAGGAAACGATACAATTGATGAGTATTTGGAAGAGTTTGACTCTGCTATGACTCGAATCACGCTTGCTCCAGCTCATGCCTTGAGCATATTTTTGACAAATATGCACCAGCACTTAGCTTTCCATGTGCGTCAATTCAAAGTCACCACAGTTCCAGAGGCAGCAAAAATAGCTAAACTACACGAGCTTTCTTTGTCGCACACGCCCACAAAGACATCTCGCCCCGCCTTCAACTCTCAAAGATCAAATTTTGGCTCGCCCACCCAGAATCAACACAGCGTTTCAACATCTTCTACACCTGACACTGGTGGAAATAAAAAAAAATGAACCTCTACTTTCTAATAGACCACAAAAGCGGGTCTCTTTTGAGGAGATGCAAGAAAGAAAACGTAAGGGTTTATGCATGTTTTGCGAGGAGCCATTTACACCTGGTCATCATCTGAAGCACCGGCGCGCTGAATTCTTGTTCTTAGAAGCTGATACAGAGTTTGACGAGGAAATCGCATTGAAGGAACAAATACGTGAAACAACTCTTGACGACACAAACGACAAGGTTCCCACTATCTCTGCACACGCCTTAAGTGGAACCCCAACGTTTAACTGTATGCGTCTAATGGGCCAGTACGGTAAACGGAAGTTGAATATCTTAGTTGACCCATGCAGCACTCATAACTTTCTTGATGTAAATATCGCTAAAGGCTTAGGGTGTACTTTGATTCCAATCAAACCAACGCCAGTCATCGCAGCAAGTAGAGAACTGATTACTAAGTACAAATGTAGCACATTTTCTTGGAAGATGCAGGGATACATGTTTAGTTCTGAAATACGAACCTTGCCCTTGGGATGCAGCGACTTGGTGCTTGGTGTTCAGTGGCTATCTACTTTGGGAGCAATTCTGTGGGACTTTCTAAACCTGCGAATGGAGTTTAACTTTAATGGTTTGAAACATGTTCTCAGAGGTGTTACACCAAACAGTCCCAAAGAAATGAAAAGAAGCAGTCTCGACAAACTCAAGTTACAAGGTCCTCAGATTGCTTCACTTAATCTTCAGGAGCTGGACAGTACGCTAGAGACACAGCACACCGTTCCTTACCGCAAGCTTCTTCTTCCACCCAATGCTTCAACTCGTAATGTCTTTCCTGTGAATCAACTTAAGCTCTGTCCTAATCCGTCTACCTCACCACCAATTCTGCCTCAGTACCGTACGGACATTAGAAGCGTTAAAGAACCTGAAATAATTTTTGAGAAGAAGATGGTCAAACGCCATAACAGGGCTGTCACAAAAGTTTTGGTGCAATGGAAAGGCTTTCCTCCATACTTTGCGACATGGGAGTTCTACCAAGACTTTACTGCTAAATATCCTGATTTTCATACTTGAGGGCAAGTATGATGTGAAGGAGGGAGTATTGTGACAGGAGTATTATGTCGCTATATTTCTCAAATAATTTTATGATTTGGTTTTTTATATTTTTGTCTTAAGATAATTATTGGACAATTTCCATATGTGTTTTGGAAATACGTTCTAGGTTTTTGATATATAAGTCATCGCCTCCGTAAGTTTTAATAATAAGAATTCAATTACAAACTTCTCAATCTCATATTACTTTCTGTGCAAGCAACATCATCATCATCAACGTTCTTAGGTTCTCTGAGCTGATCCTTCTTCCTTAGTGGTCATCTCTTAGGTCTTTGAATACCCTTCCTTCTAACCTGCAAGTAAGGTTACTAGTTTGGGAACCTATCTATCCATCTCTTCTCCTGTCTCAGGACTCGGCGGGGTTGAGCTTTTTTTTTGCGCACGAGTGATCATCCTAAGGCAGTGGAAGGCGGAGATGGAGGTAGTCTCGATGATAACCTAGTTAAGAATCCTGAGATGAGAACCGAGTTTAGAGAATCATTGCTTGCTACAGTAGGACTAATGGGTGTGGTATATCTCAAAACAATGCCACCTAAAGGCTCTGGTGAAGAGAAAGAAACCTAGTTCTCGTTCCGTGTTGAAGGTACTAGTCCGGTTAAGAGATTCGCTATGCAGAGTTCTCGGGTCAGTAGCTTAGGGAACGGTTTCTTTCCCGTGAGAACCGCTCCATCTGAAGAACCGATCCCTATCTTGAAGTATAGTTTGTAACCTAAGCTAATACTGTTGCCTCTTAGAGTCCGTATGGTGAAACGAATCAGTGGGACTTTACTCTCGTTAATGATACAATACGTCTCAAGCCCGGGCCTAACTCAGCCTCTTAAAAACGTCGACTCTGTTCTGAAACGAGAACTGAAATGGCAAGTCCCTGAGATTCCTCTTAATGGAAGTCTCGGCAGAGTGAAAGCGCGGATGCCTTTTGATTCAGAGAACGGCGAGGAAGAACCCGAGATCATCTGCTATGTGAAGTTCTCATTTCAGGGAAGTAGCTCTACGTGCAGCTGCTGAGGGGAATACGGATTTCTATGAGGTAGATCACATGTTCCAAATTGGAGTTTATACGTGCAATTGATACAGTTTTTTCTCATAAGCGTTTCATTTGTTTATAAATTTTTAAAAATGTTTTTTTTTTTAGTTTGGCCGTTTTGGAAGTTAATTCTTTTTGTTTTCGTTGTGTCGTGTATCTCTACATTGGATTTTGATATAGTACTATTGGAATAAGAATTACAATATTTGGTTTATGGGAAAACGACCATTTCATACTCAATATATTGCAATATGTTCAATTTATTCCCAACTTATCTAGTTGTGTCAAAACATATCTGAAATTATATAGCCGTGTCAAAATATATCCGACTTATAATTGTTTTTGGCAAAATCATACACCAGTCGCCATATCAACTACTATGTCATCTACTTTTGTTTGTTTGGATGCAACATTAGCTAATTTTGCTGACGAATATGTCATTTGTATTTTTTTTTTTAAAACTAAATAGTCTTTTTATAAAAATAAACTTTTAGAAATGTAAAATTTTATAAATTTTATTATTTAGTAAAATTGAAAAAAATTAATTAATTAATTAATTGTGTTAATCTAAAATTTTCAAAATGTAAATAACATATCCATGATTAATAAAGTGTAACAAGAGTGAAACACTAGCATTGAATTTGAATCATTACAACACATATATAATTTTTATAAAGATGGTTTGTGATAGGATCAAAACATTTACGAATATATCTCTTATACAAGACTAAAATTTACTAATAATAGAAATTTATGAAATTAACATTTCTTAAAAAAATTATTCCTATTAAATGACTATTATTTTTTAAATGCATACATAGCATATTCGTCAGCAAAATTAGCTGACGTAGCAGTTTTACGAACAAAAGTAGATGACGTGGTAGCTAATGTGACGACTGGTGTATGATTTTGCCAAAAATTATAAGTTAGATATGTTTTGGTACAGTCAGATAAATTCAGGAATGCTTTGGTAAAACCACATAGTCGGATATGAATTATACATATCACAATATGTTAGGTATGAAATGGTTGTTTTGCCTTTGGTTTATCAAAACAAAGTCCATCCACTTTTGTTACTCATTAGCAAATGATGGTGGGTAGACAAATGTTTACATAGTTGTGGCTTTGTGTAAAGAAAAACTATTTATCATATATAGACAAAACACAAACAATATTGAAAAGTGTTAATCTAAAAGTATTATTACATTACAAAAACAAGCATAACATATGCAAAATTGATATGAGATATCGTGAACATTGCCAAGAACATTTAGCGTAGTGTTTCTTAATAGCACTAGTAAATAGTAATACTAGTGTGCGTTGTCAATGTGTGTAAGAACAAAACAAAATCATGACATTATAAGTTAGATATGTTTTGGTACAGTCATATAAATTCAGGAATGCTTTGGTAAAACCACATAGTCGGATATGAATTATACATATCACAATATGTTGGGTATGAAATGGTTGTTTTGCCTTTGGTTTATCAAAACAAAGTCCATCCACTTTTGTTACTCATTAGCAAATGATGGCGGGTAGACAAATGTTTACATAGTTGTGGCTTTGTGTAAAGAAAAACTATTTATCATATATAGACAAAACACAAACAATATTGAAAAGTGTTAATCTAAAAGTATTATTACATTACAAAAACAAGCATAACATATGCAAAATTGATATGAGATATCGTGAACATTGCCAAGAACATTTAGCGTAGTGTTTCTTAATAGCACTAGTAAATAGTAATACTAGTGTGCGTTGTCAATGTGTGTAAGAACAAAACAAAATCATGACATTTGAGGCCTTTGCACTAGAACGAGGCCTCGTTAATGAGCGTTAACTCCAAATAATGATCTCTCCTATTAAAAATAAGAAAGAATTACACAGCAGGTCACTTTCTTCATCTTTGATAACACTATAAGTCACTTAACTCTACAGACACACTTTCCTAACTAACGACTCAACCTTCTCATTATACCACATGAACTAAGTTTCTTTTCCTCTTTACTTTTGGCGCTGAAATTATCTAAACCGTCCATCTCACTTCTGTATCGATGGTCACAATTTCTCCTTGCAGATCTGGATAAGACAGTTATCTGACATTTAACCCTAGCCTTTAGATTCACCTCTTAACTTCAACGGTTCAGATTAACCCCCCCCCCCCCCCCAAACCACCATTATCTTCCACCGGCTGCAATTACGTTCTTTCTTAGTTTTTCATTACAGGTTAACCTCTAAAGATTAGTAAAATCAGCACGAGCAACCACCGCTTTGTGGATCTTACCTTATGGTCTGTCTTCTAACTTTGTGCCTCCCCCCTCATTAGCTATAATTAAGAAATTCTAACTCGTGGAACTTCTTTCTTGTAGGTTTCTTCTCAGGCGGACCACTGTATGGTCATCGCCGGCGAATGGTTGACTTCCGGCGACGGCAGCTGGAACTTTTCCATCGACAAACATCAAATGTCTAGGATCGTGTCTCTCTCTCCCGATGTCACCTTGGTTGATCTCCAAAACAATGTCTTAAAGGAGTTCTTTGCTGAGACCGAACCCCAACCCTCTGCATCTCTTAGCTACTGGCCTCCTAATACTAAAGAGCTTGCTACCGGAATCACCACCCCACGGGTTATGCTCACACACGATGGGTCCGTCTCCTACTTTAACCGTCACCTCCAAGCCCATAGGGGTATGAATTTGTTTGTCACCTTTAAGAGCAAACCCGTGGCAGCTAACCTCAGCCAAGTTGGTGACAACCCTTTCTCTTTCACCACCCCAAACCAGCCTATAACCAAAGCCCCCTCCCTTTTCAATCGATTTTCTGGCACACGTCCACTTTCTTCCCCACCCTCCACCGCCGCCTCAAAAGTCCCCGGTTTCTCTCTCTTTCCCGACGATGATTTTCTTGGTCATATCCCTCCTCATCCTACCACCTCCAGCTCTCAATCAGGTCCGTCCAAGATCCACCGCTTCTCTCTCATTGATGAAACCGTCTCTTGCGGAGACGAGATGCTTGAAGAGATGTTCACAGAAGACCCCGACAACATACCGGACAGTTGGAAGATTGATGCCGATGCCGTGGAGACAAACCTATCTGACACCTCTCCCCCTCCAGGTTTCGAAGATGTCCACCCCGGCAACTACGACCACGATTTTTGGGACCCTTTACTAGAGAAAACTCTTGGAGGCTCCGATGCTGAGGAAGTGATGGCAGGCATCAATGTACCTAAGACTGCCCCACACATCATCCATTGCACCACCGGGGATGCTTTTGATCACTCTGTTTATGTTGGTGGTGAACTACCAGCAAATTGGAAAACTGATCCCGATGATACCGGTGTCCACACAAACAGCTTCCCACACGTGTACCCAAATCCCATGGATACTAGGTCCTCAACTAAACCTCGTCCATATGTACACCCCTCTTCTTCTCGTCCATCTGTACACCCCTCCAGTTCTCGTCCATCTGTACAACCTCCAGCTTCTCATCCATCTGTACAACGGAAGAGTCATCCACGTGTACAACCAACCGTCCCAGGAGGCACACCTCCCTCTGCAACACGGCCACATGCCTCTACCCCACCTCGCCCTGCAGCTCCACCCTACAAAGAAACCAGGCCACTCTCCGAGATCGATGATGAGGAGTTTGACGTGCCACCTCTCTTTGATGACCTTGCCTACGAGGCTGAAGATGTCCCCGACTTGCTCTCTGATGCAAAGGACGAGGAACCATTTGTCGGGAAACTCTATGCAAGCAAGAAGGATTGTCAGATCTCACTTGCTATCTATGCTATCAAAGAGCAGTTCTATTTCAGGCAAACCCGCACCAGCAGGCATTCTTTTGTCCTCAGTTGCCATGATACTCGCTGCGATTGGCGCATTCTTGCAAAGGAGCTGACAAACTGTGGTTATTACACAATCAAGAAGGCCCAGCTAGGACACACCTGCCACATAGACACCCGCAACCTATACAAGAAAAAGGCTACTTCCAAGGTCATTGCACATGTGTACCAATCTCGCTATAACGAACCCATCAACGGACCAAAAGCTCTCCAGCTTCAAACCCTCCTGTTGGAAGACCTGCGCATCTCGGCATCCTACATGAAGTGCCACAGGGCCAAGGGTCTAGCTGTCGATAACACTGTCGGAAACGCAGAGGATTCTTTTCTCAACTTGGAAGATTATTTTGTTAGGCTCAAGGCAACTAACCCAGGGACTGTCACTCATATCGAGACAGAGCTGGACATTGAAGGTAACACACGGTTTCTCTATGGGTTCCTCTCCTTTGGTGCCTCTATTCAGGGCTTCCGCCGGCTTAGACACGTTCTTATTATTGATGGCACACACCTCTCCGGAAAATACAAAGGTGTTCTTCTCACTGCCAGCGGCCAAGATGCTAACTTTCAGGTTTTCCCACTGACTTTTGCTGTTGTCGATGGTGAAACCGAACACGCCTGGACTTGGTTTTTAACAAAGCTAGAAAGGATCATTGCAGACTCAAACGCCCTCTCCATCATCTCAGATCGAGCCGGAACTATTATAAAAGCTGTCGGAGTCGTCTTCCCTAAGGCAAATCATGGCGCCTGCATTGTCCACTTGATGAGGAATGTTGTCTCCCGCTACAAGAACAAAGGTCTGGCCAAAATGGTTTGTGAGGCTGCTTTCTCTTTCAGACGCCAAGACTTTGATAAAAATTTCGAGAAAATCAGGCAAGCTAATGGTGCCTGCTTCGCTTACCTTGAGCTGATTGGAACTTCCAAGTGGTCTAGGACTTACTTCCCTGGTAACCGCTACAACCTTCTTACCAGCAACACAGCTGAGCAACTCAACAACGCTCTCAAGAAAAGCAGGTCTTCCCCTATCACCGAGCTGTTCATGTTTATCCAACGCATGTTGACTCGCTGGTTCTCTGCAAGACGAACTAAATCGGCAAAGTGTCGTGGGTTTGTGACTCCTGAGGTTGAAAAGGTTATGCAGACACATATAAGGCTCACCAAAGGCAGCCAGATAGCAAACATCACCGACTGGAGCTATCAAATCAGGGGTCTTTTTGGACATCCCAACACGGTCTCTCTTGAAAACAAAGTCTGTTCCTGTCAGGTTTTCCAGAAGCTTAAAATCCCCTGCGGCCATGCTCTCCTCGCTGCTGACTACATCGGGCTCCCCTATGTTCAGCTCTTTGGGGACTGTTACAAAATCCAGACTTGGAGAGACACTTACGCTGGTGTCATCTATCCTGAAGCCCTAGTGGGAGACTTGCCTAACACTCCCATTCCAGATGCAGAAAACCCTGCAGAAGACCCTGAACCTCCCATGTTCCCACCACAGACTCGACGCCCATCTGGACGTCCTAAGGACACACGAGCACCTTCGACCGGAGAAATTCCGGTAACAAAACTAAATCTCTGCACTTATAAGATGATCTCATTTTCATATTTACTGGTTTTAAACAAACCTTTTTGTGTTAAAACAGCCTGTTAAGAAGAAAAGGCTTGTTCAAAACAAATGCACTCGTTGCGGAGAACCCGGCCACAACCGCACAAATTGTGTCTGCCCAATCTGACTAGGGTGAATCCAATATCCAGATAACCTCCCTTTTGGATAGCGTCTTCACCTTTCTTTTGTCTTTTTGGATCATTTTTTGGTGGCTTTTTAACATGTAAAACAATTTCTAAAACATGTTGTTGCCTTTCATATATATTCCGAAAGCGCTGGAATATTCTACTTTTCCATATGTTTTTTGTTTCTACTTTCTATTACGCTTGTCTGCAATCTAAACATCCACACACACCCACAATGTTGTACACATGTACAATGCTCTGAGTTGTACGCACGTACAATCCTAAGAGTTGTACACATGTACAATCCTTAGAGTTGTACACTTGTACACTACACCAATCTCCTACATCTGGACATAGACTCAAAGCGAGGTGAACAAAAAAAAAATTGCAGCAAACATGAAATGCCAAGCTGTACAAGGCTTAAATAAGACACAACAAATAGTTCGGCCAAAATAATAAAACATACTTATATTAGTCATCAAATTTAACATCCTAATTCCGACAATCAATCAGTTAACTTAACATCCATCGTTCATATCATACAAACCAATCATCCACCCAAAAACAAAATAGCCAACCACAACTTCCAACTACACTAACTCTTCTTCCCCATGTACAGGGGCAGCACCCAATCCTTGTACATATCCATCGCATACTGCTTCCTCATTATGTCGACCAAAGTGTCTGTCAAACCTGCCATCCTAGGTTCAGGATCCCCCAGAGCATGAAGCTCCATAAATTTCATTGTCACCGGACCACAATCCCCACTACGGCGGTTCTCGTACGCACCTTCCATCCTCTCTAAATGGAAGGCCTCTAAGCTATACGGCCCATCAGCAGGAACAGGGCACACCTTCGCAACCAGAAAGGGTAGCATCTTGCATAAACACACCATCATCTCATGTACCGCATCCATCCCCCTAAGCCTTGGATTGGGATCCAGCACCAACACACGCCAGTCCACCAAACTTATGCACAGTCCCACCCAGTGGTTGCCAGACCATATCATGGGCGTGTACAAGGTATCCACATCAACACCCCACTTCTTCCCTTCCTTCGTTAGAAAGCCAGAAAGACGTCCATCCCCCAAAACTCGACCGGGGTTCAACTTTGCCGCGTTGAAAGCCCTTGTCTTCCCCACCAAGTGGCTAGTAAACCAAGGCGGCAGGAAAATACACCTCCTTTCTTTTAGTCTCTCCGCATGCCTGATCCCTAAGAACTCGATCAGGGCCTCCATGTGCTGTTTACACACAAAACAAATCACTACAACCCCCCAACTTCCAAAATAAAATACAAATTCTACAATACACTTTACCTTCGTAGACACCCATTCTTCCCCGGTTGCTAGCTCCAGAAAGAACTGATTTTCCAAATCAAAATTTCCAGCATTGAGATGCACCCTGGACACAAAGAATCTTTTGCTTAGCAAACGCAAAACTACTACAAATGCCACAAACAAAACTAACTTACACTTTGGGGCTCGCAAGTAGTACACTTTCGAAAAAAGAGTAGTCGCTATCTTCAACCGCTGGTACTAGTTGAGATATGTCAAATGGGTCCTTTGCCAACAGCAACGACGCTAGTCCGGCTTCCCTCTCTTCCGGCTTGTGCTTCTCAGCTCTCTTCATAGGAGATGAATCACTTAACTCCACCACCTCCTCGTCTACAATATTTTCATCCTTCTCATTCTCCTCCTCGCTATCACCAACGTCCACCTTCTCCATAACCTGTATAGAAAAAAAAAATACATCCCTGTTAAAACACACATCAAAATGTACGAATTCATGTGGCTAACATGTACAGCTAATTATGGTATATCCACATGTACACACATACCTCTGTCCCCTCAGGCAAAGCCCTCTCCAACTCCCCACCCTTCTGTAAAGCCTCCCCCTCCAAATTCCTACCCTGCAAATCCTGCCAAAAAAAAAAAAAATTCAAATAACCTAATTCGGAAGACTTTCATTCAGTTAAGGCACACTTATAACTTACCACATCTTTACCATCGCCATCTTCTGTCTCCGAGAAGTTAACTTGCTTCAGTGCAACCTGTTCCAAACATCAATATATCATTTCAGTCCACACTGGTACCACAATGTCTCAACTCAGAACTGTACAACACTATCACTCTGTCCACATGTACCATTATGTAATCAATGTCCACATGTACACATGTACAACTATATAACCACACTATCCACATGTACAACTACGTTATCAATGTCCATTGGTTCATTTATACCTCTTTCCCAGGAAACACTTCACTCTCCAAACCTTCAACAGTCTGTAATGGCTCCCCCTCCACCTCCTCGGAAACCTGTTTCCAAAAAAAAATATTATTCGACTATACACTGCCCATTATCAAAACAAAAACAGTTGCACCTTTGGAATACATAATAAATCACCTTAGTGCCTCCAACGTCCTCTTCAACTCCTTCCTCTTTACCTTCAGACTCCTTCTCACCAGCCTGCACATCAACCACTCTCTATAGTAACCATCTACACCAAATACAATGAAAAAAACAACAACAACAAAACTAACCGCTTCCTCCAAAGTCTTTGACTCCCTCTCCATCCCTGTAATCGCCCCGACAAGCTGATCAAGTGCCCCGAAATCCTAAAATAAGTCACTGAATTGTCAACAGCTATAAGAAAAACACATACTCGCATCGTCTGAAAATTGGGAGAAGATGACTAACCACTTCAGTCCCACAAGGTCCCCTAGCCCCAACTAAACCGTCAACATAACTCAAAGGGTTTGCATTTTTAACTACTCCACCTTCAGGTACAAAAGTTTCGGCTAGAGGCTCCTCCTCCGCTACGAAAAAAGTGTTGCTCCCGCTGCCATAGTACACCTCGTAGCCATCTTCTTCGGGGACCCCCTTCCTAGCAACATCCAGAGGTACAACATTGCTTTCATCTTTCTCAACAGACCTTCGTTTCTTACTTTCAAACCCTGCAAGATTCCCATCCTCCACAAATACTTCAGGAACTTCATTACTCTTAACGGGGCCCTCAGAATCCGTTTCATCAAACAATCTCTTCTTCTCCGGAACCACCTCCTTCTTCTTCTGCTTACGACCACTCATCAACTTCCTGCTCGAAATCTTTCCTTGGCTGCTTGCCCTTCTACCACGTCGGCCAGTTCGCTGCTCCACCACCATTTTTTTCAGACTCATAACAAGCTTTGTCAACTTATCCACCTTCGCATCCACTTCCTCTAACTTCAAACTCTGGTTCGGTTCCTTCCTGCTGAAATACTTACTAAGCCTACGCTGCTTCATCGCAGGCCCTTGGTCCCTCTTCTCCTTAGCACCCCTAGATTTCCTCTTTCTCACCTCTTTCCCATCCTTCGACACAAATTGATGTACATAGAGAGGCCCCGCAGAATCACCACCCCCCCATTCTGATTTCTTGAATTTGTGTCCACCCTCCAATAACCGAACTAGATACACAACCCTCCTATCCTGAATCTCACAATCAAACTCTCCCCAGCCTTCATCAACATCATCCCCTAAGTCCGCCATAGGCTGCACCTTTAGCTGCACGGTCACAAATAAAAAAGGTTACTAACTGGCCATGACTTACACGCAAAGCTATCTACATTTCGTACACATGTACACCAACAAACTGTGTGTACATGTGGATATAGAAAATTTCACAAAAAGCTCAAAAAACTAACCTCTGCTTCGTTTTCAGCATCTAATATGTCGTTGAGCGTTAGTCCGGTGTGATGTGGAAGCTTCTCACCCTCATAATCAAGTAGTATTTGATCATCATTCCCATTCAACCGTCCAATTAGCCCGGGCACAGCTTCAAACGCCCAAAGCTGCAGAGCTAGTGGGAAGCCAGCAACAGCTAATGTCTCCTGCCGAAGCTTCCCGCAAAACACACCTTCAGGGTCATCGCATTCCCCCATCAGACGATCAGGTATCAGCATCGACTTTATAGTCCACCAGAACGACTCACGTCCCCACTGGAAATCCATAAATTTCTTCAGACACTGTAGCCTCTTAACATGCTTCAGTGACGGCTTTGGCTCGACCTTAGTGGCTAAAAGAACACCATCTACCAAGATTATCAGACAGAGCTTCAACTTCCTCGAAAGTGGCATATCTTTACCCTCTGCAACCATTGCCGCCACGTCCTTTATATTCAAATCACGCCTCCCACCAAAGAGCTTATCCCAGTAAACAAAGTCACTTTTCTTTGCCTTCGTCTTGTCTTCCACAACATACCCCGGCTCAAACTCACCACAAGGAAGCCCCGTGACATGACCGAATTCAACAAGAGAGAATCGCAAAGGCTGAGCTCCAAAAGCAGACCACAACTCAAACCTCTTCTTAGTCACAACTTGCCTGCTTAACAGACCATGAACAAGCTTCCCAGAAAACGCACACCTCCGGACAGGTAACCGGAACAGAGATCCAAAACAGGAATCCAATAACATCTGGAACTCATCGCTTCCTTCAAGCACATCCCTTATCAACAGCAGATACTCAAGGGTATTGTTGCAGTTAAGGCGTTTAGATGGGTACCGGTCCGTAGCAAAAAGACGAGGAGGAAGCTTCGTGTCAACCACTCCGGCATCGTCCGGCTCCGACACTGAAAACAAAAAAAAACACAAACAATTTAACATCCTTAAAGAAGAAGAACAAAATTACAGTCGGGGTTGGAGGAATTGGAGAATCTAACAACAAAACCCTATGCCCCACTGTCGGAAACGACCATTTCATACTCAATATATTGCAATATGTTCAATTTATTCCCAACTTATCTAGTTGTGTCAAAACATATCTGAAATTATATAGCCGTGTCAAAATATATCCAACTTATAATTGTTTTTGGCAAAATCATACACCAGTCGCCATATCAACTACTATGTCATCTACTTTTGTTTGTTTGGATGCAACATTAGCTAATTTTGCTGACGAATATGTCATTTGTATTTTTTTTTTAAAACTAAATAGTCTTTTTATAAAAATAAACTTTTAGAAATGTAAAATTTTATAAATTTTATTATTTAGTAAAATTGAAAAAAATTAATTAATTAATTAATTGTGTTAATCTAAAATTTTCAAAATGTAAATAACATATCCATGATTAATAAAGTGTAACAAGAGTGAAACACTAGCATTGAATTTGAATCATTACAACACATATATAATTTTTATAAAGATGGTTTGTGATAGGATCAAAACATTTACGAATATATCTCTTATACAAGACTAAAATTTACTAATAATAGAAATTTATGAAATTAACATTTCTTAAAAAAATTATTCCTATTAAATGACTATTATTTTTTAAATGCATACATAGCATATTCGTCAGCAAAATTAGCTGACGTAGCAGTTTTACGAACAAAAGTAGATGACGTGGTAGCTAATGTGACGACTGGTGTATGATTTTGCCAAAAATTATAAGTTAGATATGTTTTGGTACAGTCAGATAAATTCAGGAATGCTTTGGTAAAACCACATAGTCGGATATGAATTATACATATCACAATATGTTAGGTATGAAATGGTTGTTTTGCCTTTGGTTTATCAAAACAAAGTCCATCCACTTTTGTTACTCATTAGCAAATGATGGTGGGTAGACAAATGTTTACATAGTTGTGGCTTTGTGTAAAGAAAAACTATTTATCATATATAGACAAAACACAAACAATATTGAAAAGTGTTAATCTAAAAGTATTATTACATTACAAAAACAAGCATAACATATGCAAAATTGATATGAGATATCGTGAACATTGCCAAGAACATTTAGCGTAGTGTTTCTTAATAGCACTAGTAAATAGTAATACTAGTGTGCGTTGTCAATGTGTGTAAGAACAAAACAAAATCATGACATTATAAGTTAGATATGTTTTGGTACAGTCATATAAATTCAGGAATGCTTTGGTAAAACCACATAGTCGGATATGAATTATACATATCACAATATGTTGGGTATGAAATGGTTGTTTTGCCTTTGGTTTATCAAAACAAAGTCCATCCACTTTTGTTACTCATTAGCAAATGATGGCGGGTAGACAAATGTTTACATAGTTGTGGCTTTGTGTAAAGAAAAACTATTTATCATATATAGACAAAACACAAACAATATTGAAAAGTGTTAATCTAAAAGTATTATTACATTACAAAAACAAGCATAACATATGCAAAATTGATATGAGATATCGTGAACATTGCCAAGAACATTTAGCGTAGTGTTTCTTAATAGCACTAGTAAATAGTAATACTAGTGTGCGTTGTCAATGTGTGTAAGAACAAAACAAAATCATGACATTTGAGGCCTTTGCACTAGAACGAGGCCTCGTTAATGAGCGTTAACCCCAAATAATGATCTCTCCTATTAAAAATAAGAAAGAATTACACAGCAGGTCACTTTCTTCATCTTTGATAACACTATAAGTCACTTAACTCTACAGACACACTTTCCTAACTAACGACTCAACCTTCTCATTATACCACATGAACTAAGTTTCTTTTCCTCTTTACTTTTGGCGCTGAAATTATCTAAACCGTCCATCTCACTTCTGTATCGATGGTCACAATTTCTCCTTGCAGATCTGGATAAGACAGTTATCTGACATTTAACCCTAGCCTTTAGATTCACCTCTTAACTTCAACGGTTCAGATTAACCCCCCCCCCCCCCAAACCACCATTATCTTCCACCGGCTGCAATTACGTTCTTTCTTAGTTTTTCATTACAGGTTAACCTCTAAAGATTAGTAAAATCAGCACGAGCAACCACCGCTTTGTGGATCTTACCTTATGGTCTGTCTTCTAACTTTGTGCCTCCCCCCTCATTAGCTATAATTAAGAAATTCTAACTCGTGGAACTTCTTTCTTGTAGGTTTCTTCTCAGGCGGACCACTGTATGGTCATCGCCGGCGAATGGTTGACTTCCGGCGACGGCAGCTGGAACTTTTCCATCGACAAACATCAAATGTCTAGGATCGTGTCTCTCTCTCCCGATGTCACCTTGGTTGATCTCCAAAACAATGTCTTAAAGGAGTTCTTTGCTGAGACCGAACCCCAACCCTCTGCATCTCTTAGCTACTGGCCTCCTAATACTAAAGAGCTTGCTACCGGAATCACCACCCCACGGGTTATGCTCACACACGATGGGTCCGTCTCCTACTTTAACCGTCACCTCCAAGCCCATAGGGGTATGAATTTGTTTGTCACCTTTAAGAGCAAACCCGTGGCAGCTAACCTCAGCCAAGTTGGTGACAACCCTTTCTCTTTCACCACCCCAAACCAGCCTATAACCAAAGCCCCCTCCCTTTTCAATCGATTTTCTGGCACACGTCCACTTTCTTCCCCACCCTCCACCGCCGCCTCAAAAGTCCCCGGTTTCTCTCTCTTTCCCGACGATGATTTTCTTGGTCATATCCCTCCTCATCCTACCACCTCCAGCTCTCAATCAGGTCCGTCCAAGATCCACCGCTTCTCTCTCATTGATGAAACCGTCTCTTGCGGAGACGAGATGCTTGAAGAGATGTTCACAGAAGACCCCGACAACATACCGGACAGTTGGAAGATTGATGCCGATGCCGTGGAGACAAACCTATCTGACACCTCTCCCCCTCCAGGTTTCGAAGATGTCCACCCCGGCAACTACGACCACGATTTTTGGGACCCTTTACTAGAGAAAACTCTTGGAGGCTCCGATGCTGAGGAAGTGATGGCAGGCATCAATGTACCTAAGACTGCCCCACACATCATCCATTGCACCACCGGGGATGCTTTTGATCACTCTGTTTATGTTGGTGGTGAACTACCAGCAAATTGGAAAACTGATCCCGATGATACCGGTGTCCACACAAACAGCTTCCCACACGTGTACCCAAATCCCATGGATACTAGGTCCTCAACTAAACCTCGTCCATATGTACACCCCTCTTCTTCTCGTCCATCTGTACACCCCTCCAGTTCTCGTCCATCTGTACAACCTCCAGCTTCTCATCCATCTGTACAACGGAAGAGTCATCCACGTGTACAACCAACCGTCCCAGGAGGCACACCTCCCTCTGCAACACGGCCACATGCCTCTACCCCACCTCGCCCTGCAGCTCCACCCTACAAAGAAACCAGGCCACTCTCCGAGATCGATGATGAGGAGTTTGACGTGCCACCTCTCTTTGATGACCTTGCCTACGAGGCTGAAGATGTCCCCGACTTGCTCTCTGATGCAAAGGACGAGGAACCATTTGTCGGGAAACTCTATGCAAGCAAGAAGGATTGTCAGATCTCACTTGCTATCTATGCTATCAAAGAGCAGTTCTATTTCAGGCAAACCCGCACCAGCAGGCATTCTTTTGTCCTCAGTTGCCATGATACTCGCTGCGATTGGCGCATTCTTGCAAAGGAGCTGACAAACTGTGGTTATTACACAATCAAGAAGGCCCAGCTAGGACACACCTGCCACATAGACACCCGCAACCTATACAAGAAAAAGGCTACTTCCAAGGTCATTGCACATGTGTACCAATCTCGCTATAACGAACCCATCAACGGACCAAAAGCTCTCCAGCTTCAAACCCTCCTGTTGGAAGACCTGCGCATCTCGGCATCCTACATGAAGTGCCACAGGGCCAAGGGTCTAGCTGTCGATAACACTGTCGGAAACGCAGAGGATTCTTTTCTCAACTTGGAAGATTATTTTGTTAGGCTCAAGGCAACTAACCCAGGGACTGTCACTCATATCGAGACAGAGCTGGACATTGAAGGTAACACACGGTTTCTCTATGGGTTCCTCTCCTTTGGTGCCTCTATTCAGGGCTTCCGCCGGCTTAGACACGTTCTTATTATTGATGGCACACACCTCTCCGGAAAATACAAAGGTGTTCTTCTCACTGCCAGCGGCCAAGATGCTAACTTTCAGGTTTTCCCACTGACTTTTGCTGTTGTCGATGGTGAAACCGAACACGCCTGGACTTGGTTTTTAACAAAGCTAGAAAGGATCATTGCAGACTCAAACGCCCTCTCCATCATCTCAGATCGAGCCGGAACTATTATAAAAGCTGTCGGAGTCGTCTTCCCTAAGGCAAATCATGGCGCCTGCATTGTCCACTTGATGAGGAATGTTGTCTCCCGCTACAAGAACAAAGGTCTGGCCAAAATGGTTTGTGAGGCTGCTTTCTCTTTCAGACGCCAAGACTTTGATAAAAATTTCGAGAAAATCAGGCAAGCTAATGGTGCCTGCTTCGCTTACCTTGAGCTGATTGGAACTTCCAAGTGGTCTAGGACTTACTTCCCTGGTAACCGCTACAACCTTCTTACCAGCAACACAGCTGAGCAACTCAACAACGCTCTCAAGAAAAGCAGGTCTTCCCCTATCACCGAGCTGTTCATGTTTATCCAACGCATGTTGACTCGCTGGTTCTCTGCAAGACGAACTAAATCGGCAAAGTGTCGTGGGTTTGTGACTCCTGAGGTTGAAAAGGTTATGCAGACACATATAAGGCTCACCAAAGGCAGCCAGATAGCAAACATCACCGACTGGAGCTATCAAATCAGGGGTCTTTTTGGACATCCCAACACGGTCTCTCTTGAAAACAAAGTCTGTTCCTGTCAGGTTTTCCAGAAGCTTAAAATCCCCTGCGGCCATGCTCTCCTCGCTGCTGACTACATCGGGCTCCCCTATGTTCAGCTCTTTGGGGACTGTTACAAAATCCAGACTTGGAGAGACACTTACGCTGGTGTCATCTATCCTGAAGCCCTAGTGGGAGACTTGCCTAACACTCCCATTCCAGATGCAGAAAACCCTGCAGAAGACCCTGAACCTCCCATGTTCCCACCACAGACTCGACGCCCATCTGGACGTCCTAAGGACACACGAGCACCTTCGACCGGAGAAATTCCGGTAACAAAACTAAATCTCTGCACTTATAAGATGATCTCATTTTCATATTTACTGGTTTTAAACAAACCTTTTTGTGTTAAAACAGCCTGTTAAGAAGAAAAGGCTTGTTCAAAACAAATGCACTCGTTGCGGAGAACCCGGCCACAACCGCACAAATTGTGTCTGCCCAATCTGACTAGGGTGAATCCAATATCCAGATAACCTCCCTTTTGGATAGCGTCTTCACCTTTCTTTTGTCTTTTTGGATCATTTTTTGGTGGCTTTTTAACATGTAAAACAATTTCTAAAACATGTTGTTGCCTTTCATATATATTCCGAAAGCGCTGGAATATTCTACTTTTCCATATGTTTTTTGTTTCTACTTTCTATTACGCTTGTCTGCAATCTAAACATCCACACACACCCACAATGTTGTACACATGTACAATGCTCTGAGTTGTACGCACGTACAATCCTAAGAGTTGTACACATGTACAATCCTTAGAGTTGTACACTTGTACACTACACCAATCTCCTACATCTGGACATAGACTCAAAGCGAGGTGAACAAAAAAAAAATTGCAGCAAACATGAAATGCCAAGCTGTACAAGGCTTAAATAAGACACAACAAATAGTTCGGCCAAAATAATAAAACATACTTATATTAGTCATCAAATTTAACATCCTAATTCCGACAATCAATCAGTTAACTTAACATCCATCGTTCATATCATACAAACCAATCATCCACCCAAAAACAAAATAGCCAACCACAACTTCCAACTACACTAACTCTTCTTCCCCATGTACAGGGGCAGCACCCAATCCTTGTACATATCCATCGCATACTGCTTCCTCATTATGTCGACCAAAGTGTCTGTCAAACCTGCCATCCTAGGTTCAGGATCCCCCAGAGCATGAAGCTCCATAAATTTCATTGTCACCGGACCACAATCCCCACTACGGCGGTTCTCGTACGCACCTTCCATCCTCTCTAAATGGAAGGCCTCTAAGCTATACGGCCCATCAGCAGGAACAGGGCACACCTTCGCAACCAGAAAGGGTAGCATCTTGCATAAACACACCATCATCTCATGTACCGCATCCATCCCCCTAAGCCTTGGATTGGGATCCAGCACCAACACACGCCAGTCCACCAAACTTATGCACAGTCCCACCCAGTGGTTGCCAGACCATATCATGGGCGTGTACAAGGTATCCACATCAACACCCCACTTCTTCCCTTCCTTCGTTAGAAAGCCAGAAAGACGTCCATCCCCCAAAACTCGACCGGGGTTCAACTTTGCCGCGTTGAAAGCCCTTGTCTTCCCCACCAAGTGGCTAGTAAACCAAGGCGGCAGGAAAATACACCTCCTTTCTTTTAGTCTCTCCGCATGCCTGATCCCTAAGAACTCGATCAGGGCCTCCATGTGCTGTTTACACACAAAACAAATCACTACAACCCCCCAACTTCCAAAATAAAATACAAATTCTACAATACACTTTACCTTCGTAGACACCCATTCTTCCCCGGTTGCTAGCTCCAGAAAGAACTGATTTTCCAAATCAAAATTTCCAGCATTGAGATGCACCCTGGACACAAAGAATCTTTTGCTTAGCAAACGCAAAACTACTACAAATGCCACAAACAAAACTAACTTACACTTTGGGGCTCGCAAGTAGTACACTTTCGAAAAAAGAGTAGTCGCTATCTTCAACCGCTGGTACTAGTTGAGATATGTCAAATGGGTCCTTTGCCAACAGCAACGACGCTAGTCCGGCTTCCCTCTCTTCCGGCTTGTGCTTCTCAGCTCTCTTCATAGGAGATGAATCACTTAACTCCACCACCTCCTCGTCTACAATATTTTCATCCTTCTCATTCTCCTCCTCGCTATCACCAACGTCCACCTTCTCCATAACCTGTATAGAAAAAAAAAATACATCCCTGTTAAAACACACATCAAAATGTACGAATTCATGTGGCTAACATGTACAGCTAATTATGGTATATCCACATGTACACACATACCTCTGTCCCCTCAGGCAAAGCCCTCTCCAACTCCCCACCCTTCTGTAAAGCCTCCCCCTCCAAATTCCTACCCTGCAAATCCTGCCAAAAAAAAAAAAAATTCAAATAACCTAATTCGGAAGACTTTCATTCAGTTAAGGCACACTTATAACTTACCACATCTTTACCATCGCCATCTTCTGTCTCCGAGAAGTTAACTTGCTTCAGTGCAACCTGTTCCAAACATCAATATATCATTTCAGTCCACACTGGTACCACAATGTCTCAACTCAGAACTGTACAACACTATCACTCTGTCCACATGTACCATTATGTAATCAATGTCCACATGTACACATGTACAACTATATAACCACACTATCCACATGTACAACTACGTTATCAATGTCCATTGGTTCATTTATACCTCTTTCCCAGGAAACACTTCACTCTCCAAACCTTCAACAGTCTGTAATGGCTCCCCCTCCACCTCCTCGGAAACCTGTTTCCAAAAAAAAATATTATTCGACTATACACTGCCCATTATCAAAACAAAAACAGTTGCACCTTTGGAATACATAATAAATCACCTTAGTGCCTCCAACGTCCTCTTCAACTCCTTCCTCTTTACCTTCAGACTCCTTCTCACCAGCCTGCACATCAACCACTCTCTATAGTAACCATCTACACCAAATACAATGAAAAAAACAACAACAACAAAACTAACCGCTTCCTCCAAAGTCTTTGACTCCCTCTCCATCCCTGTAATCGCCCCGACAAGCTGATCAAGTGCCCCGAAATCCTAAAATAAGTCACTGAATTGTCAACAGCTATAAGAAAAACACATACTCGCATCGTCTGAAAATTGGGAGAAGATGACTAACCACTTCAGTCCCACAAGGTCCCCTAGCCCCAACTAAACCGTCAACATAACTCAAAGGGTTTGCATTTTTAACTACTCCACCTTCAGGTACAAAAGTTTCGGCTAGAGGCTCCTCCTCCGCTACGAAAAAAGTGTTGCTCCCGCTGCCATAGTACACCTCGTAGCCATCTTCTTCGGGGACCCCCTTCCTAGCAACATCCAGAGGTACAACATTGCTTTCATCTTTCTCAACAGACCTTCGTTTCTTACTTTCAAACCCTGCAAGATTCCCATCCTCCACAAATACTTCAGGAACTTCATTACTCTTAACGGGGCCCTCAGAATCCGTTTCATCAAACAATCTCTTCTTCTCCGGAACCACCTCCTTCTTCTTCTGCTTACGACCACTCATCAACTTCCTGCTCGAAATCTTTCCTTGGCTGCTTGCCCTTCTACCACGTCGGCCAGTTCGCTGCTCCACCACCATTTTTTTCAGACTCATAACAAGCTTTGTCAACTTATCCACCTTCGCATCCACTTCCTCTAACTTCAAACTCTGGTTCGGTTCCTTCCTGCTGAAATACTTACTAAGCCTACGCTGCTTCATCGCAGGCCCTTGGTCCCTCTTCTCCTTAGCACCCCTAGATTTCCTCTTTCTCACCTCTTTCCCATCCTTCGACACAAATTGATGTACATAGAGAGGCCCCGCAGAATCACCACCCCCCCATTCTGATTTCTTGAATTTGTGTCCACCCTCCAATAACCGAACTAGATACACAACCCTCCTATCCTGAATCTCACAATCAAACTCTCCCCAGCCTTCATCAACATCATCCCCTAAGTCCGCCATAGGCTGCACCTTTAGCTGCACGGTCACAAATAAAAAAGGTTACTAACTGGCCATGACTTACACGCAAAGCTATCTACATTTCGTACACATGTACACCAACAAACTGTGTGTACATGTGGATATAGAAAATTTCACAAAAAGCTCAAAAAACTAACCTCTGCTTCGTTTTCAGCATCTAATATGTCGTTGAGCGTTAGTCCGGTGTGATGTGGAAGCTTCTCACCCTCATAATCAAGTAGTATTTGATCATCATTCCCATTCAACCGTCCAATTAGCCCGGGCACAGCTTCAAACGCCCAAAGCTGCAGAGCTAGTGGGAAGCCAGCAACAGCTAATGTCTCCTGCCGAAGCTTCCCGCAAAACACACCTTCAGGGTCATCGCATTCCCCCATCAGACGATCAGGTATCAGCATCGACTTTATAGTCCACCAGAACGACTCACGTCCCCACTGGAAATCCATAAATTTCTTCAGACACTGTAGCCTCTTAACATGCTTCAGTGACGGCTTTGGCTCGACCTTAGTGGCTAAAAGAACACCATCTACCAAGATTATCAGACAGAGCTTCAACTTCCTCGAAAGTGGCATATCTTTACCCTCTGCAACCATTGCCGCCACGTCCTTTATATTCAAATCACGCCTCCCACCAAAGAGCTTATCCCAGTAAACAAAGTCACTTTTCTTTGCCTTCGTCTTGTCTTCCACAACATACCCCGGCTCAAACTCACCACAAGGAAGCCCCGTGACATGACCGAATTCAACAAGAGAGAATCGCAAAGGCTGAGCTCCAAAAGCAGACCACAACTCAAACCTCTTCTTAGTCACAACTTGCCTGCTTAACAGACCATGAACAAGCTTCCCAGAAAACGCACACCTCCGGACAGGTAACCGGAACAGAGATCCAAAACAGGAATCCAATAACATCTGGAACTCATCGCTTCCTTCAAGCACATCCCTTATCAACAGCAGATACTCAAGGGTATTGTTGCAGTTAAGGCGTTTAGATGGGTACCGGTCCGTAGCAAAAAGACGAGGAGGAAGCTTCGTGTCAACCACTCCGGCATCGTCCGGCTCCGACACTGAAAACAAAAAAAAACACAAACAATTTAACATCCTTAAAGAAGAAGAACAAAATTACAGTCGGGGTTGGAGGAATTGGAGAATCTAACAACAAAACCCTATGCCCCACTGTCGGAAACAACAGAACGGCGGCTAGGGAAAAAGGAATACCAAAAAAAAAATTTAAAATTGGGAATAACAGATTTTACCTTTCTCTTTCTCCTTCCTCAACCGCTTTTCTCTTGAAGACATTTTTCACTACTTTTAGGCCTCCGGAATACACTGTCACACCGCCTCGCAACCGTTATCACCACCGCGGAGAGAACTAACTCGAAAACAACCCTAAATCGAGTGAAAGTAAAAAGTGGTTTACGGTTAATAAAGAAAACACAATTTAATAGAAACAGCCCAAATTCGAAATTCAAATTGCCCAACCACACCAAAACCGGAACAGATCTGGTTACCCCATGAAATACCAAAATACCCCCACTTAGTTAGCAATACTAAGGGCACCGACGTCTTCAACCACAATAAAGTGCCCCTGGAGCAACATGTGACCTCCGCTGTCATTATAAGTCATTAAGTGACTGAGAGTGTCATTAACTCTAAAAATAAACAGACATTCTCCTGGATCCAACATTTTATTTTTTTGTAAGATTTTGAATCAAATACACTCATCTATTATAAAATAATTATGAAAATAATATTATCCTATTATCTATGTTTCCAAACAACACAATAATTAATTTTTTTATCCAAACAATAAAAACATTATAATTGACTAAAACATTCAAATAATTTAGCAAAAACAAATTCAAATCATTAAATTGATATATTGTTTTATTTATATTTTCATAAATAAAAATTACATTCATTTTATTTAAATAAACTTTAAAATATGTTTAAGTTAAATACATCCCTCTATTGTAAAGTAATTACGGAAACAATATTATAATGATATCTATGTTTCCAAATAACAATAACTAATCTTGTATCCAAACAATAAAAACATTACTTATTTATATTTTCATAAACAAAAAGATACGTTAATAAAAATTACACTATAATTCACTTATATTTCCATAAATAAAAATTACGCTCATTTAAATTTAAATAAACATTCATACTAAAATAAATCATGTACATAAATAAAAGGCAATAAATTAGAAGTATATGAACACAAAAATTTATTTATATTTCTATATATTAGCAACATCAATTATTTTTGTATACACTAATCTACAATCTAATAAAAACATCATATAGTTTGTTTACATACAAATAATTCAACAATAGTCATTACATAATATTTATATATATATATATATAAACATTATGCATTGAATATTATTGCATTGTACAATAAATATAAAAAGAAATAATAATGAAAAAGTTCAAACTATATATAATTTGAAGATAGATGCATAGCATTAATCATAAACAAAAATGTGTAAACTGATTATAATATGGACCAAAATATTAGCAAGATAAATTACATAAAAATTAAAATAATGTTAATTAACTTACATTAAATGAATATCATACAAATGAATATCTCTTAACACTAAATAAAATATCTCTTAATTTAAAATAAAATTTGTGCTGTAGCGCAGATAATATAACCTAGATTACGATTATTTTCTCTCTAAATATGCAAAGCACATGTTGGTTGATATCAAAAAGAACAAGAAGGGGAAGCAAATAACATGTTTTTTAGCTTTACATTACATCTGGATTAGAGTCAACAGACTCACATGATTCATAACATATAAACCTCCCCCTGCTATGATGCACTAAAATACTCATATGCATGTTTAGTTGATTATATTAAATTTTTAATATATGATATGGCACTATAGTAGCCGATTGAAATCAATGGAACATGTCATTCTTAGGTCAAATTTCCACTATGATATTTCTTTATTTTAAATAAATTAGTAATGTCATGTGGACCTTAATCACCAATTATAATCCGTCCTAACTCCTAACCAAGGTTCACAAACATAAAATAATAACAACAATTTACACATTTGTCTTTTAATGTAGAGTGATATGTCTAGTGGCCAAGTTTATTATAATAAATCAACTGATTTATAACAGAAATTATTTTAGAAATTAAAGGTAAGTACAAGCCGTGGAATCCTAAACACAAACCTCTAAAGAGATGAAAACGAGATTTTGCGCAACTTGATCTACCAAATCGTCAACTTTAAGTCTTTAACACTTAACATGTTATTTTAAAAACATGTAACTTGGGTGTTCGTTGACATATAAGAACGTATTTGAAATAATATAATAATGGCAAGGATGATTCTAAAGTCCATACCTAATGTATGACAACTGTAGTGCCACCACGGAAGAGTACCAATTATAACAATCACAGTATTAATAATTGGCAAGTGCATGCTATACACCAAAGTACCAAGATGTCAATAACCAGCTCGATCCGTTTTCTTATATGAAACGACAATCACAGTTATTGTAGTTTTAATATTTTATTAGTTGAGATTAAATGTTTGGATATTTAAATCCTTCAGACTGGATAATTCAAGTATTAAAATGTTAATGAGTTTGAATTGTTTGAAGAACAGACTTTTCAAACGTTAAGATTTTCAAACTTTGGTTGGAGATTTCAAATATCTTACTTAGACCATAGACTTACAACAAAATAATATTTTGAGTCGGCTGTTTCTGGAAATTGGATACAAGCTAATATAGTTTGAAGTTTCTCCCTATAGTACTTTTTTCTTTTTAACTTGTATACTGTTTAAGTTTTGATCTGGAAGCTTATGAGTATAAGAAAATGAAGAAAGATAATTCGGATGATGAAATGAAAGTATGTAACGTGCATGATATTATTATTCATTATCCAATCCAAAACCTATAAATAACCTGATAATCGAACTGTAATCGAGCATGATCTAGTAATGGGTGTAAAACTAACAATTGGTAGAATCGTATGTTCTGACTGTATATGCAGCAAAATATTTATTTTAATTACGATCCAATTATCGACCACACATGGGTATTACTTTGACAAACATTTGGTCCATTATTATTTAATAATGAGTAATGCTAATGGTACCCAGTGAGATCCACCTTTTGCATCTCCCATTCCCCACATACAAAAATCCTCATCAGCCACAACCTTTTTGATCAACTTTCCACAACTTTCCTCACTTTCTTTTAGTTAAACTTTTATGATCCTAATGTGTATTCTGTCTTTTTCACATTTTCATCTACTTCTTGAACACCCAAAGTCAAACACAGGAAAAAGGTAAACCCCAACAAATGAAGAAAAAAGAAGAAAAATCACAACTTTTCACCATTGTATTCAACATTGTAAACTTGAAAATGCAGAACAAAACAACAATTTGATATCCTCTAGTCTTTACAAATATTATCCTCAAGCTCAATTTCTTCTTCATCTATAGCCCTCTTCTCTTCTTCCTCCACAATTTCCAACTCCGTCAAATTTCCACTCTGACCCCTCAACTTCCCATCTTTCACATTCCTCTCCCCTCTACTCTTCAAATCCTCCAACAACTCCCTAACCGCCCTCTCCTTATCCCTCCTGTTCTTGATCAAAGCCTCGCTCACGTCAGCAGGCGTCATCTCCGCCTTCTCCACAACCCTCTCCATCTCCTTCAAAACGTCACCGTTCACATCTTCCTCCTCGTACCCCAAATAGTTCCTCAGCAAAATCTTCAACGAAGGGAAATCACAATAACTCATGTGTATATGCATATCCATCCTCCCACTCCTAAGCAACGCGGGATCAAGCTTCTCGATATGATTCGTCGTGAACACGAAGATCCTCTCGCTCCCGCAACAAGACCAAAGCCCATCCGTAAAGTTCAGCAAACCCGACAACGTTATCGTGTTGTTCCCATTACCAGACTCTTCACCCGAGCCCGTCCCCGTCCCCCCTGGTCGTGCTGTCTCCATGTCGTAATAGCTTCTCTGCGTGGCGGTCGCATTGTTCTTTTTCCTGTTCGTTAAATTTATCGAACAGTCTATATCCTCAATAACAATTATCGACTTAGAACTCGTTTTCATCAACAGCTTCCTCAGCTCCGAGTTGCTATGAACCTCAGTGAGTTCAAGATCGTAAATATCGTAACCGAGATGATTCGCCATGGCTGCGATCATACTCGACTTACCGGTCCCCGGAGGCCCATATAACAAATAACCTCTCTTCCAGGCCCGGCCCGTTTTCTGATAAAACATCTGTCCTTCCGCGAAGTCCTTGAGATCATCCATGATCTGCTGTTTCTTCACGGGATCCATCGCGAGCGTCTCGAACGTGCTCGGGTGCTTGAACGGAACAGACTCCCATGGGTGTCCCCTCGAGTCCAGCGACCCGCCTCGCGAGTTCGTGTAAAGCAACCTGTCCTGGTTCTTCCTACGGATCTCGCTGGCACGTTCCATGATGTAGTCGAGGTACGAAGATAAGATCAAGGCCTTGTCTCTCTTCTTGATACGGAGAGTGAAGCCTCTTTTCTCTTCAGGCAACGGTCTCCATGCGAAGGTTTGGGTCTGTCTTTGCGTGACGACGTGTTCCCAGAGGACGGTGACGTTGTCAAAGGTGTCGACGATGGAGTCGTTGTTGGAGAGGCCGAAGGTGATGGAGGAGGAGTTGACGGCGCGGGTGAGGCTTAAGCGGTTGCCGGCGATGGAGACGGAGGAGCTGAGGTAGAGCTGGACGGCGTTGTAGAGCTCGTTGGTGTTGACGCCGTCGATCTCGGTGATGTCGAAGTAGCAGTAGGTGGAGAAGAGGTGGAAGACTCGGTTGAAGAATTTGAGGAAGGCGAAGCGGAGCTCCGGCGGGAAGATTGATTGCATTAGGCTTTGGCAGAAAGCTAGGACGCCGAGGAGTGATGCTAGTGATGTCCAGTACTCTTTCATGTTAAAAATAGAGGAGAAAACAGAGGATGTTTTTTTTGAGAAAGGTGTGAACTTTACGGCGTGTGAGAGAAGAAAGGTGGAAGCTTTGAGAGATCAAGAAGGGAGAAGAGATGGATGGGTCTCTCTCAATTTATAGAGGCGAGGGTTTCTTTGTTTATTTTCTTTTTGATATTTTTAAAAAACTTTATAGAGAAAATGAAATAAATAGGAGTTGTTACAGAAAAATAAAAATGAAAGGCTGGTAGATAGCCTGGTGATGGTGAGAGAGGCAAAGAGTGGGGGCCATTGAAAGATGACAAGTGTATAAAGATGAGAAAATGAAAACAAATTTGGGTTTTTGGAGTTTTATTTGAGTTAAGCTTATTATTAATGAGGTTGCTGGATTTGTAGTGAAGATTTGTTTGAGACTTTTCTTTTTAGTGTGCCTTTTTTTCTGTGTTTTGTTGGTCAAAATTTTCGTCTTCTGTTAAACAAATAATTTTTTGTTGATATGGGAAAACCTAACAAAATAAATAATACATCTGATGTCATTTACACTTTGAATAAAAATTAAAGCCCAGTCAAATCCATTTTACATAATACAACTGATGTCATTTGCACTTTGAATTTATTTATCATGATTTCATTGTTCTTGTAATTTTATACCAATTAATTCAAAACCTTTTGTCAAATTCACATGGATCTTACTATTTTCTCATCATGTTAGAAAATATTAATGTTTTTTCATATAATTTGAGTTGTTAAAGAACAAAATAAACAAAATATTACCTTTTATTTATTCATTTCGTCAAAGTTTTTTTTATTATTTTGTTATGGTCACCGAATCGAGGCCAGCGTCAAAAGGAACAAAATCAACTTTCTGTCTGCAACAAGTCGGGTTTTACCACTCCCTTTTCTTTTACATCACAATGAAATAAAAAATAATAGTGGTTTAATAACCTTACAGACATTCCTTTGGGGACGGTTTTTTAGCACTTGGTGAATAATTGAACGGTTTAATTTGTATTCCAAACTGAGAGAGAGCGAGACCAAGCCTCGGGGAAGAGGTCACACAGCCTTTGAGTCATACTCAGCTGAGAGAGTTACGAGAGACTTTGGTCTCCATTCACTTTGTACCACCATCCCAACTTTCCCATTGATAGAGAGTCTGGCCTTCACCGTTGTGAATGGATCCAGAGAATAAAAGCTTCCGATGGTAATACTGTTGTCATGACTGGAGAAGTGACGGATAAGTTCTGCACCAACAGATGTAGTTGGATTCACCGTGTGCACGTAAGTGGCTCTTAGACTCTCCCCTTTACCCTCCCTACAAATTAGTAGTCTTTCAGTTCCATAATAAGCCAAATAATTGAAAGCAAACTGGAAGATGGAGCAACATGTTGTTGTTACTTTCAGCATGAGTGCAGCAGAGAAGTCTGGCTTGTTGAAACCAGTTCTGGCGTTGTACTTTGTTAGTAACGAGGAAGCTGTGTGGAAACCAACTTCACCACCAAGGCAAACAGTCTGGCTTCTTATAGTTGCTGATAGATCAAGAAGAGGAGCTGGGTTGAGGCCAATGCTGGAACTAGCGTAGCATGAGGATGGACATACAGCACATCCAGCTGAAATATAACAAAAACACAGGTTAAGACTCAGGAGTCAGGAGTACAGAAGTTGATTGACATTTTCATAGGACTCTAAGACTAGAGTAGTCGTGACATTTGCATATAACAAAAAAATACAGCTAATGCACTGACCTTGCCAGACTTGTGATCAGGTGTTTTGAAGCTGATAACAGCTTTAGCAGATGGCATGAGATTTTTCATAGTTACTTTTGTCGACACCTGCATTCAATCGTATGGTTATGGACAGTAAAGTAGAGAGCATGTATCACTAGAGATATTTCCTTACACTTGAGTGGCTGTCGATTTTCATATCAACAATGGTGTTTTAAGTTTTATACAATGTGCTTATATTGCCAAAAAAGAAATCATTCTTTTTCAAACTTGTAGCCACCAATTCCTGTTGGAAATATTTTTTTATTCATTATGCGGTATAGTTACATAGTTAAAACAAAAATTAAGAAAAATTAAGCACATTAACAGAAAAATTAAGCCACCAACTATGGATGCCAGTACCGACTAGATTCTAGAACTTGGCTTTGATCGATTAGATTCTCTTTGATCTATAATTGAGGATGAGATTGTATTGTGATTACTTTGATTGTTCCTTGTGATTCTTGTTGACGTTGATTCTAGTCAGTACTAGTTATAAACATGATAGAAGCTGATTCGACCACACGGTGTAGTTGGTTGATGTTAGCATTGGACATCGTATGTCCTTCTTCATCTCAAGACCTTTATCACGTGCTTGAGAAGTGACATCGTCTCCCATATTTTGATCGAATTACAACTCTTCTTGTAAACGATTTTCAAAATCCGGAGCTCTGATACCAATTAAAGTTGCAAAAACATACAAAACTATAAGAACTAGCACTTCTTATTAGATTTAGAAACTCTCTCAAAACTAAATCAATGTGTTTCTCTTGATAAAACATTTCTCCATGAAAACTCTTTATATATAGGACGAATCTACATATTTTCCGAATAATAAAATTAAATTATTTCTAAACTCGATATATTTTTCTTTTTCTTTAACTCATCAAATTTCACTTTAATGAGTTAACTTACTTCTCAAGTTAATTAGAATTATACAACACCGTCTTCTAGAAGAAGATTAATCAGAGCCGGTCAGAAGATTAATCAGAGCCGGTCCTACAAATCTAAAGGCTATAAGCCAAAACAAAAATGTGGCTGAAACGCACGAGAGGAGTTACGAACCCTCGTCTTGTTATGCACACAGCAGCACACAACCACTAATGCTACTAAGACTTGTTTGTCTAAATTTGGCCGGTAAAATACATATTATTTTGCGGCTGGAAACACTGGATTATCTCGCTTCCGTCAAGGGCTAGGCTCTGAGATTAATCGATTGTGTCAGCACTTTCCAACTCCCTTGAATGGGGATGGGACAAACTTCATGTGAATCAGATGCTCACTAGTTAACCAAACCATCAATGAGAGTACAACTCAAGGAAATCTTTGGAATCTTTTTTTTTTTTGGAATCTTTGGAATCTTACAAGATATCTTAAAGTTCTTTAGATTTTTTACTTTTATCTTATTTTCGTTCATTATTAGCTCTAGCAATGTTTTTGTAATGCTTTTGACCACCCACTACTAATAGTCTTTTACGCCTAACTTTCAATCTATAGGTCTCACTTTATATGATGGTTGAATTGGTAAGAGTTCATGAGACTTATTTACTAATTATGGAATCACCATACGATTTTTCTATGTTCTACTCTCATTCACTGGGCTGAATGAATCGCTTAATTTTGATCTATATTTTTACTATTCCATTTCAGAAATTCTTACTCCGAAATTATTTGTGAACAAATGACCAACAAAATAAATGTAGTTTGGTAATATGTGTAGAGTAAATCAAGTAATTTAAACATTTTATATACAACACTATATAAGAAATCATATAAGAAATCAGAATGTTAGAATATTAGCCAAAGCTGCCTATAGCTAATAAGCCACTTTTTGATTTCTATTTAGCCATGTAGTATCCGTCTTATTGATGTAAACATATAGCTTGAGAATGTTTGACGTGATTTTAACGAGTTTTAAATTATGTTGGGTGCATTACAAACAATAAATCATCCATCCACCGAATCGAATAGAAATTTTAAACTCTATTTGATTTGACAGATAAGATTCTAATTATGAAAAGAAGATTACGGTCGGCCAGAACCGAAGTTTAATGATAGTCTAGTGTACTTGAACTGATTATAGTGTTAGGATAATTCCAAGCTCGTGGAAACTTAACATATTATTAGATGTTTAATATGTTAAGTATAAACACAAAAAGGAAATCTAGAAATAGGAAAAGAAAGTTTTCTATTAGATTAGGTTTGTGTTTTCTATATCCCACATGTTAAAGAGAATTATCTTTACTATAAATATAGGTCTCATGGAGAGATATTCCATAAAATCAAATCATAAGATCTAAGCTAGAGATCAATGATCTAAGAGCTATAGATAAGAGTTCTAAGAGAAACATTGAGAGCTTTAGTTTTGAGTAGTTTCTAAAACTAATAAAGAAAAGTTGTTCTTTATAATTCTTGTGTTTCTAAGAGATCTCTGAAATTTGAATTAGTATCAGAGCTTAAGTTAAAGTTCTGAACTTTTGATATAGACGACAGACATAATATTGATGTTGAACATTGCTTTATGGGCTACCACAAAAAAGCCTGAAAGTATTATACTGAATATTGAACATGTATGCTTATTTACACAAGTCTTTATTAAAATGACTGTAACGACACAAAACAATTTTAAAAGAAAAATTTAAGCATAGCGTATACTGATCAAAGCAAACCAAAGCAAACCAAAAACGATCTACGGTATGTGGTATAATTTAGAAGGCTTAAGGTTGCTCGTAACATTGAAGTAGGTCAATGTCCGTATCCACTTTTCTTGGTTCTTCAACAAATGTACCGCAATAGTATCAGGCCAAAGCTCATGTGTGCATTTAGTCGGTGGCTCGGGAAAATTATATATCGACCATTTAGCATTAAACCGGTTCTTCCCTCGTCTTCCTTCTTTCATCCAGTCGCCAAACACTTTGTCTTCAGGACCTTCTAGATGTTTCTTGGGAATATCCGAGTCTTTGATCCAGACCGCGATGTCCCACGAGATTAAGTAACCCATTCCTGACATGTAATGCATGAAAGGGTCCATGCTTTGACATGGAATGACGTAGCCGTAGTAGAGATCTTCTCGAGGTAATGGTCTTAAAGATGCTATCAGGCTTTCTAGTCTTATGTAAGTGTCGTCGTCGGCTTTCATTATGTAATGATATGGTGGGTTTGGTGAATCGGTTTCGTTGAATAGGTCTGGTAAGCTTGAGAAGTATGTATAGGTTTTGCCTGTGGATTGAAGAATTAAATTAGTTAAAAATGTTACGATTATTCCATTTCGGTTCAGCTAGTCCTAATCGAACTAAAACATGAATAAAGCGTAATACAAAGTGAAACAAAGCTAAATGTGAAAAATAATTATAACCTAAAGTCTTTGCCACACCTTATAAGATAAACGAACTCTTATATTAAAAAGAAAAAACTCTTTTTGTAAAAATTCAAAACCATGTTAAACTGAAATAAACCATACTCAATAATCGGTTGGATTCAATTCTTTTACCATTCGGTTTAATGTCACATCAAAACCAAATCTGTATTATCCTCCCAAACCAAAAGTCAACCAAAATAAAATATGGTCTTAGTTTGAAAAAAATCGTTCTCAGACCGGACTTATAAATCAAACTAGGTGTTTTCCTGCACCATGTGCAGTAAGAAATTTTTCAAAATTTTATTTATATATAAGAATAAAGTTTATTAAATATTATAGATTTTATTATTTTTATCAATATTTAGTTATAGATTTTATTTAGTTAAATATTGAATTAAGATATAAAAAAAATTAATATTGAAGAATATATATGTATATAATTAAATTATAATCTTAGATATTATTTTCTATCTACTTATATTGGTTAAAAATATTAAATTAATTTATATTTTTCACAAATTAGATAAATTTGTATAAAACTAAAAATGATATAAAATTGTATAATTATCAAAAATTTAAACTAAACAAACAATATTCATAAAATTTGTAGATTTATAAGAAACTAATGATTTTACGTTTAGAAATCAATTTTTTAAAAGTAGCAATTTCGAAAGCTTTAATAATCAAATTGTATAATTATAAAAAATAAAATAAAATACATTTCAAAATTTATAATTTTATATATGAAGATATTTATTTTATAAAAGACTATGAGATATTATCATATTTAAAAAATTTTACCAAAAATAAACATCAATGTTAAATGTAATGTATGATTTATTACCATATCATAAAAAGTTTACCAAAAATATAATCAACAATAAATGTAATAATCTATTTATTCAAACTCACGTGAGAATCATATATTCTCCCTATTTATTTATTTTCTTTTATGTTTATCTATTAATGGAAAATATACAAAACAATGAGTGAAAAAGTAAAATTTACATCTCTACGAAATTCTGAAGTCACCGACGTCACATTCTTAAATATGTAAATCAATAAGTGTGACATGGTAAGATTATAGTCAAAATTACCATAAATTAGTATGAATTGTGTCATGTCATATTTTTTATGTGTCATGTCATCATTTATTTTGTGAAACTGATTCTGGAGAAGACATGTGGCGAAATCACTTCGCAAATAATATATAGGGGATTGAAATCAACCCGAACCGAATTTGAAATTTAACCGAGATAAACCAGTTACCTTTGTTCATATTCTCGTTGCAATTTAGTATGATGATGTCATCGTAACGCATGATCTCCAACGCAACAAGCACTTTCTGGTCTTCTTTAGTCAAATTACAGAACACGAACTTCACGTCGATCTTAACGCCTTCAGGAACGGCTTGTGTGCCGTAGATCATCCGGAGAAAATGTCGACGTGGGTACTGATCGGGAAGTGTTAGAATGCCAATAAGAATCCTAATCTCATCATCATTTGAAGAAGAAGAGGAAAACAACAATGGAGGCTCACCGTTATTCATCGGAACATTAGACAAAGCACATCGTCCGAAACTCAGTAAACTGTCGAATCTGATTTGGTTGATGAAAGCTAGTACACAGATAGCTATTATGAAGAAGAAAGAAGGGATGATGAGTTTTTTCCCTTGTGATCTTGGAGTATATCTCATCTTCTTTCTTCAATGTAGTTAGAGATCTTGAAAGAGAGACGATGAAGAAGAAGAAGAGGAAGAAACTAAATAAAACAAGAACGTTTTTTATCTTAAAGGAAACGAATCTAGGGTTTTTGTTTTGTTATGGGGAATGGTAAAACAGAGCTTTAGAGAAGCTTAAGGAACGTGAGGTTCAAAACAGAGTTTGTAGATGAAGCAAGTGTAGGGGCTTCAGTTTTCACACCATTTAACATGCCAAGGTCTATTTTTATATAATAATAATATGATAACAGATTCTGATTTACTCATGAAAGGTTCTTTTTGTTTAGGTAAATATATAAAAAATAAATGGGTATTAGAAGTGCATTCACGCCTAATATAATTAGTCGATAATCAATAAATATATGGATGAAAAGGCTTACTCCCTCTGTTCCTAAATATAGTATGTTTTAGAAAAATTGGATGTTCCAATATATAAGATGTTTTCATTCTTCTAGGCAATTTTTTACTTTATTAAAAACTGTGTAACCAATCATATTTAATCATCTATTTTGTAATTGGTTAAACATTATTAATTTTTTAATTTTAATGATATTTTCTAGACAAAAAGTAGTTTTCTTAATATGTGTGTTTTTGTCTAAAATCCTATATTTAGGAACAGAGGGAGTATATTCAAATATATAACCTCCATGAGTAACATAAGGCTACTCTTTCTTAATTGTATTGGAATATCTAAATCTTGGTATGTTTAATTTGTAGCTTTTTATATAATAGTGATATGATAATAGAGTCTGCTTTACTCATGATCAATGAATAATACTTTTTGTTTGTTCATATATAAAACAAATGAGTATTATAAAGTGCATCCAACCTAAGGGGGGTGTATTGAATCTGAAATTTAAAGTGATTTGATTTTCAATGAGTTTGTAGATGACTGCAGGAGAATTGGAAAATTTGGGATGATTTTTGTTAAAACACTTTAGAATCTCATCTAAAACAGTGGAATTTTGATTTTTATTTTTATAACTAAGAAACTCCCCTCAAATACTCTAAAAACATTTAAAGTACTCTAAAATCACCTACTTAAATTTTGTTCAATAACAGTGGATTTCAGAGTGTTTTGTGAAATGACAAGTTCAATAACACTGGATTTTAAAGTGTTTTTTAAAATTCATGTTTGAATAACAGTGGATTTGTCATTTTAATACAAATCACTTAAAACTCCTAGTTGAATACACCCCTCTAATATAGTTGGTCAATAATCAACAAATAGATGAAAATATTTATATTCCACTTTATAACCTCCAGGAGTAACATTGTGCTACTCTCTTCTTTAATTGTATTGGAATATTTAAATCTTTGTTCTGATGGGAGTTATCATATTAATTGCCTTCAATCTTTCAACAAAAAAAAAGTCAAATTAGTTTAACTTGAAAGTACTATATGAGATCTAGTTGGAAGCAAAGGCGGTGGATCTTAACCTAACGTCTGGCCAGGGGTGTTATAAATATAGATTTTCGTGTCTGAAGTTATTAATATTCACATAGCATATAGCTCGAAAAATTGAACGTTGGGTCACTTGGGTGGGGTGAGGAGTAGGGAGTCAAATTTAAATTTGGTAAAAGAAAAATTAAGAACGTGGTTGGCTTCGAATCTCGTGCCCCGCAACAGTCTCATCTCATCTTGGCACTTCCTCTCCAATTAAGGCGTTGACTTCTTCAGATCATACTGTGGCCGTGACGCCTGTGGATCTTTATAAATCACAATCATACTTTTTAACGATTAAAATTTTGATTTTTTTGCCAACTAAATATCAATACTATTAAAACAGGAGCAATTTTTATCTACTTACAAATAATCTAGATTGTTCCATGTCATTTATTTTTTTTATTTCCTTATATTTAGTTTCCCTATTATTTCTAACTACATTTAACTTAATAATATCAAATATAAATCATGCCTAAAATTAAGGAGCTAACTAACTAATCTACTATTTTCTAAAACTAATGAATTTAAATAATATTAATACGAAATTTAATAATAAATTAATTATATTTTAGCTATTAATGTAATAAATAATGATATATGTCTATTAATTTGTATATATACAGCTATATATTAATCCAAATGCAAAAAAAAAACAATTTATTCAAAACCATCACTAAATATATAAAAAATATAATTCTTATAGTTAGAGTATTAAAATTTGATATGCAAATATATAAATATATGATAAAAATAGTAATAGTTCGATACTATTAATATTTAGTATACGAAGAAACATGTTACTATTGGTATTTTTATGAACATAGTTTTACGGGTTATTCAAACACATATAATATATTTATCAAATATTAACTAATTCAACAAATATTTTAACACAATTATATCATAAAACACTTCGTTAAAACATAAATTGATGCAAGAGAGTATGAATCAATAGTTTAATTAGTTGTAAAATATAATTATATATATATTAGAAAAATATAAATCAAAATTAAAATTAATAAATATTTACATTTCTATTGCAATTAATCAAATTAACTTTAAAATTTAAAATAAGTCATGAACAAAACATCAAAAAATTATAATAACATGTGAATAACAAAAGTAAGCTTACTAAATAAATGAAAATTATATTTTCAAACATAAATCATTAAATTATAATAGACATATATAAATTGTTGATCCTTAAATATTGTATATTTTATTTTTAGTATGCATCCTCTCAAATATTGATTCATTACACTTACAATAAGATGAAAATTTAGTTTGACAAAAGAATTGTATTAAAATTGGAACACCGCTTTCATTATATATCCACTACATATAAACATTCATGAATATATATAAGAATACTTTAACTATAATAAGTTGAATTGCATATTGGATCACTTATCAGTTCAACCGATAGCCAGGATCTCGGGTACTAGCTGTAATTAAGAATTTTATAGGATTTTTAAATAATATTTTATCAAAAGCTAAACTGAATTACATATGAGACCACATAATTTTCCGATTTAGCAGCGGGTCGGGACGGATTTTAAAATACTCAATATAACGTTTCATTTATAACAAATGTAGATACAATAAATATAAATTAATATCAAATAAATTTGGAATGTTTTGAAAAATTATCCCGCGGTTTGAAACCGCGGGTCAAAATCTAGTATTATTATTAAAACCCAAACAGATCCAGAAAATTAAACAAACACTAGATACAAACTAAAGTCAAAAGGCCAGAGTCCACACATAAGGACTCTAAAAGTCCACCACCGATCACAATTCCTTAACCTAAAAAGAAAAAAAAGATGATCCACCTCTGCCGCTTTCCTTCTTCACGTGTCGTAAACTTACCCAGCAAACACACACGTGGCGCAGGGAAAAGTAATATCTTTCTCTATCGGCTAGAAACCACCGCCGGGACCGCAAACCATCACTCCTCCGGATACACGAGCCACTGTCATTGTCCAGGAGATAAAGCTGTCACTAGAACAACTGAACACTAGACCACCGGAATCCACCGTGACACTCACCATGACCACCGAAAGCCACCTCCAACGACAATATTGGATGTATACGGATTCAAAATCTTCCTTACTTACGCCAGAGCTTTGGATATCATCAATTGATTGAATTGTGATCACATCCAATCTCGGCCACCAAACACTAGAACACAACGTTTCACACAGCTCGAACACCTCCAATGGAACAATAGTCGGCGACCATCACTTGAGAAGACACGACGCGGCTCCAAAGTCAAACGCCAGATATCCATCGATAGAAAGATGCAATACTGGAAACAAAAAAGACATGCAACTTATAAGAGCTCATGTTGTCGAAACGAGAACCAAACGTAAGGATCAACAAAAACAGAGCTTATCATTAGAACCGAAGGTAAAGAGATGTTAGAACTTTTTTTCTGACTAAAAGAGATTTAAAATTTTGATTTCGATGAAGTTTTCTGTAAAATTAATTTGCTAATTAGTGACTAAATATCCAAATGTCAAAAGGACAAAAAGTACGATACTGCACCTTTTTGTCAACGATGAAATTGACATTGAAGTGGGCTTAAAAGAAGTTCATAGCCACTTCCCAGAAGACCAATATTCGTTCATATTCAGCCCAATAATATGATATATTTTTTGAAAAGGAGAGGAAATGATGGCTGCAAGAAACTAGTTAGCTTCATTTTTCCTCTTTTGTAGATCCCCTGGTTAGATTCTGCTAAAGGCTCTTAGGCAGATGGTTTTGTCTTCAGGAGCTCGTGCCGGGTTACAGTCTTCGAGGAAGTCGTGTGGCTAGTTGGTTGGGGTCAGCCATCGTGTAACATCGTGTTTTGGGTGGCTTCTTGCTTTATTCGGGTTGGAGAAGCGAAATGTCTTGTACTTTCATGATCTTTGCAATGGTGTTGGGATGGTAGTTTTGGGTCCTGTATCGTTGAAGCATGATGGTTACTACCAGTCACGTGCGTCTCTTGTTTTGTGATCCTTCTTACGGCATCTAATAACTTTCGGTTTAAGTACTGGGTTAGGGTGCTACTGGGTTGATTCTGTGATGAGTTCGTTTCGATGGGTGTGTGACTGACTTCGGTTCATTTTATTGATCTGGTTCGCAGTGGATGGAAGAGCCGGTTCAGATATGTGGTTTTGGGGGTTCTCGAATCTGTTCAGTTATTTGTTGATCGAGGTTCTTGAGTTTTAATGGTTTTAACTTCTTGCTCCCTCTTTAGCTTATTTTTTGGAGGGTATGATTCAATGTTTTTTAAATACCTTTAGTTCGCTAATTTTCTTTTGATAAGCGTGTGTGGTCGTTGTTTTGGTTTGTGATAAGAGTATTTATACGGTTCTCATATTAAGATTGAAATATTTACGCTGGAAGACACAATTTCAGTCTACAATTTCTCTAAGAGACACATTGTCTCTATGCCACACTTTATCCTTGCAAATTTATCAAGACAGCCTCTAACTAAGAAAGAGAGGTGTCTCTTGTTAGAATTTCTAACTAGCCAAACCATAATAATTTTTTACTTTTTTCAAAACAAATAAAATATTTCTAATAACTGTTGGACCCCAATTTCGGTCAAGCTCGAGGTTGGGCTGGAACTGAAAGAGGCCAAACAAAGCCTAGTAAAATGAAGGCCCATAACTCAGAGAATTCGTCACCAAAACCGACCCACCATACGCTCTAAGCAGTTGGTGGTTTAACCGTCCTTCGGTTCAGTATAATCGGTTTAATGACCTAACCGTCAAACAAAAACATTCAAAATATGAACTAAGTCAAATGTCCACTGAATAATACTCGCTAGCTCCACGTCCTAGTAAAGTGGAGTTGGGTGCTGACTTAGTGATTATTGGAACATTATTTGGCACCAAGTCTTTCATATCGTTATTATATTATTTGTTAAAGTTCAAGTAAAAAAATGAGTCATTAGTCTCATATTAACTCGGGAACTTGTGAGCTAAAGAAAAAATCAAAGACTAAATATTAGGGATTGCGTGCAACTAACTTAGATGATGTCCCCGCTATCCAAAGAGAGGAGAGCTCACAATCACATAACAATCACAATAATCACATTACTAATGAAGAAGGCCTACACACATCAAGAGAGAAGCTCGCATAGCAAGGGGCTCAAGATACAAATATTCCTAACACCACTTCATATATCAAACACAAGAACTCTAACCACAAAATCATACAAGAGTAATCGGCCAATCAATGCTTCATGATTGACTATTCTCGTTCGTAAATGATGTCTACCTCGATATGGGAACCGATGAACCGACCTCTCGAGACCGACAACCCGTTGTCTTGCTCGATACCGACAACCCGACATTTTGCTCGTTACCAACTACCTGACGTCTTGCTCAAGACCAACGAACATGACATCTCACCCGGGATGATTATAACCGAACTAAGTTTAGAATTGATCCCTTGACGGGTACGTAGGCAGCTCGATACCGAGTTCAGTTACGATCATTTCCTCCTCGATATCTCAATGATATTCTACCTTTCGAATACAATCCATTTTTCTCAAATCATACATGAATTCATCGTTGTGTTCTGAGGATATCGTTGCCCACATAATTTTTCTTCCCCAGTTTACATCTCAAGCACTATCAAATACTTAGTGTAGATTTTAGGATCTACAATAACCTCATAACATTTATCTCTTTCTGTATCCATTCAAAATCTATTAATGAACCTTAACTTCTTTCTCTCCCAACATCTTCTAGATCCTGAAATTTAAAATCAAAATTGAACCATAACACCCTTTCTCACATTTAACATCTTGTTGATTTATGTTTATTCATTTCCAGTTCACTATCTTTGTATCTCGACATCGGCATCTTGATCTATGTTTCTCGACATTGAAATATCATTTTCTGTTCCTGGATATCGATCTATGTTCTTTCCCCCCTCAGTTGATTCACAAACAAACTCCACATCCATCAAACTCTTATTGCGTTCTCTTTAGCCGCTTGATTTCAAAGCAATCTCCGACATAGAAGGTTGGATTTTGATTTTGATTTTGATTTCAAAAGCATCTTACAATCTTCCATTATTTGAAACCACCAATTTGAAGAATCTCACTTGCGGAATCAAAGCTATCGGAATCGGTCGCCACTGTGATTCACTCCAAATTTCTGACATAAAAGATATGTTTCTCTCTTCTGTTCTGGTGTGGTGGATGCTGTGGTGGTGGTGGCCGTGGTGGTGGTGGCTGTGGTGGTGGATGTGGATACGGAGGTGGAAGACGTGAAGAGAAAGAAGAGGTGGTGGTTGATGATGTGGTGGTGGATGTGGATACGGAGGTGGAAGACGTGAAAAAGAAGAGGTGGTGGTGGATACGGTGGTTGTGGATGTTATGGCGGTGGATGTGGATACAAAAATGGAAGACGTGAGGAGAAAGATGTGGTGGTGGATGCTGTGACTGTGGATGTGAATACATGGGTTGAAGACCTGTGGAAGAGAAGGTGGTGGTGGAGGATGTGGATGTGGATATGGAGACGGAAGACGTGAGGAGAAGGAGGTAGTGGTGGATGTGGATACCATGTTGGTGGATATTGCGGTGGTGGATGTGGATAAAAGGCTGGAAGACTTGAGGTAGCTACATTGGATCTAAGTCTTTTATCTCTTCATGAATAGTTGGTGTTATGGTTGTGGTTTTCAGATTTTGAAAGCTAAACCTTTAGAAGAAGGTGATTGGTGAGAACATGTTTGTTTCAGATCTAAATGAACCGGACACTTCATGAAAGTGTTGTGACGGCTCGAATGAAACAAAACAACACATTTTTTTCCCATCAATTTTTCTTCATATGATTGTGTAAGTGTTTTTCTAGCAATGTTTTTTTTTAATTTTGCTGAAGTAATTTTATTTCTGATTAACTAGATTTACTGTAGTCAATGTATATGATGTTCATGATAAGTTGAAAATTATTTTCTTATCTATAGAAATTTGTCCACCATAAACATATCCATATGATTTTCCTATCCTGGTAACTACCCATTTTCGTACTTACATACTTTAACATCAATTACAACTGAACTATGAACTAGTTACAAAAAAGTAACGAGTACTAAAAAGCAAAAAGTCTCTTTACAATAGACAGAGATAGTTCTGACAAAAAAAAAACAGCTGACGTGAGAATATATGTCAAATTCACATTGTGTCTCTCAGCGAAAAACAAACTCACATTGTATCTCTTTATGTAAATCTATCATTAAGATTCAAAATGGTTTTATTAGTGTTACGACATGGTTGGAGTTGATGGAAATACCATTCTAAGGTTGTGTGAGCTTGAAGTTTCGCCAAATTGGTTCTTTGGTTCTTGGAATAGGAAGTTTCTTCCCTAGTGGTCTCTAACATTAGGATGCCTACCTTAGTTCTTTCGAGAGATTTTGGTTAAATTTATGGTACTTTGATTCATCATATCTTTTTAGTTTGTTCTTATTGTTGTAAATCGTCTGGTCCTAGAAAAGATTGCGATCTTTGCTTGTTTATGGTTCTGGAATTTTTTTTTAATGGTTTTGTGTAAAAACTTTATACTTTTACTAATTCCACTGATTACACAAAAAAATGGCTGCAAGAAACTTGATTTTGGTACATTAAATATGACCTGGGTATCAGACGCTTTAAGTAATGTGTAAAAATTGAAAATGTTTTGCACCATGCGTAGTCTGAATCCACTTAGTAACGAAGCTAGATTTTCTCCAGCAGTTGACACATAGGATTTTTAGAGTAATATGAAAATGACATGCCATTAAATGAAAAATTTTGAAAACCCAATGAAAACATTTTAATTTTACACACTGGATTTACAAACAACACGTAAGCAATCTCTTTGTTTTTCACGTCTTGCTCCCCGTCGTATCTCCACCTTAGATCTTCTTCATCCTCGCCGCGATCGCATCGGAGCTGTGCTTAGATAATCCAGGTAAGCTCTTCCTCCATGCCAACCATTCCGGTCCGATCTTGAGCATCTTAACCGCCGCAAAAGCTTCCTCCGCAACCAACCTTCTTTCATGGCGTCAAGTCTCCAATTCAGCTGTTTTGCTCTGTTGGGATAAAGATCCCACATTGGATATATGTAAGTAACATGAGTAATATATAAAGAACTTGGACCACTCTACTAATTGCCAATTGGTTTTAAGTGGAAGCCCAAGAAACTTATCATGGTATCAGAACCGGCCCAATAACCTGACCCATTAATTAATCCGGCCCGGACAGTGGTCCGATCATCCCATTAGCTGATGGCCCATAGAAGGCTCAGTTCTCCGAGATCGCTAGAAGATAAAGCATGATTTCGGAGGGGTATGATGGATTCTGCGAGATTAATGGTTAGACCCACCATTATCTCGAGGGAGGGTGTTGGGATAAAGATCCCACATTGGATATATGTAAGGAACATGAGTAATATATAAAGAACTTGGACCACTCTACTAATTGCCAATTGGTTTTAAGTCGAAGCCCAAGAAACTTATCATAGTATCAGAGCCGGCCCAATACCCTGACCCATTAATTAATCCGGCCCGGACAGTGGCCCGATCATCCCATTAGCTGTTGGCCCATAGAAGGCTCAGTTTTCCGAGATCGCTAGAAGATAAAGCATGATTTCGGAGGGGTATGATGGATTCTGCGAGATTAATGGTTAGACCCACCATTATCTCGAGGGAGGGTATTGAAGAGAAGATCCCACATTGGAAATATGAAAGGGACATTAATAATATATAAGAGACTTGGGTGACTCCACTAATTGCCAATTGATTTTAAGTGGAAGCCCAAAAAACTTATCATGCTCCACCACGGACTTTCCGTTGTGCTCTCAGAACTGGTCCCTTGCTCCGAGCTTGCGATGGAGCAATCAATGAAAGCTCTAATGGTGATTTCTTCAGTTATTGCACATCGGTCCCTAGACTTCTGGTTCTTTACAAAACTGCCCAAGACTTAGTAACTTGCAGAAACATCCCTAATTTCACCCCTTAAATTTATAAACTGCAATTTAACCCAATTGAGTGTTTTGAATTTGTAGCCTTGGTCCCTGAACTTTTGATATCTTCATTTCTGACCCTGGACTTCCTAAATTGCAGAAATGACATTGGACCCAAAACTTCTAATTGTACACTCCAAACCCTAATACACATAAATGAACAAATATATGCAATGTAGACACCTAAATGATATGCTAAATATAATTTAACTAGGTGTTTTATCCACACTTGCGGGCTTAACAATTTTACAAAAAATAGTACATAAATATATTATCAATTCAAAATCACTAAAATTAAGTATTTTTATGCTTTTGAAATATTTAATAATTAGTTAAATATTAAAAATTATCAAATGATTTTTTTTTATTTTAAGAAATATCTTTCATTACGCAGAATAAACTTAACATATATATACATAAAAATATATACGTGGATTTATATTTAGTTTTAAAATATTATGATGTACAATATTTATATATAACATAATATAGAATCTTTTAGATAATGATGATTATCAAATTAATGAAATTTTTAAAAATTTCTGAATAATTTTATATTAAAAAATCTGATCAAATTATTTATTAAGGATAATAAAGACTTAAACGCTCTAAGGTTTAACGTGAGAACGAAAAAAATAACTTCACATAGTAAATATAAATACTTTGAATTCTTTTCTAAATATATATTGAAATATAGTCGGTTTGATATTACTAAACCAAAGATAATATAAACATATAAATAAATATTTTAATTCTACTTAAATAAATATAATATTAATTTAACTATAACATTGTGGTTATAGTTTTTAGTTATTTTCAAGATAATATAAAGATAAATTATAAGAAAAATCATTAAAATATTATTAAGATTATATTATTGAAAAAAATATAACTAAAACTTAAAATTACGGGAAAAATTACAAATAAGCAAAAAAAAAACTAAAACTATGGAGAGTATGACAAGTGATCGGTTTGATATTACTAAACCAAAGATAATATATACATATATACATTTTAATTTTGCATAAGTAAAATATAATATAAATATGACATTGTGGTTAGAATTGTTTTGTTATTCTCAAGGTAATGACAAATTATAAGAAAAATCACTAGAATATATATTAAGATTAATAATTGAAAATAAAATATGACCAAACCTAAAATTACGAGATGACAAATATAATATAAACATTATATAAATAATTTAATTTTACTTAAATAAATATAATATAAATTTAACTATGACATTATGATTAATTTTTTTAGTTATTCTCAAGATAAAGATAATGATAACTTATAAGTAAAATCATTAAAATATTTATTAACATTAATAACTAAGAATAAAATATGAACAAACCTAAAATTATGGGAAACATGACAGATAAGCAAAAAAAAATTAAAAATATGAAGAAGTTGATAAATAAGGCAAATCACTTCATAAATAGTAGTATAGTTACACTATATATCAATAGACTAACCAAAAACTAATGCATTTCAAGACGATTCAAATTTGCAAAAAAAAAAAAAAAACCATGTCTATTTATTCTAAAAGATCAGAAATCGTAATGGTGATTTGGTTAGGGGTATTTGTGTGATGACCTCATATGTGCTTGCTGGTATAAGATAGTGAAAGAATAGTCAAGCAAGTGCATTAATATTTATAAAATGTGTTAATGTTTTTACATATTCAAGACTCAATAACTTTTCTTTATTGTTGAAGGAAGAGATACTTATGGTTACAGCGGAAACACTTCAGCAAAGCTTCACTTCAGGGTAGGAGGATGATAGGAGAAGGAATGCCGATAAATCTTCTGCCAAATTAATTTGAAACACTAATGCTAGGAGTTTTTTTAAAGATGTAGTTTATATTATCAAATGATGTTATAGCCAAGTAGATGAAAGAGACAAAACACGGATTATATTATGTCTGGAAAGAGGCTTTCTAAGGATAGAGAAAAAAGTTGCAATTACTTAGCAAGTTGGGGCAAACCATCTTACTTTTAAGTTTGATGATTCTATTTTTGTTTTTTTCATTTTTTATTGGGAAAAAGTTAACAGTTTAATTCGAATTCAATTCTATTTAAGTATGAAATTGACATTTCATTCATTAACATATATTGAGTATGAGATACCATTTTCTTAGACAGGAGAGTATATATAAAAAAGTAATGCTGAATATTTTATTATTTTTCTTATTTGGGTAATGAAGTTGATTTGAGCTCCATATATAAACAGTCTACAAAGTATGCGTAAGCAAAGAAGCGTGCAATGAAAAAGTATGCTACTTCATTTGAACTGTTTTGTTAGGATCTTTGTTTTCTCTCTTAAGTTTTACTTTTAGTGCTATTCCTTCTCATACTATATCAAATTGGAAATGACAGACAAGAAAGTTTTAAAAGATGCCAACTAATTCATCATTTTTTTTAGGCTAACATATTTCTATTGGCAACATTTAAATCATGAATTTCAAGGTGTGTATTAGATTTATGATCTAATGTTAGATAATATAATTTTTAACGTTTTGATCATTCTTAAATTATTAACCGAATAATATATTACAACCATTAGATGGGAGGACAAGATAGAAAAAAAAACTGAAGAACAACTATATGATTATAAAATTGGTATTACTTTAGTAACCTTAGGACAAGCATGTTAGTTTTCCTATAAGCATGTCATTGAAGTAGAGGATGATAAATTTTATGTGTCTTTTGATTCAAAAAACATTCAATGCAAATGAGAAAAATTATAACATAACAATGAATTTTGTAATAGAAGTTACAAGTGTACTATTACTGTTTCTCTTTAGTCTTGACCAATCGTCTAAATTTGTTATAGACTTTATCAAGTGGATTTTCGCGAGTTATGTATGATACGCGAGGTTTTTCGCGTTTACAGTGTTCTCCTTTCTATCAATCAAATCCTAAAACTTAGATTTGTAATAATGGACATGGAAAAATACAGTAACTTGAACAAAAAACAATATATTTCAAAAACACAACCAAAATATAGATACTCGCATGCTGAGTCAAATTATATATATTAAGAGTTATCCATTTAACTTGGACCAACTTATATTGATATATACTAATTACATTTTTTAGCAAATTCCATTTTTATAGATATCAAGAATTGAAAAAAATTCTATATATCTAAAAAATATATATGTATATTACTTATAAAACTATATAAAAATCTTTCGTCGCGGCGTAGCACCGGTATTTACCCATATAAAAATGTATATTACTATGGAAATGTGTAAAATATATTATTTTAATCATTATTTTGTTTTCAGTTCAGATTTGTTTGTTTCTAATTTTCATTTCTCAACTGATGTTCTGAATGATGTTTTGTTCTGATTCGAAAAATTAACATAGAAAATTAGAAGTAAACTTTTCTTTTCATTTCCAATAAATTCAGGAATTTATTTATATATAATTTAAGACAATGGCTTTAAATACTCAAATTAACGAAATGACATTAGTTGCATCGATCATGACATTCTTCTCTCATGAGTTCATTACATTCATAAATTATAAAATGTAAACAAAAAAACGTGACTCACAAATGATAATGATAATGGATAAGCCTACCACGAAAAAAATAGCAGGCCGATCATCAACTAAGAGTTTAAGACCCTAATTAAATTTTTAGGATCTTATTTATTACAATAAAGAACAAAAGAATAAATAAGAGTATGAAAACTAAGGCGACCTGTAGTTGAAACTTTGATTATCACCCAAGCAATATTTAAGTTCCAAAGAGATTTGTCTCTCAATCTTAAGCTGCTTGTAGAAGTTAGCTATGAACATCTCAGCTTTGTTGTCTATGTCTTCGTCTGAAGATGGATCATAACTCCCAGCTCTATACAACGGTCCCCTTGAAGAACCGGTTGAGTCCTGTTCATTCTCCTCTGCACAAGCCGCTGCTAAACCTGGTCTATCGTTGAAACTAAACCGAAGAGAGGAGGAAGAAGAAGAAGCAAGCATTGGTACGAGACCCCAGAGGCTGTTTATCTTGAAATTCAACACGAATTTCACTTTATTCACGGCTTGTCTCAACCGGTTTAGTAGGGAGCCGTCTTTGCTCTTTACCATGTCAACAATTCTTCTCTTTCTCGTGTTGAATAAATCTGTATTGACGGGATATTCCCACGTTTTATATTGTTGTGTGTGCGCTTTCTGAAATATGCTGGAATTGCAAAAAGTATGGTCTTATATAGACTCGGGTAATGTCGGCTGCAGCCTTAAGTTCTAAGGATTTTTCAAAGAAAACTGTATAACATATAGTTTTTAATTATAACAACATGGGAATGGGAAATTGACTAGAAGTTTACGTACCAATCTGAGTCGTGTGAATATGGTATAGCGAGTGAAAATTTTATTTTTCTTAAAGACAAGTGGGGTGCAAGTACATTTACTTGATCGAATATTCGAGTATATTATATGGTTTAGAACATTTTTACCTTTTATGGTTGCTCATTTTTAGAGCTTTACTAATCTAATGATTTATCGTCACCAATTACAATTTATTCAAGTTACAGAAAAAATAATAATTTGAGGATATTTTAATCTAAAAAAAAAGATCCAGAATCCAGACTAATTCAGAAGATGCAGTTCAATAATATTTTTTCCTCCACATAAAACATAACCTCATATCGGTCGGTCACACAAGTTTATTGACGTGGAGTTGTTTTGAATTTGGGTCACTCCAAACTCCGCTATATTATGAATTACAGAACTAATATGAATCCCCTAGATATTATTTACAAAATAATTTTGACATATATTTTCATACAATTATTTTCACCAAATTAATATGACATGGAATTAATATTAAATGATGACAGGGTTTATGGTTAAATGTGATACGAAAAATTACATTTAATACATATTTATATATTTTTGGTAAATTCTCTAGAATATTTTATTAAATTATACACTACCATTAAAGTAAATCTATTAAATATGATATTAAATAATATAATAATAAACATATATTTTTTTTGAAAAAATGAAATATTATTTATTTATATATTTCAAATAATTATACAATTTATTACTAAAACGATTTTAAAATATTTTACAATTTTAAAAAAAATATAATTTTTTATCTTAAAATTGTTAATTTCTTTTACATAGATAAAAAATTTAAAAATACTGTTTAGTTTTACTTTTGATATATATACAAAATATATTTTTTAAATTAGTTTTATACAAATTGGTTTAATATATTTTATCCAAAATAGATAAAATATCTATCTAAAATTATATGTTTAAATATATACATATCAATTCTTAAATATAACTTTAAATAAACAAAATTATTTGTTTTATTTTAATTTGTGTTCAATTAAAATATTAATAGTAAAATATAAAAAAATAAAATATAATTTAAATTCAAAATTTTTATTATTGCACATAGTATAGAAAAACACCTAGTAATTAACTAGAAATGCAGAAAAACAACCAGACAAAGAACGAGCCAGTCAATATTGTGAGCGGAGAGTTAGCTTTCTTAATCGCGTTATAACGTCATCTGGATAACTTGTAGGACACGAGAGTTGAGATGGACTGTTCTAATATTTTATTTATCCTAGTCTTCTAAGAAAAACATTAATTTATGGTAATCTGATATGAAAAGGTAATAAAAGATTTGATCAATGATTTTTATTTCTTAAAATGAGATTCATCGGATATAATCATTTTTTTTTCATATGAGCCCAGTGCCATGTAGTACGGCAAAGATAAAAAATTCAGAAAAATTATAGGGTTGGTTGGTTTATCTAAAAACAAAACATTTTTTAGAAGTATTTTTACTTGAACCTAGATATATCAGTTGATCAATTTTGTAATAAATAGATCTTTTTCAAAGTACATCAATGAACCCACATATCTTGGTTTAATACACCTCTATGAGATTTTTTTTACTGACCCCAGTTAATTCTTGGACTGGGTCTGCCCCCGAACACAAAACTTGATCAAGAGATAAGATCTCGAAGTTAATCTGGAGAGCTGGAGCGGATGAGAAGAGATCAGGGATGCTAGAATCCACCGTAGAAGTAGCCATGATAAGACAGCAACCAAGAAGGCTGTTTCTGTTTTAATCACAAAACAAATTATATTTATCTATCTTATTAAAACAAAATTAATATGTTGAACCTAACATTTATTTTTTAAGTTTTTAAATTAAATCCACTTTTACTATATAATTAAACCACAAATATTCTTTTTTTATACTATTATCTAAGTTTTCAAACAATATTTTCTTTCATTATATTATTATTCATGTTTCCAAACAAAGCAATTATTAATATTGTGTCCAAACAATACAAAATATCAAATCTTATATTTTTAATAAATTCTAACAATTTTTATTCAAATTATTTATATAAAATACCTAAAATAATTATAAGAAAACAAATTAGGCTATTTAAAATGAGAAATATATTCCAAAACATATTTATAGTTCTTAATTATTTTATATCTATCATTTTCTCTATCAAAATTTTGTAATGACATCATAATTTCATAAAAAATGCAAAATAATTAACTTTAAAATTAGGATTAAAAGGTAACAAATTCTGAAACTATAAAAAATTAAAGCAAATTAAATTACACACACACACACACACATATATATATATATATATATATATATATATATATATATATATATATATATATATATATATATATGTTTAAAAAACTAAATCAAATTATTGAATCATCAATGAATTAGTCGGTTTAACCAGAGCTCTTGTCGAATTCAGAAACATTGATTTAAATGCAAAAAAAATATTTTAAATACACAAATCCTTTCAAATTAACAAATATTTGTTAAGTTATTAGTGAAATTTTGGCATCATAAATATTGGAAACATGGATTTAAATCTACTTTATGTGTTAAAAGCCTAAGGCACATGTGAAGGAAAAATAACAGAGAAATATGATCCTAGAGTTCTGTTGTTTTCTCTGTTTCCATAACAGAATACTATGTTTATGCTATGGGTTTCTTTCCTCAATTCTCAGGTTGGTCTGGTTAAATGCTAACGATATAAAAAACAACAGTTTAATGATATTAATGAAATTATTACGGATAACCAAAAGTATAATCAGTTACCCAATAACGGAAACAAATAGAAACTCAAAAGAATAACAAAATCAAATCAACAAATCATGAGATCATAATAGAAAGAAATAAAGAAAGAAACTTCTTCAAATGCTTGAATTTGTCGGAAACTCGATCAGCCGAGGTTGCATTCCGTGGGTAGACCTTGAGGGAACCTCTTGTAATCAGTACAGTAGTTATAGATCATGTAGTCATCTTGCACCCACTTCATCTGTCCAACCTGATTAGGGTTAAGTGTAGTCCACATCCACGAGTTGCTATTCGCATTGCACGTAACCCAGTTCCATACTGAAGTCCGGCTACAACAGTCCACATCATTGAAGCTTCTGTAGAAAGCGCTAAATGGAGCATTATTCCAATCCGTCTTGACACGACCGCCCTGCGTAGCCCAGTCATCAGCTTCCCATAGACTCGAGTAGATCTTCATCGGCTGGCTCTTCGGGTAAGCCACACCATGAGCCTCATTGTTCTTGAACACCCGGATTGGGATTCCATCCACAAGAAAGCTTTTGAGATATCAAGAAAATCAAGAACCGTCATGTATCAGATCAAAGCTTCTAAAGGACGATATAAATGAACATGCGGCTGAACCACATTACTTACATGATGTTAAGAGGGTTCCAAAGAACGGTGTAAGTGTGGAAATCCGCGGTGGGATCGAACCACAGATAGAACTGCATCTCACGGTTACCTTTACCTCCTGTGAACACGTTTGTATGGAGAACATAAGGCTGTCCTGTAACATTACCCAAGAACTCGAAATCTATCTCGTCCCATGTCTCGCCTTTAGAGGAAAGCTGTAAAAAAATATTCTTTAATATCAAATTCATAATCATACAACCAATGCAACAACATTTAAACGTGAAAAGGAGATTGATGTTTGATTGATTTTTTTACGTACGTAGTAAGCAGTAACTGTTCCTGCTGAATTTCCAGCGACAAGTTTCATTTTCATATCGATCTTTCCGAATAGATACTCTTTCTTGGATTGAAAACCTGAACCAGAGATCTTGTCGAGGGTGCAAGTCAAGAGCTGTCCAGACTCAAATATGTTGGCACGACCATTACCCCATGTGATATCGAAGTTGTCATAGAAACTTCCGGTGGATACACCGATCAAGAGCAGAAGAGACGACAACAGCAACAAGAGAGACTGTTTGGTCGCAAGAGCTGACATTTTTAGTGCTCTGTTGTTGCTGTTGTTGTTTCTTTATAGCAAATGTTTTCAGATGGTTTGAATATGCTCGGAGATTGGTGTTTATATATAAGGAGAGTGAGATTCTAGAAAACGAGTGAATTAGAGGTTCGTGGAGTCCCATTATGGACGTGGTAGTCTTACACTAACGAGTTATAGTTAATTAACTTTTTATATAAATGATTAACTATGTCAGCATATACATAAACATATAGATGATGATGTCCTTCTCAAAAAAATACATACATAAACATATACTTTAGTCTTTCAACTTCTATACAAATTTTTTTTATCAAAAATTTTTTTTATCATTTGGTAATTTTTTTCTTAAGTTTATCATTTAGCTAAATTTGTTTTAAGCCTGGTTCGTACATATAACAAATTTCGAATAAAACGTTTTAAAAGATCGGTTAGCATTTGTAGTTATTTTGTAAAATTAATTAAGAAAAAAATCCAAAAAAATGTTTTGATTTCTAGTGAAATGGACCGACAGTTTTTTTTTTAAGAAATTAAGAGCGGAGACATGTTAGCCACATATACCTCTAACAATTGTCACAATATTTAATTAAGGCAACTACGTGAACTTTTATTTGAGAAAGGCAACAACCCAAGTTAGAAAAAAAGAAGGCAACTACGTGAATTATTCTTCGAGTTTCTCCCATGCTCTTTGCATACTAATAATAAGAAAATACCACGAATATACATTTTCAGGTCGATAAATCTCAGTCAATCATAGTCAAAAAGTTCAAAACTCTCAAAATTTTGTTTTTTTTTTGAGCAACTGATTGATTAATTGAACTAAAAGGTACATGCCTCAAACCCAAGATGAAACATGGTGAAATAAACAGACTTTTGCAAGACAATATGCAGACCCATTTTCATCTCTGGAAACAAAGAAGATGCGACAGAAATTGAAAGAAGCAGAGATGGAATGGATGTCCGATAAAGCTCCATAGAGAGACATCGGCTTTGACTCTCAAAAATTTGTTATAGTCAAAAAGACAATTACATAAAAAATAATATTGACACGATACATCGTATCAAAAAATTCAAAACAAACCTTTTGAGAAATAATTTAACCTGTTAAAAAATATGATTCGACAAATACTACTTTATAAGAAATCAATGATGAAGTCCAAATCAAAATTTGGTTAGATGTTGCCAATACATTGATGTCTTGTTTCACATTTTATTAACAATTGAAATGTTTTCATGCTTTGTGACAGACATGTAGTCAATATTATTGCCTACACGATATAAGTTTTCTAGATGAAGATAAATTGTTTTTTTTTATCAAAACTATTCTGAAAGAGATACTATCTGGAAAATTTACGCTAGAGCCCGTCGAACTATTACGGTAACCATTACAATAAAAATCAGAACAAAACAAATATATCTCTAATTACAAAAACCAACAGAAACCAAAATAAGCTCCGGAAACTTAGAAAAAAAAAACAACTGGAATCATGATGATAGAAAACAAGGAAGCAACAACTATTAGACGAAAGAACTGTTTATTATACATGTCCTTAGTTTAAAAAAAAAATATGGTTTTTTTTTGAGAAATAAATTATGGTTAAAACCAATGTTATAAAAATTATGGCGTCAAATAAACAAAAGCAATTTTATCTAAATAGTATGATTTTATGATTAAACGGTTTTGAATCGATTAAAATTTTAAAACTGATTGACATCGATCTAAATTTGTCTTAGTGCCCAAATCCTTTTATTTTTATTTTCTTCTTTAAAATTCTGACATTATTTAATTTGGGCTTTAAAAAAAACACATTATTTTTCATTCTTAGTAAGTCCTTAAGTGGGGATGGTCTGGTATTTAATCTATACTAATATTTGTAAAATGGTTTTTTGCAACGGAACTCTCAGGTGAAAAGTTAGATTGGCTAAATCAATGTTAATCGTAATGAATTTTGTAAGAAAAATATTATATAATTAAAACTACAGTATTTTTTATTAATAATATTATATTTATCTATTATAGATAATTGATTATAAATTAATATAAAAATTTTTCAAAAATAAAAAGCTATTTAAAACTTAAGATAATTCTTACATATATTGTTATTATCTAGAAATAATATTCATATTATCAATTTAAGACATTAAGATATAAAAAATATAATTAAATACTAATCAAACAAAATATTATTGTAAAGATATTTTCTAAAATAGTTCTAATATGTGAGTGTTTTTAAAATTTCAGCATATAATAATCACACACACACACACACATACATATATATATATATATATTTTTTTTTTTTGTTGAAACTCTTGATTATATACAAATATATTGATATTTGATTTACACTATTCAAGAACATTTAAATTAATAAAACATAACCTAATAAGTATTCGTAAGAGGATTATGCCCGCACATGTGGACAAACCACCTAATTTGTTTAATCAAACAAAATTTATGAAAGTCCATAAATTCGTCTAGTTCCTTTTTTATATACCTAATTTTTATAATTTATTAAAATCATTTTATAAAATATATATCAAGATTTTTTAACACTTAGGCTTTTCGTCTTTGCCCTGAATAATTCGAGTTGTCGATAGTCTTCTAGTTTTTTTCTATCAGTTTCTTGAATATTGGTCAAACATATCTAAAATAAACAATGAATATATTAGACACAATCTCACATTGGATGTTGGAAGGAATCTTTAGTAATATATAAAATAGATAGACCACTCCACTTATCACCAATTGATTTTAAGTTGGAAGCTCATCTAACATGGTATCAGAGTCCAATTCATGCAATCTAACCCGATTCACATCGATCTTGCCCAAAGTTGATCCATCGATCCTTATCCGAACATTCTGAGATTGACGCTCAAAGAGTCATCACTTCGAGAGAGCGTATTAGACACAAAGTGTCCCATATCCGATGTTAGAAGGGATCTTTAATTAGTAATATATAAAATAGATGTACTAATCCACTTATCACCAATTGGTTCTAGGTTGGAAGCTCATCTAGCTTAACATAACACACTAAGCTAATTGTAATATGTAAATGAAACAGCAAAAACAATACCGATAACTCTCTCTCTCAACGATAGGTTGTAGCTTTGTGTTTTTCCTAATGCTGTCATTGTGTTATCAAACCGATATGATGAATATTGTCATAGTGCAAAAGTATCACAATTCACACCATTTCACAATGAATCATACACAGAAACAAGGAAATTTGTTTAATTTAGACCTTAAATACACATAACATTACATACATACGAGCTTCTGAGTACCGTTAATTAACTACACAAGTCTTCGACGCTCGTGAATACCACACTCCTTTGGAAATCCTTGAGGAAACCTCTTGGAATCCATACAATAGTTATAAACCATGAACTTCCTCTGCACCACTCTCATTTTATTTTCCGCCGTTGGACCAAACCTATGAGATAACCATCTTGGCGAACCGGCTGGGCAAGATGATTTTCCAGCGTGCGAGACACATGCGTCCGCCCTAAAGTTTCTGTAAGAAGCTGTAAATGGTGCCTTGGACCAGTCGGTCTTGACAAGACCTCCTCTCGTAGCCCACTGGTCCGCATTCCATAGACTCGAGTAGAGCCTCATTGGCTGCATTTTCGGATACGGAATTCTTCTACGTTCTAGGTTCTTGAATTGTCTTATTGGGATTCCATCAACCAAAAAACTGCATCAAATAATAATAAACTCAAAATTTGAATTCAAACGACAAGTGTCGAAAATATGATGGGCCGACCGATTATGAATAAGCACATATGCAAAGTGGGTTAAACGGGATAAGCCAAGCTTTGTTAGAAAAGAAAAATGGACTGAAGCAGTTGGTCAGCACACAGTCCAAATAACGTAAAATTCCAAGTCAAAATGATATGGGAATATATATATATATATATATATATATATATATATATATATATATATACTTACACGATGTGATGATGGTTCCATAGAACAGAGTAAGTGTGAAAATCAGCCGTTGGATCGAACCAGAGATTAAATTGTTGTTCTCTATCACCTTTGCCTTGAGTATACACATTTGTATGCATCACATACGGATGACCAGTTAGATTACCAAGAAACTCGAAATCTATCTCGTCCCACGTATCACCTTTCGACTTAAGCTGCAGCAATGGACATTTAAAAATCCCATGTTAGAAAGCCTAATAGACCTAATAAGGTAAATACAGAATTTCAACAACCATATGACATGGTATCATCGTAAAAATGTTTGATTGCGATGAGGCCTGGTACGGAGAATATGCAAAGAAATTAGGGTATCATAATTTTACCCGAGAAAATTTAATTATATATAGTGAGTGCATTATGTTTTTTTATGAAAGTTAAAGGCACAAACTTTTATTTGAGTTTATGGCATTATGAATAAATTTAAAATGTCAAATTATGATATTATGTAACACTAACGTAGTAGGTAGTGACGGTTCCGGCAGAGTTTCCAGGGACGAGTTTGATCTGCATATCGATTTTTCCGAACAAAAACTCTTTCTTGGATTGGAATCCAGAGCCAGAGGCTCTATCGAGAGAAAGAGTGAGAAGCTGTCCATTGTTGAGGACTTTCCCACGACCACCACCCCAAGTGATATCGAATTCTCTGTCGAAAGTTCCGGCATAAACCGGAAAGAAGAAGGTTGTGGTCGAAGCGGTGAGTAATAGAGATAATATCAAAGTGGAACGACTGTCCATGCTTGTGTGTCAGTAAGATTGAGAAGTGAAATCATTTATTGGGACCGTGTGTGTTGGGGTGGGTTTTATACACGGGAGGCCAGTCTTAGTATTTTTGGAGTTTGGTTCGCCGTTTGTGACTCTTGTATTGTTTAATATGTGAACAGCTGGTTGTTGTGAAACAAGCATGCATGTGCGTAGTTTTGCCTCATGCTAGGTGGCTGCTTTGATCTGGTTTCGGTAATAAGTTATTTTTCTCTCAAACGGCTATTCTATAACTCAAATTTAAAGTAGTTTTGAAAATTAGATCGGAACAAAATAACTAATGTAGTACAAATCTTTATAAAATGATCTTGCTATTTTAGCATGAATCAGACGATATATTTTGAGTATGAAAAATAAAAACAATGAAGAACTCTATAAATCTATTTTTCAGCTTTATCCGCTCTTTTGATCATTGGAAAAATTAGATCATGTTTCGGAATCTTAAATCATTGAGACTAGGTTCTTATAATCGGTGCCAATGGTAATAAATATTTGTGAAATAGAACATTGGTATTTTGTATCCCCAAATCTTCTATATATAATTGTCGATGACAAAAGTCATTCCACATAAGATTTAAAACTAGTAATTATAATATAATAAATTATTATTTCAATTTATTATATAATAATTACAATAATTAATCAACTTATTTTTATATTTGTATTAAAGTTAAAAGGTATCTATGTTTTTGAATTTTTAAAGGCAAATATGATACTAAGTTCTATATTTTTGTATTTCAAATATCTAGTCAGACTAAATATTATAGCATTCAAGGACAAAGCCTAGATACTGGTGTAGTAGTGTATAAATTAACAATATCAAAAAATTTGCATTTAGAATTTTGGATTTAGCATTTGGATACAAAATCGAATACAAATGATACCACCAAATGGATGCGAGAACGTGAAGTAATTTGGGAATTTTATACACACAAATAGCTCCAAACAAGGAAGAAGATTTCTTCCACTGCTTATATAATATTGATATATGATAATAGATCTAATTTCTCATGAATAGTACTTTGTATCAATACAATTAAGAGAAAAATAATTTTAATAAATCTATTTAAAAAGATTGTTTGAACCCTTTTATTAACTAATAATATTTTTGTTCTTACCATAATAATTGACTAACAATATATTGCCTTATATTTCTCTAATAATCATTTAGTCACTGGTATATATCTTTGTTGGACTTATTAAAATCAAATATCTTACAACACATATAACACCAACTATTTACAAAATTTAAAATACATGAAATATTTAACAAATGTAGAGTTTTACTGAACACTGTTCGAGATTCATATTATTGATAATATACTATGATACAAAGACATTTCATAGCACTTATAATTTTTCTAATATCTAACTCCTAATTGTACAAGTGATGTTTAACATATGATAATACGTAAATTCCGTTTTGGATCTTAATGTTTGTGTTTCAATTTAACTAAGTTTAGTTAAAATTTTGAAATTGAGATTTAAGCCATATATAAGGTGGGGATTCACGAACCAATATGTTTAAAACCAAACATATTGTTAATTTTTGAGTAAACATACTGGTTTATTATACGTACTGATATATATATATATATATATATATATATATATATATATATATATATATATATATATATATATATATATATATATATATATATTGTATTCTAATGTTTGTGGAATATTTATACAAACAAGTTAAAAAGTAATGATGTAATATTTATACAAACAAGTAAAAAAATAATGATATAATATATTTCAAAATATGAGTCGATTTAAATCCATAACTTATATACCCGTAAAATACATATAATTTTTAGGTATCTAACTGATTCGATTAGGTTTGGGTATCTAAAATCCAAAGTACCAGTAAGCCTAAAAAGGATATGAAACTCCAAATAAATACCCAAATAAATACTTGAAAAGCCCGTATTTTAACTCAAATCATGAATTGAGAAACCAAATATACATAAAATTTAATTTGAATACCCAAAATATATTTTAAAATTTTGGAATTGTACCCAAAACCTGAAACAATAACCAAAAACCCAAACCTGAAATTTAAAAGAATATCCAAAATAAAAAACATATATGAAATACCTATTCATACCTACTATACAAAAATACGATTACTTTGCGTACATAATCGGGTCTCTGGTATGATCCGGACCAGATCAAAACATGCGAGTCTTAAAAAAATAACCATTATATACACTTTATCCTAGACTCGAAACGAACCTATATTTTTAAGTCGGTTTTGGTTTGTGTTTTTGGATCAAGATATAATAGACAGACCTAAAGAGTTACATAAAAATTGACATACAAAATCTCAAATGAACTTATTTATAAATTATATAAGTTTAAAAAAAAACCTTTCTTCCTCAATATAATAATATTTTGCAACATAATAATGTACAACAATTTACAAATGTTAATTCATATCAACTTGTTTATAGTTTAAAAAATATGTGCTTTCTAAACGCAGGTCAAAATCTAGTAGATGTATAAAAAATGAGTATTAAAAGTACACTCAGCCTAATATAGTTGATCAATAAATAACCCAGAAAAGATTTATATTCCAATAAATAACCTCCATGAGTAACATAAAAGGCTACACTTTCTTAATTGTATATGAATATCTAAAACGTGGTTCTGATGGGAATTATCATATTAATCGCCGACAATCTTTCAATAAAAATAAGTCAAATTAGTTCAATTTGAAAGGTCTTTGTACTATATGAGATCTAGTTGGAAGCAAAGGTGGTGGATCTTAGTCTAAAGTCTGGCCAGGTGTATTAATATAAATACAGATTTTCATGTTTGAAATTAATAATATACATATAATATAAGCATATAGCTTGGAAAATTGAACGTTGGATGGGGTGACTGAAGTCAAATTTAGAAATATGTAAGAAAAATCAAGAACGTGGTTGGCTTCGAATTTCGTGTCCCGCAACAGTCTCATCTTGCGTGAGTGATTGAATATAAAACATAACAACACTAAATGAGCGAGTGAGGAAAACGTGAGCTGAACACAAAATTAGTTCCAAACAAGAAGACTTCTTCCTCTTCTTCTTCCTCTTCTTCTAGTTCAAATGTGGCAGAGATGGAGCACAAAGAAGAGTCGGCTTTCAGTGGCGGGTCTACTCTTCATGCTATCACTCTCCGTCGCCGTTATGGTTCTCTACACTAATCGAGAGCGAGAAACTTCCACCTTCACTTCTTTCGCCCATCCCAATCTTCCTCCTCGGAATAATCTCGGTACTAGTTAACTCCCTTTCCCATCATTCTATGTTTTTAATTGTATCAACTTAGACTCTGTTTATTAAAAACTATGGCAAAAACTATGGCAGAGGTTTTGGATAGATTCAGCCGGTGCAACTCGACGAGTGAGTACAGTGGCAAGAAAATCGAATGGGTTGACCACCACGCGCCTAGTGAAGGATCTGACATTGTTGGGGCTGCTGCAAAGGAGGAGGAGAACATTTGTGATGTCTTCTCTGGGAAATGGGTCTTTGATAATTCTTCTTCATACCCACTACACAAGGAATCTGACTGTCCTTACATGCGTGACCAGCTGGCTTGTGAGAAGTATGGCAGGCCTGATTTGGAGTATCAACACTGGAGATGGCAACCTCATCCCCCCTGCAACTTGAAAAGGTGGAATGCGACCGAGATGTGGGAGATGCTGAGGGGAAAGAGAATGATGTTTGTTGGAGACTCTTTAAACAGAGGCCAATGGGTTTCCATGGTTTGTCTCCTACAGTCTGTTATCCCACGTGACAAGCAATCCATGTCTACTAACGCTCAACTCACCATCTTCAAGGCTGAGGTAATAATAATTAATAAACAGTGGCGGATCTCGAAACAATATTTATCCGGGACAAAACTAAAAACAGCAATTATTAAATTTACAAACTTGATTTTTAACAGGCGCATTTTCAAAGTTTTGTACAAAATTACACTAACGAAAAAATATCATGTTGGGATTGAAATTAGACTAACTAAATTTGTACAAAATTACACTAACTAAAAAGATATTACTATTTTGTACAATTGTGTACATAGTGACACTAACAAAAAAATATGGCTATGTCGGTTTTGGTTTTGGTGTAATTCATCTCACTCTGCAGGATTACAATGCCACGGTGGAATTTATGTGGGCTCCGTATCTCGTGGAGTCCAACTCTGACGACCCGGTCTATCGAACGCTTGATGTACGGATTATCCGACCAGATTCAGTTCTCAAACATGCATCAATGTGGCAACATGCTGACATCTTAATCTTCAACACATACTTGTGGTGGAGGCGACCACATCCTGTCAAGATCCAGTAAGTAGTAGTATTACCTCATTTTCTTATTCATAGTTTTTTTTTTGGTATTTGAACTCATATATGCGTATTCGAACTTAAGATGGAGTAGCAAAGAAAAAGGAGCGTGCGAGGAGGTGAATGGCGCGGAGGGAATGGAACTGGCTATGAATGCGTGGGCTCATTGGATTTCCAACAATGTCGATCCAAACACAAAGCGGGTCTTCTTTGTTACAATGTCCCCTACACATATATGGTAACAATCAAATATATATATATATATATATATATATATATATATATCTCTATGTTTACTTTTACTAAATCAATTTTTTTTCTCTATGTTTACTTTTACTAAATCGAATTTTACTAAATAAAAAAAAAAGAAAGTTTACTCACCATGTTTGTTGATAACGGATCACCACAGGAAACGAGAGTGGAACCCGGGTAGTGAGGGAAACTGCTACGGGGAGAAGAAGCCAATAGAGGAAACGAGTTATTGGGGTAGTGGATCAGATATTCCGATAATGAGGATGGTGGAAAGAGTGTTGAGGAGATTGGGACCAAAGGTCTCAGTCCTCAACATCACACAGCTGTCTGAGTATCGTAAAGATGGTCATCCCTCGGTGTACCGGAAATTCTGGGAGCCTCTAGACGATGACAAGTTGAAAAATCCAGCGTCCTATGCGGATTGCAACCATTGGTGTGTACCTGGAGTTCCTGATGTCTGGAATCAATTGCTTTTCCATTTTTTGTGATCATTTACAAAAAGTCCTCCCATGCGAGCTGGTTTTTCTTTTTGTCCTGATGATGTTTTCGTTTCTATAACACACAATCTTTCCATGATTCCGGATTATGTAAATCGTAGCACCCAAGCTTCAGAGTATACATTGTATTCTGACAATATAATGCAAAGCAACGATAGGTTTACTAATACGGTTCATAATGTGGCAAATTAAGCAAGCAGCAGCGTTAGACAACTCAACAACTTATTAACAAGAAAACTGTGAAGAGAAGAGATACGTGTAAATGTGTAATTTTCACCTTGAGCATGTAAAAAGCACCGATTATAAATAGAACTCTCTGTGTTACAATAAATAAATAGATCTTTCTGCGTAAGTTTATGGATTACCTGACGACAGTTAATTAAGCAAAACAAAAACAGTTAGAGAAGAAAAACCAGTAAACCAAGTAATCTGAAAATACCAAAACATTTTTTTGACGAAAAAAATACCAAAGCATTTCTGAAACAAAAATAATGAAAATTCTAAATCAACTTCTAAACGTGGGTTTTCTTAATGTTGCATAAAATTTGGAGTTATCAAATTTACAAAGAGTGTAACTCGAAATTCATGTTAACTCAAATTTAAAATAAAAATAAAATTTTATGCATGACTGATAATATTTTAAGTTATTAATAACTTAGATCCTAAAAAAATCTCCTTATTATTAAAACAGAAGCAAATTTTAAGAATAGCCTTAAATTGGTAATTTATTTACATTCATGCCATTTTGTTGATGTGTCAATTTCTCAATCTTTCTCAGCCTTCTATTATAATTATCCTTATTTTACTAGAGTAACTAGATGGTGGCCCGCACACTTGTGCGGACTAATATATATCTAATTAATTCAAATTTTAACAATTTTTTTAATTTTAATCTAAATTATTTAATTAGTTTCAAATATTAAATTAATTAGAAAATATAGTTTTTGTTACTACACATGTAAAATATATTATCATCATAATAATCTAATAAAATTTTATTAATACTTTAAAATAACATAAAATATAAATCTACAAAAACCATTAGAAATTACGAGTGAAGCTTATGAAATCAAATTCTTATTCATCAAAGTATTAATTGCATTTTATTTAAATTTCTTTTTCATTTGAGTTTATAGTGACACATATTAACAACATCTATAATAATTTTTTAAAAAAACTTCTATTTAGCTAAAAAATTTTAAAAGCAAGAGATTTTATTTTTGATCTCATCACTTTTCAATTAAAATTTGCAAAAACAATATCTCATGCATAATATATATTCCAAACATCAAACATTCATGATCTTGATGTAAATGAATTGAAATACTTAACTTATTTTTTATTGGTGAGATAATTTGGTGGCATAAAAGTGAAGTAAACTTTCTTTCTAAATTAAAAAAGAGAATTAAACGATTAAATACTATTAAAGTAAACATCTTAATAAAACTATAAAATTATTTCTAAAATTTGATAAAATTCTTCAATAATAACTATCTCCGAATATGATGAAAATATATTTATTGAATATCATTAAAGTGTTTAAAAACTAACAATTCAAAAAGTTATGTATTCAAATTACCGACTCAACTTAAATAATAGAAATGACAAATAAGCTTCTAAAAATAGTAAAACATGTAAAATAAACAAAATATCCTAAAATCATGGAAAATATGACAAGTAATCAAAACTAAAATTACAAAAATATATAAATCAGTAAATTTAAATTAATAAATTAGTGAATAGTTAGAAACAAATAATAAATCAATAACCTATCTAAATTTGTAAAATCTAATTAAAATATGAAAAATAAGAAAAGCTATCATAACATATAAATTTAATAATATGAAAAATAATCAAAACTAAAATTATTAAAAATAATAAATAAATAAATTATCTAAAATTATGAAAAACATTACAAATAAGAAAAAAATAACCTAAGATTATGGAGAATATGACAAGTAAGCAAAATCACTTCTCAAATAAAATACTAAAAATTAATTACTTGAAAACATGTGCCAACACATATTATGTTTACAAACAAATATAAATCAAATTTGTTATTTTTTATAAAATACTTTTAATTTTTTTTTGTATAATGATAAATCTAATTATTATGAGTATATATAAAACTAATTGTAAAAATTAATAAATAAGAGAAAGATGTAGATAAACACAAAATAAATACATGAAATTATCTTTTTCAAACATTTTTTCCATTTATTTTTTTGAGATACTTTTTATAATATTAATTTTAATCAGTAAATAATGAATTTTGTAATTATTTATTAAATATATCGAAACTATAATCAATATAACTAAAATTGTTTTATTAAAATTAAGGACTCAACCTAAAATCATGGAGAACATGACAAGTAAGCAAATTCACTTCTCAAATAATAGTATAGATTACAATAAGTGTCATTGGTACAACTAATGTAAATTATATGTATATTTTTACACTTTTAAAACACGTTATTAATGCTATGATGATGACGTTACTTTTACTCTGTATTATGTTCAAAATAAGTAGTGAAGGCGTACATATACTAAAAAGATTTAATAGGTTCATTCTTTTAATAAGCCTCTAGACAATAGAAATGCACTAAGATGATCGACGTTCATTACCAAACCATTTCTTTTAATCGAGCAAAAAACTAAGTTAGACTTCATGGACATGTTTTGATTTAAAGAAGAAAAGACGACCACATTCAATGCAAAATACAAAATATATATCCCAAAAGAAAGGAGTTCTATAACTCGATCAGTTCTGTGAATCACATTATGTGACCAAATTTTACTATTTCATACTTCATGGACATGATTTGTTTTATATTAGAGGAAATGAACAACAATGGAGCAAAATAGAGTTTTATATAACATGGATGTTCCTTTGGTCAAATTTTGATATTTCATGCGTCACAGACGTTATTTCGTGAAATATTTAAACAATAATCAAGCAGAAAATTAAGAGTCTACCTTTTTTTTGTCACTGAATTTACATCCTAAATTATTTTTTTTTTCTTCTTCCAGACTTTGTTCTATATAACCGGTTAAACACATTCCAAAAGAGTTTTATTTACAGAGCTAAACCAGAGTTCTATGTATCTACGCCTTTTCAAACAAATTACCACATGTCAAAAATAGGAGAGCATTTTCTGATAAAGTTTAGTGTGATATAAAAGTGTGGATCTCAATCTATATATAACAAAATATTGAAGATTACATTTTTTTTGCATATCAAACTATTTCTGACTATTCTTAGTATGCAATTCAAATAGATTCACAGAAGTAATGAAGGTATACCAACGTTAAAATAAATTAATTGTTATTAATATTTTCAATTAAGAGAAGTGTGTCAATTACGTAATGTGTAATTCAAATATCTACCTATAATAAATATATTCTTAGAGACGTTATTATTATCATAATCAATAAAGATTTAATTGGATACTCAGTTACTCAATCATTGCGTGACAATTCAAAGATCAAAATATTTCAAAATTAGTGAAATATTTATGTAAATATTGCATTAATTCAGAATTAATTTAGGAAGAGTTGAAATTAGTAGTGACAGATTTTGTTTACATTTAATGTGGTTTATACACATTCTTTATTTTGAAAAATCGATAATTTTGACGTTGTTGTCTTACTATGTAAGCAAACACCTTTTTGCAAACTTTGAAAACAAACAACACTGTATTACCAATCGTATAAACCATTCAACTATAAACAAACTATATTGTATTTTATGTGTAGAATTGGCTCATTAAAACGTTTTAAATGGCTGGTTTAGATTGTGTTTATGGTTTGAACTTTGAAGCATTTCAATACATGTGGAAGATAAAAGTAAAAATTGTCTCCATGGAAACAATAGGCCAGTGTTGTGGGTGAGACAATAGAGATGGTGTTTGTCGATTACAAGATACGCATGTTTTTTATAGGTTATGTCATATTTGATCTTAAAATTTTACAGACTTACATCACCTGAATCTCATAAGCACCATACTTTTTGCCATAGGGAAGCAATATCCACGCGACAATGAAAAAATATTTGGCCAATTGCGATTAATTTTTTTGATTAAAAACAGTCGAAAGAGAAAACAATATCAAACGGAAATCATCACAATATGAAAAATCTGATGACCGAAGTTCTTTTTTTTTGCTAATTTTATAATACTAATCTCACCCTGCGCAAGGGCGCAGGTCTTAACCTAGTTAATCAATATACTGTATGTCAGTATGTCGCCAATCAAAGCCAAACCTAACAGAAGAAAAAAAATATAACTGCTGAGCCTAAGGAGAGTACGTAATTTTATTTATATATAGATATAAAGAGGTAGATGAAGAGAACGAACGGCGTTGAAAAGAGAGCTTAGCCCATGTTTGGATTTGAGAACTGCTGTTTTGAGGTAAAGGAGTAAGCAGCTTCTGCGTTTATGGATTACACTGAGTACTCTGTTGCCTCTCCAACAAACATATCGTTTTTCGCATCCTTAATTTGCTCTTTTTGTTAGGTTGCAAAAATGAATTTCGACAATACCGGGGACCAGAGAATACTATGGCTGACGTGGGGCGTAGGTGAATCATCCATGGTGAAGGTACCGAAGCTTATAGCAAAAAGACTGTTTCATATTTCCCCTGAATGTGAATGCTGAGTGGATCCATCTGTCACAAACACCCACTGCTTCGTTTGCGCAACATCCGTGTATACATTTCCAACATATACAACGTATTCATTGAACAATAATTATTTGATATTTTGTTAGTGTAGCTAGAATAGCAAAGTGAGCTTTTGGTAAAGAGTGTACATAAAAAAAAGAAGGCTTGGAATGCGATTTAACCTTGAAAGAGGAATTCCACCAAAATTGGACAAGAAAGTGGTTGTACAGGGTGGAAAAACGCTCTGAAGCAACAGGGAGATAGATTCAGGTACGCCTACAAAAGAAAATCCACAATAGCAACTTACTGGAAATTTAAGAAGCTTTGGAGGCAAAGGTTCCCATCTTGAGCTAAACCACCCTATGGCATGCAAGTAAAGTGTGTCTGAATCTGAGATCATACTATAATAACTTTTCTTACAAGTTCTTAACCAATGCATTTCATAATGTATAATGAAATTTTATCAAAAGAATTTCTTAAATTGAGCAAGAAAATGCAAGAAAATTTTCATCGTTTGGGCAATACCATGAGAGTTCAATCAATGATTTACCGGATTGTTAAATCATCATTTCATGTTATATTTCTGTTTAGGTTGCTATTTTTATTACGTTTATAAACTTTTTAATGTAAAATTATTAAATACTCTATTATGGAATATTATCTTTTCATATTATTGTATTATATTTAAATACTTAAGTATGAAATAAAAACATTCAAAATTTAAAAGACCATTTTATAAATAAAAAATCAACTACAAAATGGAATAGTGCATAATTATTCTGTAAATGAAATACATATATATATTTTAGAGTTGAAAATATGATGGAGTTAGAGTATATTTTAATCCTAAAATGATGTTTGAAATAAAAATGGAATAGGGTTTAAAATGTCCTTAGACCGAGAGAGAAAAATCTTTTCTCTAATAGAACCAAGAGATTCTGTATTAACAAAAGATAGAAAGTACAAAGGTGTTTGAAATATAAAGGATATGATAATCTATGAGTTTTATTTTATGTATAGATCAGTTATCTTGATTCTGTTGTTTTCTGTTATTATTATTCGTGGTTTTATTTTCAGATTTGCAAAATTGAAATTTAGTTAGAGTGAATATTTCTTTCCATCGACACATATCAAATGTACAGTGCTTAAGAAAATGAGATAAGGATCCATATTGTAGTATATTTTTCAATTAGAAAAATAGTTGTTTAATTGAAATTTAAAGTGGGGGGAACAAGAGAGATGCCACGTTGAAGGGATAATATAGTTGTTGGGTAATTCATGATTATGACTGACTCAAATATTTGATGCAGTGGTGGAGGCAGCTAATACACTCAAGTTAATGACGGTCGTGGTCCCGAAGTTTCTTAACGGTAAACTCTTACGCGGTAAATATTAGTCCAATTGCTAGATTGTCAGCGCGGTCCCAACTCTTACGTAAACTCTAGAAATCTAAATTCGATCAAAACCATGTGCAAAAAAAAAAAACGGTAAAAGAAAAACGTGTGATGAACTGATGGTCATGGTCCGGAAGTTTCTTACTCATGATTTTTCAGATATGTATGATTTCTTTTTGTTAAAGATATGTATGATTTAACTCATTAGATTATTTTCGATTTAGAATCTTTTATATTAAAACAGAACAGAAGTCACTACCTTGATTCATATATAATTTTTATAAACATGGACTTATTCTTAAAAAATCATGTTTTATTTAATCTTTAATTTTATCATTATTATACCTAACTAATCGAGATTATATGATAACAATAAGTCTAAAATTCTTGTTAAGATAACTAACATAACTTTTTATTCATTAATTAAAATTTAAAGAATATTTGACCCATTTGATTTATATTTTAAAGAATACTTGACCCATATGTTTCTATTTAAATCTTTTCAATCTTAATTTTTAAAATTATATAGTTTATTTAAAAATTAAATTAAATGTTTAATTAAATTCATTATAAAACTTATACACGAAGCTAAGTTTAGTTTTTGTTAACTTTCATATTTTGTGAAATGTTTGATTATCTTTGGAAATGATAACATTTTATATTTTCCAAATTCTATTTTTAATGAAATACTAATCCAATAAACAAAAAATATATTTAAGAAGGAACAAACACATGTGAAAGTTTGAAACAATTTATTTGATGGACAACAAGTATACTCTAATATTATTATGTTTGAACAACCTTAAATATAATCGATAATATAAATTTTAATTTTATAAAAACTTTCTAAATATGTGAAATGTTATAATATTTTTGGAGGTGGCAATAAAACAATATTTTACCAATCTTTATATATATTTACGAGTTAAATAATGAAATTATAATTGAAATATATATATATAAGAGAAATACAAATACATGTAAAAGTTTGATACGGTAAAATTATTATGTTTTAAAAAGTGATAGATACACTTCATATATTTTATAATATATACTAATTTAAAATTAAAAACAAAATGCTTATATAAAACAAATATCTACACGGTTGCACGTATCGATATCTAGTTAATTATTTATTATAAATAAATAGACATTTACATATATGATTTTTTAAATGATTAAATTCATCATAACATCATATAAGCTGCTCGTCGTTAGATGATTTCTTAAGGTTTTAGGTGAGAAAAGATGAACCAAATATATATTAAAAAATTAATAATAAAAGTGAGAAAAATACTTTATTATGTTTTTCATTTTTAGTGGGCCTAAATTTGGAAAGCATGTTTAAAATAGTTGTGCCTATTTAAACCAAGACTTGCACTCAAAGGTTAGTCTTGATTCTCTAGACTCTAGTTGTCTTTCTCACAAAGGTTTCATCGAAGTCTTTATTCTCTTATTGTTATAGAAATGTTTGTGTTTCACACATTGTTTGCTTGCTGATAGAGGTTTGGTTGAGTTTCCTATTAAAATGGCAGACTCAGTATTAAAGGTTAAACATGGATTTTATTTATTTCCCATGCATAGTTGCAATTATGTTATCTATTACGGATTCAGGAAACTGAATATGAATTTGTCATTGCCTTTGATATTTCCATGTAAAGACAGAACGTAAACCCTCCATCGCAAGCTTGCGACTCCCCTGGATTCAACCAGGCTAAAAAATTTCTCGACAGAACGTAAACCCCAACAGTTATAAACGCATAGAATTAAATCAAACACTGAACGTCCAAACGTAATTTTTAGAGTTTGGTGTGTATTTACATCGGCTTCAAATTATTTTTTAGAAACTAAATTATCACTGTTTGACCAGTTTAGATTTGCATTTCGATCAAATTAGTTAATATAGTGGGACGTAACACATGGTCTGTCAATTTTTGACATAAATCAGAAAGTATTTAAAATTCAGATTAGACAATATGGTAGTCAATCCACTCTGACATAAACGCATAGACAATGGAAACTATATGAATCTCCTATTGAAACTAAATACCCACTCAACTATGAACGAGCTTTTTAAGAAAAATACCAAGAGGTTTATAATCAATTTTCATACTGTTTCAGATTCAAAATTCTAACATGTAATATTAATTTTCTCACAAATTAATTATGAGAAAATTGCCAAAAGAGAACAAAAAAACAAGGGTGTTGTCCTTTTGGTATAAATCATTTTGTCCATTTTTTCTCATTTTTATCCTTTGTATTTCTGAAAACTAATGAAATAAATACTATAGTGAAACAAAAAAATATCAAAAATATAAGAAATTATCAAAACAAGCATATACACAAGCTGGTATTTTTTTTTTTTCAAAAAGTTGATAAATAAAAATTTGAAAATACGTTCTACTAAAGGTAGAATGTGTTTTCTACGGAAAATGATATAGTAGAAAATGATTTCTAAAATAAACATGTTCATCTACTTATTTTAGAACACACATTCTATTATTTACTAAATAGCTAAATAAGTGAAATTTGCAATATACTAATCGTAAAGTTATCTACTTTCCGTCCGAATGCATTTTTTACTTTTATTAAGTATTCTAAATTTCGGGAAATGTGTTTTTTACAATGTACTCTTACGTCTACTAAAAGTAGAAAGCGTGTTCAGAATTTTTGTCAATCTTCTAAACTTTTAGAAGGCGCCTTCTACAGATAAGAATACCTGATTTTTGCAAAATTAATGAAAGTTTCAGTTAAAGAAATATTCCAAAAATATCCTAAAAATATTCTAACTTCCTAAAACGTGTTATTTTATATTTTAATTATCAATTTTTTAAAAAAAAAATAATTCTCCCTTGTCTTCTCTATTAATCTGTGGTTTTTCCATAGTTTTTCTTTTGATTTTTTTTTCACAAACTCTTGTTCTCTATGATACATATCTATACAACATGTGGTGTTTTGAAATTAGGTGCAATGTTTTTGTAAATTTTTATTTTTATTTTTAAAATTTTATTTTATTATAAAGTTCGATAAAATTAAAAAGGTTACAAACGTTTTAATTTTTTTATAAAAATAAAATTTGTAAAATGTTTTCTTTATAAAGTTAGTTTAAAGTTTTTATTAATTTTTTGTAAAGGTTTATTTTTATTTTTATAAAGTTTAAATTTTTATTTAATTAAAGTTTTATTAAAAACGTTTTAAACTTTTTATAAAAATAAAAATTTTTAAAATGTTTTTAATAAGTTTATTTTAACATTTTTATTAAAAAATTTGTAAATTATATTTCTTTATACAAAGTTATTTTATCAAAAAAGTTAAAAGTTTTATTTTATTTTCCCTTTTCAAAACGTTTTTAATTTTTTTTAAATTATTTTAGTTTAATGTGTTTAATAAAAACTTTATAAAATTTGTAAACTTTATAAAAATCAAAATAAAACTTTACAAAAAGTTTTCAATAAAATTTTAAACTAATTTTATAAAAATACATTTTTAATTTTTTTTATAAACATTTTAAACCTTTTTTACAAACATTTTAAACCTTTTATAAAAAATAAAACTTTGTAAACTGTTTTTTATTAGGTTGATTTAACGTTTTTTATTAAAAAAAATTGTAAATTATTTTTATTTTTATTAATTTTTATAAAGTTTATTTTTATTAAAAAATATAATTTTTATTTTTATTTTCAATTTTTAAACGTTATAATTTTTTTTTTAATTCTATTAATTTAATGTGTTTAATTAGATTAATCAAGGGTTAGTTTTGGAATTATAAAAAAAATATACTAAAAGGACAACTAAATGATGGTTTTATGCTATAGAGACAACCATGATGAATTTTTGTTCCGTTTTGGCAATTTTTCTATTAATTATTTATATTAAGGATCTCTAATATAATGGATAAGATCTTAGAGTTTTTTTCTCCATTTTCCATTTGTTTTTCTGTTTTCTCACAAGACATAGAGAAATGTAATTGAAATGATGGTTTTATGCTATAGAGACAACCATGATGAATTTTTGTTCCGTTTTGGCAATTTTTCTATTAATTATTTATATTAAGGATCTCTAATATAATGGATAAGATCTTAGAGTTTTTTTCTCCATTTTCCATTTGTTTTTCTGTTTTCTCACAAGACATAGAGAAATGTAATTGAATATATACTTTATGCTTAATATATTTAATTACTTAGATAAAGTGTTTATAGTAAATATATTTTATTCATTTTGTACATCAGATTATTTACAACAGAAATAGTTCTGAGTTAAGATTAATTCAAAGGTTTCAACATTTTTATATTAAGTACAAAATACATTGCATTTGCTTTATCTATTTGTAGAGCATGCCAGTTTACAATTATGAAAAATGGTTTAATGTTATAACGCTTCTCTTTAATACTTTGTGTTTGACATATTCAAATGTAGGTGGTTTGGTCTTTTTGTGTTTTTTTCGTTTGTTCAGAAACATAGCTCATCCCAATTATTTGGCATAGGAAACAAAGATGAATCAAACAGAAGAGTAAAAATACAGTAAGTTATATTTTAAAAATTACTAAAAGGTGCTGATGAACATATAAATCCATATTTTTCGGGGAGGTAAAGATGGCACTAATGTGTTGGTGGCCTAGTCGTTCTAAAAAGGAGTTGGTTTTCTTGTTTTGGATTCAAACCGTCATTGATAGAGATGTTTACTTTTGAAATCGGAATTTCTAAAAACTGACTATAGAAGACTATGAATCTTTTTATTTTTTCAAAAGAAGATTGTGAATCTAAAACCCAAAATTTCTATCATAATCAAAAGAAAAAAAGTCCAAACCAAATTTACAAGGAAAAAAACGTTTTCGATAACAAAGCTTTGCTTCCTGCCTATTTCACTTCTACTCTTTCAAAGAGCTTAAGATGTTTTGAATGGAGCTAGAAGTTCTTTCTTGTTCAGATCGAATAAACTCACGAGTTATTCGATCTGAACAAGAAAGAACTTCTAGCTCCATTTTTGCTTGTAATATAATATTTAATTATATATCTTTGCATCATTTTTGCTTGTAATATAATATTTAATTATATATCTTTACGTAATTTTTTATTTATTTTATTGTAACATTCTATTAATTAATATTGCTGTGATATTTTTATATATGTATTAGCTGTTTATAAAAGATATGGATTAATTAATTATGTCAAATAATAAGATCATAGTATAAAATACAAATACTTTTAAATTTAAGTTTAAAGTTTTATTTTTGTAAAAAACACATTTAAATTTTAAGTATAAAAATTTGCAAATGCTTTTATAAAGAGGTAAATTTTCAACTGAGAAAAACAAATACTTTTATTTTTTAGTATTAAGTTACTTCAGTTTACTCTATGGGTTTTATTCACGTTTAATCTTTTTTTTTTACCAATCTAAATGAATAAAAAGATACTATGAAGATTATATATCATTTTAAAGATTAATAGAAATCATGTGATTTACAATAAATTAATAAATTTTGTAAAAAGTAGTACTTTGTTCTTCTCTCAACTCTTTACTCTCTATGCAGCTAAGCACTCTTTAGGAAGACCCTGAGGGAATCTCTTCGCATCCGTACAGTAGTTGTATATCATATAGTTTTTCTGTACCCATCTCATCCTTTCTTGAGCCGTTGAATCAAGCTCTTGGGACAACCACGAGCCAGTGGTCTCTTGTCCCGAGCCATTAGGACAAGACGACTTGCCGTTCGACCAAACACAAGCTTCTTGGTTAAAGCCACGGTACGAGGCAGTGAAGGGAGCTTTAGACCAATCGGTTTTGACCAAACCACCTCTCGTGGCCCAATCATCAGCGTTCCAAAGACTCGAGTACATTCTCATTGGTTGGTTCTTGGGAAATAGAGTGCCAACAGATTCCATATTCTTGAATTCTCTAATGGGAGTTCCATCGACGGTGAAAATGATTCGTTGTGGGTTCCATAGAATGGTGTACGTGTGGAAATCAGCTGTTGGGTCGAACCAGAGTTTAAACTGCTGTTCTTTGTCTCCTTTGCCTTGTGTGTATACATTTGTGTGAAGTGTGTAAGGATCTCCACTTAGGTTCCCTAAGAACTCGAAGTCAATCTCGTCCCATGTTGTTCCTGGTGATTTCAACTGTAATAGCAAAATAAATAAAAAAACTATTTTAGAAACAAGAGCTTTAAAAATGTAACAAAGGTAAATATTTAGCAAAAAAAAACAAATAAATGTAACAAAACAAAAAGAAACGTTGTTATGTAACTTACGTAGAGTGTTGTGACTGTTCCCGCGGAGTTTCCGGGGACAAGTTTCATCTGCATGTCGATTTTACCGAACAAGTACTCGTTCTTGGATTGGAAGCCAGAGCCAGAGGATTTGTCTAGAGAAAGAGTGAGAAGCTCTCCATTGTTCGTGATTTGTCCACGACCATCTCCCCAAGTGATCTCAACGTCTCTTTGGAAGTTAGCTGAAACAGAAGAGATGGCTATAAGAGAAAGAAACAGAGGAAGGAAGTAAGTGTTTGCCATTTTGAGAGATTTATGGGGTTTTCTTATTTGATCTTATGACTTGTGTTGCGTTTTTGGTTTTGTTATTTCGAGGGTTTATTGAAGAATGTATATATATATATGGACAAGACTTGGGTTCACCCCCTGTGGTGAATTCTTTCATTCACCTCAACACTCTACACCAATTAAAATGCCATGTAGGATTAGTATAAAAAGAAATATTTTTTCTTTTTAAAAAAAAGGAAAACATGGAAAAAAATAAAAAACGTGACTTCTTCTTCATTTCTCATAGAAAACAATATGAAGCTTTGTTTGTCAAACTTTTTGGATCTCAATTTTGTGATTTCAAATACAATTCTATACCCTAAATCCAAATCATATACCCTAAACCCATATTGTAAACCCTAAACCCAATCCAAACCCAAACCCAAACTCTATACCCTAAACTCAAATCCCCTAAACCCAAACCGTAAATCTTAGACTTTTAACTCAATCAAAAACCCTAAATTCAAACTTTATGGTGGGTTTAAGATCTAGAATATAAGGTTTGTGTATGACTTGTTTTATATGAGATTTTAGATAATTATTGAAAGAAGATAAAAGGGAGTAGAGCAACGTACGGATTCAAAACTGCGAGGCTGTGATTCAGGCTAAAATTTACTTAGAAGCAGCTTCATGGAGAATTCTCAAAACCTAATTGATAAAAAAGATTACGTTCTATTTTTTCTAAAGCGTGTCTCTTATATTATCTTAAAGCTATTTTCCTTTTTTTTTAGTTTCCTTATTTAATAATCCTACGTGTCAATTTGATTGGTTTTAATGATAGAGGTGAATTTAAAGGTTCACCCTAGGGGGTGAACCTAAGTTTTGTTCTATATATATAGTAGTATTAAAGGTTTAAGAGGAAGGTTCGTATGGTGAAAGAGGAAGCCGCGGTTTGTGAGGCAACAGCTGGAGATTAGGCCATCTTGTAGTAAAAGCTGTATTCAATTGCCTTTAGAATTCACGCGGTTTTTTAAATAAAAATTTCAATTAGACGTTTAATATTATTACTTTTTGCTTTCAAATTAAATTGGATCTTTGCAATCAAAAAGCTGCATTTAGGAGTTGGATACATTTTTTTACACCGGTTTAGACCATCTCCAACCTAACTCTATTTTTTTTCTCTATAATTTACACAAAAATAGAAAAGTCTATTATAGAATAAGTTTTGTTCCAATGGTTTATTCTATAATAGAGTTACTCTACTTTTGTAGAGAAAATAGTGTAAACCCACTTTTTCACTCTATATTTAGAGTGAAACAATGTTTTTACTCTATTTTCTCCACGAAATAGAGTAACTCTATTATAGAGTAAATCATTGGAGCAAAACTTACTCTATAATAGAGTTACTCTATTTTTATGTAAATTATAGAGGAAAAAGTAGAGTGCCATTAGAGATGTCCTTAGACCGACCTTCATAGAGGAAAAAGGTTTTCTTTAATAGAACCAAGAGATCTGTTATAACAAAAGATAGAAAGTAAAAAGGTGTTAAAAAGTTAATTACAATATTATAATCTCTGAGTTTAATTTTTTGTTTTTTTATCAGCGCTGAGTTTAATTTTATATTGGTGATTCTAAACATCTAGAGTAGTTTTCATATTTATAGTTCAATTATCTTGATTATCTTGATTCTGTTATTCTTATTCCTGACTATATATGATTATGATATGTGCACAAGTAAATTTAGTTAATTTGAGTAGTTCAGTTAACAACGAATAGTTTTAGGTGAATTATATTAAACTGATAAATCTACTGTTATTCAAATATAAGCTTTTAAAACTCATTTAAAATCTACTATTATTGAACATGACATTTTGTAAATTACTCTGAAATTTACGGGTGTTGAAATATTTTAAGTTGTGGAATTTTATAACTTTCAGTTGATTTTAAAGTGTTTGGATGAATTGTTTTGGTAAAAAAAAAAATTTAAACCCGAATCTCATAGTTTTAGATGATATTTTGGAGCGATTTAACAAAAATCACCTAAATCTCTGTAACTTATTAAAATCATTTAAAATTTTATTAAAAATCAAATCAGTTCAAATGTTAGATTGAATACATCTCCTAAGGTTCCATATTTTATTTGTTTTTATTAATAAATAATTGATGAATTCATAACTTAAAAGTTGGGGAACAAAGATAGTTGTTGGGTAAATCATGACTACGAGTGACTCAAATATTTGATGTAGTGGTGGAGACAGCTAAGACACTCAAGTTGATGACGGTCGTGACCTAGAAGTTTCTTTGTCCAAAGTTGCTAGAATCTCAGCGCAGTCCCAACTCTTACGTAAACTCTAGAAATCTAAATCCGATCAAAATCGTGTGCAGAATACACGAAAAAACGTGTGATTGACTGATGGTCGTGGTTAGGAAGTTTCTTAGTCATGATTTTTCAGATGTATATGATTTAACTCATTTGCTTATTTATTTTAAAATTTTTTACTTATTGTAAAGAAATTGAAATTACATGTATTATTTTTCAAAGGATTAAGTTCCTCGTAATATCTTATAAGCTGCACTGTACTTGGATCATTTATTAAGTTTATAGCTGAGAAAATATTAACAATATATATTTTCTAAAAGTTAATAAAGAATTTGAGAAAATTATTTTTATTTACTTCTATATTTTCTAATTGGCCTAAATTGGGAAAGCATGTTTAAAATACTTGTGCCTATTTGAACCAAGACTTGCACTTAAAGGTTAGTCTTGATTCTCTAGACTCTAGCTGACTTGCTCTCGAGCGTTTAAGTCTTGATTCTCTTACTGGTATGGTAATGTTTGGGTTTCACACATTGTTTGCTAGCTGCTAGAGGTTTGCTTGAGTTTCATGTTAAAATGGTAGACTAAGTAATAAACATGGATTTTATTTCTTTCCCATTTATGGTTGGACAATTATGTTATCTATTACTGACTCGGAACTGACTATGATTTGGTTACTGTCTTTGATAGGTTTCCATGTAAAGACGACAGAACATAAACCCCAACAGTATATTTTGAGGGTTAAAAATGACACAATGTACCTATGTGTTGGTGGTCTAGGGGTAGTAAAAAAGGGTTGACCTATATAAGATTATGAATCTAAAGTCCAGAACTCTTATGATAAACATTAAAAAAAATCAGAAACCAAGCCTATAACAAAGTTTTGCTTCCTCCCTATTTTACATCTACACCTTGAAAGAGCTTTAGCATGTTCGAATGGAGTTAGGTGTTTTTCGTTTTTGCCATGTTGAACCTAAAACCTCAAAATTCACAACTAGATAATCTAGAAATTTTAGTTATTTTATTGATATATACATTATTAGAGAAAATACTATATGTGAGTGGCAAACATTTTCAAGAAAATGGATGTTACATGTAAATCAAAACATAAGGCTAATTATGCAAATAAAGAGGGCATAAAGTAAGATGTAAAAATGCAGACATGCACTGATTTGGGGAAAAAAAAAGTAAATACGCGGAAAGAAAAAAATAAAAGAAATGTTAGTTGGGTCCACCATTTCTATAGTAAATGTTACCTTCCAAATCAATTAAATAAACAAATGTTTACTTCAGTTTACTCAATTTATTTGACTCTCGTTTACTCTAATTTGTTCACTAATCAAACTCTAAATTAAAAAGATAATATTAAGAGAATATATTACTTTAACAAATTAATAGAATTCATGTGATTTACAAAAAAAAAGTCTTGAAAAAAAACATATAAGTAGTAGCTTTATGTTCCTCTCTCAACTCTTTACTCTCTATGCAGCTAAGCACTCTTTAGGAAGACCCTGAGGGAATCTCTTCGCATCCGTACAGTAGTTGTATATCATATAGTTTTTCTGTACCCATCTCATCCTTTCTTGAGCCGTTGAATCAAGCTCTTGGGACAACCACGAGCCAGTGGTCTCTTGTCCCGAGCCATTAGGACAAGACGACTTGCCGTTCGACCAAACACAAGCTTCTTGGTTAAAGCCACGGTACGAGGCAGTGAAGGGAGCTTTAGACCAATCGGTTTTGACCAAACCACCTCTCGTGGCCCAATCATCAGCGTTCCAAAGACTTGAGTACATTCTCATTGGTTGGTTCTTGGGAAATAGAGTGCCGACAGATTCCATGTTCTTGAATTCTCTAATGGGAGTTCCATCGACGGTGAAAATGATTCGTTGTGGGTTCCATAGAATGGTGTACGTGTGGAAATCAGCTGTTGGGTCGAACCAGAGTTTGAACTGCTGTTCTTTGTCTCCTTTGCCTTGTGTGTAGACATTGGTGTGAAGTGTGTAAGGATCTCCACTTAGGTTCCCTAAGAACTCGAAGTCAATCTCGTCCCATGTTGTTCCTGGTGATTTCAACTATAATAGCAAAATAAATAAAAAAACTATTTTAGAAACAAGAGCTTTAAAAATGTAACAAAAGTAAAAATTTAGCAAAAAAAAAACAAATAAATGTAACAAAACAAAAAGAAACGTTGTTATGTAACTTACGTAGAGTGTTGTGACTGTTCCTGCGGAGTTTCCAGGGACAAGTTTCATCTGCATGTCGATTTTACCGAACAAGTACTCGTTCTTGGATTGGAAGCCAGAGCCAGAGGATTTGTCTAGAGAAAGAGTGAGAAGCTCTCCATTGTTCGTGATTTTTCCACGACCATCTCCCCAAGTGATCTCAACGTCTCTTTGGAAATTAGCTGAAACAGAGGAGATGGCTATAAGAGAAAGGAACAGAGGAAGGAAGTAAGTGTTTGCCATTTTGAGATATATCTATGTTTTTTTCCTTCTGTTGTGTTTTTAGAATGTGATGTTTGAGGGTTTATGGATGGATGTATATATAGTAGTAACTATTAAGGGTTGGTGAGGCGGATCGAAAGAGGAAGGTTCATATGGTGAAAGAAGAAGCCGTGTTTAAGGCAACAGCTGGGGTTGGGCCATCTTTGTAGTAAAAGCTGTTTAATTGGCTTTGCAGTTCACGCGGGTTTTTTTTTTTATTGTTTCTTTATATTATCTGATAATAAATTTTACATTTAAGGTCTTTTTTGTAAGATTGTTTAGTTGGATTTGGGAGTTTTGCTATAAAATGAAAAGTTCAATACGTTACCACCGGCTTGGACCGACTTTGATAGGTAAAGAGTTTTTTTCTCTAATAGAACCAAGAGATTCTGTTAATGCAAAATATATAACAATATGTTTGCTTTAAGAAAGTTCATTAGAATATAGACAAAAAATAAAGGTAACTAGGATTATGGGTTCTAGTTTTAAATTAGTGATTCTAAAAAAAAGAAGTTTTAACCAGTTACACAACCATGGACCATGGTTCATAAATCATGACTATCTTGGTTTTGTTTTTCTTTTGACATCCTATCTTGATTTTGTTACAAGTACTATTTTGGGTAGGAATATATATATATATATCTTACTGTAAACAACATTAAAACATTTATTTTGTGTATTTTTTTCACTGCTACAACAAATAAAGAGTGGTTTTAAGAAAAGACAAGAACGAACTATATTTTATTTTTAAATTAAAATTTAAAGTAGGGTGAAGAAGAGACGCCACGTTGAAGGAATAAGGTGGTTGTTGGATAAAATCATTATTTTCACTAACTCAAATGTCTGATGTAGTGATAGAGTCAGTCAGACACAGCTAAGCAGACACTGAAGTCGATGTAGAGTGTGGTCTGGAAGTTACTTGGTCCAATACTCTTAGTGGCTAAATTAGATTAAATCCACCTCCAAGATCCAGTTAAATTATCATCAGAGGTGTTTGTTTTAAACCATAAACTCCATGTAAGATAGTCAAAAAATTCAAGAACACAACCAAATAATGATCCAGCAAGAATCATAGAAACATGGGATTGATGTTTCGTGGAACACAAGCCTACTGGAGTATCAAATAGAAAAGAAAAAAAAAAGACATAGATTCTACATGTTAAGACTGCAAGATCAGTTCTTACGAATGCTAATGTCTAAATGAGTTGATCAAACATATTAGAAGTCTCCTGCTTCATAAACACAACACATCCACTGAATCTATCTGTACACTCCTTTCATACAAATACCACCACTTCACCTCCATTCGTGCTGCTGCTGCCTCGTGGCCCTCAAGATTCAGTTTCCATTTGGTAAACACTGTTTTGAGTCATTAGGTTTGTTACCATCATCATCATGAGGGTATATGGTACAATCATGATGACGAATGACCAGACTATTCTTCGTCATCATCATCCAGCTGTACAATATGTGCTCGCCTCTCAGCAGCTTTCCTCCTGATGAAGAAACCCCATCTCATTGCTGCCTTTATCTTAAGCCACCCAACAACAGCTCTGCCTGATCGACCACGGTCTTCGTCATAACCTTGCATAGGCGTGTGCAGAAACGACGGGAAAGTATATCCATCTTCCGGAAAATGTGAAGCAGAGCCATTACCTCCTCCTCCCATGCTGAATTGGCGGAGGAACTGTTTCATGCCCTCGCTTTCGAGCATTTCATGGCTTCTCAGACGGATCTCTTCCTCTGAGAAAAAATCTTCTGCTCCTCCTCTCTCGCGGTGGTTTGACCAGTCTTCAAAAGGATTGAGATTTGTCTGGTGAACTGAAGAAGAGTTGATGTTTTGGTATCCGCTCGTGGATGCCTGTGGAGGACCGAGAGCAAACATACCGTTCATGTTTTGATTGTTCATGGAGCTTTGACCCTGATGTAGATTTCCCAGGAGCTGATCCTGAGTTGTTGCGACCGAAGCAACCTCAAATTGTGTTCTGGGGTTGGAGACTACAAGCTGGGGATGCGGAGGATACCTTGTTGCCACAGTTTGATCATACCCTGCAGAATTGAACAAACTTGTACGATTTAGCAACTTAAACAGTGACACAATTTTTAAGGGAGTCACTGCAATTCCCAAACCTCCGATAGCAAAATCAGAAAGCACTGGAGGTTGATTAGCCGGCATTGAGGATGAATGCCCTGCCATATGCATTGGATGGTTAATGGCAGCAGTCGAGTAATTTGCCTCTTCGGTTTGAGTAATACCCAATCTCTGAGGTTGCTTCATGTCTATGAGTGATTTTCCATCATACTCTATGACTAAGTTCCAGTTGTCATATGCTCTCTTCACTAACCCATCAACATATATCTTCAGAGCACACAAAAGTGAAAAAAAAATCAAAATTTGTTCTATCTCTCTCTTCAGTGCTTTTGAAAGAATGCAGTTCAAACACATCTAACTACGGAAGATAGAGCTTAACTAGACTATAAGTCGCAGATAAAGAAAAGGTGTTATAAGTTAAGGAACATGCAGCAAACCTTTTGGCTTTCAGTAAGTGAGTCAGCAGAGTAGTATTGGTCCCCGGAAATGAGACCACTTAGCTCATAGATATTATTGAACACAACGCCGACATTCCTTGAATCCTCGGGATAGTAGATATAAAGCTTACCGCTCAGGACACACGTCTTGGCGTGCTCTACCAGTGCCTCCCACATTTTGTTTGACATTCCACTTCCAAGAATCTAGATGAACAAGGTTAGAGATAAGATTAGCCATGGCGTCAATAACTTTAACGAACAATGTCTTTCACGACCAAACAACTTGACATAATAAACACTTACAGTACGTAATTTTGCAGAATCTCTGACCATTGTTCTCAGAAAGTCTTCTACAGTGACTATTCCTGAAGCGTTTAGCTTCTTATGGAATGCCCCATCCTTACCAATCTTCTCCAGTCTCCACACGTCATCATTCAAAGCAGGTGGATAATGCTTCTTGTACACTGCACATAAGCAAAATGTGCATCAAACTAAAAGAAGTAAACACCATATGGTACACTGATAAAAAGATAAAAGTAGAAACTTTGAAGACCATACATTCGCCCCTGTGATCTTTAACAATGAAAGCTTCCGTCTTTGCCTCACGTATGCGCATACCATCACAACACCCAGAAGAAACCCTTAAACCAAGCCTGAACTTCCTACTCCGAATCCAACTCGAGTTATCCGTAAAAACCAGCTCGCCCAAAGTTCCAACTCCTTCCTTGAGAGTAACATACAAGTCTCCAGTCAGCAACGGTCTCTTTCCTTGACGCTCTTTCACGACATGGCTTTCAAATTCTTCCTGTGTCCAGCCTTCATCATCTTCATTGTTGAAGTCACCCTCAAGGACAACAACCTCAAGCTTTGCAGAAGCCTCTGGACCATATACAACGGCACGCCCAGTGTTGGCATCAACCAAGACGACATGGATAGCAGCACCCTGCTCTCCTTCTACTCTTCCTCCAGTGAACAAGGGGAGAGATAACCTAGACCTGAACTGCAGCCGTAAGTTCCGGCCATCCGGACCTTCAATTCGCTTTGGAGAAGACCCAGACCCAGAACTGCAAAGTAATAACAAAAATCCTCAGTAAATTGTGGTCGTAACGTCGAAAGACCATGAAGATACAATTAGTAATATCAAATCTTACCTTCCAGTAAGCCTAGCAGGACCTAATTTTGCCAAAGCACGTTCAACTTCCTCACTAACCTGCTCGAAAAACAATCCATCATTAAAGCTTTATTTTACAAAGAAAAGCTACTTTAATATGCAAATGAATGTAACATAAAGTACTAACACACATATCCATAGCAAACATATATAATAGTTAGAAGAACCAAGAAGCAAGCAAAAGTTAAAGAATAGTGAAGACAAGAAAAAAGCAAGAAAATCTTACAACTCGGCGGAGAATAGGTTCCAAAGAGGAGCAAAGCTTCTGTAAACTGTCTACCTTCAGAGCCTCTACAATCACACTGTCACACAAAACAATTTAAAAAAATATATATATACACAAAGTTAGAAACTTTTGAAGTCAGATGAAAAAAAATTTAACAGGAAGTAAAGAAGAGAGAAAGAACCTAGCAAGAGCAGGACGTTTTCGTTCGGGCTGATCACCATCATCACCACCGTTAGCATCCAAACTCCTCTTGGCTCTATTATTCATGTTGTTGTTGTTATTCCCTCTATCCATTCTATTATTCTTACTACTTGAGCATTTCTCCCAACCAAAAACCAAAAAAACCCTAACTTCCTTCCTAGATCTGCAATATCACATAACGCAACCACACGATAGCAAAAAAGTCAAAACTCACTAAACATCCTCGCTAATAAACTCATCTCCGCACGTCTGAGAACAGAGAAGACTTTCTCTCTCTCTGAATGTATTGAACTATTGACGAGACGAAGAGAGACAAGTGAAGAAGCAAGTACCTGTTGATCGAGACGGCGAAATCAGAGAGTATCTCTCCGATTTGTAATCGCCGGCGTCGAATTGGGAAGATGACTAGAAGTGAATGACGCAAGTGTTTTTAAGTCTCCTCGTTTTGTTTTGGTCTTCTCTCTCTCTCTCTCTCGATCGATGAGGAGGAATGATTTTTGGGATTCTTTTTGGGGTTAATCTGTCTAAGTCAACTATGGCGACTCATTGTTTGAGCTTTGGGCACTGGCCTCTACTGGGATTTAATCTGGTGCGGTAAGGTCTACTAGACCAGCTATGATTGTCGTTTTCAATTAAAACAAAAACCTTGTAATAGTGTTTCATTATTCACCACTTGTCCAATCTGATCGCAGCCGCATATTCCATTTTACGTACTTTAAGGTTTCACTTTTCTAAAAGCTGTTTTTTTCTTTTATGTCGACCAAAGTATCACTAGATAGTTTTGTTTATATACTGTGTATTAATCTTTTTCAGTTATAAAAATATTTAATTTCCATAAACCATACAGATCTCGTGAAGAAAACCAATAGATCTAAGACGTAAATACTACCTACCACTAAAATATTTCAGACTCCCATGTCCTTTTTATTTCAGACTCCCAAGTCCAAAAGAACTTTAAGTTTGAAACAAATACATAGAAGTTGACAAATAATATAGAAGTGTGATTAATACAACAAAATAGCATGGAGAGAGTTTTTTTGGGGGTTTTCATGCTCTATTGAATTCTCCGAGCCTTTTGTGCACCTTAGTGAGCAACCGCATGCAAATCTCCGGCGACGTGCAAGGGCCACACATGAGGTATACAACGTTTCCTAGAGGGCGCATGAAAATACCGTCTTCCCTGAGCATCTCTAGAAGAGACTTTGCGTATAACGAAGCATACCTGGGACATGCCAAAAGTATGTATGACGTTCAATACAACGACGATAATAATAAAAAAAAAAAAGTTCAAGAGAACAAGGATATGTCATTTTGAGAGTTTACCCGGAGTTGGAAGCATCTACTTTAAGTTCTAGAGCGAAAAGGGTTCCTAATACAACCACCCTTTCTACTGCAGGGTGGGATGATATTTGTAGCACCAGTTCTTCGTCCCATAGCTGCAAAACAAAACCCATTTAAAGATGTTCATGTGCCATACTTTTGTCTGGACTTGGGCATACTGTAAAGTGAATATAAGAATAGGAAGAGTGTTTATTTGTCTTAGTACCTCTCGTAAGGTTCCTCTTTGTGAATTGATGTTATGGTTAGACTCTGGATCTTTGAACCATTCGATGGCTTTGACGGCTGTTGCGCAACCCATAGCATGAGCTGAGTATGAGTGGCCATGAAGCAGGGCTTTAAGCTACAACCAACAAAGAAAGTTAGATGGGTTCAAGTAAAATCAGAAATGCGCGAAGATGGTTTCAATAAGAGCGAGCTTTCTTCTACTTTCGTTTTATTACCTTTGAATCTCCAGAGAATGAATCGAACACAGTATCCGTGGCAAGAGTGACAGCCAAAGGAATCATTCCACCAGTCATCAATTTGGCGAAGCAAGCTATGTCCGGTTTGCAGCCCAGAAGGTCAGCAGTCGTCTAGGTAAATTCATGGTTACTTGTCAGCAGAATGTAAATGGATTATTGTAACAGGGAATATATAAAAGGATGGCATCAAATTAAGTAACTGTTTACTACCTCTACTCCAAGACGCCAGAAACCTGTGAACACTTCATCAAAAATTACTGGAATTTTTCTATTACGGCACTCATTGACCAGAACTCGTTGGAAGAGTGGGTCAACCATGTGCATTCCCCCAGCACCATGGATCACTGCAGATAAAAGCAGCCAGATTCATTGAAGAACTTTACAGAAAATTTGGAAGGTGAACTATTTAAAGTCATACTGATGAATATACTGACATACATGGTTCTATTATCAGTGCTCCAACGTGGGCGGATTGTGAAATTCCGGAATACTCTTGTAACTGCTCTGATACATATGTCGAATAGACTGTTGCAAGAGCTGATGTGTCTCTACTCTTGTCAAAAATCTCATCACGAGTGGTGAATGCTGTAAGAGTTTGGGAATACTAAGTCATATAGCTAACGGAAATGTAATAGGAACTGTTGGATAACATAAAGAAGAAAGGGTGTTTTACTTCCAGATTTTTCTGAGGTAGTTTGAGGAAAACTTTCAGGGAGGGAGAGATTCCAGGCTCCATTGGAGAGAAAGACAGTAGGAGGGTCCAGAAACAGGCCTCTTCCAGTATACCTACGATGCAAAAATAGATAAGCAGGGAAAGCTGAGAATAAGTGAATAACATTATAAATACTGGCAGAAGACAATTCTGGTGGGTGCGAAGATATGAAAAAAAGAAGCGGAGTTTACAGATGTTATCTGATTCATCCATAAGGGATGACACCTCTATCTAAGCAACACTATGGGATGGTTGATATGCAGAAGAAGCTTAAGAATATTGGAAGTAAAATTCTACAGAAATGGTCAAGTAAGAAACATGACAATCATAAAAAAAACTCATTACCACGGCTGCTGGAGAAAGCCTGTATAAGGTGATGGTGCTTGTGCTTCCATCGCTCCTAAAGTATCCCCATGGTAAGACCCCCGAAGAGCTAGGACCTAAAACAGAACACATCAAATTTTCACTTTAGAACCTAAACATGCATATGGAAGAAGTTGAACTGCCACGAAAGGGGTAACACTTGCACCTTAGTAAGCATCACAGTGGAAACAATTGTTCAATAACAGGTACAACTAAGTGTCCAAATATCGTTGAGCACTAGAAAGATGACTGTACCTTAACAACAATATCCTTCTTCTCTTCCGTAGCCTCAGAAAGACCCAATAGGGTCTCATGATCAACACAGAACTTACGAAATGCCATCTTCAGGGCAATTTCTATTGCTGTGGATCCATTATCTGAGAAGTATACTCGAGAAGCCCACCCTGCATGCAAAAAAAAACTATTTAGCCTTTCCCCCAATGTTTGAAAACAGAAACAATGTGTCAGAAGAAGCTTAAAAACCTTTTCCCACTCCATCTAATAAAAGCTCAGCACATTTCAAGGCAGGCTCGTATACATTCTCAGGGAACATAACATGCCCGAACCTAGCAGCAGTGTAACCCATCTCTCTAGCTAGCTCAGCCTGAAACAGCCTAAACAATTGTTCAAAATAAACTTCAGAAGATTCATCACAAAGGAAGATAAACATTAAGGTTCATGTCGGCATAAGACATAAAACTTAGAAAATAGTGGCAACAGATGACCTGGAAAGCAGGATCTGGCCCCTGTGTCCACCAGCTAGCACAAGCGTCAAATTGCTGGGTAATACAATTCTTATCGGAAGCCTGAAAATGATGAAAGTCACAAGTTCCATTACTTGCAGCAAATTCTAGAAGCAGATAGCTTCCTTAGGACTATACTAAATGCATAATCAAAAGATTTTCTCATACAAACCTTGTATACTGAAAAGTTTTCACCACATCTGGAGTCTATCACCGTCACCTTTTCTTCAGGGACAAGTTTATGCTGAGTAAACGGCCACCAAAAAACCTCCCCTGCTTGCTTCGCCATTCCGTTTAACCTCTCCACTCTCTCCAAATAAACAGACACCATTCTCTCTTTCAAATCCTTAAACACACCATCGGACTCAACAAACCATTCGATAAGATCATCTGAAGGGTCCTGGGGAACAGGTGGAAGCACAAGCACAGGCACCCTACCATCCAAAAGTGTACAAACAAGAATATAAGAAAACGTGAAAGGGAAAACTGAAAGCAACTAAACCAGTAGAGACACCAACTTGTTTCTTAGATAGGACGTTAACGGAACTTCATTAACAAGGCCATGATCCTCAAAAACAACAGCAGCAACGTCGTATCCTCTAAGTTTCAGACTCTCGTACGCTGCAATGGTCCCGGAGATACCACCGAGCCTACCGTCTCCAACGAGGATCCCAGGTAATCTAAAAGGCCTACACTTCAAGAAAAACAAGATATTAACCAAATTTATCTTCTATGTGTTACATGTAATTCTTTTTTTTTTTTTGGAATGAACGAATATAAAATTTACTCAATCAAACCGTGTGTTAGCATCTATTGCTTGTTTGTATAAAAGAATTAAAAAAATCATTACAACAATTCATTCATTGTTATATGTAATCTCAAAGGAGAAGTAAGAGTTGTTAACCTGTAGAGATCACACTGAAGAGTCCCTGACGGCGCGGGACTCGCAACTCCACCGGCAGTCTCCACTAGACATAGAACATTCGTTTCACTCCCACAATCCATCTCTTGCTCCAGCATCTTTAACACGACGGAGTCTTCAACCGTTGCGTGTTCCCTCTCCGCAGCTAAATGCGGGGAGATGGCAGCCTCCCAAGCATACAGCGTCTTGCAGATTAGCTCCGGCGCGCCGGCGACAGCCTTCTCCTCCCGGAAATTCAAATCGCAGATCCCGCTCTCATTGACTCGGAGGTTCCGTCTCAGAGCTTCAGCAACGGGGAGCGAAGAGCGGAGGACGGAGTCGGAGACGGAGAGAGGAGTCCGGCGAAGGAGGGAGAGGGAGTGGAGCTTGGAGGAGACGAAGCGAGAGTCGGAGTCGGTAGGGAAGCCGGTTTGGATAGGTTTCAAGTAGAGGAGTTTGGAGGGAGGAGGTTGGAGGAGGAGGAAGGAGGCGGCGATGCCTGTGGAGACTAGGGTTTTGCCTAGAGAAGTGTTGGCTGACCAGATTAAGTAGGTAGGGTGGTTGAGAGAGAGATTAAAATGCGGAGGAGGAGGAGGAGGATAAGCAGCGGTGGAGCTGAACCTGATGTGGTGGCGTAAGTGGTGGAGACGGTGGCGGAGGAGTGTTGCTGTTACCGGAAACATTATCGGTGGACGGGTGGGAAACGGAGAGACTGTGAGGTGAAGTGACTGAACAAAACTAGGGTGGACACATAAGGTTCAGTTCGGTTTACTTCGATTTTGTTGGTTTGGTTCCTTTCGGGAACCCAAGTTTTGGAACCCAGTTCAGATCTGTGGTTGAACCGGTAAATCCGGTAATTTAAATTTAAAAATCTGATAAAACTCACACTAAAATCCGAAACTCGGTTCCAACTGAACCAGTGGTTAAACCAGTAAATATTTTTTACCTATCTTTATAGTTTTTACTTGAAAAAAATAAAGTAAAGATGATATATAGAACCAAAATTAGATAATTTGATTTGTATAATTTATTTTTGTTATCGATAACTTATTAATGATATTTTACTTTCGGTTTATTTTAGATTTGAAATATAATTTTATAATTCACATCAGACATTTAAATATTTATAAATTTTTAGAATTTTGATATTTTTTGTTAGATGTCTTAACTCTTAACTTGTTTCAAAAAAAAAGGTAGTCTAAACTTTTTTTTATATATTTTGTATGTAAATTAAAAAATAAAATAGAAAAACTAAAGTTAATTATATTGTAAATATCCAAACTATTATTTTATATTTTATTTTATGTTTAATAACATTTACAAAATACTAAAATTTAGTTTCTGTATATTTATTTTTACAGCTAATATATTATTATATAATAATTTTATTTCATTTATTAATCCATGATTCACCCGCAGTTGACTCGATGATTCGGGTTTAAAAACATTGCAAAAGCCATTAGCCTTTTTCCAAGCCCATTAGGCCATTAGGCATCACTATACAATTTTTGCTACAATTACCATATCTCCAGTTCCAGTTTCTACAATGCTAGCGAACCGAAAACATTGGGGTAATTGGTTGGGATATAATGCTGGTTGAGGCTAAAGAATTTAAGATGTATAATTTTTGATGTATCTATGTATTTTTTGCTCTGAATTTAAGTTGTTGAAGGCTATTTTGTGATAAAAACTTAACTATTTGAGAGAATTGCCCTTTAACTATATCATGTTTATTTTTACCACTTTATCAGCCATAACTTTAGTTACAATTTTGAGCTTCATTTTGAATATTTGTTCATATCACTTATTCAGATCGATGAAAGATCGATGTATTTAAGTATCGTTTGTCTTGATCTTTGTAACAGATTTATGAGCTCGAATAGTTGTCCAGATTTTGAAGTTTTGTGTTAATTATAAGATTGAAGAGATGTGGTAAGAGTTGCAGACTGAGATGGCTTAATTACTTAAGACCAAACATCAAACATGGTGGATTTTCTGAGGAAGAAAACAGTATTATCTTGAATCTTTGATCTCTTCAAATTAATCTACTTTGATGATTTGCTAGCTTCCTCTCAACATCACCTTTTATGTTTTTTTTTGAGAAAGGGGCTTAACGTCACCTTTTATGTTTTCACATCTTCTTATATACTTCAGGATCTCAATTGTGCTTGCTGCTTAGCACACTTCCGTAACAAGTAGGTGAGCTCCATAAGCGCTGGCAAACTTGTGTTATTGAAAATATAAGACATCTCATTGGAATACTAGTGCATGAAACAGAATTTAGGTTTTGAAGGACTCAAAGACGAGCGAGTGAAAATCAGAGTGTTGCTATTTAAGAATCTTGTGCACTCAGTGTTCAGGCCCATATCTGATAGTTCATGGTGCGCAAAGGAAAGAAAGCCAAAGACCTAAACAAGAGATGCGTGTGATCTCAAACACTGGAAGCACGTGAGGAGAACTTGTCTGCAGTGTTTGGTAAGCCGCCAAAAGGGTGGAAACAGAGGACACATCGTCTATGTACGAGAAATAAACTGTAAGGATTACTGTACGTTCTTTTAAAAAAAAAGATTACAGTACGTTTGTGAAAGTGTGAGATTGAGAACTATAAATTGCATTCCAGATCACTAAATACAAAGCTGTATTATTGCATGTTTTCAATATTTACTTTATTCGATTTGTTAATTAGTTTTTTTTCTTATAAGAAAATCAACATTTGACACCATGAAAGAGAACCCTTTGGGATCACCACATGACATGAATTACACTTTGGATCAAACCTCATCACTGTGTTCTTCATGTCACTGCAACGTGTATCTGCAAAATATGATTTATTTGCTTCCAATATTCATCATCTGTGTCACATCACTTTTCTTGGCAATCTATGTCTCTTAGCTTACTTCCGCGGTAAGTAAGCTGGATAAACTCTGGAAAAACTGTGAAGTGGAAAAATAAGCCATATCATATCATTAGATGACTACGTTAAAAAAAATATATTTCTTGAATGTAACAAAGTAACTTCTATTCAGTTTACCTCCATGTATAGTCTTAACTCGCCTGCGGCTTTTGATATTTGTATTACACAATTGGTTGGAGTCACCTCGGTCACCTCTGGTCCTCTGCTGATAATAAGTCATAAGAAGATCTTGATTTTATCTCTTTTGGTTGAATCTTTACCTAGAAATGATTTATTCTTTATAAACTAACATCAGTTGCCGAAGCTTCAATCTTCTTGATTGTTTCTTGGGCTGTGTTCTTGGACCCAATTCTTGTTTTATATCTCTTATCCTCCTAAAGAAATAAAAATAAGGAAATATTTCAATGGTTGGTATCGCTTTTGTTAGATGACTTCAAAGATTCGACCATAAAAAAATATTTTACATGTTCTTCAAAGAGACCTGACAAATCTAGATCGCTAGCCATTGCTATTAGTTGAAAGGCGTTTATGAAATCTGAAGACGCGGTAGCTGCATTTATCTCCGCTACATTGTCCTGCAAGATACAATTCAAAATAATTAAATTATATATAGCTTTGAGAGCAGTATCTACAACTCAAAGCTATTAAGACATCTAGTGAAATCAACTTTCCTTGGTTGAGTCTGAAACTTGTTGATAAGCTTGTGTGTAACCTAACTTGAACCAAGAATCTTGGATGATTATCTCAGCTAATGTAATACGCTGCATCCAAATATTCACAAACATTGTTAGTCATTTTTGGATAGACACGGGCAAATGTATTAAGAAGATATTAACTAATTTGTTTCATTGGATATGCGTTTGAATATTAGACGACTTCATACAGTCAACTATTAACTAATTTGTTTTGAGTTATTTTGTTATGAAAATTATTTATTGTTTAGCTAGTAAGTACTACAATGAACAATCTTAATATAAACTCTCATTCCAATTATTTGCTATAGTTATCATCGTATAGTAGGTTGCACAACCAAAGATATGTATAGTATTGATAGAAACGATATAGATTTTACATGTTGTATGATGGATCATATGGAATGAGCAAAATCGATCCATACACAACCATGTTCTACAATGAAACTATAATATTAGTCTGAATTAATGTGATATTTGATGATAAATTTTTGAATGTCATCTATCAATATTGTACTAATTTTGTTGTTGGGAGAAATACACCAAATTGGTTACAACAGATTGCATTTCTCCCACACAATTTAGTAGATGACATTCCAAAATTTATCATCAAATATTGATATAGGGAAGGAGGGAGGGAGGGAGAGAGAGGGAGGAAATTGGTAGAAGAGCCGGAGTAAGCAGCAGTCTTGGTTTTTTTTAGAAAAAGAAAAAAAGAAAACTGACCGAAAACGACAGGTTTGTTTTACTATAAGTCTCTCCTGTGTCTTTTGACAAGGCTGTTAAAACTCAAATACATTTAGGAGGGGTTATTGGAACCATAATTTGGAAAGAGTTGAATGATTTTAAAAGTTCACCGACTTTTTAAAAGTTTAGTAGATTTAACAAATATTTTCTAAACTTCTATTTATTATTTGTATTGATTTCCATAGACTGTTATTGATTATGAAAAATTTGCATAATATTTCTTTTTCAAAAAGTTTTTCCTTCTAGAGTAATATACAAAAATATACACAGCAATACAATGGATCTTGATGAGACACTATTGTATTATGGTTTGGTGTGTTCACACAGATAAATGAATTTTATGGTATTGTTTTTTTTGTTATAGTTTGTTATTCGTTTTGTTGTGATAATAATCATTTTATCTTCATATTACGTGACAGATTTTATCAGTTTTGTTTTCATTGAAATTTTATTTTCCGAGACACCATTCTAGCAAACACTCTAACAAACGAAAGAATCTATTTGAATTTTGAACACAACCAAATACAAAACTAACCGACAACAAGATTTTCTGGTAATCATGGGTCAAACAAGAAAAATTTACTTAAGCAGAAAAAAAGAAACAAGAAAAAATTATCACAAAATATGTGTATGTTTTTATTACTACACAGATTTCTAAAATCTTATGAGTACACATGATATTTTCAAAATCTATCTTACGAGTAAAAATATAAAGAATTTACTTCTCAATAACCGTAGAATCTAATAGAATAGCAAAGTCAATGAATACTAAACTTTTTGAATAACAAAAAAATTGAATGAAATTTAAAAGTCTTTGAACCAATAACAATGGATTTTGGAAAGACTATAAAAGTCTATACACCAATAAAAATAGACTCTTGAAATTCTATAATTCCTTAAGAATTCTTAAACCAATAACCCCCCCCCCCCTTATTATCACATAAACCAACCCATTGTTAAAACCTAACACGGGTCTTGATGCTCATGAGCAAGATTGGTGATGGCATCAGCCGCTCTTCTGATAACACTATTAACAGCTCGGGAAACAGGACCATCTTTGTTTCTCTTCAACAGATTCGCAAGATGAGTTAAAGCACCTTTGTCCACTATCAGCTTCTGATACTCTGGCTATTCATAATATTTTAACAGAACAAATAAGTAGTAAATCATTTACATATTCAGAATATTTGATTTTTTACAGAGTTGTTCATAAAAACGTGAACCTGTGTTTTTTTCTTGACTTTCGGGAAAGATAAATATCCTATGATGTTTATAGAAATGGGGAAAAAAATTCTTTTGAGTAATTTTGTGTAGAAAAAAAAAGAATTGTTTTGACAGAACACTTCAAGCTCATGGACTTTTTACTTGATCCTTCATGTTTTTTTTTGAAATCTTCGGTTAAGATAAAAGCTGAAACTTTTTCTTTTGAGTTAAAAGGGAATAAGTGTAAGCGTAGTAGTCATGTAGTGGAGAAATGTCTTATACATGCATTGTCCAGAGAGTAGATCCCAGGTTGTCCGCGAGCTCATCTCTATCCAAACTTCGAACGTCTTCTTCAGGACCCTTTTTCTAATTACGGTATCCAGTACGCTCTATCTAAAACTAAGGTTTTAGTCTCATCCTGTCATGTGATCATCATATTTTTATAAATAAACTCAGTTACATAACTTGCTTTTTGGACTGGCATAGGGTTAGAAGATTTGGAAACCATAGCTTGAATCCATATTGCAAGAGAAACTGTACTAAATGGAATCATATATGGAGGATCTTAATAATACACAATTGACAGAGATATTTATTTAAATTTACTTATTTAAATATTACCTTATTTAAGTTATATTTAAGAATATATATATAGTAGTATTATATGTTAGACAAAATTATATAAGTATAGTTTAAAAAAATATTCTACCTAAAATTAAGTTGGGTCTATAGATTTTGCTTTGGTTATAAGCTCAATATTAAAAAAGCAAATAAATTATGAGTTTCTATTTATTATGTTTCAAATTTATTGTTCAAAAAAATGGAAAAGTAGGAATGAGTTGAATAATATTCTTGGAAAAATTTTGGATATTTATATTTAAATATTATTATATGTTTAAAACGTCAATAACTAAATAAAACATATGCCTTATAGTAAACTCCATTATATTTGGTAGAGGTTTTTAGAAAATAGGCTTTTGATGGTGTTAATAGGGTTTGAATAGAATTAGGGTTTGAATAGAGTTTTAGTGTATATGGTTAGAACACAAACAAAATTTGATGGGTAAGATATTTACAAAATGAGCTTAAAAATTCTATGGATAAATTGTTGAAATTATTGGGTTGTTTTGTTTAGTTGGATAGAAACATGATACTTTCTAATTTGTTGGGCTTTCTATTACCCAAAATCATTTAAAATTTTTGAAAAAGTAATGGTAAGTTTTTAATTAAATGGAAAAGTCAAAGGCATAATTTTAAACATGGTTTTATTATAATAGTATAGATAGATACAAAATCAATAACAAACAAACGTTTTCTGTAAGACCCGATCCTGGATTTCCTTAATCCAACCGAACCGCAGTCTTACTTAAGATCATCAGTCAGTTCGTTTGGTTGAGTGACAATCCTAAGGCATATTTTTCTAAGTGTTTTACATTACTTGAGGTTCATTCATTCAACATGATCATTGCACAGCGGATTAAAGGCAAACGTTATCTTATATATATAAAACAATGTAGTCATACAATCATTCATTCGTTCATACGTTCAAATGCACACTAGGCTAAGTCATAATAACTAAGGTTGCACAATAGGCTACATAAATCCAATGCTACAAAAGACTTGTCTTCCACACACACATCCCATCCACGGCTAGGTTCCTCACGGTTCCTTGGCTTTCCCACGATCACCTTTGCTATCTGGATCCATCAAACAACACACACAAACACTTGATTAGATTTATCAACAACAATGCCAATCAATTGCATGGATGTATCATATCCTAGGCTATCAAACCGTGTCAGACCAGAAAATGGTCATCTCAAATATACATGGAAAAATACAATAAAATTCATGTAAACTCATGATAATTCTCAACTAAGAGATTGGCCGAATCGGATTCCACAGAACCGGTCTCGATCACCACGATCTTGACCTTGATTCACCGAACCGGTCACGACCCAATCCCCTTAGAACAATTCGATCAATACCAATTCTATACATGATAAATCTTTATAAATACTCAATAAGAAGAATCAATCATCGGATCCCCTCAAGTCCATCAGGAACTATGAGATCCGATCACACCTCTCAAACCACGGCCATGGAGGAATTCCTCCAAACCGGCCAAGGCCGAGGTTTGCCTTTACGAGTCTGAACCCATAGACTCGATCAGAATAAAGATGAAGTAAGATGAATACAAAGATTAGACAGAAATGATGCTTCCAGAACAATCGACCCTTCACACCAGCCCGGACTTAACCGCGGTGAAGGAGGATGAACCATGGAAACATCACTGACCTTAGGCGTTCGTTCTTCAGGAGCCGGAGTCTTCTCCTTCTCCTTATCCTTCTCATGATCCCTCTGACGAGTCTCCATGTCTTGCCACCGAATGATCTTGCTCCGGTAACCCCTTGGTCGGATAAACCTTCCCACGGACCGTCTCTCTCTCTTTCTCTCTTTTATCTCTGTTACGATTTTGCCAGGGCTTCGCCTGAGTGTTCTGATGCCTTTTTCGAAGTCAGAGACTCTCTATTTATAGAGATCTCGATTGCCAACTTCCATTTAGGCGAACCGGTACGAGATGAGAGAGATCGGACCGAACGGTTGCCTTTGGCACCGTTTCGCGTGTATCCGACTAACCGTCCCTTTGGGACAGTTCCTAGACACGGAGGGAACCTCCCCTTCCCTTGTAGGACGTCCCAGATCAATGCGCAAGACAATGGTCCCATCGTCACATATTTCACATATGTACGGACCGTCGGACCAGTCCGGGTAACCGTCCAGCTCGACCAGTCTGGTCCGGACCCGAACACTCTGCCGAGGTGAGATGAGCTTCCCACTAGCTGCCCCAGCTGACCCAGCTATCCCTTCAGCTCGGGTGAGCTGGACAAACCTCAGGTGAGCTAACCACACTCGTGATCCAGCTGGATGAGCTCGACCCGGACCACTTTAAGCTTCCGGTTCACTCGTCCAGTTTTCCTTTACCTCTTTCCTTCTGCCGATGGTCAAGTACTCGTCCCACGACCCACTTAACCATCCCTTTGGACCATGATACACCTGATTTCAGGTCTAACGACCTGCCTTAGTGCATCTCCATGCACCATGGTCCGTCCCGCGGTCCTATCGAGGATCGGGGACATGACAAGTCTCCCCCACCAACAAAGGATTCGTCCCCGAATCCAAGTTAGAAGTCTCGTCATGATAAAACTGATTGTACCATTCCGGGTACTCAGCCTTCATCCTTGCTTCCGTTTCCCAAGTGATAAGGTCTTTACCATTGTATTCCCACACCACTTTTATCATGGGAACGGTCTTCTTCCTCATTGCCTTCTCTGATCGATCCACGATCCGAACCGGCCTTGTCTCTAAGGTTAGGTTCTTACCCAGATCATCAGGAATCTCAGGCAATACTATCTCTTGCTCCGTTAGACATTTCCGGAGTTGGGACACATGGAACACATTGTGGAAAGCATCCATCTTGGACGGCAAATCCAACTTGTACGCCACTGCACCCACTCGTTCAATGATCTTGAACGGACCCAAGTACCTTGGACCCAATTTCTTTCTTCCAGAAATTCTAGTCCGTCCCTTAAAGGTAATCATCTTGAGATACACAAGATCACCAACTCCAAACTCCAAGTGTTTTCTACGCTTGTCCGCATAGCTCTTTTGGCGATCTTGTGCTGCCTTCATATGGTCCTTAACCATATGTATTTTCTCTGTGGTTTCTTCCACAATCTCAGGACCCAACATGCTACGCTCCCCCACTTGGGTCCAGCATAGAGGTGTCCTGCAAGGTCTTCCATACAAAGCCTCATATGGTGACATACCAATACTTGTATGGAAACTGTTATTGTACGCAAACTCCACTAAAGGTAAGTGTCTTTCCCAAGACTCACCCCAGTCTAAGACACATGCCCTTAGCATATCCTCCAAAGTCTGGATCGTCCGTTCAGACTGTCCATCCGTTTGGGGATGATATGCCGTACTCATGTTTACTCTGGTCCCCAAAGCTTTTTGAAAAGCTTGCCAGAAGTAAGATGTGAACCTCGGATCTCTATCTGAGACAATACTTGCTGGAACACCATGCAACCGTACTATCTCATCCAAGTAGATCCTTACTATCTCATCTACACCATACCCTTTCCGTATGGGAAGAAAGTGTGCTGACTTAGTCAGACAGTCCACTACGACCCATACTGCATCCTTTTTGTTCCGAGTGGTGGGGAACCCAGTCACAAAGTCCATTGTGATGTGATCCCACTTCCACTCCGGTATAGGTAGATTCTGAAGTAACCCACTGGGAACTTGATGCTCAGCCTTGATGAGTTGACAAGTAGGACACTTCGCCACCCACTCGGCCACATCAGTTTTCATCCTCACTCAATGGTAATACCTCTTCAAATCTCTATACATCTTATTCAATCCGGGATGGATCGAAAATTTAGACTTATGAGCTTGCCTCATAATATCTTCCTTCAGTCCCTTATCATTAGGAACGCTGATCCTGCCATTGACCAAGATGGTACCATTGCTTGCCGTTTGATACTCGGTCTTGTCATTGCCAGCAACCTTTTTAAGGTTTTCATCCAACCCTTGTGCTTGACGGATTCTGGTAAGGAGATCGGCCTGGTTCACTGCTTCCAACCCCAAAGGTTCTTCCTGACCCGTGAGAGTATCCAGGCGCAGTGATCTCACCATCCCTTCCAGATCCTCAGCTTCCCTTTCTGCGGATACATCAGCCCGTCTCCGGCTCAATGCATCAGCCACCAGGTTAGCCATTCCCGGATAGTATGTTATGTCCAGATCATAATCTGCAACAAACTCCATCCACCTCCTCTGCCTAAGGTTCAACTCAGGCTGAGTGAAAATATACTTTAGACTCTTATGGTCTGTAAGTATTTGCACCTTTGCCCCATAAAGATAAGATCTCCATATCTTTAAAGCAAAAACCACAGCTGCCATTTCCAGGTCATGGGTCGGATAATTCCCTTCATGCTTTCTCAACTGTCGAGATGCATATGCTATTACCTTCCCTTGCTGTGTAAGGACACACCCTAGTCCTGTGATCGATGCATCCGTGTACACTACATAAGGCTGATCCGCCTCAGGTAGTACCAGTACCGGAGCCTTTGTTAACATGTCCTTCAGTGCGGAGAAACTCTTCTCACACTGGTCCGACCATGCAAACTTTACTTCTTTCCCGATTAGTTGTGTCATGGGTTGAGCCACACTCGAAAACCCTTTCACAAACTTCCGGTAATAACCAGCCAACCCCAGGAAGCTCCTTACCTCAGTAGCATTCCTTGGTTGAGGCCATTCACGTATACATTTGATCTTTTCCGGATCAACTGATACACCCTTGTCCGACACTATGTGTCCAAGGAAACCAATGCTCTTCTGCCAAAAACTACACTTGCTTAACTTAGCAAAGAGTTTCTGCTCCCTCAAGCGTTCCAACACTGCCCGGAGATGCTTTTCATGATCTTCCTTGGTCTTTGAATACACGAGTATATCATCAATGAAGATGATCACAAACTCGTCCAAGTATTCTCGGAATACCCCATTCATCATGTTCATGAAAGCAGCCGGTGCATTAGTCAATCCAAACGGCATCACAACAAACTCAAAGTGACCATACCGCGTCCGGAATGCAGTCTTCTGGATATCAGTAGGTTCAATCGGAATCTGATGATATCCAGATGCCAAGTCCACTTTGGAGAACCACTTGGCTCCCCTGAGTTGATCCAACAACTCATCAATCTGAGGCAACGGGTACTTGTTCTTCACAGTGACCCGGTTCAACCCTCTATAATCAATGCACAACCTAAAGCTTCCATCCTTCTTTTTCACAAAGAGGACTGGTGCTCCCCAAGGTGATACATTAGGGCGTATAAAGCCCTTATCCAACAACTCCTCAAGTTGTTTCTTCAGCTCTGCCATCTCAGCAGGAGCCATGCGGTATGGACTTTTGGACAAAGAAGCCGTCCCTGGTTCCAGTTCAATCTTGAATGGATCAGCCCTATCAGGAGGAACACCCTGTAGTGACCTGAACACATCCCCAAATTCCCTAACCAGCGGTATTCCCTCCGGGTCACCACCCCCCACGCACTCCTTAGTGGTGATGGTAGCCAAATAGGCCTCACAACCATCCAACAACATCCTTTCCGCACGGAGTGCTGAGACCACTTTCAACCCAGGAGTCGAACACATTCCTTGGAACCAGACCGGACGTCCACACCCTGTATCAAACTGCACCCTTTCTCCGGTGACAGTTTAGAGTGGCCCGATGCTTCCCAAGCCAGTCCATACCCAATATCACTTCGTGATTCTCAAGGGGGACTACTATCAGATCTACAGGCATCTCCCTGTCCGTGATCAATACCGGGATTCCCTTTACCAGCCCAAGTGAGTTCATAACATGGCCACCAGCCCCTCTCACTTTGCAAGGTTCATTCCCATCACTCAATTGGAATAATCCCTTTCCAATCATTCCTGGACTCACAAAACTATGTGTAGCTCCAGTGTCAAACAATACGTGTGTTTCCACACCACCAATACTTAAGGTTCCTACACAAGGTCCATTCAAAGTATCCTAATCCGTTCTAGATTCCATACCATGCAATCTACAAATTTAAAAGATCAAGTTTACAGAAACTATTACCCGTGATCGATTGGAATTGTCCAGCCTCATACGTGTCCTTGCACAGCTCGTACACCCTTGGTGCGGATGACTGGTTCCGGTTCTGGTTCGGCTTGCTCGACTCTCCACGACCCTTATCCGTCCCGGGTGGGTTCTTGGGACAATCCCTACGATAATGTCCCACCTTACCACACCCATGGCAAGTGGCTGAACCACTGTTGGAAGCCGGGTTAGGACAGTCCCGAGCCGAATGATCCATCTTGCCGCAGCGGGTGCAAGCTCCCATGGCTTTCCAGCACTCTCCACCATGGCGTCTTCCACACTTAGAGCACTCTGACTTACCACTTGAGGTCTTACCCTCTTCAGTCGAGTCTCTTTTCCTCTTCCGGTCACCACCGGATCCAACCGGAGTCGTGTGGCTCCGCGGCTTCAGTTTTGCTTCCTCAGCAATTTAGCCTCAAGGATAGCCATCCTCTCCACCAGTTCAGACACCGTATGGAAGGTGCGGACAGAGCAATAAGTCTTCAGGTCTGGCCTTAGCCCACGTATGAACCTCCTGACCTGTACAGCTTCGTCCTCCAGTTCCCTTCCCACATACTTTCTGAGCCGGTTAAATTCTTCCTCATACTCACGAACCGTCTTGCGTCCTTGGGTTAAATCCAAGAACTTGGACTCCAAACGATCCCACGCCTCAGCAGGAAAGTACTTGTGGTTGAATTCAACCTCAAAGTCCGCAAAACGCTCAATGGTGCCATTGGTCCTTTTGTCCAGAGCCAACCACCAGTTGTGAGCATCACCTTCCAAGAAGTGGACTGCTATGTCCCTCTTGTACTCTTCCGGACAACGAGTGGAGCTGAAGTTACGAACCAGCCTGCTCCTCCACTCGTCAGCCTCAATGGGATCCACACTTCCAGCAAAGTGTTTAGTACCCAACTTGGATATATGCTCAAGCACCTTAAGGTAATCGACCTTATGGGCTCTTCTCACGGGTGGATCGATTTCCACCACATCCGCGGTACGTCTTGTACGCGTGGCTCTCGTCCGTGTGGCAGCACGAACTGGAGGATTAGCCTGACCCACAGATGAGTTCACCAACGGGGTGAATGTTTGTGTCAAGGCAATCAACTGATCTCCCATGGCCTTCATGGCGTCCAGAACCTCCTTCATGGTTGGTCCCGTCACCACAGTCTCAGGTCCGGTCCTGCCTACGTCCGCAGCAACCTCCTGATCCTCATGATCACCAGCATGGGAAGACTCAGCATCTTCCTCCTGTTCCAGCATGTCCTGATCCTCAGGAATCTCCACACGCGGTTCACCAGGTAGGATGGGTCCCTGTGGTAATCCGGTTTCAGTGTTCACCATTCCATCCGCGGTAGGTAACACAGGTGTTTCAGTGACTCTTTCAGCCACCACCGTTCCGGATCCACCAGCAGCCTCCTTTGCCTTCCTAGTCCTCTTCTTAGTTCCCTTAGGCACAACAACACAAACAAGAGATTAGTTTACAACTGTAATACTCCAACCTCTAAACGCCTAAAGATAACCAAAACAAGCAATCAATTATTGCAAACCCATAGCCTCACCGCGAGTACCCATAGCCGGATGTGTGTGTGTGCACCATAACCCAACAAATCCTAGAATCAACCAGGCTCTGATACCAACTTGTAAGACCCGATCCTAACCGCAGTCTTACTTAAGATCATCAGTCAGTTCGTTTGGTTGAGTGACAATCCTAAGGCATATTTTTCTAAGTGTTTTACATTACTTGAGGTTCATTCATTCAACATGATCATTGCACAGCGGATTAAAGGCAAACGTTATCTTATATATATAAAACAATGTAGTCATACAATCATTCATTCGTTCATACGTTCAAATGCACACTAGGCTAAGTCATAATAACTAAGGTTGCACAATAGGCTACATAAATCCAATGCTACAAAAGACTTGTCTTCCACACACACATCCCATCCACGGCTAGGTTCCTCACGGTTCCTTGGCTTTTCCACGATCACCTTTGCTATCTGGATCCATCAAACAACACACACAAACACTTGATTAGATTTATCAACAACAATGCCAATCAATTGCATGGATGGATCCTATCCTAGGCTATCAAACCGTGTCAGACCAGAAAATGGTCATCTCAAATATACATGGAAAAATACAATAAAATTCATGTAAACTCATGATAATTTTCAACTAAGAGATTGGCCGAATCGGATTCCACAGAACCGGTCTCGATCACCACGATCTTGACCTTGATTCACCGAACCGGTCACGACCCAATCCCCTTAGAACAATTCGATCAATACCAATTCTATACATGATAAATCCTTATAAATACTCAATAAGAAGAATCAATCATCGGATCCCCTCAAGTCCATCAGGAACTATGAGATCCGATCACACCTCTCAAACCACGGCCATGGAGGAATTCCTCCAAACCGGCCAAGGCCGAGGTTTGCCTTTACGAGTCTGAACCCATAGACTCGATCAGAATAAAGATGAAGTAAGATGAATACAAAGATTAGACAGAAAGGATGCTTCCAGAACAATCGACCCTTCACACCAGCCCGGACTTAACCGCGGTGAAGGAGGATGAACCATGGAAACATCACTGACCTTAGGCGTTCGTTCTTCAGGAGCCGGAGTCTTCTCCTTCTCCTTATCCTTCTCATGATCCCTCTGACGAGTCTCCATGTCTTGCCACCGAATGATCTTGCTCCGGTAACCCCTTGGTCGGATAAACCTTCCCACGGACCGTCTCTCTCTCTTTCTCTCTTTTATCTCTGTTACGATTTTGCCAGGGCTTCGCCTGAGTGTTCTGATGCCTTTTTCGAAGTCAGAGACTCTCTATTTATAGAGATCTCGATTGCCAACTTCCATTTAGGCGAACCGGTACGAGATGAGAGAGATCGGACCGAACGGTTGCCTTTGGCACCGTTTCGCGTGTATCCGACTAACCATCCCTTTGGGACAGTTCCTAGACACGGAGGGAACCTCCCCTTCCCTTGTAGGACGTCCCAGATCAATGCGCAAGACAATGGTCCCATCGTCACATATTTCACATATGTATGGACCGTCGGACCAGTCCGGGTAACCGTCCAGCTCGACCAGTCTGGTCCGGACCCGAACACTCTGCCGAGGTGAGATGAGCTTCCCCCTAGCTGCCCCAGCTGACCCAGCTATCCCTTCAGCTCGGGTGAGCTGGACAAACCTCAGGTGAGCTAACCACACTCGTGATCCAGCTGGATGAGCTCGACCCGGACCACTTTAAGCTTCCGGTTCACTCGTCCAGTTTTCCTTTACCTCTTTCCTTCTGCCGATGGTCAAGTACTCGTCCCACGACCCACTTAACCATCCCTTTGGACCATGATACACCTGATTTCAGGTCTAACGACCTGCCTTAGTGCATCTCCATGCACCATGGTCCGTCCCGCGGTCCTATCGAGGATCGGGGACATGACATTTTCTTTTTTTGAATAATATGTAAAATTTATTCAGAAAAAGTATTTGTTACAGCTGTTGCTAACCCATCACATGCCATGCACCTTCCTGCTTGTTTGCTTCTCTAGTAAATGGCACATGCAAATCACAACCTGCCTGTGTGCTTGCTTCCTTCTTTCTGATTAATTATGATTGGCTGGAGACTGGTTCTGGGAAAGAAAGGACAGTGTGCTGCAGATGATGAAGCAGGTTGCCAGATGTCTCCACTGCCCCTTGCTTTGGTTCTTCAGCTGCACACTCATCCAAAGACCATCAGAAGTACTTAAGTCTCTTTTTCACCTGCTTACCATGTTCTGTGGACATCAGAAAAATCAGAGAATTTTCAGAGAAAATTAAGAGAGAAAAAAAAAGAGAAAACAGAGAAAATTCAGAAAAAAAAAAAATCAAGAAAAATTGCTGGTGGTTTGATCTTTAGCTCCTGATCAGTTTGTTGCTGTGAGAAAGATCAGAAGTTCTGCACAAGCTTACCTTGGTGAGGAGAACCATCTGAGTTCATCCAACAGTTTGGATTTTGAATCCATTCAGCTTTGTCCAAGTGGAGCTCAAGTCTTGTCCAAGCCAGTTTCAAGACTTCTCTTTGGGTGAGTCTAGACAGATGTTGAGATAGATCATGAATAGTTGAATAAGTTAGTAAAGTCTCTGAAATTATAAGAGTGGTGTTGTGTTTACTTATTGTAAACACTTACACTTGAAGATATAATCAAAATAAAGTGAGGTTAATCCTAATCTTAGTACTTGTTCTCAAGTATTAATATATTCATGAATTAATCTTGGTTTAATTAAAGTTTAACCTTGGTTAATTAATAATTAATTTTGGATTAAGATGAGGTTAATTAAGGATTAATCTAAGATTAATTTGGAATAATTATGTATTAATTTAGATTAATTATGAAAGTAAAATCATGTGAAGTCTTATTATTATTTCATTATCCCTAAACTCCCGCATTACCATGACTTGGTCCTGCGAATGGAACAAAGTCATGAAGACACGATGATGGGGTAGCACCCTGGAGACCGTGTACTGCATGACGATGCAGCCCCGAATGTTCATAAGGATGTTCGAGGATGATGGTAATGCTAACTCGCTAGGCTCGATTAGCCTTAGTGGTTTCTCGGGTCTAGTATATATATTGTATTATATGAGTATGATGATGGGCGGGTATTGTGGAAGTGCTATTTAAATAAAAATTCACAATGATAAGTTATATACTTAAGTATAGTAGTACTATTACTTGCATGATCATGTTTGTGTATTTAATAATTGTTCTGTTTATTATTGATTGTGTTGTGATTCTAGATTCATTGAGTAAACTCGTTGCTCACGGCTCATTGTTGTATGTGCAGGTAACCACTAGTTGGGAGATCACTACTTTTGGACGGAAGGAACGGCCAACCAGCGGTAGTATTTTGTTGTCCTTGCAACGTATCTTTTGATGTATATTTACTTAAAACGTTGTTGGGCGATAGGCTGTAGGATAAAACTATAACACTGTGTAAGATGTTTCAAGTAAATAAATAATGTATAAAAGATGTTTATAAACCACAAGCTCTCATATGATATTTGTCCTTGTCCGGGATGAACTAACTATCAAATATTGCTTTATCGGGTTGAAAAGCCTAGAGTGATATTTGATAGGTGCATCTTTGTTCTTTGGTTGTTGATCTAAGGTGATCGGAAATATTCCGAGAACCTTGGGTTGACCATCAGGGAACATTGACTGTGTCATTTCCGGTCATCTACGATCGGGAGTGTCACAAAGGTGGTATCAGAGCATTGTTATATGATGCTTGAATGGGACTTGTTTCAAATATTTTTTCGAGTAAAAATGTGTCGCAAGGATAATTAGGATATGCTGGTTTGTTCCTTCTTTTAGAAATATATAGAACTGGGTAGAAACTTACCATGATCTTTTGTTGCAGATGCCACCGAGACGAGCACACCGTGGGGGAGATTATTTACCGATACATATCTCATCATCGTCTTCAGACTCTTCACCGCCATCTACTCCAGTACCACTTCCAATTCCTAGCTTTGAGGATACACCCTCGGGCTCTAGCATTGAGAGTGACCCGTCTGAAGGGTCATATGATCAGACACCGGTGCACATGCCTTTGTCTCCAGACCCGTACTTTATGGATATCGATATGGATGTAGTCAATGATAGTCCAATACATGGAGATCATCCTGCAGCTCATGCATCTCCAGCCGCTCATATTCCACCAGCTCCTGCCGCACCTATTCCGGCAGCACAACGTGAACCTTCTCCAACTGATCCAGCTATAGTGGCACTTCTCGAACTGATGGCTGAGATGGTAAATTTGCAACATCAAGCACTGAATGCACAGCGTGATGCACAGCGTGCTCAGCCAGCTCCAGTTTCTACAACTTCTCATCCGGACTTACTGAAGATAGTTATGATTATGAAGAACTTAGGGACGAGGCATTACAAGGGAGGTATTGATCCCTTTGAAGCTGATGCGTGGCTGCACAATCTCGAACAGAACTTCGCTGCAACTCGTTGTACAGTAGAGTTCAAGAAGGACGTTGTTGTTTACTATCTAGAGAAGGATGCCATTAGTTGGTGGTTATGTGTAAAGAGGAACTTTGGAGATTTTGATCTGACTTGGGCTGATTTCCATACAGCGTTTGTTAGAAAGTACTTCCCACCGGAGGCAAGAGACAGATTGGAGATCAAGTTCATGGAGCTAGTTCAGGGAGGATTATCAGTTCGGAGGTATGAGGCAGAGTTTACCCGTCTCAGGCAGTATGTACACTATGGCCAGGAGATCGAGATGATGATTATCCGAAAGTTCCTTCGGGGACTTAGCCCGGATATCAGGAGCAGACTTGAGGCGGTAGAGTTTCATAAGCTTGCTGATCTTGTTGAGCTTGCAGTGAACGTTGAGGAGGCCATTACTGCTGAGAGAGCTTCTGGTAGCCATTATGCACCACCAAGACGTCCATCTGTTCCATTTCAGCGTCAGCCGCATTCTGTTGTGCAGCAGGGACGAGGAGGTAGAGTTTTTCGGGGATGTCGTTCTGGAGGACCGGGACCTAGAACCCCAACTTGTTTCAGTTGTGGCCAGCTGGGCCATGTTAGGCGAGATTGTCCGACTATGGGACAGTTCCAGCCGGCTGTACGATCTCACATCACTTGCTTTACATGTGGAGAGCGAGGGCATTACGCGACTTCATGTCCACGCACACATTTTGTTCAACCTGTTGTATTGAGTGTTCCGCAAGTTGGACACGTTAACCCACCTTTACCCTTACCCCCGGCTAAGCGTCAAGCCACTGCTGGTAGAGCTTACGCTTTAGAGTTACCAGGACCATCCGGACCACCGAAGGGTCCGATTACAGGTTTGTATTCTTATCCGATTGAGTGTTGCATAATTTATTATAAATAAATAAAAAATAAATAAATGATTTGATTTATTGATATTAAAAATATTATAAGGGATTGGGTAAATAATTGATGGTGAAGTCAATTATTGTCAGGGACTTTACTTGTGGGTGGAATATCCGTCCATATCTTGTTCGATTCGGGAGCAACACATAGTTTTGTAGCTCCCGAAGTAGCATCCAGATTTGATGGAGAATTCACTAAAGTGGATTTAGCCATTCCTGTTCTAATCCCCGGAGATCAAGTTCTTGAAACTGAAGGCTGCATTCTAAGAGTTCCAATCATGATTCAAGAGATGGTTTTCCCAGCTAATCTGTTAGTTCTCCCTTTAGAGCGGTACGAGGTAATCTTAGGGATGGATTGGCTATCAAGTTATCGAGCTCACCTTGATTGTAGTCGAGGGAAGATTATTTTCGAGAGGGATACCCAAACCCCTTTAGCTTACCACGGTATAGTACCAAGTGTTGGAGCATCATTAGTATCAGCCTTGAGAATAGAAAACCTTTTGGAAAATGGTGAAGAAGTGTACCTAGTGACCTTAGTTGCTGGACCAGTAGAAATGGAGAAAGAGCAGAATATGGAAGACATCCCAATAGTCAGAGAATACGAAGATGTGTTTAAGGTATTGGAAGGATTGCTACCGTCTAGGAATAACCCATTTAGTATAACTTTAGAACCCGGATCAGCTGCGATAGCAAAGGCACCATACCGTATGGCACCAGCAGAACTCGCTGAGTTGAAACAGCAGTTAGCAGATTTGTTAGACAAAGGTTTCATACGTCCTAGTTCATCACCGTGGGGAGCCCCCGTGTTGTTCGTAAAGAAGAAAGATGGAAGTATGCAGTTATGTATTGATTATCGTGGAATCAACAATGTGACCATCAAGGATAAGTACCCACTTCCAAGAATTGATGAGCTATTAGATCAGTTGCAAGGATCAAGTTGGTTTTCAAAGATTGATCTAGCTTCGGGTTATCATCAAATTCCAATTTCTGAAACCGACATCATGAAAACTGCTTTTAGGACACGCTATGGACACTTCGAGTTCGTAGTAATGCCATTTGGTCTAACCAATGCCCCGGCTGCATTCATGTGTCTGATGAATGAAGTATTTCAGGATTACTTGGACGAGTTTGTTATCATATTCATTGATGACATCCTTATATATTCCCGAAGTGCAGAAGAACATGAAAGACATCTACGACTAGTTCTTGAGCGTCTACGAGATCAAAAGCTTTTTGTTAAGCTTAGTAAGTGTCGTTTCTGGAAAAGAGAAGTTGGCTTCTTAGGACATCGAGTGTCAGAAGAAGGAGTTGCCGTAGATTCAGAAAAGATAGATGTTATTAAAGAGTGGCCCCGTCCGACTTCTGTTACCGAGATTCGGAGTTTTCTTGGATTGGCCGGCTACTACCGGAAGTTTGTTCAAAGGTTTGCAAGCATATCAAAACCACTGACTTGTCTGACTGGTAAAGGTGTTTCCTATGAGTGGAGTACAGAAACCGAAGAAGCGTTTAGCAAGTTGAAGGAAGCCTTAACGTCTCCACCTATATTAGCTTTGCCTAAGCCTGGCCAACCTTACACAGTATATACAGATGCATCTCATGTTGGTTTAGGTTGTGTGCTGACGCAGGATGATAGGGTAATCGCGTATGCATCAAGGCAACTAAGAAAGCATGAAATAAACTATCTGACCCATGATCTAGAGATGGCCGCAGTTGTGTTTGCACTTCAAATTTGGCGGTCGTTTTTGTATGGCGAGAAGATCCAAGTGTTCACCGACCATAAAAGCCTTAAGTATCTTTTCACTCAACCTGATCTGAACCTAAGGCAAAGACGATGGATGGATTTCGTAGCCGACTACGACATGCAGATCCTATACCATCCAGGAAAAGCAAATGTTGTTGCTGATGCTCTGAGCAGAAGAAAAGTTGATGTGGATATCGAAAAGGAACTCCAAAACCTTGAAGAAGAATTTAAAATGATTAGTTTGGCTACCTTAGAAGGAGAAGAAGGAGAACCTCTAGGACTACAAGCAATAAGCCAAGCTGGTTTACTTGCTCGTATCCGAGAATGTCAAATGGGAGATGCGAACTTGCAGAAGATACGAGAGCAATTAAATGAAGGAAATTTTGGTGGATATCAAGTTGCAAGTGATGGAACCTTGTTACTCAATGGTCGAGTATCCGTTCCAAAAGGAGAAGGACTTCGAGAGGAGATCCTAAGGACTGCACACCATTCTCTCTTAAGCATTCATCCCGGAAGCACGAAGATGTATCGAGATATCAAAAGGTATTATCACTGGCCAGGAATGAAGAGGGATGTTGCCGTATGGGTTTCCCAATGTCAGACTTGCCAACAGATAAAAGCTGAACACCAAGTCTCAGGTGGCTTACTCCAAAGCCTACCTATCCCTGAATGGAAATGGGATGCAGTAGCGATGGACTTTATTTCTGGTTTACCTCGAGCACCCGGCCGCGGAAATGATACCATTTGGGTAATAGTCGATCGTCTTACCAAATTTGCTCATTTCCTACCGATGAAACTTACAGACAAAGTTGAGACGCTAGCAGAGCTGTCTTTGGAAGAAATAGTAAAGCTTCATGGGGTACCAGCAAATATAGTATCAGATCGAGACCCGCGCTTTACATCTGAATTTTGGCGAGCCTTTCAACAAGTCCTGGGAACTGATTTGCATATGAGCACTGCGTTTCATCCGGAAACCGATGGCCAAACCGAACGAACCATCAGAACTCTAGAAGATCTGTTAAGGTTATGTGTCCTCGATTGGAATGGTTCATGGGATAAGTTTTTGCCGCTTATAAATTCTCTTAGAACAATAGTTACCACTCAAGTATTGGTATGTCACCGTACGAAGCATTGTATGGTCGACCTTGCAGAACGCCAATATGTTGGGCAGAAGTTGGCGAGAGAAGAATTCTTGGTCCAGAGATAGTAGATGAAGCTGCTGAGAAAGTAAAAATAATTCAAGAAAATATGAAGAAGGCCCAAGATCGCCAGAAGAAGTATGCCGATCGCGGTAGAAGAGAAGTCATTTTTGCAATAAATGATTTAGTCTTCTTGAAAGTGGCTGCACAGAAAGGAAAGAGTAGATTCGGAAAAATTGGAAAGTTAGCAACCCGCTACATTGATCTGTACCGAATTGATACTAGAGTTGGAGAAGTAGCCTATCGACTTGAGCTTCCACCTGATATGCCTATGCATCCGGTATTTCATGTATCGATGTTGCGTAAGCATATACCAGATCCCAATATGGTCGAGCCACAACCACGAGAGAATCTGCAACCCAACCTCACCTATCCTGAAGGCCTTTTGCGAATAGGGGAGCGTCGTATCAAGAAATTGAAGAACCGGGAAATTTCGCAATTTCAAGTCTTTTGGGGCAAGCGTAACAGAGTTGTTGTCACATGGGAGGATGAAAATAAGTTCAGAGCTGATTATCCAGAAATCTTTTTAGAAACCCCAGTGTCCAGTAAAATGTCCACTGTTATGTTTTGAGAATTCGGGACGAATTCTTTTAAGGAGGGAAGAGTGTAATAACCCTCATGTACTAATAGAATTTTGGTTTTTAAAAATAAAATAAAATAAATATTTTAGTCGAAAATTGTCTGATAAAGATAAACCAGCTTATTACTGTGTCTAACCCATCACATGCCATGCACCTTCCTGCTTGCTTGCTTCTGTAGTAAATGGCACATGCAAATCACAACCTGCCTGTGTGCTTGCTTCCTTCTTTCTGATTAATTATGATTGGCTGGAGACTGGTTCATGGGAAAGAAAGGACAGTGTGCTGCAGATGATGAAGCAGGTTGCCAGATGTCTCCACTGCCCCTTGCTTTAGTTCTTCAGCTGCACACTCATCCAAAGACCATCAGAAGTACTTAAGTCTCTTTTTCACCTGCTTACCACGTTCTGTGGACATCAGAAAAATCAGAGAATTTTCAGAGAAAATTAAGAGAGAAAAAAAAAGAGAAAACAGAGAAAATTCAGAAAAAAAAATCAAGAAAAATTGCTGGTTGTTTGATCTTTAACTCCTGATCAGTTTGTTGCTGTGAGAAAGATCAGAAGTTCTGCACAAGCTTACCTTGGTGAGGAGAACCATCTGAGTTCATCCAACAGTTTGGATTTTGAATCCATTCAGCTTTGTTCAAGTGGAGCTCAAGTCTTGTCCAAGCCAGTTTCAAGACTTCTCTTTGGGTGAGTCTAGACAGATGTTGAGATAGATCATGAATAGTTGAATAAGTTAGTAAAGTCTCTGAAATTATAAGAGTGGTGTTGTGTTTACTTATTGTAAACACTTACACTTGAAGATATAATCAAAATAAAGTGAGGTTAATCCTAATTTTAGTACTTGTTCTCAAGTACTAATCTTATTCATGAATTAATCTTGGTTTAATTAAAGTTTAACCTTGGTTAATTAATAATTAATTTTGGATTAAGATGAGATTAATTAAGGATTAATCTAAGATTAATTTGGAATAATTATGTATTAATTTAGATTAATTATGAAAGTAAAATCATGTGAAGTCTTATTATTATTTCATTATCCCTAAACTTCCGCATTACCATGACTTGGTCCTGCGAATGGAACAAAGTCATGAAGACACGATGATGGGGTAGCACCCTGGAGACCGTGTACTGCATGACGATGCAGCCCCGAATGTTCATAAGGATGTTCGAGGATGATGGTAATGCTAACTCGCTAGGCTCGATTAGCCTTAGTGGTTTCTCGGGTCTAGTATATATATTGTATTATATGAGTATGATGATGGGCGGGTATTGTGGAAGTGCTATTTAAATAAGAATTCACAATGATAAGTTATATACTTAAGTATAGTAGTACTATTACTTGCATGATCATGTTTGTGTATTTAATAATTGTTCTGTTTATTATTGATTGTGTTGTGATTCTAGATTCACTGAGTAAACTAGTTGCTCACGGCTCATTGTTGTATGTGCAGGTAACCACTAGTTGGGAGATCACTACTTTTGGACGGAAGGAACGGCCAACCAGCGGTAGTATTTTGTTGTCCTTGCAACGTATCTTTTGATGTATATTTACTTAAAACGTTGTTGGGCGATAGGCCGTAGGATAAAACTATAACAGTGTGTAAGATGTTTCAAGTAAATAAATAATGTATAAAAGATGTTTATAAACCACAAGCTCTCATATGATATTTGTCCTTGTCCGGGACGAACTAACTATCAAATATTGCTTTATCGGGTTGAAAAGCCTAGAGTGATATCTGATAGGTGCATCTTTGTTCTTTGGTTGTTGATCTAAGGTGATCGGAAATATTCCGAGAACCTTGGATTGACCATCAGGGAACATTGACTGTGTCATTTCCGGTCATCTACGATCGGGAGTTTCACACAGGGCGTCTCGAATTATTTATCGACACTATTCAAAAATATTTAATGATATATTTAACGATATAATCAAGTAGTTAAACAAATTATAGTTTTATTTATATATATTAGATGTCATTTTAAAATTATAAGCTCTAAATTTAGTACTATATCTAAAAGTTTAAAGTTTATATCATAATTTTATATATTTATTTTCAAAAATTCTTAATTTTTCATACGGACCATATTCAACCGCTTCACTTACACATACTGTTAGATGGCCATGTCCGTGAGATTTGAAGGATGATGGTTAGTCTGTAATTTGTGTGAAGGTTCTTATGGTATCACTGTAAACATCGTCATACCATAATTTCCTCAAAAAAGTTGAGAGAAAGTTTATCTGAAACTATGCATGATTTGATGGGATGAGGTAGCACAAGTGGTAAGAGTCATGGGGGCCAATGGTCATGCTCCTGAATTCGAACCACCTGGAGGAGAACTGCATATTCCTTGTCACCAAATGTAGTAGTGGGTGTTGGGTTTTGGTCTGACCGGGCTCGGAAGAATGATCCGCGTAAATGGAAACCCTCGGATTATAAAAAAAATGCTGATTTTTTAATTCAAATACAAAGATGCATTAAATTATCCGGTTTGTTTAGTTAAACATATGGGTGAAGGTACAATGCATTTATACAATTGCAATCTGATTATCAACATTAAAAATCGGATCCGTAAATATATTTGGTGTGTTTCTTGTACGATGGATTCTCAGCTTTGAACAATGATGATTTGTGTGATAATGATTTTGTTGATCTGCGTCTATCGATAGGAGAGGAGGAAGAGCAACTTGGTTGTCAAGGTGCACCTGTATTTTTGAATATATGTTAATGTTATGTTTATCATAATAATAACTACAGAATCGTAGTTGACTTATCAAAAGGGAGTTAAACTTTATTGTTATTGATTCATGTTTGTGATCATGATATAACGTGAAAATAATATAACATGGACACAATATATGGTTATATAGTAATTTTTCCTGGTTGATATAAGGTTGTGCTAACTTCTTTCAAACTCATTCTAGTGGCACCACATAAGTAAGATTGTTTCACACTGTATGGTACAGAATTGACACCTCAACAAATTGATTTTGTAATTAATACAAAATCGAGGTTACAATTTTTCAAAAGATCCTCAAATAATATATTGGGATAATAGTCTAAATGAATGGGTCAGCTATGATATTTATTTTATTTTATTATTTTTACTTACAGCTATGATATTTAGAACCATGTAACAATAAAAGACAGTAAAAAAAGCTTGTAAGAAAATGGGAATAGCTCCATGCTGCGACAAGGCAAACGTGGAAAGGGCCATGGTCGCCGGAAGAGGAAATTAATTGAGCTCAAGGACTATATCAACAAATTTTGCATTGGTGGCAACTGGATCGCACTGCCACAGAAAATGGTAATAGTTACATTAATATTAGTCTAAAGATCCTAAACTGTTTTTTTTTTTTTTTAAATTAGTCAAAACATACAATCCTGTAATTAACTCTATCATGCTTACTTTTTTTTTTTTGAAAAAGATAACTAGTGGAGGTTCGTATATCATGCTTACTTTTCATATCACTAATTCGGATCAATGAAAGATCGATGTATTTAAGTATCCTTTGTCTTGATCTTTGTAACAGATTTATGAGCTCGATTAGTTGTCCAGATTTTGAAGTTTTGTGTTAATTATAAGATTGAAGAGATGTGATAAGAGTTGCAGACTGAGATGGCTTAATTACTTATGAGTACCGAACATCAAACATGGTGGCTTTTCTGAGGAAGAAAACAATATTATCTTGAGTCTTTGATCTCTCAAACTAATCTGCTTTGATGCTTTGTTAGCTTCCTCTCAACGTCACCTTTTTGTTTTCACATCATCTTATATACTTCAGGATCTCAGTTGTGCTCACTGCTTAGCATACTTCCGTAACAAGTAGGTAAGCTCCATAAGCGCTGGCAAACTTGTATTATTGAAAATATAATACATCTCATTGGAATACTAGTGCCTGAAACAGAGTTTTAGGTTTTGAAGGACTCAAAGAGCGAGTGAAAATCAGAGTGTTGCTATTTAAGAATCTTGTGCTCTCAGTGTTCAGGCCCATATCTGATAATTCATGGTGCGCAAAGGAAAGAAAGCAAAAGACCTAAACAAAAGATGCGTGTGGTCTCACAACACTGGAAGCACGTGAGGAGAATTTGTCTGCAGTGTTTGGTAAGCCGCCAAAATAGTGGAAACAGAGGACACCTTGTGTTTGTACGAGAAATAAACTGTGATGATTACAGTACGTTTGTCAAAGTGTGAGATTGAGAATTCTAAATTGCATTCCAGATCAACAAATACAAAGCTGTATTATTGCCTGCTTTCTATATTTATTTTTATTCGAGTTTGTAAATTGTTTTTTTTTTCTTATTAAAAAATCTACATTTTACACCATGAAAGAAAACCCTTTGGGATCACCACATAAAATGAATTACACTTTGGATCCAACCTCTTTCACTGTCTTCATGTCACTGCAAAATATGCTTTATTTGTTTCCAATATTCATCATCTGTGTCACCTCACTTTTTTTAACAAGCTATTTCTCTTAGCTTACTTCCGCGGTAAGTAAGCTGGATAAACTCTGGCAAAACTGTGAAGTGGAAAAATAAGCCATCTCATATCATTAGATGACCCCATAACGTTAAAATAAATTTATATTTCTTGAATGTATCTAATAATTAACTTCTGTCCAGTTTACCTCCATGTATAGTCTTAACTCGCCAGCGGCTTTTGATATTTCTATTACACAATTGGTTGGAGTCACCTCGATTACCTCTGCTGATAATAAGTCATAAGAAGATCTTAATCTTTTCTCTTTTGGTTGAATCTTTACCTTGAAATGCTTTATTCTTTCAACCGATAAACTAACATCAGTTGCAGCAACTTCAATCTTCTTGATTGTTTCTTGTGCTGTGTTCTTTGACCCAAGTCTTGTTTTATATATCTTATCATCCTAAAGACATAACAATAAGGAAAAATTTCAAGGATTGGTATCTCTTTTGTTAGTTGACTTTAAAGATTTGACCATACAAAAATCTATTACCTGTTCTTCAAAGAGACCTGACAAATCTAGATCGCTAGCCATTGCTATTAGTTGAAAAGCGTTTATGAAATTTGAAGACGCGGTAGCTGCATTTATCTCCGCTACATTGTCCTGCAAGATACAATTCAAAATAATTAAATTAAATATAGCTTTGAAAGCAGTGTCTACAACTCAAAGCTATTAAGACATCTAGTGAAATCAACTTGCCTTGATTGAGTCTGAAACTTGTTGATAAGCTTGTGTATAACCTAACTTGAACCAAGAATCTTGGATGATTATCTCAGATAATGTAATACGCTGCATCCAAATATTCACAAACATTGTTAGTCATTTCTGGATAGACACAGGCGAATGTATTTATGCATATATCGTGGTATATACCGTTTGAGGATTTGGGTCAAGAATGTTAAAGATTAGCTTCTTCTGCTCTATAGTGAATCCAGGTGGGAACGTGTAATCTGCTCTGAGTATCTTCTTATACAAAACCGGAAGAGTATGATCATCGAACGGTGGATAACCAGCAAGCAACTCAAACAGAATCACTCCACAAGACCACACATCCACTGCTGCTCCTGAGTAACCTTTGTTCATTATAAGCTGTTTTCGATTGACAAAATCAGCTTTTCCAGATTTAGAGATTTTGAAACATTATGTCAATTAATTATTGTTATCATAATTATTTTTACCTCAGGTGCTATATAGCATGGAGACCCACAAGCTGTAGATAGCATATCACCTGACTGCATTCAATAACCAAAAAAACTTATTTAGCAACTGTCAATAACTTAACATTTACATGAAAATGATATGATAAGAATTAGAAAGTGTTACTTTAGGAACTGCACTTAGTCCAAAGTCAGAGACTTTGAGATTACCCTTTGAATCTATTAGCAAGTTTTGAGGCTGCAAAAATCAAAGTCTCCACAAAATTAGTAAGAAAAACAGAGAGTTTGCAACAAAAAAAAACATACAAGATTATATTTCTTCTCTTACCTTAAGATCTCTGTGGTAAACTCCTCTGTTATGACAGTAATCAACAGCATCAATCAACTGTTGGAAAAGCTTTCTTGCATCTGATTCTTTCATCCTCTGTCTTTCAAGTTTGTCTGAAAGCTGACCACCTGCCACGTATTCCATCACAATACATATCTTTGTCTTGGTCCCAATCACCTCGTGTATCTGCACGATGTTGGGATGGTTAAGAAGCTTCATCGTCCTTATCTCTCTCTTGACTTGAGACTCTAAACCCTTCTGGATAACAAGAGACTTGTCTATGATTTTGACAGCTACGTAGGTACCGCTGGTCGTGTCGTAACCAAGTTTCACTTTGGCGAAGTTCCCTTCTCCGATCGTCCTTCCTATCTCGTACTTGCCGATCTTCTTGGTCCCAAACAAACCCATCTCAGAGATAGAGAGAAAGAATAAGAAGAAGATGTTTTGTGAGCTTCGAAGGGTCATATTTATGTATGAAAGGGGAACTTAAATACAACTGATGAGGGCTGTAAGAAGAGTTCGATTCTCTTGTTGGATCAAATTCTTGACTTTTTGATGATAGATAGTGACAGTTTTCAGTTTTTAAAAAGCAATCAAAGATATATTATTGGTGTGTTCTATTTGACCGGTTGGCTCGTGAGTGAGTGAATCATAGCTCGTGATTCTCGTGGTGAGAATGGGGCATCATGCTCAACGAGCTGATAATAAACAATGCTTTTTGTGTGGATATATCTTGATAGAGTTCACAAGCTGGTAGCTAGGTGGATTCGATTGTCATTATTAAATTTTATTTTCTTTCTCCCTACCCCACTTAAATTTTGAAGTTAAGAAGATGTAATTCATAATTGGTGGTTCGATATCTGATTTTCGATGATGTCCTTTGATGTTCTACCTTCATTAAATTAACATAATTCGCCAGAAAAAAATGTATTTCAAGTGTTTTAATCTTTTACGTTTAAAAATAGAAATACATCCTATTCACGCCAGTTTCTTTATTTTTTCTTAAATATTGGCGGCTTTTTTCATTTTGTGAGTATATTTGTCCACAGGTGAATGACATTGTTTTTATTGATTTCGAAAAGAAAACATTTCAAACTGAAAAGTACATATTCTCAAGATATTTGTTTCCAAAATATCCTAAAGATCTGAACATCAGCATTTTTTTTAGACTGGTCTAAAATGCTAAAAAAAAATTCATTTGCTTATACAAAATGTTGCAGATTAGTCTATATTTAGCTAGGCCCACATTTTAATTCCACTTATATACGATAATGTTGAAACGATGAGATCGATATTGTTTAAACAACATTGAACTTATTATTTTTTTTTTTTTTTTTTTTTTTTTTGATGACCCAGGTCTCCGGTTCGCTAATTGGACGACCGACTATCCACCCGAAGGCGGTCCTGAACGCTGCGCCCCGCATGTTAAATTTGCGCAGTGGCCGGGGTTCGAAGCTGGGTTTGAACTTACTACAAGAACAACTCGAGCTCTAATCCACGAATCTATCATTCAATACAATCTATCAAAGAGAACAAGTGGATCTCAATTGTGGTTGTATATCTCGCCATTGACCTGAAAGCAAGTAAAGCCCTTGTTGTTTGACTCATGTTTGTCATGCATGTTACCATCTGAGAAAGAACTGAGATTAGAACACAAGCCAACAATGTACCGTGACAAGGACAGTCTTGTCTTCGTTGTAGAGAGGTTGGTCTCCAGAGATGGGGCCAATAATGGCCAAACGATCATGAGCCAAGTAACAATCTTCATTACAATGAAGCCCGCTCCAGTCAATCTACACAAACAGATTTTAACCAATTCAATCAATCTTTCACGGCATTTCATTTCACAAAAGTCTCATCATTTTGTCCATAAAGTTTGAAACTTTTCTCTTCCAAATCAAAAACCTATGAACATTTACAACATTACACAGTCCAATGAGATATAAAAAAAAATGGAGACACGCTAAAGGAGAGGACTTTCAATCCTATTCAAATCCTTAATTGAAAAGCTTACTCCTTGAAGCATCAAACTTTCAATCCTATTCAAAACTACAAGAACACCCACAAGTTCGATTACTTCCAAACCTTAACTCTTTCAGAGATTCCTTTAAAACTCATTTTGATTTACACAAAGACAATTAAAGGGAAGCTAAAAATTAAGTAAGTAAACTGTACTTTTTTCTGGTTGCCGCCGGAGAAAAGACAATAGAATTTGCCCTTGCTTTTGGTAACAGAGGTTCGCAGAGAGAAGACAGAGTTTGAATCGAGAGTAGTACGCACCAGAGAAGGAGCAAGGAGGTGGAAGACGGAGGAGGATCTATCAGTAGCGAGGATCGAAAGGAAAAGAATCAAAAAGAGGAGAAATCTCGAGTTTTCATCGTAGAAGAAAAAGAGTAAAAATGAATTTTCTTCTCCTCCTCGTATTCTCCTCCCAAAACCATATCACTGTGACGCGTGTCCACGAGAGACGGCCTTTCTCGTGCCTTAATTAAGTGACGTTCTTTCATTTATTTTTTATCCTAGTCAACAACTAAAAAACACCTAAAGATGCCGATAATCATGGTCTTTTAGGTTCTGTTCCTGAAAGCACTTTTCATAAAATGACGTCAACTTCAAAATCCAAAGCTATTGAAATTATGTTTGTGGTGTCAGCAACATAAGTACATAACACAGATAAATTTATAGATGTCATTTGATTTATATAGTTCATGTAGTCTTCAATGCTTTACTTTTATCTAGATGTGTGCAATTAAGTGGCATATTGCTTGTGTAGATAACATTCATTTTTCTTTCAGTATATTTGATACAATAAAATATTAAATTGTTATAATGGATGTGTTAAGAAAATTATGTGTTAAGTTAAATGATTTTTTAATTTACAATTTTTTTGACCAATTGTATTATACATACTATTTTACTATTGGTTAACTCGTGGATAAACAAACAATAAATAAAAAAATTAGTTCACACGAGCTGGTAGCTAGGTACATATTGAATTGCCATTACAGCTTTTAGTCTTCTATTTCCCCTTCAAATTTAAAACATTAAAAGATATCTTATCTTCAATAATTTTCTTTATGTCCAATGAATATATCATATTTGACCAAAGTGTTTAATTTGTTGGTGTTTTGATCATATACGTTTTTCTTTATAAAAATATAGATATCTCAATCACGCCAGTTTGTACTAAGAAACGTTTTGGTCGTCTTATTAATTTTTGTGAGGATATTTGCTCACAACTCACAAGTGGATTGCATTAGCTTTACTGTTTTTCCAAAAAAGGAAATAAACATTTGAAATTGAAAAGTACAAATTCCCAAGATATGTTTTTTTAGAATTGAACTCAAGATATTTTATTTTCCATTACTTTGTTTTCCAATATTATACAAAAAATAGACTTTATGCATTAAAAGGCCCAAATTGTTTCTCCCCATTTCCACTTTATGTGATAGTGCTGGAGTTAGATCGATATGTCGCTGGCTACGATGCTACTATATTCCGGCCGGAGACAATACAAATATTCGAACAGATCAAAGATCCAGATTACAATGATAAAGGCAAAAAAAAATAATAATAAGTGGAGGTGGGTCAAAAGCCCTCTTGCAAATTTGCTTTCATGCTTTAGTTGCTTCCTTGTCACATTACATATCATAGCTTATAAAACTTAAGAATTCTAAATGGTTTCTATGACCTCAGGCAAATTTTTTTAATGTAAAAGAAAAGGATTGAACAATAGATTTCTTAAAATTTCATAGATTTGGTTAATAATCAATATATTTAAAAATTTTACTTAACTCGAACCAATATATATATATATATATATATATATATATATATATATGATTTGATAGATTTTATTTTGCTTTGGCCATAGATTTAACTGTTTTGACATATTTAATCAAGTTGTTACTGATTTATTATTCTTTAACAACATGTTTACTTAATTTCAAAAGATCTAGTTAGGATTTGATAGATTTGTTAATTCTTGACCACGTATATAGTTACAGTTTGACAGATTTGTTTAAACATTAGCCAAAATTTTAATTATGATAACATATTTGTTTATTCTTTGGCCAAATATTTTTTTAATTCCACTTAACCAGAATGGTTATTGCAAACCGGATAAAACTATTTAGTTTAAAAAAAAATATTTATAAAAGTCTTTTTAGTTGATTTAAACCGAAACCTTTAAAACTAACAAAACTTTTGAACCAAAGTCAGGTAAACCAAATTAATTTAAATTAAGCCAAATCAAAACTTAATTTAACCAAAAAAATCATAAATTACAAAACCACCCATCAAGTATGATCCCTTTGTTCTACATTCCGTTATATCCTTGATATAAACTAGACCTTGATGTTTGCTTTCACTTTTATGTATGTAGAATTTTTATTTTTACATCATTAATGGTAGATATTCTTAACATTAACTATTTTCAAACGTTTATTTTTTAGTCAACATGTTTGTCATCTTTTTCTTTTGAAACAGAAATGTTTGTCATCTAAGTAATTGTTTTAAACTATCACATGTGTTTATAACTTATTATTATATATTTATTTCATTGGATATGCGTTTGAATATTAGACGACTTCTGAATAATTTGTTTGAGTTATTTTGTATTTAACTTGTATATTATTTAAAATATCATATCAAAAATCATAAGTAATAACTTAATAATTTAATATAATAGACTTAATTATACAGTTATGAAAATCATTTATTGCTTAGCTAGTAAGTACCACAGTGAACAATCTTAATATAAACTCTCATTCCCATTATTTGCTATAGTTGACATCGTATAGTAAGTTGCACAACCAAATATATGTATAGTATTGATAGAAACGATATATATTTTACATGTTGTATGATGGATCTTATGGAATGAGCAAAACCGATCCACACACAACCATGATCTATAATGAAACTATAATAATCTGATATTTGATGAAATTTTGGAATGTCATCTATCATACTGTACTAATTTTGTTGTTGGGAGAAATACACCAAATTGGTTACAACAGATTGCATTTCTCCCAAACAATTTAGTAGATGGCATTCCAAAATTTATCATCAAATATCGTATTAACTCAGAAAAATATTATAGTATAATTAGTGTATGTCTAACCATATCACATTAACTCAGAGAAATATTCAAGTCCGGAACCGGCCCACCCACTTGACCCGGAAGAGCAGCCGGGGTAATCATAACAAGCCCAAAAACTTTGAAACAAGAAAGCGACAAATCCAACGACAAAGAAAATCGGTATCACCCAAGGACCAAAATCATCTTGCCAGTCACCGAGCAACAAAGTGGAACAACTCTCCAGAATTGCTTCACAAGCACCAAAAAGTCTACCCTCCCCACGAACAGCTTGATGCCGCTGCTAAGGTTTAGGATTCACGAGAAGAAAAATAGGACATTCCATCAGTCATAGCTTTCATCAAAGTCACAAGTGGATTGCATTGCTTTACTGCTTTCGAGAAAGGAAAGAAACATTTGAAATTGAAAAGTACAGATTCCCAAGATATTTTTTTTTATAATTGAACTCAATATATTTTATTTTTCATTGGTCTTAAAATGCTATTAGTTTTTTTTCAAATATTTATACAAAAAAATAGACATTATGCATTTAGAAGGCCCAAATTGTTTCTCCCCATTTCCACTTAATTTATGTGATAGAGTTGGAGTTAAATCGATATGTCGCTGGCTACGACGCTACTATATTCCGGCCATAGACAATACAAATACTCGAACAGATCAAAGATTCAAATTACATTGATAAAAGCAAAAAGGAAAATTAGTGGAAATGGGCCAAAAAGCCTCTTGCAAATTTGGTTTCATGCTTTAGTTGTTTCCTTGTCACTTTACATATCAAATCTTATAAAGGGTCCAACTGGTGACCAAGGAATGGAGAGGAATAATGCATTCTTTGAGATTCCTTAAAAAAATTGCCATTCATAAGGAATAGTTTTTTCTTCTTGTTCCCTACCATTCCTTTTTTTGTAGAGAAATAAAGAACAAAATCATTCCTTATCAAATTTGGTATGGAACAACATTTCCTTTTCATTCCTGCAATTTTATTCTTCATTGTTCCTTTCCTATTTGTTCCTCATGTTCTTAAAGTGGTCACCAGTTGGACCCAAAATTTAAGAATTTTAAATGGTTTCTATGACCTATGGCAGATTTGTTTAATGTAAAAGTAAAGGGAATTTCATTGAAAGATTAAAATATAGGTTTTGTTTCAATGATGTCAAAGTTCCTTCCTCGACAAGAAAACCATGACGAAATTCAATATCAAAATTTACCTTTTTTTAGCTTAAAGCTTAAAAATTTACCTTTTCCTTTTTGTTGTCGATATTTAAAGTTTCCATGTATGGAATTTTGCATATCGTGTTCATTAGGACAAATGGACAATGGAAGAAGAAATACAAAATATGGAAATTTATCAAATGTGTGTCGACGACGTGCCTTTTTATATAAGAGAAACGAGTATTTGCGATTAGTCCCATTAGGGTTTTTGGAGTAAGGAAGCAAAACTTATTGACATAGCCATGTGATATAGTCGACTATATTGACATAGTCATGTCATATAGTCAACTACATGTCTCAACTACATGACTGTTGAAAGCCAGACTTGAGACTTGGAAGCCAGACTTGAGAGCCAGACTTGAGTGCTAGAGTTGAGTGCCAGGCTGGAAGAATATGACTGTTGGAGATTTGAATTCAAATAATGTGACTGTTAGATCTGAGCTCATCCTTGTAACCAATATGTAATTACTTGTCATCTCTCTCTAACATGCCTATAAATGATTCTTGTAATGTTCTGAAAATGTTTTAAAGAAACACTTTTCCTCCTTCACTCTCTCTCTTTCTATCTTACCAGTTCTCACTCTTTCTCTCTTGTTCTTCACTTAAGTCACTTTGCTCTTCATTTCTAACATGGTATCAGAGCAATAAGCTCTTGAAAACCTGATTCAATTCCGCAAAGCACTCTCTGTTTCTCTTTGTTGATTCATCCTTTTACTTTCTCAAATCTCTCTTCAGTTTTCTTTTATCCAGTGGATAATAAATCTGGGTTCTTGAGTTTCTGGAAATTTAATTCTCTTTTCTTGGTTGTGCTAACTCTGTTCTGTCTCCATTTAACTTTCTTGAGAGTTTATCTTGATTCTAAACTTCTTTTCTCTCAGTTCAGAGTGATTTACTTGTTTCTGTCTTGAAAATTCTTGAAAAAAAAAAAAAAAAAAAAAAATTATTTGAAATCTTAAGGAGAGGATGGAGGATTACAGACCAGTGAGGATTCCATGTTTACTCAAGGGACCAGGAAACTACATCACCTGGTCTAGAATGGCCAGGACAGCCCTTGGAGGTAGAGGATATTGGGAGCATGTCACTTCAAGCTCTGCCCCAAAGAAAATCACCCAAGGAGAAGATGGCAAGGAGGTTGTAGTGGTAGATGAAGGCAAATGGGCTCAGGAAGATCTCATGGTGTTGTCTACCTTGCAAAGCTCTCTTGATGGTCCACTGATGAATTCTTATTCACACTGTACCACCACAAAACAGTTGTGGGATACCTTGCACAAGGTGTTTGGCAACACTTCAAACCTCACCAGAATCTTTGAAGTGAAAAGAGCCATCAACAACTTGGAGCAGGAAGAAGGAGACTTCACCAAGCATCTTGGGAAGTACAGTCAGCTGTGGTCTGAGCTAGAGATGCTAAGGCCTAGCACCAATGACCCTGACACTCTTGAGGCTAGGCGTGAGCAAGATAAAGTCTTTGGACTACTTCTCACACTCAACTCCAGCTTCAATGATGTGGTGAAACATATATTAAGAGACAAGGAGCTCCCATGCTATGATGAAGTGTGTGCTCAACTACAAAAGGAGATAGGCTCAGATGGTCTCTTTGGTGGTGGAAAAGGAGGAATGTCTCTGGCACATCAGGCTACAAAGATGGAAAGTGCATCAGCCAGTAAAGCTTACTTTAAGCCAAGGGGAGGAGGAGACAAATCAGTATCTTGTGAGCATTGCAAGAAGCAAGGACACTCCAAAACCAACTGCTGGATCATTCACCCCCATCTCAGGCCAGCCTCAGCCAACAGATACAGCCAGGCAAAAGCCCATGAAGCAAGAACTCAGGAACAACCAGCACCTGATTCCATGTGCATGGGAAATGATGGAAGAGCCATGATCTCTACCATTCACACTGGCGCCTCAACCTCCTACACCACACCTCAGCCATCTCATGAAGATGCATTCATCCGCAAGTCAGACATTGAGGCCTTAATCAAGGCTCTCAATGCAAACTCTGGTAACCAAAGTATTAATGCTTTAAATTCTATTCACAATGCATCTCACACTGCTAGGCCATTGATCATTGATTCAGGAGCTTCTCATCATATGATTAGGGATGCTAAACTGATTAGTGACATTAAACCAGCTCTAGGAAGTGTTGTGATTGCTAATGGTGATAGAATTCCAATAGAAGGAGTAGGAAATCTGAATCTGTTTAATAAGGAATCTCAAGCTTTCTATATGCATGCATTTGCATCTAACCTTTTATCTGTGAAAAGAGCAACTAATGATTTAAATTGCAATGTTATTTTTAGTCCTAATGATGTGTGCTTTCAGGATATTAAGACCAGTAAGATGATGGGCAAAGGTGTGAGCAAGGGAGAGCTATATTTCCTTGAAGATACCAATCTTAGATCAGATTACACTTATGCGTTTAATTCTGCTTCTGTTTTAGCTAATAATGTGTTATGGCATGCTAGATTAGGCCACCCTCATTCTCTTGCTTTAAAATTGATGTTACCTAATTTATCTTTGCAAAATGAACCTTGTGAGGCTTGTATACTTGGTAAACATCATAAATCTGTGTTCCCTTCATCTATGACTATTTATGAGAATTGTTTTGATCTAGTTCACTCTGATGTTTGGACAGCACCTTGTGCTTCTAGAGAAAACCATAAATACTTTGTGACCTTCATAGATGAGAAATCCAAATATACTTGGCTCACACTGATTCAAAGTAAAGATAGAGTGTTAGAAGCTTTTATAAACTTTCAAAACTATGTAACTAACCACTTCAATTCCAAGATCAAAATTTTTAGGTCAGATAATGGAGGAGAGTACACTAGCAATGCATTCAAACAACACCTAGCAAAGCATGGAATTATTCATCAGACAAGCTTCCCATACACACCACAACAGAATGGAGTGGCTGAGAGGAAGAATCGCCACCTTATGGAGGTTGCAAGGAGCATGATGTTTCACACCAATGTCCCAAAGAGATTTTGGGGAGATGCTGTAGTCTCTGCTTGCTACCTCATCAACAGAATCCCTACCAAAGTCCTCAAAGATGTCTCTCCATTTCAGGTATTAAACAAAACTAAACCTCCCATTGGTCACCTGCGTGTGTTTGGGTGTGTGTGTTATGTATTGGTACCAGGTGAGCAGAGGAACAAGCTTGATCCTAAGAGCATCAAAGCTATGTTCATAGGGTATTCTCACACACAGAAAGGGTACAAGTGCTATGTACCAGACTCAAGAAGAGTGATGGTCTCAAGGGATGTTCAGTTTGTGGAATCAAAGGGGTACTATGATGAGAAGAGTTGGGAAAGCCTTAGAGATCTCTCACAAGAACCATCTGATAGAGCAAACAACCTGAGAACCATTCTGGAGAGTTTAGGCATCACTCAGCCAAGGAGCAATGACGCACCTAGAACAACACCATCACCACCAGTTGATGTTAACAATGAAGCAGCAGCACCAGTTGTTGAGCCAGTTCATCCTGATCCTGAGGGGGGCAATGAGCATGAATCAACACCAGAAAGACCAGAAGATGATTCAGCTTTAGTTCATGATCAAGATGGAGCTGAATCTGATCAGTATGATGGACAGCAAGGACAGGAAGAAGCAGTGATAGAGGAGCAGATTCAGCCATTGAGAAGGAGTATAAGAGAGAAGAAACCATCCAAGTGGGTCGACACCAGAGTGTACTTCAACAACAATGCAGTAGCTCACCCTATCCAAGCAACCTGCTCCTTTGCAAGTTATCCTCAAAATCATGTAGCATTCATCAGCAACCTGGATCAGGAGTATATTCCAAAGACCTATGAGGAGGCTATGGCTGATGATGAGTGGAGAAAGTCAGTTGGAGATGAAATTGGAGCCATGATCAAGAATGATACTTGGTATGAAGCTGAACTTCCCAAAGGAAAGAAGGCAGTAACAAGTCGCCTTCTGTACACCATCAAATACTTGGCTAATGGAAAGCCAGAGAGGAAGAAGACAAGGCTAGTTGCAAGAGGATACACTCAGGTCTATGGAGAAGACTACCTTGACACCTTTGCACCAGTAACAAAGCTCCATACCATAAGGATACTTCTCTCAGTGGCAGTAAACTTGGAGTGGGATCTATGGCAGATGGATGTCAAGAATGCATTCCTCCAAGGAGAGCTAGAGGATGAGGTCTACATGAGACCGCCACCTGGTATGGAAGATATGGTCAAGCCAGGGAATGTTCTAAGATTGAAGAAAGCAATCAATGGTTTGAAACAGTCCCCAAGAGCTTGGTATCACAAGTTGAGTACAACTCTCAATGGAAGAGGATTTGTAAAATCAGAAGCTGATCACACCTCTTCACCCTCACAAGCCAGCAAGGAATGGTGATGATACTGATCTATGTAGATTATATCATCATCACAGGAAGTGACAAGGAAAGTATCATCTCTACTAAAGCTTTTCTTAAATCTACATTTGATATTAAAGATTTGGGTGAGCTAAAGTACTTTCTAGGAATTGAGATGTGCCGCTCTAAAGAGGGGATATTCCTATCCCAAAGAAAGTACACACTTGATCTATTAAATGAGGCAGGAGAGCTTGGAGCAAGAGTAGCCAAGACACCACTTGAAGAAGGCTACAAAGTCTTACATGAGGGGGAGTTTGAAGATATTGCACTTGGCGACTTTAAACTCTATAGAAGGATGGTTGGGAAGCTGATCTACCTCACCATTACAAGGCCAGACATCTGTTTTGCAGTGAATCAAGTCAGCCAGTATATGCAAGCACCAAAGGTTCATCATTGGCACATGGTGGAAAGGATTCTGAGGTATCTAAGGGAGGCCCCTGGTCAATGTGTTTGGATGGGTTGCAACAAGAGCACAGAGATTGTAGGATACTGTGATGCAGATTGGGCTGGTGATAGAGTGGACAGGAGGTCTACTACAGGCTATTGCACTTTCATAGGAGGCAATCTGGTTACTTGGAAGAGCAAGAAGCAAAAGGTGGTATCATGTTCAAGTGCTGAGGCAGAATATAGAGCAATGAGGAAGCTGACCAGTGAGCTCATTTGGATCAGAAACCTGCTGAGAGACTTGGGTATAGAGACAACAACACCAATCACAATGCACTGTGACAACCAGGCAGCCATTCACATAGCTTCAAACTCAGTTTTCCATGAGAGAACAAAACACATTGAAGTGGATTGTCACAAGGTGAGACAAGCCGTGGAGCAGAAGATCATCTTACCTTGCTACACTAGGAGTGAAGACCAGCTAGCTGATATCTTTACCAAGGGAGCAAGTACCAAGGTCTGTGAGTCCATACATCCAAGATTAGGACTTATAGACTTGTCCAGATCATGATCTCCTCTGCCATGAAACATCTACTCTTTTTCCTTTGTGTGTTTTTGTCCCAATGGGTTTTACATAGGAAGGTTTTAATGAGGGATGTGTTCATGGCCTTCCAAGCTCACCCATACTGTATGGCTAAGCTTGAGGGGGAGTATTGACATAACCATGTGATATAGTCGACTATATTGACATAGTCATGTCATATAGTCGACTACATGTCTCAACTACATGACTGTTGAAAGCCAGACTTGAGACTTGGAAGCCAGACTTGAGAGCCAGACTTGAGTGCTAGAGTTGAGTGCCAGGCTGGAAGAATATGACTGTTGGAGATTTGAATTCAAATAATGTGACTGTTAGATCTGAGCTCATCCTTGTAATCAATATGTAATTACTTGTCATCTCTCTCTAACATGCCTATAATGTAATGTTCTGAAAATATTTTAAGGAAACACTTTTCCTCCTTCACTCTCTCTCTTTCTATCTTACCATTTCACACTCTTTCTCTCTTGTTCTTCACTTAAGTCACTTTGCTCTTCATTTCTAACAAAACTGAGTTAGCAATATATATCTATTCATTAATCAAAAACCTTCGATATCTCCTGTCATCAGTGGGAAGTGCAACTTCTGCGAGCATGAGCATCGCTAGAAGCGAAGAAGAGAATCCATCGCTAAAACAGAGAGAGTCTTCGCCTATTACACAAGACGGAGAGGAGTCTAAAACCCTAGTTGAAGATTCGAATGAAACAAAGGCAAAAGAAGAGGAAGATAGTGAAGAGTGTGGTTTTTGCACTTACATAAAGGAAGGTGAGTGCAAGGAATCATGGTTAGAATTGGAGAATTGCTTAGAGGAAGAAGAACGACGGTGAGAGTAACATCACGAAGTGCAAGGAGGCGAGAAAGATGTTCAAGACTTGTCTTTATGACAACCCTGTTTACTATGAGCCATTTATTGCTGCGGAAACTTATATGGTCGCCAAGATGTTAAGCGATCGTCAAGCCAAAAAGGAGGCCTTTCTTGTTGACAAGGCTCAAGCAGTTGCCAAGATGTTAAGCGAGCTGCAAGCTGAGAAGGAGGCCATTCTTTCTGGTGATACTGCATCCATTGTCAATGCGTTAAACACGTTGCAAAACGAGGAGGAACACATTGACATTCTTCCTGCTGAGGCTGAAGCGATTGCGAAGAGGTTTAGCGAGTTCGAAGCGAGAAAGAAAAAGGATAAGGAGGAGAAGGAAGCAAAGGGTTCAGAGGAAAAGTGATTATTAGAATTTGATCATCATGGTAACATTCTTTTATAAGATTTGACAAATTAAATTTGATAGACTGAGAGTGATCATATAGACTGCGTGTGAATGTGTCCATCGATGAATATTCTGATCTTTTCTTGTTTCTCTTTAATTAGTTTTATTTAGTGTTTTGTTTTGTCTTGTGGTAGTATTTGTTAGTCACATTCGTCTGCCAAATAACTAATTATCCTTTCTGATGATGGACAATACGATATTGTCTGTAAAGGAGAAGTTGAAATACAGAAGAACATAAACAGCTTAAAGAACTGGAATAATGAAGGGTTTTAGCCCACCGCAACATCTCTATTCAGTTTTATAATAATAACGACAAATTTATCGCTTCACATGTTACAAATTGCAAACACATAAGCAGGTCTAATCCTTCTTTTGGGATGAAGACAATACACATTTACATATGACCCAGCAAGGTAGGTAAGAAAAGTAGTACTCAGAAGCTTCTTTCCTTTACTTGAGTAACAAATTTAGGATTTATGATTAACCAATTCGTTAATTAGGCTCATACAATTAAGAAACACAAATAGTGTATGGATCAAGATATTACATACAGTAGAACCTCTATAAATTAATAATCTATAAATTAAGAATCTCTATAAATTAATAAATTTTGCCGGTCCCAAGTTGGGCCGGTGTTAAATATAACACAAATCGATAAAATAATAAGATAATAATATTTTTAAAATTTCTATGTAAATATATAGTCCCCTTAAAATCATAAATTAATAATTTACCTATATATAATTTTAATATAAGTACAAGTTAAATATTATATTGTTGGTTTTATATTCACAATGACAATTCTTTATTTTTCTTAGCATTTCAATATATTTTGATAATATTTAATAAAATTATACCGAAAACCACTTAACAATTCTATTAAACATAAAATTATACATAAAAAAAGATAATAAAACAATATAGAAGTCAAATTTCTAATATTTCAATAATGTACATAAGGTAAAATAAAATATTTTTTTTATATAAATAAGTATATTCAAAAATAGAAAAAATCTAAATAAGGAAACTTTTGTAAATTAATATCTCTATAAATTAATAAAATTTCAAAGTCCCAACATTATTAATTTATAGAGGTTTTACTGTACCACGTTGCACATATAACTCACCGGTCTACAATTAAATGTGCTCGGTTATGTCACTGAGGACTCACGGAGACCGTGGGAAATTATTAAAATTTTCACGAGTGATATAAATATCTTAGAAATACATTTTTTTCTACTTTGAATTACCCAAAAAAACTGTGACAAGGTTTTCAGAAAAAAACTTGTTACAAATTATCCGAAAATCTTGTGAGAATTTGATCAAAGAAAATTTATCAACAGTTGATTAATTTAATTCTGATATTAAACTATAAATGCCCGTTATTTACTAACATTTTTGTCGTATCTTTCTTTTATTAGGATTAGAAGAATTTGCTGAGTCAGAAGGTGATATATTATACCTATACCGGAAAAAGCGACAAATCGTACGATTGCTATAACTCACCGACCGATAATATCACAACCGTCGATTTCATTTGTATTGAGGGCAAAACTGGAAAACAGATAAAAACAATCTGGCTGCTTACGTCACGATGACTAGACATAATTATCCAAAAAAAAATCTTCTTCACAAAACTGTCCTTTTTTATTAGCTCTCTCGATCACATAAACTCTGTTTTTCACTAAGAAAAAAATAGATTCTGAGCAGATTTTTCAGGTGCGTTTTGATTCTTTCTCACTCTATCGACCGTTGGTTCTCGAAACTTGGGTTTTGGGTTCGAGGTTTCGATCTTGGAGTTACTGTTGATCTGATTCAAAGTTGTGTTTTGTTCGATCTGACTTGTGTTTGTTTCTCAGGGTTTTTGTTCGCTTTGTCGGAAACTATGAAGAAAGTTTGTTTCTTTACGATCCTTGTCTGCTTAAACGCAGCGTCGTTTCTAGTGGTAAGACTTATCGAAAAAAAAGCTCGAGTCTTTGTTATGTAGATTTCTTTTTATGACTGATGACATATTCTGATCTCTCCAATTGAATTGTTTTGATTCGTGTGAAAGGCTGCTGATTCACAAACTTGTCCTGCTGATTTGGGAGGCAAGTGTAGTGATTCTGATGATTGGCAAGGAGAGTTCTTCCCTGGTATCTCTCAGATTAAGTATGAGGTAATAACACTCATTACTTGTATACTATCTCGTCCATGTTATATATCTGCAACTGTTGCATGTATCTGATTAATTGGTTGATTGATTGTTCAGGGAGCTTCTAGCAAGAACCCACTTGCTTACAAGTGGTATAACGCTGAAGAGGAGATTCTTGGCAAGAAAATGAAGGTCAGTCCTCATTTCTACTTGTTTGTTTTATGGATTTGTTGAATAAATTGTTTAACTGATGTTTTTATATTTTTTAAAAAAAATAGGATTGGTTTAGATTCAGTGTTGCGTTTTGGCATACGTTCCGTGGGACTGGAGGTGACCCATTTGGTGCGGCTACAAAGTATTGGCCCTGGGAAGATGGTACTAACTCTGTCTCTATGGCTAAGAGAAGAAGTAAGTTAACATCCTTTTTTTAAAAAAATATATTTTTGCTTGTTTCTTTTCATTTAGTGAGTTATTAAATACAGTGAGAGCCAACTTTGAGTTCTTGAAGAAACTTGGAGTTGATTGGTGGTGTTTCCATGACAGAGACATTGCCCCTGATGGCAACACACTTGAGGTAATCCAAAGCTTCTGTTTTTTCTATTACTTTGTTACTCTCAGCGCCTGTAACCTGCTTTTGCTCAATGTTCTGTAGGAATCTAACAAAAATTTGGATGAGGTTATCGAGCTCGCCAAAGAACTCCAAAAGGTGATTCAAGTTACTCCCTCTGTTTTTTAATTGATGTTGTTTTATGATTAAACACATAGATTAAGAAAACATTCAAGTCTTTACATTTTCTAAACAAAAAACATCATTAACTATTCACCTAACTATGATTTAAACAATAATGTAATAGGTTGTATTATACCATTAACATGAATTATTTATAAATTTTACATTCAAATTTGAAAACTTTATCTAATTTGGAACAATTTTTTTTTCTAATATTAAAAGACTGAGGGAGTATTAATTTCCCATTGCTTATCAAGCATTGGAGTTTGTATGATAGCTTCTGTGTAGTTAATACATCCTTCAACATAAGCTATTTCATCTTTGAAACTCTTCCCATGTTGAGGTGCTAAGAAAAGAGGTTTTCTTTTATCTTCCTCTTAAATTGCAGGGAAGCAAGATCAGACCATTGTGGGGAACAGCTCAGCTATTCTTGCATCCTCGTTACATGCACGGAGGAGCAACCAGCTCTGAGGTTGGAGTCTATGCCTACGCCGCTGCTCAGGTGAAGAAGGCCATGGAGGTGACGCATTACCTGGGAGGTGAAAACTATGTTTTCTGGGGTGGTCGTGAAGGTTACCAGACGCTCTTGAACACTGATATGGAGAGAGAGCTTGACCATATGGCCAGGTTCTTTGAAGCTGCCGTTGCTTACAAGAAGAAGATTGGTTTCAACGGCACGCTTTTGATCGAGCCAAAGCCTCAAGAACCAACGAAGCACCAGTATGACTGGGATGCTGCAACAGCTGCCAACTTCCTGAGGAAATACGGACTTATCAACGAGTTTAAACTCAACATCGAGTGTAACCACGCCACGCTCTCTGGTCACACCTGCCACCACGAGCTTGAAACTGCGAGAATCAATGGTTTACTTGGGAACATAGATGCAAACACTGGCGATGCTCAAACTGGTAAGCTTTTTAAGATTCTCTTGATCACTACTAATGTCCCTTGTCAAGCTTCTGATTGAATAACGTTATCTTCTCTTTGTCTTAACAGGATGGGATACAGATCAGTTTCTTACAGATGTTGGAGAAGCAACCATGGTTATGATGAGTGTCATCAAAAATGTATGTTAAACACATAAACTCATTCTCAAGAAGCCATACTAGTAATCAGATATTGATGTCTTATCTCGTTATGAAACAGGGTGGGATTGCTCCAGGCGGCTTCAACTTTGACGCCAAACTGTAATAACGTTTTCTTGATTCTCAGTGTTTTGGTGGTTACTTTTAAACTCAGAAAGATGATTATAATGGTTTTGATCAAACAGGCGAAGAGAGAGTACAGATGTTGAAGACTTGTTCATTGCTCATATTAGTGGAATGGACACAGTGGCTCGTGGACTGAGAAATGCAGCCAAGATCTTGGAGGTTAGTTCATTCCCATCTCTCCTGAAAAAGAATCAAAGAGTGTATAGGCTTTTATTGATTAACTTGGATCTGGTGTGTGTCATGATGATGATTGGTAAAAAGGATGGACGTCTAGGTGAATTGGTAGGCAAGAGATACTCAAGCTGGGACACTGAGCTTGGGAAGCAAATAGAAGAAGGCAAAGCTGATTTTGAGTATCTTGAGAAGAAGGCTAAAGAGTTTGGAGAACCAAAGGTTCCTTCTGCTAAACAGGTACAAGTTTCTTACTCCACATCAAGAATCTGTTTTTGTTGTTTCGTTTAGAGGCATACTCATATAGATTATTGGTTGAAACAAAACTCTGCAGGAGCTCGCTGAGATGATCTTCCAGTCAGCAATGTAATTGTAGTAGTGGTGGAAGGAGAAGAAGAAGTTGAAGTAGAGGCTCTCTCTTTTATCGTTGAGAAGTTTGCAAAATAAAGGAATGAAACAATGATTAGAGATGGTGGTGTTAAACTTTTAACTAGTTTCAGTTTATGTACTACTTTTCACACTCAAGTTAAATAAAAAGAAAACTATTTGGGCCTTGAATTCAGTGAAGGTTTCAGTGCCAAAGCCCAAAGTCTTGTAAGTTCCATCTTTATCTATATCTTTGCGTGTGATCACTGGTTAGGATCATCTGTCTGATCATTTACTTGCTAAACATTAAAGTGTGTATTTGCTACAGTGCTTCTTCTATTAGGGGTTTTACATGTGAACATGTAGAAAACAGATGAAACAAAACAAATCATAACAAGATTAAAATAGTTAGTTATATACAAGCAAATTTGACTAGACTTATAAAAAATCTGGAGTATAAATTTCAGTGAAATTTCTGCTATTTCGCTATGCAGTTAGTTATATACAATAGTCTAGTCTTTTTGTCGTCGTATGATGCTATGAATGATGAATCTACTTTGCTTCTTTTTTTTGCGACGATGAATCTACTTTGCTGTCCTTCGATGTTTCTAGAAAACTTCATCCTTTGTTGTTGACGAATTAGGTTTCTTTTAATTTATAATAAAAGGTCGGCAAAAAGTAGCAAGCATTTCCTTTTGTCTAATTGTGGCCGTAAGTTGAATCTCGTGTGAGGGCGCATTATGGTAAAATGACAATGTTACACAGTAAGTTATTTCCTATTATATGTATCCCATTAAGTCCATGACTGACTGTGTTCCCTTTTCCAATAAAATACCAATTCATTTTCACACGGAGTAAGTTTCATGTGACTGTATAAACCATTAACAGTACACAATCACACTAGTGGAGCTTGTATATCAGATTATATAGAGATGTATTGGTTTCCCATGAGACAAAATGCATTGACTATAGATGACATTACTATAAACATTGTCTTTTCCAACTGCATTCGCTGACTCTCACCTAACAACAGACAACTTGGTGATCATTTCATTGTTGTCACGTGACAATAAGTTTAAACTTTAAACCTTAAAGCTCTCGGCTATTTTAATATAGTTGTAATATGTAGAAGTTTTCTATTATTTATTTACTGGATCTTGTAGGAGTTGGCATGGGACTTGAATTTGTGTGGAAATGCAAGTTTGCTAGTTTACGGTTATTGTCGCACGTCCATTTCTTTTGGACATTGCTCCATATCTATATAAATATTTTATTATAGTGATAATACCAAGTCCTTGATTACGGACGACCAAAAAGAAGAAGGAGAAGAATAAACAACTGAAGTTGAAAATGAATATCGTAATGGATTTGTTGAGCTTTCTGACAAGTACCACTTTGATGACTTGCTGATAATAATAGTCTAATACACGACCTTCTAACTCTCACACGTGCTACCCAAAATCAGAAGATGCTTACACGTATCCGATTCTTTGCTAGACTGGCAAAGATCAGGTCGCATACTTTCCTTTGATGGAAAGTTTTGCCTTTTTAAATGATACTTATGAATTTTCAAATGGTTGCTTCGCTGAATCTCACTCATAATAGCAAATTTCTTTAAAAATCCTGAAAATTAAAGCTGAAGATCTTATAGTGATTTATATCTTAGGTTTTGTCAAAACTAGTGGATAAATTCATTTAACAATGTGTTCTCTTATTTCTATTTACTGTTTAGTTAATTTTTTCTTATATTTAAAGTTTGATAGATCCCTTTCCTTTTTCTTGGAGTTTCATTTTGAAAAAATCTTCTTGACGAATTGACATGTGGAACAAAGTATTCAATCAGTGTAATGATCTTAATCTAAAAAGTTCGTTTTAATGATTACCCTATCTAATAACACGTCGTGGATAATGGGATCACCTGCTATTTCGACATATTAATTTAGATAGTATATGGTTTAAACCAATCCAAAGCTTATATTAAATAAGTAGTAACAAACGAACCTTTCCTTTTTGAAAAAGAAAGCAGTAAGGAAAAAAAATTACAATTCCACACTTGATAGAATCCTATTAATTATACTATCAAACTCTTTTTATAGTACTCACTTCCACGTTTGACAATAATTGAGCGCTGCGTGTGGACCGCTAGGAAAATTTATTTCCATCGGACCTCGCTACAGCAACAGTCAAAGCGAACAATCATTCATAGCAAAAATGGCCTTGTTAAATTATTTAAATACTTTATAAAAGAAAACAGCATAAAATGACCTTCTATGTACGTTGTTCGTTGATTTGCAATTCAAGTCTCACGTGGCATGCTCACCCTTGCTATGATCACGAATTTGTTTATATTGTCAGCGATTGTTTAATCAGAATTACAGCTTACTAGGTGTTTTCCTGCGCCATGCGCAGAAATAATAATTTTAAATATAATATTTTTTTGTTTTGAGATATATATATATATCTATAAAGTATTTATCGAGTGCACAAAAAAAAAAAAATATATATATATATATATATATGAGAATCAAATATCTTATACATAGTTAAGGATTGGTTCTCATATATAAATTATTCTTTCCTTATCATATTTATTATTACATCTCCTAATGTGTATATATTCATCATATTAAATGTGCATATCTCTTATTGTATATCTTACAGTTATTAATATGGAATAATTCGTGATTTCATTATTTGTGATAAATTGTTCACCAAACAAATCATATTGTACTTTCCTAATTTAAATTTTCTTTACTTGATTACTAATTACTAAAAGATGCCTTAATATATATTTTCTTTACTCAAGTCGATGATCATAACTTAGTAAATAAGGATCTTTTAAATCTTAGAGTTATTATTATTCACATAATGGTGATTTCAATGTTGCCAAGTGATTTTTTAAAATTGTTCATTAGTTGTTACAAAATGTTCACAAAGCAAAAAATATTGTACTTTCTTAATAAAACAAATTGTTCACTGTAATTAGTTTTGATGATCATGACTTAGCAAAGAAGGATATGTAGATGTGTAGCTTTCGGTTAAGTAAGAGATAGTGAATTGTCTAACCATTTCGGTTAAGTGTTCATCCTCTCTCTCCATATCTCTCACTTCTTTCCTTATTGATAATATATGGATCCCGAAATATGAACCACATTTAGAGAAACCATATATTCAGAAGAAAATAATTCCTTAAAATAATTCTGGATCCATATTTTAAACTTAACATAAAAACAATCAAAACCAAAATTATTTTAAACTTAACATAAAAACAATCAAAACAATGAAGAATCGATAAAAACAAGAAAAACATTTCACAACTAAGAAGAATATATGGATGCCGATTTAAAGTTTAGCTTTCCACTTCTCAGATTGTGGATCCCAAACAAAGCTGCTTGCACATAGTGTCCCCTTTGACTTGTTATTCTCTATCCATTTCAACATCTTCGATTTTTCTTGATGATCTAGGAAATTGACATAATTTTCGTTCCTCGTGTCAATACTATGATATTCATAGCACTTCGATCTCTGAAACATATTTGAGCCCATAATAAGATTGTGAAATAAAAAGATAGTGAATATAATGTAAATATTATGATATTCATACGACTTACATCAAGAGAGAACAATTCTGACTTCATATTATTTCATTTGCCTAAATCCTGCACAACATAAGTTTAACATTAATTTTAAAATATTAGACCTTATAAACGAATTATAAATTATAACCGAATTATAATATAATAAAAAAGTATAATAAAAAAATATCTCCTAGACATGGCATCTCTAAAGGAATCATAATACATCTCCATTTGTTGGCCATGTATATTTGGAAAACCTCATAGAATAGGGTGGAAGAAGAACTTTGGGAAGAAGGTAAGAATGATAAAAAATAATGATTAGAAATAGATGCAACCTTATAAACGATTTTATTAGACCTATTTGGTTAGAAACCAATGGTTAGACACGATGGATGGTTAGACACGAATGGTTAGACATAATTTTGATTTTTTAGCGAAATGGTTAGACACGAATGGTTAGACACGTTGGATTTTATTAATTAAATTTTGGTAACATTGGTAACAAAATATGGTAAGAAGTTATGCTGAAAGTTAATTATATGGTAAGAAGTGTAATTGATCGACACGTGGACTTCCATGTCACTTTTTTTTGAAAATCACTTCTCAAATATAGTCTAGAGGATGCTACTTAAGATTATATACTATCTTACATAAGCATTTCGCAAATCATTTTCCTTTGTGCTTACATACGCTATTTATCAATTATTACATTTTCATTCATGGAATCATCAGCAAGAATTCGGGATATATAAGAAGAATGTTGAGATTTGTTCCGTCTATAAACGGCTAGTTAAGAATTGATATTTTAATCTCATTAAAATTGTGTTTAGTATACAATTTTTTTCTGTTAGGGGCTCGCCATCTTGATCCGAGATAAACTTGGCGATTCAAACATGATGCTAACAAAAACAGGGGACCCTATGAACTTTGTTACAAATGCATGTGATTGTATGTTTTTTATTTTTGCTAGAACTTTGGATGTGATTGTATCATTGTATGTTTGGGTGGGTGATGCAGCGGACGATAAGGGTGAACGGTCGATCTAAGAATTTAGGGTTTTTCGAAACATATTTTTGGATCGATTAAGGGTTTTTTCGATAGCTCCTTAAGACCAACTTCATCTTTCATGAATTTAATCGAATCAAAACAAGACAACTCGAAATAGATGAACTGAATCAAATCTAGAACAAAGAATAAAGCAAAAGCTCTGTTTTTATTTATCAAAAGTCTGAATACAATATTAGTTTTCAATGTTTTTTATAATAAATTTATAAATCTAGAAAACCCTAATTTTAATTAAAATAAGAAAAATATTAAAACATAGAAAATATAAATAACATGTAATTATCAAATTTCAAATATTTATTTGCATCCTTCGGGCTGGAAACATCGGAATAAATAAGAATTTGTTGTCTAAACTCAAACTAAGGTTCATTGAAACAAGTTTTCAACTGTTTACGTGAAAAGACATTAACGAGAAAATAAATATAGAATACGTGTGTTTTAGCCGACGCAAGGCATGACGCTTTCTGCATGAATTGAGACGCATTGTGACGTGAATCAAAGGGTTTAGGGTCTATAAATTAACTTGTTCGATGTTGATGGTTCTGATGCCAAGACGCGGTTCTGCTTTCTAAACCGGATGGATCGGAAGTGATGATTTTTTTTAATTAAAACAAGATACAATACCCATTTCACTAACAACGTATCTAACATATTTTACGTACTGCTTATATTGATTCTGACAATTCCGCATCATATATAGCTTCATTATCAAATGATTCAGTCGTGTGATTGGCTAAATAATCCATTATCGCTCACACTGATAGTGACACCATTACGGCCAGCCGATGTTTTTTAACATCGACGGATATGTTGTTTATAAAACTGTTTCAAGATTAAATAAATATAAATAAATATTTTTCATTTTTATATAAATAAATATTTTTCAAATGTTTATCAGTTTATATTTTTAAATATTTACATTTAAAAATTTTTATGAACACAATAGTCGAATAGTTTATGTGCTGTAAAAATAATATCCCGTGCTTGTTATTAAACTTTTGAAAAATTAATATTCACATATTGATAGTTTAAATAATATTTCTTGTAACATAAAATTGTTTTCCAAATGTAAAAAGAATTTGCATATTTTGATCAAATATGGATAATATGATAAAATTTAGATACATTAAAAAAAATATTTGGTTATAAACATTAAACATTGATTTATAAATAATTCAAATATATTTAAATATTTTTTTTTGAAAATAATTAATAGCAACCAAAGTGGTTAAACATATACTTTAAAAATTCTTAAAAAATATATAATCTTAGGTGAGATTTAATTATATAAAAATAATATTGAGTTACAAATATTTCATCTTGTTCTGTAAGTAGTTTAAAATATTTAAAATCTTAGCATATATAGATTATTTTATTCAAAATAATTAATGGTAAGTTAAACATATATTTTAATAATATTCAAAATATTGTTTAATTTCTAATTTAAACTTTAATTTTGTTCAAAATAATTAATCGTAATATTATCCAATTTTAATATTGTTAAAATAAATTTTAAATATGAATATTCCTAAAAATCAGCTAATTTATTTTAAGAAATATATTAACTACAAAATTAAGTTAAATTGATTTAGGAAACTGTTTAATAAATAGAAAATAAAAATAATTTCTTAAATATAAGTTCATTTAATAGTTCATTTAATTACTTCAGTGGCATGCCATTGTAATTAAAACTGAAAACTAAGGGGTAATTTATATTTGTACTTCAATTTTAATAATAGAGATATACGTGTTCGAATTGTGGTTAAATCCTTTCCAAAATATTAGTTGTCCAAATTGTGACCAACGATAACTTTTTTTTCTGCCAACTATTATATTTTCAAAAAAGCATGTTACATGGTTACAATACATACATCCCAAAGACATTGGGGATCAAGGCTAAGCCTAAACGATATCAAAACACATGTGCACACCAACTAGGATGCCCTCTAGCAACATAAGATTGGTATCTGGACAACGCAACAGCTGAAGCAGCTATTGTCCGAGCAGCTAGATTAGCTTCATAAGATTCCAAAAACATCCTATAATCCAAAAAATTGCAGAGTAGTAGTCGAATTTCAGTGACTTTAAACCTGAAGGAAGGCCAAGCTTTAGGTCTGTTAAGTGCATCAACAAACGCACGTCCTTCAAGCGCAAAGTGCACCCGATCAAACCGATGACTACTCATACTTTCAACTGCCCACGCGACACTAAGAAATTGGGCTTCATCCTTCGACTGAACATGACCAAACGACCTGCGGCTATGCAGCAACACCCCCCCCCCCCCCCCCCCCCCGCTATCTCTTACTACCCAGGCGGCCCCAGCAATATGCGTTTTCCCCACCCACTTAAAACCTATATTGCATTTCACATAGTTAACTGGAGGATGTTGCCAAGTATCAGGTACGAGGTGTGATTGATCACTGTGATCATCCAAACTCCTTAACTCATCTCTTTGTGCCGTATACCACAAGTCTGCCTCCTCCTTAGCTTTAGCACAGACTTGGTCCCCTGCAAACAGAAACCCATCAAACAACAGCGAGTTTCTATTTTTCCATAGGTACCACAATGTCCATGGAAAGCATCTTGTAGTTTCTTTTAGTTCCTCCCTTGTGCACCACACTGATATTAGGTAACTCATATTGGCAAAAACAGAGTCTCTGTCAAAGCCGTTAGAAGGGGAGGGAAACCCTGATAGAGCCCATATCAGCCTTGCCAACGTACATGAGAACAATACATGATTAATATTTTCTCCATCCTCTCCACACGTCTGACACACCTGATCGCAATTGATTCCCCTACTCCGAAGCCCATCCAAAACCGGTAGTGCACCTGACATCGCTTTCCACATGAACACCTTGAGTTTTGATGGTGCCTTTAAATTCCACACCTGAGCCTTTAACGGGTTGAGGGATGGTCGTGCTTCATGATTCATGATTAACTCTTTATGATTTGTGACCAACGATAACTAAATTCTAAATATACAATTATGTAATATTATATATATTTGTAATTGTAGTATTCGAGTAGACTGAGTGGATTATCTAAAGTATCTAAAGTTTCTCAACAGTTAGATTTTAATGAGTTGTATTTTATTTATTTTTGTAAATTAAACCATTGTTAAAGATACATGTGTTATATGGGTTTTTTTTTTTGACTGAATGTGTTATATGGGTTTCAATTTGAAAAAGAATGAGTGGAGATTTTTCTTTGATAAACATTTTCTCATCTCTCTTTTATTTTTATATTTTTATTTTTAATGCAAAAATCTATAAGATACTTTCATTGAAAATTGCCTAAGGTTTTAATATACAAAAAAATATGGAGATGGGGTCAAATGACTCAATCGAGTAATGTACAGTGCATTCAGTGCCAAAAACAGCAAAACTTTTTGCCTTTATCTTATGTCGGAAGATGCCATAAAGATAGATATCATTGTAAATGCAAGCAACCCATTTAAAAGATTCGTGTGAAGATATGTCATCGACCTGTCAGATAAAAATCTTAAGTATCATATTTTTTTGGATATGTGTACTGTAGTAAGCAAACGATTTAAAAGAACACATTGTAAAGTAATATAGTACATCACATAGATTATTTATTTCTCTGGCCTGTTGCAATTGCAACCCAGTCTGTATGTTTCATAACTGTATATAGTTTCTTTTCAAATTTGTTTAGGCAGCGATTGTCATAGTTTATACGATTTTTTAGAATGTATATATGACGGTAGTTTCCTTGCAAAATCAGGTATCTCTATGAGAATTGAATATCGAACAAGCTGCTTTATAATACAGTACAAACGGGTCTTCCTTCATTAATAAATAATAATAATATATTACAAAAACTTCATTGCTAAAACTGTAAACCACAATCTTGAGCAAACATATATTTTACGAGTACTCAAACTCAAAGTTTCTGAAATTAGAAAGAGAGGAAAAACGAATTTTGCTTTCATGGTCGGCATGATTAAGAAATAGCTAAAACATACCGACAACCCTGTCCTTTTTCCAGCCCTCGAACTTTCCAATAATATCCCTTAAATCTATGCAAGAAGACGATACAACTACGGAGTTATCACTATAGATAAGTATTTAGTCGGAAAGAAACTACAAGCGATTAAATCTCACGCGCTTTCTCTGAGCGATTCTTAGGCGAAAAAGGTTCCTTCTTTGCGCCGCCGGTGCCGGTGCCTCACGCGCCGCGCTAAGAACTCTCCCTCCCCCGGTCTCCATGTCTCTGTCTTCCTCGTCTCCGTGCGAGCCCCCGTGACCTCCTGATCTGTGTGCAGTCCTCCGAGACCCTTCTCAAACAGAGCTATCTTTTAGATCTGTAAGTCTGCTGCATCCGGAGGCCCCCCTTGCTCTTGCAGCCGTTCCGTCTCAGCCCCCTCCGTCGGTGGCTCCAGCCAGATCCCCTACTATTTCGCCTCCTTCGGCCTCGTGGGTATCTATGCTGACCGCTTCCTCTCACAATTTAAAGAGGATGGCTTCTCCGACTTTTTCTGATGATGGAACCCCGGTCGTCAAGGCGCCGGATTCGGTGATTCTCCGTCCCTCCCAAACTTGGAAGGGATATTTAGTAGCTCAGTTTCATGGTACCCCACCTTCTATTTCAAAAATCTTTGCGGATCTCAACCCAATTTGGGGAAAAGATGGAAGAATTAAAGTCAAGTATCACTCCAAAGGTGTTTGTATGATCTTTATCCCATGTGAGGTGACGAGGAAATGGGTTCTTGATGTTGCTTTTTGGCACTCGGGAAATTGCTCCTTCACAGTTTCAGAGTGGTCTCCAAACCTTGTTTTGTCTAAGATGAAGCTGGAGTACGCTCCGGTGTGGGTCCTCTTCAAAAACGTTCCCCCTGAACTTTGGTCCTTTGAAGGTTTCAGTTCCTTTGCTACTGGAGTAGGTTTCCCAGTCCAAACAGAGTTCCCGAAGCTTAAACCTTATACCAATGGAGTGGTAAAGTTGAAGGTTGTTATCAAGTTAGAGGGGAAAAAATCAAAGTTTGTCAAGGTTGTAGACAAGAAGGGAAACTCTGTAAATGTTTTTGTTGAATACCTAAAGCTTCCCCCTAAATGTCGCTTGTGCTCAGAGTTCGGACATTTTGATATGCGTTGTCCTTCTGCCTCTTCTAGAGTTGTGACTCAGAAACCGGCGGGACATGCTCCCAGTGCTGAGATTGTCCATGTCTCTCCTGTTATTTCAAATCAAGCTTCAAATCGCCATGCTTCGCCCACTCATCGCACACCGGGCGAAGCGTCTTCAGGTAGAATACCAAGGAAGTCGGTCAGTCTGCCCTCTTCTCCGGTTGCCTCAGTTTCTGGATCTAAAGCTGGGTCTTCGTTGTGGGTTCGAGTGGGAACAAAACCCCCTTCTACTAAAGCTCGAAGAAGTGCGTCCCCTGTAAAGAGGGCGCAGCCCCTCTTGGCTGCTCAACTTGATTCAGAGGAGGAGATGATTTATGCAGCTCAAAAGGTCATCCGGAACCGCCTTTCGCAAGTGGCTTTGGATGTACCCCCTTTCTCAAATGCGGCTGACAAGAAGTCTTTTCGAAAGCTTCAACGTCAAATTGTCCGTAGTCTGTGTGAGGACGAGGATGCTGATGATGGTTCTCTTCCTGGCTTCGGTCCAGCTTCTTCTGTAAACAAGTCTGATGCTCATATTGCTTTTGGTTCTGTAGAGGCTGTGCTTCCTAAGCAAGCCTCCCCTTTTTTGGAAGCTTAGTGCTTCGTCGCCCTTTTTTTGTCATTTCCATGAAGTGTTTTTGTTGGAATATTAGGGGCCTGAACGGCAGAAATCGGAAATTAAACGTGCAAAGGTGGATTCGCACCAACCGTCCTATGATTGGCGGTTTTTTGGAAACTCATGTGAAGCAGGAAAACTTAAATAACCTTATCTCGAGCTACTTCCCAGGCTGGTCTTTTGATTCAAATCACAGCCAAGAAGCAGAAAATGGACGTATCGTCGTAATCTGGAATCCCTCTCTATCTGTTGTGGTTTATCTGAAGACTCCTCAGATTTTGGTTTGTGGTGTTTTCGATCCGGTCTCTCAATCTGCCTTCACTGTCGGCTTTGTCTATGCTTATAATGAAAGAAGCGACAGGATTAGTCTTTGGAATTCTCTTCAACAATTATCTTTATCGTCTATTCTCCGGAATTCTCCTTGGTTGGTACTCGGAGATTTTAATCAGGTCCTTGCAGCTTCTGAAATGTATTCCCTTCATCAAGTTGATATCTCTGTACGTGGAATGGAAGAGTTTCAGGAATGTCTAGAGGCCAGTTATCTCTATGATCTCTCTTATCAAGGGTGTTTTTTTACTTGGACAAATTGCTGCCCAACTGATCCTAAGTCCAGGAAACTGGATAGAGCACTGATCAATGAAGCTTTTCAGGATAAATTCCCAAATGCTAATGCCTTTTTTGATTCCCCAGGCAGCTCTGATCATTCCCCGTGTGTTGTCACGATCTCTCAGGAAACTCATACTCGAAGATCGAGATTTATGTATTTCTCATTCTTTGCTGATCATCCCGAGTACAAGCAGTCGATCACTGAGGCATGGATTTCAACAGGTCTTGTGGGTTCTTATATGTCTAATTTATATCAAAAGTTGAGAGCTGCAAAAGGGGTCTGCAAATCTCTCAATAGGTCTGCCTTTAGCGACTTGGAAAGGAGAACCAAAGAGGCTTTTGATGAGCTCCAGCGTATCCAGCTTCTCATGTTATCCAACCCGACCCAAACCTTGTTTGAGGAAGAAAGGAGGGAACGAGACACATGGTTGGTGCTCGCAGCAGCTGAGCAAACGTTTTTCAGGCTAAAGTCAAGGGTTCGTTGGACATCTAAAGGAGATTTAAACACTGGTTTTTTCCATAAGTGTGTCAAGGCAAACCTATCAAGGAATCTGATACACTTTCTCATCGATTCAAACAACTCCCGGGTTGTAGATATTCAAGAGATCAAGAACATGGCCGTCCGTTTTTATTCATTACTTCAGGGGTGCTCAAATGTTGCAGTTATTCCTTACACTCTCGAACAAATCAAAAGTATTCACCCTTTCAGAAGTTTTCCCTCGCAGAATTTGCTTCTATCTGCGATCCCGACAGATGAAGACATCAAAAATACTCTATTTTCCCCGTCTAGAGATAAAGCACCAGGACCTGATGGATTCTCCGCTGAGTTCTTTAAGGCGTCTTGGGAACTAGTGGGAGAGGACTTCACGAGAGCTGTGAGGCAATTCTTTTTGGACTCGGATATGCAGAGACAAACAAATGCCACTGTCATTTCTCTGATCCCAAAAATTCCAGGTGCATCATCTTTGTCTGATTTTCGGCCTATCTCCCTTTGCAACACAGTGTACAAAGTTATTGCTAAGCTTCTGGCAGAACGGTTGAAGATCATTACTCCTAAGGTGGTTCAAAGGAATCAGGTAGGCTTCATCAAAGGATGGTTGTTATGTGAAAACGTCCTTCTTGCCTCAGAGCTGGTAACAGATTTTCATAAGGATGGACCGACAACAAGAGGTTGTTTGCAAGTGGATATTACTAAAGCTTATGATAGCATTGAGTGGGACTTTGTGCTCAATATCCTCCAAGCTTTTGATCTCCCTCCTGTGTTTATATCCTGGATCAGAAGTTGCGTTACCACCCCTTTTTACTCGGTTTCCGTAAATGGAGAACTAGCAGGATTCTTTCCGGGGAAAAAAGGGTTACGCCAGGGAGACCCTATCTCATCCTCGTTATTTGTTATGGCTATGGATATCTTGTCCAAGGAACTCGACACTGCAGCTAGAGAAGAGAAGTTCGGGTTACACCCAAAATGCTATAATCCGCTGGTCACTCATTTGAGTTTTGCAGACGACCTCCTCATTTTCTTCGATGGTTCAGCTGATTCCTTGAGAGGTATTATGGAAGTTCTTCAGGTTTTCAAAGAAGATCAGGGTTAGCGCTAAATCTTAGGAAAACTTGTGTTTTTGCTGACGGGAATAATTTCGAAACAGCTACAGCATTGGCATCTGCTTTCAGAATATCACAAGGCTCACTCCCTGTTAGATATCTTGGGGTTCCTCTTCTACCCCATAAGTTGAGAAAACAAGATTACCAGCCATTGGTGGATAAGGTGAAGGGTCGTGTCTCTTCGTGGACGTCTAAGAGGCTCTCTTTTGCTGGCAGATTGCAGTTAATTAAATCGGTCATTTACAGCATGATTAACTTCTGGTCTTCTATTTTTTCCTTACCAAAAGAATGCTTGGCTACTCTGGAACAAATTTGTAGTGCTTTTCTTTGGACAGGAGCTCCTAACTCGGCGAGGGGGGCTAAAGTCTCTTGGGAGGCTCTCTGTTCACCTACAGAATGTGGAGGTCTAGGCTTGCGTCGTCTAGCGGACCTGAATGAAGTCCATGGTATTAAATTAATTTGGCTGTTGTTTGCTGGTTCTGGTTCTCTGTGGGTAGCTTGGGTAAGAGAACATCTTATTGCAGACAGAATATTTTGGACTTCTGATTTTACTAACGTGGGCAGTTGGCTTTGGAGACGCTTAATGAAGCTTCGTCCGCTAGCAAGACCACGCATCCTATGTCATGTAAACTCGGGACATTTAGCGTCATTTTGGTTCGACAATTGGACGAGTCTTGGATCTCTTATTGATCTCGTTGGACATCTTGGACCTCAAATCTCCGGAATTACTATTGCTTCTTCTGTTGCAGACGCAGTGAGAGCGGGTGCTTGGAGACCTTCTCGTTCTAGAAATCCCACCCTGAACCTGCTGCGTCAATACCTCCCTCTTCAGGCTCCAGATATTACTTCAACGGAACCAGATTATTTTCTGTGGAGAAACTCGGTAAACGATCCCCCTTCTCCATTTTCCTCTTCCAAAACCTGGAGATCTTTAAACCCTACTCCACAAGTGGTTGCTTGGCACAAGGCAGTATGGTTTGCCCAAAAAATTCCAAAACACTCTTTCATTGTGTGGCTGCTCTTGAAAGAACGGATGCTAACACGAGATAGACTTAGATCATGGGGTCTTCGTGTCCCTGAACACTGTCTTCTATGTAACCAAGCAGCAGAGACGGCATCTCATCTGTTCTTTGATTGTGTTTTCTCAACTGGTGTTTGGAGAGCTCTTCTGGCAAACCTCAGGCTCACTTTTCCTGTAAGGTTAGAGGATATTGTTGATTGGCTAATTATGACTCCTATGCAAAAAAAGATAAGAGTTATCTTAAAGCTGGTTTTCCAAGCCACTGTTTATTTTATATGGCGAGAGAGGAATTCGCGATTACATGCTGGACAAAACAAGCCTCCTATTGTGATTGTCAAGGAGATTCAGATTCAGACAAGGGCAAAACTTCTGGGCCTCGACAGAGAGAGATCTGGCGCTGCTTCTCAACATAGTCGCCATCAAATATCATATCTTACAACTTGGTTTGATCGTTTTCAATCTTGAGAAGGGTTCTACACTCCTGCTTCACAAGAGTTTCTTTTTCCTATTTCCTTGGTTGTGTATAAGTTAGTAGTAAGCTGCTTCACTTTTAAGTTTTTTTTTTTTTTTTTTTTTTTTTTTTTTTTTTTTTTTTTTTTCTCCAAAAATTATCTTCATGTAAAAAACTCTTCATCCCTTTTTGGGTTTCATTCGGAAATGGTATCGTATGTTGGAAGGAAAAAAAAAAAAAAGTATTTAGTCGGAAACAACAATAAGAAAAAGAAACAGATAAGCATATATATACATATCTTTTTTATATTTGTCATTTACAATATTTCATATATGAGTTTATTTTGAAATAATATGAGCTGGTGAATGTTGGGGAGTGGAGAAGATAACGAATGCTATGATTACATGAAGTCTTTAAATTACTTATTTCCTACATAGATACTGGATTATATTTTTTGCGAATTGAAAAACTTTTGATAAATTATTTGAACGGTTGTTTGGCACAATTGCTTATTAATATAACTAGATATGAGCCCGTTGCGTTGTAACGGTTTTTTTTTTATGGTTTAATTTAATAAAAATCTAAAATAATACATTATTTTATTATGGTTTAAATAATTTTGTTTTTTTATATATTTTGTATGAGATTTATTTTATAATTAAATCTTGTTTTAACATGTAAGTTTAAGTTAAAATTTATATTTTATGATCATGGTATATAAATGATTTGATATAACTTTTGTAGTCAGGATTAAAAAAAACACTATACCTAAACGTTTAAACCGAACATACTTTGAAATAAAAAATTGAATTAAAAGTAAAAAAAGAAAAGTCAAATACGTCAACGTAGTCAATGAAAACATTATACACATTCTTATATATTAATTTAATATTTATTAAATATTTTTTTTGAAATTTTATTTTGCTAGGATTTTCTAAGTAAACATTTTCTTTGATAAATCTCCTTTTTATTTACAATTAAAAATAAAAATTACATTAAATACTCTTTTACATTTTTGTTTAAGATTATAGAAAAGTAAATTACTTTCATATAACCTATTACAATTATCCGCTCTTTAAAATTTCAGAAGAAAATAAATTCATAGCGAAGAATTATTTTTATTAATTAATAAATAAATTTAAAATTTGTATCAATACTAACTTTACATTTATTTTGTTAATTAAATAATTTTTAGTATCATGTTAATCATCAAATACTCTCTTAAAATATTATCAAATAAACTTTGACAATTCTCTTTTGGTTAGGAAGTAAAACTATGATATAAATTTCTTTTGTTTAAGATTTTGTTTTGTAAAAAAGGGAAACAACTATCAAATATTCTTTTACATTTTTAAGATTTTAGAAAATGAAATTAATATTACGTAAAATTTCACAAATATATTTTAGAATTAAGAAAATAAAAATTTCTATCAAATAACTATTTCCAGTTATATTAAGTGTTTTTAAAAATTGTCATTTTCAAAATTAGTTTATTGTCAGTATCACTAATTTTTTAATTTTTTTTCTTAATTAATCATTGTTAGTATCAAGTTTATCATTAAATTTTTGAAGTAAAAATTACTATTAATATAATTTTTCAATAATCTCTGGTCAAGATTTAAAAAATAAATAAAAATATTAATTGGTTAAGAAAATACTTAGGTAATAATTTTCATGTAAATACTATTGTGTGTATGTAAGAATAATATGGAAGATTAAACCTAAATATAGATGTGAAATATTTGTAGCTATTTTTGGTCATAATTTTTTTTTTTAAATTACATATTAAAAAGGAAAGTTAGTTACCTATAAGAAAATAATAATAGTACTTTTACAATTTTCTTTTAATTAGGCTTTTAAATAAGGAATATTATTTATTTTATAGTTAGTTCTTCTTCATGTTTTTTGTTAAATAATTTATTATACTTGTAGAATTTTACAATTCGTTTTTGTTTAGTATTTTTTTACAATCCATTTCTTTAGTATTTATAGAAACAAACATTAATTTTTTTTCTAAAAACAAAAACTAATTATTTGCTTGTAGCTTCTTACAATTATTTTTGTCTCGACTTTTAAAAACATTACTATCAAATATTTTAACAAAATATAATTGTAAAAGATTATGCAAGACTAATTTTTTCGAATACTTTTTTAAAAAAATATAAAAGACTTTTTTGTAATGAAAACTTTCATTTTCTAAATCTCTTGAAATAAAAAGAAAGATAAAATATGTCTCAATATGTTTTGAAATAGTAACAGATTAAAATTTACTTTAAAAAAATATTTTTGTGTAGATTGTTTTTTAAAATTGAAAATTACTATGAAATATTTTAAAAATCTTATGGTTTTCCTTTTTTAAAATTCTATAAAAGAAATGTAAAAGACTATGTAATAGTAGTTTCCTTTTCTAAAATCCTAAAAAAAAAGAATTTAAAGTAATATTTTGTAATGAGAATTTTTCTTTTAAAAATATCTTTTAAATCATAAAAAAAAGAATTATATCATATTTTTGACACATGTCACCATCTTAATAAATCTAATGACACATGTCGCAATCATGTTAATTAGTAACTTTGAAAACTATGATTTATATAATAAGATACACGTAAATGCAGTTTATATATATATATATATATATATATTATTTTGACAGTTTATTCGGGTTGAAACGATAATTACAACTAACTTATCAGTTTTTTTTTCTGAAAGAGGGCTAATTAACTTATCAGTTATCACAACAACAACACAAATACTGTTAGTTCAATCGGTAAAACGAGACTGCTTCCACTGAATCCCTTACCAAAGTAAAAACTGCGGGTTTTTAATCGATTTAAAATTAAAGATTAACAAAAGATAGAATGTTTAGCATTACTTATTCTCTTTTTTGGAATTGCATTATATTCAGCCTAATTCGTTTATTCATTTGAGCTGCCAGCCTAATTTTCGTTTATGCGATTTCTCATGCGTAAGGAAACGAAAATTGAGTTTTTAATTAAAATTAAAACGTATTATCATGTGGATGTGATGATCCCACGTGTCAAGTGTCAACTCGTTAAGACATACTGTGTCTTCTCTATCTGACTGGACCTGACAGATCATCCAAGCAAATCAAATACCCAACTCTCACACGTTCTCAAAGCTTGAGTTCCAAAAACTTCAAACAGAGATTTTTTTTTTTCGCCTGAAAGAAAGAAAGAACAAAACAAAAACATTAGAGAGAGAAGTTAATGGGATTCGGCTTAGAGAACATCAAATCAATATCCGGCGGGTGGGGCGCGGCGGCGCGTTCCTGTGACGCTTGTCAATCAGCATCCGCCGCCGTGTTCTGCCGAGTTGACTCAGCTTTCTTATGCATCGCTTGCGACACAAGGATCCACTCCTACACGCGCCATGAGCGCGTCTTTCTCTGCGAGGTCTGCGAACAAGCTCCCGCCGCCGTCACCTGCAAAGCCGACGCCGCCTCTCTCTGCGTCGCCTGCGACTCCGACATCCACTCCGCTAACCCGCTCGCCAGCCGCCACGAACGCGTCCCCGTCGAGTCTTTCTTCGAAACCGCCGTCGCAAAAATCCCAGCTTCGTCGTTTGGGATCCTCGGGTTAACCGCCGCCGTGGACTTAACCGCGGTTGCGGTGATGGGTAACTCCGAGGAGCTCGGTTTGTGCCCGTGGCTGCTCCCTAACGACTTCAACGAACCTGCTAAGACCGAGATGAAGTCTTCTGAGTTCGTGTTTTCCGATTTCAACCGGCTCATCGACTTCGAGTATCCAAACACTTTCAATCATAACAGCGCCGGAGCAGACAGCCTCGTCCCCGTTCAGACAAAAACAGAGCCTCTTCCGTTGACTAAAAACGAACACTGCTTCGACATAGATTTCTGCAGATCAAAGCTCTCTGCTTTTACCTACCCAACTCAATCAATCAGCCACAGTGTAAGCAACTTCTCCTCCGTCATATTATTAGAGTTAAACCGGAATTGTATAGTTGGTTTAGCTTAAACCATGTAACTAAACCGGTTCCTCTGTTTATGTAAACAGAGTACTGACTAACGAACTCTGTAAATTGCTTTAAAGTCTGAAACTTTGATCTGAATTTTGTAAATTTTTCAGGTTTCGACTTCGTCTCTCGAATACGGCGTGGTTCCAGACGGTAACAACACCTCGTCCGAAATTTCGATTCCGTTTAACCGGAGCACCACAACGATCACTTCCTCGACGGCGACCACGGGGGATCAAGCGAGCTCCATGAACAGGGAGGCTAGGGTTTTGAGGTACAGAGAGAAGCGAAAGAACAGGAAGTTCGAGAAGACGATCCGTTACGCGTCGAGGAAAGCTTACGCGGAGTCACGGCCAAGGATCAAAGGCCGGTTCGCGAAACGGACCGAGACTGAAAACGACGACGTTTTCTTAAGTCACGTCTACGCTTCAGCCGCACAGTACGGCGTCGTACCGACGTTCTGATGATGACCCACGGTGGAAGCCTTAACGAATCATCCATCGAATGGAAACTTCCGCCGTCTATTCTACCGTATGGTGTATTGTATTATCATAGTGAGTCTTTACCCTAGACAAATAATTTATCTTTTCACAGCTACGTCCGCTTACTTTTTATTTTACGGTCTCTCTCACTGCCACTGCCACTGTAAGACTGTAACTTTTCTTTCTGTTTTTGTAATGCTTATTTTTGTTTGGTAAAACTTTATAAAATAATATAATATGGTAATTACATTTCTCTGTTGCACAAAAGAAAAAGGTAATTATATTTCTCTATTGGCTGATGTTGTCTCGTCGGTATATCTGTTAACGGAGATTAGGTGGAGTTTGGCCTTTTAAATGTTTACATGTTGTACCTCAAATCCTTATTAACTGTATTCTTGGAGTATATTTTATTGGGCTTATTTGCCAAATAACTAAATAAAAAAGAAAAATTAGATTTTGGGAAAGAGAGAGTAAAAAGAATAGAGAGATAGGAAGAGAAAGTAGAAGAGAGGATGGGAATTTGGTTATTTAGTGGATTAAGTTTTTTTTGGTGTTATAGGGCCTAATTTCCCTATTTTATTTTGTAATAATTTTTTTTTGCTTTTTGTAATTAAAATTAAAATAAATATAATGATAACCGGAAGTAGAGGTCGATAAGAATTGAAAATAATACAATCTTGGTTAGCTAATTATTTACGTTGCCTTTCATGCAATCTTTACGTATATGTAAAACGGACGAACCAATCTATTATACTGTCCAGAGATATTTGTTTTCCGACTTTTCCCCCCTTGAGTCAACCACTCCAATAATTTGAGATTCGTATATACTAGTATTGTATATTGCAGATTCCAATATCTCTGGAACTTTCGCAGAGTGATAAGAGTCATAGGCCAAAAAGTTCGATTGTTGGGGAATGGGTGGAAAAGTAGTGAAGAATGCAGTTAATGGTTTTGTCCAAAAATTCATAAACTTTGCCTTTTGAATTTCAGTAGAGCCAATCTTTATCTCTATGCGATAACGTGATTATTGTAAAAAAAAGTCAAAGTCAGTTGGAAATATGATGTTTTGTCGTAAGTGATCGGTGATCTTCTGATTTGTGCTATCTCCAACAGTGATTAGATATTTGATTCTATTAATATGAGAAGTAGTCGATATTTTCAATTAGTATAGTGCTTATACACGTCTCAAATCATGATGCTACATCATTAATTTGAGTTGTCATAGTTTAAAGGTTATACCGTAGCATCTTTGTGGTTAGTTTGGACTTCTGTATACATATGATAATGAATTTGCTAACTACATATACACTTGCATTCTTGTAAGCAGATAGTTACTTCTATAAAATCTATACCAAGTTCGTGAAAACGAAAATACCCATGATTAGTAATATCATAATCTGGATTGCAACAGTTGAATGAGACATGTGCCGTCCAAGTGGGGTTAGAGACCTTGATGCAATGGGCATTTAGGCATGATATTTTTATAGGAAGGTAGCTTAAGATATGCAAGTAGTGGCTTGAAATGCTTTGGCTTTGGAGCCACATATATAAAATCATAATAACGTTAATAGTAGTGCATTAGAGCAAAGTTATGACAATACATATAACTAAAGCAAACAGAAAACAAATAATTAAAGTTTGATGTTGAGTGTCACGAATAAATTGGGTAAGTACGGTGGTTTTCCCACAACTAATCTTGGATTAAGCTTGTTAGGTGAATTCTACCAAACTCATTGTCTATTATATATTTTAATCATATACTTATATATGAATTAAGCTCGTTAGTTCCAATTCAGTTTAAATTTGGTTTGTTAACACATGTGTGAAGTCTGCATGATAGCTCTTATATCTCCTGTGTAAATGTATATTTCATTGTAGTTGTCTTATATCATTCATCTTCGTTAAACCCTCTGGACTTAACCTGAGATAAGTGGAAAGAAGTAAATATAAATGGTTTGACATAGAGTATTAATATTTGTAAGCAATTTTGAATTATTGGACCATGGCATTACAAATGAAGTTCTTAGTCAGATGAAGTCTCTCTAAAAACGTTCTGCTTACACAATTACTTTTAAAATGACATTTGAATATCTCAGTATAGCTAACGAGATTCGAATGAATTTACATCTCAATTATATTGATAGATTTTCATCGATTATTTACATTACAAGATTGGCGATACTATACTCTCCATAACGAAATGCGTATATATATAAAATTCATATATCATGTACAGAAAATATTAAAAAATACAAAGTAATAATAACTTTATGATCACGTCAAACCAAGCCATCTTTAAATCATGTAAACTCCCACCAGTATTATAAAATAAGAAGTAATAAAGACGCACACTCTCACACGTTTAAAGGAAAAAGCTTGTTAACAGTTGAACCAGTAAATTGGGATGAAAAAGATAAATATTTGTTGGCTCCTTGTAAGTGGGATCTGCGTGGCCCAAAGTGGGTTCGACTTCGAATGGCCTGGGTCGAAGAGGGGACAAGTGGAGGGTCCGACCACACCCTAGCCACGTGCATCGCCGGCCCAAGGGCTTGTCTCGTGGTCCACTTCTGCACCGTAACCCATATCTTAACAGTTCCCATCTTCCGCATGATGAACATATTGTAAAGTGCAAAAACACAAAACTAATAAAACGAACTAACATACCCTGGCGAAATTGTTTTCATATGTCTAGCTTATTTCTGTTAAGAATTTACTTGAAAGTAGAACTCAGGACAAGAAAAAGACAAACTATCAATTCTATCCCATTAACATATACATGTTATTACAAATTCCACCAAGGAAACTGTCACCATTTACATCCATACTATTGCTTTCTTTTCTTTTTTTTTTTTTTTGAGCAACAGACAAACATATTCTTCTTATTGAATTTAATGTTACAAATTCCACCCAAAAAACTGTCTCTATTTAGATCCATACTATTGCTCTCTTTTCTTATTTTGATTAAAGGGCCACTGCTTTTATTTCTTTTATCAAATACGTGTTTTCGATAACGACAAATTCATGTATCTTATTCTATACACATAGCAAATGTAATACGATATTTTCTTCATCTAAAGAGATTTTTTTTTCTTAGGAAAGGTGTTGGGATTCGTGTTGGCTAACTGTAATTGAATTTATAGTACTCTTTAATCCGTATTAGGCTGGAGCGATAACGTTAACGTTGGAGAAGAATATGCTTTCTTTTTTGCTAAAAAGAATATGTTGCTTTCAAACAACAGGCCTCCAAATTTTTTAAAAAAAGTTACATAAAGATAAGCCTCCAAAAATATATTTTAGATTTTCAAACCGATAAAAAAAAAGTTTTATATAAGATATTGTTACAAGCCCCCAAAATATCAGGACTGGCTCTGGTTGCTTTAGTTCTTTATTAAATAGTGAGAATAATTTGTTTTTAGGTTTGTGTGTAATTATGTTACTAGTATTCTTTCAAAAAGAAAAATAAATATTACGGTTTTTATTTATTTGATTTTTGATTAGTTTTTTGACATTATGGTTGTTCTATTTTCAAATTTAAGGAGGTAGTAATTTATTTCTATTATTAGTTGTGGAAGTACATGATGGATGAACCCCTCAATTTTCACAAAAGATACAAAGAATAACCGAAGAAAAAATATATCAAGAAAGATAGTGGATATTATTTTAAAAACAAATATTAAATGGAAAAATCCAAAGGAACATCATATCCGAGCAACATAGAGTAGTCATCCCATTCATCATTATCTTCATCGCCATTAGTCATATCCTTAGGCATTCTCCAGCTCTTAGCAACCTCAGCCTCATTCCCATTTGTGAGCAATTCCAATACCTTAATTAGACAATACATAATCACAAAACCATATACATTTCAATCCAGTTTTTGGACCGTTTGGCTGCTGGTATACATTACAATATGCATGTAACCAACCTGAGTCATGGTAGGTCGTAAGATCGGCGATTGTTGGACACAATGTGACGCTGTCAGTACAAGCCTGTTCATCTGTTGATAATCGTACTTATCTTGCAGTGTCGGATCAACCAACTCTCTTGTGTTACCTGCCTCCAACGCCGGCTTGGCCTGTCAGTGATAAAAAGTCAACGATAAAATCTATAAGTCAACCATAGGGTTTCGTCTCTTGTCTTGTAAGGCAAGTAACTAGGTATGGCAAGAATCATACCCATAAGAGAATGTGTTTATGAGAATGATTCACTGGTCTTCGTCCACTTATGATTTCAAGAAGGAGAATACCAAATGCGTAGATATCAGTTTTCTCGTCTACGGTTCCTTGCATTAAGGACTCTGGGGCTAGATAACCGAACGTTCCTTCAACCGGTATAACCGCATGGTGAGTCCATTTGTTAGGCAGCCATTTCGCCAATCCGAAATCAGTTATCTGCTCAACAATAATCACATCCAATTTTCACACACGAATAACTAAATCAAGTTGCAAGAATGACAAGAAAGTTCACCTGCGGTTCAAAATCAGGTCCAAGTAAAACATTGGAAGATTTGATATCACGGTGGATGATCCTATGGTTGCAGCGTTTGTGAAGATAATGAAGCCCTCTTGCAACTCCAACTGCAATCTTGTACCGTATAGGCCAATCCAACGACCCGTTTTCCTTCTCTGTTCCGGTTAAGTATTCAGTGTCAAAACTATATATTGTCTTTAGAATATTATGATATTATTATTACAATATGAAAGTAATTTTAAGTTAGATTACCGTGCAAAGCAGAGTACAAGTTTCCGTTCTCAGAGAACCTGAAGACAAGATAGAGACCTCTCTCAACACAACAACCTAAGAGAAGAGCAGTGTTGGGATGAGAGACATGACTTATGATGCCTAGTTCCGTAAGAAACTCTTTCTCCTTGTTCATGTCACCACTCTCTTTCGTTAATCTCTTCACTGCGATTCTTCTCCCATCACATAGATCTCCTCTGTACACCTCAGAGTACCCTCCTATACCTACTATGTTCTCTACAATTCAGCCAAAAACGTTGATTAGGTTTATTCTATAAAACCATTTGGTTTAATGCTTTTGATTCAAAGTTTTATAATTTAGTTTCTTAAATACTAACCTTGATTAAAATCATTTGTGGCTTTAGATATCTCGTTGTAAGTAAAGCATTCAATTAGAGGTTTAAGTTTAGGGTTACTCTTAGTCTCTTTTCTTGTCCATTTCCTCAACGGAGAGTTCATGATAAGTGAAGATATGAATCTATAGGGAGACATCGGCCTATGTTTGGGTTTTTCTGAAGGTGAAGCGAAGCTAGAAGAAACCATTGAACTGCTGAAACTTGAAGCATCATCGCCTGAGGAGCTAGTCAGATCTCTTGATAGAATGCTTAGTACGCTACGCGGTGAATACTTCTCACTCTTTATGTCTGAGAATAATATAGTTGTTAAATCTTTGCATCCTCTGAATAAATCTTAGAACCAAACATACTCAAGATATTATTATGATCTGACCTCGAGAAATATCAGAGCCAGAGAAGCAATCTTTATGCGGTTTTCTTTGGTTTCCGACAAAAACAATAGAGCAGCTTGATGGAGCAAAGTCCGAGACATACCTTGTGATCTCATTCCAAATCCTAAATCAAGAAAAGCAGAACGACTAGTTAGTACAAGGATTATAAATTGGGTCCATGAGTTTCTAAACTAAACCCGAAAATGTACGGTTTATTACCTGTATGCGTGACTGGTTGGCCGGGAAAGAACAAGATAGTGAGCAGAAATTGACTTGACTTCATTGATTAGTCCTCTTCCGATGTTTGAGCTAAACCCTACCTTGGCTTCCAAGTTCACCTATTAAGTTGGAAAATAATTTTGAAAAACCAATTTGTGTAATGTAGCATTATTAATATTGTTCAAAACATATATTCTTATTTTTTTGTCAAAGTTCAAAACATATATTCAATACTATAAATTTCCAAAGGGATATGAAGTTCTCAATTCTCCGAATTTTAGGAAAATTAGAACCTGATTCTGGTTTTGTTTTTTCTAGGTTGCGGTAATGAGGTCGAAGTAAACCTTTTAATTATAACTAGATCTCGACCCGCACAACCGTGCAGATGTTATTTTTAATTATATATATATATATATATATATATATATATATATTAAATTGATAATGGTATAAATTTTTAAGTTTAATATATTTCAAATGTAATAACTTATAGTTTACATGTTGTAAATAATCGATTGTTTAAAACTGTCACATGTATTTTTTGTCTCTTATTATATATTTATCTTATTGTATTTATTTTTATTTATTAAACAAATTAATATGTGACAGATTGTAAACAATAAAATATACTTATTAATGCTTAATAATATATAGTTCAATTCTAATTACGAAATTTGTAAAAATTATGATATTGTTAAAATATTTAAATCAGATAATAAATTTTAATATGATTGATTGTGATTATATAATAGATAAAAATATAATAGAAATATTTATATTTCATTTTCATTTATATTTCAAAACTAACTACGAAATTAGTGAAAATATATACATATAATTTTTGAAAATTAAGATCTTCTTAAAATCTTCTTAAACAGATTTTTTTTTTTTTTTTTAAATGAAAAAATATCAAAAGATATGGTGGTTATGTTTCCGGTTTATTATGAAACAAATTATATTATTCATGTTATATATAAGTTATATTATTATTAATAATAAATGATGTTAACTGATTTTAAAAAAAAACCCACACATAATAATATTAGAGTATATTTTTTCATTAAATAGATTGTTTCAAAATTTCACATGTATTCGTTTATTTTTCTTGTTATATTAGTATTTTATTACTGAATAAATAAATAATAAATAGAAATAGAATCTGGTAGAGTATTAAAATATTATCATCTGCAAGATAATGTAATTTTTCACTAAATAAGATAGTTAGAAATTTTAAATTTATAAATTCTTATATTAATATTATAAAAAAATAGTTAATGTTTTAGTTATATATATATATATATTATTAATTTATTTATTTAGATTTAATTTTAGTCATATATGTCAATGTTTCTTTAAATATTTCCAATAAAATAATTTATAGTTTACATGTTGTAAAATGTCTAAAACCATCACATGTATTTGATACTTATTATTATATATTTATATTATTGTATTTGTCTTTAGTTTTGAAAAAAATTAATATGTGCATGAAAAAACATATTTCATAATTATTTTTGTATTTAATTTATGTTGAATTTTTATCTGCCCTTTAAATATTGCATAATAATATTTCATTGCTAATTACAAAATTAGTGAAATATTTACATACATATATATATATATATATATATATATATTTTAAAATTAATATATTTTTAAAATTATTTAGATAGACATAATAATTCTATTTTAATATAATTTATTTGGATTGTATAATTGATAAAAAATATAATAATTTGTTCATTTTAAATACAACAATTGAATATATTAGTGTATAATAATATTTCAAAACTAATAACTAAATTAGTTAAAATATTTACATATAATTTTTGAAAATTAAGTTGTGTTAAAATATTTATAAACAGTTTTTTTTCGAATTTTTGATAAATATATATATATACATATATATATATATATGATTTAAATATAAGTTGAATTTCATATATTGTTATTTTTATTTATGAAATCCCGAAAATATTGGGAAGTTATTGTTTTTTATATAATATTAAAATTATTAATGATAGAATAATGTACTATATTCTATTTAATATAAAGATTAATGATGATTGAAAATGTCATGTGACTAATTCTAGTTATAGTCCATTTTGTTAAAAATCACACATGAATTACAAGTCATGACTTCTGTTTTAATATAACACTAGATTTTGACCCGCGGTTTCAAACCGCGGGATAATGTTTCGAAATATTCTAAATTTCTTTGATATAAATTTGTATTTTTATGTATCTACATTTAGATGTTATAAATGAAACGTTCTATTGAGTATTTTAAAATCCGTTCCGACCCGCTATTAAATCGAAAAATTATGTGGTCTCATATGTAATCCGGTTTAGATTTCAATAAAATAATATTTAAAATTTTTATAAAACTCATAGCTGCAGCTAGTACCTAGGATCTGCCTATCGGTTGAACCTACAATTTAATGATTTATGTTTGTAAGTTTAATTTTGTTATTCACATGTTATTAGATTTTTTTTATGTTTTTTTATGTTTTAAATTTAAAAGTTAATTTCATTAATCGCATTAGAAATGTAAATATTTATTAATTTTAATTTTTTATTATATATATAATTATATTTTAAAACTAATTAAACTGTTGAGCCATACTCTCTTGCATCAATTTATGTTTTAATGTAGTTTTTTATGATGTAATTGTGTTAATATATTTTTGAATTAGTTAATATTTTATAAATATATTATTTGTGTTTAAATAACCCGTAAAACTATGTTCATAAAATATCAATAGTAACATGTTTATCATATAATAAATATTAATAGTATCGAACTATTACTATTTTTATCATATATATATATATAATTTTAATACTCTAACTATAAGAATTATATTTTTATATATTTAGTGAGGGTTTTGAAGAATTTTTTTTTTTGCATTTGGATTAATACATAGATGTATATATACAAACTAATAGACATATATCATTATTTATTACATTAATAACTAAAATATAATTAATTTATTATTAAATTTCGTATTAGTATAAATTAAATTCATTAGTTTAAAAAAAATAGATTAGTTAGTTAGCTCCTTAATTTTAGGCATGATGTATATTTAATATTAATTAAGTGAAATATAAGTAGAAATAATAGAGAAGTTAAATATAGAAAATAATATAAATAAATGATATGGAACAACCTAGATTACTTGCAAGTAGATAAAAATTGCTCCTGTTTTAATAGTATTGATATATTTTCTAGAGTGAATTGGGTAGAAACACAAAAACTATGTAGATACCATTGGTTGGGGGGAAAATGGTAGAGTTGGGGGGAAAAATTTTGGGGGGATTTTGTATATGGGATGCAAATATGGGAAAAGGTGTGTGTAGGAGGTGCAATTTCTCTATTTTCTATATAAGGCTATCGAGAAACCGGTTTGGTTTAGTTTAAAAATCCTTTTCTGCCAAATTAGAAAAAATAATATAATTTGGTCGTACTTGGTTCTGGCAACAAGTGTAAGCGAACTCTCCAAGCATGGAGATAACATGAGCTTTGGCACGGCGAATCTGAATCCTCTTCTTCTTTTTCATTGGAATTCTTTTTGGCTCCTCACCAACTGCAACAACGACATTTAGTTTCACCGTTATTAGAATAATCCTTTTAATATCTGAGAAGAAAACAGAGGAAAATATATATATATACTAACCAAGAAGATGAAGAGCAACAACAGTATCACTTGGTTTAGCAAGAACATTGATGGCCCAAGATAGAGCGTTTTGGCTCTCGTCGCGGTCCAACGAGATTGCCACAAGGATCTTGTTACTACCCTCTTCTGAAGAAGTTATCATTTTGTATTTGTTACGTTGTCTCACTCTAGCAAAGGTTGGAATATTTGAGAACACAATGAACAAAGTGTTTTTCTTTCTTGGGGAGATAATAAGGAAAAGAGAAACGTTTCGAGATTAATAAAGAGTGTGGAAAAGGGATGATCATTGCATGAGATAATCATTAGCTGTGTATATGAGTCTTGACGAAGAAGCATACAGCGCAATAAGCCCAATGATATTTCTTTGGCATAAAATATGTGGAAAAGGAAAGTTTAATTAGGGTTGAGAGTTAAAAATAATTTCTTTTTAGTTGGGCCATTTTCTATATTCCATTAACATTAATTCGGAGTTTTAATTTTGATATGATGCTTGTCTAGTTTTTAGATTTTTTTTTTGTCAACGTCTAGTTTTTAGATAGTTTGAGTTCAGAGTGATGAATGTGTCTGTTATCATCCTATAACACGAGTAACCTATCAGAGTTTTCTTTAAGAAACCAAAATATTGAGATAATAAATTGTTTCTGATAGAGCATAAAATAAACTAAAATATCATAAACGGTTTACAAACTTGGGAAAAAAAAATTAAAGGTCAGAACAATCAACAAAATGTTAATCTGAACTGTCAAGTTAGGGTAAGTCACTAATCAAATTATTGCTAGTAAAGCTAAACAAACACATTGTTTAATAATATGTGTTATATAATATAGATTATTAGAGACAATGATGGACTCTGAAGTGAATGTGGTTGGATGATTTGTGGTGTAAGCAAAGGCGAAGTGACAATGTTTCTTGTTGTTGGTTCTCAGTGGTCTCGTCTCATGCTATTGATTCTGTCTTCCTGACAAAGCCATTGTTGCTCTTTGGCCGTTACCTTCTTATTATATCCGCTGAGCTTGTATATAAATCATACACACGATGATTAGATGGTAGTTTGGGATCAATGATTAAAAAACCAGGTAGCGAAAAAATGAAATGAAAAATTGTTTTCAAAGAGTTGGTAGAGGAAACTGTGAGCCATAGATGGCAATCCCAAAGAGGGAAGATATATATTTAACTTTTTACAATGAATGAAACTTTGAGAAGACATTATGTCTTATAATGTGTAATATATAAAAATGAATTTAAGGGTAATAATAGAAATGGACCAAGAAGTACTATCAACAAACAAGACGTTGAATAATATAATTACATGTGAAATATGGACACGAGATTACTTGGCCTTGTTTGTCTTATACTACACAACACTAACCTCCGTACACATCACACACACGTGTATTTGATCTCTCAAGACTCACGGTCTTACAGTTAGGCCAACATTAAAATATAGTTTTAACGATTTTTTTTGTCAACTAGTTTTAACGATTTAATACTGATACTTTGAAGTTAAAATCTTTTTGGATTTTCCTTTCCTGATCGTTTAATTTTTTTTTCACAGAATAAACCGTCTTTTTAATGAAAAATGATGAAAAATGTAGCATAGATTCTACTAGTTTTATTTCCTCTATTTCATAATAAAAGTCATCTAGACACATTTAACATAGACTAAAAAATAATAATATTCTGATTTATCCTAATTTATTATACAAATATTTAAATAAAAATCATTTAACTAAATATATATTAATTATGTAAAAGGGTAAGAAAAAGATTTAATGTGAAAATTACAATGAAATGTAGAATGTCATTTATTTTGAAACAAATAAAAAATTGAAATGATCAGATGGTGTATCATTTAATTCATTTAAATAAATTCTAATTGACACCCTTTTATAACAATTAAACATAATATATTTCTCTATTATCTTAATAACTTATATATACAACATAACTAGGTTATTGAGTGATTTGTATTTTATGGTTCACAATTGGAAATGTTTTCAAGATAATAAAAAATATTGTAATAAGATATTTATTTTAAAAATCACTCACTAGGCATGGTTGACTGGTTGTTCACTGGTTGTAATGTTTATCACGAAAAGAGGAACTATGTTAAGAGTTCTCTCAATATGATTTCAAACATATTTAAACTTTTGTGAGTTCGTTAAACAATAAGGGGGGGGGGGGTTATTGGACAAAGAATTCTTGAGGAATTATTAAATTTGGAGATTCCATTGTTATTGGTTTGTGAATTTATAAAATCTGAGTAGAATTCATTGTTATTGGAGTGATGATTTTTAGATTCCATTCAAAATCCTTTGTTATTGAAAAAGTTTAGTTTTCATTGATTTAAAAATTCTATGAAAGTCTATTGTTATTGGAATGTAAATTTTCTTTGTTTTTGTTCATAAAACTCAACTTTGAAAATATCATCTATACCTATAAGATATTTGAAATCAATGTAATAAAATAAACTAACATACAAAAAGAAAAAAGAAATTGAAGAATGAAATAATACAAATAACAACTTTAACATAATACAAATCACAACTTAAGAAAGTAGAAAATAATATTAAATTTTTTAAAAATTAAAATTGTAAGAAATAGTTTTAAAAATCATTTTCGAATTTAAAAAGGTTAAAAATTGAAAAAAACGAAAAAAATAAAAAATCGAATTGGAAACATATATTTTGAAACTATAAAATATATTTTTATTATTACTTATATATCTATAAAGTAAGGAGAAGAAAATAAACTTTTTTTTTTCATTTTTCTTTTTGAGATCCTTTTTGTTAAAAAAAAACTTAAAAAGAGTTGTTTAATAAGATAATTACCCTAATTGAAATGATTCTCTTTCTCTTACATCATTAATTTTTTACTTTAAAAGTTAATAACAATCAATATGATTCTATACACATTAGTGAAAATCTATGCAAAACAATTTGATAAATTTGTTAAATTTTGCTAACTTGTAAAATCCTCTGAACTATTAGAATTATCAAATTTCACCAAAATTCATGTTCCAATAGCCCCTCCCCCCCTAAGAATATCCGCTAATTTTTCCACAAACCCTAGAAACTAGTTTTAAGTTTCGGTTCGAAATACCAAATTATTGAAAATTTAGTTTAGTTAATGGCTGGATCAATGTTGACCTAAAACTATTGTTAGGCAACAAAGTGAAAACACCTACAATGGGTCCAGTCGGAAAACAATTTGAGCCAATTTCTTTCACGGCCTTTTTTTAAAGCCTTTTTCATTTTGATTTTTGAGATCCTTTTTGTTAAAAAAAACTTAAAAAAAGTTGTTTAATAAGATAATTACCCTAATTGAAATGATTATCTTTCTCTTACATCATTAATTTTTTACTTAAAAAGTTAATAACAATCAATAGGATTCTATAGACAATTAGTGAAAATCTATGTAAGACAATTTGATAAAATTTGTTAAATTTAGCTAACTTGTAAAATCCTCTGAACTATTAGAATTATCAAATTTCACCAAAATTCATGTTCCAATAGCCCCTCCCCCCCTAAGAATATCCGCTAATTTTTCCACAAACCTTAGAAACTAGTTTTAAGTTTCGGTTCAAAATAACAAATTATTGAAAATTTAGTTTAGTTAATGCTTTGATCAATGTTGACCCAAAACTATTGTTAGGCAACAAAGTGAAAACACCTACAATGAGCCCAGTTGGAAAACAATTTGAGCCAATTTCTTTCACAACCTTTTTTTAGAGCATTTTTCATTTTTCTTTTTGAGATCTTTTTTGTTAAAAAAAACTTAAAAAGAGTTGTTTAATAAGATAATTACTCTAACTGAAATGATTCTCTTTCTCTTACATCATTAATTTTTTACTTTAAAAGTTAATAACAATCAATAGGATTTTCTATACACAATTAGTGAAAATCTATGTAAAACAATTTGATAAAATTTGTTAAATTTAGCTAACTTGTAAAATCCTCTGAACTATTAGAATTATCAAATTTCACCAAAATTTATGTTCCAATAACCCCCCCCCCCTCTAAGAATATCCGCTAATTCTTCCACAAACCTAAGAAACTAGTTTTAAGTTTCGGTTCGAAATACAAAATTATTGAAAATTTAGTTTAGTTAATGGTTGGATCAATGTTTACCCAAAACTATTGTTAGGCAACAAAGTGAAAACACCTACAATGGGCCCAGTTGGAAAACAATTTCAACCAATTTCTTTCACGGCCTTTTTTTAGAGCCTTGTTCATTTTTGATTTTTGAGATCCTTTTTGTTAAAAAAAACTTAAAAAAGTTGTTTTATAAGATAATTACCCTAATTGAAATGATTCTCTTTCTCTTACATCATTAATTTTTTACTTTAAAAGTTAATAACAATCAATAGGATTTTCTATACATAATTACTGAAAATCTATGTAAAACAGTTTGATAAAATTTGTTAAATTTAGCTAACTTGTAAAATCCTCTGAACTATTAGAATTATCAAATTTCAACAAAATTTATGTTCCAATAACCCCCCCCCCCTAAGAATATCCGCTAATTCTTCCACAAACCTTAGAAACTAGTTTTAAGTTTCGGTTCGAAATACCAAATTATTGAAAATTTAGTTTAGTTAATGGTTGGATCAATGTTGACCCAAAACTATTGTTAGGCAACAAAGTGAAAACACCTACAACGGGCCCAGTTGGAAAACAATTTGAACCAATTTCTTTCACGGCCTTTTTTTAGAGCCTTTTCCATTTTGATTTTTGAGATCCTTTTTGTTAAAAAAAACTTAAAAAATTGTTTAATAAGATAATTACCCTAATTGAAATGATTCTCTTTCTCTTACATCATTAATTTTTTACTTTAAAAGTTAATAACAATCAATAGGATTCTATACACAATTAGTGAAAATCTATGTAAAACAATTTGATAAAATTTGTTAAAATTAGCTAACTTGTAAAATCCTCTGAACTATTAGAATTATTAAATTTCACCAAAATTCATGTTCCAATAGCCCCCCCCCTAAGAATATCCGCTAATTCTTCCACAAACCTTAGAAACTAGTTTTAAATTTCGGTTTGAAATAACAAATTATTGAAAATTTGGTTTAGTTAATGGTTGGATCAATGTTGACCCAAAACTATTGTTAGGAAACAAAGTGAAAACACCTACAATGGGCCCAGTTGGAAAACAATTTGAGCCAATTTCTTTCACAGCCTTTTTTAGAGCATTTTTTATTTTGCTTTTTGAGATCATTTTTGTTAAAAAAAAACTTAAAAAGAGTTGTTTAATAAGATAATTACCCTAACTGAAATGATTCTCTTTCTCTTACATCATTAATTTTTTACTTTAAAAGTTAATAACAATCAATAGGATTCTATCCACAATTAGTGAAAATCTATGTAAAACAATTTGATAAAATTTGTTAAATTTAGCTAACTTGTGAAATCTTCTGAACTATTAGAATTATCAAATTTCACCAAAATTAATGTTCCAATAACCCCCCCCCCCCTAAGAATATCCGCTAATTCTTCCACAAACCTTAGAAACTAGTTTTAAGTTTCGGTTCGAAATACCAAATTATTGAAAATTTAGTTTAGTTAAAGGTTGGATCAATGTTGAACCAAAACTATTGTTAGGCAACAAAGTGAAAACACCTACAATGGGCCCAGTTGGAAAACAATTTGAACCAATTTCTTTCACAGCCTTTTTTTAGAGCCTTAATAAAGAGTTTTTTCGTGGAGTCAGAGAGAGCCAAGTTCTCGAATGTTTATCTCATACAACATTTTCCCAAAAAAGAAAGAAAAAAAGAGAACAAGATAGAATGGAAAAAAAAGCTACTCAACATCGTGAATTATCCCTTGCATTTCAACTGTTTATCCATTAGACTTGATCATGGTGATAAAGTTACTCCCTTAATAAAGAGTTTTCTCATTCCATGGAGTCAGAGAGACCAAGTTCTCGAATGTTTATCTCCTACAACATTTTCCCAAAAAAAAAAAGAAAAAAAGAGAACAAAATAGAATGGAAAAAAAGCTACTCAACATCGTGAATGATCCCTTGCATTTCAACTGTTGATCCATTAGACTTGATCATGGTGATAAAGTTACTCCCTCTAAGAGAGTAGAGAATCGCAAGAGTTTCAACTGTCACCGCCGAAGCAACAAAGCGTCTCAACGCTGATTCTTTCACGGCCTAGTAACCAATTAAGTGGTGATGTATTACAAGATGGTTCAGAAACATTTTAACACCTAAAATCTACGCTCAACATCTCCTTTTTTATTGTTTGAGGAGACCAATATATAAACAAACTTTAGTTCATGTGTTAATAACAAGCATGACATTGCTTACTTGTCATTACCATGTTTCACTTCAGCTCTTTTTTTTAAAAAAACACCTTCCTTGACTAGAATATTTACTTTATATGCCATTGCACAAATTATATAGTTCCTCTAATTACAATAATAATGTTTCGTGTACATCAAATGAAAAGAAATTTAAGGACACTGAACATATATGTATGTTTAGAGGCAGGTAATCCCCCCCAAAAAATATCTATATATTAAAATTTATAATTTTTAAATATTAAGTTTTAAAGGTGAATGTTTTAGTTTTCATGTTTTACTATTCAAAATTAGAACTATATATTCAAAATTATATTTTTTAAAATATTAAGTTTTAAAGGAGAATGTTTTATTATATTTGAAGATCCTTAGTATATAACAATATATAATCAATCATACTTAGTTATAAGAATATATAGTCAATTATTTTGTAATCCTTCAAATATTAAGTTTTCAAAATTTCAAAATACTATAAATATTTTCATAATTAAAAGCATATAATTAAGAGGATCGGTAATTACCAGATTACAAGTTGACTCAGTGAGTATTGTATTCGTACATTTATTACTATGAATTAATTTGGAGAATTACTCGGTAATTACCGAAAAAGATTCATAATTTGCTTTGATTTATTTCAGAATATTAATGACATATTGGAGACTGAGTCAACTTGTATGAATGAAAATTAATGGAATAGAAATTCACAATTTTCAATTTTTATGAAATTAATATCAAGTACGATTAGGTAAAATTGATGGACTAATCATGGATCAATTTTTTCAGCAACTAATGATATAAGTTAAGTTTGCCAAATTTTCTTGCAATGTTTCGGTTGGATATCAGTTTGCAACTATGTCATAATTGTTTTGATAAAATGCACGTTGTCCTCTCTAATTACAGAGTTGTTATAAAAAAGTTATATTTTGTTTCCATTTTGTTCTTAGCAAAAAAAAATTATATCGCATTTGAATCGTTGCGACATTGTGTGACTTTACTACATATATGATTAATTGATATGATTTACAAAATTTATTTATTTTGGTTTAGATTTAAAATAAAAATAAATCTAGAACCAATTAATATCAATTTACAAATATTCTAATTATATTGAAAATAATAACTTACTTGGTGGATAATTTTAAATTTATTTATCTTTGTTTAGATTTAAATAAAAAATAAATCTAGAACCAAATAATATTTAACAAAAATATTACAAATGTGTATATCAATATCTATGTTATCATAAAAAGTTAGTGACATTTATAGTACCTGTTCTACGTGTTTTTACTTCATCTCAATATCTTTCTCACTAAACTTGATATGCAATTTAATATGTTTGACCGAAATAAAGACGGTTATTATTTCTCATAATACATTACAAATCATGATTATGACATTATGATAATGGTCATCAATGCTACAAATCATAATTATCTCATTATTTTGCACTTATATTAATTCAATTTTATGTATTTAGGCGAATTACTAATGTCAATCATGTCATTAGTATTTCTAATATTATGAATTGATATTACGAAGTACACAAAATTAAAAAGTAAAATCCATAATAAATTGATGCAACCCCTTAACTTAAGCATGAATACGTTGAGATTAAGAAATCTCAATAAATGTTAACAAACTAATAATGTTATTGTTCATCAATTTGCATATGAATCGAAAAAGATAGGTTATGATTGAGTTTAACTAAATTCAGTTTGATATGAAATTTAATTTTTTTATGAAAATTTAAATAACATTATTTTAAGGAAAATATAATATATTAATGACATTTAAATTTGACCGTAATTTATGCAGTATAAAAAAATAGGAAACTGATATACACAATCATCATAATGTATTTTGGTTTCAGTTGATATAAGAAAATTATTATAAATTTATTAAAAATCTCATGATTAATTATAAATCACACACAAACTTTTAGGGATGTACTTGAGAAACGATATTAAACATTTTTAAAAAAAAATTAAAAAATTTAACCAATTACACAAGTTGTAAATTACTTTTGCAGATTTACTTTCACAAAATTTATTTCAATTACACCTGACCAATGACACAAGGTCTTAAAAATCGAAATTTACCTTCTTATAAAGTGCAATGTCCTCCGGTCTTTCATTATATAACATGTAATATTTATGAATAGAATTTTTACCGTTATAATATCTATAGATCACAAATTATAGTTCTATTTAATTCATTCACTCCGCGCAAAGCGCGTGTATTACCTAGGTATCACCTAGTGAAATCTTATTTTAGGAATACTATCCGTGTTTTTAAAAAAAATTACTTGCCATCTTTAGATTTAAGAAAGTTATAATTTCATTACTAACTCGAATAAATCATTAGTACAACACATACCCACAAATTTGACAATTTTGTATATAGTCTTACCTATTTGGAACTCAATCACGGATAGATTAAACCAAGCCAGAAATTGCGACGCATATAATTACGACACTGATTTGAATAAGCCATATTTGTTCTTGACATTTACATAGGTTTTATATGACTTTCATATTTGTTAAGACAATTGCTACTTAATACCAAACATGGCAAGTATTTGGAATCGATTGACAAGCTAATTTTTTTATATTTATTGCCAAAGATTATGCCTCTAGCCGCTTTAATTATATGATACTACTCCTATATAAACTAATGAAGGGGTCACAATATTTCGTCGTTCACTTTAACTATAAAAAAATATCTTTAGAAGATATAAAAATGGTTGCAATGAACAACATTTCTGAGTTGAACCCTTTCAAGTCAATGTGGAAAGATGGGTTTGAATAATCCGACTATGGAAGCAGTATTCAACGGCGGGGGGTGAGACCATTGAGAAGGTTTTCGTGGATTCTAAAGTAAGTAATATGATTTAACAAATTGCTTAACAAATTGTTATATGACTTATATATATATATATATCTCCAAATTCTTACTTGATTATGTTCATCTTTGCTAGGGTGCGGAGAAGGAGTTGGTGACAGGGAAGGAGAGTGGCTGAGAGGAGGAGAAGTAACGGTGGGAGACCATTATTATTACTTTGTCTTATGAGAACCTAGCAACTTAGAGTCAGGGCAATGAATCCTTCTATAGTCGTAGTGACATTTTGCTTGGAGTACCGCTCTTGAATCTATGCTTTAGTTGTTGAGTTTGATGGTCTTTACTTTCAAATTTTTCTTTTAGAAGTCCAAAACTATATCACTCATTCAGCTGTTCTTAAGATTGATTTTTAGTAGATTAACTTTAGTTCTCTTAAGATTGACAACTCTTTTGTATATAAATTTGTACTTGCAATCATTAAAACTTTGAAACTTTATCTCTTGATGCACTAAAAGCAAGTCTTAAAATTTCAGAACCGTGGTCAGATAAAAGTGAAATTCAAGTAAAGTTCTGCTCCTCTATGTAATACAGTTTTTTTATGGGCTGTAAATTGTAACTTTCATTGCAGAATGGTACACATCTGAAGTTGCATCGAATAATATTGAAGCTGAGTGGAAATGTAAGTAAATTTCTTTCTAGCTTTTGTGATCAACGTATACCTGGTTTCTTACGTGGTTTCGTATTTTCTTTTTATTTCTTATTAAAATATTCTATATATTACTATAAAAAATGAATAACATATTATCAAAGTGATAAGATGATAGTAATAATATTTTTTTCTAAGTATTCTGAATTACTTAATTTTAATAGAAACCATTTATTTTACATCTAATAATATTTTTGTTTTGTTTCCACCTTACCAATATAATACTTTATATTTTTTATTTTCGAAATAATGATTGTTTCAAAAATATTATTATTACTTTTAAAAAGCGAACCTTTTAATCACCATCTAATCAAGGTTTTGAAAGAATAGATTCTTCAAAATATTTATTTTTTTGTACTTTAAAACTAAAGCTTCTATTAACATGTATAATAAAATAAATATTTTATTTTAAAACTTTTTTTTTTAAATTTTACATATTTGTAAAAGGAAATTAACTTATAAGTCAAGTATTTTTAAGAATAATAGACAAACTGTTAAAATTAAATAAATTACTAATCAAAATTTAAGGAAAACAAAAATGCATAAAATTTAAAAATAATCAAAAACCAAAAAAAAATCTAATCTAGAATCACCATTCATGTTTAAAAAAGCTAAAAGTTATTGCAAAATCAAAAACTAATTAAAATCCAAAAATTAAAATCTGCATACCAAAAAGCAAAATCTAAAATCTAAGTAACAATTGTCACTAAGTTTTCTTCTTTTTTACAGAATGGAAATAAGGAACCATTTTGTATATACATTTATTCCGCGGAAAGCGCGGATCACATAATAGTGTTGATAGTATTAGCATAATCAAACGTAAAATATGTATTTTGAGCTACTTAGCTGTGTATCTACGCAAATCGAGTCCTTACATAATTAAAAAAAAACTGCAACGATAACCCCATCTTTCATAACCGTGTGCCAAATTTTAAAATTTTGGAAAATAATCAAACTTAATTGCCGTATCAATTTATGTATCTTGATTTTGTCATAACAATTCACTTTCTATTTTAAAAACTGTTCTTATATCTATATTTATCAACCGTATGCTGTAATTTTAAAATTTTGAAATTTTGATAAACTTTCAGTTATATACAATCAATTTGACGTAACTAGGGTTAGATCAATTTTAGAAACGTGATCAAACTTTAATATATACAAGATTTTGACCCGCGCTTACAAAGCGATGGTTTATTATCCTTTTAATATTTATTTTTTTAAAAAATATTTATTAAATGTCATATTTTGATCCGCGCTTTCAAAGTGCGGATTTATGATTGGTGAAAATTTTATATAATCAAATTTATATAACCTGTTTTGTATATTTATTTATATAACTCGTCTCGTATATGTATTTTATGTTCGATTAAAACCATATTGTATATATAATTTAGGTTTTAAATTTTGAATTAGATATTTTAAATATAAAATCAATATAAATAGTTTTATAGTTTTGATCAGTGTTTTGAAATCAGACTTGGACCCGCGGTTGAACCAGTAAATCCACTGATCAAAGATAAATCCAATTTGAGTTTTGTGAAAGAAAAAAAATTAAAAACCCAAAAAAACTACTGAAACCGGAACCCGGTTACCGATTAAACTATTTGTTGTAATAGTAATTGTTAAAAATTACTATTATCGTGTTCCTTTTTAAATGACTATTTATTTTTAAAAATTTAAACTTCATTTTTAATGAATTAAGCTTGTATAGCTCTGATGAATTAATTTTATTATGTGGTTAATTTTTTATTGAAAAAAATAATATACTTTTAATAAAGATTTATACTTTCAATGAAAAAAAATCATTTTTATGAATGTTTAAATTATAATAAGAAAATAAAAAATAAAAATTATTTGTTTAATTTTTGTTCACTACACAAAATACTAAGAATGATTGAAAAAAAAATTATTTCAACTTGTAATTGGATATAATTTCTTAATCGGTCCAAATGGTCCAAGAGATATCTAATGTGGGCAGTGGGTTGGATCCGGAAAAATAATGGTCCAATACAGATGTGCTATTAATATTATTTGATTGCCTTTACTAAAACATGCAAAATGTTAGTTTTTAAAAATGTATATTAGTAAAAAATTCAATTTGCATTAGCTTTAATAGTATAGATACACCACTAATAAAAAACTATATTTTTCTGGTAGTACGCGATCATATAAAAACATGATCAAACTTTCATATATATAGTTATGTACATAAAATAATTGACTGGTAGTACAGAAAAAAAAATAATTTCATAGTAAATTCATGCAGTCCCTTACTTTACCAATCCTATGTAATTTAAACTGAAAAATATAGTTTTTATGTACATAAAATCATATGTTTGTATTTTTACTCTTTTTATATTTTTGCAAATACAAAATCTCAATGCTAATAGACGAAAATTATTGACTGACAGTACAAAATTTTCAAAAAGGAAATCCATAGTACGTTCATGCAAACCTTTCCCTTAAGAACTCTTCATAAATGTTAATGAAATATTATTAGATCAGTTCATGAATTTTCGAATGAACCAAAAATAACGCTATTTATGTCTTGATTAAGCTATATTTAATTTCTAATACACTGATATACCATTAGTTATGTATTATTTTGAAAAGAATATATGAGCATTAATATCATATCACCTTAATGTTGATTGTATCAGTTACGAAATATAAATAAAGAAGTTAATATATGATTGTCGTCAATTAAGCTCTAAATTTATTAATGTTTGGTTGTAAAATTGCTTGAGTACTAATGATTCATGTCAAGGTGTATTATATATTTAACAGATAGACATCAACTCGGTTCGTGCGATGGGTACTCATACATTATTGGGAGAATTGTGTTTTTTTTTTAACTTTTACTTCCAGTCCGGGTTAAGATTATCTGCAAGGGAAAGACAGAAGTTGGATCGAGGTTCCAGAAAATCAAAATTATAGTAGGATATGAAAAAGTGAGATTTTTATTTTTAAAACTTACATGGATTCATTATGTTAATTTTTTTTAATATTTTACTAACGCATTTTTACGTGTCTTAAGCAGAAAAATATCATACAAGCCACATTTTTCCTTATGTTGTAGTTTTTAAAGTTTTTATATACTTTTCCTTATAAGTTATATCTTTCATATTTTATTGTTATATTGCATATATTTGGTTTTATCTTAAAAAGCAATAATTCGATTGTCTATTTTTTCATTTTAACTGAAATTTATAACTAAGTTTATATAAATTTTTGCTTACCTCTAGATTTACTTTCACGTATTAAATTTTGATTACACCTAACCGATAACACAATTTTTTAAAGAAATATATAATTTACCATATATAAATATAATCAATTTAGTTTAATTTGTTATTATATAACATGTAATATATGTGACCCACACTTTTACCTTTCGGATATTTATAAACTAGTGGTTGGTCCATCCTACGGGCGGATGAGTTTACACTCAAACTATAATATGATTGATTTACGCATCATAATGAATTTGGGCTTTGAAAAAAAGAAATAAAAAAAGTATACAAGTAACGTATTCTCTCTCAAAACAAGGCGATGGTAATGGCGATCTAGGGTTGGATGGTTTCACGACGATGGGATCAAGGAATTGGGGATGGTTTACTCGAGATTGATGGATCTCGGACAAGGAGTTCTCCGGAAATTGTTTCTGAAGATCCGATCTGGCAATTTTCTCCGTCGATTGGGTTACGGTCACCAACAAAAGGAAAGGGAATATGTGCGGAGTTAAGGATTTTCATAAGAGGGGGAGATCGGATGTTAATTGGGAGAGATACTTTTATAGAATTGAAGGTGGATCGAGATAAAAGTTTCGATTTTTACTCTCCTACTTTACTGACAGAGATTGGAAAAACCAGTATTCGATTTCCTTTCATCGGATTTTGGAAACCAAAGATCTTTTTTTGGAAGGGAAAAGGGTTATTATTCCTGATTGAGTGGCGATCTGACTGGGTCGTACGATTGATATTTTTGATGATGGAATATATGATAATTACGAGCTCGATTTTGTTTTTTGGAAAATATTGACTGGGTTTTGGTATAAATGGACAAGGGAGTTGTTAATCTTCAATCTACTTCTCTTTTCTATCTCGCCTTCACAGTCTGATATAGATCGAGAACTTTACGTCTTGGTTACTATGGCGCAGGGGTCTTTAGTTGGTGTTTCTGGTGTTGGGAAGGATGGAGAGGGGATGAGGAAAAGGTTGAAGATTTCGGTTCCTCATTTCGATAACTCGGCACTCATCAAGAGGTACTCGAAGACTTTGATCGGGAGGTGTATGAACCCGGCGGAGCAAGAGATGAAGGCTTTGCTTCAAAAGATGCCAAAAATTTGAAATCTGGAAAACATGGTTACTGGTATCGATCTGGGAGATGCGCTGTTTCAATTCGATTTCGAGAGAGATGAGGATATCGTGGGGGTGTTGGAACATCAACCATACCATTTCGATTACTGGATGTTGGCGTTGGCTCGTTGGCAACCTAAGAAGCCTCGGAATTTCCCTTCGGAGATCACTTTTTGGGTTCACTTGAAGGGTGTTCCTATGGACTTTCGGACGGTCCCAATCTTTGAGAGCATTGGTAACGCCATAGGCAGGTCAGTGAGGGTGGATATAGACAACAGGCGTGTTCTCGTGGTAATTGATGGTTTCAAGGAACTTCACTTTGAGACCTCTTTGGATATCAAAGGCGGAGAACATTATGACGGTGAGGAAGCATGTGTTTCTCTGCGTTATGAAAAGCTCTTTGGCTACTGTGATATATGTTCCAGCTTATGTCACAAAGCGACGAAGTGTCCTCAAAACCAAAGGAAAGGTCCTGAGAGGAACTTGGAGAGCCGAGAAGGAAATGGTGGAAGAAATGTGGGAGAGAAACATGATGACAGGGCGAGGAGTTATAAGGGGGTTGTTATCAATGGGAATGCGGAGCACCAAAGCAAAGGAACGGAAGGTCGAGACTATCACGGAAAAGGGAAGGGAAAAGTCTTTGACGAACCAGACTCTAGGTGGGTTAAAGTGACAGACAAAGGCAACAAGAGATCATACAATAACAGAGGAGCCTACCAGGGAGGAGGGGAGCGCACTCGAAACGGAAATAATGATAAGAAGGATTGTGTAGAACCACAGCAACATGATGCTACTTTACCCAGTGCCACTCGGGAGGAGGTTCCAGAGGAGGGGGAGATCCATATGGAAGAACCAACCTTCACACCGGAAATGATTCCGATACCACCATCATAAGAGTTTCAGGATGCACTCACCAACACTCAGGCCGATGGAGATGAGGTAATTACGGATCCTTTAGAGGAAGAGAATGGTTTAAAAAAGGTTAAGGAATTACAAGGAGATAAGAAGGTGACTCTAGAGGATCCGATAGTGGATTTTGATGAGTATAAGACATTTTGTATGGAACATGGAATTGCGATGAGTACTGAGGCTTTTTATCAGGATTTTTCGGAGGAATTTTTTGATGAGGAGATTAACGAAAATGAAGGGGACTCAAGCTGTTACGAAATGGAAACAGAGGGTGATTCGGTTAAGGAGAAGGTTCTGGGTGCTGGGGAAATGGCTAAGCCGGAAGCTACTAAGAAGAAGTCTTCCAAAAAAACGGGAATCATGGCAGGAAGTTCAAAGATGAGGTTGGCTAATGCGCTTCGATCTCCATGCAAACGAGGAACAGCAAAACCAGGGGGAAGACAGGGAGTTTCAACTAGGAGAGTTGAGGTCAAGGGGGCTTCAAACCCGAAGAACAATCAACAAAAGGAATAATTTTATGGATAAAGTTTTAATAATAAAAACATCTTGCAACCAGGGTTCGGATGTGGGTTTCTTTCTATGTTTTTTAAAGGTTTCAATAAGTATTTGTGCCCTCTTTGGTTTAAGGGTTTTAGTGGGTTTATTTTTCATGTTGCTTTGGCCTCTTGCATTGTGGTCTTCTCTTATTAATCAAAGGAATAAAACTGGTTTGTTTTGTTATTGGCAATGGAGTTTAGTGGGGTCATTAAGACTTTCTTTATGTGTTACGTATGTGTTGGTATCAACAGGGGTGGTAATGACACAACGGTTTCATATGGTATTATGTTTGGATGTGGCTATATTGGTTACTATTGGACTCGGGTTTCAAGAGGCTAGGAGGATGAAACAGGAGAACTGTTGGGCCTCATCAAACTTGGCAGTTTTCCAGCAAATAAAAAGCTTCGTCGATGATAAGCTTAACAACGCAAGGGGACGTTTGGGATTAAGGAAGTTCTGGCCAGGAAACAAAATACTTTCGAAAAGGAACTTTGTCAATGAATTATGGTTACGGACGGGTTGTCGGAGGGATAACTTTTATATTAGATATTGAGTAGTTCATGGGAAGGAAAGGACTGATTTATTTTCTATGATTCCATATGTTTATAATGGTATTCTTAGGAGATTTTTACAATTTTGTAAGGCAAGCAAGTCTGTGACTGGGCTATTTGGTTCCGATTGGGTAATAATTACCGGGTCTCATCATACCCAATTCTTAAGCTCAAATGGACATCTTCAAGTTATTTTTTTATGAAGGTATTAAGTTGGAATTGTAGAGGCATGTAGCAAATGGACTATTAGTTATCTTCGGGAAATAGGGCTTTTTCATAAACCGGATTTTCTATTTCTGTCAGAAACAAAACAAGATTTTGCTTTTGTTCAAGGATTTCAATCTCATTTAGGATATGATAATGTAATAACGGTGGATCCGAATGGATCGAGTGGAGGATTGGCATTATACTATAATAATGAGTTCAACATCAACATACTTTATTCTAGTGCGAGGATGATTGACGTAGAGGCAGAGACATTAGGCAAGAAATTTTTTATGACATTCGTATATGGGGATCCAATCCAGAAATTACGAGATCAAGTGTGGGAAAGATTAACTCGCTATGGTATATCACGGGATGATCCTTGGTTCATTATTGGTGACCTCAATGAGATTACAGGGAACCATGAAAAGGAAGAGGGCCCTTTGCGAAGTGCAGATTCTTTTGTTTCTTTTAATAATATGATACGGAACAGTGGACTTTTGGAATTTCCGGCAAAGGGAAATAAATTGTCTTGGCAAGGAAGAAGAAAAGTTAATGGCAAATCAACAATGATCAGGTGTCGTTTAGATCGTGCTTTGGCGAACGAAGAATGGCATTCATTGTTTCCAAATTCACATACGGAATACTTGAAATTGGTGGGCTCTGATCATAGGCCGATAGTGGCATATCTAGAGGATAAGGTTGTGAAACGCATAGGGCAGTTTCGGTTTGATAAACATTGGCTTGGAAGGGATGGATTTCTGGAATCAATTAACAGAGGTTGGACAAAGGAAATGAGGAGTTCAGGGGGTACCAGGGGAGATGTCGTGTCACGGATTATTAATTGCCGGCACGAAATCTCTTCCTGGAACAAAAATAACCCCGCATATGAAAAAGATAAAATTGCAGAACTTCAAAAGGCTTTGGAGGAAGTCCAAACAGATGATAATAGATCACAACAGGATATTTTGGAGGTGTCTAGGAAACTACAAGAGGCGTATAAGGATGAAGAAGAGTACTGGCAACAAAAGAGTAGGAATACATGGAATACAGCAGGTGACCTTAGCACAAAAATCTTTCATGCTTTAACGAAACAGCGGCGGACGCGTAATCGTATTGTGGGATTATATGATAGCAATGGAAATTGGGTAGTGGATGATAATGGCATTGAGAGGGTCGCAGTGGGCTATTTCGATGAGCTTTTTTGTACTATGTTGCCTTCGGAATTTGATGAGTTTTTAGATGAATCAACCATCTATTTCTCAGCAAATGAACCAGCGACTTGTACAGCCTGCGTCAGAAGAAGAGGTGCGACAAGCATTATTTATGATGCACCCGGAAAAGGTACCGGGGCCGGATGGAATGACGGCACTTTTCTTCCAACATTCCTGGCACATCATTAAAACTGATATTTTGGAATTGGTAAATCACTTCATGATCACTGGAAAGATGGATGAGCGTCTAAACATCACAAATATATGTTTGATTCCTAAAACGGAGAGGCCGACAAGGATGACAGAACTTAGACCTATAAGTCTTTATAATGTAGGATATAAAATTATTTCAAAGGTATTGTGCCAACGGCTAAAGGCTTGTCTCCCAACTCTGATCTCGGAAACACAGTCGGCTTTCGTAGCTGGGAGATTGATTTCACACAATATTCTTATTGCACAAGAAATGTTTCATGGATTAAGGACAAATAAAGCTTGCCAAAACAAGTTTATGGCCATTAAAACGGATATGAGTAAAGCCTACGACCGAGTGGAATGGGGCTTCATTGAAGCATTACTTTAGAAAATGGGGTTTGAGGATCGTTGGATTCAAATGATGATGGAGTGTATCTCCTCAGTTCAATATAGAGTCCTTCTAAACGGTCAACCGCGGGGGCATATTATTCCGAAGAGAGGATTACGGCAGGGAGATCCATTATCCCCTTATTTATTCATTATGTGTACGGAAGCTTTAATAGCTAATATTAAAAAGGCAGAAATTGGTAAACAGTTGACAGGAATCAAAGTGGCAAGGGCTTGTCCGCCAATATCGCATCTGCTCTTTGCAGACGATAGCCTTTTCTTTTGTAAAGCGCAAAAGGAGGAATGTCACGTCATTTTGTCGATCCTTAAGGCGTACGAGAAGGTTTCGGGTCAACAGATTAATTTTCAAAAGTCATCGCTTCAGTTTGGACATAAGATCGATGAGGATACCCGTCAGGAACTTAGAGACATTTTGGAAATACAAAATAGGGGAGGAATGGGAACTTATCTAGGAATTCCAGAGGGTCTAGGTGGATCAAAAGTCCAAGTTTTTGACTTTGTCCAGGAACGCTTAAATAAAAGAGTAAATGGATGGACTTTTAAATTTTTTACGAAAGGAGGAAAGGAGGTCATTATTAAATCAGTGGTAATGGTTTTATCTAACCATATTATGTCTTGCTACCGAATTCCGAAAACGGTGATGAGGAAACTTACGAGTGCAGTCTCTCAATTTTGGTGGAGCTCTAGTGGTAACACGAGGGGATTACATTGGAAATCTTGGGATAAAGTTTGTTTACATAAGGATGATGGAGGATTGGGTTTTCGAGACCTGACGGATGTCAACACGGCTATGTTTGGAAAGCAATTATGGAGATTTTTAGAGAAACCAAACTCTCTATTTTCTCGTGTCTTTAAAGGTCGGTATTTTAGAAATACTTCACCCCTAGAACCGGCCAGATCATACTCGTCCTCCTATGGCTGGCGCAGTATAATCTCCGCTAGATCTCTGGTTAGCAAAGGACTAATCAAACGGGTGGGATCCGGATCTTCTATCTCAGTATGGAATGATCCCTGGCTTCCAACCAACCGCCCGAGACCAGCAAATAAAAAACAACATGTTCTCTTACCTGATCTTACAGTCGATTCACTCATTGATAACTCGACGCGTACTTGGAATTCACTGGTGTTACAGGAAATAATGGATCCTGAGGATGCAAAGATCGTTGAAAGTATTTCTTTAAGTAGGGTAAAAATCGCAGATCGTGATGGTTGGCACTTTACAAAGAATGGAAAATATACGGTCAAATCAGGATATCAAATCGAAAGAGCATATCCTGATAGAGGGGTAGAGATACTTGAATTTGGACCAACAGTTACGGATCTTAAAGCACATTGCTGGAAAGTGCGTTGTCCCCCAAATATGAAGCACTTTCTGTGGCAGTTGTTGTCAGGATGTATAGCTGTTAAGAAAAATTTAAAGGCCCGGGGACTTAAGGGAGATATTGGTTGTGATAGATGTGGAGCAGAGGAGGAATCTATTAATCATGTATTTTTTGAATGTCCACCAGCAGTTCAGTTGTGGGCCCTATCGAGGATTCCTTCGCATCCGGATTATTTTCCAGGACAATCTTTGTTCATGAACATGGATTATTTATTCTGGAGAATCAAACCGGCAATGGATGAGCATTATTTTGCGTGGATACTTTGGTACATTTGGAAAGGGAGAAATAATAAGGTATTTAGCAATTTGGACATAGACCCAACGGTTACTCTCAACATGGCTATGACCGAATCAGCACTCTGGATAGATGCACAACAATCTATAATTCAGAAGACTCATACCTTCGTGACGTCTGAGACGGATTTACCGGTCAGACCAGGAAGATGGTGCTTTACTGATGGATCTTGGAAATTGGGAGATACTTTTTCGGGTCAGGAATGGTATAGTACTTTAGAAGGATATGAGGGACTAATAGGAGCTCGCAATACAAGGGCAAGTCAATCACCATTACATACAGAAGTAGAGGCTTTGATATGGGTGTGGGAACCGAAATTCGCACCGTCAAATATTGCAAAGTAAAAACGCAAGAAAACTAAGTTGACCGAGTTTTCCCCGAGGATCCCGGCTATCTGCTGGGCCACGCACGACAGAGTTAAAACAGGCTAAGTTGAAAATAAATGCGTAAAATAAGAGAGCAAAAAAGAAAGAATTTTATTTCCGAATTTGCGGAGAGCGTTGGAACAATAGGTCGAGATCGCGGCCGTAAGAGCTGTCGATCGTCGCTAGTCTCAAAACCCTAGATCTAACCTAATTGAGTCGCAGCTTGCTAAAAAGGAAATAAACGCCTAAGTTCTAAATTGCTCTGAGAGGAGTTTTTCTTGTGATTTTCGGATCCCCCTTCCTCTGCTCCTAAACTTGCTTATATACTCCCATATGACGGTCTATTCTTGACGGGCTGGCGCGAGCTGGGCTTTTTCCATTTTCGTCGGCCTTCATGTTTATCGGGAAACTTGACATTTATCTTTTTGGAAACTTGATGTTTATCCTTTGGAAGTTTGATATTTATCTTGTTTAGGAAGATAATTGCAAGTTGTCGTATCAATCTTTTTAGAAAATCGTAAAATGGTTATCCGATCATGTTCGGTCCCCGTTGGTCCGTATTTTGGATTTCCGCTATTTTTACGATTTCTTTGAGAGAACGCTCCTATTCAGATATTGGATCTTTCGGAAGATCTTCGTATCTTTTCTGAGGTAACTGGTGTTTTTAGATAACCTTTGCCGTTTTCTACGAAGTTTCTCCGTCCGTCGACGTCTTACGGTTTTTCCGAAGGCTAGGAGAAAGAAAAGGGAGTTTGGTTTGCGGGATTTCAGAAAGTCGCAAATCTTTGATTTCTGGCGGTTTGAGAATTTGGAACTTACGCACGAAGACTAGCCGTCCGATAACTCGAGCTATCATGGCGCTAGGCTCCCGGCGCCTAGAGGCAGCACGGGCGCTAGGCGCCCGGCGTCTAGAGGCAGCACGGGCGCTAGGCGCCCGGCGCCTAGAGGAAGCACGGGCGCTAGGCGCCCGGCGCCTAGAGGCAGCGCGGGCGCTAGGCGCCCGGCGCCTAGAGGAAGCACGGGCGCTAGGCGCCCGGCGCCTAGAGGCAGCTTCGGGCGCTAGGCCCCCGGCGCCTAGAGGCAGCAAGGGCGCTAAGCGCCCGGCGCTAGGCGCCCGGCGCCTAGAGGCAGCTCGGGCGTTAGGCGCCCGGCGCCTAGAGGCAGCACGGGCGCTAGGCGCCCGGCGCCTAGAGGCAACGCGGGCGCTAGGCGCCCGGCGCCTAGAGGCGGCACGGGCGCTAGGCGCCCGGCGCCTAGAGGCAGCACGGGCGCTAGGCGCCCGGCGCCTAGAGGCAGCCCAGGGTCGTCGCTCGTTTCTTTCGGCTCGTGCGAGTTTTTTGCGTTCTTTCTACTTCCCGGAGATTTTTATCGTGTAGAGAATGTTTTTAATCGTTGATTTCGGAATGTCTTAACATTTTCCCGAGTTTTCTAGAATGAAACTTATTCTCCTAATGCTTCTCTAACATCTTTCGTATTTTGTCCGAACTTTTCGGACATCGATTTCGTCTTGACCGATTTTGACCCCAACAGTTAGCCCCCCAGATAGCTAGGAGCCGTAGTGGTCGTAGGTCCTAGCTTGCTGTATGGTTTGTGAGGAAAGTATGGAGACGAAATCGTGCCGAAGGTCGGGGTAAATAGTCAAATTCATGCCTATAAAGACTTGTGAATTCTTTACCATTCTTATTTCACCCAAGAATCCTAAGTCAATTTCTCCCTCAAAGATTCTCTCTCTACTTTTAAGAAAAGAATGACTTCAAAGTCAAAATCTTCGAGGAGACAGTCTCGCTCTCCTTCGGACAGTTTCCACGCCGAGGAGGAAGTTCCGAAGCCCGAGGTTTCAGAGATTGAGAGGAATGCGTACTGTGACGCCGTCTTCGGTCCTGATCCCCCTCTTCCTATGATTCCGATTCCCCGGCGTCCTGTGAAGGCGCGTGTGGAAGCTGATTCGCGGAGCGAAGTATCCCCGAGTATCTTGGGATTCTTCGAAAGTTTTATAACGTTCCGGAGAAAGTCGTGTTTCGCATTCCCCTTGGGGATGAGAGTCCGGAGCGCCCTCCGGAGGGTTACTTTACTTGTTACGAGGCATTCCTGACGCAATGTCGATTATGGTTCCCGATCCCTGGGGTCATCGTCCAAGCTCTCGACCGTTTCGGAATTTCAATCAGCCAGTTGAACGTGCCGGCTCTAGAGAGCTGGCTTGGCGTTGTGATTCTGAGCTACGAGTTAGGAATGGATCTTAGCCCTTCGGACTTCGAAGGGCTGTGGCTTTCCAAGAGCGTGAGCACCAATGGAATATTTGCCATGAAATCGAGGACTGATCACTCGGTAATTCGTGGACTTACCTCGCACGCTAAGGATTTCGTTGATCGTTTCTTTTTTGTGAGGATAGATGGAGAGTCTGTCGAGGAAAGCTTTCTTCATCTATTCCCGACGGAGTGGTTGTACCGACGTGGTAAGATCATCGTAATTTTTTTTTTCTTTTTTTAGAAATCGAAAGGCGAACTCTGAATGCACATACGCATTTTTTTTTGTAGAGAACAGGTGTCTCACGCACGTCCCTTCCGATCTTTCCGTCAAGAGAGACATATTCAGGTCGAGGGCCTGTTCCTGGAATTCTTTCGATCTCGACCGGATTCGAAAGGCGGTCGCGCTTCACCGATCGCGAGGCGGTACGCGACCTCTCATCAATGATGGATCCTTCGTGTTTGCTCCTCCGAGGCGGAGGGGGAAATCATCGAAGGGCAAAGGGATTGCTTTGAGGCCTCGTCGGGAAACAACGAGCCGTCGAGGTACGATCCTGACTTTGTTGCAGAGAGCGGGGGTGCTTCCGGTCTGAACCCTCCTCCAAATGACTTCTTTGATGAGCTCCCCCCGGCTTTTACCCGGGACGAGTCTTTGGACAACGAGGAAAGGGACAAGGTGACAGCGGAGGGCGCTCGTTTGGTCAACGAGGTTTGTTTCCGACACTTAAGCAAATTCTTCCTATCCTTTTACTTGACCTTGACTTCATTGCAGGCCGTGAGAGTATGGAATGCGTCAATCGATGGAAGTTTCCGCACTGCTCGATTGGCCCGCTTCAAAGCGGAGGAGACCGAAAGGGAGTTTGCCAAGTATCGGTTGGAGGTTGAGGAGCAAAACCGTCGGCAATCCGAGGTCCAGGCTCGAGCCCTCGTCCGTGCAGAAAGGAGAGGACGGAGAAGAGCCGCTGCCAAAATGAACCGACGGGCGGAAATCTTTTCTACCGAATTTGAGGCGTACAAAGAGGCTCAGGACTTCGTAGGCGATTTTCGCGAGTGTCGTGGTTTGGTGGGTACTCTTCACAAGGTGCAGCGTGAGGGTTTCTCGCTTTCCAGCGAACTTGCCGCGATGGATGGTTCGATGAGAGTATGTGCTAACGCCGAATCCTATGTTCCTCCGATCGAAGGAAGAATTCGAGAATTGTGGAATCCTATTCAAGTCTCGGAAGATACAGCGGATGCCGGTGCAGATGCGAATGCAGGTGACGGGGGCGAAGAGGTCGACCAGACCGATTCCTCGTATGGAATAACTTTTTCTGATTGTCTTGCATTTGATTATAATTTGTAATAAGCCAAGTGGGGCTGTTTGCATGTGTTGCGACCCTTAGGGGGTTGCGTGACTTTATGTTTTTCGGGATCGGCCGTTGGTGGCCTTTGAATCCCTATTATGAATGCTTTCATGAATTATGCGTTTTGATTTATACTTTCGCCAAGTGTAAAGGACTTTGAATACGCGTAGTCACTTCGTATTCGAGCTCTTTTTTTTTGTCGCTTAACCTGCAGGTTACTTTGTAGCGAACGTTAGGTTTGTACGCGATAAGAGGCAAGTTTTGGGATCTCGTATGCTGGATACTTATGCCTATGAGATGTTTTAGATACCAGCAAGGCTGGGTTTAGGGCAAGACCTAGGTCTAGTTTCGGACTAAGGCTATGCGATGACAAATCGGCTTTTCGTTTTGCTTGTTTGCGATTTCGACCTGACTCGTACCGTTTTAGAATCCGCGAAGTGCTTATCGGCTTATATGATTCGTTTGGGTACGAGTCGAGCTACTTCCTTTACGAAGAGCTAACCAAAATTTGGATTTCTTGTATAGCGCGCTATGATATCCTTGTCGGATGCAAAAGGACTTCGTTGGAAGCCAGACTACGAATTTGATTTGAGTGAAACGTTTCTATGTTTTTCCGTCGGGGCCAATCGACGGAATAGGATTTTTAGAGTCGCGGAAAGACTGTTTGATAGAGTTTTTTGGAGGAGAATAGAGAATCGAAACTGGTCAGGAACTTGCGACGTCTCGCGTTCCTTAAAGATACGATTTTCGTTCTCCGTAATATTTGTGCCTTGGATAAGCGTTCGAATTTAAGACTATAAAAAATTTCAAGAATGTAGAATACATGTAGAGAATATTTTCGCGGGAGTAAAAGATTATTCGTTCCCATCTCCCCCCCCCCTTTTTGGTGAGGGGGATAGCTGAACTCGTCGGGTTTCGACGAGCTACCTACGTACCTCTTGCGAGGATCAAGCCATCTCGTAGTTCTGCTTATATCGCGGATGCTATTACTCCACGACTTCCGGCGTTTCGACTGTCTTAGCTAAGTCGGTGGCCGCGTCGGGAGTTGGGTCATCCGTTCCGTCAGCGATGGACTCGAGGATTTGCTTATCATCCTGAGTCGTGGCCTTTTTGGACGAATCTGAGTCGTTCTTTGCCGAGTTCTCGGAGATACTCGGATGCTTCTTAGTTCGCTTTAGGTTAGCCGCTGGGGCGTTCCGATTGCTGCGCAATTGATGTTCAGCCAGGAAGCAGAGTCGCGACTGTTTTTGGCTTCCCCAGATGACCGCCGTTCCAGTTGGTGTTGGAAACTTGACGCTGAGATGGTAAGTGGATGGGACTGCCTTCATGGCGTTTATCCAAGGAGTCCCCATTATGGCGTTGTAGATAGCCGGGTTATCCACTACCGCGAATTCGACGATCTTTGTGACTTCTTTTGCCATGACTGGGAGCCTGATCTTTCCGAGGGTCATGGAGGTGACGCCCGAGAATCCAGTCAACGGTCTCGGTTCTGGGATGACTTCTCCGAGGGGTATGTTCATCCTTTGGAGAGTATCGCGGAACATGATGTTGACCGTGCTTCCTGTGTCGATGAGGATGCGGCCGACTTCGAGATCTTGAATCACCAAGTCGATGACCAGAGGATCGTAGTGGGGTTTATCGAGTCCGGCCGTATCCTGTTCCTCGAAGACGATCGCGTGATTGGGAACGTCGTCTTCTGGGCACCATCCGGGACTTGTTTCGGCTTTCCGTCCATAGGCTTTGATCGACGAAACAGAGTCCTGGTAGAAGTGCGATCCTCCGATGATCATGTTGATCCTCTGGCGATTGTTGTTGTTTCCTTCGCCATCTTGCCTTCGTCCGCGTTTTTCGCCCGATTGAGTTCCAGGAGCGTTATTCTCGGGATTGGCTCCGTCGGTCTTCGGCGGACAGTCGGAATCTAAGAGCAGGTCTTTCACGCTTCTGACCGTTGCTAGCTCGCCGGCGAGCAGCTTTGTAATGAGTCTAGCGCCGAGAACTTTGCAATTGGCGGTAGAGTGACCTCTCGTCTGGTGGAACTCGCAGCTGGAGTTGTCCTTGTACGAGTTCCGCGTCCAAGTGTTTCCGGCGGTCCTCCCTTGCTCGGAGTTGACGGCGTAATTATGCTCGCCTTGGACGTCTTCCCCCTCGTGATGGACGTACTTGTCGTTACGTGAGGTTTTCTTCTTGCCGGATGCTTTCTGCGGTCCGTGCTTTTGCGCCAGGACTTTCATCTCTTCTTCCATGATGATGAAATCCGTCGCCTTGTGGAGAGTGTCCTGGATGGTGCGCGGTCTCTCCAGAGAAATCCACTTTCAGAATTTCGACTTGTACCAGAGGTTTTTTCTCAGGGCGTCGATGGCGACTCTATCGCTGAGGCCTGTTACCCTGGACATTACGAGTTTGAACCTCTTTATGTAGTCGCGGAGCGGCTCGTCTTCCTTTTGAATGAGGCTCCAAAGGTCTACGTCGGAAGTTTCCCTGTCCATGAACATGGAAAACTGCTTCAGAAAGGCTGAAGCTAGCTGGCGAAAACTTCCGATGGAGTTTCTTTTCAAGCGTGAGAACCACTCGAGCGCAGCACCTCTGAGGTTCTCGACGAACAGGAGACAGTAGCCGATGTCTTTTTCCCGCTCTGAAAGCTTAGACCTAGCCATCGCAATCTGAAAGGATTGCAGATGTGCCTTCGGATTTGTGGTTCCGTCGTAGGTGGGAAGCTTTATTTTCCCGGGATCCGAGACTCGTGCGTCTGTGATTCGAGATGTGAACGGAGTCTTCCTCGATTCTTCGAGGAGCAGGTCGATCTCGGGAGCGGTGCTGGTTGCATGGTGAATCTGCGATTTTACCGCTTTCACCTCGGCTGCAGTCTTCGCGACGTATTCGCCTAAATCGTGGATCTCATTGGCGCCGTTTGCGCTTCTTTGTCTACGCTGGCTGCGATAGGCCCGAGTCTGGTCTTCGGCTAGCCTCTCTTGCTCTGACCAGTAGAGGTCTTCCTCCTCTTCCGTCATCGGTTTCTCGAAGGCTGCCGCCAGTTGAGCCGACTGACTTCGGGTCCTTCTGTGATGGACGTCGGTGTCTTCGTCGGATGGATCCGATTGATCGCTGATATCCAGGTTGATTCTCTCGACGTCGGCTCCTTCGTTTTCCCTCGCGGGAGGTGGAAGGTTATCCGTTGTTTTCTTCTGCCCGGCGGAGTGGTATCGTCGGGAATGAGTTCCGGAGATTCTCTCGGGGCGTCTTTTTCTTTGTCTCCGGAAGTTCCGAAGTCAAGTCTCCTGACACGCCTCACCTTGGTGGATCCGCGCGGGAGTTTGCTTTTCGCTGTTAAGGTGCTGACCTGTTTAGCGAGTGAAGCCATTAGTTTCTCTTGTTCTTCCGACCGTTTCTGGGCGGTGGCGAACACTTCCTTCACCTGGTCTAGCATCGCGGTGTTTGCCTCGGCAGTGACCGTCGATACGTTTCCAGCGGGAGTCTTCTCAGCGTTGGCATCGGCGCTGGTCCGTCGTGCGTTTGCTTGTCTTTTTCCGCGTTAGCAGACATGTTTAACTGGGCGTGCGTACTTGCGAGAAAGATAATTCTGTGTATCCCCCTCCTTCTAGCGCCAAACTGTTGGAACCGAAATTCGCACCGTCAAATATTGCAAAGTAAAAACGTAGGAAAACTAAGTTGACCTAGTTTTCCCCGAGGATCCCGGCTATCTGCTGGGCCACGCACGACAGAGTTAAAACAGGCTAAGTTGAAAATAAATGCGTAAAATAAGAGAGCAAAAAAGAAAGAATTTTATTTCCGAATTTGCGGAGAGCGTTGGAACAATAGGTCGAGATTGCGGCCGTAAGAGCTGTCGATCGTCGCTAGTCTCAAAACCCTAGATCTAACCTAATTGAGTCGCAGCTCGCTAAAAAAGAAATAAACGCCTAAGTTCTAAATTGCTCTGAGAGGAGTTTTTCTTATGATTTTCGGATCCCCCTTCCTCTGCTCCTAGACTTGCTTATATACTACCATATGACGGTCTATTCTTGACGGGCTGGCGCGAGCTGGGCTTTTTCCATTTTCGTCGGCCTTCATGTTTATCGGGAAACTTGACATTTATCTTTTTGGAAACTTGATGTTTATCCTTTGGAAGTTTGACATTTATCTTGTTTAGGAAGATAATTGCAAGTTGTCGTATCAATCTTTTTAGAAAATCGTAAAATGGTTATCCGATCATGTTTGGTCCCCGTTGGGCCGTATTTTGGATTTCCGTGATTTTTACGATTTCTTTGAGAGAACGCTCCTATTCAGATATTGGATCTTTCGGAAGATCTTCGTATCTTTTCTGAGGCAACTGGTGTTTTTAGATAACCTTTGCCGTTTTCTACGAAGTTTCTCCGTCCGTCGACGTCTTACGGGTTTTCCGAAGGCTAGGAGAAAGAAAAGGGAGTTTGGTTTGCGGGATTTCAGAAAGTCGCAAATCTTCGATTTCTGGCGGTTTGAGAATTTGGAACTTACGCACGAAGACTAGCCGTCCGATAACTCGAGCTATCATGACGCTAGGCTCCCGGTGCCTAGAGGCAGCACAGGCGCTAGGCGCTCGGCGCCTAGAGGCAGCACGGGCGCTAGGCGCCCGGCGCCTAGAGGCAGCACGGGTGCTAGGCGCCCGGCGCCTAGAGGCAGCACGGGCGCTAGGCGCCCGGCGCCTAGAGGCAGCGCGGGCGCTAGGCGCCCGGTGCCTAGAGGCAGCACGGGCGCTAGGCGCCCGGCGCCTAGAGGCAGCGCGGGCGCTAGGCGCCCGGCGCCTAGAAGCAGCACGGGCGCTAGGCGCCCGGCGCCTAGAGGCAGCTTCGGGCGCTAGGCCCCCGGCGCCTAGAGGCAGCACGGGCGCTAGGCGCCCGGTGCCTAGAGGCAACTCGGGCGCTAGGCGCCCGGCGCCTAGAGGCAGCACGGGCGCTAGGCGCCCGGCGCCTAGAGGCAGCACGGGCGCTAGGCGCCCGGCGCCTAGAGGCAACGCGGGCGCTAGGCGCCCGGCGCTTAGAGGCAGTACGGGCGCTAGGCAGCGCGGGCGCTAGGCTCCCGGCGCCTAGAGGCAGCGCGGGCGCTAGGCGCCTAGAGGCAGCGCGGGCGCTAGGCGCCTAGAGGCAGCGCGGGCGCTAGGCGCCTAGAGGCAGCGCGGGCGCTAGGCGCCCGGCGCCTAAAGGCAGCGCGGGCGCTAGGCGCCCGGCGCCTAGAGGCAGCACGGGCGCTAGGCGCCCGGCGCCTAAAGGCAGCGCGGGCGCTAGGCGCCCGGCGCCTAGAGGCAGCACGGGCGCTAGGCGCCCGGCGCCTAGAGGCAGCTTCGGGCGCTAGGAGCCCGGCGCCTAGAGGCAGCACGGGCGCTAGGCGCCCGGCGCCTAGAGGCAGCTCGGGAGCTAGGCGCCCGGCGCCTAGAGGCAGCACGGGCGCTAGGCGCCAGGCGCCTAGAGGCAGCTCGGGCGCTAGGCGCCCGGCGCCTAGAGGCAGCACGGGCGCTAGGCGCCCGGCGCCTAGAGGCAGCACGGGCGCTAGGCGCCCGGCGCCTAGAGGCAACCGGGCGCTAGGCGCCCGGCGCCTAGAGGCGGCACGGGCGCTAGGCGCCCGGCGCCTAGAGGCAGCACGGGCGCTAGGCGCCCGGCGCCTAGAGGCAGCCCAGGGTCCTCGCTCGTTTCTGTCGGCTCGTGCGAGTTTTTTGCGTTCTTTCTACTTCCCGGAGATTTTTATCGTGTAGAGAATGTTTCTAATCGTTGATTTCGGAATGTCTTAACATTTTCCCGAGTTTTCTAGAATGAAACTTATTCTCCTAATGCTTCTGTAACATCTTTCGTATTTTGTCCGAACTTTTCGGACATCGATTTCGTCTTGACCGATTTTGACCCCAACAATGGGCAATGGAATGCACGAGGAATTTACGGCAATATAATGTTACTTTTGCAACGGATTGTTCTCAATTGGTGAAGATGGTTTCGGAACCAGAAGAATGGCCGGCGTTTGCAACCTACTTAGAAGACATCAGAAGTCTTAAAAGAAGTTTCCACAGCTCAGAGATTATTCATATACCAAGGACGAAAAACAAAAAGGCGGATAGCTTAGCACGAGGTGTGAGGCAACAGACGTCGTTTACCGTCCATATGGATACAGAGCAACCACTTTGGTTTACAGAGTCCACATGAGTCTGTAATCTTGTCGACAAAAAAAAAATGAATTTGGGCTTTGAGGATTCAATTAGAAACCAAAAAGTCCACTATTAATAAATATGTTTGGAGATACAGTAGACGTCTAAGGTTAAAATTAGGTTTTGATATTCAGAAGAAGAAAAAGAGGAGACTGTAAGAAGAATGTTTTTGTAGGTTGAGCCATGAATTAGGAATGAGAGATTAAGAAGAAGACAAAGTGGAGATCGCATGGAGATTGTTTTCAAAGGTCAAGAAAGGAAGTCTCGATTGCGGTGATGATTTATGTTTCCGACGCCTCCATCTCTCATGATGGTCGTGAGTTGCTCAGCAGCCGTTTAATTTCCTAGATTTCTTATGAGTTTGGATCATTAGGCCTCATTTATATTAGTTTTGTTACGGTCATCATCTTACTTTACAATATTTGTGTTAGCATAAAAACAATGTATAGTTACAATAGTTATATTAGAGCATCTTCAACCTTCTCCTATTTTTACCTCTATAATAGCATTTAGAGATAAAATCATTCCAATCCACCTCTATTTCTACCTCTAAAATAGAGATTGTTATTTTTTCTCTATTTATAGGGGAAGAAATTGCATTCCTCTATATTTTACTCTATATTTGGAGATCTCTATTTTAAAGATATACATTGGAGCAAAACACATCTCTATTATAGAGTTTCTCTATTTTATAGGTAAATTAGGGAAATAAATTGGAGATGGTCTTAGGCATAAAAACATCATGTCATTTTTAGGTTAAAAAACATAAAAAATGTTAAATGTTATGTTTCAATAGTGGATAGGTGTCCACCCCCCCCCCCCCCCCACCTCCACCAGGTGGCAAAAGAAAAGAGAAAAATCTCATTTATATATACAAATTTGAATTACTTGAACATTAATTTTTATGATGTTTTGTGTCCTCTCTTCATATTTTGACATTGAGCCGTCACCATCTATGTATTTTGTTTACTTTTTCGGTGTGCTTTGCTTCTCATCCTCACCGAAAAATACTCACATTTTTGTGTTTCTTCTTCCTCAGATTGTCTGGTATTTGTTCTAGATTGAGTTTATAAGTTTTATGTTGTGTTATTGTTTCTCACAGCGTTATAGGTTGTACCAGTTAATATTAGATGCTCATTTTCTTACTTAGATTTTTATTGATGTTATGAAGTGAATCCCCTTGGTTTGGGTCAGAGTTTAGTCGTTTTTTATTTTGCTTTATTTTTGTTAGCTTACAGTCGATAATCCCTACACGGTTTGGTTTTCAAGATCTAGTTTTTGATTATCTGACTTCTATGTTCTCTTTCATAGTTTGAGGATGGCTCAATGGTTTGTTAATTTCGTTTTGTCTACCCTGCCATATATTCTGTCATCTCGTTGTAGTTTTCATCATTGTTCGAGTCTCTAGTGTTTCTCTATTTCGTCAAATTTGTGACTCGAGGTTTAGATAGTGTTTTCTTATGTGTATGCTTTGTAGATTTATAATGTACTTTCTGGTCTCAAGCTTGGGCTCTTATTTTTGGTGGTTAAGTTTCATTCTCTCTCTTTCAAGTTGTATGTCTTTTCCCCTGCTTTTTTTTTTAGTATAAGTGTGCAAAATTAGTTTCCTGGAATTTTGACCTCTTCTATTTAAAATTTTGAGGTTATCCGTTGGTATGACCACCTTTTTGTGCTTGTTTAGTTTGTGAGGTGCTTCTTACCTCTTAACTGGTGGTTGTGCTTATGGTGTGTTAAGTATTTGTCTTTTTTCGTGGCGATTTTTGTCTTCTGTTGAATATTCTTGCTCTAACATGTTTTTTTGGTTTTTTGTGTTGGTCTTTAATCGTGTTTCTTTGTATTCGAGAGATGATTTGTCTCAGAATTTATCCTTCTACTTTTTTCCGACATCTCTTTATTATGGCCAAAATATTCTAAGATAAAGTGATTTAAGTTAGTTTTTGTTCTTGATCTCATTTCAGCTCTAAACATTTACTTAGTTAGTGTGTCTTTGGCATTTTGATTTTCTCTATGATTATAGAGATTTTATGTTTCGATTATGAGTTGTGCTCTAGTTTATTTTTATTCGTTTGGTGAATATAAAATAAATATATAGTTTGTAATGAAATAATATAAAATAGTAAAAATTAATAAAATAATTAAAATTTATGTTATTTTTAGTTGTGGATATAATAAAAATAAAAAATACATTTATATTATTTTATTTATGTTTTATTCTTTTTTATTTTGTAATCAATAAAATGGATAATCAAACTTTAAAAATGGTTAGTATGAAAAAAATTAGATAGTACATAATTAAAAAGTGATGAATCAAATTGTAATAATATAAAAGAAAAAAGATCTAAAATATATGAAGATGAAAAATGGGGACACATGTCAATAAACTCATCTTCCACTTGTCTCAAGAAGAGAGAAAAATTTCTTTTATATATATAAATTAAAAATTATAATTTTTTTAATACATTCACTCTGTGCACAGTGCATGTCATCACCTAGTGTGTAATAAGGTATCAGTTTTTAACTAACCAAATATCTTGCTGGTACATCTTGCGGCACATCTTGCGGCATTGAATGGAAGATGTTTATGGAGCTTAAAGACTGCGGTCTTCTTCGACTATATGGTGATATTTCGATCCTAAGCCATGGTGCTTCTGGTATGAAGCAAATACTGTGTTTCCAGTCTTTTTGAGTCCACTCATGGTTGTCCTGAAGTTGGAAGTATTGGGTTTTTAAACTGAACCTTTAAAATTAAGTTCTTTTCAAGCCGCTAATGTGGATAAAAGAAGAGCCAAGAAATTTAGAAGATATGAATTGGTTTAGCAACAAAAGAGAAGACATCAATTTCGGAAATGGTCAGATGCTCTCTTGACGAGTTTTGTGACGGTGTAAACTTTCAATCGTTGATTCTTGCTGAAGCACTAGCCTCTTTTCCAGCCTTCTACTAGAACACACACCATTATGTGACTGTTGTCTTCAGTGTGTGGTTGTGATGATTCAAATAGTTTCTTTGTCATTGTCTATCCATGTTATCTTATGACATACCTACTGGTATGGTTTCATGCTTTGATTTATTTCTGTAATGCTTTGGTAGTTTTGCCAATTTGACTCAATAAGAAACACAGCGTTAAAAAAAAATATATCCTGCTGGTACTTTGTGATGTTGAACCTAAGTTAAAATTTAATAAAATTTAAATGAGCATAAATGGATAATTCACTACTGTAGTTTGTAATCCATTTTAATATCATGATTTGAAAATGCAAACGAATGTATATTTAATCCGTTTGGAACTAGGGCTACAAGATAAGATGACATTGGAATAAAGAAACCTAGGGATGTTAGGGCATGATTATTTTTTAGTCCTTAGATTAGTTTATTGTTATTTTGAGGTTAAGAATAAAAGTTAAGGACATTGTTAAAAGTTTAGATTATTGGTAGGATTTTTATATGTATCTTAGTAAATATTAAAACATGAGAAGTTTTATGATGTTTGAAAGTTTCTTCATAAAATGTTTCTAAGGTTGTTAAACTAGGCTAAACAAACAAATCATACCCAAAACAGACCAAAATTTCAGAACCACATTTTAAGAAGATATAATACAAGAAATGAGGGGGACGAATACTCAGCAAGAACGAGTAGTACCTCCACTTTGTAACCTTCAGATTTTGCTTGCTCAGCAGCCAAACCAAAGTTCAAGCGGTCACCAGTATAGTTCTGTCACAAGCAAAAAACATAAACACAAGAGTCCATAGTTTGTTGCGTATATTGACACTGCACGTATTGAACTCTCTTTCCCACTGTGATTACCTTGACGATCAAAAGACATCCCTGAGAACCAGTTACAGCACCACCTTAACCTTAGGAAATCCATCCAAATACTCCAGTCCAGGATACGTTTCCACAAGTCCCTCGATGAACTCAGTCACAACATCTGCAAAAAAAAGGAAGAACCTTGACCGAGAGGTCAATGTCAGTTTCTCTAGATCCTGTTGATGCTTTTCACGCAAACCTGGCATAAAAGAAAAACATAGAGACTATTACCTATTAGACAAACAAACACTCAAAACTCATGGATCAATCAAACACCAATAATGATCTTCTGTCCAAATCATATCAATGGGATAATCATCTAAGAATGCGCACACACACAATCAAACAAACACCCTAAAAGTTTCAAACTTTAGTCAATAAAAGAGCTACATCGTTTAGACAAACACTCAAAACTTCATGAATCAATTAAAAATCCATGATCTCTCTGTCTAATTATATCAATCGGATTCAATGTAGCAACTTTAACCTAAAGTTTGAAACTTTATGAAGGAGAACAAAGAAGGGACCCCTGAGATTGCAGGATTTGTTGTAGAAGAAGCACGTTTTCAAGAACCCATCTTCCGAAGACCGATGATTCAATTTTATCGATTCCTACTGAAACTTTAGGCTCTGATGAACACTGGTATCTTGATGGAGCTTAGAATTGAATCGAAATCAATGTCTCGATCTCGATGTGAAAGCTATGTCTCATGTGTTTACGGAGTGATTGCCTTGCGCTGATTTCTGTCGAGGGAGATTGAGATAGACCAGGAGAGCGATAGAGATGAGAGAGAGTATCAGCCTTCCATGTGACGCGTGTCATTAAGGACACGTTCAAAAACATCTTAACTAAGCGAGATCCTTCGTATTATTGCCTATTATTGATTTAAATTAATTGCAAATAAATCTAAGGACACGGCTTAGATATACCGATAATCATGCCCTTAGCATCTTTCTCAAAACCTATAAATATCCTTTAATTACATATACTAGAAAATATGCTAAAATGAGATAAATTACAGTATTTCACAACTAGTAAAAGGGCATTGAATGAAGCTAACTGCTTCAGCTCGCCGCATCAGACACCTATGAGAATTTACTTCAGATTATCTTCACACGTGTTTTTGGTGTTGCCTTCAATTTTCTAACCTGAAGACTCTTCCGAACCACTTGTCACATTAATCCCACGGAAAAACATGAAGTGGGCTTGACCATAACAGTATCATATTGTCACAATTTTTTTTTTTTTACATTTGTTGTTAGAAAAATCACAAACATATAAATTTTCCATTAAAAGTCTCAGAAATATCACATTTTGCCGGATTTTTCATAATAACAGAAATGGAAAATAATTTGCAAATTACAAACTTACAATCAAAAAGGCTAAACAAATTAATGATGCAAAAACCGAGAGATTGAATAACGCTGTTAATCAGAACACAGCCCAAATCCATTTGTTTGTTTGTTTAGTAACTCTTACCCATCATCATAAGAGCCAGACTCATCATGTAGAGCTCTGACCCGACCCGGTTAACAGAAGCAACTGGGTCAGATGCAAACAAGTTCTTCAGAGCTGTTCAAAATAGATGATCCTCTGTTTGTCCCTTTACATACTCTGTTTCTTAACTTGTCGCACCGTTACTTTCACTACTCCGCTGCACATCATTACCCTCCACGTCATCATCGTCACAAGTACAGCTTTTTTCTACCGGCGTCGCCAAGTAAGTGGGGTTCACGTCTCCGGCCATAATCACCAAGAACTTCTCCGGCAAAGCTACAGCCTTCACCGCCTTCTCGGTTTTCGCGTCACCGGCTTCAAGATCTCTGTCCCTGCTCTGGTTTTCCTCACCGTCGAGGTAACCGGAGAGACGCCAATAAGAGCAAGCGAGGATTAAGAGAGCAAAGGCGATGAGACCAAGCATAGCAGCTAATCCACCGAAGAGATAAGGAACCGGTGAATGCCACGGCGAGTGAGGTCCTCCCATGGCTGTAATGTTCCCGTCTACGTTTTCTCTTGGAGCGTAATATTGTCTTCCTTCCATTTTCTTACACCGATAGAAAGAGAAAGAAAGAACAAAAAGAAGTGGTTTTGAGATTTTTTTTCTAATAGAAAATGTTTTGGTGAGAGGAGGAGAAGTGTGACAAAATGATTTATAGAAGAGAGCAAGCGAATCAACGTTGTGGATTGTGTGTGATACTGTGACGTATAATTCATTTTATTATTTTTCGTATTAGATTCTTTTTGGTTGATTATTTTATTTATTGGTAGTGTTCGGAAGACCATCTTTAATACTCCCTTCTATTTCAAATTATTTGTCGTTTTAGAGTAAAATTTTTATTTCAAGTGTCGTTTTCGATTTTCAATACAAAAGTTATTGACAATATTCTCTATTTTGTTTTTATATTGATTGAAATATGGTTAGATGTATTGGTAATTATATATTTATTTTGAAAATATGTAAAATTAATTGTTTTATTAATCTTTGTGTATAAACCTAGAACGGCAACTAATATGAAACGGAAGAAGTAATAAAAACTATAAAATAGAAGCAGATCTTTACTCCACTGTAGTTTTTATAATAGAAAACTGCTATAGTTTTCTACTATAAAAAGATGCTATTTTTCTTCTATATTTAAAGATAAAATATTGCATTGTTCTATAATAGAAGAAAATATATCATTATTCAGTAAATAATATAGTTTTTTAGTAAATGTACATAATACACTTGAGCGAAAACACATCTCTATTTCTATTTTACAGTTTCTTTATTATTATATAAATGGGTTGGAGATGCATGCTTTGATATGAAAAAAAGAAAGAAACAACGAATTACGTTAATGTTTAACAATCATCATTCACGATGATTGTGTGGAGTCGTGACGTGATAACCCTGCTTTGTATTTTTCTGTTCCGTTTGCTAAAGTAATTGAGGCGATGTGAGAGTATGTACATGCATCGACAAAATTTTATATGAACTCAAGAAGTTTAGATAAAACAAGTTTTGCTATAAAAGGAGATTAATGTTTGATGTATCAACAAACACTCTTAATCAAGTAGTAATATTTTCTGTAACATTTGAGGTTGCAGAGTTTTCAAAATCATTTACAGTTTGTCAGTTTCTCAAACCTGCAGCTATTTCTACAGTTTCGAAATTTTCTTAGACATGCATAAAATATATCACATGTTAATGTTTCTTTTTCTAGAGTTACAGTAAGATATATATGATTAGAAGAAAAATCACATATAATAAATAAATAAAATTATGACATCAAAATATTGACTTATTTGTATTTACATTGGTATCCAATAAGAAATGTCCATGTGAGACCTAAAGTGTATGCAGATATTCTAATTTCATGCGTAAAGATAAGGTTATGCATGTGTATATAGTGAGACGTATATGACTTATATGAGTTTGCGTTTGTTAGTTAGGTGATTAGATGGGACCCAAATTAAGGTGGTGTTTCTCAATTAGTATTCCTTACTGCTTTACAGCTTAATTAGTGGATGTTTTCCGAAAATATCTTAGTATCAATCACACTTTTAAAGATAGAAAATGGGATTGTAATATAAGTAATCATTAATCATTAATCACACTTAAACACTATTTAAATAGTAACCAACCATTCAGATAGTGTCGAATCAACTGAAACAACCTCGAATAAACTATTGTATGACTGTATGCGAATATCTTCTTAGTATTTTGTTATGCTACAATAGTATCACTGTTCAAGCAACTTAAAATCAGCGAAACATGAAGATATATTCTAGTTAGAAGGAAAAAAGGCAATTATCGATGATAGATACTAGATAACTAGTAATCCTCTGTTCTAGAGAGAGGTTTGAAAGGCAATTAAGGGGAATTAGATAAGCAAAATAGACTGACCACTGACCAGAAACGATACCTTTAAAGCCGCTAATATTTGTATAAGCGATGCAAACGTGAAGGGATGCCCACAAACGTTGTAAGTTGTAACAGTAACGAAAACCTATAAAGTGAACGTTACCTTAAAAACTAAAAACACGTTTGTTTAATTTTTCTTACACATTGATAATAACCAAGTAACCAACATTACTGCAGCTTTGAACATACTATTGATTTTAGTCTATCACACTATCAAGTATTAAGTGGAAGTTTTTTAGCAAAAAAAAAAAAAAGTATTAAGTGGAAGTTTATACGTAACATATATGCATGATTCTACAGAAGAAGGAAAAGGAAAAAAACACAATCAAACGAAATACGGATGAGACCTTCTAAAGACCAAACACTCACATGACTTTTTGTAGATATTTTTTCTTTAACAAAAATAAAAGTATATATAATATCAGCATGATAAAAGCGAGCCTCAATTTATTTATTTAACTGTTATGGCTGAGACATTTTAAATTGCTTACTTCAAGCCAGATCAATTTAATTCTAGAACCGAATGAATGAACGAATCTGTTTTAAACTTATTAACTATATCGATACAATCTAACAAATATGATGTAAATGGAACTCAAACCTTATTAAACTATTTTTCTAGTGTCCAGGAACCTGAATTCAAACCTAAGTAAAAATTTATTTTACTTATAAGATAACCATCCAATTTCCCCCAATGTATATTTTTGTTATCATAGATCACGTAGAACAAAAATCTTGTTGATGAAGAAAGCATGGTAGTTCACAACCACCATCGTATGCTTCAACAAGTGACTACCGGTTTTATGATTAAGAAAATCCCATGTAGCAGAATGATCACCCTAACAAGAACAGACCTAATATTAAAAAAAAAATAATACATAGCAAATTGTACGTAATATTATTTAGTGAAATTGGAGGAATGCAACAGATAGGGCTATACACATTGAAAAGAGAAAGTGGAAAACCAAACGGAGAAAGCTGGAAACATCATATCAAACCATATCCCTGACTCGTGAGGCCTGAGGGCTCAACTATCTCATCAATGCTAAATATATAACTTTATAAATATATGTGAGATAACTAAAAGGGTCCCCCCACATTGTTGCACAGTCTATTTGGATCAAACTTTATTTGGTCAAGTTCCTATCATTTGCTTTTTCTGTTTAGTCATACACATTGAGAAAACGATTAGAACAACTGAAAACAACACAACTCAGTCTTACAGATGTTCAGATCTTCTCTACATCATCAGCTTGTTTCTGTTTAAACAAATTGTCTTTCTTACCATTGATGGTTTGTCTCAACTTTTGTTGTTTCATTGGTTTGGGATTCACTCTTACATGAAACTTGTTTCATTCCAGTTTTTCCAAAATATAAGATCTCCGATCTTATCTTGTAATCGTTTAAGTTTTAATTGAAAGCTTTAAGTTCCAAAAAAAAAAGATTGAACAAAAAAAAAGTTCAAAAAAAGCTAGCGTTCAAGTTTTACTCAACTCGTTTTAAGACGTATATTTTTAAGAAAAAATGTTAAGAAAATTTGTGTGTTTACATTACTGTCTGATACTAAAGTTAAAAATCATACGTTTGCAGGTATCCGAACAGAATTAGCAACTAAGACCATTTTCAATATATTTTCTATTTTTAATCTAAAATACAGAAAATTTGAAATAGAGATGCATTTATCTTTCTCTGCAACGCATTTCTCTATTTTTTGCCTGAAATTTTATTTTATTTTATTTTACAACAAATAATTTTTATTTATGGAATTTGAAAATTAATTATGTTAAATTTAATTTTGAATTTTTTTATATAAAATTATGATTTTGTTTAAACTAAATTTTCCTTAAAAAATATTTAGGTAAATAAACATTATGATTCTATTTTTTATAAAATTGGTATTTCCCAATAAAAATATTTTTTAATTGTAACTAGGTGTTATCCTGCGCCACGCGCAGAAATAATAATTTTAAATATAATATTTTTTGTTTTAAAATAAAATTATAATTCATCTTTCAATTGTATTATTTTTATCTTTTAATTTCAATATTTTTTTTAAAAAAAATTATAAACATATTCTTGTAATCTTATTTCTTTATTTCTTTGGATCTGGTATAAATTGTTTAGTAAATATAAATGCGAATAAATTAGATATTTTGTTTGTTTTAGTTAAAATATGTCAAACTGGAAAAATCAATTGGTTAATTAATATGATGAAGATGAACAGATAAATTTAAATAAATTTTAAATATTTAACTATTAATATTTTTTTATTAGAGTTGACGTAAAATTTTATATTTGTAATCGTATTAAGCTTATTTTTATTAATGCGAGGTATATATATATATATATATATATATATATATATATATATATATATATATATATTATTTAATTGGTGATATGTTAGTTATTAATACAATATAATAGTTTACCAAAAATAAATATTTATATGTAAAATTAACATGCGCCATGCGCAAGAATAATAATTTTAAATATAATATTTTTATTTTATAATAAAATTATGATTTATCTTGACAAAAAAAATTATGATGTATCTTTCAATAGTATTATTTTCTATTTTAATTTCAATATTTTTTAAAAAAAAAACATAAACATATTTTTTAATCTTATTACTTTTGATTTTGTATAAATTGTTTAATAAATATAAATGCTAATAAATTAGAAATTTTGTTTGTTTTAGTTAAAATATGTCAAACTCGAAAATCAATTGGTTAATTAATATGATGAATATGAACAGATAAATTTAAATAAATTTTAAATATTTAACTATTAATATTTTTTGGATTAGAGTTACTTTAGTTTTGTATTTTTTATGCACATTTAAAATTATATTTATACAAATGTGATATATAAATTGACATAAAAGTTTATGTTTGTAATCATATTTAACTTATTTTAATTAATGCGAGATAAATATATTATTTAATTAGTGATATGTGAGTTATTAATACATTATAATAGTTTACCAAAAATAAATATTTATATGTAAAATTAACATTAATGATGATATATGAGTTATTAGTCATTACTATAATTAAAATTTTCTGCAAAAAAAATATAAGTTTTTATAAAAAAATTTTACATATCACAATTTATATGATGTCATGTCACTATTTTTTAAAGAGGTGTTATCTTTTTTTAATGTCATGTCATCATTATTTTAGCGAGAATGATTATAGTGACGACATGTGTACAAATCACTTCGCAAATAATATATAAGGGATTATAAAAGTTTGAAAGTTACAGGATTTTTTTGAAAGTAAAAACTTATGACTATAATTGAGGAATATTATTTCCTTCTTTATAAATAACGAAAATGATAATCTATATTTTAGAAAAGAAAATAAAGATAAGTTAGACCACTTTTTTTATTTTAGCATTTAGAAATAAATATATAGTGGTTCAGAGATGATCTAATACAAACTAACAGTAAAAAAAAATTTAAAATTTAGACCGGAATTTTCTTTTCGCTACTCGCATTCAAAATTCTCTATCTAAAACCAGCATAATCATCAGTACTTTTTATTCTCAGTTTTATTAAATTCGTCCAATATAAATCATACAGATGATGAATCAGTAGTTGCAAGCCTTTTTGGATTTTCTATATTTTGAGGTTATTCACAGCAAATTCATGTGATTGTGAACAACTGAACATTTGATCACCCAAATTCAAGTAATATTTGTCTTTGCTCGAGAAAAAAACCATTCTCTATAATTATTTTTTTTGGTAAATCAGTCCTCTATTATGATACTATATATTTCTTTAAATTCTGAAATAAGTGCCATTTTATCACATATAAAAATATGTGCCATTTTGTCACATATAAAATTATCCACCAAACACGATCAGATGCAACATTGATGGTGTATGGAAATCGGAATCAAAGGAAGCGGGAACAGGCTAGTTCTTCGCGGACAAAACCGGCGAAATCACAAGAGGTGGGAAGGCGCATCACAACGTCTCCTCGGCTCTCATGGCGGAAGCCCTAGCGGTTAGAGACGCCTTCCTCCATGCCTCCTCCCTTGGATTTGCTTCAATCTGGCTCCGATCAGATACTCAAGCGCTTACTATAGCGATCCGATCGAAACAACGATCGATAGAGCTCCACGACGTCCTGTCGGACATTGCTTCGATCACCTCCTTCTTTCTTTTTTGCGTTTTTTCTTTTGTTCTCCGTGTTTCTAATGGGCAAACGGATCTCATCGCCAAAACTCATTTTGTATCTGAAAACATTTTCGAAGCCCATTAAGACCCTTCAATATATCTCTTGTTGCTAAAAAAAATAATAATAATCCAAGCCATACATCTTCTCGAGATCTCCTGGCAGTGAATTTTAAAGGAATGTTTGTTGTGTTTATTCTTGTCGCCGAGCAAAATTTCGTACTATTCGTATGAATAAATATGTAACAGAATAATGATTTGTTGGAATTATTTGAATAAATAATTGACTAAAGGGTCCATTTCTCAGCGTCAGCTTCCACTGAGAGGAACACGTTAAGGAGAAACGATACTTCCATCTCCAATCACTTGAAATTTTTGTCTATTCCAATCACTTACGTTACGTCCTCATTTCCGCACTATTAGTCTTTTTATTTGATTTTTTTTTTTTTGCAAATGGAAAAGGTTAAACTCGGATCATTATTGAAACCAGATCTAATCTTTGAAAGAATCGTAAACCTACGAATAGACTCCTTCTCCAAGGCATTCAAATGGATCTTAAAGCATAAACACATATTCGCATTAAGTAAACAGAACAATATCACTTAATTTTGCATAGCAGGATGATCGAACTTAAAATATGTTGGCGTTCCAGTCTACTGCCGCTTCATCACAAAGCTAGTTCGAAATACTTTTATTTGATTGTATCATGAATGATAGATATATAATACTTATATTTAAGGATTCCACTACTTGAATCTGTTAATAGTCTTCCTCGGTTTAATATGATTGTCTATAGAATGGAACATTTATATATTAATAAAAGCTGATAAAGCAAACAATGTTCTGACAAAGATTCCAACCAAATCCCACTCCTTCACTAATCTATTGGGATTCGTTTCATTATTAGTTTTATATGCGAATATTAACCCATTCCATAGGTTCTGGATCCGATGGGTATATTATCCCAAATCATATTAACAGCGTTTAGGAGCATTCATAATTGTAAATAATATATAACAACTAAGCATATATTAAACAAAAGAGTTATGTGTACCGGGGGTCTATTTTCTAACATGAGCTCAGTAAGTGTTCGCCTATTAATTATGTTATACATGAATCTAAATGGAGTCTAAACATCATTAAAGTTTCAAACATACAAATCTAAAGAGTAGATAATGTAGAAAAGTAACTTTGGGATATACAAGTCTCATCTTCTTATATGCAATCTAAAGGTTCGTCCTAGTTTTCTCTTGGGCCCGACAATCGAGAAGCCAACAAGCATAATCTCTCTCGACGCCGGTGAGGCCTCTCGCCGCCGGGCTCTCTGCTCTGCTTCCTGTTACTCATCGTTTTCAACTCGTTCACCACCGTGGTCTACTCGTTTCCGCTGTTCGTGTCTTCGTTTCGGAGTCTTGGACACCGGATCCTGACCTCCTGGGGGTCTCTCCACTTCTTTATCATGCCGGTCAGTTTCAGTCACCCCCAAACCTCTAGATCTAAGCCTTTTTATCAGTGTCGTCCGCCATATCCGCCGTCTCTACCACTTTTACTGCTCGGTCGTAGTACTTTATATCCTTGTGTATGTGGGGTTCCACTGCTTTCCAAGGTTTCAGTACCGTGCTATCTGAGAACGACGAGCCCCTCCCAAACCTCTCCTACCAGATCCAGCTCGACAAACGCAAGTGTTGACGGTCCTCTTCGGGATTCCGAGGAGATCCACTGTACCGCTCTTCTGTTCTGTCTGTTTGTAGTACCCATCTCCTCTGGTGGTCCAAGATCGCGGCTCGTTGAAGCGCACCATCCCTTAGACGTCTGTGTATCCATCGCCGCCGAAGTTCCCATCTCTGCCGCCTGTATCCCAAGAAAAACGATACTGCTCTTAAAGGTCTTGATTGTGCTGATATTATTGAAAAATGTGGTTTTTGAATTGGTTTGGTTGATAAGGATTCCTGGTGGGTTCACCGGAACCTTAAAGCCCATCTGTGGGTGAGGGAATTTGGCCTCTTTGGTCAAGTTTCTAATGATTATCGATGAATTCACCGAAATTATTACCGTTTGATTTCAGTGTTTTATTCCTCTTGTAAGAAGAGTCTCGTAACCGTTCAGTTTACGATGGATTCACCGGGATACTCTACATCGTTTTCATCACTTCCATCCTTCTCTCCGGAGTTGCGAGCCACATTATCCCCCGCCTTATTTGTGAGGAATGTTTCTCCTTCAAACACTAAATGGAGGTGTGTATCTCTATCTATAACCGTTTTGCCAGTACCAGATCGTTTGGGGCCTGAAGATGCAACGGATGTCATTTCAATGATATTCCGAGGTGCAGATTGGATCTTAACGTCACAAGACAAAGTGACTAGATCTCAAGTCTCCGGCGATGTTGTGATTCTTGCTCGGACGCATTCGAACCTTGTTTCGAGTTCGCTGTCTTTCTATCTCAGAGGATTCTCTACATCTAGCTTGTATGATTTATTGTCTGTTATGGTTAGAATTTGGTTAAACTTCTTCCTTGTCTGTAGTTCAAACGTTTGAGTTACAATGAAAGTTGTGTTAAAAAAAAAAAAAAAGGGATATACAAGTCTTTAAGTTAATTTGATGGTACGGTAATCGTCTGATACATATATAAACAGAAGAACTTCTATAAACTAATAGTATTGGAACTTTGAATTTTGTTAATATGGGAATTTTAAATTAAATTAATTTATAAATATATTAATTCACAAAAATTTCATTTTTTAGTTTTTTCTATTTTTATTTATAAAATATATTTGATTTTACCATATATACATTAATAAAAAATTTGAAATTTGACTTTCATATTTTTTTATTATATTATTTGGTTTATATGTTTATGTTCATATAACTTACTCATGGTTTTTCGATATAATTTAACTAAATATTATTAAAATATATTGAATGTTAAAAAATAGATGTATTTTCATTATATACATAAAACTAACAATATAATGTTTGGTTTATATTTATATGAAATGTATTATATAGATATATTATTAAATTATGATTTTAATAAAAATATATTTATATAAGATTTTATAAAAAATTACTTTATTATTTTATCAATTTGTATCGTATCTTGAATCAGTTATCTCGAGAACAAAAAAATATTAATTTATAAAGATTTTTAATTTATCCAATGTTAATTTATATATATTCTATTGTGTATATATACTTTGGGGATAAAGAAAGGTCCATGTTCCATATTTCCCGGTATTTGTTTTAGGTTGATAAATGCTTTAGCGCAGATAATATTTAGTAACGTAGTTAACATAATTAACAAAGGATTTGGATTTGCTGCTCCCAAGAAAAGGAGGGAAGATGTGTAATAATAGAAAACAAAGCGTGTCCTTCTTTTCAGAGATGTGTGTACAATTATTTGGGAGACATGAATAATTTGATTGTTTTCTTACAGAAAATATAGTCCCACGTCTTAATAATTTGATATCAATCTTTCTGGAACAACTTAATTTTGACGCCCACATGTAATCATATAAAATAGACACATGTACATATAAAATATAAGAAGTGTTTTTCTTTTGTTAATCGGTTAATCTACAGCTGGAAGTAAATAGTTGTTGACACAGCTCCATTGCTTCGGATTTTTATTCTAATGCGTACAAGTAATCTAAAAGAGAGGATGATATATAAAAGCGAAACCAATATAAAGCTAATTTTATATTTTGTTATTTTTAACCACATGGTGGTGGGCTAGTGGTCTTGAGGGAGTTGCGACCCCAATACGGACCCGGCTTCGAAACCCCATGTGGCCACCCGGGCTAGCGTTAAATCGCAAGAATACGTGGACTGCCGTGGGCCTCGTGGGATTAGTCGGTTGACCTCGGTCGCCGGACCCCCACGGTTATCAAAAAAAAAAAAAAAAAAAAAAAATATTTTGTTATTTTTTCGCTTTACTATTGGTAATTTTCTTTTATTATTCAATATATATGTAATGTGTTTATATCGTCAGTTTATACAAAAAGTATTTTAGGTTTATTAGCGTGAAGAAATCGAAAGCGTTAGCTACCAAATTCCGTGAACGAAATTAAAATCTAACATGTTTATTTTTTGGTCTTATCAAAGCTCACTTTAACGTTAGGCTTCAGAAGTTTTGTTTTTCGTTTTGTCAAAGGTTCTCATTTAAAAGTTTGTAACGATTTTGAAATAGGCCACTCTAGATAAAACTTCTGATTTCCTGTACAACAATATCAATCATTCAGGATGATTAGTATATAATTAGGCTGATGTGTGTATATACAGTAAAATCTCTATAAATTAATCATTTATACAGATATTAATTTACAAAAATTTTCTTTTTAGATCTTTTTCTTTTTTAAATATTTTTATTTAAAAAATAAGAAAATAATTGATTTCACCGTATATAAATTATTTAAATTTTAAGAATTTGACTTTTACAGTGTTTTATTTGGTTTATATTTTTGTGTTCACAGATTTTTTATGTAGATTTCGATATAATTTCACTAAATACTATCAAAATATATTGAAATATTAAAAAGATAGAGATATTTTCATTGTGAATATAAAACCAATGATATAATGTTTAGTTTGTAATTATATAAAAATATATATAGATAGGATTTTAATGGGACTCTTTATTTACATGGAGTTTTCAAAATATTATAATCTTCTTATTTTATCGATTTGAGTCATATTTTATATTGGTTCAACTAGTGAAATTTATTTATTTATAAAAATATTAATTTATAGAGTATTAATTTATATAGGTCTATTGTATAAGGTACGGGTTTTATGTACCTTGCAACCCATACTTGCATCCATTTTTACGCTGTCATTTGATTATATGAAGCATCAAGAGTCAATAGACGAACTCACACGCGATCTTATATTGGCTCCTACAAAGCTGGAAGATTATATACTCGGATCATAAATAGCACTTATTTGGTTGTGATTTGTTATCGGCTTTGAATCAAGTTTTCAACAACCAATAAGAAAGTAAAATAAACAAAATTCAGAGTTAAAATAATTTGGTCAATTATTATACTGACAGATTATATATTACAGTTGATGGGACTCTAATATATACAGATTAACAAATTATATTAACAGTATGATGATTACAGATTAACAAATTATATCATTGCCAAATCATTGCATATGTTTATGGTTTAAACGATTTTAGGATGGTTTATAAATATTTAACAGTTTACTAGGTGTTCTCCTGCGCAATGCGCAGATATTAAAATCTAAAAATATAAATTTTTAATCTAAAAATATAATTATCTTATAGAAATAAAGTTTTGAATTTTTATATTTTAATCTCATTAGTTAAAAAAATAAAGCCATGATGTATTTTTTCTAGTTTGGTTTATCCAAGTTTACTTTAACTTTTAAATTTTATTTTAATTAAGTTTTAATAAAAATAATTCAGTTATTTTTTATTTTAAATATGTGTATTACAAATCTATAAGTTTTTTCTAATAAATATACAAAATATATAAAATATATATAAGTTTATCAAATATATAATTATAACTATACTTTTTAATAATGGAAAATATGATTCATAAGTTGATGTAAATTTTTATATTTGTAATTATTTATATATATATATATAATATATTATTTTAATAGATATATAAAAGTTATGAAGTATTACCATATTTATAAAATCTTACCAAAATAAATCCTTATAGAGAAAAAATATTTTTGATATAAAATTTATTAGTTATACTACTAAATTATGAAAATTTGTCTAAAATATAAATCCGTATATAGAAAGTAGTCATCATCATATTTTAAGAAATCTTACAAAAAATGTAAATTTTGATATAGTAAGTTTTACATATCACAATTGAATTAATGTCATGTCATATTTTTTTTAAGATATATCATCACTTTTTGTTAAGAGTGAATGTAGTGATGACACATGTACAAATTACTTCTCTGATAATATATAGGGAATACCAAACATTTTAATTTGATGTTTGCTCTATAGAAAAAAATGGAAATTATGGACTCCTTCTCATCCGACTTTTAGACAAATCAATTCTGGACGAGATATAAGAATAGTCTTAGTCAAGAAAGCATTCCTATATGAAAAGAGACGTATATATAGGTCGATATGAGGTGGGTTTGATAAGGCTATATAATATTTGGGACCTAAAGTATAGTCTTGGGACTTCAGAACCAAATCAACGATTAATTCTATAAAGCAAAACTACCCTGTTTGATGGATCAGATCCAATCTCGGTAATGACAAGTTTGGAATTTACGCATGTGACCGGTCCAGACCCCTAGCTCTTTTCATAATAGAAAAAGCCTTTTTTTAAGCAACAATCGAAAAAGCCATAACGAAGGAAGCATGCCATCTTTGCAACCCAAAGAATTCAAGACGCCCATTATCGGCTTGGGCCTCTACAAAGCCTATCTGTTACGTATCGCACAATTAACGTTAATAGCCTGAAGAAATAAACAGAGGAATAATGAAGTGACAAGAGATGGGCTACTTTCTCAAGATAATCTTGTTTGAGAATTCCCCAAGGGTTTCTTCCATCCCGACTGTCCTAAGAACCAGCTTACGCACATGCCTAAGAAACTATAAAGTATTCACACATCAGTTTGCAGCACCAACTGTACTTCGAAACCCAAATTGATCCGGTTTCTTGAAATCGAAACAGTTAGAATGCAGAATGGTCTTGACTTTAGCATAGATTTATGATCAATATTCATCGACAGGTAGTGATGGAGTCAAGATAAGGGATGGTAGGCTAGGCTAGTCTTTGCGTACAAAACAGACTCAAGAGGTGTGCTTGACAAAATAGCAGTTTTTTAGACGACGGTGGTTCTTTGACCGATGTTTTAACGTTGGAGGAATCTCTAGGAATGAAGTTTTGTATCCACCGGTTATACACGTAACCTATTAACAAGACAGAGATTAAAATGAAATTAGGATGTATTTAATGTGATAATACAAGTTTGGTTTCTTTGGGTTTCTATTCAATCACTTTGAGTGGTCTCAAGACTGCGACAGATGTCGATCCCGAGGGCAGAAGATGCCATACCGGTAACACGGTGAAGCATGAGGATGACACGAGGACGTAGATTTAGTACGAACCAACTTTAGTTTAAGTATAACAATTTGGGTCGAGTTTGTGTCTGAACAATTGATGTGGAATGTGACATTCTTCTCAGGGAAGAACAAAGATCGTTTCTCTTTCTTGTGTTGTGAGTTACGGGTTGATTGATTCTTGAGCCTTTAATTGCGCTCCTTCTTGTCTAGTTGCAGGATATATTGAGAAAATATTTGTTTTCAAAGATCATATAAGCTAGAAGTTTACTTTACACATATATCTTTTTTTGTCCACACTTTACATATACATCATTCAACGGAATTATGCAAGAGTTATTTAAATAATTGTAGACTATGGTCCAAAAATAATAATGAACGGGAATACTTCATTGTCGGTACAGTTGAGTTGTATTAAACTTGATTGATGGAATTCATTTATTTTTAAAAATAGATAATAACTAAAAAGTGACAGACCATATCGATTTCCAACTTCCAAATTAAGAAGATATCATTAATTATCATGTCTGTCATCTGTAGCGTTCACATTACGTATCTATTATGTGATCAATAAGGCCGAGACTAAAAAGTACTAGATAATAACTAAAACCGTCATTAGAAAATGTATGATCCTTAATCTCCCCCAGGGAATAGGGTATCCTAACTCATCAATAGTACTGGACTCAAGTTTATCGTGTATATGTATAAAATACTCATATAGGTCATAGGTCATTAGGTGTAACCGTCTATGTGTCGAACCACTTAAAACTCTCCAACTCAATTGATTTGGTATAATCATGTCGCACTGCATCATGTATCATATTCAATAATTTTTTATTAAAAACTGTAAACATGTGAGATTTACATTTTAAAATATTTTAAAGAAAACCACGCTTTATAATAAAACCGCCTTGCCGCATATAGAATGCAGAAAAATACCATGGCTTGTGTATAATACGACCTCCATAATTAATAGTTTAATAAGTATGTGTCTAGGTACACTGCAGACTATAACGGCAAACCTTTTTCTTCTTTCAATACACAACTTTGCTTTTGTTTTTATTCCTGGTAAACTTATATATTTATGTGTGGTGTGTGTGAGTTCTCTAAGAAAAAGTAGTGGTGGTGTGAGTGAGTGTTCGAGACGAAGTGTGTGTTTTATGTATTATATAAATATATAATGTAGGTGGCGCGTTTGGGATAGTAGCAGAAATTCGTAAATACGTATATTAATCTTATTCACACACAAAATGATGAAATGATGAAATATTGGAGAATGTAATAAAAGATAAAACTTTTAGAGAAATTAGATGGATGAATGCAAGGTGTAACATGCCCAGCGGGAATTTCGGGAGGTACAACTTTGATAGATGATCGAAGCAATACATCTTATTGCACCTAAGATAGCCCACATGTATTGATGACCAAAAAAAAGTGTTACTCTCCTTTTTGATCATTTATATTTTCAGTAAGTACAAACAAGTTCAATTAGTATAAGAATAATATAAATTTCCAGACAAGTCCCAGCTCTATAGAAAGGGAGACAAATGTGCAAGAGCCATGATGGAACCAATCATTGCTTAAAGTATTAGATCATTCTCTTTAGCATAACATAAGAAAGTATTAGATCATTTTTTCTGTAAATGAAACTACATATATGCTGAATAGCTGATCTCTTCATTTGTGTGACTAGACTTTGGTCGATAAATATATACATAGAAGTCTCGAGCTGTATAGGGGACTTGTGATAAAGGATTTTTATTAAATTGAAAAGGAAATGTGGGTAGATTTTTGTCCGTGGTTGCGATGGTCCCTTACTCCATTGGGCACTAAATACATTATCACCTAAGTTTTTGTTTCATGTAATGAATGTGTCTAAAGATAAGCATCAAGGAAGGCCGTATGTTCCAAACAAATCAAATTCACATCTAGCCTTATATATTTCTGCATTATTATTTATTCATTGACATTAATTTCTATCCCGATACTGTATCTGGCATATACATCATGAAAGCTATAAGCTGATTTAATTCTGTACTGGTCAAATGCGTGTGCGTAAGCAATTTCCTGGCCGACTTGCTCTCTACGTAACAACTGACCACACAAACGAATAGGCACTTTTAATTTCCACCATATAACGTATGTTAAGTTGTTAAGCATATATGCACATAATTCCAGTTTAAAAAGGTAAAGCAAAAGGAAAACGGTAATTTGCCAAATATCTTTTGTTCATAACTCGGTTAATATATGATTTGAAAGTGTATGAAAATTAATATTTCGAAATTTGGTTATTACAAAATTAAAGTGGCAAGGTCAATATGACAGTGGAGGATTTTGTGGTGGACAGAAGACGAGTAAGACTTCTCCACTAGTTCATGATGCGAAAAAACGTTGCCTCCTTTGATTCCATTTTTCTCTTTTACGAGCAACCTATTGACTAAAACGAACTAACTTCTAGAAAGTTCTAAGACGAGATGTCATAGTCTGACCTCAGTCAAACCATTCTCTATACGCGGTTTACGATTTAGAAGAAGCATCAAAATACACACATGCATATGGCTTATGCATGGGTGGTTTGATCGTATAAAGATTAAAGAGGTTGCTTCCGCTGAATCCAAATTCCATGAGAAACGATAGGTTTAACGCGTTGTATATTTGACTTTTGTTAAGAAAATCTTTTAGGGAGTCTCAAGTTAGCATGATTTGAATCTCTCTATAAAGATGTAAGAGATCACTTCAAGCCCAAAATTTCATAGACATTCAAAAATAAAAAGAATGATTTGTCACTTGCATAACCGACGATTATCAACGCAAGCTGCTTTTTACTACTGGAGACCATTGGTGATATGTAAGCTTTGACCAAAAGGACATATTATTTCCTATATAATGTATTTTTGCTAATAATTGTAACCGGGTACTTCAATAATTACAAAGTTTCAAAGTCAGATCACTAATTTCACAAATTACACACCTAAATCCCCGCCTTATTGATTGATCGATGTAAGATGAGATCAATCATTTAGGCAGCATAAATATGTCAGTATTTGTGTTTATATATACTATGAAAACATGTATGGTTTATTCTTCTTTGTTTCTTTTTTTTTGGTCAAAACGTATGGCTTATTCCAAAATTAAGTTTTCGTCAAATATGAAGGTTTGTGTTAAATCTGAGTTAATTATGAGATTCCAATTTAAAACTAATTGATAATTAGTAGATTAACTTTAACAATTTATATATTAGTTAATGTCTTTTAAAATTTCTGATGTGTGATGTAATATCTTTAATAACCATCTTCGAAATAATGGTTCTTATCGACCAGAAATCTCAGAACTTTAAGATGGTTATACTCGGTCGAGCGAGTCAATCACAACTTTTATATCCAGTCGGGTGGGGTTAAATACGATATTTTAAACCCGGTCGGGTAGGATTAAATACGACCTTTTAAACCTGGTCGGATATAGTTAATTAGGGGTTCATGATATTTTAGGATCTGGGTTCTGATACCATGTTAGATTTTAGTTTATTATAGACTTCTAACATAAAATCAACTGACAATTAGTAGAGTGGTCCTGACTTTTTATATATAACTTAATGTTCCTCAGAATTTGCATTGTGGGATATAATATCCCTAATATTTTTTTTGAGATGATGACTTTTATCAGTCAGAAATTTTGGAACTTTAAGACAATTATATTCGGTCGAACGAGTTATTTACGACTTTTATACCTGATCGGATATGATTAAATGCAACTTTTATATCCGGTCGAAGGACATATTAATTAGGGACTTAGGGTATTTAAGACATGGACTCTAATATCATGTTAGATTTGGTTTGATTATGAGCATCTAACTTAAATCAATTGGCAATCAATGGATTGACCTTAATTATTTATATATTAATTAATATTTTCTTTTATAATTTTCGATATGGAATATAATATCTCTAATAGTTTGAACATTATTTTATAGTTGAGTAAAAGAATCTGTCAATGGATGACACGTTATTATAATGTGAAAGGAAAGGAGCCAAAATCTATCTTTTCTGGCTTGATATAGATATCAGTCTGACTGGCATGTATGAGGTTTTGAGGATGATACCCTTTCCCATTGTCTAAACGAAGAAAAATAAATAAACGTACCAATCACTCATACAAAAAAGAATCCAAACCCACACATATAAGAAAATTACGATAGTTTCTCTAAATAACATTTGTTAGATTATACACAGTTTCCTCAAAAGCTTCCTATACTCAAAGAAATAATCTGTGTCGGTGCAGTCCGAATGTGAATTCCGCAGTAGTCGGGACTCGAACTCGTGATGGCGGATACCTCAGCCGAGATTTCATTACCACCAGACCACAAGGTCCGGTTCTCTAAATAACATTTATATCAAGAGAGTAATATAGGTCACAAATAAAACAAAAAGAGAAAATTAAGAAGAATCATTTAAACTACTTAATTATAGCATTATAGTATCTTCAACATCCGACGTCTTACCAGTTCATAATTTTTTATTAATCTTAATCATTATGAACAATATCTCCAATTTATAACGTCCGGACATTGACTTGCTTGATAGACTAGAATAATAAGAGATAGAGATAAAGAAATGAAAGAGGTGGGTGTGAGAAATGAAAAGAACACTTTTGTTTTAAGTGATTGGTTGTGTTGGGTAAAAGCTTGACCTAGAAGATGACACGATGGTGCTAAAAATGTTCAAACACATTACACAAGTGCATGTGTAAGTAAAGCAATTAAAATAAGGAAAAATGATTGTTTTTTAACCTTTACTTTCCCATCATTCTTCCATTCATCTATCATTAGACTTTGTAAGAACGTTAGAAAGTTTTTAAAAGACAATGAAAGTTTTCATCTTTTTGATCAAACCTTCTCAGTGCGCACCGACAACGTTTTTGACTTCGAAAACAAAAGTAGAACTCGTGTGTGAAAAGTAAGATTCTTTTCTTTTCTTTTTTCTTTATGCTATGGTGTTTATAATGTGTATGTATCTCTATAATCATAGAATCCAAATATTGCTTCCAAAAGGATCATACGGTTACATAACTTTTACAAATATGCTTTAATCACCCAATTCAAAAGATCTCGTTGTAAAAATAGCAAATGCAACTTAACTTGAAGTTTTAACATGTTTCACACAATAAAAATACATATGCACACGCATGGAAATTCTATGATATACAAAACCTATATTCAAAGTTGTAGCGTGCAAAAGGGTTTGTTTGACCTTTTTCTTGTTTAGAGAAATAAAGTTGGAGATAAAAAAAGTCCTTTTTCACACTGTAATGAACCGAAAGATAAAGTAAACTTAGAAAATAATGCTAATAATTAGGGAAAAGGTGATTGTTGAAGAAGCAATGTCACGGGTTACCCTTTTCACCCACACCGTGAGCGACACCACCAAAATCTTATCTTCGATCACCTTTTTTGTAGGATTAACAACTTGAATACTTTTAAACACACTAGTTTATTAAACCTTTATTAAACAGAACCGCCACATATACACAACTGATACACACCCTTTCCGTTGAGGCTATTAACTGGGAGTGCGCTTACGGTAACTCGTTTTGGGTTGAACTTAATCTTGTTACCATTCAAATGAGTTTTGTTAAGCACTTACTTTTACCGTGTGATTTCTGATACTCCACTTATGTGCAAGAAAGTAAATGAGGTAATCAGCGATAAATTGACCTAATAGTGAGATTTTTCATAGATGCAAGCCGATGATCAGAGACTTCTTCAGCTCCAATATCGGTTTGTTTAATTCGTTTTCTTTCTTTTTTTGATATGTTTTGTTTCCAATCGTTATTTTATTGTCAATTTATTATGAATCTGACAAAGTTTTTTATTGTTCTTTTATATGTTTCTTTCAATTGGTTTGAGAAGACAAAACTTTCAGTTCGGTTGAACTGTTTAGAAAAGATAATTGACAGATCTACTGCGGATGGTGGCGACGAGTCTTACCGGCTTCAATCGTTGATGGTTCTTCATTCGATGGTGATGCTGATGGAGTTCTTGCTGCAAACAATGGTTACTTCGAAAGACAGCATGAAGTTCTATGGAACGGTAATCTCTTTGACTCTGTTAATAGAGCAAAATAGAGAATTGTCTTATCTCGGTGGCTCCTATTGGAGTAGTAACAAGAGAATTGACAATCGTTTTCAACTCACTCTAAAGCGTAGTGCTTTTGGATTAATATGGAGAGTATCTTCTTTGAGATTCATCTATTCTAGAAGCAAATATGATGTTCTTATATGAAGATCTTTAGTCATTCATATGAAAATATATGTGTTAGTTTATTTTGGATCCCTACTGGTATATCATTACCGTGTGATTTCTGATACTGCACTTATGTGCAAGAAAGTAAATGAGGTAATCAACGATAAATTGACCTAATAGTGAGATTTTTCATAGATGCAAGCCGATGATCAGAGACTTCTCCAGCTCCAATATCGGTTTGTTTAATTCGTTTTCTTCCTTTTTTTGATATGTTTTGTTTCCAAACGTTATTTTATTGTCAATTTATTATGAATCTGACAAAGTTTTTTATTGTTCTTTTATATGTTTCTTTCAATTGGTTTGAGAAGACAAAACTTTCAGTTCGGTTGAACTGTTTAGAAAAGATAATTGACAGATCTACTGCGGATGGTGGCGACGAGTCTTACCGGCTTCAATCGTTGATGGTTCTTCATTCGATGGTGATGGTGATGGAGTTCTTGTTGCAAACAATTGTTACTTCGAAAGACAGCATGAAATTCTATGGAACGGTAATCTCTTTGACTCTGTTAATAGAGCGAAATAGAGAATTATCTTATCTCGGTGGCTCCTACTGGAGTAGTAACAAGAGAATTGATAATCGTTTTCAACTCACTCTAAAGCGTAGTGCTTTTGGATTAATATGGAGAGTATCTCCTTTGAGATTCATCTATTCTAGAAGCAAATATGATGTTCTTATATGAAGATCTTTAGTCATTCATATGCAAAATATATGTGTTAGTTTATTTTGGATCCCTACTGGTATATCATTTTTCTATTATTGTCTTGTTGGTTTTCATTGTTTAGAACGTTTTGCCTTAAAGGCGTAATGACAAAAAATAAGATAAGTCTATAAATTAAGAAAAACGGAACTCAATAATTCAAACCCGCATGACGTGTATTAAAGAAATGTTATGATTGGATGAATATTTATGCTGATGTGGATAGGCTAAAAACTCAAGATATCTCTCTTTTAGTATAGTATAGATATATATATGGGAAGAAATCTACTCTAGAAAGTACATAATTTAAACCTCATTCTGAAAGGATGTACGAATTGACAGACTCAAAATCTTTTCAAATCATAAAACGCAGATTAAGTAAAATATCGGATGTAGCTGCTGTCATTATTTCATAACACACATACAGTATTTGTAAATCCAACTGAACTAATAACTGCATCTATAAGATTGCTTTGCTATTCTAATCACTAAAACTACGTTAATTTAGTTTTTAAACATTTGGATTGTCGTTTTATTCCACGCTAATTCATGCCGTTTTCCCTTCTTTTTATGACGACGTTTTATTTCATGCTGTGTATCTTATGAGTTGTGTTTCGATACATACATTCATGGCTTAAGAGAGTAATTGATACATCAGTTTGCAAATCTGGTCATCTAATAAATCAGATAGATAAAATGCGTAAAGGGAAAGGGAAGGTAGAGCATGCGTTACCAGAAGGGGACATCATGATTTTTGTGGCCTTTAAGGTTTTCTATTAACTAATTAAAGTGTTTCTTGATTAATTTATTAGCTTACTAGTATAAAATAGATTTTTTTTCTTCTACTAGCAACTCATACCAACGAAAGGAAATATCCATCGCTACTAATAACTTACAGACTACAGTAGTTGTATTAGTACTATTTTTTAAAAAAGTTAAAAAATTGAGGTATATGTTTACATTAAAAAAAACCTTCAAAAATTTTAAATGTCAAAAATAATATTTCATTAGATTGTGTTCAAATTCGATCCTCTTAATAACTTTATACTACGAGACATGTATTTGATAGAGTAATTAACTCTGTCAGTATAACCGGCTTAGCGCGACCAAATACTTGATAATAATTTTCAATAATATTTTCTTTTGCTATTTTTCAAAATTTGATTATCACATTTTCACCTTATTTTTTTTTATTATAGCATAATTTTCTGATATAGTGAAAGGTTTTATGTTTGCGTTTCTACTGTTTTTAAGCTGCTTCCTCCATTTTAATAAGATGTATGCTTTGGATGTTCACCTGTATTAAGAAAACATTTTAAGTTTTACTTATAAATGTATTATTTTGTAATTAACTATTTCCATACATTTTTTACTCAATCAAAATTGAATAAATGTAACAAATTTATTCAAAATTTATAATTTCTTATTATTAATAAAAAAAAGTAAATATATCTTTTGAATTTTTGTTTCTTTTCTTTTTTTTAACGCTGATTTATCAATGATATTACAATTATTTGGAATATTACATAGACGATTCAACAACCGACAATATTATATGTTTTATGAAGATCTACGCCTAAATGCATCATCTGAGCCGTCCTATGAAGATCTACGCCTGACCAGATTTACTTGCACCATGTTGAAGATCTCTTGTAATCATTCATTTCATAATCTGTATAGTTGTATGTAATCATTTTTTCCATAGTCTGCATAGTTGCCTAATAAATCGCGCTCTCTCCGAGACTTGAAACCTGAATTTGAGATAGTCTGTAATAAATTGCATAGTCTGGGAGTCGAACTCCAGACCTGAATGTAGAAGCTTTTAGACCTTAACCATTAGGTTACGATGCTTCCACATTTCGTTTATTTTCAAAACATAGATTGTTTTGAAATGGATGAAATATTTGTAAAAAACACAATAACCTCAGCAAATAAAAAAGGAAAAGTAGTCCGCTATATATACGAGACGGTTAATTAACTTTTAATTTCAGTTTAATACTTTTGAATGGAGAAAAGGTAGTCAACGCTAAGTTAAAGTGTGAAATAACCACTGAAAGTAAAACTTAATAAAAATAATTTAAATCGAGTAAACGCATATAATATCACGTCTAACTTTAAAACGCGTATTGACTTTGTTTAGTCTCCTTACATATTGTTTTGTTAACGTCTTCAGTAAAGAAAACTTGTACATGTTTTGAAGTTATATTTTTTTGAAGTTGTATTTGCCATGCAGTCTTTGTTGTTTACATGTTATCGAGCAAATTATGAAACCGAAGACCAGAATAATTTTCTTAAATTTTTAAAAACCATATCACACCCCCTCCCCCCCTCTCAGTTTAGATGTCTCCACCGCTGAGATTTTTGTTGTGATGAAAATTTTGCTGTAAAGGTGTAACTATATGTGATGTATCACGTGAATTGAATTGCCATGTGTGACATCTCATGAACAAAGTTCCCTGTTTTAGACCCATGGAAAACTACATGAGGCAGACTTCCTATGATATTTTGTTATTTTGATATAACCTATTACATATATAATAAGTTCAAGAAAAAACATATTACATATATATATCACGGAGAAAATGTTGAATTCTGGAAAGTTGATAAAATAGGAAGAAACATTGGTTAAAGCCATGCTTCAAGATACAACTTTAGTTTTAGAATCACAAGAGTTTACTAAACCTCTATTCTAGATGGTGGAACAAATAAAAAATGGTTTAAATATAAATCCAGAATCTAAACAAATTTAATAGAGTGAAAAAGTAAGCCCGTTTCTTTATAAACAAAGTAAAAAGCTTTTTTTTTGAAAAAAAAAACTTTGCTAGATGTAGGAATTAATTAGTTCGTCCACTAAACCACAATTTTTAATAATTATTGATGTAATATATATTTTAGGTACATAGTAAATTATACTACTATTTATTTTTAATCTCTAATGTATCTATTATTTAATTAATTATAAATATTAAAACTCATTTGTTTTAACCAATTCACTAGTTATATATAAATCAACTATTATTATCTAAAACTACAATTACCCATTTCTAAGAACATTAACCACACCTACTATGTTTAATCAAACCCTTCAATTTAAAGCTTCAGCCTTACAAGTTTCGACACCAATAGAAAATGGAATGAAGCAGTATGAAAAAAACACATGTATACAATCATTATTATTTTAATTACTAAGTTCTAACCCATTTTGAGCATATATGTTTGATTAAGAGATTTCCTACATTATATGCTGTGATACTAATTATAAAAATATAATATTTTAAAGTAATTTTTTTCCAAATACTTTAATGAAATTTTAAATATAAAATAAAATCTAAGTTATTTTTCTGTTTAGGTTATCAGTATTTTTAGATTTTCCTAAATTTCAACTATAGAAAATAATTTTATATCGTGTTAAATTAATGGTTCTTTTTATTTAATATGTATGAAATTTAATTATGTAAATTTCTTTTAGTTTATTTTTGTTTTGAAAAATGAATTAATTAGCAATTAATTAAAAATTAAATAATAGTTATCATATATTATTCCAAATAAATAATTACTAAATTAAATATTTAAAATAATTATCAATTACTTTAAAATGATATATTTTTTTAATTATAAAATCACTGTTACAGACATTTTATGGTAATTATACACAATTAAATATAATAACTTGATTATTTGATTAGTTTGTTTTCATATCTATTAACGATGTGAACATAATTTGAATACCTAATTAAAATTATACGTAAAATAAAATGTGACAAAATATAAATATTTACATAGTTTTTATTTTTTCAATTCTAAAATAATATAAAATTATATATATTTAATTAATGTTATTTTTAAAAATGTTTTACTAGTGGTAATTGTTATATTTAAAGAATCTTAGTAAAAATGTAAAATCTTATAAATGAAACTGACATATCTTAATAAGAAATAAGATATGTCATATTTTTAAGATTGAATATGGTATTGACACATAAACAACATTAAATATTTTACAAACAATGTTTAGGTTTATATATTTGCAGTTATGATATTAGCTCAAACTTTTCAGTAATTGTAATACATATAAGTCATTATTATATTTCAAGAATACTATCAAGAATTCAAGATACAGTAAATTTTAAAAAGAATTAAGGACATATATACTGTCAGTAAATCATATAATTTTTTTATTAGAACAAATGCGGTAACAACAAATTAACAATTTTTAAAAGAAATCATTTCACAAAAAAGAGTAGAACATATGTATATATTTGGAGGTGTATAAAGAAGCAGAAACACGCGTACAGCTTTTACAATAAAAACGGGCAAAAGCGAGAAAGAAGCAATGAAGTATCATTCACTTCTTCTTCTATCCTTTTCTCTTTGAATTTTCTTCACTCTGCTGCAACTTCCCCACCTTTCTATATTTACTTTTTATCTTCAATTTATTGGATCTGAAAGTTCCTTCTTTTATTATATTATTAATATTAATTTTTTAATCTATCTAAAAAGCCATTTTCTGTGATCCATTTGAAATCCCAATTTGTCTGCATCTCCCAATAAATCCTTTTAAATCAGAGAAGAAAAGACTAACCTTTTCTTCCTTGTCTTATAAAACCTATCTAAAGCCGTCTCATCTTTTTCTAGCCGGTGGATATTCTTTCGAGTCAGTTCCTAGGCAAATCCTATACTATTCATTCATTATTCCTTCTTTCTTTCTTGCTCCCGACCGGGAAAATTGAGTAACCCAGTTCATAAAACCTGTCTGAATAATTGACAACCCAGCTCAAAAGATTCAATTTTTTATTTCCCCTCACCAAAGAAAAAAAAAGATTCGATCTTTTCACCAGATAATTGAAGAAAGAGGAAAGAGAAAGAGAAGAGAGAACACAAAGTGGAAGACAGAACAGGAAAACGATGAGAGCCGGTCTAAGCACGATCCAACAGACTCTAACCCCCGAGGCCGCCACCGTCTTAAGCCAATCAATCTCAGAAGCGGCGCGTCGCAACCACGGCCAAACAACGCCGCTACATGTCGCAGCCACTCTCCTCGCTTCTTCCTCGGGTTTCCTCCGACGAGCCTGCATCCGATCCCATCCCAACTCCTCGCACCCGCTCCAGTGCCGAGCCCTCGAGCTCTGCTTCAGCGTCGCCTTAGAGCGTCTCCCCACCGCCACGACTACAACTCCTCCGGCGAACGATCCTCCGATCTCGAACGCACTTATGGCGGCGCTGAAGCGAGCTCAAGCTCATCAGCGCCGCGGATGCCCGGAGCAGCAGCAGCAGCCGTTGCTGGCGGTTAAAGTGGAGCTGGAGCAGCTGATTATATCGATATTGGATGATCCGAGTGTGAGCCGGGTTATGCGAGAGGCTAGCTTCTCTAGTCCAGCCGTCAAAGCCACGATAGAACAGTCCTTGAGTAGTAGTAATAATAATAATAGTCCGTCCAATACGACGCCGGCTCCTAGCGTTTCGTCAGTCGGGTTAAATTTCCGACCCGGTGGAGGAGGAGGTCCGATGACCCGGAACACGTATCTTAATCCACGGTTACAGCAGAACGGCCACGCGTCGGCGCGGGAATCAGGAGTTAATAGTAAAAACGATGACGTGGAGGAGCGGGTGATGGATATATTGGGCCGTGGGAAGAAGAGAAACCCGGTTTTAGTCGGGGACTCGGAGCCGGGTCGGGTAATCCTTGAGATCCTTAAGAGAATCGAATCCGTAGATTCGGCGGTGAAGAAGAGCTCAAAGATTGTTGTTCGCTTCGAGGAGATCAGTTCGGATAACGCGGCGGAGAGGATCAAGAAGCTCGACGGGTTGCTGGAGACCCGGATAAAGGACTCCGATCCTGGAGGCGGAGGAGGAGTGATTCTCGATCTCGGAGACTTAAAATGGCTCGTGGAGCAATCCGTTGAGGTGGGGAGGACGGCGGTGGCGGAGCTGAGGAGGCTTCTGGAGAAGTTCCGAGGAAGGTTATGGTTCATCGGAACGGCAACGTGCGAGACTTATCTACGGTGTCAAGTGTATCATCCGACGATGGAGAATGATTGGGATCTCCAAGCTGTGTCGGTGGCAGCTAAAGCTCCTCCGGCGTCCGGCGCCTTCCCGAGGCTCGGGAACAGTTTGGGATCATTCACGCCGTCGTTGAAGAGCTTCGTGCCGGGGAACACGACGTTGAAATGCTGTCCGGAGTGTTCGAAAAGCTGCGAGATAGAACTGTCTGAAACTGAGTCAATAATGTCTCAAGAGGTCAAAACAGAAGTAAAACAGTTGCCACAATGGCTATTGAATGCTAAACCGGTCAATCGTGTACCGGTTAGTTTATTACGGTTTTGAATTTTATTTTCTCTTCTGCGATTGCACTAGACTAATCAAAATCTTTTTTTTTTTTTAATAACAGATTGAAGAAGTGAAGAAGAAATGGAATGATGCGTGTGTGCGTCTTCATCCTAGCTTCCATGACAAGAACGAGAAGATCGTTCCGATTCCAACACCTATACCGTTGACAACAAGCTCCTACAGTCCCAATATGCTTCTCCGCCAGCCGTTACAGCCAACAAAGTTCCAGCCCAATAGAGAGTTGCGTGAGAGGGTACACTTGAAACCTATGACCACCGCTTTGGTAACAGAACAAGCCAACAAGAAGAAGAGTCCTCCCGTGAGTCCGGTTCAGACCGATCTTGTTCTTGGAAGAACAGAGGTTTGTTTGTCTTTATTTTTATAATATTGCAATGAAAAATGTTTTATTCAAAAAAAAAACAGAAACCTAAAAATGTATTCGGTTTATTTATTCAGGATTCGGATACGCGAGTGAGAGACTTTCTCGGCTGCATATCGTCTGAATCAGTACAGAACAACAACAACAACAACAACGATAAGATCGGTGTTCTGCACAACTCTTTAGACATAGATTTGTTCAAGAAGCTTCTAAAGGGAATGACGGAGAAAGTCTGGTGGCAGCACGACGCAGCCTCTGCCGTCGCCGCCACGGTTAGTCAATGCAAGCTTGGGGGAGGGAAACGACGCGGTGTGGTATCGAAAGGAGACGTGTGGCTACTGTTCTCAGGACCGGACAGAGTTGGCAAGAGAAAAATGGTGTCGGCTCTGTCTTCTCTAGTTTACGGGACCAGTCCTATAATGATCTCGCTCGGGTCTTCGTCGAGACAAGAAGGTGCTGGTGGAGTCCGTGGTAAGACCGTGCTGGACAGGATTGCGGAAACGGTTAAGAGGAGTCCCTTCTCTGTTATCTTGCTTGAAGATATCGATGAGGCCGATATGTTGTTGCGTGGGAGTATAAAACGAGCGATGGATAGGGGAAGGATCTCTGATTCTCACGGACGTGAGATCAGTTTAGGGAACGTGATCTTTGTTATGACAGCGAGCTGGCATCGTTCGGCGGGGACGAAGACTTGTTTCTTGGACAACGAGGAGAAGCTGAGAGACTTGGCGAGTGAGAGCTGGAGGTTGAGGTTGTGTATGCGTGAGAAGTTTGGTAAACGTCGAGCTAGCTGGCTGAGTGGTGAAGAGAGGTTGCTGACTAAACCGAAGAAAGAACATGGTTCCGGTTTAGCGTTCGATTTAAACCAAGCTGCTGCTGATACGGCTGATGATGGTTCGAACAATACGAGCGAGCTAACAGATAACAACGAAGAAGAGTTTAGCGGGAAGTTATCTTTGCAATGTGTTCCTTTTGCGTTCCATGAGCTGGTGAGTCGTGTAGACGATGCGGTGGCGTTTAGGGCTGTTGATTTCGGAGCTGTGAGGCAGAAAGTTTCGGATACGTTGTCGGAGAGGTTCACGACGGTGGTAGGAGAATCGTTGTCGATGGAAGTGGAGGAAGATGTGCTTCAGAGAATCTTGAGTGGAGTATGGTTAGGTGAGATGGAGTTAGAGGAGTGGATTGAGAAGGCGATTGTTCCGGTTCTGAGCCAGCTTAAGGCTCGTGTGTCGTCTTCGGGTACCTACGGTGACCGTACAGTTGCTCGGCTTGAGCTAGATGAAGATTCCGGCGAACGGAGCGGTGGTGATCTACTGCCTACTAGTGTTACGTTGGCAGTTTGAGTAAAGAAACAGAGGTGGAGTTTTTGTTATTATTATGGAAGGTTAGTGAAGTAAATATGTCTCAACTGGTTTTGGCGGGGGAAGGTAAAACAGTTAGAGGTGAAAACAGTATAAAAAAGGTGTTAATAGTTTTTTTGTTCTTTTTATTTACTTATAATTTTTGTGTTTATGTACGGTACGGGAGGGGTGTTTTATGTAGCAAATTATAGAGATTTATTTGATAGATAAAATAATGAAGGTTAATAAAGTTTCAAGTGTTTTTTTCGTCAATTTAAAATTGTAGTTGCTTTGCTCATCTTCAATTCTTCATTCATATCCATGAATCTAAACTAGGGGAGGACCATTGAGGCATTGACTCTCGGGTTAAGAAGAGTGTAAAAGGCTAAAAGCAGTTTTAATTGCAGAAAATATGTAATTGCTTAACTTCATTACAATTTTCTATACAAACGGAAAAGAATATTAAAGAAAAAGACAAAAATGGAAAAGGAATAACAAAAAGTTTCCAGAAAAAGAAAGATAACAACACACTTTAAAAACTTGAAAAGCTAAAGGAAGCCGCCAACAAATATTAAATAAAAATAAGGCTTTGGTTCAATGAATAATGAACATTGCATGTGTTTTCGTCGTTTAATTATATTTTCTTTTTTTCAATTATTGTTTGCATTTTTGACCTTTTCCTCATCCTTTTTTGTTTTGTTTTCTAGTACAAATAAAAACTAATATTAAATTATTACTTTTCCTTTGAGCTTACCTGTTACAACTACGAAAAGGTCTGACGCAAAAGAATCACATACTAACACCTAAGAAACAATATATTATCTTATGTATAATATTATTATATGCTTACCTTAAGATAAGAGTGATGTGGTGCTGTGATGTCAGAATGTTTAGTACTAAACATGAGCGTCTTCGCATGTTTCATCTTCCTTGTTTATAGATTAACTTGCCTAATTACAGTTATTACTTTTTCAGTATTTCAAATCTAACCGAATCAGTTTATAGCTTGCAGATCGTCCTTCATCGCTCCTCGGGCTGGATAAGACTTTAATTATCACGTATGAGTTATGACATTCAGGAACAATTAAATAATGCATGCTCAATAAATGTGAAAAAGATTGCACAATAAATTAGATGACGCTGATGATTTGGACAACTCAACTAATTGAAGAGGAAGTAATCATGCCTGTATACTTCCGAGCCCTCACGAAATATCTACTCCCTCAGTTTTTTAATGTAAGTAGTTTTACATAAAAACACCAATATTAAGAAATTTGTCACTTTTTAAAAAGTAATATTTAATGTATAAATCTAACCAACCACAAAAATGCATGTATTATTTTATTGGATGCACAATATTCAATAAGTACCAAAAGTGCATTGAAATGCGAAAACAACTTATATACTGAAACAAATTTGTTTTTCTAAAACTACCTATATTTAAAAACAGAGGGAGTATTAGTTATTTTTTTTTCTTTTATGATCCAGATTATCCGGATAACCCAAAGAGAACCTGACTATCGCCTAAATACATTTCTGTAGAAGACATTTTAGAGAATCACCGATTTCAAATCATGTAAATTGACGGTAGCCAACGAGATTCGAATCCAAATACGTATTAGGGCTGAAGCTCTCTCAAAACTAGTAGGCCGTCCTCGCTTATTTAAAAGAAAAAAACGAATCTTTTCTTGATATGTGTGTATCATCCTTGCGCATGAACCATGATATTCTTCTTTATATATCGTTTCAATTTTATCGGATGTCCCTAAAGAGACAATATCTATTAGCTTACATAGAAGAAGCGATTAAATTTTTTATTCTTATACTGTAGAACCTCTATAAATTAATAATGTTGGAATTTTAAAAATTTATTAATTTATAAAGATGTTAATTTACAAATGCTTCATTTTTTAGATTTTTTCTATTTCGAGTATTTTTATTTATAAAATATGAAAATATTTGATTTTGTCGTATCTACATTATTTAAATTTTAAATTGACTTTTTATTTTTTATTATTTTATCTGGTGTATATTTTTATGTTTCTTAAAATTGTTATGTGTTTTACAATATTGTTTTTCAAAATGCTATCAAAATATATTGAAATGTTAAAAAATAGAGACATTTTCATTGCGAATATAAAACCAACAATATAATGTTTAGTTTGTACTTATATAACAAATATATATATATATAGGTTATTAATTTATGATTTTAATAAGACTATATATTTACATAGAAGCTTTAAAATATAATTATTTTATTATTTTATCGATTTGTATCATATTTTATACTTGCTCAAATCGAAACCGGTAAATTTTATTAATTTATAGAGATTATTAATTTATCAAGTATTAATCTATAACTAGATTCTGACCCGCCCTTTCAGAGGGCGGGTATTTTCTGTTTTAATTTCTGTTTTTGAGAAATTTAATTTTATATTTGTGTTATTTTTTATTATCATATTTGTGTCTTAATATTAGTTAAATATAAGTTTTGATAACTATATTAAATATATCAAGTTGCATAACTATACATTTGTGTCATATGCATTTTAAAAGTTATTTTAAAACTTTTTTCTAAAGTGTACAGCATATTATTTTTTTTTCACAGTTAACTAATATAATTAATCAAGAATACTCATATCCAGGAAACATGACTCGTAATTGACCCGAAAATCAAGTTTGATACTCTATTAGACCTAACATATATATTCGAATGGTTCGTAAAGTGTTTTATCTAAAAACCAAAATCAAATCCAACCCGCATTGAAAACCAAAATTTTTTTTTTGAAAAGTGTTCGAAAAATAATCTTATATATATGGGGGTTAATATGGTCTTCACTAACTTTAAGTAGAATCACTTTTAATAAATATTTTTGACCGAATAACCAATTAAAACTTGTTAAACTTAATGAGTTTATATGATATTTGTTTCTATAAAAAATCCACTTAAACCATGTTAAATTATATTTTAACATCATGTACTTTGTTAATTTATAAAATTAATGTCTATTTAAAATATTTAATAAATTAATGTTTGGTTGATAAATCTTAAATTTTTGGTCTGATATATAAGTTATGTTGATGTATGGTTCATAAATCCTGAATATTTAAATATTTTCATTTTATTAAATAAATATACAATGATTTAAACTGTGACCATATTATATTACTGATTTTTTCAAAAAAAATTCCTAAATCATATATATTGATCTCAATTTTAATTTTGGTCATTTCTTGTAAAAATAAAAAACACATTAAAGCTAATGTTATATTATATATTTGGAAGGTTAATTATAAAACCAAAATATGAATCAGATAACATAAGAATTAACATTTATGTGGCCATTTTAAATGATAATTGCAATACATAAATATTTTAAGATATTAATATTTAAACATTTTCTAATAATGATAATTTCGTATATTAAAAATAAATTGAAATATTTTTATGTTTATAAAATAGAAAAAAACAATATACAATAAAAAAATTCATCATAAAATTAAGGGCTAGTTTAAATATGATATTCTATTGTTAGATTAAGTAGATTTAGTTAGGATTAAATAGATTTAGTTTTGATATAGATAAAAAGTATAGATTAAAATTTATCAATGACATGGAGTTGTAAATACTTCAAAAATTCAAAGTGTCTTTTAAAAAAACCCCTTGGCTTCCGAAGCGCGGGAACATTTTTTGCTTTAAATTTATAAACTCGACTGTTTAGTCTTTGTGCAACAGGTTTCAGTTCAAATTGCATAATTAAGTTATTCAGTTCGACATATGTGGAGAACATCCAATTATACATATACATATATATATATGTGTTGTCTCAGATTGATTATTTTAAGTATCCTATTTGAAGTGGATACAAATTGCAGTAAACCTGCAAATATTATGAGTTATATTGGGTTCTTTATATTCTTGGTTTTTAGGATAATGAAATAAAAACATTTTATATAATTGTCAAAAGTTCTGGGCGATTGATTGTATTTGAGTAAAGAATTATAGGTTACATATATATATATATATACATATATATTGTAGAATACATATATTAAATAATTTACCTAAATTATACTTTGGTATCTTGTACAATAATTTTATTAACAAAACAATGGTATACGAAAATAAAAATAGGAATGATTAATAAAATTACTTTTAGCAAAGCCCGTAGCATTCTTTCATCATATCCAAGCCCAAACGACAACTTATTTTATTGTTTCATAAAATTTCAAAGCCCGTACTTTTTTTCTGCGAAATACCCATTTGCGTTACAGATCTATCCAAGGTCAAAATCCGACAACTTATTTTATGGTTTCATAAAATTTCAGACACCTTTATGTCTTAAAAAAAAGTATAGATCTGTAACGGAGATTGCAAAAATCTCGATTTTACAGGTATATCTGAAATAATTATTTTCGATTGTCTTTTTGTCAGATCGATGGTTAATTGAAACTGGATCGCGAGCTATGAAAGCCGATCTGATACACACAGAAACGGATCCTGGTGAATTTTAACGATTTCATGGCAAAACAGCAAAAAAAAAATTGGTGTACGATAAAGGCACTTACACAGATCCGTAAAAGGTAAGACATGCATATTAATCTGTTTTATTTTTTCAATTTTTTTAATTATTAACCGAATTTGTTATTACAACAGTTTAGACAGCCTAGTTTTAATATCTTCAACTTATTACTAACGTTTCTAATTTGTCATAGATATTACCTCAAGTCCCTCTAAATACATCTATAAAAAGGAAGAAATTGATCAGTGAGCATTGATGAAGGAGGAACACAATCATGGTAAAGCAATGATATCTTTTTATTCATGTATATACGCTTTCTTATAAAATTTACGTTTCATATATATACTCTCTGTAACTAACACATTTTTGTATTGTTAAATACAGTTATCATCAGGTAGGAGGATCGCAGCCGTGTAAACATATATGATGCGTGTTGTATAAAAATACACGCGGGTAAAAATCCTTGTATAGCTGGAATCAAATGTGCATGATATTCCTTCAGATGACATGTTTCTTTGACTTTTACATAGCTGATATAATTTATACTATTTATATTGTTATTGCAGGTAATAAATGCAAGAAGAAAAACTTTGGAGATATTACAATTTGTTATGGCACGATACAGAATCCAAGATATATATAAGGTAATATTTTTCAACTCACATGTATTAGTCCTGACTTAGTAATAGAACTGCTCTATTAGTACTGCATTAGGATTGTAACTGATTCTGGATAGGTAGGGAATTGGGAAGTGAATGATTCTGTGATGATTTCTATCTATACTAATAGATGCATAAAACGATTTGTGATGATTGTATTTCATGCACATACTCACACTCTTTGTTTTATAAAACGAAATATGCTTTTGTTTATTCCATAAAGAATTTTTCCTAGAGTTCATCTTATTTGAGCGTAATCACATACGCTATTACTGTGAAATAAAACATAGGTCTGTGAAAAAGAAACAAATCAACGTACTAAAACATAAAAATCAGAATCAGAGATTTTGAAAAATCTCTTGAAAACTACATTTCTTGTTTGTTTCTGAGCACCAGCATCCTCTGTTAGCCATTTCCATTCACGTCATCTATGATAATCAAGATGACTACACCTTTATACCACCACAAAACAAAAGAACATATGTAAGTTAAGCTCCAAGATTTCATAATAAAGACAGGAAAGTGGAAGCATGTTAAGTGGCAGAATAAATTACACAGCATCTGTAAGATGAAGTTAACAAACTGTGTTAAACTAAGCTATCCTCAGAAACAAAGACATGTTTCAATGTAGTTCTCTTGTTATGAAACTTTTAACACAAAGATGCCATGTGCTTATAGGATTAGAAAAAAAAGAAAACTTTACCTCTTCTAGCTTCAACGATTCTGTACTGCTACCAACTCTTTGCTCTGTGTAAGCAAAACCAAAACAAAACAATTAACTGTAGAAGATATTTCCCAAAACTGAGAATAACTATGTAAACAAAGCTCGTGAACTACAAACATAAAGATATGTTTCAATGTAACTAAAACAATTCTGAAACCAAAGATTTCACCACCTCGTTTGAATCAGAAATCATAAGCCAAGCCTTATAAGATTAAAGAATAACTCACCATCATCTGAAAGAGGTTCGAAGAGTACCAGCAACAACTTTGATGTATCTTCCGGAATCTCATCTCCTTTTGAATAAACCAACTGCAGTCGTGATTTTATGAGTTCTGAGCCACCTACCTACTCCTCCCAAAGGACAAAAACAGATCTCGAGAGTGAATCTCATAATAGAAGCAGCAGATCAAACAAATAAATTGTGTAATCAATGACATATAGACCAAACCTTACCAGAAAAGAAAAAAAAAACAAACCTTACAAATATATAAAAAATACATAGCTTATAAGCTCGCTTGTAGTCATGGCGGAAACAAACGCTTGCAATGGAAAACATTCAAATTCCAAACTTTTAATGAGGAAACAACAAAAAATCCAAACTTTGTTAAGATCTCAGACTTTAGAATTTAAAAAAAAAAATCTTTCGTTAGTTACAGCTAAAAGGGAAAGAATTTTTAAAATAAATTTGTGTTGCTAGTGGCAGTCTTGTAAATACTGTCAAAAAAGGTGTGTGTTTTAAAAGTATAGAGATCAAAATACATGAATGGATCAGATACCCTAATACACGGTAAAAAACAATACATGAGATCTAAACTATTAAACTTTCAAAGAGACGTATGTAATTGACTTTAACTTACTTGTTCGTCCGTCAAAACCATCTGAAGAGATGCACCAAACTGGTGATTGAATGATATCCCGTATGCAGCACTTTCACTCTGACACACCAACTTTATTTGTAAGGTTTAACATCAAAACTGCTGATTTGCAGAGGAGAATCCATGAGAACAGAACAGTTTTTCTTATGAGAATTTAGAATGGTCGTACTGAGATGTGTCGTTAGTGTAATATATATAGTTACGTTTAACCCGAGTATTGATACAAATAAAATCAATTCGTATTTAAAATGGAATATTCCTTTAATATATGATAATACAGTTGCGATTGTAAAACACTGATTGTTTACATTATGTTTTTATTTTAATTTTTTTTAATATGATTTGATTTATAATTTGCTGTTATAATAATCTTACTGTTGATATTATGCTCATAGAAAATCGGGGTTAGAGGAATATACACGGGATAAAGAGTAATTGAGATCTTACTTGTTTACTTTATGGTTGGGATAGGTATGGTGTTTGATTTAGGTAGGATAGTAATGAATCTTATCTGCGATTTTATAACAGTTTATGGTTAGAAGTATTTTTAAGCATTTTAGTTTGTTATCGTAAGTTTGTTATAAATTTATGATGTATGTGGTAGAAATTGTTTGTGGTCACATATATTATATGAGCAAGCACAACCTGTCATCACCTGTACATAGATTGTTCTTCATATAATACGATAGCTATACTTAAAGTATAACCTTGTTGATGGACAGGTGAATAACCAAGATGGAAAAAGGTGGATGGAACTAAAATCACTGTAATGCAAGAAATGTGTGTTCTGTTTATGGATCTTATTTAGAAATTTGCAAAACCAAAACTGAATTGGCTGTAGATATCGTTGGTCAAAGTACGGTTCGAGTAACCATGAATTAAAAATGTTGATTGTGATTGTCGTTTAGAAATAAATTTGCCAGCCGGTCACACGAAATAAAAGGAATTGTTTTGTTTTGTTTCAACAGAAATATACAAAAAAAGCATAGCTTTAAAAAAAATGCAGTGGCATTTGTTTGTAAATATTTTCAAAAATGAAGGTCACCTCAAAAAAGGGTATTCTGTTTTAATAGTATTGATACTGTACATACGTGCTATTTCAACTTTATAAAAGATGATATTTTAGTGTAGCTGACCATATTTATAAGCCAAATAAAGATCCATCTCGCAGAGCTTGAGAAAAGCCTATGAAAGATCAGAGATTTAAAATCATGTAGATAACATATCCGCGAATCAGGGCACTAAATTTGAGATAGTTACAAAAACATAAGATTTTCGAAATTTTAATATGGGAGTAAAGTATGAGTTGGTAATAATAATAATAATAATAATAATAATAATAATAATGTTTTCAACAAAAAAAAATAAGTTGGTAATAATAATATTTTTAATTTTAGCATTATTTCTCGTTTTTATTAATAGAGTATGATCAAAATTATTGTACAATATTTATTCTATTTATTAGTGGATTTAGTTAAGAAAAAAATTACCCCGTAAATATCAAGTCTGTCTTCACTCTAATATTTTTGTTATTTACTATTATGTATTCTTTTTATCACATTTTTGAATTATTTTCACATATTTGTAGAAAATAGTAAGATAAAGCAATATAGTTATATTGTTCAGTTGTTTATGAATTATGATAGGTAATCTCTCTTTTAAAGTCAACTTAGTATAACCATTTTTTACAAACCATTGAATTAAATATGTGTAAATAAGTTTTAGGATAATTAAAAAATATTGGACCTGATAACATGTTATTTTAGTACATTGTTTTTAATTTCGAAAATTACAAACTGTATTTGAAAACAAGTTATTCTTGGGTTCACCCCCTAGGGTGAACCTATAGGTTCACCTACCGATAGGATTTAGTTATTTTAAATTTGACATCTTTTAAAAATGGAAACAAAATATATATTGCCAAATTATATTACGTTTTTAAAAAAAGAAAAAGTAAAAATAAATAGAAATAATACTAATTGCAAAAAAAAATATTTTTTTCAAAAAAAAATTAATACCACAAAAAAATATTAAACCCTAAATATTAAATCCTAAATAATTTAGTAAACCCTTGGATAAATTCTAAAATTTTGTTTAAAAAAACTATTTATAACATATTCAACAAAAAACTATACCCTAAATCCTAATCCTAAACCCTAAACCCTTGGGTAAATCCAAAACCCTTGGGTAAATCTGAAACCCTTGGATAAATCTTAAACTTTAAAATTTAGGATTTATCAAAAGTCTTAAATTCTTTTTTTTTAAATAAATTCTTTTTTTAGATTAAAAAGTTTATTTTTTGTGATTAGTATAAACTTTAAAATATATTTTGAAATAAATTCTTTTTTTAGATTTAAAATGCTTGTTTTTGTGATTAGTATCATTTTTATTAATTTTCATTTTGAAAGTATAATTTAATTTGATAATATTTTGTTTCCCTTTTTAAAAGATACTGAATATTAAATGATGTAATTATATTGGTTGGTGAATCTAGAGGTTCACCCCTAAGAATAAGTCTTTGAAAACACCCCATCTGTTTTACTTATGTTTGACCAAATCCAGTTTTAAAATGCAACATGAAGAAAATTGAGTCACACTCCGTTGTTCCTGTTAGACATGCAATGCAACACAAGATTTAAATGATCAAAACATAAAACTCTAAACCAAACGTCGAGTTTCAACATAAGATCCTAATTTTGAGACAAAAGGACAATACAAAAGACTCTTAAAAGAAAATGACTAAGGTTTTCTAGAAGAAAACTGAGTCATACCCCATTGTTTCCGTTACACATACGACATAAGATTTAAATGAACACAACTGCAAATCCAATACCAAACATCAAGTTTCAACATAAGATTCTAAGAGAGAAAAGGATAGCACATGAACCTCTAAAATAAAATACCAAGATTAAGATAAATCCTAGTTCTTAACGAAGTGAGCCTTGATGGTTCGAACAACACCTCCTTCACGTAGAATCTCACAAATAATCACATCTTCCGGCGTTGCATTGTTTATTTTATAGATTTCTTTCCACCCGTGAACCACAACACGATCTTTCTTGATTCCAATCTTTCTCTCTGATTCACCAAATCCATCGATGAACTTGACTGTGCCACCAAACTTTAAGTCATAGTCCTTTCTTACTTGCTTAGGAAAAACCTTCAAGCAACAGAGTACCAAATACAAAAAGAAAAACAGATTAGTAAATCAAAAAGAGAGTTGAGTTATAAGAAGAAAAAACAGAACTTAAGATGAAGATTCGAACCAACACACTACAACTACCCGTCGAAGTTGCGATAAAGCAAGGGTTAGAGGGATCATCAAGATACATTGCCGGATCACCAATAGCTTCAGCACGTTTCCTTTGCGAAGACGTAACTAATGAAACATAACTCAGATATAAGTACTCACAATCTTGATCAAAAACTAAACCAAGAGAATAGGTTAGTTGTACCTCTACTTGAACTTCCATGAGCTTGGCTAACTTCACCAACCGTTGTATCAATATTGTCTTCATCGCTGCTTCCAAAAGAAAGAGAAATGATCTTGTTCTGATCGTTATTTTCTTCTTCTTCTTCTTCCTCCTTCGTGCCCTGATCACCATCATCGTCACCAGATGTTTCATCATCATCCTCGTCTGAGATCTCTTGAATATTGACCGGAGCTAGTGGCTTCACAGGCAACCCATCCCGGAAAATGCTTACCAAGAAGGTTCGGGAACCATCGTAGGAGAACAAGAGAAAGTCTCTGTCCAAGGGAGCGTTGTCTGTGATGAACTTAGACCAACCATCTTCGAAGCTGACGATGTCCTCTTGGCTTGTCCATTTGACAGTCCAGAAGCTTCCTTCTGGCTTCCGGAGAACAGCTGTCTGAGGGAGAGGCGTTGGGTAATATTGTCTGTAATCACTTGGGAGTATCTACAAGTTGACAACAGCATACAAGAAGTCAAACGTTCCACTTACTGACAAAGAGATGGCAAGAACAGAGGAATCATAGTTTAATTAGAACAGAGCAGAGTTTCTTTTATTTTACCACAACCTTAGAAGTCAGTAACAAAGCCAAACCCTAACAGAACAGAATTATAACCCTAAGAGAGAAGTAACAGGACAAAAATCTAAAGAGACTGGACACATGACCAAACCCTTCAAACATCAGGAGCGAACTAAACTCTAATAAGTCAGCAACAGACACAAACCCTAAAGATCGATGTTAAAAGATGTACAGTACATTATCATAACATTACATGACTTCAAAAAGTAGCCACCACTTATCTCTTGAAGATTAACTACATCGTTTTTCTACAGAAAGTTACTTTTTTTTTCCAGGAAACCACAAAAGATAAAACAGAGAGAGAGAGAGAAAATGTATTACCAAACGTTGAGAAAGAGAAACATCCTGGGAATTGTAGATTATGAGTAAATCTGGGTATGGAGTAAACACCATCTTTGTCACTGCAAGAACCTCTTGTTTGTGTCTCAATTTGAAAGATGGAGAGAAGCTTTAGCTTTTTGAAGAAGTGAATACAAACACAAAAGGTGTTTGGTTTTGAGTGTAACAAGCTCCTTGAGGGTGAGGCTGGACATTACCAAAGTGCCCCTAACTGGTAAAGTCATGGTCGTAAAGCGCTGCTTTTGAAACGTCATTTCTGAATAAATACTATAGCATACTGGCATTGGGGTGATAGTTGATAGGAGCTCTCTGTAAGTTTTGTACCAGGCAATCCAAAAGTGGAAACTGTACGTAAGCATATGATAGTTTAATAATAAGTTCACGAGAATAAATAGATATTAGAAAGCGAAGCCCAACCATAGATATGTTCGTTAACCAATAAGGGCCTTTGTCATATAAGTTGTATGGGTCGAAAGAAACCCCAATAGTAGAACCGAAAAGTGTAAACAAAGATCTCACTGGTTGGTTTTAGTTGTTGTGTTAATATAAAATTTAAGCCATATAATTTTTTTTTTTTTGAGAAAGGGCTTTTATAAGCCATATAATTTTTGCTCTAGCTATAATGATTTTTTCCTTGATTTTTTAAAATGAAAATTTAATCAGTAAACATTAATTATATTATAAGATGTCTAGAGCTTCTTTTCTAAGCTGTCAATATAGTACTATCTACAGCCAAAATAAATAAAAAGAACTCAGTTGTAGGTTTTGAAAAAATAAAACAAAGTTTGATTGGCAAAATTATATGGCTGTAAAGTATTTTTAGCTGTCTATAGAATCTAGAGCTGCTACCAATCATCATAAGGTTGAAAATTGTATGCTATAAATGGTTTTTGTAAACTGTAAAAGGAGTAAATTACAAATGCGACTGCCGGAAAATTCGAATATACAAATCTATAAAACTACGGAATAGCAATATTTGCGTTTACCTTATAAGCTCATTAGCATAAAACCATTTTATAATTTATTTGCTTTATTTAGTTTATAATAAGCTCATCTGTGTTGCAATTTATCAGAATTTGCGGTAATCTAGTTTCACCACTGATATGTGAGATAAGGATTTAATAGTTGTCGGACATTCAGCAATAACAAAAGACTACTGCATGCTCAATAAATGTGAGAAAGATTGCAGGTCATAAATTAGATGACGCTATTGATTTGGACAACTCAACTAATTGAAGAGAAAATAGCTGTTTTTAATGTAATGGCTCAAGAAATATCTATTCGTTTATATAAAAAAATATTTATCATTTCCATTCTTGCTATTTTAGTTATGCAGTATATACGATATGAGATTTTACTATTTTAATGTAAGTGTCTATATTTCCAAACTCAAGAAGACTCCATCTCACGGCGGAGCTTGAGAAAGTTATCCAATAATAAAAAGAGATGATGGAGATTGAAATTCGTGTACATATAACATGCATGCCAGGCCAGAGAATAAGCTGTTGAAGCCACCAATCAGGACACTAAACTTGAGAAAACATTATTATGGGAAAAACTTTTCTTTTAAGCTTTTTAAAATGAGTGCATGTAAACAAAGTATATTTTGTTTTTCAAATTTTTATTAGTATGTTATTATGGGATTTTACTAGCAAAATACTGATTAAATTTCCTATTAAATAATAATTAGAACCAAATAAATCTAAAATGTAGTTTTAGGACCAAATGCAGTTTTAAAATGTAACGTGAAGAAAATTGATCAGTCAGTCAGACACCATTGTTCAGTTACGCATGCGACACGATATTTAAATGATCACAACCTCAAAACTCAAACATCAAAGTTTCAACATATGAACATAAGAGACATATGGACAATACAAGAGCCTTCAAAATAAAAGACTAAGCTTAGCATAAGATCCTAGGTTACACATATGTTCTTAACGAGATGAACCTTAATGGATCGACCAACACCACCTTCACATAGAATCTCACATATGATTACATCTTCAGGCCTTGCATCATTTCTTTTAGAGATTTCTCTCCACTTGTAAACCACAACACGATTTTTCCAGTATCCAATCTCTGCCTCTAGTTCACCAAATCCATCAATGAACTTGATTGTGTCACCAAACTTCAAGCCATAGTCATTTATTACTTGTATAGAAATAACCTAGAAGCAATACAAAAATAACAGATTATTATATCGAAAGATAGTTGATTTTTAGAAGAAGAAGACAAACACAACTTTGAGATGAAAACTTTTACCAACATATGCGTACTAGCCGATGTTACGAAAAAGCAAGGGTTAGAGGGATCATCAAGATACATTTTTGGATCACCAATGGCTTCAGCACGTTTCGTTCGCAAAAACCATCCTAAAGAAACTTCACTCAGCTTAGAATTCTTACGAAAAAATACGTTCTGTTGAAAACGAAACCAAGATAAAAAATGTTAGTTTGTACCTTTCTTTGAACGTACATGAGCTTTGTTAACTTCACCACCCGTTGTATCAACATCGTCTTTGTTCTTGTTTCCCAAGGAAAGAGAATTGATCACATTCTGATCGCTATCTTCTTCTTTCTCCATGTTTTTATCACCATCATCATCACCATCTGTTTTATCATCATCTGATATTTCTTGTATGTTGACCGGAGATTTCAGCGTCACAGGGAGCCCATCCCGGAAAATGCTTACCAGAAAGGTTCGGGAACCATCGTAGGAAAACAAGAGAAAGTCTCTGTCCAAGGGAGCAATGTCTGTGATGAACTTAAACCAACCACATCTTCGAAGCTAATCGTGTCCTCTTGGTTTATTGTCCATTTGACAGTCCAGAAGTTTCCTTCTGGCTTCCGGACAACAGCTGTCTGAGGGAGAGGTGTTGGGTAGTACTTTCTGTAATCACTTGAGAGTACCTACAAAAAATTGACAGCATACAAGAAGTCAAACGTTCTACTTACTGACAAAGTGATAGCAAGAACAGAGGAATCAAAGTTTAATTAAAAGTTTAAAACAGAGCAAAGTTTTTTTTTGTTTTACCACAAACCCTAAGAGATCTAACATATCAAAGCCTTAGAAATCAAGGAATAGAGCCAAACCCTAGAAGACAAGTAAACCAAACCCTTAAGAGAGCAAACACAACCAAAACTATAATAAATCAGCAAGAGAGACACAAATCTTCAGAAAAAGGAAACAGAACATAATCAAACCCTGAGATATATCAAAACAGATGAATGAAGGTAAATGTTGAACCGAATTTAGAAAGATTTAGAAGAGAGGACTTGAACAAAACAAAACCAAGAGAGATGAAGGATTGAAGAAACAATGCTCAACGAAGTATAGTACATGAAAACCCAAACTAGCCACCAGTTATCTCATCAACATTATGTTCTACAGTATATCAACAAAACGTAGATTGGAGAATAAAATTACAAATCTTTTTCAGAAAACCCCGAAAAGAAAATAGAGAGAGAGATTGAGAGAGAGATGGAGAGAGAGAGTTTCTTACCAAACGTTGAGAAAAAAGAAAGATCATGAGAGTTGTAAATTATAAGGAAATCTGGGTATGGAGTAAAAACCATTTTTGTCACTACAGCAAGCTCTTTCAGGGGGAGATGAATGAAGAAGCTTTAGCTTTTAAGCTTTGTTTTTGAAGAAGCATACAAACACAAAAGCGTCTGGTGGTGACGTGTCAGTGTGTATAAAGTCCTCCAGAGTGAAGCTGAATGTTACAAAAGTGCCCCTATCGGAATGTCAAGTTATGAATACTATGGCATTGGTGAAAGAAGCTCTGCAAGTTCTGGACCAGACGATCCCAAAACAGAACTTCCGAATCATATGATGTTTTAATAACAAGTTCACGAGAATATATGTTCGTTAGTAGACTATTAATTGAAAGCGAGGCCCGACCAAATATATATTCGCTAACCAAATATGGGCCGATATGGGCCGAAAGAAATTGTAATAGTTAGGACCAGAAACTGTAAATATTGTTAAAAATGAAAACACGTGTTATAAATATTTGGCAATTTGTATAATACAGATCTCTAAAATAATAAAACCATGGAATAGCATAAATCGGTTTATGAAATATTTTATTTGTTCACCGTTTTCTATTGATAATAAGACTTTGCGAAACTCAACTCAATTATTTCTTGTTTTAGTAAACACATTATAACTAGATAATGGTCCGCACACTTGTGCGGATTAATATATATCTAATTAATTTAAATTTCAACATAATTTTAATTTCAAACTAAATAATTTTAATTACTTTCAAATACTAAATTAATCAGAAAATATAGTTTACCTTTTTATGATAACACAATAAAAATAATGATTTGGTACTTGTATAATATTTTATTTATTCTAACACCAGACTATACATGTAAAAATATCATCAGCATAACAGCTTGATAAATTTTTATTGATACTTTAAAATAACATAAAAATCAATCTACAAAATAAACAATAATTTCTAATTATCAGTGAAGTCTATAAAATCAAACCATTCTTTATCAAAGTCTTAAATACATTTTTGCTTAATTAAAATCTTATAAACGAAAAAATAATAAATTATGTATGTCTTGTAAAAATGGATTTTTTTTTTTAATTTTTAACTGTGAGAGATTGTATTCATTATATTCAGATTTTTTGATTAATAAGATAATTTGGGGACATGAAAGAGAAGCAAACTTTCCTTTTAAAATAAATAAAAACATTAAAAGATTTAATATTACTAAAGAAAATATAGCATGAAAAAATTATAAAATTATTGCTGAAATTTGATAATACTCCTTAATAATAATTGTCACTAAATATAATGAAAATATTTGTCAAATAATCACTAAAAAAGTTTAAAGCTAGCAATTCAAAGTTTTATTTACTAAAACTAATCATTCAATCTAAATCATTAAATATGAAAAATAAGCTTCTAAAATAAGAAATTATCACAAATAAAAAAATAACCTAAGATAATAGAGAACATGACAAGTAAGCAAAACTAAAATCTGCACTTAAAATTATTTTATAATATGACAAATAGATAAATTAGCAATTAAAATTCTTTAAGGACATGATAAATAAACAAATATCCTAAATTAAGGAAAATATTTCAAATAAACAAAAATAAAACTATTAAAATATAATAAATAAGTAAATTACCTAAAGTTATGGAAAATATGACAAATAAATAATAAATAATGAAAAATAAGTAAAATCACATAATCTTAAGGAAAAACTGACACATAAGCAAAATCACTAAATTATATTTAACTATGATTTTTTTAATTATTCTTAAGATAATGATAAATTATCAACTAAATAAATCACTAAATTATTTATTAATATTAATAATTGAACATAAAATATGATTAAGCATAAAAACATGGAGAGTATGACAACTAAGCAAATTCACTTTCTCAAATAATAGTATAGATTTTTTTTAATTATTCTTAAGATAATGATAAACTATCAACTAAATAAATCACTAAATTATTTATTAATATTAATAATTGAACATAAAATATGATTAAGCCTAAAATCATGGAGAGTATGACAACTAAGCAAATTCACTTCTCAAATAATAGTATAGATGATATAATATAGTATGTACGAATAATTTATGCGGTCTCAGATCAGACATGAAATTTAAATTTCAATCATAACGTTTTGTCTCGAATGAAAATGCACTCGGGATCGGAACACACATGTTAAGCTGTTCATATATGCAGGGCCAGATTTGGACAATGCCTCATGAAACATTTGCAACAGGACCCCAAAATGTTTGAAAAAAATTACAAAGACAGAAGTTTCCAAAAATATATTTTAGGCCCCCAAATCGATAAAAAAAATTTTTACATAGGATATGGTTACATGTTCCCAAAATCTCAATCCGGCTCTATACGCAAGTGACTTTAGCTCAACTGGCAAAGCTTAAAGGTCACATGTTCAAATAACACTTGGAAGTTGGAACGCAACTTATGTAAAAAATGACGTGGTTTCCGACCGGAAAGAAAAAAGAGCATTTCACAGAGAAAAACATATGGAAGGGTCGAGTTTCAAAAAAAAGAAAAAAGCTTGAAGGCTCTTGAGCTTAGCAAGCCAAGTATCTCCCCTAACGACGAATGGAAAAGGAAATTTGAAGGCTCTTGAGCGACGAGCTTAGAAATGTTAAAAAAAATGTTACTAGGGTCGTTCATGTTTTTCCTCGAATCTTCGACATAAACTAGTTGCATGACTAATACTTTTTTTCAAATTGACAAAAGAGTAGTTTCTGATTAAATATAGTTGACGATCAAAGTCGTCTGTCCCACTTTCTATATTGGTATAAGATATTCTTTGACTTAGAGAATCTGAACGTTGAAGAATCGGACAGCATGCATGGCTATTACTTCTTCAATTTTCAAAAGTTACCTTTTTCCCTTGTTTCCGAAAATAATGAAGAAGTGATAACAATATTAAAAGCCCATCAGAGAGAAGAACAGAGAAAGAGACAGAAGCTTGACAATGTATTGTCACATCCCATAGTTTGTGATGATTACACCTATTTATACATTTGCAGCTTTTTTGTTTGTTCTCCTCTTACATATAAAATGCCATTAAATACAATATAAACTGAATTACAGCAGTTACTTACCCGTCTCTCACATTTGACTTTATTCATATCATATTTTTATATGTTAACTAGAATTGATATTTGTTCTGTGTTAAATGATAAACATCTTACTTGGAAAGAAAATACCATAAGAGCTTCGACCAGTGTCCATCTTACAATATTGATACAGTTATGTCGGCTGTCTAAATCGACACCCAAGACTAAAATTGGATGTTAAATATACTAAACCAGAAGCAAAATCAGCAGTTAATCGGAATTAAACCCCGGAAACAAAACGAAACACTACCTTAAGAAGTTAAACCAGTATCCATATAAAAATATTTATCCCATATACCCCTTCTTAAACCAGTATCCATATAAAAATATTTATCCCATATACCCCGCGTAAACGTCCGTACATATAATTAAAGGCTATACAATAGTTCACTGCCCGACCAGCGTATACCGTATTTTAGAACACTATTCTTATTAAATGGAATATTTCTTATAACGAAACATTACCTTAAGAAGTTAAACCAGTATAACTTTTAAATGGAGTATAATCTTTTGTAACCAATTTATTGCATTAAAATGTTGCCAACTATTTATTGGATGTTTTAAATTGTCTACAACTAACTGTGCAATAGTATGCATTAGTACACGAGAGACGGTAGAGAAGGACAAAATGAAAACACAATGAATGTCCTGTCTAGCTTTATATAAATCAGAAGTTTTGATTTTATGCTTACCGGTTTGAATTTTAATGTTTTCCTTTGTGCCGTCTTCGCTTACTCTTCTGAGGGAAACCCTAATTTTCGTAAATAGTACGTAACACGAGAACAGATGAAATTTCAAAAGGTTAAAAAAGGTGAGATATCTGAAGTTATTCCAACCAAATTTCGTAAGTCAGACGGTAAGAATTGTGACAGAAATCAACAGTCTCAGCTAAAAGGAAAATCTTCAAACAGAGGCATATCTTGATAAGAAAAACGAGCCAAACTTTTTTTTTTGATAATAACGAGCCAAACTTTTTTCTGAAAGATATATATAAACATAATTTTTTTTTCTTCAAAATATCACTGTACAACTGAGTCAACTGACTATTAAAATACTAACGTCTAGTAATAATCCTTTACAAAATTAAAAGCTAAATAACGAGTAGCATAACTATATACTATACGTTAGTTTCTAAAGAGAAAAAACTATAGTCTACACGTGCTTTACAAACCACAGTCTCTAGAGGGTTTTAAAGTGCTTAACTCGTAATAGTATAGTTTTCGAAGAAAAAAAAGCGCTTCTCAACTAGAAATTCGTTTAACGTGTAATTTCAGTCATCGTTTCTATGGGCACTTTTTATTTTGTAGTGATTTTTATCTATTTAACATGGACAACACGTAGATTAAAAGCTTTGTGTTGTTTGTCTATCAGTCTATATGCTGCATAATTACATCTATAGTTGGAATTTACATACCGAAACATCTCAAACATATTTTAGTCAAAAAAACATATCAACAAATTGTTTATAAAAAATGATAATAGAATTCATTATTGCTTTTGTTACCTCTCTCGCTTCCATTGGTTTCTCAGTTAAAAGCTTTTCTATATGTAATATAGATATCTACTCCGTTCCGTTAGTTTCATCCTACCCATGTTTCCCTATATAAACCAACTCACCTGCCCTTGCTCTCTCACATCATTCCTTCACTGAAAAAGCATCATATCATTCCTCTTCATTTTATATCATCATTATCATAATTAGCATGGTATTTTTGATCATAACCATGATCATTTCTCTCTGTCAACGTTTTTTTGTTTCTCCATTTGACCATGAATATACTTTCGAAAACAGAAGCATCCTACGGAGAAGAAGATTTACTGGATATTAGTGTTCTACAGGCATTATCCTTGCTGAGCTTTTTTTTTCTCAAACAAAAACAAAATGATTTTGTTTTATTTCTTCTAAAACATCAATAGAAAATTCTATTATGTTCTTATATAATTTTTTTTTCTTGACCTTGCAAGGCTTATTAGTTTTGTATTGTTCTTTTGTCTTCTCTGATCTTTTGTTTCTTCTTGTATTTTCATTTGTGTTGTTTTCTCTTATCTATTCCTCCTGAGCTTTATGCAAATTTATCATCTAATCCCATCATTTTTCAATTGTTATGTTGCTCTCATAATCTATGTTTTTTCTTTAATCTGTAAAGCTCTTTTATATATTAACAGTGGTACTAATGACATGAATGTTCCTGGAGGTTCAGCAATAAGTACACATTCACACATAATATTATATGCACACACCATTTTAATGTAAATGTCAAAGCCAAAATTAATTATATTTATTACAACATTTTTCAATTGTTACAAAATAAATAATAACCACACCATTCACAGAACCAATTAGCACATTTCTTCTCCAAGAAAATGGGAGATTTGTCAAAAAATAAGGAAAAAATGGTGATTGCGTTTGCGTTTAGCAAGCACTTCCACCGGCTGTAACACAATGGTTAAACGCAGAAAACCAAGAACGTTTGCCTTCAACCTGAGAAGTCGACCGCCTGAACCCTAAACCGGATCTTGAATACGATCCATTCATCAACCGTCTTTGCGGTTCATCAACATCCGAGCCACCGATGCAGAGACTTGGAGGAAACCTATGGCAGCTAAGTGACCGAAATGACGATGATGATCCAACGGATTGTGAGATTCGAGAACCGGTTCTTGAAACAACCGGTTTATTATTACAACTGTACTGAGCGTTGGTAAGAAGAGCTGTATCTAACACATCAGAGGAGGAGCAACTGCAGAAGGACAAGGAGATGCTTGTTCTCGACGATGTCACTGTTGTTATCGCTGCTGTATCAGGAAGCTTGGTGAAAGAGACAATGCCGTAGCGACAGAGAGGGCATGGGACCGAGCCTGGTGTGGCTTGTGATGTTGTTGTCTTTGAGGATGTTATGGTTGTTGTGCTTAGGTATAACGCACAGTTTGTGCAGAACTCATGACCACATCCTGTTATGTCACACACACAATCAAATTCAATGTGTTCTAACTAAGCATCAGATTAGTGAAGAACTGAAACATTACCATCTGCAGCTACGGTGCATTTTCTTTCCAAACAAACGGAGCAAGGGTCACGACATGGAGTTAGACCATCGTTTTCTCGCCAGCCACATTCTCTGAAATATAACGAACGAACATCAAATTTTAAAGATTCTTTGATCACATTGGGTGTTTCAGTTTTGACTGTAATCAATTAAGTGAAAGGTTTTACTTACTGAGCGATCTTGACAATGCTCATTAAAGGAAGACAGAGGAAAGGAGAAGGGACTTTTGGTGGATGGCTTTGAGGCTGATCTGTGGTTGGATTCAGGACTTCTTCAAGCCAGTCCCGGTGCCATGAGCGAGCAACCATCAATGGTGTCCATCTAAAAACCAATACAGCAAAACGAATAAAGACACTGGCAATATTGTTGTCTAGGCAGAGAAACAGAGAGAAGAGGTCTTCTAACCCGTTAGAGTTTACAGCAGCCAAAGAAGCACCCTTTCCGATCAAAAGCTGATTAAAAAAGCAAATTGCCAAATAAGTTTTAAACAAAACTTTTCATAAGCAAAGTGTATATGTATATGTACCTGGCAACACTGAGTGTTTCCTCCACATGAAGCATAATGAAGAGGAGTACTCCCAGCACCTATAAGATCTATAGTGGTTCCATCTTCCACAGTGACCGGAGTAACAGAAGCTCCCAAATCCAAGAGTAACTGCACCGTCTCTATGTGTCCGTTCAAAGCCGCCACGTGAAGAGGTGTGATTCCTCCATCTGCTGCTCTGTTTACCACTTCTTGAATTACACTACACACATTTCAAAAAACATCTTCAGCTCATCATATGTCACCTGAAGCCATAAGCTTTTCAAAAACACTTTTCTAACCTTCGATCAAATCCAGAAACAGAGGACTTGTTACTCTTCAACAAGCTCCAGCAATTAGGGACACTTGGAATATACTCAGAAAGCAAGATCCTAATACACCGAGGGTGACCATTAAGAGCCGCGAGATGCAGAGCAGTACCACCGTTTAAGTAATCTGTTCTGTGAATCTTAAGCACCCAACAAAAACACTATCTCAATCCATGGCAAACTTTTTTTGATCAAAATCAGTGAGAAGAATCAAAGTCCACTTACATTGGCACCAAAAAGAATGAGAACCAAAACAACCTCCCAATGACCATGTTGACACGCTTGCATCAAAGCAGTCTGTTTCCATTATATTCAGATTATTACATTTGCTGATCGATCAAAGGAAAAAAAAAATACAAGAGAGCTATAAATTACCTGTCCACGGTAATTCCGGAGATTAATATCAACACCTGATTCCACCAACAGAGAAACTATCTATAGATACAAACAAACAGATCATAATCATCATTAATATAAAAAGTCACAACCTTTGGAATCTGTGAGAGGGTAAAGATGACCCTTTTTGAGTTTTTTACCTCGTGGTGGCCTTGAGCGGCGGAGTAATGGAGAGGAGAGTTACGAACGCCGAAGGTTGAGTAGCGAGCGAGCCTCGGGTTGTAATCAAGAAGAGCTTTGGCTTCTTGTAGATCGCCGTCTCTGGCGGCGGATACTAATCGTTCGCCGGACGCGGAGCAACCGAATGAGTTTCCGACGAGGCTCAGAAACCTCATCGTCTTACGATATAAAGGTGAAATCTTGATCCGATTCCCAAAAAACCCTAAACGATCATGACGTCGAAAGGAACAATTCAATTGGATTCTCAATTCGAGATTTTGAGAGGAACCCAGTTCGTAGAATCAGCTCGAAAGATTCAAATTATATAAAAAATAAGAAATTGGAGGAAGTTGAATTGAATTTCAAATGATTGAAAAAAGGAATTTTTATTTTCTTCTCTTTTTTTTTGGGATTGTTGTTCTTTAATTCTGTCATGCACAGATGATGATCATCACCGGCTTTTAGAAAGAAGATACTCTAAAATAATTAAACAGTTAAAAAATGAACAAATCTTTAGGAGGAAAGATCAATCAAGAAAACTTCTCTGAGAATAGTTGATCCAGACCATGATTAAGAAATGGAGAAATTCAGTGAATATTAATTTTTTAATTAGGAAAACAGCAAATCGGCGATTATTTATTGCAATCCCAAAAATGGAAAAGAAATGAATCTTTTGACCGTGGGATGAACTTGTAATAATATTTGATGGTGACAATTTAATTGACTTTGTAATTCTCCCAAAAAGAAAAAAATAGAAGAGGGGAGAGAGAGGTTTCTTCACCGACAAACCAATCGCCTAAATTCGCGCGTTTCGTTTTAACTTAAAGATAAGACATTCTCTCATCTTCATTCACCACAATTAAAGCTTTTCCCCTGTTTTTCATATCAAATTATCTTATACTATTGCACAAATTAACATTGTTTTTCTTTTTATGGCAACAAATGTTCCGTTTATAAACTCTTCAAAAGTAACATGAGCTTAATGGAAACAAGCTTATTTTAATGAAATGTGGAAGAGCATGTGGGTCGTGTCACGTTATGGGTATAATTGCATTTTGCATAAATAATGCATTGCAACCCAGACATTAATGACATCAAATTTCAACTAATCCAAAAAAACTCCAACCATTGATGAGCTGGTGTGTATCCTCGAATTTCTTGTATGTATGAATAATATGTTAACGAATGATCCCTCCCTCTCTCACACCACTCTCTCTCGAAGCTCTACTTTCTTTATATGCAAAGACTGATCAAAAAATTTCGTTACTTAATTAGTATATGATAAGTTTTGGTCGTGGGAGTTTTAAACAAAAATGTGGTTGACTGGAATAAGATCATGAGGATTATTTTGGAAAGATAAAACCATTTCAGTTCATTTAGATTACGATTACTAAACCACTTTGCATAACTTTTTAAGAGAATTAAATATTAAATAGAATACATTATTGAACCTTGCTCAGTACTCCATAAAGGAAATAGGAGGTACTATTAACACGCATGGATACATTGCTAAGGACTGAGATCATCTTTAATCAGAAATTTTTAAAGAGTTCCTTTAAAATAAAATAAAAAATTATAAAAAGACAAAAGTAAAAGAGCATATGAACTGGAAATATCATTTCTCATAAAAGAGACCATTAAAAGGGTTTGAAAGATCCAATCAACAAATATCACAAAATTATTGGAGTTTCTATATAATATTACAATTTTATTTTTTGAATAAGTGATATGATTTATGAACATTGTTGATGCTTTAAAACTCAGATAAGATGGATAGGAAGATAATTCTTCAACCATGCTGAACTTTTTGTGTCAAAAATTTGTACCATCTACGACGAAGATAAACTTTTAATTTAGGGAAATTTGTCTCAGTAGCTATGAAACAAAATGTAATTAGGTAACTAACCAAAAAAACATCATCAATTATTTCTACAATATATATTATATTACCATTCATTCCCGGTTAATAATACATGCACAAACTTCTTCTTCTTCACTCACCTACCACCATTACCTCCTCTACACTACTATTTTTTTTGTAAGAAAAAATATCAATCATTTGGATTTCTATCGTAACAATTATCATCATTGTTTTTTATTTATTAATCAATTTTCATTAAAAAAAACTACAGTCTCTTTGATACCAGTCACCACCATCTTCTGAAAACTACAGATCATAAAATGTTACTCTCGATGTGCTCTGGTTTTTCTGTAAGTTCTCGGTTGTACTATACTATTTGAACATATGTTCTATGCTATTTCGTTTGCTAACTATTCATTTTCCGTAATGCTTCATATTATGTATTATGTGCATATTTTATATTAGGTAGAGTTTATATTTCCTTTTAGGGTTTAGTACTTATTGTTTTGGGTTTAGATTATGGAATTTTTGGATTGATTTTAAAGTAAACATTATCTCCTCCCCTACAATCATAAATATTTTAAAACTTGAACATTAATATGTACAATATTATTTCGTTTTTACTATTCTATTTCAATAATACGTCATATTATGTGTTATGTGCATATTTTAATATTTGGATTAGGGTTTATATTTTCTTTTAGAGTTAAGTGATTAGTGTTTTGGATTTAGTTTATAGAAGATTTGAGTTGACTTTAAGGCAAAATTTACATCTATCATTGCAATCAAATACATTTCAAAATTTAAACATTAATATGTACTAGGTTGTTTCGTTTGTTACTATTCTATTTTGATAATGATTCACATTATATAGTATGTGCATATTTGATATTTGAATTATGATTTATATTTTTTTTAGAGTTTAGTGACTAGTGTTTTGAATTTAGTTTGTAGAAGATTGAGTTTAAACAAAACAATATCTCTGATATTATTAAATATAAACATAGTCATTTCAAAATTTGAACAAATACTATACTATTTTGTTTATTACCATTTATTATGTTCCATTCCATTTACTATTTATCACATACGATCTTCTATAATTATTGCAACCTTTAGATGCTTCAACCTTATTGATTTACCGGTAACTTGCGTAAAGAAAAGATATAACCAGAAGAAAAAGAAACGAATGCTATGAAATCTAATTATGTCAAATCAAATGCTATATTCTTAATTTTGTATCCAAAATTGTCTATTACACCAATTAGCCCTAATTTATGGGTTTGTCATACAATGCAAGTTGACTTTTTCTTCATTTTTATGAAAGGTTGCTCTTATTTCGTATATGATTAGGTTTTCTTTGATCTCAAAGAGATATAGAGACTAAGTATGTGATGTAGACAGTTGAAAATATCACACATTTAGAGGTGTGAGATTCTTGATAATTTCTAAAATTGTGACCATAGATTGAAAAAAATGAAATCCCCATTTTTTTTGTAAAAAAAACATGCAATGTTTTGGCTAGTTACATTAAAGAAAAAATTGTTCTTAAAAAATTTCTCGAATATGTCGCACTTATAAGATTTACTTTCTAAATTGTTCTCTTACTATCGGTATCTAGTCAATATTAAAAGACTATTTTTTTTTCTAATAAGTCGTGAAGTCATATATTTTCTATGATGTGTGTGAATCCAAATATCTCATTTTTCTTTGCTAACCCTTTTTCATGTATAATCATTAGATAAAACTCAAACAAGATGCACTCACTGTAAGATAATTTTATTAGATTAGTTTTACAATTAATTTCAAACATTGATTAATGGACGCTGTTTTTACGAATCTAAGTTGACAAGCCAATTTGAATTGGACATGAATTCCAATTTTTCTAAATATATCTCTTTTTAAAAAGAAAAGTCAACTTGTATCTCTCGGTTTAAATTTCTCAAATGGTCAATTATCCTCTTTCTAGTCTAACTTTCTCATTTGACTTGGCATTTTCTAAAAAAAAACAAAACAAAAACTCAACTGTATATGCATTAACAATATCCAGTGGCTCATGCTCTCTTGGGATTTTCTCTAACTTACATCCCAACTTAACGTTAGCAACGCATGACTCCTCTCAAACTAATGTTAATGATCATCCTCCGAGGAGGATCATGACTTCCTCCTCGGCCTTGGACTAGTATTCATCGAAGAGGCAAATCATCATCAAAAAAACTTGGCTAATAAATTCATCTTCCTTGGCAAATTTTTGTGTTATCTGTCTCGAGAAGAAACAAAATTACTTGATTTATGATGAAATTGAATTTAATCTATGAAGGCTTTTGAAATATCTCAAGGTTAATAAAAAAAATTGTGATGATGGGTTTAATTGTGTTAACGTGAAGCCTGTAGTCTTGTCATCACTCGGCCCATTTACTTTTACAACCAACTCATGTACACATACCAAATGTAACCATTCTGAAATTTGTAGAACAATAATGGCATAATGCAAGACGTGAGGACCACAAACAGATACATTGAACACTAAAGGACTGAATGGCAGGGACAGGTTCAGTGGTTATGGCCTTGATATGGGTTCCTTGTCTCCTGTTGTCTGTTCGAGACAACTTGTTATGTTCAACATTCTCGCCATCCTCACAATTTCCTTATATATAACCGCCTTGTAAGTTGTAACTAAATATGTCCGGAGTGTAATAGTGCAAGAAGGTCAAGCACCATGGTCGTAGGGGACGAAAGGGAAAACCGAGGTTTCTTGAAACTTGTATGCGAAGAAACCTAGGGATTTTTCGTAAGATTATACCAGGTTGTGAAGAACTAGAAGAGGAGGAAGCCTTGATCCTCAAAGTCAATTCAGCATGTCATGCTTCTCAAATCTCAGGTTACTTTACTTAGAAAGCTAGCTAATGTTTGTGGAGTCTAAAAGAACGTAAGTTCTCAACTTTTTATTCATTATATTATAATAACAAAGGGGGAGGCAAAATAAAATGCAAATTAAATATATAAATTGAAGAAAAAATGTAAAGAAAATTCAGTTTTTGTCGTAGAAAGTGAGATCGTATTTTGAACGGAAGGAAGAAGAGGAGAGAGTGAGCATGTGTTGGATCGTCGTGATCCATGTCTTGTAACGACCGTAGTCATCAGCCATGTCTAGTTTCATAGCTCCTCTGTTCGTCTTCAAGACAACGAGATAACAAGTGTCTTCTATGTTGTTGTCTTCGCTCTCCGAATCTTTATAAAGTTCAACATGAACATTCGTCACAATACCTAATTAGCACACAACACAAACAATAACACAATCTTTTGAAATCTTAGCTTGAAGATCAAGTTAAAAACACAAGGAATTAAGAAGCTAACTCCATACATTCTTTTTTAGTCCTGAGTAAGTTATGTTTCTTCATTTTAAGAATCACCTGTGTTAAACAAATCCAAGACCACTGATTAATGACCATTATTGGTTAAAATGGTAATGAGTATTAGAGCAAAATTCAGACCTTCCCTTCCTTGTTTAAGACTATAGACACTGTCCTAGCCTTGAAATCCCCTGCTCCAATCCAAACATAACCATATTTATTTAGTTTCTCCATGAAACGGAAGAATTAAAGATAAAAAAAAAAACAGAGGATTTATATACCGTCTGGTGTCTCAACGAAGAGATCAGTTCCTTGAGCAAGAAGGTATGTGTTCTTGTCAAATTCAGGAGGCAACTCGGAGGATCCTTCAATAGGCAGCACAGGCGCAGAGCCGTTCAATCTATTGATATTGCAACTTCTTCTTGCTTTTAGCGTCGCAGCACCTCTCAAAGCTTATTTACCAAAAAAAATCAATGACTCAGAAACATAAAATCCTTCTAGAAACACATATAACAAAACCCTTAACCTTGTTCTTACAAGTTGTAGCTGAGGCAGTGAGAGCGAGTATCTCACTGACACTAGTCCCAGTCATGGCGGAACCGATCACTGTACTGAGCTGGTCTCTGTTTGCTCCCATCGTCTCTGCCATCTGAGCACACTGCGCTGCCACCACAGCGGCTGCAGAAGCCACGGCTGTCTCTTTCGTGTTTGGTTGTTTATTGCCACCGTCTTTTCTAGCGTCCTCCGAAGCTACAGCGGCGAGAGCGGCGGCTAGACCGGCTAACGAAACGGCGGCGTGGACTTCAGCTCTCTGTAGCCTCACTTCTTCCTTTCGTTTCGCTTTGATCTCTTTCCACCATTTCTTTATGGACGGCGTAATTTTCCATGGAAGTTTCTACAGTTCCATTATTGTTTGATTTAGAGAACGAATATGTCTATTTAAAAATCAAACCAAACGAAATAGTCAAATAGGGTTTTACAAGTTTCTTGCGGAAGAAGCCTTCGTAGCTGAGTTCCGGGTGCATTGCTTGTTGCATCCATATCCATGACTGTTCACATCATTCAACAAAAGTATTGTCAATATAAGATAACCTTTGAATTTTATTTTTTATTATGTCATTCTATCATGTAAATTTGTCTAATATTCAATGGTGTCTCCGATCAAAACATTTAAACCAAATATTCGTCAATCATCAGTCTATATATGTCACATGTGCACAAAATAAAACTAAAATATTGTAACTGTTTTTAGAAATAAATGATATTTCGTAAAATATTACAAGAAACAAATCATATTAGAAGAGAAAAATTGTCTGAATTCTCTAGGAAAACAAATTATAAATCCAACATAATATGTTCACCTTGACATCATTGGTTTTCCATGAAGGCACCGAGGGCTTAAAATCTGGATCGTCCATCTTCAGACTCTTATCCATCTTCTACTTTCACAATATTCTTCTTCATTGATTAAACACTAACCAAAACAAAGAATCATGTATAAACAAAAACAATCTCCGGTTACTTACAGCACAAGAAACAGGACTTGAGTCGCCTTGAAACTTGGCGATCGATGTCTCTACGGGGACAATGGAACGGTCGTAGATGAAATGGTCAGGCTGAAGCGATTGAACCGCAAAATTACACCATTCTCGAGATAGAAAGTCCATAGTGTCTGGATGTGCCTCTGAAGGAGATGGGCTATTGCTCAACTGATGATGATGATCTGTTGATGTTAATGCTAGTGATAGTTCCATAGTGTGTCTTTTTAATTCAAAGATTGTGACTTTGAGAATTTGTTGATTGATCAAATATTTATGTTATTGCTACGAAAGAAGGAAATTATTAGTTTAGTTTATATTTTAGTTTGATGTGGGCCTACCTTATTATTATAATGATTCTTTTTATATAAAAAAAAGTTTGATGATGAACATCATTTCCATGGGTGGGAATGATTTGGGCCATGATCAAAGTGATTATTATTGAAACATATTTTCTTTCTTTATATCACAAAGGATATGGAGGGTCTCAAGTTTCTGTCAAAATGATAATTAGATGACTGTAATAATGTCGTTTTTATAGTAATAATTTTTTTATGATTGATAAGCATAATAGTGTTAAGCCATTTTTATTATACACAAAAAAATGTTGATAGCAAATTTATGCAAAATTGAGATTTATTCAACTAATTTACTTTTAATAGCAAAACTAAAATGGATTAGATTATTCCATTATTTTGTGTCAAAGCATGAAATCCAAATATCGCTTAGTTTTTAAGAACTTGGTTTCCTATTAATTATAAATATACTGATAAAAAAAATTGGATATGTAATTGCTTTTGTTCAGGGTATATATAAAATGAAGTTAAGCATGTATATATGAGATGACAAGCATAACTGTGTCATTATTCATGAAAAATACTCTGCATACTTGAAAATACTTTGTGTATTTGTTGAAAAGGAGTAGATGTTTTTTTTTAAAGGAGTAAAGATTTGATGTGGTATAAATTGACGTTTACTATTTACCTGGTTGAATTTAACGTAGAGGAAATGAATATACATTAGATGCTAACTTGTGAACCATTATGGAACCAAAATTATTGGAAACACTGGATTGGACCCTCTTGTATCTCTTTTTCATATAACTTTAAATTGAAACCATATGTTCAAGCTAATCACGCAACAACAAGATCAGATATTTTATATAATATCAAGACCTCTTCGCCCCTTGTCACGCTTTCATAAGTGATCTATAGCTGTAATTGCATCCCAGAATAGTACATATATACTTTGTCTATAAATTCATTAAATTGGAATTAAGTAGTCATAAACTTTTATGGCTTTGTGTTTTGTCGGATTCTCTTCCTAATTTTATCTGCTTCTTAATTTTATCTGACAAATTCTTGTAGCTTAGTTTATGAGAAGTTACCTATTTTCCTCCAATTTTATAATCATGTTCAATTCTAATGGAAATGTTAGATGACCCAAAAATAATCTAAATTAACATATTTTGGAAAACACATAAATAGGTTATAGTTAGTATACAATACTGATTAAATGTAGAAGAATAAAGTTCATATATATATTTAGAGGTAAGTGATTTAAACAAGTTAAAACTGAGACATTGACTTTTTCGGTATAGGTTGGCTCTGGCTGAGAATACTCCGGGTTTAAAGAGAGAAGGATAATAAAACTTCCTCGATAAAGAAAAAAGAAGGATAATGATGATCATAGATCTAAAAGTGAAAATTATACTTAATTAATAAGGAAAACGACATTGTATAGATAAATAAGAGGGACTAATCATACATAAGCATGCAATGAGTTTTTAGGCTCGTAGCTTTAACAAACAAGGGAAAATGACAGTATGGTCGACACATTTTTATATCAAATACTAGTATCTTTTAACACTAATTAATCATATATTCAGTAAAGGTTTAGTAATTAATAATCAAAATCGTGTTTTTATCAAATCAAAGGTGGGTTTAATTAAAGAGGTTATCATTTGAGCATGTAACTCTTACTTTAAATGCCAACTGACAAGTCATTTGTGTGTGTGTGTGTGTGTGTGTACCGACAGAAAGAGAGTATGGATTAAAAAAATATATTGACAGGTTAACAATAAGTGACAAATTAAACATATCATCAAGGTGTTGTCAACTTACTCTAAGCAAATGTATTATTGGAGTCAATGAATCTAACTGGCCGATACAAAATCACTCAAGTAAACTTGTGCCAACCTGACCAGAATTTTGTACCAACTATAAAATATCATCATACTCCAAGTCTCAATGCTAGTTTTTTTATATCGAATGCTAGTTTTTCATACCGAATACCGAGTATGATCGAAGTGGATAAACCAATGTGTTACTGTCAATCGATTGGGCTTCATTTAAGCCCATGTTAATGTCACTTTGAGTTGTATAAGAAAAACAGCAACCAAAATAGGCTGAACTTGAGCCATTCACTAGGCCCGTTATAAGCCTAATTATAAAAGTGAGTGTCTAAATTACAATAGACCATTTTTACTGCTATGGTAAAGACCAACGTTTCACACATCTGGTTTCCGGTAAAGACCAACGTTTCAATAGGTTATGGCGAAAATCAATCCAGTTTGGTGTTTGGAAGGTCCACGCCTCAAAAATATTGTTTACTTGAAACCGTCGCTTTGTTCGCAAGTCATAATACAATAGTATTAAAATTCTTTCTAGAGCGATATCTTATTAATTGTTCGGGATCCCTACAAAGAGGTCATCCCCACCAATCAATTACATATTGTGAAATAAATAAATCTGTATGCGTACATAACTCACTTAATCTATGAATTTATGTTGTATGGATTATATTCGTTGATATATCCAAAATTTTATATATTTACAAAATTTAAATGTGATAAATACAATATATGTACGAGACCTTTCATACGAAATATGTACGCGTACTGGTTTGTATAATATGTGAACCAGATATTAGATTATGTAGAATTTTACTGATCGGTGTATGTAAGTCTAACATGTGTGACGTATAAACATATCCGTTGGTACTATTGGCATACCATATGTTTTAAGATAATAAACTTACTCTACAGGATTCTAGGGCCTTCAAAATAATTTTGAGATTTAAGCCATAAATTTAAACAAGTACACTTCAAAAGCTGTAGATAGTGTCATCCTATTTATGTACATGGACTTACATAATCGTTTTTTTTACATCTTAATCATTAGCTACTTCATAACTACGAGTGTGCGAAATGCATGCACAAACACATTTACTGGTTCTTACGGTCTTTCGATGAGTCTATGGTGACTGAATTGACGGCTGCGACAGTTCGCATAACATCCACTTGCGCTCGGAGATAAACAATGTAATCAAGTGTCTCTCTTATCAAATAGTCATTGTCGTCTATCAACTCGCCTCCTGGTACTAGACTCTTGAGCAATTCCGTACGTTTTCTCACTCTCATTTTCGCCTCAAAATTGCCATTTCGTGTAATAGTCGTACAACGATTCTTCATTCGGTTCCGAGCTTTCTTGAGTATTCTATGAGCCACGGGTTTGCAGGTTGTCGTGTACTTTCCGGTCCTAGAGATGAGAGCCCGGCTCCATATGGTTGCGCCGCTTCTTGTGGCTGCCATCGCTATGTCCGATGATAGTCTTATCGCGTTTTTCCTCTCGGTTACGTTCATGGGATGTTCAACGGAAGAATCTAACATGTGGAGAGTCGTTTTCCATTTCTTGATAAATTCTTGCTTTACCATGTCATGCGTGTTCATCCTAATATATTTTAACACAAATTATTGGATGGTATATTATTGTATAATAATGAACAACAAAAACATGATCTAAACAGAAATTATAGGTTGTATATTCATCAGCATATATATATCAATGCACCTTTGTCACACTTCTGATTATGACCGGTCATACCTTAATGTAAGCAATAAATACTTACCTTACGATGTGTCTGTTTTTGAATATCCAAGTAGCTCGATTGTGTCTGAAACTGAAGCCCTAGCTAGGAAGGAATGAGAGAGAGAGAGGGCCGGGGAGGTATTAGATTGATGAAGTGGAGAATTAATAGAGGAAATGAGAGCGTGGAGTCATTTAATAGATCAAAGGACAAAGAAGAGAAGTAAATAGTGGGGCTAAGTGAGAAAGACATACCACATGGACGCACATGGCTTAACATACCCCACTTTCTCTCCAGCCCTAAATTCCATTTATACTCACCATCATTTAAGCTTCAATTATTTTGGTCCCTTTTTAGACTCATAACCATTTTTTATATCTTATATGTACACTGTTCACAAACCCATGACATGGCAGTTTAGTCCAACATAGGGTTATATCACATGGAGTATCAAAGTTGTATGTTTTGATATTTCTACCAGCTTCGAGCCTTCGAGAGCGGACCATATATATACTTTGAATAATCTAGACACCATAAACTAGGTTGTTTGCGATAAAAATTAGATACCAAAGTTGTTTTGTCATACATGTTTAGTGTTGTGGAGTTGTTTAGAATCTGGGTCACTTAACTCACCGGGATTGACCTACCACTACACCACCCGTTTTGTGGTTAAGAACGAACATAATTACAACAAGAGTATCACAACAAAAGTGTTGGTGACTTGACGATATCTTTAAATAACAATATTTATTGTAACGTTAATTATTTAAGATATTTACCACGGGTTTGAATCCCAGGCTTTTTCACGGATGAGCATGAGCCCGGGAGATGTGGTGAACTCTCAAGACTTTTCATGTAATGGACCTACTCACAGGAAAAAAGTGATCCAACTTAAATATGTGTCATCAGTCAGCACATGGCTTCGATGGACGTCTATTTACATTCAATTGGGTTGACTTTATACTTGGATCATTTCTTTCTCTATGGTGTGTGAGTAAATAATATCTATGGCTGAGAATGTGAGATGGATAATTTGGAGGAGGGAACACGCTTGTGTAGCATTCACCATTTTTATCCATTCATAAAATTTTGGATATGAATTGTGAAAAGTGGAAGAATCACTAGTCTATTTTTTTTTGTCTTTTCTAAAAAAAGATGGAGGAACCACTTAATTTCTAAACACTTGAGAAAGTAGTATTTCATCCACTTTTATTTGCAAAACAATTTTTAATATGCATTTATTTATTTCTTTTCATATTTTTATGATAATTTTTTTGTAACATATGTAAACATAATATTATAGTTTTTTAATCTTATAAATCTTATTTCATTTTAAAAACATTTATTTTTGTATTGATACCATATTTATCAATGTGTATATCTAATTTACAATCATTTTTTTTAAAAAAATATAGCATTTATTTTTTTACATGAAATACTATAAACATATTTATTTATACTGAAATAAATTTTGAAAATTTGTTAATATTTAAATTTAACATTAAGTATATAAACTATTTTGAAACTATTTAAATTTATCATTAGTTATATATCACCGTTTTACGTAAAATTAATTAATTAGTTATATTTCTTTGAAGTAGAATATGTGTTATATTTTCAAGATTAAGATTTATATTATTTATTTTTATATTCTTATAGAAAACATTAAGTTGTTTTACTATGCTCGTAGAATACTATTTTACTACATTTCTAATTATTTTATAGTCATCCAAAATAAATTCTATATTAAATTTAAAACTTGAAATATTTTTAAACTAAGTTTCAATTATATTTTGAATAAGATTTTACTTATTAAATTTATATTTTTTCTTAAAATGATTAATTTGAATTATGAAAAATAATTAGCAATATAAAATTATTTTTTGAATAAAAAGTTTATAAAGTATTTTTAAAATAATACTTTTTAATTATGAAAACAAAAATTATGAAACATTTTTATATTATTAATTTAAATTAGTACATTACTTTGAACTCCTTTTAATCTGTTTTCAATCGCTAGATCCGCTAGATCCACACTTGAACTGCCCAATTCTCTTGATCCACTCTTGTTCCACTCAATCCGCTTGATCCGCAACGCTTGATCGAGCGTATATTTTTACCAATGCATGTATTTACTTGTTTGTTTAAGATAAATTGGATGAGGTAACCACAAAAAAAACAATAATTCATTAGCTAAAAACATATTCTCTACCTTCCTTTCTCTCCTTATCTCTCTGTGTTCTCATTCTACAAAACTAATATTTTTCTTAGTTATTTCACAAATACACATTTTGTTTAATGTGTAACAATTTTAACATTGTTTAAAATTTGGTTTCAAATCGATGATTGTTATTAGTAGAAAAGGACATGGAGAGAAAAATAGATGCCAAACATACGACGTATTGATTAGGGAGCAAGTTGTCACGTTACGTAATTTAATAGATCAAAATTTACTAAATTTACTATGTACCATTTTAAGTGGTTTTAAAGGTTTTTGTATATGGTTTAAGAAACTATAAAGCTAATTCAACCAAGAAGAAAAAGTATCAATATTTTGTAATTAGTCACAAAGTTCAAATGATATTAAATTTTACCTATAATAATGAAAACATTGATTATTTTGGAATATTATTTTTCTCTAAACACCACTTAAAATAAATAGTACATAAAAAATATTCAAAATTCAATGTCTCTAAGCCGAATTCTCATTTATAGTATTTTCTAATCTCAATAAATTACCTAAAACTATACAAAATTTAAAGGATGAATGACAACCAAATTTTCTCAAATTCATGTCTCATTACATTAGAAGGTATATTAATAGTTATATAGTATATAATAACTGGATTAATATACATGTTTTTTTACTGCGAAAACGAAAACATGTGACTTGAATATGACACAACCGCAACTCATTAAAAATATATAGCTTAATTAATAATCATTCTTATGTTTAATATAGGTTTAATTAATAATTTCTATGATTTGGATATTCCTTTAGTTAAGGCGTTATTAACCGATTATATTGCATTTTGAGATTTTCTAGACTTTCATAATTTGAAGTCAGAGGCCTCAGAATAATTACCGTATGGTTAGGATAATTGGTTTGTGACAAGTGACAACCAACGTTCATAGCGACCTTGCTTTGTGATTTTAGAATATCTTTTCATATATTAAAAGCTATGTAGATCTTCTTAATACCTTAACACCGTGTATGAATTGATGATGCGAGACAAATTAACCTACTATTTACAATTATGCATCATTTTCTTTGTGAATAGAAATTTATAATCAGTTCGTTTTATTATATTAATAAAAAAATATTATGAAAAAAAAATTATAGTCGGGTGGTTTTCTAAGGAGTATGATTTAGGAATTAGGGAAATTGGATTGCATATACATATCAACACAAACAATTAAATTTATAACCATAACAATTCTTTGGCTATAATATTCTTTGTATAATATGTATAAAGACAAAAAATACCATTAATCACACAATTTCATTCTCACTCTCACTTCCATCTTTATCTCATTCTTCCGAAACTATTTTTTTCTTTTCCGAAACTTCTATTTCTCTTTGCTATCTTTCTTTTATTTCACGATCATTTAAAATTTTGATGAAATTTTTGGAAAGTGATACCTCTCATGATGTGTAATCATCTAATTCAACAACTCTGTCTGATAATGTTTCTTCATATCGTTTTCTGGATTTACAATTTTGTTACTTTTCAACATATGTGGATTAAGAAACAGATAATGTGTAGACCTAGTGGAGAAGATAAACAGTACATATTACGTTGTACAATTCAGTTTGATAACATAGAATAGTACACTGCTGACATGTACTATTATATCATCTCCACGCCTCCTCCTTCTCCTCTTCCTCTTTTGTCGAGGCAAAGCACCAATATCACTCTTTTTAACCTAGAAAAGATTATCATTGTGATGTTTTTATGTATAGAGTGAATATATTGTAAATTTGGAGAAGATAAACAGTTAATATATTGTACAATTCTATTTAATAATCATAGTGTAGTACATTTTTTCTTCTCCTTCACATCTACCTCATATGGTGAATTTTAGTATTTTCCTAAATATTTTGACAATGCCACTAATGACAGTGATACTAACTTTACCACAAAGTAGAAATCATTTTTACCTAGTAATTTTTATCATTCAACCATTAAGAAGAACAATTTAGATTGAATGAGATATTTTGTTATGTTCTATTTTGTTTGAAATATAGAATAGAAATGCAGTTTTATAATATCCCCCTCCCCCTCCCTCCCTCCCTCCCTCCCTCCCTCCCTAGCCACGCTACAGTAATTTGAGATGGATGGGACAATTTACGCATAAACATGACCAAATTTTCCTTCCAGACGCATGCGCGTGATGTTAAAATACTAAAGCTAAAGTTGTCATACTATACTACACTCCATATAGTATAGTCACACAAATGATTTTATCAGTGACGCGATTGAATATCATCTATTACGTGACTATTCTACACATATTTACAACATATTGTAGAATACTCGACACAAACATATAAGTTTTTTTTTATTTCTGTGTATGTCCATATCAATTTCATTAAAACAGACATACTACATATATGTGCATTGTTTTTAAGTTGGAAAATAGTTTGAGAGAGAGAGATATAGAGAGAGAGAGAGAGAGTGAGAGAGAGAGAGAGAGATAGAGAGAGACATCCCTTTTTCAAATTCTCTCTCTCTCTCTCTCTCTCTCTCTCTCTCTCTCTCTCTCTCTCTCTCTCTCTCTCTCTCTCTATGTCACACACACACATCCTTTCCTCCCCCTTTTCACCCTCTTCCTTTTTTTCATGAGAAAAAGGGTCAAACATAACTTCTACTTTGTGTCCTACCAAATTATTTTCCAACTTAAAAACAATGCACATATATGTAGTATGTCTGTTTTTAATGAAATTGATATGAACATACATAGAAATAAAAAAAGCTTATATGTTTGTGTCGAGTATTCTATAATATGTTGTAAATATGAATAGAATAGTCGCGTAATAGATGATATTCAATCGCGTCACTGATAAAATCATTTGTGTGACTATACTATATGGAGTGTAGTATAGTATGACAACTTTAGCTTTAGTATTTCAACATCACGCGCACGCGCCTGAAAGGAGAATTTGGTCATGTTTACGCGTAAATTGTCCCATCCATCCCAAATCATTGTAGCATGGCTATATTCTTCATTTATTTGTCTCCTATGAATATTCAGCAAATTCACACTAGGAATTATGTAGCACGTGCCGGCCAACATAAAACAAGCGGCCATAGACACGTGTATGGGCCCGTAAAGCTCGTTCAAAGCCTACTTCCTTCTCACTAGTCAGCCCACTGCTTCCTCCTTTCTATGTTTACTTTTTCTCAATAGTTCCAAAGAAAATGAGATATTTTTTTAAAAAGAAATTGACTGTACTCTACTTAAATTGATTGTCTATATTTTTGTTTGATTGTTGTATAGGAAAATATTAGGTTAAAAAGAACAGCGTCCAACACTTGGTAGCCAAAAATAGACTAAGAGCACAATTATCAGGGGTCCTTAGGAATTTTATAGGGGAGGGGAGACACACAAAAACTAAAAAATCGGTTACAAAAGAATGAGCTAAGGATCGATTCTTTTAGGATTTTTGCACTGTTCGAAGGCTCCAACGATACGTGGCAGTTCGTGATTGGTGTATTTTTATTTTTTTCAAATCAGAAAAAAAGTTAAGAAACCTTTAATGAATTTTAGGGATAATCATGGTCTAAGCTTTAACAAACTACAAACCAACAAAAGTAGAGATCACATAAAAAATTCAAGGCAACTGAGAAGAAAAATCATCGTGGGAGGGAGGAATGAGATAGAGGAAAGCACATAACGCTGATTTTATTGGAGCGATCTAGGCTCACTACAAGAAAATAGTCATATTGCAATACTGATATATTGTTGCAATATGGTAATATTTTGTTGCAAATATGAAATTGCAACCAAATTATCACAATTTTTAACTTCTTGCTGTTTGTATGTTGCAAATTCACGTTTGTCGCAACTACGTAGCAAAATTAGCAATGGATTGAGTTGTTGCTAAATCTGTCATATTTTTGCAACAATTGTTTTATCGCAAATTTGTTGTACATTTACAACATACTTTTGCAACGTAAATAGGGGCAAGCCATTGCTACATAAAATAATAGCAAACAATATTGCAAAATTGCTATTATTATTTTCCTTGCAAATTAGCAGTATTAATTACAATGTATAAATGCAACTTAAAATTGTTACAAATTTGCTATATAAAATTGAACAAATATATTTAATACAATCAGTATATTATCAACTGCGTTGAATAAATTAATATTGTATTATTTTGTTATAATAATATTAGATGTGTTATTTATTTGACGGTAAATATATTTACAATAACACAAAAAATCAAATGATCAACTTTATTAAATAAACTAAAATATTTAAAAGTTCAAACGATACATTATTAGAGAAACACTAGCAATTATTTGAAAACAACATAAAAATAATACAAACTTAGGAAAATATATAAAGAAACCAACTGAAACGTAATTGTTGACGCCCCGGAATAGAATAGGTGGGAAAATGATCAGCCTTCAAGTTTGCTCAGCCTTTCTTTTATATCTGCATCTCCTTCAGAAATGTCTTGTATATTTGTTTTTGAAACTCTCGTCATCTAAGTCGCTTTCAATGGTGGTTGTGATTTTACCATTGATTGAAACTTCACTAAGAAGATCTCCTAAACCGAACACATGACCTTATGTGTAATCGATCAACTCAACTGTAGAATATAAAATCATATCAGAGAAAAAAACCTATGATGAAATCGAGGTAAATAAAAAGATTTAAAACACTATTAAATTACCTTGAAATTTATTGCCGAGATATATAATCAGATTGAATGATTGTTCTTATTTCACTGGGGATTAGGAAATCACACTTGAACCTATAAACAAAAACAAAAATATAACATAACTAAAAGTTCAACGTGACGTTCTTATATAATTATATTCACTTTGGAAGGCTCTTGAACACCTAAGACATTCAATGCTTGGGCTGATGCTCCTTGACCCTCGTTTGCCATGTGATTCATCTGGAAACAATACAAGATCAAAATTAACACTTAAAAGAAAATTAATAAAGGATAAATAAAGCACATAAAACAAAATTACTGGAGATGAGTTGCTTTCAAAGAAGGGTCCTTTCAAAGAACTTAGTGCAAAAGTCAATGAACTGTCGAAGGCTTGAAGCACCGTATAAGCTGCATATATAACGAAAACAATAAAATCTAAACAATCTTGATATTGGATATATCCATATCTTTTTAGTTTGATATTCTCTAAACAAATGTAAGTTAAGCGTAAAAAAAATAGCGTGGGAACAACATTTGAGTAAATAAAAATTATATTCTAGTAGTTGCAAGCCCCACTCCCGCAATTCCTACAGTAAAAAAATATTAGTTCAATGGTTTTTATAAAAGATATCTAAATGAACCATTTAACAAATTTTCAAATGAAAAACAAAAGTATAGATATCAAAGGTGTGGGTTTAGGTTTTTGGGTTATTGTTATCATATGTGAGCTTTGAAGGTTACGTATACGAGAGAGTGCTTTGGATTTCGAAAGGGGACAAATCCTGATGAAGAAGTGGTGCCTCATGTATTGAAGATAATATGTATTAGCTCATGTACATTGAAGATGACTCAAGTAACCTATGTTGCACGGGTACATATATCACTAGCCGACTCACGACAGAAGATGTTTGGGAAACGGTGACGGCACTGGGACGGCTCAGAAACGTCCTCATGACGTCTCGAACAATGGGGGACAGAGATGTGTTTAAGGGGACGTACGGATTGATATGGAGACTATTTTTGTTCATAACATAACTGTTAACAGATTCTCAAGAATCTGAAACTTTAAAATATAGTTTACATATTCAAACATACAAAATAAATATATATTATATATTTTTGTACCTTTTAGTTTTATACAGAAACTATTGAACTTTTCTATAAAAACATATAATTACTGTCACGTTTTTGCCACATTTATTACTATTTTTTTTTTTGCAAATTAGCAATGATTCAAAAGTGTTGAAAGTTTCTTGCAAAATTAGCAATACATTTGTTTTTGTTGCAAAATATTGCAATTTAGCAATGAAAACATGCAACATCTACTATGGTTGTGAATTTGCTATAAATTTGTAATGAAACTCCAACAAATATTCATTATTGCAAAAATATTGCTATAATCATTGCATATTATTAACGAAATTAGACGTTACAATTTTTTTGTTGCAATATGATTATTTTCTTGTAGTGGCTCAAACTCACTGTACTTCTTTGGAACACACTTTGAGCCATGAATACAGCCGCAAAAAATCAGCAAAGGAAAACGAAGAACCAACACTTTAACCATTGAAACCCACAATAAAGTGCAAGAGAGCCGAAGTTCCTCTTCCTTAAGAATGAGCTGGAGATCCGTAAACCGAGAGACACAAAAGGAGAGGTTGCCTCAGGATCTATACCGAAGCAAACAAAGCCAAAGAAAAGCAAATCCTCCAACCACAGAACAATCAACACCATAAGCCTAACTAATAACCACGACCAAATCGAAGAGGCCTAGAGTCAACACCAACAAACAAAAAGGGGAAAACTTTGGACCTGCAAAAGGACCAAAGGTGACCTTGAGATCTGATGTCGGAAACCCTTCAAGGCGAGATCTCCAGCAAGAAGAGCAGCCACAGCACCATCACTCTAGCACTGCCTTTGATTCACCATCACCACCTAAAGATCTGAGAAATGAGGTCTAGATCTTCTTTTATAGAAAACAAATTTGCCACTAGAGAAAACACCACAAACTACAAAAAAAAAGAATTTAATACAAATAAAGGAAAGGATAGGACCGACGGCATGGCTATAGAAGCCCATCCACCTTCGGTCAGTCTGAAGACGGACGATTGGTGGAGAAAATTAGAGAGAAGGGAGAGGATAATTTTTTTACTCCAGAGAACTATGGTTCTGCTGGCTCTGTGTATCAAAGATGTATCATATTCTCGAATCTTTTCAATGATGAATGAACTTTCAGTGGGGAAAAAAAAAGAACAACGTCAAATATTTTATTTTGAAGATATTTATGATGAATAACCAAAAAAATAGAATTAGTGATTATTTATCAAAACAAAATCCATGCATATATTTTATATAGCGAATAAGATTCAACAAATTCTCTCTCTCTCTCTCTCTCTCTCTCTCTCTCTCTCTCTCTCTCTCTCTCTCTCTCTCTCTCTCTCTCTCTCTCTCTCTCTCTCTCTCTCTCTCTCTCTCTCTCTCTCTCTCTCTCTCTCTCTCTCTCTCTCTCTCTCTCTCTCTCTCTCTCTCTCTCTCTCTCTCTCTCTCGAGAAAATTCTACTAATGCATCTCAATAGTCAATCTCTCATTTTTTCCTTTAAAATGATGCAACTTCATATTGAAATTTGAATTTTATTTTAATGGTTCTGTTCATTTTTCTTTAAAACAGAACATTTCAAATATTTTTATTAATATTTATAAATATTTTTATTTTAAAACTAAAAGATTAAAGTATTAATAATTTTGTTGAAATATAAGACACATATATTTAATACTTTAGATAAAAAGAAAAGTATGTAACAAATTTTAAAATAAATTTGTAAGTAAAACGTTTAAAATATCAAAATTAAGTTGTGAATAACGTTTTCTTAAATTTGATGTGTTACTATTTATATTTATATTTTTTTTTAAATTGATATACTATCATTGAAACAAGTTTTTCTCATTTGTCCGGACGAGGTAGTCCAAATGGCAAGACGGACCTTAGTAGCAGACATCATTCGGGTTCGATTCCTATCCTCTCCATGCGGAAACTATCATGCTTCGTTCTGGACACCAAAGCGGTATTGGGTTCGATTCAGTCCAAGTAAAATCTTTCCAGGTGAAGCGGACTGCTGCCTGACCGGATCCATGAATTGATCCGCAAAACAGGGAACCCTGGATTATCAAAAAAAAAGAAAAAAAAAATCATTCTTAAATGTTCTCCCCGTATATTGATGCACTATTTGAGAGGTTCGTGTGGTTGGTTTATAGAAGTGAAAAAATTCGTGCACTCACCTATCCCTTCCCACTTTTTCTATATTAGTAAAATGTTTTCCCCTCTAATTATAATACCAATCGCATGTGGAAGGAATCTGTCTTTGACTTTAAACACAAACAACAAAAGCAACATTTTTGTCATTTTGTACTATATTAACAGAATAATTGTATTTACTTTAAAAATAATATACTTCATCTTAATAAGGGGAAGACTTCGAACCAGGCTTAGAATTAGGATATGACACTCGTGCAGCACAATTAATAAATTGCTGGAGTCTCTCATATATATATATGATATTAAAATAGTATCATATCTTAAATCAAACGAAGACCGTGGCATGGAGCCATGGATAGTGTTGCGGTCTTATTTATTTGAGTATATAGAATTAGCTATTATTGTTTTGCACTGGTTGGTTAATGTCTTCAAATTCTTTTATCAAAATATATAAAACATGGAATAAGATTCATCCATTGGATCACATGTACATCAAATATGTATCATACACAGATTTACCGTTCAGTCAAGTCGATTATAACCACCAACCCTCATAAGTAATTATATGGAGAAAGGAATTGTGTCGCAAACTTCATGTGTCAACGACTTCGCTTTCTGTTCGAGTGCTTTACTTGTGTAGGGTTTTTTTTTTTGGTAAACAACTTGTGTAGGGTTTGTAGGAAACGATTTACCAAATGCTCATCTTTTAATCAGTCGGACGTTAATCAAATCTGGATATGCATAAAATAAGAATTGTGTAGCAGCGTTCTATAAGATATTGTCGAAGCTGCATGCATGTAAAAAAAACTGCTCACAATCAAATAAACACAAACACAATCCACATCATTATTACATTAAATTACAGCTTCGTCATCATAAAAATACGACTTACCAGTTTTTTTAATTGAAGAAATAAATAGAGAAAATAGACGTTCCATAATTATACCGTTGCTTCCTTTATTTTAGGCACACGTACATGGCTATGGATCTTCGATCTAGAGACCATATAAAGAAGAAATACTACGAAGAAGTTGGACTCTTGCTTGGAGATGCAAAATGTGATCAGCCGTGAGATGATAAAGTGTGTCCCCGTCAGTTTCATCAGAAAAACTCGTTTCTGGAGCAACCATCCGGCGGAGACGGCTCATGAGCTTCCTTGAGCTCACATTAACCATAACTCTCTTTCTTCTCCCAACGTGAAGCGCTCTACACCTCATCTTTTTGCACACGAACGGTCGTCTTCGTACGTATACGGTATCCCAACAAAACTAGAGAGAGAGAGATAGTTAGAGAAATGATGTGGGTTAAAAGAACATGAGACGATGTGCTTTTATAGATAAGTTGGATGAATTATGAATATTCTTTTTTCCCAACGAAAAAAAGACATGGCCAACTCTCTCACGCTTGATATACGATCAGTGCTGGCATGCACACGTGTGACAGACATTAGTTATGAATTTGTAATTGTAGCGGTAGGATGATATAACCAAAATTGATGGAAACAAAAGCACCATGGTATACTTTAGAAAAATTAGCTAGGGCGTTGGCTGATCGTATTTGAATTAAAAAAAAATGAAAGAATATTCAAATATGCATGTGAATTGAACTTTTATTATATATGGACAACGGTGATGGTAGCTACATGATGTTGTGTCTTGTAAACATGTGAATGCTGATTATATAAACTGTTGTTGCTAGGCTGATCATATAATATACGGAATAATTAATGGGTAATTAGTTGGTCATGCATATACGACAAACAGGGTAATTGTATTGAGCAAAACACATCCATAAGTGGATAGCAAATTCGGAAGACTATGAGTCGGTCCACGTTACAGCTTTGCCTCCACAGGCCAACCAACAAATAATTCTAATAGATTAATAAAGTTCTCACATTATTAATAATTGCTATTTCAACGACAAACTATATTGGATGGGTAGATTTCTCTTCAAATAGTATTGTATGCTTAGTAGAGACTGTATTAGTCAGTAGTGACTAGCGGATAACGTTGTAAACATTGCAAATAAATGGATAATCCCATAACCAATCAAAACTTGACTTCTTTCTTCAGTGTCCGAAAGCTAGCTAGTTATGATTATAAATGAAATTGAGAGGGACCATATAACTTTGGAATGTGAACAGTTTTGCAACAAGTGGCTGCACTAATCTTTATGTATCATTCGCAATATGTTGTCAACAATCTGAAAGTGGCTTAATCGCATTTATTAAGAAATAAAAGAGGTTAAGTCCAGTGTCGATCTTATCATATTACAACTAAAAAAAATTGGTAAACCATTCCTTAGAGAAAATGTGAAAGCTCTTGTGTCTACACGCTGTGGTAATCTGAGTATAGACAGATTCGTACTTATGTCTCTTAGAATTTATGGAACACCATGCTACTACCCGACCACATACGTGGTTAAGAAAATGGAAAAGCAAATAGGAGCATTCCTAGAATTAAACTCGGGACCTCTCACACCTTAAACAAGAATCATACCACTAGACCATTTGGTCATTTAGACATATGGATAAATGTGTAAATTATTATATGGTGCGCATATGCGTGCACTACAAGAAAACATCGATATTCCGAGAGAATTCCGAGGGCAAATGAATCCTCTCGGAATTTTCTGAGGAAAAACCGAGGACATTTTCAGGAAACCCGAAATCTGGGTTTCCTCGGAATGTCCTCGGAAATTTCTGAGGAAATTCCGAGGAAACACCATTTCCTCGGAAATTTCCGAGGACATTCCGAGGAAATTATGTCCGTGGGAAAAAACCGACGGACATCCGAGGACATTTTGTAGCCGTTAGAGAGCCGTTGGGAGAGCCGTTGTGTGATTTCAAAAATACCGAGGAAATACCGAGGAAATGTGAATTTTCCTCAGAATTTCCTCGGAAATCCGTCAGTATGTCGCCAGGAATTCTTCTATAAATACAGCCATCCCTCCTCCTCTTCATTCACCCCATTTCTTCTTCTTCTCTCCTAGTATCACGAAATTTAGATCAAAAAACATGTCTTCTTCAAATTATTTTCGTTCTTGGATCGATCGACCTCATTTGGATCCGGAGACGAGATTGCTTACGGAAGAATACCAACAAGGTTTAACCGAATTCATGGCGTTATATCGCCGACAACCGGAAGCAGAAACAGGTAAGTTAAGATGTCCTTGCTCTAATTGTAAAAATAGAAAAGTTATTAAAGAGTGGGATGTTTGGACTCATTTATTTTTGAATGGGTTTACACGAAGTTACAAAATTTGGTATCATCATGGGGAAACTGGTTATGAACTTGGTAGTACTAGCGAACCTCAGCCGGCGGTTAGATTAGAAGAACCAATTAGAACGGATTTAGATTATGGTGTAGGTACTGAGCAGATGGTAAATGATCATTTTAGAGGGGAAGATTTACCCAATGCAGAAGCTAGGAGATTTTATGATATGTTGGATGCTAGAAAGCAACCTTTGTATGAAGGTTGCAGAGATGGTCATTCAGCTTTATCATCTGCTACAAGACTGATGGGCATTAAGACCGATTATAACTTGGCTGAAAACTGTGTGGATGCGATAGCTGATTTTGTAAAAGGTATTCTACCTGAGGATAATGTAGCTCCAGGTTCATACTACGAGGTGCAGAAACTCGTATCTGGTGTTAGTTTACCGTATGAAGTAATAGATGTATGCAGCGATAACTGCATGATTTATTGGAGGGCGGATGAGCAGCGGATTACATGCAAATTTTGTGGAAAGCCTCGTTACAAAGATACGAGTGGAAGAGTTCCAGTGCCATTTAAGAGGATGTGGTATTTGCCTTTGAAGGAAAGGTTGCAGAGGTTGTATCTTTCGGAACGCACAGCGGAACGAATGAGATGGCATGCGGAGCACTCAACAGATGGTGAGATTAGACATCCTTCAGATGCAAAAGCGTGGAAGCATTTCCAATCATTGTATCCCGACTTTGCATATGAGAGAAGAAATGTCTACCTTGGATTATGTACTGATGGTTTCAGCCCGTATGGGAAGAGTGGAAAACAATATTCTCTATGGCCAGTCATTGTTACACCATATAACTTACCCCCAAACTTGTGCTTGCGACGAGAGTTTTTGTTTCTCTCCATTCTCGTTCCCGGGCCAGAGCATCCTAGGAGATCACTTGATGTGTTTCTTCAGCCACTAATATATGAGTTGCAACAACTATGGGCTCACGGTGTTGAAACATACGATATTTCGTGTAAAGAAAACTTTCAAATGCGGGCAGTACTGATGTGGACAATAAGTGATTTTCCAGCATATGGTATGTTATCTGGATGGACAACGCATGGGAGGCTATCATGTCCATATTGTCAAGATGACACAGATGCTTTCCAACTAAAGAACGGAAGAAAAACGTGTTGGTTTGACTGTCACAGACGATTCTTACCACATGATCATCCATACCGTCGGAGTAAGAATTTGTTTAGGAAGAACAAACAGGTGTTTGATGGTCCATCTGAGGAAGTTAGTGGAGAAGGTTTGAAGACACAACTAAGAGATTATGGTGCAGAAAGGACCCCAGACGTTGGTGGACATGAGCATTTTCCGGTAGATGCTGTTGGAGATCTACATAACTGGCACAAAAAAAGTATTTTCTTTGATTTGCCATACTGGGAGCATCATCTGCTAAGGCATAATTTAAATGTCATGCATATTGAGAAGAACTTTTTTGACAATCTCATGAACACGATCCTTAACGTTAAAGGTAAAACAAAGGATAATTTGAAGTCAAGACTGGATTTAGTCGATATATGTGCTCGTCCAGAACTTCATGTTGATGAGAATGGTAGGACTCCTTTTCCCATATACCGACTGGATGGAGAGGGAAAAGATGCATTCTTTGATTGGATTTCAAACGATGTGGAGTTTCCGGATGGTTACGCATCTAATTTGCGTAACTGTATCGACAGAAATGAAGGAAAGTTTATTGGCTTGAAAAGTCACGATTGTCATGTGATGATGCAGCGCCTCCTTCCGTTTGCCTTCAAAGAACTATTACCACGAAAAGTTCATGAAGCAGTTGCAGGGATAAGTGCTTTCTTCCGCGATTTATGCAGCAGATCAGTGACTCTTGAAGGTATTCAAAATTTGAAGACTAACATAGCCGTGATTCAGTGCAACCTTGAGAAGATATTTCCTCCCTCATTTTTTGATGTTATGGAGCATCTTGCTATTCACCTGGCAAGAGAATTGGAACTTGGTGGTCCTGTGCAGTATAGATGGATGTATTTGTATGAACGGTATATGTTCCATTTGAAGAAGATGGCGAAAAATTTAAGTAGGGTGGAAGGTTCTATAGTCGCACAGATGATCAACCATGAAATTTCAAACTTTGCGGAGCACTACTTTCCAGCAGAAGTTCAGACCAAAAACAGAAGATCTGCTCGGCCTGATGATAGAGGCGAACGAGCAACATATCATGTTCAGGTTCCAGACATTTTCACCGATGTTGGACGACTTAGCGGAAAATCAAAGGACCGTCGACTTACTGACCAGGAGCGTAGACATTTGCAAACATATTTGCTCACCAACTGCGAAGATGTTCTTCCATATGAGAGGTAAGTTTATTATGTTAAAAAAATTATTTGAACAAATATACATTTAAATTTTAATTAATTATATTATTGTTATCATATGTACAGGATTTTCATGGCAGAAAAGCGGTACGAACATAGATACGCCACAGAGGCGGAACTTGAAGAAATGAAGCAGAGAGAATTTGCTGGATGGATGTTTACTTATGTGAGTGCTTTAAAGTAATTAATATTTAATTTATCATATTTTTATACTAATTCATAATTATTGATATAACCTACATATGTGATATTACAAAGGTGTCTGCTGGTTTGGATCGAGGTGAAATATTTGACGATTGGATACGCGAGATGGTGGTTGGCCCAATCTGTGTTGTGAAGTCATATCCGAGATTTTGTACTCGAGGATATGCATTCACAACTGAAAAGAGGAGACGTTCGCGTACGACCTATGATGCTGGTGTCTGTTCTGCATCAGGAGATGATGTATACTACGGACACTTAAAGGAGATTATGGAAATCAAGTATTTGGGGATGCTTGGATTGCGATGTACTGTTTTCTATTGTGATTGGCACGACAACACTCCAGATCGAGGTGTGACAACAGATGCATTTGGTGTTACATCAGTACATTCGAGGCGGAAGCTGCAATATTATGATCCTTTCATTCTTGCTTCTCAGGCCGATCAGGTAAGTCAATGTAAATTATTCAGAATGATTGATCATAATTTATATTTTTACTAATAATTTTTTTAATGTTACAGGTTTGTTATATCAAGTACCCCCGGGTAAGAAACAGAGATGATCCATGGGTTACAGTAACAAGAGTTAACCCGAGAGGCCGAGTTCAGGGAAGTTCTGAGCTGGAAGACCCACTACAACCAATCACAGCCGGTAACTTAATTGCAGGAGAAGATGTAGCAGAAGGTGTTCTTGTAGTCGATTTGACCGACTTCGCAGAAGAAGCCGTCGTTCATGCAGAAGATGAACCGGTTATTGGAGAGTTTCACCAAGATCCAGATTCCGATTCATCTGGTGATGATGGCTCGGAATCAGAGTAGTATTTTTTTTTTTTTTTAAAAACCGAGGAAATTCCGAGGGCAACAGGGTTTCCTCGGAATTCCCTTTCGATTTAGGGATTTGATTATTTTGTCTTGTTCCTCGGTATATCCTCGGAAAATACCGAGGAGATACCGAGGAAACTACTGATTTTCAGGGTTTGCTCGGTACTTCCTCGGAAAATACCGAGGAGATACCGAGGAAACTACTGATTTTCAGTAGTTTCCTCGGTATCTCCTCGGTATTTTCCGAGGAATTACCGAGGAACTGGGTTTAGGGAACCGTAAACAACGTGTTACGGATTGAATAACACGTATATAGCCTTCATTAAGTGTCTTAACCATATTATGAAGTCATTGTTAGGTGTTTTACACAATAACAAACACTTTTTACGATTGCTTGAACGAAAACCACACAGCATAAGATAAACACTTATACACTTTAACAAACGTTAAACGAGATACTTACAATCATTTCTGATATTTTGTTTTCTTTTGGTTTATGTTCATCTATACAAAGAATCCTCAATGGTATGCATTAAATATGAATAAGAAATGAAAATCGGAAAAAAAAATTGGAATTTGAAACCCCAAATACTTGTTTCCTCGGAATCTCCTCGGTATTTTCTGAGGAAATTCCGAGGAACTAGTTGTCCTCGGAATTTTTTTATTTACCCGGGAAACCCCAAACCGCCAAACATTTCGTGAAATATCGAATATACCATACCGAGGGAATTCCGAGGACCCATTAAAATATACCGAGGGAATTCCGACGGAAAATGTCCGTCGGACCCCTCATAAATTAGGGTATGTCGGGTTCTTCTTCCCCATTTCTCTCTTCCTCTCCTCTCTTCCTCTACGCGGCTCCCCCTCTACCTCCGACGGTTTCCGGCGTTTCCCACCGTTCATCTCCTCCTTTTCTTTGCCAAATCTATCCCAAATCATGTAAGAACTATATATCTCTCTCTTTTCTTCCAAAAAATGTGATTGATTAAGGATTAAGGGATTAGAATTTCGGATTTTAGGGTGTTAGATGATAGTTTAGGATTGCATGAGTTTTCTAAATTAGGATTGTGTGTTTGATTGTTGTTTTTCATTGATTTGGAATGATTTTTTTTTTGGTTAAAATTCTAAACGTTTTTCTATTTTTAAAACGTTTTTTGATTTTTTAAAAACAATTTTCTAATTTTAAAAACGTTTTTTAAGTTTCCAGTAATAATAAAACGTTTTTAAAAATTTTTAAAAATTTTTTATAAACTTATTTCTAATTTTTAAAGCAATTTAATAATTTTTTATACTCATATATATATATATATATATATATATAAATCATGTAATCTAATAAATTATAAATTTTTCTTAATTTTAAATATATTAAAACTTTTTTAAATATATTTAAAACTTTTTTAAATATATTAAAACATTTTTTAAAATTTTTTTCAAACTTATTTCTGTTTTTTTAACAATTTATTAATTTTTTATACTCATATATATATATATATATATATATATATATATATATATATATATATATATATATATAAATAATGTAATCTAATAAATTATAATTTTTTTCTAATTTTCAATGTATTAAAACTATTTTTCTTATATTAAATTTTTTTTAAATATATTAAATTTGCAGGTCTTATGACGATGATCAGACCCGGCCTCCTCGACAGCGTCGTGGTGGTCGTGGCTCGGGGAGTGTCTCCGTTCAGGATTCCCAATCGCCCCGCAGCTCGCACCAAACATCTCCCTCCCCATTTCCCGAAGCTCCTACTGGCCCCAATGCTGCACCCCCTATTCCTCCGACTTTTGTGGGTCCTCCGGAACTGGTGAGGGTTGCGGAGTATGTTCGACAGCCGGGTCGTGAGCGGCTGCCGTTTCTCACTCCGTATCCATCTGGACGGCATCAAACATGGTTCGACCGATCCGCGAACGGGATCAGCACATGGCTCAACCGTATGATGTACTCGTCTTTGGACGAGGGACATCCGACTTTCTCGGACTTCCCTGAATGGAAGAAAGTCCTGTGGTTTCAACAATTTGCGGTAAATTTCTCAATTTTTTTTTTTTTTATTTTCTTATTCTTAATATAATTTTTCTACTAATTATGTATTTTTGCAGCAAGAGTTCAACTGGAATCCCGAACTTACGACGTTCATCTATTACCACTTCGTCCATAAAGTCATGACGAACTATTCCTATCAAATGCATGAGTGGAAGAAGAAGTGGCAAAAAGACAAGGTTTTTTTAGTCTTTTAAAAATTTCTTAAATTTATTATTAAAATGTTTAACTTATCTAACAATTTTTTTTTTAAAGGTCCCAAAGAATATGAACATGACGATCTGGGCGCAGTTCTGTGTTCATTGGAGTAAGGCTGAGACGAAAGCTACTTCTTCCACCAACTCCACGAACCGCAAAAGCGAGCGTCAAGGGAAGGGCGTCTTCAAGCACAACTTGGGTGCTCAGTCTCAAGCAACTCTCAGGGATCGCATGGTAAAATTTCTTTTTCAAATTTTAAAAGTTTCAAATTTTTATTAATTTCTTCTAATTACTAATTTTTGTTTAATTTATATTGATATCAAGGTGGAAGCAAATGATGGTCAGCCGGTTGATGATTTCGCCCTAATGAAGAGGGCGTATACCAACCAGAAGACCGGCGAGATTGATGATGGTCTTGCGAGAGATATGGTCAACCTCATCAGCACTCAAATTGAAGAAGCAGCGTCTCAGCTTCCCACCGACGACGACGAGTCGACGAGTACCCAGTTGCCTCAGGCTCGGATCAACGAAATCGTTCAATCGGTAAGTTTTTTTTTTAAATAATTTCATTTCATGCATCTTAGCTATTGTTTAACTTTGTCAAGCTATTGTTTAACTTTGTAAATATTCTATTTCAGACGGTTCCAAAGAGGAAGGGACGTTTGTTCGGTTTGTCTCGTCGGGCCCAGTCAGCTTCATCTTCAGCCGCACCACCGCCCTTTGTTGATACCGAAGTACTCCTTGGTCAGCTGCAAGACAAGGATACTCGGATATCTGCGTTGGAGAACAGAATGGAGGCTCAGCAAGCGGACTTCGAGGCACAGAAGAAGCTGAACGAGCAGATGATGGAGATGATGAGGACGTTGCACCCGAACGTGACCTTCCCGACTCTGCAGAACCCCAACACCCAAAACCCAAACCCCGATCAGTAGTTTTTTTTTTTAGAACTTTCGAATGTTTTTTTATTTGTACTAATTTGAATTTGAATTTGATTTTTATATTTTCGAAATTAACTTTTAGAATTTTAATTTTCTATTTTCGAAATTTAATTTTTTAATTTTAATTTTTTAAAATCCGAATTCGATTTTAAATTTCTAATTTTCATTTTTTAAATTCCGAGGAAACAGTCCCTCGGAATATTCCGAGGAAACTGTCCCTCGGAATTTTCCGAGGAAACGTCCCTCGGATTTTTCCGAGGAAGCCCACCCTCGGAAAAATCCGAGGGACTGTTTCCGACGAATTAAGTCCTCAGAATATTCCGAGGAAACGTTCCTTCGGAATATTTCTCGGTTTCTAAAACGTAATCCGATGATTGTGTTCCTCGGAAAGTCCTCGGTATTTTCCGACGACCTTTCCAACGAAAGGTCGTTCTCGGTATGTCCTCGGAATTGTTGTTCCTCCGAATTGCCTCGGAAATTTCCGAGGACATTCCGAGGACTTGCAAAATACCGAGGCCAAAATTCCGAGGGAAGATATGCTCGGTATGTCGTCGGAATACCGTTATTCCGACGACATTCCGATGATATTTTCCCTCGGTTTTGACCTGTTTTCTTGTAGTGGTGGACCATTTGGTCATTAAAGCTTGAGATTGGATGTTTAATATGTGGTAGATTTGCAGATAATTCGTCCGTTTTAAGATCTACTCAACTAAACTTAGTCAGATAGTTCCATAAAACCTTAAACATAGTCTAAACCAAATGTCACTGTAGAATTGCTGAACTGATGTTATGTCTATGCATCCCTTGAGTAGTGTTGATCTAATTCAACGAGATTAGTTTATATAGTTCCCTACAGCTAGGGGCGGAGGCAATTGGTCCCACTAAAAATGAAAATGTATCTCCACTAATTTTTTCCCCAATACAAATCGTTTCCGGTTCCTCCACTGCCTAGAGCGATAATAACTCTATTAATAACGAGAATATTCAAAAACAGCCGTATACGGCCGTGTTTGTAACGAGAGTAGGTGTGTGAAGTCAAGTGAAGCCCATGCATGCATGTCTCTTTTACATATAAAAAGACACATTACGTCTTTTTCTTGGCTGAGTTGTTTCCACGATTTCTTTCTCACTCACATTCATAATAATAATAATAATATGAGATTACGATCTTGCGAGCGTACATACACGTGTGCTATGTCCACCTCTATATCTCTAGCCCCCCATAATACAATAATCTCCGTTTTCTTGGGACCATGTGCATGATCGTTCATGTGCACATGAAAGTGTAAGTGCAATATTGTACGACCTTCAAAATTTTAAGAATTGATTTTTATGAACATAAAGCTTCCAAATTGTTAAGAAATTTGTATTAAGTTTTTTTTCTCTAAATTGTTTTATCTCCCAAAAATATTGAGAATCGATCAGTTTTAACTTTCTTGGGCCTCTAAACAGAAAATGTTTGGTCTTGTTAATTATTAGTTTCTGAAAAGTTAAGTTCAAAATCCCTTCAAATCTTTGAACCGGTTACCTTTAACATTTTTTCGGTATGAATGTTAAGAAACAAAAATAAATATAAGGTACAAGTGCTGACCTTAACATGTTAAGAAATGCAACAACCAGTACAATCACAAGTTTTTTATCAAAATTTTGACCCCTTAAATTGCTAAACACTTGTACTCGAGCCAGCTCAGGGTCGACAACTAGCCATGGGTTATGATTGTGCTATATAATAGGCGAATACATACCTCATTTGGTTAGGATATTTTCAATCCTACTATATAATTTACTGTAATATGAAATACAAAATGCTATTATGAATAAACAAAAAGTCACTATTCTATAAAAGGAGTAATGGTTTTTTTTGTTTATTCATGAGTCATGACTGCACTTTTACATAATTTTGCAGTAATTTATGCAGCTGGATAGGTGATGGTTTTACTGATAAACCGATATATCTCATAATCGTCCTTTCTATTCAGATTACTCTGCCTAGTAGCTTTGCATTATTTCGAAGCTAGCAAGACTATGTTTCTCTGATTTTGATTGCTGCAATGAATAATGGAATGCATACACGCAACCATGCATAATATAATAGTAGTACAAAGCCTTCTTGCATGCGTGTGTGGAGTTGACAGATAGGAAGGGTCTGCGATGTGGGACACTCAAATTGAATGAACCACACGTGCACACGATTAATACTTGTAACCCTTTCCGCTTCTCCTCTCCGGCTTCGAGAGCCGTCTAACAGCACATGCAAATGGTGCGGTTGAATATGGTCCAAATTGAAAAACCAGGATCCAAACTAAAAAATATAAGAAAAATTATGAATCTTTGAAAATAATTATATAAATTATGATATCCCTTATATATTATTTAAAAAGTGAATATCGTCACTACATTCATTCTCAACAAAAAAATGATGACATATCTTAAAAGAAATATGACATTAACTTATTATATCAAGATTTATGTTTTTGGTCTTAAATATGGTGATGACTACTTTCTATATACAGATTTATATTTTAGGCAGATTTTCTCAATATAGTAATATAACTAATAAATTTTATTTCAAAAATATTTATTTTGGTAAGATTTTCAAAATATGGTAATACCTAATAACTTTTATATATCTATTAAAATAATATATCGTATATCTAAATAAAAATTACGAATATAAGAAAAATACATCAACTTATGAATCATATTTTATACTATTAAAAGTATAGTTATAATTATATATTTTATCATTATGTTATATATATATATATATATATATATATATATATATATATATATATATTTAATGTATATTTATTAGAACTAACTTATATATTTGCAATACACATGTTTAAAATAAAAGTAACTGAATAAAGCATAATATTAGTAAAATAACATTATAAAACATAATTACTTTTATTAAAACTTAAATAAAATAAAATTTAAAAATTAAAGTAAACTTGGATAAATCAAACTAGAAAAAATACATTATGGCTTTATTTTTTAACTAAAGAAATTAAAATATAAAAATTCAAAACTCTATTTTTATAAGATAATTATATTTTTAGATTAAAAAATATATTTTTAGATTAAAAATATATTTTTAGATTTTAATATTTACGCATGGTACAGGAGAACACCTAGTAAAGCTTTAAAAAATTTAAACATAATACTAAATTTGGACCTAATATTTTTTAAAAAGAAGTCAAAATACATGTAACCAAAACTATATTTTTTTTGAAAAAAATACTCTATTACATCGTTAAATATATCATTATTATTTTTTAACAGTGTCCATAAATAATTCGAAACGCTCTGCCAGCTTCGATTCTTTTCACCATATGTTCTGGATCCTACTGTTTTAGTTTCAACTCCTTAAAAGATAAGAATAGAAAGCTCTATTCTATATTCAAAATGTAAATTTCCACTTAATGTGTATTTGGTGGATCAAGATTGGTAAATAACAGAGGAGAAAAAAGAGTGTAAACCGAACCTGGTAACTCTATTGATAAAACCTTATACAAAAGATACATGTATCATATCCGAATTTCAACAGCTGCAGAAATGAGATTTACCAATTCAGTTCAGAATTTCTAGAATTAAAAAAAAAGAGGTAAGTTATAAATATTCAAAATCAAAACGTCTAGTTTGCTTGACATACAACTACTCATGAAAGACCAGACAGAGTAACATGGCAATATGTTCAGACAGAACACATCTTTGTCATCCTCATTCATACATCACTTCCTAAAAGGCTTATCAACAAAAAACGCTCTACAATCACAAAAATAAAACCTATTCTTCTTCTTTTCTTTTCCTCAGAACTCTTTGTAATTATTGCATCTAATTAATTAAATTTGTATTATATAATGATTATATTGACTATTATGTTTACGCATTTAACTTCACTCAATTTGAACTCTCCTTGGGTCTGGCTTCACAGTCTTTTCTTCTGTCATGTAACAACGAAAAAAACATTTAGTAACTACTCTCATTAGCCTTAACAGATCTTTTGACAAGCATGAGAAAATCCACAGCTCTTATCCCAGTCTAAGCTTATAGGAGACACGAGGCTTTGCCTTCAGGACATATCACATATTACCTTTCTTTCAATTCAAGTTTACTACTAGAAATATCACTGGTGGATTATTAGACTATGATAGTCCTATGTACAAAGTCCAATTCAAATAACATGACTGGTGGAATCGAACAACATACCTGGAAGAGAGAGAAAGGGTGGTGAAATACCTGTTTCACGGCTTTAGTTCAGTTCGTTGCCCTTCTAAGATGACCAGCGACCCCTTCGGAGAATTGATCGTTCCATTTTGCAATGTATGTTTTGCAATATCTGACCTAAGACTCATGTGATCGTCCCTGATGGTTGTACAACTCTTTGATACTTCCATCGTTACTTGCAGTTTACCTGCTTCAGTTTCTAATCTTAGAGCCAACGGAGAATCTAATGCATTCGAAATCAAACTAGTTAAACTTTATAGACTAACACGACCGTTGTTTTTCATACACACTAACTCAAGAACCCTATTACATTACCTCCCACTGGCAAGTCTTCCGCCGCCTTCGATGATTCTATATTAGATGGCGGAGGTGGGAGCGGTGAGAAGTCAGAAAACAGAGGAGCGTACAAGTATGCATCGGATTTGAGGTAGGTGACGATACTCCTGACAAGTCTTTTGTTTTTCCTCATGGGTTTCTTTCGCGCGTTCAGTGGAGTTCTCTTTGCTCCTACCATGTTAATTCAGTCTCTTGTTGCTTCGGCGAAACGATGAACGAAAGAGATACCACCGACCGAAGACGACGGAGAGAAAGAAGATTGGGGATTTGCAAGTAAAGGGTTTAAACGCCGTCTCATCATACGTGTCGGTGTCGCTGTGACTCACCATGCCGTGACAGATGGGCGCTGAAGGAAATGTCACGTTCCTCGTTAAAGTTAAAGCTGTACACATTATTTCTGGATGGATATACCCAGAGAGGATCGGTAAATGGTCTAACCTCTACGGGCCTACTGTAAGCCCATGATTAAATGTTCTGAGCTATTAAGTTTGTTTTCACTTATTGGGTGTGTACACACACACTATACAACTGTTTTGATTTATCACAAAACCAAATTTGAACCCCATGATAAAAGATATGTAAATCCATATTTGAAGCCCATAAACAAGAGAATCGATCTACAGTAAAACCTCAATAAATTAATAATGTTGGTATTGAAATTTTATTAATTTATAGAGATATTAATTTACAAAAGTTTTCTTATTTGGATTTTTATCTATTTTAGAATATTTTTATTTATATAAAAAAGAAACTATTTTATTTTACTGTATGTACATTATTTAAATTTTAGAAATTTGACTTCCATATTGTTTTATTATCTTATTTAATGTATAATTTTATGTTTCATAGAATTGTTAAGTGGTTTTCGGTATAATTTTACTAAATATTATCAAAATATATTGAAATGTTATGAAAAATAAAAAAAAATCATTGTGAATATAAAAACCAACAATATAATATTTAACTTGTATTTATATAAAAATTATATATAGATAGATTATTAATTTATGATTTTAAGGGGACTATATATTTACATAAAAAAATTAAAAATATTATTATCTTATTATTTTATCGATTTGTGTTATATTTAACACCGACCCAACTTGAGACCTGCAAAATTTATTAATTTATAGAGATTATTAATTTATAGATTATTAATTTATAGAGGTTCTATTGTATTTGCAAAACGAAATTGATGATAAAGGCATCCGCATTGAAGAATCTTTCACCAATTATACTATTGTTATTTTTAGTTTATATCTCTCAAAAGTTGAGAAATTTTTCAATTAAATATTAATATAATTGGTGGAAAACTCAACAACGTAAATGATCGACGAATTTGTAGAAGAACTGGTGTTTTCCTAAACTATCTGCAGCAATAAAAAAATTCAGTCTAATTTATAATTAAAATACAATATGATTAGTATTTTAGAGTTTAGTATTTTCTGTCTAACATTTTTATATTTGGATTTAATTGAACATAAAAATTTTAAATTATATCTAAGAAGAAATATTTTATATTTAAAACTATAATTTTAGGATAGACTATTTATCTGTATGTTTTCTTTGTTAAAATATATTAAACCAACTTGTTAAAATTAAAAAAAAAATGTTTTTTGATACAAAAACTGTTTAATTACCAAAAAGTAAAACTAAAAAATATTTCTAAAATTTGTATATATATATATATATATATGAAAGAAACTAATGATATTATGATTACAATTTTATATTTTTTTTAAAAAAAATGAAAGTATTTTTAAGTAATATATTGTACAATTATAAGAATAGAAATAAAAAAAACATTTTGGAATTTTTAAAATATTTACATTATTAATGATGTATAATTTACTAGCATATTTTAAAAATACCACCAAAAATTTAAATCATCATTAAATATAATTATCCATGTCACATTTAACATAAATCATATTATCAAATTTAGTACATTATGAAACATTTATTTGGTGAAAATAATTGTAAAGACAACATGTATAAAATAAAATTTGCAAATAATATTTACTAAGTAACTCTTCCGTGCTCATGCACGGATATAACAAATTTAAATTGAAAAAAAAATAAGTGAATAATATTTTATTTTTATTTTTATAATTATATGAATGAAAATAGTTAAAGTTCAAATTTATATAGACCTATAACTCTGCCTGTTAAAAATATGATTAGTTCAATTACTTCTGGATATATAGATTTTTTCTTTAAACCATAATTATTTTATTCTAAGTTAGTTAAAATCATATTATTTCATAGGTGCATTTTGTCTGTTTTATTATCTTATATAACATATTTTTAAAAAATATGTATAATCCAGAATAGGGAGAATTGCTAAGTGTGACTCAAAACTTGGAGTCAAACCCAAAAGAATATCCAAACTTGGGTCAAAGCAAAAATAACCTAAAAGACTATTGAAATTACAACTATCTCCTTGTGAACAAACAAAATAACATATTTTTTTTTACGTTTCTAACCCACGTAAGTCATCTGTTCAGACGACTTGAACATAAGTCGTCCAGACGACTTAACTAAAAGTCGTCTGGACAGTTATTCTTAAATATAATTTAAAATTTTTGTAAAAAATATTTTGATAAGTAAAAAATAAGAATTATGTAATTAACATATGTCTTAAGAGATATAAATTAATATATAACAAATTTCAATTCTTTTCAACATAGATGAGTGAAAGTAGTGAGTCGTGATATTCTTTAGTTTAGGTTTCATCAACATATATTATAGTATTGTATGTGTTTTTAAGGTTAGATTTTGGAAAGCATTAAAAACGTTTTTGAAAAATTTAAAAATTACTTAAACGTGTTCATTTCTGTGTATAGTAAACACTATTGAAGTATAATATGATTTTATAACGTGGTTAGTTAGTTAATTTAGTCATTTTAGTTTAGGGGTTCATTTAAGGGTGTGAGACGACTTAATATTTAGTCGTCTGTAAACGGACGACTAAATATTAAGTCACATGATGTACATTATCCGCCAGACGACTTATTTATAAGTCGTCTAAACCAGACTAATCCTTAAATTTTACCAATGTACTTTTAAAGCTAACCGGATTATTTGCCCAATATATAAGGTGTTTTTTTTTGTTCATTTTTCGCGAAATTCAGAAAACCTAACAGTTCTCTCTTAAAGGCGATATAAAAAGCGATTTTGAATTCCCACTATTTCCGAACAAACCATCGTTCTCAACGTCGGCTATCTATCTCACTTTATTCTCACCGTTCTCACTGCTGCTTCCTCTAAACACTAGCGTCGCCGCTTCTTCTAAACCCTAGCGTCGCCGCTTCCTCTAAACCCTAGTGCCGCCGCTTCCACTATTTCCGAACAAACCGTCGTCCTCGCCACCGTGCTCACCAACGTTCTCTCCGCCGCTTCCTCTAAACACTAGCGCCACCGCTTCTTCTAAACCCTAGCGCCGTGGCTTCCTCCAAACCCTAGCACCGCCGCTTCCACTATTTCCGAACAAACCGTCGCCCTCACCACCGTGCTCACCAACGTTCTCACCGCCGCTTACTGTAAACCCTAGCGCCGTTTCTATATAAACCGTAGCGCCGTTTTTCTGTATACCCTAGCGCCGGTAAGTCATCAATCTTGAGGAAAAGATGAATATAAAATGTTGTCTCTATCAATTAACTCATTCTTACCGTTTCACGTTTATTTTTTCAGATCTATAACCGCAATGCCGATGACGAGTACTCCTTCTGCGACTAATCAGGTCCGCTTTAAATTTTTCTACTGGAAGACTTGTAATTTAAGTCGTCTGGAAAGTCTTCCAACTGGACGACTTAGTAGACGACTTAAATATAAGTCGTCCAGCAGGAATACTTTCCATACGACTTAATTATAAGTCGTCTACTAAGTCGTCTGGAGTTACAATTAAGACGTGATTGATTTAGCTTGTGTTCTGACTTCTATGTGAGTTCCTGTGAATAAAAGTTGAAAGCTTTGTTTTTATTTAGCTTGTGTTGTGACTTTTCTGTGTGTTTTGTTAGATTTAGCTTGCTTATCTTATCTCTATTCTTGTCTTTGATTATTTTGCAGACAAAAAGGATGGATATTCCAGAACTCCCCCGTAGGTTATATACGTTAGAGGAAGAGTCAGAAGCTCAAAATAGCATTTCGTATCATACGGATAATAGCAAGTTGCATACTGTTCTTAGGGAAGCTTTTATTGATAACGAATTTGAAGAGCTCAAAGAGTCGAGTTTGGGAGTTTTTATCAAGTTCAAGGAGCAAGGATTTGGTTGGGCTTCAAGGCTAGTTCATCACATGCTCAGTTTCCAGCTGGACATTAAGAAGAAGTATGAGATGTGGTCTCTCGTTGGTCCAGAACATTTGAGGTTTTCATTGTTAGAGTTTGAAAACCTCACTGGTCTAAACTACGAGTACATCGAGAACCTTGAGAGACCAAAATGTGAAGTTACCAAAGAGATGGTTTCTTTCTGGGGGATGCTGGGAGTTCATCTGGAAGCTGGGCCAACTACTGATCAGATAATAGCAACACTGAAGAGATGCGAGGATTGGTCCCCGGAAGATCGCAAGCGGCTCGCGTACCTTTCCATCTTCACTTGATTCATTGAAGGTAAAAAGTTTTCAACCGCTACACGATCTAGTCTGGCAAGGCTAGTGATGGATTTAGAATGGTTTGAGAATTATCCATGGGGGAGAGTCGCGTTTAAGATGCTGATGGACTCTTTTTGGAACAAATATATTACTGGCTGTTACACCGTGGATGGGTTTATACAAGTTTTTCAGGTCTGGGTGTACATACTTATGTCGGAATTGGGTGCTAGTATTGGTGTTCCCAGAGAAAACAGTCCGTCTCCACCGATACTGACTTACGAGGGCAGCAGAGGCCGCAGATCAATGAAAGTTGCTATCTTGAGACATGTATTTACTTCAATTAAAAAGACTGCGCAGACGACTTATATTAAAGTCGTCTGGAAGGTCTTCCAGCTGGACGACTTAGTATGGAAGGTCGTCCAGCTGGAAGACCTTCCACGACTTTAATATAAGTCGTCTGGAAAGTCTTCCAGCTGGACGACTTACTAGACGTCTTATAATTAAGTCGTCCATTTAGTCTTTTTTCAAATATCTAACTCGATTCTTCTATTTACTGCAGATCCGCGTGATCAACTTTGTTGAGAAGGAGATTAGTAAAATGTGGCCAAAATGGGAATCTGAGGTTGAGGACCCGCCCGCGGAGAACATCATTAAAGTCATGTATGATCGGAGACCGTGGAAGTGGACCATAGATTGCTGGAAAGTCACTGGTACTAAGGTCTATACAAAACGTAAGGTTGTGACTCCATCGAAGAAAGCCAAAGAAATGGTTGTGGTGGAGGAGGAGGAAGACAGTCCAAGACCTCTGAAGAAAACTCGTAAAGGGGCTAGGAAGATGTCTGATAGGGTAGTGGGATGACCAGAAAGGAGATGGAAAATATGCTCAAGAACGTATTTGAATGCATGAAACAAGGGTTTAAGAAGTGCCTCAAGGAGATTAGGAAGATGTCTGATAGGGTGGAAGCTGTAGAGAAGATGGTTGGTGTCATCAAAGAATCTGGGGTTAGTAACAACCAGACTTCCCCTGAAGCTAAAGATCTGGGGTTAGTAACAAACAGACTACCCCTCAAGCCAAACAAACATGGATTAGTAACAAACAGACAACCCCTCAAGCCAAACAAACTACACCTCTAACCAAACAGACAACCTCTCAAACCAAACAGACTACACCTCTAACCAAACAGACAACCCCTCAAGCAATACAGACTACACCTCTAGCCAAACAGACTACTCCTCAAGCGAAACAATCTACCCCTCGAGCCAAACACACTACCCCTCAAGCCAAACAATCCGAGGTTAGTAACAAATCCTCTCCGACCAAGAATTAAGTCGTCTAGGGTTAACTAGTTGTCCAGACGACTTAAATTTAAGTCGTTCAGAAGACTTTTTGATAAGTTACTGATAAGTCGTTCGGACGACTTACATTTAAGTCGTCCATGGTCAACTAGTCGTCTAGACAACTTATATTTAAGTCGTCAAACTAGTGTGCTATTTATATTGCAGAGAGAAATTCGCGATGAGGTGAACTCGGGAAAGAAGAGCTTGCCGGAGGATAAAGCAGATGGTGTCTCGTCCAAAGAGATTGTTGTTGTCACTTCCACTGACCTACCGAGCGTCGCTTCCAGCGATCAAAAACCGAGCGTAGTATCAAGTGTTCCAGTTTCAAAATCAAGCGTTCCAGTTTCAGAACCAAGCCTGATTGTATTGGACAAAACAGCTCCCACTGCTTCGGACTTTAAGCTGGCAGGTGCTAGATACAAACATAAGGTTGATGCTTTTGTGCGTGCAAGGAGTGAACGAGCGAAGAAACCTGCTCCCACGAAGATATCTCCTTATACGGCAGAGAAAAAGAAAGATAAAGTGGCAGCCTATAATCCATTTCCCCCACTAAACATGATTAAGTTGAAGGAACTCGCTGATTGGTTGAAAACTGATACGTAAGTGATTGCTTTACCCATAATAGTTTGATTTAGTCTATCAAAACTGATTGTTTTTTTGTTTGCAGTCATTATTTCACTAAGCATGAGGGCAAACCACAGACATCACAAACTTGGTGGTATCACATCCTCCGAACAGCCAAAGCATGGCTGGAAGATTGCGTAAGTCTTCTGCTTATCTTGTATCTTTGTCGTCTGGACAGTCGTCTAGAATAGACGACTTATCAGTAAGTCGTCTACTTGGATGACTTTCCAGACGACTTATCTTTAAGTCGTCTGGTATCTTCTAACTTGTATTATTTTATATGCAGCATATAGATGCTTGCATTAATGTGCTGAGGCAGATGTATCAGAAGAACCCACAAGCTTTCAGGAGCGAGCGAATGTGCTTCCTGGATCACAACTTTTCCCAGACTTGGAGAGCCATTATCTGATATTCAGTAAATCGGAACCCGATCACAAATGTTTAGGAAGAATTCTACCTGGTGGGGCGTGGAATTATTATGACGGATCAGTACCATCATTTTTGATATTAGTAAAACTTGAACAATGATGATATTTATGTGCCAGTGAACTTGAACAACGTTCATTGGATTGCTATTTTGATATCGATCCCTAAGAGGCACATAGTCGTATGGGACAGCATACCTTCACCTACGGCAGCAGAAGCATTCGATGAGGTAATGCAGCCTTTTCTCGAGATAGTCCCTTATCTGCTTGTTGAGTGCGCTGCCACCGACGAAATACGGGGTTGGAGCCATACACATATGAGAGACAGGTGGATGTACCCACGGCCAACAATGGTGATTGTGGTGTGTACGCTCTAAAGTACATTGAATGTCATGATCTTAGGGTCCCCTTTAACGAGAGAGACTTTGCTAGGCCCAACGCGAAGGGTATGAGGGATAAGATGGCGGTGGATATATTTACCGAGCTTCATGATCAGTATTTGAAAGAAAACCAGGATGGTGATAAGTTTGTGAGCATGTATGATTAGATTTGTATTTATTTATGAACTTGTCTTTGTATTTGAACTTGATTTTGTAACGATTTGTATTTGTATTTTAACTCCTCTTTATATTTGAACTTGATTTTTTATAGATTTATAAATATATAAGTCGTCTATTAAGTCGTACAGCTGAATGACCTTCCAGATGACATAAATATAAGTCGTCTGGAAGATTTTCCAGCTGAGGACTTACAATTAAGTCGTCTGGAAGGTATTTTAGATGGATGACTTTAAGTAGAAGATCGTCTAAATTTTATAAAATACACTGGACGACTTAGTAGAAGGTCGTCTAAAAATAAAATACACTTGACGACTTAGTAGAAGTTCGTCTAAAAATAAAATACGCTGGAGGACTTAGTAGAAGGTCTTCTGGACGACTTACTTGAAGGTTGTCTGGTAGACGAAACAAGGGACGACTTATATATAAGTCGTCTGGACGGGTAATCAAGACTGGACGACTTAAATCTAGGTCGTCTGGACGACTAGTCAACTGGTTGTGTACATTGTGGTTTCGTATAATCAGTTTCCTTGCAGTTTGAGCATCTATAAGCCATGTGTTTCTTCCTGGGTTTGTGTCCTCTTATCCTAGATAGCTCCAACCAAGATTGCCATCTTGATTTCTTCTGTCTCTCTGGACCACGCTTTACTTCTGGAGTAAAGCATTCTCGTTCCTCAATATGTTGTGACACGATAGGATATATATTCTCTGAGTATCATGCATACAAATAATTCTCTGAGTACACTGGACATACAAGTGTGGACATATGCAAACCAACATGTGTTCCAGCAGCTATAGCATGAGAGCATGGTATTTTCTCCACTGCATAGACACCACAATCACACTTTGCATGTTCCAAATCAACCACACAGTCTATTTTGCCACCTTTCACAAAGAATCACCATTCATCAATTGGTTGGACCGTCATCGTATCCGCTATCTCTGATCGAACAACAATCAAGTATTCAACACCCCGGCTATGTTGAGTTGTGAGACTCAAAGCATCTTATCTCCTTTTCCAATACCATTTTCCTAACTTCTTCCTTATGATCTTCAGCAGGAATGGAATCGGAAATCCTCTTACTCGCTTCAGTGCGAAATTAATATATTCAGCGATGTTACTTGTTTTTATGTTGTACATATCCCCCTTACAATAAACCCTTGACCATAGGCTGGCATCGGCATTCTCCAAATACGTTGCAAGTTTCGGGTTTGCACTCCGTATCTCAGCCATGTACCGGTCAAAATTATAAATCGTGTGAGCATAAGCAGCCCCTTTCACCAAGTACAAGAGATGTTTTCTTTTAAACTTTTTGACAATGTTATCTTGAAGGTGATAATAACGTATTCTTCGGGTTGCCCAAGGAAACACCTTACCACACACACTTTTAATGGCCGTGTTCCGGTCGGAGACAATCACCAGAGGCTTGTCATGAGATATACAACTAGGCAATTTTGTGAAAAACTATTCCCAAGAAGGATCATCTCCAGCATCCACGATCCCAAAAGCCAATGGGAATATCTGAAAATTCTCATCTTGTGCGGCTGCAACTAACATAACACCTCCATACTTTCCACTTAGGTGAGTTCCATCCACCACAATGACACTTCTCTGATATTTAAAACCTTTGATAAAAGCTCCAAAAGAGAGAAATATATACTTAAATCTTTTCATAGAATCAAGTTCTATAGCCGTGATAGAATCAAGATTTGCAATGGAGATTTGCTCGAGATATGATGGCAGACGCGAATACCCTTCTTCTACTGATCCTCTCACCAATGTTTGTGCATATAACAATGCTATGTATGAAGTGGTGTAATCAAGCGTCATGCCAAACATGGTCCTCATTGCATCAATGATATGCTGCAGAGTTATCTCATCAATGATTCCAACACAATCAATGAAAAGACAACCAACATACTTCGGAGTACACTGTCTCTGCTAAGCGATTCGGTCTTCCACTAAGCATAAATGTTTTTCCACATACTTTGTTACCCAAAACGTGTTTGTCCCATGTTTCACACTCGCTCTGATCTTCCATCCACAACTGTTAACCCGACGTGTTGCCACAAGGAAAGTTTTCGTTGATTTGTATATTCTGAAAAAAAACCTACCCCTCATTGCTGCCAACCGCAGCTCTAAAAGGAGTGCATCCTTTCTAACAAAACTCTGGTTGACATAGATATTGGTATCATCCGATTTTCCTCCTTCAATAGCATTTGTGTTAGCATATGTCTTTTCGATTTCTTCAAAACAAATATTATCATCATCTTCCTCGTCCTCATCTTGAACATTTCCATAAAGACTGTAATCCCCACCATTTTGATATGTTTCACCAACAATAGAGTTATCAGCATCCTCCTCCCCATTTTCCTCCTCTCCATCTTGATTTTCATCTTCAACAAACTCATTATCACCCATCTTCAAAACATTCATCAGCTTCACCATTATCACCAACATCTTCTTCTCATTCACCAGCTTCATCATTATTATCAACATCTTCAAACCATTCACCAGCTTCTTCCTTTTTCTCTGAAACCGTTTACACCTTGCTGCGGCTTGATACACAAAGACATACTCTATGTGTTTTGAGTATCTCGAGCAAGTTTCGAACTTGTCTATCACTTGTAACATGAATGAGAGGACTGCCTGGAGCCATCACATTTCTGTTGGTAATGAGTAACTAATCTCCACAGTCATTGTTTTCATGTCCAGGTTATAATCTTCTTGAGCCATTGCAACAAGTTCAACATGTGTTGAATCTTCATTCAGTAAAAACAATCTTGCTCTTTTGAGATCATCAACCATAAAATCCCAACGGCAATCTTTCAACAACCATTCTATGTACACTGCATGTAACTGACAAATCATCTGCAAATATTCAAAATAAAACACATTAGTAAACATAGAGAAAATGAAGAAGTTCACTAAACATTGCCGCAGACAACATAGAAGTAAGTCGTCCAGAAGACTTAAAGGTAAGTCGCCTAAAGAGGTAACAATTGAAAATTAAATGGGACGACTTAATTCTAAGTCGTCCGGCTTTGTTTGTTAAAAAAAAGCCTTCAGACGACTTATATATAAGTTATCTACGAAAAATGAGCTAGTTTTGCATTTGACCGAATCGTGTCAGATCTTTGACTATTGTTGGACGAAGTATAATTCAGTCGTCTCTGGAAAAATTAAAATTTCAATATTTTATTCAAACTAGACGAGTTAAACGTAAGTCGTCTTAGGTTAGTTTTGTAATTGAAAAATAAAACTTGAAATTTAACTTTCTCCAAACAACTTAATTTAAAGTCGTCCAGACAGAAGACTTAATTTAAGGTCGTCCGGGATAAGCAAAGTTTGACCAGAAAACTTGGAAAAAATTCTGGACGACTTTGCTTTTCCCGGACGACTTTAAATTAAGTTTTCTGGCGGGACGACTTTCAATTATGTTTTCTGGTGAAAGTTAAATTTCAAGTTTTATTTTTCAATTACAAAACTAACCTAAGACGACTAAGACGTAACTCGTCTAGTTTAATAAAATATTGAAATTTTACCTTTCCTAGAGACAACTGAATAGTAAATCGTCCAGAAATAGTCAAAGATCTGACACGATTCGGTCAAATGCAAAACTAGCCCTTTTTCGTAGACAACTTAAGTCGTCTGAAGTTTTTTTTTAACAAACAAAGCCGGGCCGGACGACTTAGATTAAGTCTTTCGTTTGACCAGAAGACTTATCAGTAAGTCTTCTACATACAGATGACTTACGGATAAGTCTTCTACGTGAACAGATCTTGAAAAAAAATTCAAATTTGTACCTTAAACTAGATGAGATGACTTTGTTTGCACACAAGGTCTTCTCCAACCACTCAGAACCTCAAACGAAAGCAACCGTAAGTCAAAACGAAAGAAATATGACTCTGTCAACCATAAAATATTTTGAATCAAAAGCTTGAGTTTTTTGGATGAATATGGAGAGAAAGTGTAAGAAATGTTATTTTTAGTTCATAACAATTGAAACAGAGAGTGTAAAGAGATTTACGTGCATTAACGGGCATTGAAAGCTCCAAACAGGTAGTACAAGGTTATTGAACTATTCATGGTAGTGACAATATTATAAATACTTGAAGATGATGAGGTTGAGACAGTAAAGAAGTCATTTTCGAAAAATAAAAAAAAAAAGTTAATGGTATTTTCGTAGATAAAATGCAGGTGTGGGGTGAAAATCTCAAAAAAAAAAGTCAAATGAAAATGTTAGTTTTATGTTTGACTCCAAATTTTGAGTTATTTTTGCAAAAATCCCTCCAGAATATGTTATTTTTAAAAGAATAAGAATCATTGTTTCAGAGTTTGCATACCTAAACATAACCAATATTTTTTTGAAAGCTCAAGCACACATATCAATATTAACAAAGAACAATGATACATGTTATTAATATTTCATTTTCAACTGTTCATTAGTTTAAAATTATTTTTTATGTATAAAATAATTGAAGGTTATTCTAAATAATAAGATATTATCTTTTTTGTCATCAAGATATTATCTTAATTAGATCTCTAATTTTATTTCAAGAGTTCAGATTGTTTGTGTATATCGATTTGCATATATTTATCTCAAAATATTATTTTAGATAATAGGATTATTAAAATATTTGTATATCTATTTCCTTTTCTAAACACTTGATCAAAGTATATTTTTTTACAAGAAATAAAACGCAAACCTAAATTATTATTTTAGTGATTTTTTAAAAAATATAGTTTCCTATATAAATCAAATTAGCTATACTTTCATAGATATTTCCTTTTTCTTGTTTTAGGAAAAACATAAAGGTGGGTAAAGTAAAATGCGTTTTATATAAAATAATATAAGTCATTTTATGGATATTTACTTTTCTTTTTTTTTTAATTATTATTTATGTGATTTTTTCAGAAAAAATAAAGAAATAAAAAGGAAATTCACTATTACAAAATTATTAAGTAAGAAGGAAATAAAGAAATTATGAACAAAATTATATTATTAGAGATAACTTTGTAATTAACCATTGTAAAACGACACGTAGGAATTTGACTTCTCAAATAATACTATAGAGATGAGATTTTAATCATGTATCTTAAATATCAAACGGAACTAAAAAAATTAAAATAAGAATCAAGTTTAATTTTATTATAACTGGAAATTAAATTATTATTACAAAATGTTGTTTTATGTAAAATGGATAATTTTCTTTTTTCATATTGTTAAAACTAAGGTTTTAAGAGTATTGCCATCATACATATTTTACAGTGTTCTTATGATAAAAACTAACATATCTTGGAAATAGAAATTAAAATATTACAAGAATATATTCAAAATTTATTTTACTATGGCATCCTGAAGTTAATTGTTCTTACTAAATTATTTTTATATAATAAAATTTTATATAATACAAATATTATATACGTGAGATATTTTGAAAGATGATCTCATCCAATGAAAATACTTTTTAAGTATCTACTTTTTATCAGTTTCAAAAAAAAAAAGTATCTACTTTTTATACGAAAGTAGATTACGGATACATAGACATAAAGTATGTATTAATTGTAGGAGTAAGCCGGTGCAAAAGCTGGTAAAGGGAAGTGCACGGTGGATTGTTGTCGTCGGGTCCAAGTCCAAACGATTTGAAAAGGCACGTTCAACTAATGCACCCCACTTGCAACCATTTAATTTAACACCTCTCCAGCTCTCCTCTCGATTTGTATGTAATACAGACACTCCTAAATCTGTATCCCGACCAAAATAGTTTCTTATCGCTAAAAGAATATAGTATCATTTTTATATACCTATGGTGTTGGTGTACAATACATATACATCTGCTAACATGGATGTCTGTTATATATAAAACCCACACGGAATATCTATGCGATCACGTTTTCCAACATAACAAGGCCCGATGTGACTTTGTAACCTATAAATGTATCTCCATCAAATCATAACATTAGATGGTAGTTGCTAGTTGGGGAGCTCGAAACTTTAGACTTCACTCGTCTTCTTCTCTAGTTCATCATTTCGCGGACCTTTTTCATTTTCTTTATTTTTGTTTAGTAAAACCCAAATTTCAAGGCTATACGGGTACGCTTACGTAGACTCATTGAGTCATTGGTCTTCTCCGCTTGATTAGAGTTTTTGGTTTATCCAGTTTTCTTTGCTTCCTTGGCATGTACCATCCCAAACATTAAATGTTTTACGTAAAATTTGTAAGGATGCTATTTTTTTAGATCTCTCGGACCGACATATTGTAATTAATATTGGACTAGAAAAAGACTTCACTTACTACTTAGCATAGCATCCTGCGCACGTAGTTTCAATATAATCTAAACAATGGTATGATACGGGACGGAGATGCACCAAGAGTGTCGAATCTGTTGGGACATGTACTGAATACAAATCATTAGGGGTTCAATCAGCGCCGGTCCAAGTATATCAAATGCCCCACTCAAAACAAAATCTTTGCTCTGTAAATTTTTTTTCTGTGAAAATAAAGAGCATATTTAGTTGTAATTTTTTTGAAAAACGCTTAGGTCCGTAAGCCACCGATTATAATGCTTACGTTCCGGACCGGGCCTGGGTTCAATGGTTGGATTAGAATGTTTAGAGTGTCATGGTTTTCTTGTCAGTTACGATCTTGCTTTGGGGTCTAACTTTAGGGTTTGCCGGTCTATTTTGAATCGTAAGATGATTTTTTGGTTCATTGTGGTGAAAATCGAGAGTTTAGTTAGATAGTGTAGGATCCAACTTAGGAATACTTAGATCGCGTCGTTTGTATGTCAAATATAAAATTTGCGTGGTTGTAATTCTTTTTTTGCAAATTGGTTAAAAAAGTTGATTTTGAATTAAGTATTGATATATTTAAAAAATGATCAAAAGAAAAAAGAATTGGCAAAAAAAGAGTAAATAAGAACGAAGGAGAGGTACCATACTTTTCGTGCCAGTCAGAAACAGGTTATAAATTCAAAGTGTGTGGGGTCAAAATGTTTATCATATGACGATATTCACCTAGAGAACTACGCTACTATTGCTTAACTTTTTTTACTATTGCTTATCTTTCTTAATATGAATCTACAATATGTTCATATCATATTTTTTTTTGTAAAAAAAATGTTCATATGATATTAATCTAGTTTTTATTTCTTAATTGATTTAATATGAATCTACAGTGTTAATATCAATTTATGAATGAAAGATAAACTGTTGCAGATCTGAACGTCAGTTAAAACACATTAGTGAGGGAACTAACTCATAAATACTTCTCTTACGTGTGATTTCAATCTTATCAATATTGATATCGATTCCTAACATAAAAGGATAATAATAATAAACATTAATCCATTGGCATATTGATGAACTTCAACTGCAGTTTCCAGTTTTATAAAGTGCATGTAAATGGAAACATATTTAGGAGAAAAACAAGCACATATATACTAATCTTATGAGTGGTAGCGTTGTAGCAATGTCATCAAAACTGATATATCAAGTAGTAATCTAAATAATAAGAATAGAAGACACTAATCATTGATATTACATAACGATGTCTGTTTCTTTCAAATTTAAAGAGAAACGATTGTTGACAACATTTTTTTCAAAAAAGAAAACGATTGTTGACAACAACAAAAAATGATTGCCGTATTAAAACAGTACCCAACTAATAATATAAAAACTTGGGACATCTAAACTATTAAAACAGAAGTACAAAATTGAATTAACCCTAACTTTTCCTCAATATTTACATTCTCATGCCACTGATTTAATAAATGATTATTTAATAATATTCTTAAACTACTGCCTCAATTAGTGGTAACCATATCTGTTGGGATGATACACATGTATTCATCCAATCGTATTAGCTTTTAACTTCCTTTTTCGTTTATGAATATTTTCTAGGTAATATAAACTTTTCACATAAATTAACTAACCATTTTGTTTTGATATACCACATATATAATAGGTCAAACTAATACATACGATCTGAAAAAAAATAAGACATACGAACTAGAAAAAAATAAGACATACAAACTGTTAGCAAGTCTATAACCATTCTTTCTTTTTTCTTTGACAAAAGTATATAACCATTCTGTTAAACATTTTCCATATATTGAATAATACAGATATTTTTTACATAATTACAATTTAATGCCATCTAAACACATTAGTTTTATGCATCCACTAACCCCTTACTTCGCTAAACCACGTGTTTGCTATACCATCATATTAATTACATTTTGACAGCGTAACCTTATATTATTCAAAACCATACCAAAGAAACCAATAACCAGTTGTTCATATATTTGCTAGATTTTAGCATTAACTGTTTCATCATCATTTAAAGTGAGCATATAAGATACCTTAATATTTTCTAATTAATTAATCATAAAGCATAATTCTCAAATATATTAGGTTTACATATCTGGTTCAAATATACCAGGTTTAAAATGCCCCAATATATTGATAGTTTTATAAATCTATCCTAACACGAGTTTTTTAGTGGGTTTACATATTTATATAAACTATATTAGAACAAACCAAAACCGGGACGAATATGAGGTCCATAATCTTAAAAAGTGATAGACATAGATGCTCTTAGAATAGAGAAAATAGTGGTATTATATATTTGATTATATTTGATATATTAATATTTATATAGAAAATTAGTTTTATAGTATTATATTGTTAATTTTAATAGTTTAGATATGCATAAAATATATTCATAAATTATATTAAAAATTGATATATGCAATATATTTAGATTTATGTATTTATTTATTTTTTAAATTACTTTTACGGATCCCGATCTAAAACCGGATACTTGCGGATATATAATGTCTAGACAGATATCCGCAAGGTACATATCCGAATACTTTTTTTAAAACACATCTGAATCCAAATACAATAATCATGGATCCAAATATTCCAAAATTTTCAAATATTTAATTATGTCCTAAACCTTAAAATTTTATATCACTAATTAAAAACAATATATATTTATAAAAAAATTAGAATCTACATCCGCTCGGGCGAGCGGGTCAAGCTCTAGTTACCTTTTTAATACTGAAAGTTAGATGTTAAACAGTTGTAAGAAAAAAGTTTAGATATTAAATCTATAATCTCTATTGGATTCTGAGTCTTGCTTTGTAGAATTTGGTTTTTAAAAATGTATTTCATATCAAGGGAGGTTTGAATCTAAACATAAGAAAATAAACTTCTTGTAAACAATCAAGATTTTGATTAAATTACATGTTTCGTTGTAATCTATCTTACTCGTAAGTGTTTTATCAATTTTAGAAGTTATGAGACAGATAATTAGTAATATATACATATAGAAGAAATACCATTGACGTTAGTTGCTACTATTACATGGCACTGCTATTTCAAATTTAGAAAGAATTTACTGACGTAAAAACGACAATTAGTAGCTATTCTGAAAATAGTTGACAAACGACTATATTTTGGTTGGTCGTTTAAGAGCAAGATCATTGAGACTTCTTAAAGAAAGTTCACACAGAAGATGAGGAGAACAAAATATTAAAATAAGTAAAAGCTAAGACTTCAATTCGTTCCGCGTCTCCCGCATGAATCCGGATCGTGACTGTTCAGCGGACTCCATGCCACATGGCGGTCTGCTATTGGTCACATTATTTATTTTTTTTTAAATCAAACCAAGAAAATAATAAAAGATTGGATTTTTGAACCCACTAAGCAGTTCGTTAATGCTCATGGTCTAAACCGTATAAACAATAAACCAAGTGGGAATAGAGAAAGGGTCTACTTAACTTCTGTAGGCTAACGACTAATGTACATCAGAATATGCATGTTGGATGATTTTGTAAACGATTCGAGCCGACTAATAAATGTGATTTATATAATATAATCGAGGAAAAAAACGTTTTGTGGTGGGCGATATACTACATGCTTTCTTTTCAAAATGATTTCATGACCCCTTTTACAAAAAAAAAGAAAAAAAGGAGAAGAAAACTTGAGGTTTTTTTTCTTTTTTTTTGCAACTTAGAAAACTTGAGGTTACAAAAACATTCATAGTATATGATCTGACGTGTAAATTCCTAACCTAGTAAATAAAAGTCGTACAAATTAAAAACTGGGCGGGCTAACTACCGTAAGGTATTGATTACAACAAATCCGTCGAGCCCGTCTGCAATTTTGGCTGAATATACAAATATAAATTTTTTTTTTTTTTTTTTTGCTAAACTTAAATATCATAAATGATGGAAAGATTTTACAAAGTAATTTCTTAGGTTTGAGCCATCTTGGCAAAAATAAAAGAAAAAAAACAAGATGGTACATAGCAAAAACGAAAGAGACTAGTGATCTAGCGCAACCACAAAGCCATTAGATTTCTGAAGCCTTTCTTCTTCCTCCTAGAGGAAATAATATTCTTCATCTCCTTATCAATGATTCTGCAAACAGCAGGAGCCGGGATAGTGACTTGGTTGTGAAGCAAATTGTTGCGCTGTTTCCAGAGATGGAATACTACCGTTTGTGTAGCCAGCTTCCTAAGTAGAGCTAGTCTTTCGGAGCTAGGAGATCGCATCCAAGAGAGTAGCTCTGCCCAGTCAATGAAAGACGAGGAGGGAGGACGACATCTGCTGAAGACCTCCGACCAAACCTCAAAGCTGAAGCTACACGATAGAAACAAATGGTCTCTGGTTTCTACTTCGTTGGCGCAGAAAGAGCAGAGAGGAGACAGCGGGAGACCCCAACGAGAGAGCCTGGCCTTTGTTGGGAGCCTGTCGTAGTTGGCGGTCCACATGGTGAATGCGTGCTTGGGTACTGCGCCTCTGAACCAGACCACATCATGCCACTGCTGCAGCTTCTGCCTGGGTCTCAAAGCTTCCCATGTACTGTTGGAATGAAAAACATGAATATGTGAAGTACCAACAATCCAATCATAACTATCAACAATATCATGAGGCAAAGGAAGTGTAATAGTAGTAAGATAAGAGTGGAGATCAACTTCCTTTTGGGATCGAGGATGAGGTAGAGACCATACAGCTCCATCTACAGCATCCGCCACCGCGGCCTCAGAGTTAAGACGCAGAGCTCTCGGGCCTCGGGGTCCTAGATGAGTGATTAATTGACCCAATGGGGTCCAAACATCATACCAAAAACTGATTGACTTCCCGTTGCCAATGACCGCTTTACAGAACCGAGCAGCGAGAGGTCTTAGCTTTAGCAATCTTTTCCATGCCCAAGAGTCTGTTTGTGAAGGTTCAATAGACCAGAAAGACCTGTTTGATAAGTGAATGGTGCGATGCCAGTCGGCCCAGAGGGAGGTGGAACTGGTTAGCAGTATCCAAACAAATTTTAGGCATAACACCTGGTTCCAAACCGAGATATTGCGAACACATAGCCCTCCCTCCTCTTTAGGAAGACACACAGTAGTCCAAGCGACCTTTCCAATTCCTTTCTTCTCTATATTTCCCGACCACAGGAATCGAGAGCAGAGAGACTCAATAGATTTGATGCATCCTTTAGGAAGAACAAAAGCAGAGACCCAAAAATTTATGATACCAAAGATGACAGAATTTAGAAGCTGCAATCTGCCCGCGTAGGAAAGAAGCTTAACAGTCCAAGAGTTGAAGCACTTAGTGAGCTTTGTCATGAGTGGCGCATATTCTGAGATTTTAAGCTTCCTGCTTATTAATGGAAGGCCAAGATACCTAACGGGGAAAGTACCAGCAGAGAAACCGTAAGCTGAAACAGCCAAAGCCTCGTCCTCATTCAGACCAGCCGTATAGAGTTCTGTCTTTGAAGTGTTCACGGATAAACCCGACCAGGAGGCAAAGTCATCCAAGCACTCAGCAATACCATGTAGACTGTTACCGGTACCGTCGAAGAAGATCATTACGTCGTCTGCAAACATTAGGTGTGAGATCTTCGCCGTTGCAGTTCTAGGATGGAAGCCAATGTCGCCCTGATCAAATCTGAAAGCAAGGAGCCGTGACAAGCATTCCATAGCCAACACGAAGAGGTAAGGAGATAATGGGTCCCCTTGACGGATGCCTCTTGTGTTATTAAAAAACCCACCCAAAGCTCCATTAACTGCAATCGAGAACGAAGCCGTGGATAGACACTCTGATATTAAGCGGATGAAACTGTCTGGAATAGCAAGAGCTCTTAAAGATGCAATAATGAAATCCCATCTTATACAGTCGAAAGCCTTCCTCAAATCAACTTTAAGCATTCCACGCGCAGAGATGTTCTGAGAGTTATAGCCATTTACCAGGTCTGTAGCCAGTAGCACGTTCTCTGCCAAAAGCCTTCCCGGGAGGAATGCCGATTGAGATTTAGACACCATCAGAGGGAGGATGTCTTTCAACCTCGAGGCAAGCAACTTCGAGATTATCTTATAAACTGTGTTTAAGCAAGAGATGGACCGGAAATCTGAGGGCCTAGAGGCGTTAGGGATCTTAGGAATGAGAACGAGGGTTGCTGTGTTCCACTGTTTAAGCAGGCTACCAGACCTGAAAAATTCTAAGATAGCTTCAGTGACTTCCGGACCAATGATCTCCCATGTAGCGATGAAAAACTCCACTGAGTAGCCATCTGGACCTCCCGTTTTATTCCTAGGCAGAGAGAAGAAGGCCTCTTTGATGTCTTCTGCATTGAACTGTTTATCAAAGCCCTCAATCTGCTCAGCAGAGCACCTGAAATTAAATAACATATTAAGATCACTTTGCACAAACATAGGAGGGGAAGTCTCACTGCCCAAAAGATCTGAGAAGTAGTCCACGCAAAGTTGAACGATGCCGGTGTGCGATTCCACTCGCTGCCCATCATCAGAGGTGAGGAAATGAATGTGGTTAATGGCTTGACGGGTTGAAGCGTATCTGTGAAAAAGTCTTGAGCTGCCGTCACCGAATTCCAACCAATTTATTCTTGATCTCTGGAAGAAGAACTCTGTTTCAGCATTAGACAGAACTTCCCAGTCCTTAAGCGCCTTAGACTCCTCTGATGCGTTTTGAACTGTGGGAGAGATCATCAGAGCTTGTTGAACTCGAATAAGCTTTTCATGAGCTTCAGCTGTTTTCCTTTCGATACCAGAATAATTGAGGCGACTGAAGTCTTTAATGTGCTTCTTTAGGAGCTTTAGTTTCTTCGAGACGCGATACATTGCTGAGCCGGTGATGTTAAAAGAGAACCAATTTTCGCAGACCATTACCAGAAATTGAGCATTCTTCGTGAGGAAGTTATAAAATCTGAAAGGCTTTTTAACTCTGGCGCGCTCCGGATCCAATGAAATAGCTATCACCGCATGGTCAGAAAAATCAGGGGGACCGAAGAACACCACCGAAGAAGGGAATTCGAAGTACCAAGCATCATTTACTAGGCATCTGTCAAGCTTTTTGGCAATCAGGGATCTTTTCTGCTTGTTCCACCATGTGAACATTGAACCTCTGAAGTTCAGGTCTTCAACATTTGCCTCAAGTAAACACTGGTTGAAGTCCCTCATTCGCTTGTCCAGATTTAGAGAACGCGGCTTGGAGTGCTCGTCTGGTGTTCTGATCTGGTTAAAGTCGCCCATGATCATCCAAGGCTTGGAGTTCAGACCCTGCGAAGAAGCTAAAGAAGAGATTTCTGACCAAAGATTAGTCCGCTCAGTAACATCATTTGAAGCATAAATAATAGAAACAAAGAACTTGGACTGAGAGGAAGGCCAAGTGATCTCCACCGTAATCATTTGGAGAGACTTGGAGATAATAGAAACCAAAATAGATGGATGCCATATAATCCAAATTTTACCCAGAGGCGAGAAGTCGTAGTTGTGATCTACTGACCAGCCCGGAAAAATATCCGATACAAACTTATTTATTTTGGGAATCTTAACATGAGTCTCCAAAAGGGCGCCAAAAAGAGGAGACTGCTTACGATACCACTTACGTAATCCGCTGCGGTGACTGTAGATATTTAATCTGCGGATGTTCCAACAAAAAAAGTCCGTCGACATAAAATTATTTGATTTTGGGGCCCCTGCCCCGGTTTTCCTTCAGACCTGAGAACCTCTTTTTATTTCGAACCAGCTCAAAGTCAGGCTCGTGTCTGCTGAATTCACCTCCCTCTAGCTCCGAGTCCGAAGATTCCACATCCGAGGAGTCCGGCTGAACATCTGAGTGAGACGAACGAGAGATACCAGAGTTGCTTCTGGAGAACGGTGATTTAGGACATTTTGCAGCGCTGCTAGACTCACCCCTCACAGTGTTTTTTGCAGTACCAAGCTTAGATTGGAGGGAAACCTCTGTTACAGACTTTGCAGGAGGGGTAGGGGTTGAAGTAGCAGCAGACCCGGAGGCGACGATCAGAGTGTTCTGCTCGAGGTCGGTAATAGTAGCTGAGTTACCAACAGGTACCCACTTTTGTTTCTCCTTAGACCTCCCCCTTCTCGTTTTCCTGCCAGGAGCTTGAAAGTTGTCTCTTCTCTGCTTAGCATTTTCTTTAGGCTTCTTATTACAGTTTGCGCGCACATGAGAGGTAGACCCGCAGAGAGTACAGACCTTAGGAGCAGACGGACATCGCTTAGCAGTGTGCCCTATCTCTTTACACAGTTCACACACAGGAGGCATCCAAGGACTCGAAACAAGCACTCTGCTGATTTCACCAGAGTCGAATTGAACGTTTACCGCTTCTGGTAGAGGCTTACGAGGATCGATGATAGTAAACACCTTTGCCACTTCCAGATTTGTTTTGTTTGCTGTCGTTGGATGCAAGAATCTAGGATGACCCACCAAACCCGCCAAATATAAAAAATTGGAATGCTTCTAACTTAACCCATCCCAAGATACATGACCATGGTAGACAGTGAATAGCGACCTATGGCTCAGCGCGTAAAATTAAGACTACGCATCAGAGATTCAGAAATTTCGCGATACATGTGCACTGGATAGCTCAGCATGCAATATAATATTGATACCTTTGAAAACTTGCACCACAAGGAAAAAAAATCATTTTCTCAACAAATAGGCTTACAGCAACATTATAGAACACTTAAATCGATGCGTATATAGTACCATATAAAATTTTTTAGGTATGACAAATTTGTTTACTTATCAAGCTTATATCTTTCTTATTATTTCCAGGTCTGTAAGAAAATATATCTATTTTATATTCATGTGTTAACAAATATTTATATGAATAATATTGATTGAAAGCTGAAACAAATTTTGAAAAAAATGTTTTTTTTCCCATTTTATGGTAATTAATATACCATTTCAAGTGGGTTTTCTTTTCACAGTCAACTAGAGTATTGTTGTGAATCTTGTGATATGATATCAATTAAGAGCCGCCCAAAATATTTCTGACTACGAAAAACTGAAGATCCACAATATGCTCCGGGTCTTTTATTGTTTTCACCCATATTTCCATTTTTACCAAATGCAGTCTCCTATATTCTGGGGGTTCTAGTCCTTTTAAATAATAGCTTAAACCTAAGTTAAATGAATCTAAGCCGTTTCAAATCTGTTCTTTCGAGATTCCACCTTCCTGCCTATCCTATAAGAAGTCGAACACATGTGCCCGTTGTGTGTATATATGTTGAAGGGGCTTACTTCAACAACTTCATATATACATAATAAATTATGTATGTAGTATAAGTGACTACTGACCGGTATATAACCTTTTTAGAATTTTATTTGTGGTATTTATACTTTTAAATTAATTGTTTGGCTATATACACGATGAATCATCAATGAATAACAGTTATTTTTTTCAATTTTTTTTAATGAAAACTTTAGGAAATATTAAATGCTAGTACTATGTGCAAAATTTTGTTGTATTGAACGGAGTATATGCAGGTCGATCATAAAACTTATGGAGTTTAAAACAATTACTGACTAGAGACTAAAATTCATCTTTTTATTCTAAACAATTTAGAACATGAAATGAACAGTTCTATACTCAAAAGTCGAAACTAGCCACGTGTATATGACTAGCTCATAGGAATATTTTTTCCATATTAATAGCATCAGTTACCGTTTCTAATAATAAATAATGGTATTAGTTACCGTTATTAGCACCTATATATTAATTAATTAAGTTAATCACAAATACTTCTAAATTTTGAACGGAAATCGTTATATATAATGTGGTAATTAATTATATAATTTTGTAACACAAGACCAGTATAACTGATTCAACTGGTTTGGTCCGTGTTGATTCGCAAAAGGATTAGCTTGGCCAATTCAACATGCGAGTCGAGGTTGACTATATTGCAAATCACTTAGCACTAGCAGTAGCAGTAGTCCCAGTGTTTCGGTACTAGCTAGTTTTTGTGCTAGACTAAAATCTTTAATATAGTTCTGAACAGAGTTTTCGGGTGAATAATTGTTCTACGCATTAATTATTTGCTAAATTAACTTCCAACTAGATGCGGAAACGTTAACATGGAAATTAACAACTACGTACAAGAAAGTAAACACTGGATGATTTTTCTTGTCAATGCATTAAATAGTGAGCCTGACACTTAGCTTACGTATATGTTTTGACCAACTTTTGGACTTGATTAATGTTTCACCCATGGCATTTATATGAAGTTTAAACCCTAGCTAAGCCCTGTTACCTGTAACATTTTGTACAGTACCAGTATTGTACCCAAGGTGGCATGAATGCTGATTAATTTGTGGTTTGAAAATCACTTAAGAATAAAAATAAATGTAAAACAGAAGTGAGAAGAAAAGGACATAGTGAAAAGGAAATGGACAAAATGATAAGAGTGTACGAAGAAGCCACCGAGAGGGAGAAGTGTAACCATCGCTGCTTCAACTGTAAACCGAACACTAAATGCGTGTGAGAGAAAAGGTCCAGCTGTGAGATCTGTGCCATTGCCATCAATTTGTTATATTAAATTAGTATAATCAAGTCAATAAAATACTTACAAAACAATTATTTAATTTTTGATAAAACTAGTCAATACTATTATACTAATGTTTTGAGTTTACTAATGTTTTGAGTTTTTTGATGATTAGGTCCGTAATGGAATACATAAACATAAATAGTACCTGTCTGGTTTACAAGTATTGTTTCTTTTTTGGCCATTCACAATTTCACACTATAAAAAACAAGGAAGGTGTTTTTTTTTTAAAATTTCCATTGATTTTGTATAAATCACAGGAGTAATTATTATTTTGGATCTCAAATCCCGTATGAAGTCTGTTCCATAAATTAGAGACTTGAAATGTTCCAACTTCTAGATATACATATGTTTGATAAATTTTGGATAAGTTAAAACTGAGTTCAATTATAGTTTATAATATGAAAGTTCATATATACAAATAAAAACATATTAACTTTATATAAGTAATTATAAACTCTATTATTTAATTTTATAAATTCCATATAGAAATTATTTTCAGTTATTTTATAATATATAAACAAAAATTCTTATATTATTATTTTTGAATTACTAAATGTATTATAAATTTGCTTACTTTTTTTTTGCAAAAAGTTGGTATTATTTTATTGACTAAATAAAAGTTGGTATTCTTTCAGGCTATGATGTAGCCTAAAAAGTATTATCTCCGTTCTTAAAAGATTCATATTTTAGAGTTTTAATACTTATTACAAAAACACGCAAAATTTTACCAATAAATACATTTTTTCTGTGTTTAGTATTATCTAGCCAATCAAAATTCAGTAAACATGATTAATGTTTTTGAAGTTTGCATATATTGTGATAGAAATAATAAAGTGTTTCTCTCTTTTTTTTGGAGCAAAAAAAGTGTTTCTCTCTAATAAGAGATTTAACGGTGGGAATACCAATTGTCAAAGAGAAACATCATTTCTAAAGTTCAATAATAGAGATAATAAAGTGTTTCTTAAGTTTTTGTGGTTGGAGGGAGCAAAATTAAATAAGCTCTAGATTAAGAGTTCGAAAGAAAAACATCTACTATTTACCGAAGTTAAAATATCCTTAGTTCTTAATAACTAAACTATAAATGTTGCTACCAAATTCGCCTTACATACGACGAGTGAACAGAGTCAAAATTAATGGTCACTGACTACACTCAGATTTTGATTGCTGTAAGAGTTTTCTTTTCAGGCGGAAAAATCTCGCTGTTAGTGACTTCAAAAAACCATTTTCTTCAGTAAATTGTTTTTATTTTAATATTTAAATTGCGTTATAAAGATACCACTCTTTATATTTTACTGTGAGTGTTACTCTAACTATTTTTTTTGTTACATAAAAAATATCATTATACAATTTCAATATAAACTATACTTACTAGCTAAAAATTAATTGCAATTTGAATTGATTTTATAAATAATTTTATTTACTTAAGATATTATTGGTCAAAGAAGAATAATTAATAATAATTTACATATATTTCAACAATTTTTTTTAATCTGTGTGAAAAAGTCAAAATGACACTTATTCAGAAACATAGGAAATACTAATAAATATTCCCTCTGTTTTTTAAGGATTGATATTTTAAATTTTTTACATATATTAAAAAACTCATTAAATTTTAATTGTAAATACATTGTTTTTTGTGAATAACAATTTTCCATAGCTTTTAGTCAATATAATTTCAATAAACACCATTATTTTTTTGAAACTTACAATTTTCATTAAATCAAACATTGAAAAAGTAAAAATCAATTTTTTTGAAACAAATTTTTTTCTCAGAACATCAATCATTTAAGAACGGAGGGAGTAACACATTTCAGATGTAGTTGGCCATCCTAGTTTAAATGCTTATATAAATAACCAGAGCTCGAGGCTCTCAATAATGTAGCATATAACGCACAACTTTATTAACTAAAAGAAACTCCATACCTTTTCTTGAGATTAGAGAGAACCCTATCGTTAACTCTCTCTCTCGTTTTGTTTTGACTTCCACAAACAGAGCAACATCTTTCTCTTAGGATTGCTCGAAACTAGAGCAATCTTTAAGGTTACAGACCAATAAGAGAGAGAGAAGATCTAGTCATAAACAAATCAAGAAATCTCTAACTTCGGGAGTTAACGATAAGGGTTTAAGAGAATAAGAATGGTTGCCTTTTCAGCTTGGCCTTGGGGAAACTTCGGCAATCTAAAGGTTTGATCTGACTTGTCAAAAGGTTTGGTTTCTCTTGTGAATCTCATATGTGTTTTTCTTTGTCTGTGTAGTATTTTCTCTACGCTCCGTTAGCTGCACAAGTGGTGTACTCATGGGCGTACGAACAAGACTACTCGAGGGCTCTTTGGTGTCTTCATATCCTCATCATCTGTGGACTAAAAGGAATCCTTCATGTTCTCTGGAGCGTTTACAACAACATGCTTTGGGTGTCTCGCACACTAAGGATTAACCCTAATGGTATCGACTTTAAACAGATTGATCACGAATGGCACTGGTAAATCCCTCTCAAATAATATTTTGCGCCTGAGTTCTTATGCATATTATAATAAATTAATAATAATAATAATAACAACGTCTCCTAAAAAGACAATCTTTTTAAGCACTTGTCTTGGTGTTACTCTGTTCTTGGTAATATTGTCTCAAAGACCCAAAATAAACTACCAAAGGTATGGTTTTGAATCTGTGGGTTTTATTTCAGGGACAACTACATACTTCTGCAAGCAATAATAGCTAGCATAATCTGTTACATGTCTCTTCCATTGATGACGATGAACAGTATACCTCTGTGGAACACGAAAGGGCTCGTTGCATTAATTGTGCTACATGTGACCATCTCAGAGCCATTATACTACTTTCTTCACAGAGCTTTTCATCGTTACACCTACCTCTTCACGCATTATCACTCCTTCCACCACTCTTCTCCAGTTCCACATCCCATGACTTGTAAAAAAAATCATCACTTATAACCTTATTCAAATTTTATTCTTGTTTAATGTTAGTAAAATAACAATATATTATATATTCCGTGCAGCTGGAAATGCGACGTTATCGGAAAGCCTTATCCTATGTGTCGTAGCTGGAGTTCCTTTGATAGGATCTTGCTTGTTAGGTGTTGGATCAATAGGCTTGATCTACGGATACGCTATTATGTTTGATTTCCTAAGATGTTTAGGACATTGTAACGTTGAAATCTTCTCTCACAAGCTATTCGAGACTCTTCCAATCCTAAGATACCTCATCTACACTCCAACGTATGTCGTTGACCACCCTTATCTTACTTACCCTTTATGCAAAGTATTCACATATCATTTTACTTTTGGATTTTGTTAGGAACACACGGACGTGACTTTTGTCATATTTTTTTTCTTTCTTTAAGAAGCAAAATTTGCCAAGATTGTATTAGCTATGCAATATGTCTATAGAAAGTAATTGGTGGTTTTACGTTTCTAGTAAGCATCTTTAATGATTTTACGTGTAATGATTTTTATTTTGGTGGGGTTTATGCAGGTACCATAGTCTGCATCATCAAGAAATGGGGACCAACTTTTGTCTATTCATGCCTATCTTTGATGTTTTGGGAAACACACTTAACTCAAACTCGTGGGGACTCCAAAAGAAGATTCGCTTGTCTGCAGGTAACTATAGCAAACCTACTACTCCACGAGTTTTTTTTTGTTTTTTTGGATATCTAGTCCAAAGCTTGAACACACAAATCTGTTACTAGACTAGTTGAATGAATACCAAACAGTTAAATGGTAATTTATGAGGGACGTTAGTAGAAACTGCGTTTTGTACTTTGTGCAACCAAAATGGGTGGGAGTTTTCTATATCTGATCAAAATCAAACCTCGTGAGCAAAAGACCATATTACCCCTTCATTGCCTCAAAACGACAGTTTTTTTAACAAACTTTGATGTCCGAGTGTAGGGGAACGGAAGAGAGTGCCGGAGTTTGTGTTCTTGGCTCATGGGGTGGATGTGATGTCGGCGATGCATGCCCCGTTTGTATTCAGATCGTTTGCTTCAATGCCATACACGACCAGGCTCTTTTTGCTGCCTATGTGGCCATTCACGTTCATGGTGATGTTGGGCATGTGGGTCTGGTCAAAGACTTTCCTTTTCAGCTTCTATACCCTCAGAAACAATCTTTGCCAGACATGGGGCGTTCCCAGATTCGGATTCCAAGTAATTCCTCCGTTTTTTCCCTAATGTATCATGCCCTTGGAAAACAGAGAGAACAGAGAGTTTTACAGAGTATTTTCTTCTGTTTTTTTGCAGTACTTTTTACCGAGTGCTAAGCAAGGCATTAACAACCAGATCGAGAATGCGATTCTTAGGGCTGATAAGATTGGTGTTAAAGTTATAAGCTTGGCTGCTTTGAACAAGGTTCGTACGAAATCTCAAAATGTTTGAAACTTTTGAGTCAAGTCACTAAAGGGTTCTTATTTTTTTTTGCTCAGAACGAAGCTTTAAATGGTGGTGGGACGTTGTTTGTCAACAAGCATCCTGACCTTAGAGTTCGTGTGGTCCATGGGAACACTTTAACCGCGGCAGTGATCCTCAATGAAATTCCAAAAGATGTGAAAGAGGTGTTCTTGACAGGAGCCACTTCTAAGCTGGGAAGAGCCATCGCTCTCCACCTCTGTCGTCGTGGAGTGAGAGTTCTCGTAAGTTTTTTTTTTACTAAATCAAAGGTACGGTTAAATATAGTATCCCAAGTCTGACACATGTTGGAACTAATTGACAGATGTTGACATTATCGATGGAGAGATTCCAGAAGATTCAGAAGGAGGCTCCTGTTGAGTTCCAGAACTACCTTGTACAAGTGACCAAATACAACGCTGCTCAAAACTGCAAGGTAGTGTATTGAGTTTTAGCTGGATTTCATTTGTTGTGTAAAATGTAAATGTATTGAATTTTTTGGTGTTTGAATTATGTATAATGCAGACTTGGATTGTTGGGAAATGGTTAACGCCAAGAGAGCAGAGCTGGGCTCCTAAAGGAACGCATTTCCACCAGTTTGTGGTGCCACCAATCCTCAACTTTAGAAGGAACTGCACTTATGGGGATCTAGCTGCAATGAGGCTCCCTGAAGATGTTCAAGGACTTGGAACCTGTGAGGTATAAAGAATATTTGGTTTATAATATAGTCTTATTTGTCTCTTTAGCCTTTTGGTTCATGGGGCTAAAACTCTATATGTGTATGTTGTGGCAGTACACAATGGACAGAGGAGTGGTGCATGCATGCCATGCAGGAGGAGTGGTTCATATGCTGGAGGGTTGGGAGCATCATGAGGTTGGAGCCATAGACGTTGACCGTATTGACTTGGTCTGGGAAGCAGCTATGAGACATGGCCTTCGCTCTGTTTCTTCACTCACAAGATGATTGAGAAGAGGCTTATTTGATAATTATCTTTGACTCTCCTAAGATTGGTCATTCTTTGTATAGGTGAGGCATGCAAGCAGGTTGAAAAAAGAAGAAGTAGATTTTCACCTATGCTATTATTTCACATTTTATTTATGATGTACTTCACTTTATAACAATATCCTTAAATAGTGTCGACAAAGCTTTTAATTATCCAGCCTGATCACTCCTCTGGTGGTACTTGGTAGTTAGGACAATGAAAGAACAGAGTGTCTTAAATGTTGCTGTCCTCTGTTTACATTTGATTTGATTAGAGTCAATGAATTTCTTTGAAGTATCCATGGACAAAGAGCTTGCTTTTGGATTCTGAATCAAACCAATTGTTTATAGTTTATTACAGACATCTGACTAAGAACTAAAACAAATGCAGAAGAAAGAGATTATTTTACCACACAATGAAAGAAAAAAAAAAGAAAAAGAAACTCTCCTAATTAGAAAGACCATCATGATGATGATTAACCATTGAAACGTTCCCAAAAGGTGGCCAAGAAGATCAAGAGGTGAGAGATGAGAAGAAGAATGGAGATGACTATCAAGAAGACACCTAGCTGCCACCATTTCTTCCTTACAGATCTTACGAATCCTAACTTGCAAGACCTGCAATCATAACACAACACGCTCCAATCGTTCCTCCACAGCTGACAGTCACTTAGTCTTCCGACCATCCCACCGTACAGCATCTCCGTCTTCAAAGGTCGTCCCTCGTCTTTTCTTCTATACCAAAACGTCTCGTTTAAAGTGTCCATGTTACATGTCTCCGGAGGCATGCAGCATCCGTTCTGCAACAACAACAACAAACATCAAAACAACTTGTGTAATTAACCTACTAGTTTAAATATCCTATTGTACATGTAACATGATCCTCTCAAACTATTTGAAAATCTTGCAAATATGAGAATATGATATGTACTTTATTCATTTGAAATTTTCTTTTCTTATCAGTATTGCATGGTCGGTTCTGAATTTTTGGAGTCTATAAACAATTTAATTACAAATTTAACATTTTTTTTTGTTCTGAATAAGTATATTGACTCTTAAAGTTTGTGGATTATACACCAATGTTTAACTTGGCTATGTCATTCTGCATGTAAGAATGCACCGGATGCACATGGCAAAAGATGGTTATGAGCTCAAAATATGCATATAACGAGCAAACCTTTATTGGTGGCAATTTTCTTCTATTATAAGGTTTATCTTTCGGAGATCCGTAGACAAGCTCGTTGCATGCGCCTTTATCGTAGACACACGATTTGATATTGTTCCAGTTCACATTATCCATCACTTTGAGCTTAAACCACGTCCCGGTCGCAGGAAACCGCCTGGTCTGCATCTCGTTGACTCCGGCGTACGCCAAACCGATGAACAGCATTAACAAAAGAATCACAAACATCACCACGAGTGCCGGCATCGGAAACTTCCTTCGGAGAAACAGAGCCACATTGCTGACAACGAACACGGCGAGGAGACCGACGCTAGCGATGGTCTGGATACGTGGAAGACCGAGGATATCTTCGCAGTCGTAGCTACGCATGTAGAGGAGCCACACAGCGTAGCCGAGAAGTGTAAGGGATAGAAAGAAGGTGAAGATGGGAAGTACACCGATGGCGAAAAGATTCATGATTGTAACCAATGCTCCAACGGGTGGCTTATTGGTTTGTGACTCCATTTGGTCGGTGGTTTTGGCTTCTGGCTCAGTCGTTGTGACTGTTGCGGTTACCGTGGTGGTGGCGGTTGCAGCTGGTTCCTCAACGGGTACTACTTGAGCACTATCAGCCATGGAGAAAGTGAAAGAAAGGTTTCTAAGGAGGGAGGTGTTGTTGTTTGATACTAGGAATGGATATGATTAAAGGAGAAATATGATAAGTATAGATGTATGAGGGGGTGGGATTTACAGAGTCAAATGTAAGTTGGAGAGAAATCCGGACACTTTGATTAAGTACAAGCTGATCCTGTCCGACGATTTTGTTATATTCAAACCCTTTTTGGTCTTTTATCATCACTGTTGATTTATCTAAAAACTTTTTTGTAATCCAAATGTGTAACTTTGTTTGTTTGTTCTTTTTTTTTTGTCATTGTTTGTTTGTTTGTATGTGTGAATTCATTACTGCCTACTTGATCTTTTCACCTAGTATTCATGGAGATTGTTAAGCCAAAAATGCGGAATATTACAAATCGAGATTGATGGATATACGTAGTGAAACATTTTAACTTAATAATCTACAAAATAGGAGGAGAACATAAATGTTTTAAAACTATTTTTGGACACAGGACCAGCCATTCTTTATACATTAATTTAAACATAAAAAAAATTCTTTGTAGGCTTGGGATTTAATATCCAGATCCGTGATCCGATTCGGGATCCGATCCGATCCGATCCAAAAAAATGGGTATCCGGGGGGAGGGGTCCGGATCCGGATCCTGGTAGTGATTCTACGGATCCGGATACGATCCGGGTAATGAAACTTTTGGTCCGGATACCCAGATCCGGATTCAGATCCGAACCTTTTATATATTTATAATATAATTATATTTATATATGCATACTATATATAAAATAACTAAAAAGTTAGTTTTATTAAATTTCAATAATTTTTCAGTTTTATTTTTAATAATAATTTTAAATAAACCAAATAAATAGTTAATTAGTTGGTTTTTATTCTTTTTTTAAAACCCGCCCAGATCCGGATATCTGCGGATATCCAGATTTTAATCCGAATATCCTAACCCCGGATATTCAGAAAGCCCGAATCCGGATCCGGATAGCAATTTCACGGATCTGACGGATTCGGATCCGGATATTCTAAAAGACCCCGGATATCCAGTCCGTCCCACCCTATGTAACAATGAATTTATAAATTATGAAAGTTAGTACAACTACAATTTATATGTGTTTGAAAATTCACGGTCCTAACTGCACTACAATAAATCGTTTATGAAAATTACGTCTTAAAATTTAACATTTTCACCCAAGAAAATTACATCTTAAATTATGTTTTCACCATGTTTATGTAAGTTTTTTTTTGAATCTGCACAGTTGTAATATATCATATTATTTGGAACTCAAATCCTAAAAACTAAGAGGGACCTATTGGAAATAGAATTTGTGTGGAGTTTGAAAATTTTAAGAGAATAAATTTTTAAACGTTGAGTAGATTTGATGAATTCTTACCCAATGATTGTATAAATTGTCATTGATTATTATTGACTATTACAAATTTTCATATATACTTTTCTTTCCAAATTTATCTTGACATATGAATTTGTCTTTTGATTTGATATTTTGACATTTTGATTTGTCTTTTTTTTTATTTTGTTATAAAGTTGTTAACATCAACCTATGCATTTTTTCATGATTTTTTTTAATATCAAATATATATATTTCATGAAAGATTTTTTTAATGTTATTTTTGATAATTTATTTTTCTTTAATTTTCTGTTTACAATTATCTTTAACTTGACAATAAAATGTAAAAAAAAAAATTTGTGTTTGTATATTTGTGTTTTTGTTATATAGACTTTGAGAATCTTATAGATATATGTGATATTTGTAAAGTTTGAGTTATGAGTAAAACAAGAGAAAATTTATGTTCCAATAACAAAAGAGTTTAATAGAATTACAAAGTCAATAAAAACTAAACTTTTCGAATAACAAAAGATTTTTATAGAATTTAAAAGTCCATAAACCAATAACAAAAGATTCTAATAAGATTTTAAGAATTCATAAACCAATAACAATGGACTCTATAAATTCTTTAATTCCTTTAAAATTTAACTTCCAATAACCCCTCCTAAATGTATGAAGACATCATTGAACCCCTAATTAGATTTCTGGAACCAAGAAGTTTCACTCTAATTCAAGCTTAGATATTTGATTTCAACTTAAAACGTAGACAAATTAGAATAAGAACTTAAATTGTGAATAAGTTTGTTAGGCCCATGAAAAACCCAAAATATAAGGCCATGATTAACTCCAATTCTTCTTAGCTTTGGGTAAGAAACGATTTTTAATTTTTCTTAGTCTGTAACTAAAAGAAAGCTAAGAACCGTTTCGGTATAGGAAACGTACGGTATAGGAAATGTTTCTTAGCCGAAAAATATAAAAAAATGTCAAATTATGAATTAAGAATTCCAAAAAATAGATCGGAGTTAATAAGTGGGTGAATACGGTCCTCGCAGTTACCACAAGTCGAAAACGGACACAAGGCCACATGCCATTTGTTTTCTTCCCCAATCTACACTGATTTCTTCTCCTCTGTAACTTTCTGCCAGTTTAAGCTTTTGCTCATTGATCATATCAGCCATGGAAGACACAACGATTAGGAGAGCAACATGAAAACGTTATTGCATGAGCCTGTATGCTTATATTAAATTGGGTGGTCATTTCTCTGTTTCTTAGATGAATTGATTTGATAAAATATAAGTGGTTCGATATTTCGTGACAAAAAAAAAAAAAATAAGTGGTTCGATATCTTTGGTATCTTTATCATCTGTTCCTTAAGTTCATGCTTATAAACTATGATATTTTGGATTTATATACTACTATACTTTAGTCTGCTTGGTTGGTTTCCAAGCATCTTATTGTACGAGGCGCATGTTGAACTATAGTTTGGTTCAGTAATGTTTCTTAATCTTAAGTCTTGAGTCTTGACTATTAATTCAACTTCCATATTTTATTGTTTGTTAATTCACTAATCTATCATTAGAACACCTAAAAAAGTAGCCGAATAAAAATTTATTAGCCTTCCTTCAAAGTAATGTAAATCTTGAATGACTGCTCTCTAACTTTTTTTGTTTGTTTCCTTCCTTTTGCTATCATACATTAATCTCTAATTAAATTTATATTTTGTGGGAGATGCATAAATACGAGTTGATGATCATCGCATGTTTAAATATATATTTCAAAGCAATAAAAATGGGTCAACATATTAAAACTCCTTTTTTGATAAGTTGCATAATAAAAACATGGAAAACTAAAACTTCTGTCCTATTCAACACTACTCGTGGATACAACACAGGTTCTTGAAGCTTCTCTCTTCCCCATCTTTCCTTTTTTCTTATGTTTGATTTTTTCTTTTTTTTTTGATTTGCCAGGTGTTGGCCCTCTTCGGAGATCCACCACCTGGGTCCGGCGCCGGCTTGCGCCTATACCCTTCTAGGGAGCCTAAGTTACGCCTCCCCGCCTAAGTGTTGAACCCGCGTCATCCTTCAGCCGAAACCAAAGGGATACCACTGGACTAACTCGTCCGGGTTCTTATGTTTTTTTTTTATTTTTAAAGAATATCTAACACAGCTTTGATTGAGTCTGTTAATATAACCAATCTTTTTGAAACTTCCGTCTTATTAGATTTTGTTTGGTGGGTTCTAATGCTTTTAGACGCTTTGATTCCTTGTTTTTAACCTTAACCCTAGCCCTAAACTGTATTTGCTATTTTTTTCTTTTGAATTGTACTCGCTTCGTAACTATTATCATCTGTTCCTTAATGTGATGATCCTTTGGATTTATATACTACTAATATAGTTGATGCTTACGAATTATGAAACTTTTCGAGACATTACCAAGGAGAAAGGTAAAAAAAATCAGTGAGATGATCCTTTGGATTTATATACTACTACTATAGTTTAGCCTCTGCTTGCTTCCCAAGCATCCATGGGACGAAGCGCATCATGTTGAACCACAGTTTTGTTCAGTAATCTATCTATATATATAAAGTAAGGTTTAATCTCTCCAGAATGCGCCACGTCATTAATTCATGAATTCTGGAATCAACACGTGTCCTTTAACCAAAAACTCTGCGTTTCAATAATCAAAATGTCGACAAAATTGAGATTTTCTATTGGCCTTAAAAAGTAACAATAATAAGATCAAATGAAAGCCCAAAGTCCAAATTGGTTAAATAAAAAGACGACTCACAACAACTTGATCTCTTTCGTCGATTTCGGCTGACATCGCCGTTCTGGTGTCGATCCATGTTGCCTTTAACACAACCGACTCACCCCTTTCACTTCGTTTTATTCAATGCATCGTTTCTTATCTCAAGGTTCATAAAAACCTATAAATAAGGGTCTTTGATTCTGTGAAATTCATCAAATCTGCTCCTACAATACTTCAAAGTGAAGTTGTTCCAACATCAAAGAGAGTAGTCTACCATGAACGAACATAAAAGGACGATATCAAGCAGCAAGATTGAAGTCTGAAGAGCATAGAAGTCGCAGCAAGATTTTTTTTTTGGATTGAAGTCCGAAGAACATAGAAGTCGAAGAGGCGACATGATGATTTACACCTCTGAGCTGAGGAGCACCGACGATTGGTCTATGAAGCAAAGAGGAAGAACAGAGGAGACCAAGCCGACACTGCCTCGCCGCTCTGGCTGAACCACAGAAGAGGAGACCAGCCATGCATCAGCGGTGAGGAGACCACCAGAAGCGTTATACAGAAAGAGAAAGAGAGGTTCCATAGGCTTCACCAAAAACAGAGAGCAAGAGGTTTACACCTATCGGCGTGATGGGGAACGTCATCGTGAAACCACATATGTCACCGTCAGACGGGTTGTTAGACAGATCTGAGAGAACGACATAATGATATTAGCTAAACCCAAGCGTGAAACTCAGATCAATAGAAGACCCAAAAACGAATCAAACAAAAAGAGAGACCTTTGAGTACAAGAAGACTAGCTTGGCTCTTTGACATAGCAAAATACTGGAGAGAGTATATAAAACGCCGTCAGAGAGGAAAAGATAAATGAAATTAGGGTTTTCAGTTTTTTAATATTTAACCAGGAAACCAAAAAACAATTAACTAATTGATAGGCAAGAATGAGTTAGTAGACACGTGCTAAACCGATATTTAAATTTATAATGTACTGAGTTTAACATATTTGATTTTGAATTCCTTTTGTTTTAAATTTTAATGCCTACCTCTTCGTAGACTTAGGATATCCACTATTAATGTTAACGCACAATTTAATTCCCAGAATTTTGTTTCCTATAGAATTGTGTTTGTAATTTAACACTTATTTTGATTACATTTGAGTTTTATCAAATAAACAGTATAGATTTACGTTTAAAATAAAATTAAATTCACAAAGACATGTCATACGCTGTTATTACAAACAAATAAAAAAGTAAAAAAATATTGTATCAAACCCAGTAGCCCACCAAATTTTATATATGATGGATAAAGAGAAATAACTTAAATCTAATAAAAATTCTAATCATCAACTAAATTTGATGTTGATACAAAAAATAATCCAGAATACATAAAAAATGGAAATTAATAGAGAAATTTAATAAGAACAAAAAAATAGAAATCAGGTTTCGTTATTGTTAACATTTTATCAAACTGAGGTCAATAGAACAAAAAGTATTAACTCATCGAATTTTGATTCGTATGACCAAAACTAAATTTAGAGAACTTAAAAAAAATGAACTGTAACCAAAATTTTTAAAAATAATTAGAAATGAACAAATATCAGTGTTGAAAAAATTAACAATAGCATACCAAACAAAACATTTTTAGTAGGAATATAGAATCTAAATTAATAATGATGATAATTTATGAAAATATATAAGTTTACAAAATACAATTTTATTAAAATTTACGTCGAGCAAAAAAGCGAATCACAATTTTTTTATTTTGGAAATTATGAAAAAAGCATAAGTAATAATTAGTACATCCCATCGTATTCTTCGTTCTGTAATTAAGTCATCCTCATCCTCATCCTCATGTTTGCGTACGTGAAGACGATGTGGCTGCCGTAACGATCAAAGTTCACAACACTGCCTCCTACCAGACGAACGTGTAACGGTCTATGCTTACATTCAATATATATCATTTACTACTTCGTTCTCTCCATTAGATCACCACCTCCAGTTACTTGCAAGTGAACAAGTTATTGTTGAATTCATTACTAAGGATGTAAGCTTAGTATGTAAGCTTTGTTGAATTCATTACTTTTTTTCTTTCAGTCACAATAATTTTTTTTTTTGCTTCACACATCCACATTAATTGCAACTTTCACCCTTCGGTTCATCCACAAGAAGGTGATTTTAGCGAATAGTTTCTTTCTGAGTGGTTTTGGTACGTATAACATCGATTACAATTTTTTCTTAGTTAGGAATGCAGATCCAAGGCTCTGTCAGTGCCCACTGTCTGAACATCTCTACAAAGGAAGGTTCAATGTGCTCGGTTAGTGGGTTTGACGTTACCGGAGCAACCATAACTTCAAAGCTCTCTGATTCTACACCGTCCATCATCTGAAATGATCAAACCGTCTCAAATTGATCCAATAAATAAGGCGATGTTCCTGTTCAATAATCGTGATTATTCAAAGCCTTTGGATACTTCCATCCACCGTTTACTTTGAAACAAAAATATAAGCTTTTGGTATTAAATATAGCCTCCTGAGTATTTGAGCTTATAGTATTTGGAAATTTGAAATTGGTTTTCTTGCTGGTCTACAAATTTTTAACAAATTCTATCGTTGAAGTTTCTTCGCACTACAAGGGTGAAAATAACTTTTAAATAGGGCAAGCTTAAACATAATTACTACACAGTTTCAATAAAATATTTCCCTTCAGCGAACTATCTCATTGTTTGATTTCTTAGTAGTTCGGTTGATCATTTTAATTGATATGGAGGCTTCGAGGATCTTTAGTAAAGTAATAAATAAACCAAATAATTTTCATTCTGAACTCACCTTCTGTCCTTTATCCGCCGGGAACAAAAAATCCACTCTGTGGAAAGCAAATAAAACTATTTTCCAAAACAATACAAAGAAGATTAGCATGATTTCTATGACTCCAATACAGTTAACCTATGCACCACATTAAATAAAAACATGTCTCGACAAACTGGGGTAGTATCATAACAAAAATATGAGAGATAAGTGTCGGAATCGAATCAAGAAATCTTTACAAAGTTCAACTATACAAACTCCAAAGGTGAGAATAACATGAAATCCCAACAACATAAACGAAAGATGCTACCTATACTACTACCTATACAAGCTCCAAAGGCGAGAATGCTGTCTGCTTCCTATGGAATCCAACCAGTTTCTTATTATCTTCAATCATCTAGCTACAACATATGTTAACGTACATATCTAATAAAATATATTATTAGTATACTTCTATTCATATTAAAAACAAAATCCACTCATAAACTAATTGATATCTTCAATATGGTGTAAATAAATCTGATCAGAAATAGATCTACATATGACGATTCGAGTGATGCAGTTAAGCGTAGATTTCATAAGACAAATAGAATTGTCGGTTGTCGAATTGTCTCTGTAACTCTTCTCATGGTTATAATATATCATAATAATTCAGTGTTAAAAAAACAATTGATATATGATAATATGAACAAGACAAATTCAGGTTATTAAACAACTTATCTCAACTTCAAAGAGCCACTTTCCCCATCACATAATCTCATTCGTCCATAATAAATGCAACCATCATGGGAGTGCAACTAAATGAAACCTCCGTTGTTTTCTTATGCAAGTAGTTTTAGATGAATGCACAAATATTAAATATTAAGAAGTCATTGACTTTTTCAAAAGTAACATTTGGTGTATAAATTAGTTGTAGTTAGACCAATCATAAATATGTATCTATTATTTGATTGGTTACACTAAATTCAATAAAGACAAAAATTATTTAAAATTATAAAAACTACTTATATTTTGAAACAAATAAATTTTGCTTAAACTATCTATAATAAAAAAACAGATGGAGTAAGATTTAATTTACTATATAAACAATGGTATCTAAAATCAAAGATTCACAATAAAATTAAACAAATTAACTAATATCCCGCCCGTAGGACGGACCGACCCTAGTGTTTCTTAATATTAAGTCGTGACTATTAAGTTGATCTCTCAATATTGTAAACTCTAAAAAATGGTATGAATTTAACATTTAGACCAAAAAAAGTCTTGACTATTAATTCAACTTCCAAGTTTTACTGTTTGTTAATTAATTTATTGATTAATCTATCATTGAAACACCTAGAAACGTAGTCAAATTAAATTTTTATTAGCCTTCCATAAAAGTAATGTAACACTAGGATGACAACTGCTCTTTAACTTTTTTTTTGTTTCCTTCCTTATATACTTCAATACATTAATCTAACTAAATTCATATTTATCTGGGTTATGCATAGATACGAATTGGTGATTATCGCATGTTTAAATATATACAGTATATTTCAAAGCAATAAAACAGTCAACATAATAAAACTTTTTGATAATTACATAATAAAAACATGGAAATCTAAAACCTCTCCCTTTTTCAACACTACTCTTCGACACCAAACAGGTTCTTCGAGTTTCTCTCTTCCACATCTTTTCCTATTTTTTCTTATGTTTGATTTTGATTTCTAATGAATATCGAACTCAGCTAATTGATGGAGTATGTTAACTAATATAAGTTATATAGCCGATCCTTTCGTTACAATCACTCGATTTTGTTTTGTGGATTATAACGATAGACGCATCGATTTCTTCTGTTGAACCCTAACCCTAAATTGTACTTATTATACCCAAGTTTCACCAAGACTCGTGTCATTATACAAGTCAAACAAAGATTGACTTCCCTTTCTTTTTTCTTATATATTTTTTTTCTGTTTGTCTTGGATTAATACACAAGTTTTGTCTTCTTGTCAGGGAGTACGTACTTAACAACATGGATTCGAAAGAAAAAGAAGACCATGTAAAAAGTGTAGTCAAGAGTAGAGAGAAGCTCTTGAAGCTTCAACAGAACATTGAAAACGCCACTTCTGGATCATCAGCTTCCACTTTAGCTGATCTTCAAAACCTCTCTAAAGAAATCCAACTTCATCTCATGAAGACTGCCACTGCCCATGATCCGAATAAGTCAGACCCGAGTAAAGCCACCTCGCATATAAAAGATGGTACTTTTAACCTATCATTTTATTTCAATACTTATACATTGGTTTGAGCTTATGTGATTTCTTCTTTTATGTGGTAAATCTGGTAGAGCTTGACAAGGTGTTTACTGTTGAGGAAGTTGGACACAAGTGCGACTTATGCGAAAGAGATCTAGCCTCTGATCCAGAACGGCCTAATGCTTCTCTGCGCACCTTACAGGAGGCGTGCGTGCTGGAGTGTGGTCATGTCTACCACTTCAAATGTTTAAAAGGCACCACTCTTGATCTTGATAACCGTTCTACTAACCCTTCTTGCATTTTCTGCAACTCCTAACCGAATCCAACCATCATTGTGGTGCAACTCTTTAATAGTTTTGATTCTTTTAATGTAATAATGATTTTGTTTTCAACATTGACAATGGTTTTACATACAAACTGATCATGTTCTCAAATAATCAGTTTCTTTTTACATTCCCTTCAGTTACACTCTTTAAAGGTTAAGTATCTGTAAAGGTTAAGTAACTTAAAATGGGAGACTAGAACCACGCCTGCCACGTATATTGTAGCTTCTAAAGCCAGAAGTGAATCATTGCCTGTTCAAGAGAGAAAACCAAATCTTAATAAGAGTTCTCTCACTAAGTAGAAAAAAGAGTGATTACCTCTTGAATTGAGTTAAGGACTCCATCCTCCTCGCGATGGGAGGACACATGTGGAGTAAGATGCAGTTCTGATCTCAAGCTTCTCATCTCTGACTGCATTCCATTGAGCTGCTCTCGAATCTCCTTAAGCAAACTCATATGTTCTGCCTTGATACTCGTATCTCTCGGCGGCTTACTCAGAATCTTGCCTCTACCCTGTGATTCTTTTACCACTTTTACGAATCTCTTTTTAAGCAAATATTATTGTAGATGATGATGGTGACTTACATTTTTTTCTTGGCGTTCCTCTTCTTCCGTGATGATAAAAAGGCTCTCCTTCGTCCTCGGAACCTCGAAGATATCCTGAACATCCGGAGACTCGTCTTTGGCAGATACTACTTTATCAGGGTTTTTCATCATCTCCATTATAGTACTGACATCACTCTTGGCTGACTCGAGGATCGTATTGCTGACCTGTGACACCAATGCATGAGACACGGACTCACGCTTCATCAAAGGCCATTTGGACTCCTTTGGAACGTCTCTGGACTCCGATATCTCTCGGACATGATCGTCTATTCTCCTGATCTGTTCCCAATAAGTGCTCAAGTCTTCTTCACGTGGAGATAAAGAACCCTCGAGACCTTTCTTCTCCTCAAAGCCTTCGTTATCAGACAGTAGTAGTCTTCTCTCACTTGTCATGCCATCGAATGGGCTCTGCAACACAACAAAGTCTTGACCTTTTAATCTCGAAACAACAAAAAAAACAGAGTGCTCTGTTTTATATAGGACAAAACATCAGTTTGTTAAAAAGTTTGTTTTTTTTCAGTTATAACAATAATGCTTGAAACTGATTTTACAGTGTTCTAAAATTTGGTATAAACTACCCAAACAACTTTTCTTGAATGATTTTTTTTTCAAAAATCGATTTGATGTTCAGAAATTGGTGTAGACGTCCACCTAATCAATAATTCACATATAATTACCGCCTAACGATTTCTTGAACATTGGATTTTACCGATAGGTTTCGTTTCATCTTCATCTTCTGGTTGAGACGAGAAGCGTCCCCAAAGAAGATGAGATTCTCAGGGAACCTGTTCTCCACCACGGCGGGATCAGAGCAACCGAGGCTGAGTAGTTTGCAACGGTAAGCCTGAACCTGAAACTCGAGAGACGCGATCTCCATCTCCTTCTGGTAAATAAGATCTTCGAAGAGAGCCAGAGAGGTCTCCGCGTGGCACATCTTCTCCTCGGCCATTCTCTTGTACTGACTTGCCTCCATCTCCAACGCCGCTTTCTCTCCCTGGAGACGTAGGATCATCGACAGGGCCTCGGAAGCAGCGGAGGAGGAGGCTTCGCGTTCAGCGTCGAGTTCTTGGTTGATTTTCTGGAGAAGCTCTTGCTGCGCCCACATGGTTTCTCTGACGCCGGAGGATTCTCCGTTAGGTCCGATCCCTAAACTCATCGTTCTCTCCACCATGTTTAGAATATTATGGTTTTGATGATCTTTGGTTTGTTGATGTGGGATCAGGAAAGGAGGGGAGGAGATCGAGAAATGTAATTTGGATTTGAACGCGGCGGTGAATCTCCGATTTGAATTTCCACCAAAGGAGGGAGGAAATGGTGGAAAAATCGGAGAATTCAGATCGACAAACGGAGTCGAAGGTTCTGTAATAATGTAAGTTTTAATAAGCCGACCAGATATTGTCCAAACCGTCCAACGTGGGACATACAAACATGCAAATGAGCTCTTTGCATTTTCTCGGGAAATATTTAAAATGATACTAATTGTTATGCTTTTGACCTAATTAGGATCCAGCCGAGAAAGAGTAAAGTTTATTTAGGATCATTATCCACGATTAATATAATTCATGATACTCGGATTCTAGCAGAGGCCCAAGAGTCTCTTTACAAATATAAGGTTATTTGGGCCAGTTATAAATACTGTATATCTATAGGAATTATCACATTTTGGAATTGGGCATAGAAATGCCGTTTACATATCCAAAAAGGCAATTTAATAAAAATTGGACTTCAGACTTGGTGGGTTGAGCCAGGCCCGTGCAGTAGTGCAACGCATGGGCGACTCGTGAAAGCCCAGATAGCAAGCTATCTTAGTGGGCTTTCTCCCTCAAAAAATAGAGTTAATATCGTGTGGCCCGATGGACCACATATCAGATATTAAACTGATAAGAACAGATACTACACTTGATCTTAGCCAAAAGGCCGAGAAAGGTATGATTTGTTCAGTTGCCTACCCGCTTCTTTTATACTACTTCCCAAGCCTTCCTTACTTGTTTCTTTAGCGATGTGGGACTTTTAAAAGAGTAACACAAAACAAAACACTCTTTCCGTTTCAGCGGGTTTCAATAACGCTTAACCGACAATAGTCTTAGACCTAAAGCCAAAACTGCACTTCATCTTCATTACCTTCACATTGACAGATTGAATTACCTTAGAAGGAGCCAACTTTCGCAGATTTTCCATTCTCGTGTTCAGTTTTTTCATCCTTCGTTGATCTTAGATCATTCTATATTTGTATTTCATCCGAAATAGGAAGCAGAAGAGGAGAGAAGTGTTCATCCTTGTCGAATCATGGTATTCACATATATGATCCTATTTAGGTTTTCATTTGATGGGTTTGGTTTCTATTAGTACATTATATCATTCTGAGTTCGTTTTAAGAGCTTTTGCCCTGAGAAAATCTTCTCATGCTCAACAAGTTTACCAATTTCATCACTGTTCGTCTAGCTCTGTTAGTTACTTATAGTATTGATTAGTTCTGCGTTAATCTTGTTTGCAGGCCATGTATATTCGTGTGAAGCGCATGAAAGCCACTTACTTTATCCAATGCGATCCGACAGAGACTGTGTTGGATGTTAAGCAAAAACTGTCTACCCTCATTGAGCAACCAGTTAGCAATCTGCGTCTTGTCTTGATGTCTACTGAAGAAGTATTAGAGGATTCGAAATCTCTAGCGGAGCAGATGGTATCGAACATTCTGATTATATGACATTAATGGAGAATGAGTAACAACTGTTTTAGGTTTAAAGAAGAGCTATCTTACTCGCATGGACATTGATTGTGACATGCTACTATCTTCTTTGTTCAGGTTGAGAATGATGCAGTGGTGGCTCTGACTTTGAAAAAAGGTTATTATCCCTCATTTCTCTTTCTCTTGTTGGTTTATGGGTAACACGGACTAGTCGTAAGGTTTTATACATCTTGTTGAACTAGTAATCACAGTTTCCCTTAAAACTTCATTAATTTGTATTGAGGCCATTGAAATAGTCTCTAGAACCTTTGTGGGCTGGCTATAGCTGAATGTGATTCATGCTGTTTATATCCCATAAACTTTATGATTTAGTCGGATATTGATTTCACAACTGTCGACCATGCTATTGTTTTGCATTCTTTGGAGCTAAGAATGGCATGATGAATCATTCTTTCTTGTGCAGATGGTAACGAGTTTGAGGATGTGGACATTGCACAGCCCACCGACTTCTTGATCTCATGAAGAGTTTCACTGACTATGTATCAGGAGAAGTATTCTATTCGAACACAAGGTGGAGTCGGTAAAGCGCTTGAAGTTTGCTTCTCTCTCTGATTTGTGTCAACAATGCCTCTTTAGCTGTTACAAACAATTGTTGTAAGCAAAGATACCGAGATGTTGTAGTAATTCTTTCGTGTGGTATCTTCCACATGTTTCCCAATCGCTGCCCACAAAAAAATAAAATAAAAATCTAGACCAATCTTGAAAATTTTAGCAATTCTGCAGTCTTAAATCTTATCAGTGATATCATCTTCTGGCTCCGGCTGCTCATGGCCCTCATACGTCCCTTCAGTGACTAAGTAAAAGTGCTGAGAGGCTACCATTGCATTTTAAGAGTCCCTGTGAAATTTCATGTTATCCCTAAGATACCTTCCTAATACACTGACTAGCTCATATCAGGTGACTCTGTGGAACCTTCTTACGCATTTATTAAATTCCCGGATTAGGCTTTTATGCTTAACCGCTAGAACATATGGGCCTTCTTAAGTGCAATAATGGGCCTATGTATAGCATCACAACCTCTCTCTCTCCCGCGCAAGGAATCAAAATCATTTTCATCACAGAAAATAAAACATTTATTTTATTTTATTTTTGAACGAAATTAGTTAAGAGTCACTCTCACATGGAGAAGGAAGAGTCGCTGAGACTGGCGATCGCTGTTTCTATGCTACGATCTAAGATCCAGAACCGTCTATCTTCTTCCTCCTCCTCTACATCCCTTTGCGATGCTCTCTCCGAAACCGATCCTCTTCGCTGGAAACAGAAGAGCCGCCGATCTTCTTCCTCTACTTCCCGTGGCGTTCCTCCTCTCTCCGAAATCGATGCTCTTCGCTGGAAGCATAAGGTCCCTTCTCGAATTCGTTTTCTTTTGTTTGTGTGTACTTTGGTTTCTCTGCTCCTTGATTGATTGGATATTGAGGATAGGGGTTTTCCGATTTTGAAAGTAGGCTAAAGAGAGGAAGAAAGAGATTATCAGACTCCAGGAAGATCTCAAGGATGCTGAGAGTAAACTTAGTCAACTCGTTTTTATGTATATTTTAATGATTCCCAAAAATGGAAAGTTTTTTTTGTTAATTTAATTTCTGCAACCTTAGGTTGTGATTTGTTCCCAGCGAATGCTTCCTGCAAGTGTTATTTCTTTGATAGCTTGGGGGATTGGCGGATTGGAGAGGCCTCTGAACCGAGGTTTAACGATGCTCTTCGTCGTAGATTTCTCAGAATAGGTCTCTTTCTTATGCTTATTTGTATATATTCACCAGTCATGTAGTTTTGTGTTTTGGGAGATTAAGTTATCAGCTTGTGTTGTCATTTTTGCTCCCTAGCAAGGATAAGGGGGAGAAGGAAATCAACTCGACCTTCTCAACGATTGCGGCTCTCAGGTTGCTCTTTCTGGCCTTCACTCACTCTCTGAGTTTCCTTTATATACATTATACCACACCATACCATGATATAACTTATATGAATTGCAACTTTTGACTGCAGAATCGGAATATGAAGAGGAAGCAGAGCTTCTCAGGATATCTATTGACTTTCTCCTGGACCTGTCCCATGCAGACTCCGATGTTAGGCTTCTTTATTGCTTAAGCTTTTTTTTTTTTTCTGGTAGTATGCACACCTTACTTGTTACGCAGCTTTGAACTCGCTTCTTATGTTCTGCAGGCCTCTAATTTCACCAATTGGTCACATCAGGCTGTAGATTTCATAATTAGTAAGATTATTCAGTCTCTTAACTTGCAAACTTATAGTTTGCTACATGAGCTGCAATTTTTTTTATTGGAAGCCTGCGTTGCACTTTCGAATTGTGTTGTTACTCTTCTTACAATAATATGATCCTTTGTCATGCTAAAGCTTCACTGAAGAAGCTGATATTGATGGGGAGAAACTTGGAACTTGTTGAAGAATCTATTAGTTCCATGATTACACAGTTGATTGCAAAAATGTGCACTCCTTTTAAAGGAAATGGTAATTTTAGCTGTTTAGTTATGATTTTAACCGTGTTTATCTTTCTGGTTATCATTTCTGCTATTTGTTTTTCTGTGTTTACAATCTGTGGTAGATGTGAAACAACTAGAAACCAGTGTTGGGTTTTATGTCCAACATTTGATCCGTAAACTGGGAAGTGATCCATACATTGGACAGCGTGCAATATTTGCTATTTCTCAGAGGATATCCATTTTAGCGGAAAACATACTGGTCGTGGACCCATTTGATGAATCATTTTCAGAGATGGATGAGTGCATGTTTATATTGTAAGTGTTTCAAATGCTAATGAGAATGTGTCTCTATGATATATGATACATGGGACTGCTGATTTGATTATGCTGTATGGACCTGCAGGATACAGCTAATTGAGTTCCTGATATGTGATCATTTGTTAGCGTGGGCAGAGAATGAAGCATTTGAAACTGGTAATTTAAGTATTAAGTGTTTTATGTATGCTACTCTTCGAACAAATCAGAGTGGCGCAGCGGAAGCGTGGTGGGCCCATAACCCACAGGTCCCAGGATCGAAACCTGGCTCTGATAAATTTTGCTATATATTTTTGGTTTTGTTTTCTTCCCGAATTAGATGCCGTTATCTATTTGTTTCCATTTCTGACACAAATACAGTTATAGATGGCAAAAAGGGTCACATATGATGCTGAGATTGGTTGTGTCTGACCTGTAGTTGTGTTAGAGGAGTGGATATCATCAGTCATCCATGCGAGGAAAGCTGTAGCTGCATTGGAAGAAAGAAGCGCGTTGTATCTTCTTTTCATGGACCGAGTCACAGGGGAATTAGCTAAACGAGTTGGTCAAGTCACATCTTTCCGGGAGGTGGAGCCAGACATATTGGACAAAATCTTAGCCTACCCAGAATGATACCTTTCCAGGTTAGTACCATTTACTCAGTACAAGCTTTATTTTATTTTTTATTGGAACCTATTTTACCCACAGTTCATCAAATAGTGTGGAAAGCAAGTTTGTTTCACTTTGGCTTAAAGGCGAAGATAGTTGATCCAGTAATAATCATATATATGGTGATCGGCTTTGACCTTTGGTTGATATCGCTTTGTGATGTTGGACACTTTGTTTTCCAGCAAGTCAAGGTCTTTAAATTATGGCCGCCATAGGCTCCACATTGACACTATGATGTTATCTTATCATTACATTTCTCAATCATCCCACCCAATGTTATTGAATTATATCCATTTAACAAAAAGTTTATACTTCAGCTTTATCCGTCTTCTTTATAATCACAGCAGAGGAGCAAAACCTTATCTTATCTCAGAGCAGAGATGGGTGACACCAAGCGCTTAGTCATCATATCTATCATTTCAATCCTGTTCTTGTCTCAGTTTCTTCTTTTGTGTTCAGGTCATGTCAATGATGAAGTCGGTGTACCGAGGAAGCTTGGAGTTTTCATAAGAAAAAGGAGAGGATTCGGACACAGAAGCCGGCCACACAGCACCACCAGATCGGCTTCTGCAACACTTTTGCCAAGCTCCTTCCATGTGACTGCTTGCCTCGCCTCCTCTTTCTTACTACCTCTTCTTCTTTAGCTTGTTTATGTGTTTGGTCTGTGATTTTCTTTTCTATTTAACGCCCCCTATGAAAATTGAAGTAGTAGATAGTAATGCGTCGTTGTAATGTCAACAAGTAAACTCTACGTGTATAAACGTCATGTAAGTGTGTACATCTTGAATGCTTGAGATTGTCAGCTTTATTTACAGTTTGATCTCTTCCAATGTTATAAAGCCAACGAAAATACTTGATTCATTACATACGATTAAAACACAACCTATTGGTTTGCTTTTATTACAGAACACTGCGTAGGTGTATGAAACTCAGATCCTCATGGATTGTATATCAAACCTCTCATCATAGAGTCTCCAATGTCCGTACCTCTCAGTCTGAGCCACAACATCCCCTGACCTCGGCACATAAACATCTGGCTTCTTCACCTCCTTAACCCCCTTCAGCCTCGACACATTGTTCGCAATGTCACGGCTCGACAAATGCACACACCCAAACAAATCCAAGTACTCTAGCTTCGGACAACCCTCGCATATCGAAACGAGTCCTTTCGCAGATAATCTAGAAAACTGAATCTCCAAACGCTCTAGATTCATCATGTGTTTCCCGATCGCCTCAGCTTCAGTGTCTCCGTCTTGAGGACAAGCGTCTAAATACTCTGCAGGAACAACAGAGCCTACGTGCCGAGACGAGTCGGACCAATCCATAAGGTTTCGTTTCAGCGTCGTGAGGTTAGGACAGTTTCTACCGATCATCACAAGCGTGTCGTGAGATATCTCGTGACAGTAACTGATATCTAGCTCCTTCAGACTCCTGCAACGAAACGCTATCTTCGCCATAGATGCGTCCGTCACGTGAGGACTGCTTCTAACCGCGAGAGCCTCGAGATTCGGACATCTTAAAAACATACAAAACCACAAAAACTCACTTTCATTAATAACAGAGTACATGAAGTAGATTAGGCGGTTCAGTAAGCCTAACCGAGCGGTTTACTTAATTTCTGATTAAGTTCAACGTTGTACACCGAACACTATAGAGTGAATAACAAACTATTAAACCGAGTAACAGAATATTAAACCGGTCGGTTAAGTAACCGCTTAATATATTATTTCATATACTCTGTTAACTAGTGGACAAGAGAGCTTCCGATGAAGAAGGATTTACCTTTCAGCAGCGTAAGAGAGAGCGTGATCGCTGCAATGGCGCACGCGGATCTCGGTGAGACCTCCGTCACTCCAATCGACAACTGATCGGATCATCGAGTCTATCTTCCGCTCGAACTCAGAGGACCACCACTGAGTCGACTCGGGATACAACTCGAACGATTTCTCAAGATCGAAGGTAGACCAGAGAAACGGATCTCTGCAAACGGCAAGCCACGATTTTCTGACGAACATCGGCCCCGTCCATCGCTCCTGAATCGTGAGCCTTGAGATGATGTTGGTTAGTATCTCTGGAGCCAATCCTCCCCAATCGTCCATAAAAGTTTTTTTTTTGTGTGTTTTGTGTTTCACACCACAACAAGATCGGTCTTCGTGTTCGGTAATGAATTTAAATTTACACGAACGGATTATTTTTTTCCGACACGTGTGAACACTTTCTGACCGTTGATTTTGTTCCTGGACTTTTGGATCACTTCATCTCATCTAAGAACGACACGTGTCCGGTTTACAAATGTCAGTTTGTTTGATCGCCACTTCAAGAATAGATAAGGGATAAGGTTTTTTATTTCAAAGCACATTTGGATAATATGTTTTCAACGGAGAAAATAAAAGCAAATAAATACAGCAGCTACATTGATCATGTGTGAAACTATGTTACAAGATGGTTGACTTTTTTGAGTTATCATTAGACTCTGAGAGCTGCTGCAACAGGATCTTGCCATGAAACATTCCTCTTATTTGATCCGTTTCCTCCGTTCCTGCAATACGATAGCTTCATCTCCTTATGCTGCTGCTGCTGCATATTCTCGATGCTGCTCGTTCTCTTACATGAACTACCTTCTTCCACTCTCGCTCTCTCATTGTTCTTTGCTTCTCTTTCTTCTTCCTCTTCTTCTCCCTATAATCAATTTTAAGAGGTGGTCAAGACTAAAGACATGTTGGTTTCTTTGTCAACGTTTTATAAGAGTGAAAAGATGTGCTTACAGATATCTTCTGGTTTAGATCAAACAACGGAACTCTCTTCTCAAAACTGGTTTTGGTTTCGTTTGCCGAGTGGTTTAAGTCAGGAAGCGAAACATGTTTAGTTTCTGCTTCACTACTCTTATTAGGGGGAGACACTTGCGTTTTACTCTTCTTCGCACCATTTGATCTTACTCTGCCCTTGTTAGCAACTGTTGGCTGCATAACAGGCTGGTCTTGTCTCAAATGTTTGTATCTCCGCCGAAGAAATCTGATAAACAGACATAATAAACAAACCCTTCAGAGCAAACATCAAGAACATTAATGATATTTTGTCAAAGATGAGTAGTATTATGTACCGGACTTCGGCTACTAGTGTTGCTTTTCTCTCTCTCATAATCTGTAACTTCTTTCTAATTGCTTCAGTATCCTTGTGTGATCCAAACAAAAACAGTGAAAAAAGTTATTAATACACCGATGACAGAACCAAAGGTGAACTCACTAATATGGACACAACAAGGGTATATCATCACATCCGAGAAGTATGTATTAACAAAACACTATTTTGATCAGCTAAGACTAATATAGATTGGCATAATCACAAAGGACAAACAAGTAGGAGGCTTTATGTTTGTTAAGGAATCAATTAAGCTCAAAGGTTCTATCTTTCTTTCTTTCTAAAACAACTTAGTCCAGATCAGGATGAGGAAAAAAAACAAATCTTGAGAAACATTTTCAGATCCAGAGACAAATAGACCAAACCCATAAACTAAAACTTAATTTAAACTAAAGAAAAAAAAAGAGAGTTCTTACCATATGGAGTTCTTGATAGTCTTGCATAAGGCTGTGATGCCTAAGTCTGACTTTTGGATCCTCAAGAGGATCCGGGTTGGAACCGGCGTGAGTTCGCTTCATCAGATGAACACAAGATGTGTAATCACAGAATCACAAAAAGAAATAGGGGGAGAGAGATGAAGGAGGATAAGCTCTTGAAAGAAGAAATGAGAAGAGAGAGGAAGGTTCTGGGTTTGGTGGTGTTGTATATCTAATATCAAACAGAGGAGAAGTCAGAGAAGGACAAAGAAGCAGAAAAGGAGGACACATCATGTTGTTGTTGTTGGTGGCGTTGTTGCTGTGAGAGAAAAAAAAAGAAATAAAATAAAAGCAATATTGCTTTTTTGGAGGTGTGTTAAGACAGCAGTGATGAAGATGGAAGCAGACTTGTGCAGGGAAGTAAGTGTGTGAAATGACTTCAGCACTAAGTTTGTGGTGTTGGGTCAAGAGAAAAAGCAACTTCTTTTTTCTCTTTTATTTCTAACGGGTCTAGTTGGAGAATTCATTGAGAAGAAACGTCTCTCTTTTGTTTCTTGTGTTCCATTCTCGTCTCCAAAGTTATAATCATTCAAAGTTCAAAACTGGGTCCGTTGAAATGAGACCGATGAGAATAGAGGTTGAGAAATATAAATCTCACGACTTTTATTTATAGAAAAGTCAAATGGTGGAAGAGAAGAAACAACGTAATAAGATTCGCTTTTAAAAGCTATTTACTAATATTATAATATATAGACTTACTGACTGTTGCAGAAAACTCTGCCTTGGTTTCTGTATACTGGTTTTTTTTAGAAAGTTTTTATTTACTAGTCACATGCATTCCATTTACTCTGCTCTGAATAAACCTAAAGGTAATACCTTCTTTTTGCATTTTACATTGATGATTTGTAGAGTGTGCTGATGCAGCGATGACCCAATCAGCCGATGGAGGAGGGTAAACGCAATAGTGGAGGAAGGTGTTAGGTTTTTGTTATAATTAACATCCAGCTCTGTAACTAAAACGCTTAGCTTCTTTTTTTAATGGTCACGTTTTCTTTTTTTAATGGTCACGTTTTGGTTCTTACGAAGAATCTCGTATATATTATTTGCGAATTGATTTAAACACGTCTAGTCACTTCAATCAATCTAGATGAAAAAATGATGACAAAACACTAAAAAATATGACATGTCTTTAAAAAAAGTGTAATATGACATCATACTAATTGTGAAATATAAAATTTCTTTAAAAAAAATTACATCTTTTTGCAAGAATTTTAAATATGTCATTGATTAATAATTCATATATTGTATCATCATTAATGTTAATTTTCCATATAAATATTTATTTCTTATAAAATTATTAAAATATATTGATAACTTACATATCATTATTAAAATAATATATATATATATATATCACATTAAAAAATAAACTAATAAGATTACAAATATAAATTTTATGTCAACTTATATATCATATTAGAATAAATATAATTGTAGATGTGCATAAAAATATAAAGCTAAAGTAACACTAATCCAAAAAAAATGATAGTTAAAATGATAAATTTTTTATTTAAATTTATCTGTTTATCTTCATAGTGTTAATTAACCAATTAATTTCTCATTTTAACATATTTTAAGAAAAACAAACAAAATTTCAAATTTCTTAACATATATATATATATATATATATATATATATATATGTATGTATATATTTAAAATAAATAATATCAAATATAATATAACTAAAACTAATACTATAAAATATAATTAATATTTATTAAAATTTAAATAAAATCAAATGGAAATAGTTATACCAAAATCAAAAGAAGAAATAAAATTACAAAAATATGTTTGCAGATTTATTTTAAACTATTGAAATTAAAATATAAAAATAATAATATTGAAATATAAATCAAAATTTTATTTTGAAATAATAATTACCTTTAAAATTATTATTTATGGGCATGGCGCATGAAAACACCTAAACTTGTACATAGGGGTGTCAAAATGGATCATGACCCATGGGTTGATCCAACCCAAATTAACTCATTAATCCAAATGAACTGTTTATTTTTGATTTAATGGGTTAACTAGATTTTGACCCGCGCTTACAAAGCGCAGATTTATTTTCCTATTCTTTTTAATTGACAAATATTTATCAAATGTCATATTTTGATTCGCATTTTCAAAGTGCGGGTTTATGATTGGTGAAAACTTTATATAAGCAAATTTATATAACCCGTTTTGTATATGCATTTATATAACCCGTCTCGTATATGTATTTTATGTTTGATTACAGCCATATTGTATATGTATTTTAGGTTTTTAATTTTGAATTAAATATTTTAAATATAAAAGCAATATAAATAGTTTTATAGTTTTGATCTGTGTTTTGAAATCAGACTTTGACCCGCGGTTGAACCGGTAAATCCAGTGATCAAAGATAAATCCAATTTGAGTTTTGTGAGAAAAATACAAAATTTAAAAACCCAACAAAAACCACTGAAACCGGAACCCGGTTACCGGTTAAACTATTTGTTGTAATAGTAATTGTTAAAAATTATTAAAAAATACTATTATTGTGTTCCTTTGTAAATGACTATTTATGTTTAAAAGTTTAAACTTCATTTTTAATGAATTAAGCTTGTATAACTCTAATGAATTAATTTTATTATGTGATTAATTTTTTAATAAAAATAATATACTTTTAATAAAGATTTATACTTTCCATGAAAAAAATCATTTTTATGAATGCTTAAACTATATTAAGGAAAGAAAAAAAATTATATGTTTAATTTTTTCACTACAAAAAATATTAAGAATGATTGAAAAAAAAGTTATTTGAATTTAGATTCAATGGCCCAAAGGAAAAAAAAAGTGAGATTTCTTAATCGGCTCAAATGATCCAAGAAATATTTAATGTGGCAGTGGGCTGGATCTGGAAAAATAATGGCACAATATAAATGTGTTATTAATATTACTTGATTGCTCTTAATGAAACATGCAATGTTAGTTTTTAAAATGGCAGGTTTAGTAAAAATCCAAATGTGCTTGTACTTTAATAGTATAGATGAGTTATCAGATTGATGGATTAACAAGTTTGTGGGTTAACATGTTAAATAGGTCTATTGGGTTAGGTCAAATTTGATCCATTTAATTTAATTAAATTAAAAAAAAATTGTGATTAAAAAAAGTTCACGCTTAAATCCCATAACACAAAAATGTGTTTTCATGTCAAAATCACAAAAACGTGTTTTCATGCCAAAACCATAACACACATTTCCCGTAAAAACCGCAAAAACGCGTTTTCCCGCCAAAATCGAGAAATCTTGTTTTCCCGCCAAAATCGAAAAAATCACATTTTCCCACTAAAACTGAGAAATCATGTTTCCCGCCAAAATGCAAAAACGCATTTTCCCGTCAAAACCGAAAATTATGTCTCCTTGCCGAAATCGAAAAACATATTTTTCCGCTAAAACCGGAAAATCTCGTTATCCCGCTAAAACCGCAAAAATGTGTTTTCCCGCCAAAACCAGAAAATCTTGTTTTCATATCGAAACTGAAAAGCGTTATTCCCCTAAAACCGAAAAATCCAAAATCGCAAAGCGCATTTTCCCGCCAAAACCGATTTGTTTTTTCCGCCAAAATCGTAAAATATGTTTTCTCGTTAAAACCGAAAATTGTGTTTTCCCACCAAAATCGAAAAATCTCATTTTTCGCCAAGACCGAGATATTTCATTTTTTTGCCAAGACCGAAAAATCGTGTATTTTCGCCAAAATTAAAATTTTCAATTTTCCAATAAGCCAAAAAGTTTCTTATACACTACAAACAATAAATATGTTGGGTTGATGGGTCAACCATTAACCCATTTGACCCTCTTAATTTAATGGGTCATGTGTCAAACCAACCTATTTAATTAATAGGTTGGGTTGACCCTTTAATAGTCATCCATTTGGGTTATGGGTTGGGTTGATCCATTTGAGCCTTTTTGACAATCCTACTTGTACACATTTCATTTCTATAAACAATTTCACAAAAAAATTATGACATGTCTTCTAAAATTGGTGACATGACTTCCAAAAAATATGACATGGATAATTTCATTTAATGTTGATTTATATTTTTGATAAACTTTTTAGAATATGGCAATAACTCATACATTACATTTAATATTAGTATTTTTTGGTAAATTTTTTTAAATATGGTAATATATCATATATCATCTATAAAATAAATATATGCATATATAACATTAAAATTTTCGAAATACTATTTTATTTTATTTTAAATAATTTTAAAACTAAGTTACTAAAGCTTTCAAAAATCCCTACATTTTTTATTAAAAAAATAGATTTCTAATCATGAAATTATTAGTCTCTTATAAAAATTTATAAATATTTTTTAGTTTAAGTTTTTGATCATTATACAAATTTATATCATTTTGTTAGTTTTATACAAATTAATTTAATATATTTAACAATAGAAATAGATATAAAATACCATCTAAGGTTATAATTTAAATATATACATACATTTTTTCAATATATTTTTAAATAAACAAAATCATTTATCTTAATTTATTATTTAACTAAATCAAATCTATATTTAAATATTGCTAAAAACAGTAAAATCTATAATATTTAATAAAATTTATTTTTAAATATAAATTAAATATTTTAAAAATTATTACTACATATATGGTGCAGATTAAATTTTTTTTACTGTAACAACACCTAGTTTGTTTGGATTTAACCAAAAAAAAGAAAGGAAGAATTTGTTTGGATCCAATAAAGAACGAGAACCGTTGGATGGAATAAATGGACGGTATGGATGAAACTTTGGGGTTAAAGAATGGGTTTTAGACTAAACTTTAATGGGCTTTATTTCTTAACAAAGCCCATATAGAATAATAATACATCCTCCGTCTCTCTCTCGTTGTGGAAGATCGATCGATCAGAGATGGGTGGAGCGAATCTGAAAGCGGAGACGATGGCTCTGATGGATAAGAGAGCTGCCATGGAGACTGAAATGAACTCGATCGTAGAACGTCTATGCAATCCCGGTGGTCCTGGTCTCTCCGGCAATCTCGTCGACTCGGAGGTACTCTCTACTCTTAACTCTTAATTGAAAGTACATCCTTTTGATTATTTTTTTCGTTTATGACATCGAACAGGGATTCCCTCGGGAAGATATTGACATTCCGGCGGTTAGAGCTCAACGCCGTCGTCTTGCTGGTGGTTTTTTCTTCTTCTCTTTTTTGTCCAAAGTTAGGGCTTTTTTTTCCTTGGATTAGGGTTTGTGTGAGTAAGAGATGAATCAAGATTGATTCTTTTATATCATGTTATATTAGTATTTGCCATTAGAGTGTCATGTGTAGCTTCTACAGTGAAACGAAGTGTTAGTGTTTGATTCTTCTGCTTTTAATTCGTTTCTTGATCTGAAATAGTGTTTCTTTCACTCACAGAATTACGGAATGAGCACAGCGAGATAACGGACAAGATCGATGTGAACATTCAAATTCTTCATTCAGCGAGGCCTACGTCCAGAGCAAAAGATTCAGGTATGACCTGGTACATTGAGCTCCAAGCTTCATGTTGGAATCTTTGATTTGTGGTCACTATGGTTCTGGTCCTTTGCTTATGCTATGACTATTAGATGCCCACGTGTGACGTTTTATGAATGATGCAGGTCCAGAAGAAAGAAGCTTGTCAGGTGAAGTGACTTCCTTAACTGCCTCCATGCAGACATCTGGCTTCACTGTTACTTCCCGTGCCATGGATGTGGATTCGGTTACTAGTATTCCCTTTGCCATGGTTGATGAGATAACCGAGTCATCTCCAGCAGCGGAGGATGGGTTACAGCTTGGAGATCAGGTTGTCAAATTCGGCAGCGTGGAAGGTGGTGATAACCTGTTGCAAAGGCTTGCCGCTGAAGCTCAAGCTAGCCAGGGACGAGCAGTTTCTGTTGGAGTTATAAGGCAAGGTGCGAAACTAGATTTAGCTGTGACCCCGAGGGTGTGGCAAGGCAGAGGTCTATTGGGGTACGTACATACTGATACAGCTGATACATTTCAATAACAGGGGAAGATAAAGTCGTTTCTCTGTATCAAATGATGAATTGCTAACTCTTTCCCATCTGATCTGCTTTCATTGCAGGTGCCATTTCCGTTTGGTGTGATCCATAGAATGTCATTTGGAGGCCTGGATAATGGTGAAAGCTTCTGTCCTGCAGAGTTTGTGGTTGAAGATGTCGGTTTTAAAAAAACTTAAATTTAGTATGTCAAGTGTTTGCCCAGTTTGATAGTTGATAGTAGACTTTCCTCTTTTGTATGTTGAACCCAACAGAAAAAGAATCATCGTTTGACTTGTAGTTGATACGACAATTGAGGCTTTATTTCTTACAACGGATTACTGTCCCACTTCATTAGGACGCACTGTAAAACCAGCCAGTTATAGCCCCAACCTTTTTGGCGCTACTTGTTATCGGCACTAGAACAACTATTATCCCTCGAGGAACTTTATCGTCTCTCATCTTGATCACCACATCCCTCCCTCGTAATCAAAAGATGTACAGACAAGATTCAACATTGCTTTCATAGTGACACGTTCTTCATTGATGTACCTTGTCGTTTCAACTCCATATCAGATTTTTAAAAACGTAACCTCGATCCCTCAGCATCTGCAAGTTGAACAGCCTCGTGCTTACATTCTCCACCTCTGACATTAACTCTTCAAAGTCTTCGTTTTGTTCCTTGTCTTTCCGGCGAGTAAGAAAGAGGTGAGCAGAAAAAAAGTGACTAGAGGTTTAAGGGGGCTCTTGACTTTTAGTCTGTGTTACCCACACGATGTAATGGTAATGCCACGAGATGTAAACTACCAATGGAGAGAAAAAGATAGCATTACAAGACACGAGGGGGAGAAAACAGGTAATCTTACTCCAAAACCAGGGAATGAATCTGTCTTTGTTTATCAGACACAGAAAAAAACTGAGATAACAAAAAAAAACAGATCATAAACACTCTCTAATGTCTATAGCCTTACTTTACCTCCTTCGTTAACATTACTGTCAGCCGAATAACACGTGGATTACATACTCTTTATAGTTAGATGATGGCTGGTCCTTTAGTCATATCCGGAAGCCTGTCTTTGCAGTATTCCTGCCTTGTGTCCATTTCTTCTTAGTATCTGGTTGTTGTTTCTTCGATGCAAACGCCTGGAACGCGTTCGGTCCTGCATACATCGCCTCTTTCATCCTTATCTTCTTTTTCTTCCCTCTGTCATATTCTTCATCCCTGCCACAATCCAAATACCATTTGTGAGTGAACTAGCTGCCTAAACCAAAACCAACGCAAAGGAATCATAATATAAAGCTCACCATTCATCTGCTACATATCCAATTCTCGTGCTTTCACTCTTTCCAGTCTTCCGAGAAGCTGAAACTTCCTCGTCCCATTTCGCAACTGCAACAGTCACAAGACTTAAGCCCATTAGACACAATTACTATAGACGGGTCTAAAGACTGCTTGATTGATGTCTCAGTTTTCCAAATATAAGATTCAGAGTTGGAGAATGATAGTGTTATCTCCACCAACTGGAGAAAGTTCATTATTCGCAATTAGCAGCAAAGATTACCACATTTGTAAAAGTCACAAATTGCGAAAAATGAAAACTTACCAACTGTCTCTGGCAAACCCCTTGTGAGAATCGTCAACTGCTCTTTCTGTAACAATACTTGTTCTTCTTTTGAATTGTCTCTCTTTCTTTTGGCGTTTTGGCTTGCTTCAGACAAGTCAGAACTCTTCAACGATTGTTGTTGGTCTGACGCAAGAACGGCACCGTTTTGGTTAGTTCTCTCCTTCAGCTCTACGGTTGGAGAGGCAAGCAGCATATGCCCATTACTAGCCCTTAGCCTTTTATTATCGACACTGACACTTTTACCCTTCCCATGCAAGCAAGCAGAGCCAGAAGCAGCTTGGCTAGTTATCTGTGAAGTGGAACGCTCTTGATCTGTAGCTCTTTTCTTAGATAAAAGCTCCTTAGAGGTACCCTTAGCAGCTAAGGTGCTTGACCTTCCCTTCCTTTGTTTCTTCTTTTTACGAACGCCAAGTGCCAGCTTGAAAGATGATAACCCCACCTGCACGGTTTTCATGTTACGCTTGCGAGTCTTTTTTGGTGCGGTGAGAGTCTCCTCAACAGAAGTTGGCTTTATTGATTCTGACTGATGTCCCAAAATTTGATTACCAAGAACTGCTTCTTCCATAGGTGAATCACCAATCGATACATTTTTAACCTGGAGAGAAGCGAAAAGGAAGTTAGAAAAACACAATCCCATTAAACTTGGCCATAAGAACAAGATGCTAACTCATGATAGTATAATCATACACTCACCTTCGATGAAGTGTCAGACTCGTTCAAACTATTAGCAGAGTTCTTCTCGTCAACGCTATTTGCAGCATTAGCCACGGGAGTAGGCAAAGTCGCAAGAATTTGAGTATTTGCGCTGTCATCCAAGAGAGGAGTAGCTTTCCCTGGTAGTATTGTGCATGCAGCCTTCGAATCCTCCTTTACCAAAGATCCCCCATTAGCCTGAGGAAGTGACTCTTCGTTCTTATTATTATTTAAATCTTTCTGAGTTAAGACTGCAGGAGCACCTATATCACAGGGTCTCTCAAGGTTCTCTTTTGCCTCCACACTGCTTGGGGTATCTGTCTGAGTCTTTTTGGCATCTGAATCTTTTGGGGTCAAAACAGGAGCACCTTGATCACATGATCTCAAGGGTGATATAACATTGGCGACAAGAGCGTTTGAATCTTTATGGGTCAAGACAGCAGGAGCTCCTTGATCACATGATCCCGCGGGAGCTGCACTATTTTCCATCTTAGGGATCTCTTTTGCCTCCACACTGCTCAGGGAATCTTTCTGACTCTCTTTATCTTTTTGGATTAAGACAGCAGGAGCACCTTGATCACTTGCTTTAACTGGTGCTGCACCATTTTGCCCATTAAGGATCTCTTTTGCCTCCACACTGCTCGAGGGATCTTTCTGAGTCTCTTTCCCATTCACATCTTTTTGGGTCAAGCAAGCAGGAGAACCTTTATCACATGCTCTCAAGGGTGCTGTACCATTGGCAACAGGAGCGTTTAAACTACACGCTTTGATGACTGTTGAACCATTCACCAGATCACTTCTGTTAGAAGATATAATCAAAGAAGCTCTGTTCCCGGCAACGCTCTCTTTGGAAGTTTCCTTCTTAGCCACGGTAACTGGATTCTTTGGGATTGTATTTTGTCTATCACGAACATAGAATAACATATACGCCTTCTGGTTGAACACAGTCTTCTCACTAGCTTGGTAAACCTACAGCAAAAAATTGCAAAGAGAAACTTAGTACTAGCCACGTAAACAAGGTTACAATGTAGAGACTTAGTACCTTTTTATCATCAAGGGAATACCACATGCCACTTGAAGTGCGAACATAGCAGTAGTAGTGACCAGAATTGATACTTCCACCTTTATGAACTAACACACCATATAGAGTGTACTTCAAGTTACCTTCCTGTTCACCACAAGTACTCATAATGTTAATGAAGAAAATCGTGAAGCTCGAGGATTAATAAAATAGATACATGAACAAGAATATAGAAACACAAGAGGATGTCTACTTACATATGGACCAGTGACAAAAGGCTTCATGTTGATTGCAGGGGGAAACTCGACCTTCTTGTCGATTTTACCGGATCTATACGCTTCGAACCGCTTGAGATGTACAGTGAGAACAGAAGGTGCTTTGAAAACAGTAAGCTGTCTCTCAGCCTTAACTTTCTGCTTGCATCTCTCACATTGGTAAACCTTTGCACCATTATCCAAGAGCTCAACGGCAGTGAAACGTAGAAGCGCTCTCTGCAATGAATCTGCCTTCGAAATGTCTAGGCTCAGATCAAGAAATGGATCGAACTTGTCGGAGCAATGTGAACACTGCCCACATTTCACCTGAAAATAAATAAAAAAATATTTAGAGAAGGACCAGAGGCCAATGTAATCATGATAATAAAAAAAATAGTAACTTTACCCGACTACGGAGGCTACCACCAAATATTTTATGTACCAAGCTGCTACTATAAGCATCAGAGGATTCGCTCGGTACACCGGAAGGCAGACAACATCTGTGCATACACTCCAGCAAATTGATCATGTACTCATGCGCATCCTCCTGCCTACATTTCCTGAAGTTTTGCGATACGCCTAATCAAGCATTTGAGAATCCTCTGATTAGTAACAAGAAACCGGTTACACTAAATAGTTCAAAGCAGACAAGGTCTGTCTGAGGAAGCATACTTCGCAGGTTAGAGACTAAATATTTAGGAGCTAAGATTTTGCCGGTAGCTTGAAGAGCGTTCCTGACATGCCTCTGCATTGCACATAAAGCACAAAACCCCGCCACACGGCCTACACATATAAACACTTGTATCAGAGACTGAATAAAGAGACTTTTAGCATTACACAAGCAAACCACTACTTACAGGGTTGCTCATGAGCGACATCTTCCAGGTAAGCAGCTAAGGGCTCGGTGTACGTCAAACATTGCAACACTGAGTTAAGATAACACGTGTTTCCGAGATTCTCCAAACCAGCACCCTAACAAGACACCGTCCAAAACATATCAACAAACCCATTAATAAAAGGAAACATTTTTGTTTTCAAAAAGCTACTCACGATTTTGCGGATGGTTTTGGTGAAAGTAAGCTCCCGATCCAGTTCCAACGAATCGGGACCGTCAACTTTCTTAACGGAGTGTGATGATGAGAAGGCTCTGTTGTTTGAGGAGGAGGAGCAGTGATTCAAAGTCTCCATCTTGAAATCGGAGCCTTTGTTAGAGAAGCCGTCGAAGGGTTTCCTCCCTTGGTGGAACTCGATCTTTCTAAATACGGCGGAGGAGGGAGAGGACGAAAAGGTGCGAGATCCGTCGTCCTGATCCGTCTGGATCTGCATTCACGAAATTCCAGAGGAATCAACGATTAGGGTTAAGACAAAAGACAGGGTTTTTGTGATTTGTCTGGGAGGAAAAAGCTGTGTGAAAGAGAGAAAAGAAGAGAGCTTTTGCGGCTAAGCTTCGAAAAAAAAGAGAAAGGGGTGGCAGCTGCAGGGGGCACTTACTACTAAACCCTAGCAAACACCCATCCCGACATTTTTCGACCACTTAATTTTTTTTATTTCTTTCGATATTTATAATTGTTAATCGTAACAAGACAGAGGAACCAAAAGCTCTTCTGTTTCGGTTGATTTAGTCTATACGGCGCCGGATGATTTCCCGGGAAACTAACAGTTCTGTTATGGACGTAAATTAGGTTTTTGTTCACTAGCGAGCCTGCCTAAATGAAATGCCCATTTATCTAAAATATGGGCTTTTGTTTTTGAGAATGGGCTTTTGATGAGTAGAGGTCACATGTACTACTAACACAAGTTGAACACTGATAAGTGATATACAGCAGAAAATCAGAAAACTTTTTAGGAATACAAAATTTAAAATAAGCTTTTCAGTTTATAAAAATAAAAGTGAGTGGAAATAAAAGTTAAGAATAGGAACTGAATGCTGGAGCGGAGAGATACAGTGTGAACTATATTAAGAAAAACAAATATCCAAATTTTTGTACTGATTGGTAAACATATGTAAGGATCCCGAGTCGAGTCGGTGAAGACTCCAAAGTACGTTCGTGTATTAAATGTATTTAAGATTGTGAACTGGGAGGAATTCAATATCCCAATCCCCATAAGATACGCATATTGGGTACGGAGTCATATTCGTTATTGCTTATTTATTTGAATTTTAATATAGTCTGTGAAAATTTAAGACTAGTGTGTGAATATTGGGTTTAGGTATATGTCAATCGCCGTTAACAAATTTTATTTAAAAAATATTATATGCTGGCTTGTTACAACAAATTGTTGTGTGTGTATATTGGGTTTAGGTATATCCGCATATGTCAATCGCAGTCAACCAATTTTTATTTAATAAAAATACTATATGCTGGCTTGTTACAACAGATTGTTGCCATGGTAGTTGAGGCTGGCTAACAACAAATTCTTAAACCTTAATGTCTTTACCGTATATAGAAAAAACTTGTATTTTTATACAGAGAAAAAAAATATTGTAAGTTGCAAAAAAAAACATATATTGTAAAGAGAGAGAGAAGGTGCATGCAGACACAAGAGAGTGGACAGGTGCATGGGGACAAGTGCCATGAGTCACGTGCTCTCCCACTCGACCACGTGCCGTCTAAGCTACTCCGATTCGATTCCAAAATTAATGGGGGCTTAACTTTTGATTACTATAACTATGTAATTAATTAATTAATTAGTAAGATTAAACACATGCGAATGCACGCAGTTGCAAGTTGCAACTTGGCACTTGTATTACGGAGACCGAGATTCGCTATATGTGTTAATTATTTTACTTATTATGTAGAGTAGTTCGTCCAACATATTCAAGCATGAAGCATGCATCTCATGGTAATCGAGTGTTTAATACAAATATATGTATGCTTGCAAATCTATCTATTTAATAAAACTACCAGTTGTGTGTTGATACAAAACAAATATTATCGGTTGTGTTTATATAAAGACCTTTTTGTCACAGAAAAAGTTGTCGGTGATACTCATTTCACCGATCTGGTGACAGCTTTTTATAAAGAAAAAGGAACTATCCGAATAAAAACAAGCCGTTACATTGGATTTATTTGTTCATTCTCATTCCACACACTCAAACCTCTGTTAAAAAAATGGTTTTTATTTTGACTATCCCCAAAATGACATCCTTTCTTAAATCCGATCTCATTTAAATGGATCTATATCCCTGTGTTTGTATGTATTAAATTGCCTGAAATGAGTGAGACAAGACTCAAATGCCATAAATATTCTTCGTATTTAGTCGATGGAAAAAGTCAAAACCCAAGCAAGTCCAACAACCATTCTCAAAATGTTGTCTAGATGAAGCAATGGTCTTTCTTTATGTAGGTAGTAGCAATGCATTACGTCTAAAGTCCAAGCTTATTTGGTTTGATCACTGGCTGTTAACAATATCTTTAGGTAATCAGAATCTTGACACTTGAATCTTGTGGTAAAGAAGAAGATCCAAATAAATAGATAAGAGGAAGAGGAATCAATTCATCTGTTTACGCGACACATGTTGATTGATGGATAACGTAAACATTATGATAAAGGAGGTGATATAAAGCAAAAAGAAAAATGTTTAAAAAAAAAATTAACCTGTTAAAAAAAAAAAGAAAAGAAAAAAAAGTTAGGGATTGTGATCATAAACCTTAATGATTGTGTTTAAGCAAGCATTTTTGCAGTACAAACCACATGCAAAAGTCTTTTAGTTTTTGATCTATAGTCTCAGGATTCATGAGACAAAAAAGATAGGTCCCCTCCTCTATACAAGTTAGATGAAATTCAATTACCTGACTTTGGTGTATCCAACAACCTCCATTTCTTTTCCTTCCTTCAGCTTCAAGGCTCATTATCATTACCACTTTACTCTCTGCCCCCACAACTTCAACTCAATCACCGGTAAGACAGTGACTTAAAAAGACAGAGCATGGACCCAAGTAGCAGAACAAGAAGAATAGGCGTAGGAGGAGGAGCCGTTGTTGCTGCAGGCTCTGTTTGGGAAGAGAGAATGCAGAGCGATGATGAAGTTAGTGTTAAAAACGCCATCGTCAACGCCACTCATCTTCAAGCTGTCGACGGAGGAGACAACAAGATTTCTACCAAGCAGATTAGTACAAAGGAGATTAACGGAAAGCGACCCGCTTGGAAGACAGATGTGAAGCTGGCTAGGCCGAGATCGATCGGTGGTACTCCTCCGGCGACGCCGAGGAGGTCCATTGGTACTACTCCTCCGATGACGCCGAGGAGATCGATCTCTGGTGACGTAAATGACAAGAGTTTGACTCTGTCGGTGGCGGTGAAGAAGGCGAGATCTGATTCGGTGGAAGGGGGTGAGAAGACTCCGGGTCGGGTTAAGAAGACCCGATCGGAGCTTTGCTCGGGGATCGTCAAGTCCTGTGAGTTAGATACAGTTGCGTTGAGGAAAGTGAACTCATTACCAGCTCAGAGTTCGGAGAAAACTAATGAGAAAACAGAGGATGTAGATGTGAAAACAGAGGAGACCGTTGACGAAAAGGAGATAACAGAGGAGGTCAAAGAGTTCGGTGTCTGTCAGGAAATAGTCGTCTTCGCTGTTTCGAAAGGAGATGAGAAGATTGAAAATGGTGATCACGAGGAAGATGAAGAAGAAGAAGGTGAAGAGGAGGAGAAAGAAGTGGAGAAGAAGAGTATTGATGTGAAAGAGATGAATGCACCCAAGGAGACTAACAATAACAGAGTTGTTGATTCTGAGATTAAAAAGTACAGTAAATCTCCGGCCATCGCCCGTAAAATTCCACCGCCGGTGACGAAAAAGGCATCTTCCGTTCATCCGGTCCCACCAAGTAGAGGTTCGTGATCCGAGTCTCAGAGCTTTGTTTCACCGGCTACTATTTTCCTACTCTGTTTCCATGGAAACTCTGTTTTTTTTACATTTTACCAAAAAAAAAACTGTTTTCTACAACTGTCTATAGGTACATTTGAAGAGAAAGAAGAGAACTTTACTCACTCACAGAGCAAATTGCAGAGTCTAGGTGAGATTCTTGATGATTAAGTATGCATAATCCCGTCTCTATATATATAACCTTTGATTTTTGTTCAGCAAAAAAAAAAAAACAGAGTTTCTTGACTCACTTGAGTTATATTGTATATAAAATGATGGAATGAAACGAAACAGTGGATTTGGTGATGTGGAGAGATGCATCAAGGTCGGCACTTGTGTTTGGTCTCGGAACGTTTCTCATTGTCTCTTCTTCATACGCCAATGATCTCAACTTCAGCTTCATATCAGTGGTAGCCTATATGGGACTCATCTACCTTGGCCTAATGTTTGTATTCAAAGCGGTGATCCGCAGGTAAATGATGCATAGATACCCATCTCTGACTTTTTTGCATGTTGCTTGTGTGATTGGGTCCGAAACTCAGGAGTCTCAAAGCATATATATATTAATATATGAATGGCTGCAGAGGAGTAGTGGAGGAGGAGATGCATAGAGGAGTTGGAGTAAGAGAAGAAGATGTGAAGAGGATGCTCAGAGTCGTAATGCCTTACCTCAACGAGTCTCTACTTCAACTCAGAGCCCTTTTCTCCGGCGATCCTTCCACCACACTCAAGGTTAGTCCCCTCTTCTCCAGCTTCCTACTTCCATTGAACTTAACAAAAAGGAGATGCTAATGATGATGATGATGTGCAGATGGGAGTGGTGTTGTTTGTCTTGGCTAGGTGTGGCTCTTCTATCACTCTTTGGAACCTTGCCAAATTTGGTAACTTTGCTTCTTTTTTTTATTTACCAAGTGACATTGTGTGGAGTCTGAGTTGTGACTTGTGAGTGTTTGTTTGTGTGAGAACAGGCTTTCTTGGAGCATTCACAGTACCTAAAATCTTCATCTCCTACTCAACACACTTCTCTGCTTACGGTAAATAAAACTCCTATTGTTTCTGTTACATCTTCGTTACGACAATCTAAATTCAAACATGTTATGTACATATTCTAGGGAAATTTTGGTTGAGGAGATTCAGGGACGCATGGGAATCGTGCAGTCACAAAAAGGCAGTGGCATTGGCACTCTTCACCCTCGTCTGGAACCTCTCATCCGTCGTTGCTCGTGTATGGGCAGCATTCATGTTATTCGTAGCCTTTAGATACTATCAGCAGAAGATGATTTGGACGACTGATCAAGATGATGATGATGAGGAGGAAAATGTAGACGACGACCACGTAGAAGAAGACGAACTAGTTACTAAACCCATTCATAAACCCAAAAGAGCTCCTTATACGATGATGCCTAATAAACTCAAGAAATTATCTTAAACATTCTATCTTTTTCCCTCCCATATATAAACATTATGTATTAATCTCTTTAGTTTTTGTAGTTAGGTGTTCCTCTGGCTACTCCACTATATCTATATATACACAGTTTCTATACGTTTGTTCTTCACATACTATTTCATAAACCGCCAGACTGCAGGGGCAGTGTAACTAAACCTGAGATCCGAACTAAAATCTGATCTGTAAAAACATAACATCTGAATATATTTTGTAGGATAGGTTGTGACTTAATTACGAGTATTAATCTGGTTACACAAACCCGAACAAACATCAGAAAAATATATACAAAACTGAACCCACAAATTCAAATAAATATATTAAATATTGAATTTTATATTTGTCAACTAAACCTAAAAAATTAAAATAAATAAATTAAATATTTAATTTTATATTTGTTTTCATATGTATATTAAATATTTAAAATTTAAGTATTATATTAATTGAATTTAGAAAAAGTTTGAGACAGATCTTTGGTATATCTATAAAATTCATCAAAATTCATCAAAATCTAAAATATTATTTTATTGAATGAAATCTAAAAATATATAAATGAGGTATAAGAAGCTGAATCTAAAAATCCAAAAGTCTGATCCAAATTTGACATATTGTAGAAAATCTTTTGGTCCAACCACTGAACTAATATTTTATGAATAATTTTATAATACGAAATCAGAGTTTGAAATTCAAGATAAATAATAGGGAAAAACTTACATGAAATCTTTAACAAAAGAATATAAGAAATAGTATCAACAATTCAAAATGGTGCATCCACACCTGAATTCTCTCATATAACACATACAGAATTTTCTATATAGAGACCTTGAATCTCTCCTAGGTGTGCCAGCAAGGACGCCACGTCATAAATCCAAACTCTACCGCATGGACACGTAAGATACTCACCGTTTAACTAATGCGTAGTTCTCATAAGTGCGGGTTTGGAGCTGGGCTTTATGTTGCACATATGTTTGCGGCCCATCTAATATCTTACTACGTGAAAACCCTAGGTCAAGATGATGAACGCGTTTAGGGTTGGTCCCGGCTGCAACCTTCGCTCTTCTTCTCCTCCTTCGCTCTTCGTCTTCTCGAAATTCAGTTCACCACCACTGTAACGCATCCGTTTCCGCATTAAACCTTCCAATCAATCTCAGTTAAGTCGACCCCCACGACATCTCTTTACTTCACAACATCCGTCCTTTTCAGCTTCGTCGCGTTTTTAAACCTATAAATAGGCATCTTCGGCTTGATGGTTTACACAGATTCATCGCTCCTCTCTACTCAAAAACCAGAAACACTTGCCGCTTCCTTGATCTTTGTTTCAGAGATGAAGAAAGTATCAGAGGAGGAGCCTCAGTTGAGATCAAAGAGAAACAAACTTCATCAATGGCCTCAAAAGTCTCTGATCTAAGAGGGATTGCAGGTTTTTGACTCTGATGTTTGTTTCTTAATGATTCAGGTTCCTCCTTGGCTTCTTTTTCATCACCTCCGTCTACTATGTACATATAAAATCTTAGTATGTACTTCCATTCTTTGTGTTCCATCTGTGATGTTTGTAACTCAACGTTTCAAAATACTAACTTTAAAATTTAATCTTGAAAAGAGACCCTGGGAGAGATTTACGCAATGATGGTGCTAATGTTGCACAGCTCTCTTCTCTTTTTGGTTCTATACATGAGAGAGTTGTGAACTTTATGGATCAAATGGCTCTTTTTCTGTTAACTTTGTGATTATTAACACTAAAAGTATTCCAATTGTTTTCTTTTCCTAAAACTTATTGGTTGTAACTCAGATAAGAAGAAAGAGCAAAAGGATGATGGAGATGATGACGCGTTAGATCTGAAAAAGTTTCCATGACTGGATGTTGTAGCTGCTCAGACAAAAGATATTACTGGTATGTATATCCATCATATTGTCTAACATTTTTTAAATCCCTTTTAGCTATTTAAGTTCGTCTTATTTGACATTAGGGCCTGTTATGATGATATCATGTGGTGATGACTGTTTCGGATGAGACAGGAGAAGCTGCTTTTGTTGGTTTCAACGGCGAGATGACAAAGCTAACTAAAATCCGAGCCTCTCAGTCTGGTCCTCTGCTGGTACCTCTCTCTCTTATATCTTCTCAGCATCCGGGCCTCTCAGGCTACTCTAATATTTCATACTCTCAATAAAAAAACATTGGTCTTATAGGCAGAAAATGGAGAGAACCCAAACGATACGTAGCTCCCTCAGTTTATACATTCCAGGTCATAGTTATGGACTGCATTTCGGTGCTAAATATCAAACGCTCGCTGTCTCACACATCCTGGAAGAGGGTGAAAGTATTCCCCTCCCTGACTTTGTTTGCTGTGATGTAAGTTTATAACTACACTTAATTCCACTCTTTAGTGCTAGAAAATATTAATATGGATTTGTTTTAGCAGAAAGGCAACCATGGTCCTGGAGATAATATGCTTGAGATGACATTACTGTCTACCAATGTTTGCGTTTCTGGTGATGAAAATGAGAAAGGACCAAGTCTTGAAATAACTTCAATTGGTCTCATCACAAAGAATTCCAAGTTCACCAAAAAGGTATGCATCGCATAGGTTACGAGGGTGCAATATGTGGCCACATTAGTATCTATTTGAATAATGCTTACTCATTTTTGTCTGAGGTTTATCTATGTACTCTGCTATGTTTTCTTCAAAGAATCTTATATATTATGTTTAAGTTTTAGCTAATAATTACATTACTCCAATTCACTGCGTATAATAGTGTTAGCAATAGCGGTGCGGCTCCGTTGAGGTAAATGAGGAAGTTTTGGTTGCAGAGGTCGATCCGATGGTCAAAGGCAAAGAGTAGAGATTTGTGGACCTGTGGTCGTCTTTGTAAATAGGGTGCAGAAATGCTTGAACCTTTGGTTTGTAATAAGACCGAGATGTACTTGCTTGGTGGAGAAGGATGAGTCAAGACAGTGAGAAGATCACTGGGATCACCATTTTTATATGTTTCTGACTCTTGGGGATGTGTGATAGTGTTGTCAGTTACTATAACTAAACATCATGTATATTTATAAAATGATATTGACATTGACCCTCTTCTCTTCGTTTTCCTATCTGAATATGAATTTCTGTGTTGAAGCATCTTTACCCAGAAATTATTTCAAAAAGTATAAAATAATGTATCGATAACACTGTTACGTCTAATGATGTATCAGGTGACTACAAGGATTTCCACATAAATTTACTTGGTTCCACAATCTAATTTTTGTTTTGTAATCTTGGCTTCGCTTCAAATTTGTTTCTTTTTGTATCAAAGGCCATTCGCTTTTTCGTTTCCACAAAATGACACTCCCAAACTATTTAAGTTTTGTTAATTACTTAATTTATTTAATAATGTGAATCAACTTTTTCATCTCATTGGTTCGTAACTATTGGACCATACATAATCACAAAATCTTGAATCAGAAGTTTTGAAAGGATTCAAGCTGCCTGCTCTATGCTAGAGGGTTGCTTCGTGCAGACAAGGAATCACATGATGCTGACGTAAGCATCCCAATGAGCTAAACTATTTATATGTATTAATCAGGCTTTGTCTTGCATTAATTTAAAATTTATTTTTAAAAATAAAGAGATAGCCAAACAACTGTTTAGATAATCGCTAAGTATTTACCATGGAAGATTTAAGTAGATGATTTAGCCGGTGAACGATCTTAACCTGAAAAGGAAATGAAAAATTAACCAAACTTGCCAACATCATTAGACAGACACTTCATTAGAGAATTAAGTAGTTTTTGGTTTTGCTAAGGGTTATAAAAGTCACTTACTCTATTCCAACAACGCAACCACCCGGATACCGTTCTAAAATTTGTTCGACTCTGACACCCCGCCCGAAGGGCGGACCGCCCCTTGTTTTCTATAATAATCAAACCAAAGTCAATGCCAAAACCCACATTTAAAATATTATTTAACCATTATCGATCGTTTCCGTTAAGACTTTTTTTTGGGCCTAGACGGGCCTCAAATGTGGGTGAAAAAGCAATCGGAGAGTCCACTACGACGGTTACCCCGTCGAGGCATATCTCTCCCACTCCGTCTTCCAAAACGCAATCACGATTTGAGTTAAAAGGACACCAAGGAGAAGGTATTCAGTCGTCAATGTTCTTCTTCCCTATAGATTCGTATCCCAATCTGCTCGTGTGTGTTTGTTCTTTTTTGAGGGTTTAGTCAATCAATCTGTGACTTGTTATCGTTGTTGTGAATAAGATGAGTGTGGCGAGTGATTCTCCAGTGCATTCTTCTAGTAGCGACGATCTTGCTGCCTTCCTTGAAACAGAGTTGGACTCTGACTCTGATTCTTCCTCTGAGTCCTTTCCCATCCAAGCAGCCGAGGTTGCTGATGCTCAAGTTTCCAATCATAGGTAGAGATTCACGCGCACCTTTCATAATATAACGCTATTATATATATATATATATATATATCTTCAGTTTACTCTAGTGATACACTGATACTACTGCAGTTTAATACTGGTTATCAAAACAAATTTTGAATCTTATCTTTGAATTTTCGTTTGGTTGTTTAAGCATTTTGAGTTGTTTTTTTAATAATATAGATTTATTGCCTAGCTGTATTGATGAATCCCTTTGGTTCAGATGTTAAGTGAGTCAGACACTCGCTGTATCTTTGCTTGTAATGTCGCTTATCTAGGTGGTGTTTTTGGTGAGGGTTTTATATTTGTGAGTTATGTGTGTGCCTTATTCTAGTTCATATTAATGGATCTTGTCTTAGCTGGTTCTTCTACTCTTCTTGCTTTGCTTCCATTGTAAAACTCATCATCCTTTGATGAAATGTCTTTGATAAGTTGATAAACCATCCTTTTTTTGTCATTCATGTTTTAGGTTAAAGAGACAAAAGCTGGAGCACTCAGAAGATGAGACTGAGAATGTAACTTCCGTGACATATTCAGAAGAAATCTCAGGTGATAAATCTCTTTCTTCAGCCTTACTTTGATGTCTGTTTTTAAGTTTAAATCATATTATATTTTCTGTAACTTTTGCTTGCAGAAGCATCCTCGAGCAAGTCACCATGCGAGCACCCAGGTACCTTTGGAAACATGTGCTTTGTTTGTGGCCAGAAAGTGGAAGTAACCGGTGTTTCATTAGGATACATACACAAGGTGTTCTATCCGATTTCCTTATAAATTTTCAGTAGAGCTTTCAAGTCTGGTTATGGTTTATGAGCTTTGGGAAAATCTGTTTTCTTAGGGTTTTAAGCTTCAGCAAGATGAAGTCACCCGCTTGCGTGATATCGATATGAAAGCCTTGCAAAGCCAACGGAAGTTATGTTTAGTTCTCGATTTAGACCACACTTTGCTTAATTCAACCGTACTTAGGGACCTGAAACCAGAGGAAGAATACTTGAAAAGCCATACACATTCTCTTCAAGGTGGTACATTCTGCTACATTTTTTTTTTGCTGTCAGCAAATGATATCTCTTGTTTATTCTCGTGTTGGTCTACTTAAATGTTTGTATGTGTTATATACAGTTCTAACAAGTTTTTTTTTTGTTGATTTCAGATGTTGTTGGTGGCGATATCTTCATGCTTGAATTCATGCATATGATGACCAAACTAAGGCCGTTTGTTCATTCGTTTCTAAAAGAAGCCAGCAAGATGTTTGTAATGTATATATACACAATGGGAGATAGGCCATATGCACGACAAATGGCCAAGCTACTGGACCCAAAAGGAGAGTATTTTGGTGAACGGATTATTTCTCGAGATGATGGCACGGTGAAACATCAGAAAAGCTTAGACGTGGTGCTGGGACAAGAGAAAGCTGTCCTGATTCTTGATGATACAGAGAACGTAAGTTTTTGGTCTGCTTTGTCAGTGTTTCATGTCATTCTAATGATGATAGTATCATGTTAGATTAGATGTGCTGATTCTTGGTTTGATGCGTAGGCATGGCCAGGTCACAAGGACAATCTGATCGTGATAGAGAGGTATCACTTTTTTGCTTCAAGCTGCAAACAGTTCGATCACAGATTCCAGTCTCTCTCGCAGCTGAAAAGCGATGAGAGTGAACCAGAAGGGGTACTTTCCGCTGTTCTTCAAGTCCTTAAGCAAACGCACAGTCTATTCTTTCAGGTACGCTCAGTACATATAAAGAGAACTCTTCTCTCGTCTTGACTATTTTCTGATTATTACTAGCTTTACAGGATGGAGGGGAAGACTTATCGAGCAGAGACGTCAGGTCATTACTGAAGCAAGTGCGTAAAGAAATCCTTAACGGATGTAAAGTAGTGTTCAGTCGAGTGTTCCCGACCAAGTGTCAGGCTGAGGATCACCCGCTGTGGAGAGTGGCCGAGGGACTGGGAGCCACCTGTGCAACAGAAGTGGATGCATCTGTAACACACGTGGTGGCTATGGATGTGGGAACGGAGAAGGTGCGTTGGGCCATAAGAGAGAAGAAGTTCGTGGTGCATAGAGGGTGGATAGATGCAGCTAATTACTTGTGGAAGAAGCAACCAGAAGAGAACTTCGGGTTGGAGCAGCTGAAGAAGCAAGGAACGGATGATGTAACAGTTGAAAAGTAGAAAGAGGAAGAACAGATAACTTAGGTAATTGGATTCTGATTATGTCGAAACTCGAAACAAAAGCAAAGTTAGAAGTTTAGGACAATAGATTCTGGAGTGACATGTCTTGGTTCTTTGTGTATATACGCATTTTGGTTCTGTTGTTCATTGCTTCTTCATCTTGAGCCGAACCGGGCTGACTATTTATGAATGTGGGCTACGCTTCTTATTACTAGTATTTCTTGTTTTCTTCTTCGTTTTTGCGTTCTTTCCGCCTTCGTCAAGATGTAGAGAGATGGTGGTCGATGCTTATGCTTCGTCCAACCCTGACCACGTTCACGATGACCAGGTTCACGAAGACGATCATATGAAACATGATTTTTTATTGCTTTCCTACCTAAAAGCCTCGTATTTAATTCACGAATATGATTTTTTGGACCTTTGTCTACTTTCCATAACATTAGTTGATTAATCTGCAAGCAGTATACAATATGCTGGCATCTTCATGTGTATATGTAACCCTTGTTATCTGGTAGCTACTGAAAACGTGGTTTGATCATCACCGTTCTTGGAACTTCTCTAGGAGTATATGTATTGGTTCCTTCGCTTCTAATTCATAAGTCTTGTTCTTGATTAATCCACTATCCGGGGCTGGTTCATGAACTGGGTCTAAGATATACTATTATATAATTTCTAGAAAGTGGGAAGCTTCAACTTGAATATTATTATACTGGTTCCAGTTACATTCCATTGATCAAACATGACTACAAGAGTATTATAGGAAAACAAAAAACATGACTACAAGAGTAACGTCGACACAAAGCGCGATTTGGGAAAGTAGTGGGACGCATGTCTCTTAAGTTTCCGGTCCCACCACCTCTCTAATGTATCTACAACCACACACGTATACATACACTCATGTCGTGTCCGCTCTTTGTCGTCGTTGCAAATATTTTTTTATATTTAGTGAAAAAAGTCAAATGGATAAGGGACAATAGCGGTTGACTTCAAACCGAGAAAATTAGACAGATGAGAGATCATCTGGTTCATGCCTTGGAGCCAGATACATCATCATCCATACTAGTGGAGGCTTCAGGTGCAGCTGCAGCAGCTGCTACGGCTACATTTGCTTCCTCTGCTGCTACGACATTTGAGCTGGGGTTGAAGAGAGCACCACGAGAATGACTAGATGTAGTAGATGATGATGATATTGCAGTTGCGAGAGAGATGGGCATTAAACAAAGCCCCTTCCCTTGCAGATACTGCATCGCAGATCCCATGTCTTCTTCCATCAGTTTTGCAACTCTCTGTTCTGTTGACCGTAGGCTCTCATTGTTGGATGATCCCGTTGCGTTTCCATTACCGTTCACGCCATTGCTAGGTCCAGAGAGGGCGTTGAGACCATTGAAGCCTGGACCACCAGCTGCCCTCGCACCACCCAATCTGCTCACGCTTAGTACTTTGACTTGAAGCTGAAGGAATCTAACGTACTCTATGATCTCGTCCAGCATTGACGCTTTATCCGTCTGCACCAAACCAGTATCGGTTATATATTAAGCAGATCAAGACAAAGAGTTGTGTTACAAAGCAAGAAAGTATTGTGTACCTTGTTGGTGTTGGGAACAAGTTCTTGAAGAGACTTCATTCTCTCAGCAATGCGTTCTCTTCTCAACTGCACAAAGCCATACAATCGGATAAACACAAGATAGGAGAGAAGATCGGGAGGTTAAGTGAATAATGGAGATATATACCCGCTCAGCGATGCTGTGAGGGTCAGTCGCTTGGCCTCTCCTAGCTCGGACCCTTGGCTTCTGACGAGCAACAGGTGCGCTCGTGGTGGAAACTGTTCCTTGTGCCTGAAAACCATCTTGGCTTGGACCACCTGACTCCTGCATTAACATACAACACAAAAAGATGTCATGTCAGTTTATCAGAAACACTTTTGGATTATAGTGTTTGATAATATCTAAGAGATGATAGTTCATTAGTTTGTTACCTGAGGTTGATGGAACTGGTCGGGGAAAGAGTTGTCGACGGTGAGAGCGTGGAGGAGAGATTGTGGTGGAGGAGGAGGATGAGGAGGGGGAAGAGATGAGTCCCAGCATGGAGGAAGAGAAGAGAGCATTGACATGGAGTCGAGGAAGTAGTCATTGTTGTTTTGGTTTATGAACTCTCCCTTTCCTTCTCCATTACTATTCTCCATTTCTTCTTGTTCTGTCTTCTTTCTTGCTTCCCTCTCACGCATTTTTATCCTCATTTTTGTTATCGTTGATTTTATTTCTAGTTTTTTTTTGTTAAAAAAAAATTACCGGCCGTTTCATTATTGCTTATAATATTTATTTACTCTCTTAAGTATATCTTAGGATCTCAATAATACGAGTTTCGAATCTCTCTAATATATTGTTTCACAAAGGTCGTACGTGGCCGGCCTCTTTGTATATTTCTCTGTTGTTGTTGATAATCTTACAAGCTAATTCACGATTTATTCGAATCTATATACAATCAATTTTACATTTATATATTTTGTTTCTGTTTTATTTAAAAAGGTTTCATTGTCATGTTAGGTAAACAATTTGAATGATTAAAATGTTCCTAATTTTGTAATAAAAGTAAAATTATGCAAATTCAAAGGCCCAAAAGCATAGTATATCATGCTCAAGCCCCACAATGAAAGTGGCCCATTCATTTAATAAGTCGGTCCAGTTATATATATATATAGATACTCTGCCGTTTTATTCATTCTCTAGCATCTTCTTCTTCTCTCTTCGATCCCCAACAATTTAACCACCGTCCGAAATTGATCGGAAACCTTAAAGCATCTTCCTATCGCTCCGCCACGATGCACACCCGTCGCCAGATCTTCGTTAAATCTCCTTACCATCAACAATCCGTCGCTCTTCAATTAGATCCTTCCCAATCCGAATTAACTCTCTCAAATCTCACTTCCTTGCTCGAACCCACGCACCATCGTCGCAGATCGCTATCTGATTTCTCCCTCTCTCTCGATGGGAAGCCTCTGAACGCCTCCACACGGATCCGAGTATCCAACCTCCCTCCCGTCTCAATGCTCACCCTCCACCCTCGCCTCCTCGGAGGCGGAGGAGACGGCGGCGCGACGGGAGCAGAGTCGCGCGACTGCTACCTCAAGATGTACGCGGAGAAGAAGCCGGACAAGGTCGATCCCAACGAGCAGAGGCTATCGAAATGGCTGAACTGCGCTTTGTCGAACGAGCCTCTTGCTGAGCCTTGCGTGGTTGATCTCTTGGGGAACTTGTTTAATAAAGAGGCTTTGGTGAATGCTTTGTTGACGAAGAAGTTGCCTAAGCAGTTCTCTTACATCAAGGGACTGAAGGATATGGTGAATATCAAGCTCGAGGATGTAGCTGGTTTCGATGGAGATACGACCAGTGCGCGGTTTCAGTGTCCGGTGTCGGGGTTGGAGTTTAATGGGAAGTATAAGTTTTTCGCGTTGAGGGGGTGTGGGCATGTGATGAGCGCCAAGGCGTTGAAGGAAGTGAAGTCTTCGTCGTGTTTGGTTTGTCATGCTGATGTTAAGGAGTGTGATAAGATTGTGATTAATGGTAATGAGGAGGAGGTGAGTTTGTTGAGGGAGAGGATGGAGGAGGAGAAGGCGAAGGTGAGAGAGAAGAAAGGTGGTGCGAAGAAGAGCAAGAAGGATGTTGCTGTTGTGGCTGATAGAAGTGTAAAGGTTGTGAAGAGACAGATGGATGATGGGAATGTGAATGGGGTTGCTGTGAAGAAGTTCAAGGCAGGGGATGCAGTGCCGGTTAATGCTACAAAGGAAGTGTATGCTTCTCTGTTTACTTCCTCCAAGAAGAAGTCTGATTTCAGGGAGACTTACTCTTGCAGGTCACTTCCTCTGGGAAGGAATTGATTTGTTTGAATACATGTTTGTTTGTTTCATGCTTTGCTTTGTAATCAATTTGCATTTGTAACTTCGATATTGGATGATGTACGTTTCTACTCTTCTGTCGCAATTAGCATAACCATGTTTGCATCCAGTGTATTAAAACTTGTGGAGTAAATTGTCGTATTGGGCCAAGAGGATGTGTGTATGTTAGTTAGCATCAGTTATATAAAGTTGTCCAAACGCAGACAGACAGATTTGCACAAACAACTTGCATAAAGCCTATTTCCCAAATCGTTGCAACTCCTGCTAAACAGTGCTCTTGTTGGCTTAACCGTGCCTCTCTTTTAAGCACCTGTGAAAGATCAGTCCTTTCATGAGGAAAAGAAAATGAAATAGAGGGATGTATAGTAGGGATCAAGATAGTAGTACGAGAGCGTTGTTGTCTATCAATTGTTTCAAAATGAGCCGTGACCACTGCAGGAAACCCTGTGTTATCCAGAACTCCCTGTTGTCTATCATTCTTCTCTCCATGTTCCATTTATGTTTAAACCCTGTTCTGATGAATCTACCAAGGGGAGACACTCACCGTCACTAAGCCAGCAACAAACGCACCGCCGTTGAATGTTCCAATGTCTTTTGGAATCGATATGAACCTACAGTTTTCACATTTTTCATCACTTGTCTTAGTTTAAACAGTTGTGTTAAACTAGAGCAATCTAAAACCTGTTGACGAGAAGCTCCTTTTCACTGATCATGTACTCATCTTCATGTTCAGATGTTCTGTTCCTTTCTCAAGTGAATCAGCTACCTAATGGGAAGTTCGTTGATGGCTATTTAGGATCCAAAACAGGTATGTCTATATTAAAACTCGACACAACTAATCATCCGAAACAACACCTTCCGCACGGTGCTGTGGACCAAAGATAATCTGCTGTTTTTAAATATTTGCTGATGAATGTAGAAAGAAAGCGTTATTTTATTATTTATTTGGAATTTCAATTTTAATAATTCCAGATTTCTTTATGGATTTTGGGCTATAAATAAGGCCCTAGCGATGAGATTAGAAAGGGGCCGAGACTACTTCCTCTTCATCAGAAGCCCTTATAAACTTCACCACCGTCTCTCTCGTGCTTCTTCACTCGAATCAATCAGCCTCCTCCAATGGACGAAGACGATGAGTTCGGAGATCTCTACTCCGACGTGTTCCAACCTCCCCCCGTTCTCCCCCCTCCTCAACCTCCTCTCCGTTCAATCGATCTCAACCTCCGATCCCAAGATCAAGACGATGAGCCAGAAGAACCTAATCCAGCTCCCGTCTCTAGGGTTTCCGCCACCACCACCGCCGCCGCCTCCAAATTACCTCCCGCTCTCTCTCACGTCCCCAATCGCGATGCCGGCGGCGACGATAAGGACATGACCTTCGACATCGAAGAGCCAGATTCCACGCCTGCGATTCCTGGATTGGCCATAGATCGAGGCGTCACGACAACAACAATTGAGGAAGCTGGCGATGGAGGAGGAGATGATTGGGATAGCGACAGTGAAGACGATCTACAGATAGTGTTGAACGACAACAACAACGTCATGATGGGAGGAGGAGGAGGAGGCGACAACAGAAGATCAAGGATGGGAGACAACGAAGCTGACGATGACGACGACGATGATGATGATGATGAAGAGCCGCTTGTTATAGTTACCGACACGGATCAGAACCAACCTATGGAGGATCATCAGCTCTGGGGAGGAGACGACGGTCTGATGCAAGGAGGAGGAGAAGGAGATGGCGGAAAAGATGGAGGGGGAGAAGCTGTCAAGGGTAGTGGGCCTGTTGGGCCGGCCAAAGCTGGGTATAGCAGTCATGGGTATCATCCCTTTCATTCTCAGTTTAAGGTCAGTGTCCAATGTTGTCACTGGTTAGATTACTTGGTGATCTGGTTGGTTCTTGTAGTGGAAAAGCTTTATTTTTTCTTAAATTATGAACCTTTGTACTTGTATATAAACCTGAATACTAATGCAGAGTATGTTGATCAGACAAGCTTCTGTTTTTTTATAAACCAAATCCAGAGTATGTTTGGTCATAAAAAAAAAGAACGTTATCACTTTCCTCTTTGAGAAGGACATTAATAGGAACAACATCTAATGGATCCTAACTAACATTAAGAAGCCAGCATCCGCTCAAAGATTTCATATTTTCGTTTGGATTAACGCTGAGAAAATAAATAAGGGCTTGGGGTTGATGGACTTGACAAATGATTATATTTCTCTTGCAGTATGTAAGACCGGGGGCAGCTCCCGTTCCTGGAGGTGCTGCTGGGACCTCCTCAGGTCAAGTTCGTCCACCCGCCAACCTTGGTGGTCCTATGGCTGGTCGTGGCAGAGGAGATTGGCGTCCTATGGGAATGAGGAATACTTCTGTTCCACAGAAAGGCTACCACCAGCCTTGGGGTAGTAATACAGCTGGGAGGGGACTTGACTTCACTCTTCCTTCGCACAAGTACATTTTTTTTTCTTTTCGGAACTGTGGGGATTTTAGTAGTGGAGAGGATCATGTCATTACTTTTGCCTATCAGTCTTATATACTTTTCTTTCTTCCCGCCATACATCTAAATGGAAGCACCAAGCTTTGATTCGTACTGACTTGCGTTTCTTTTAATTGATGTCTACCGTTATGTATTTAGGACGATATTCGAGGTGGACATAGAGACTTTTGAGGAAAAGCCCTGGAGATATCAAGGAGTTGATATCACAGACTACTTCAACTTTGGACTGAATGAGGAGACCTGGATAGACTATTGCAAACAGCTGGTATTTAAATAGCTGTGATTCATATCTTTTACATTTTAGCGGATGAAGAGTGCTAAGAGGAACTTCTTTGAATTCTATACAGGATCAACGCCGTATAGAGACTACGATGCAAAGCAGAATACGTGTTTATGAGAGTGGTCGAACAGATCAGGTATACTGGATTTTGGCTTATAGCATGGCATTTAAGAGCTGATTATTCTTCGATACAAATGGGTGATATTTGATTCCTAATCATTCCCTTGTATAATGATAGGGTTATGATCCCGATCTGCCCCCTGAGTTAGCTGCAGCAACAGGGGCGCAAGGTGTTCCCGTTGATTCTTCAAATATAGTGAAGGTAGAAACTGCTCAAGGTGATTCAGCTAAAGTACCAGCTCATGTTCGACCTGCACTGGTATGTTTCCTACTACCTTTACTCTCATGTAAAGTAGCATCGTCTATATGTGGTTCGCTATATTGTATATCACAGCTGAAACGTCGTGGCTATACATTTTTCTTGTTACTATCTAAAGCTTGAGAGTATCGAATGATTTTTTTTTTTTTTGGTTATTTCAGCCCCCTGGAAGACCAATACCTGTGGAGACTGGTTCTGGTGAGCGTCAGCCATCCGCTGATACACGTGCTCCCCGAATGCGTGATCTAGATGCTATCATTGAGGTTGGACATGTCTCAATTCTCTCTTTATTTTGGCTTTACTGTATGCATCGTTGCATGATATACTGTCTGCTACTGACTGAAATCGATTTTGCTGCCAGATTGTATGTCAGGATTCACACGAGGATGCGCCTTCGGGTGAAAATGACACAGAACAAGCTGTTAGTAGCCTTCCTGGAGAAAATGTTCTAGTTGAGGACGTTAACAGCAGGAGACCAGATAGGGAATCTGCTGAACGAAGTCCTATCCAGGATGAACCACGTAACAGGCTTCCCAAAAAGCAAGACGATGAGATCTCTAGAAGCACTGGTAGTGGCCAGAGTTTTCGTTCGTCGTCTCCTGTTGGAGACAGAGGCACTATGTCACCAAGTATTGATCGTGAAGATATGGGAGGTGTAGCTGGCAAAGATGCTGAGATGGAAGAGGAACCGAAAACGAGTTCTGCAGTTCAAGAAGATGATGGAGGGGAATCAAAGACAGAGAGAAGTAGTGGAGACAGCAAAGCAAGATCTGGAAGTCGCAGAGATCATCAGCAATTGAAGGATAGTGCAGAACAGGAAGTTATTCAAAATAAGCATTATACTCGACCAGCTAGCAGTAAGAAACATCACGATAACAGTGCACCGCATCAGAGCAGAAAGAATCAAGACAGAGGGAAAGAAATGGAAAGAACTCGAGCAGCGAGCAAAGGTGGTAGGGAGTACTCAAATCCTCATACGGACGTTGATTACTCAATTGCAAGGGGTGACGATTATGATAGAAGGAAAGAGCGAGATGTTGATGGGGGTTTCTGGCGCAAGAAAGAGGATGACCCATTTAGTAGAAGAGGTGGGGATGAAGGGTTTAGAAAAAGGGATCGTGAAGAGGATATGGGCTCTAAGCAGAGGGGTAAAATGAGAGAGAGTGACATACGCAACAAAGATGACCATGTTCCATTGAGAAAGCATATGGATGATGGTGGTTTAAGAAATAGTTATGAACTGGATGATCACATGGGCAAGAGGAGGAAGGATGAAGAATACTTGAGAAGAAACCGCTCGGAAAAGAATGAAATCTCATACGGTCAAAGAGAATCAACCAGCCGGCTGAAACGAGAACGGGGAGATAGGTTGGACCATCAAAAGAGAGATGTTCAACATAAAAGCAGAGATGATTTTGATGACCACAGTTCTCTCAGGCACAGAGATGATTTCCATATGCAGAGAGATGGAAATGACAGGTCCAGAGAGCGTGAGGGTATGGATAAAATGAAACTAATTCAGGAGGATGGCTTATCAGCACGAGGAAGAGAGAGGCAGGTACCTACAAGGGGTCATAGAGGCTCAGAAGACCGATCATCGATGATGAAGGATGATTATAAAACTTCTGACAAAGAGCATCTCACAAAAGATACAACACGGCATAGTAAACAGACGAAGAGAAGGGAATATCATGGTGAAGAAAGTTCTCATCATAGAGGACACGGAGACTTCTCTGCACGCACAGATGAGGCTGTTAACAATGAGAAAATACCAAGGCAGGAGAGGACGAGTGCTAAAAGTGACAATGTTATTAATTCTTTGGACGGCCAGCAATTGCAAGACAGAAAACACAAAGATTCCAGACGAAAGACTAAAGAACATCGAGAGGGTGCAGATTCAGTGAGGAGCAAGCAAGGAGAAGAAAATGGCAGTTCCGAAGTGACGGTATGCCCTATCAGCCTATAAACTTATTTTTATTAGTCTCATCCAAGTTTTATATACTTAACCTAACATGGTTATCGTGAATACAGTAGATCTTGCGAAGTATTTTGTTCCGTGACTACCTAATAATATATCTCTTGGTGTGGTCACTTCTAATATACCTCACGGGTCAGTACTGATGTTTCTTTCATGCCTTCCAGGGCTCAAAAAGTAAAAACGAAGCAAGGAATCATAGGAGTGAGATCCCACAGCAGCTTAATGCCACCAAAAGACACAAGGAGGATGCTTCATCTGGTGATGAGCTACAAGATTCAAAGAGAGGTCGTACGAAATTGGAGCGTTGGGCAAGCCACAAAGAGAGTGATGATGCTGTCACTGTCAAGGCATCATCCACTTCTTCAAAACTTCAAGAGAAGGAAAAAGGCACTAATGGCCGAGTTAGCGAACCTGTCCGTTGCTCTATTGACAAGAATCGGGATGTAACTGAAGAGAAAAGTGGCCATGACCTTCCAGAGACCAAAGATAGAAGCGAGAAGGGACCTCAAGGAGATCGGCACTTGGACACGGTTGAGAAACTCAAGAAACGTAGTGAGCGGTTCAAACTTCCAATGCCGACGGAGAAAGATACCACGGGAGTAAAGAAAATGGAGTCTGAGACGCTGCCCTCTGCAAAAATTGAAGGCCCTGTGGATTCAGAGGTGAAAGCAGAGAGGCCAGCAAGGAAAAGAAGGTGGACTAGTAGCTGAGAGTCTGGCTCTCTGTGGCTGGATCGAGGGATTACCTAGCTTCTTATACGTAAACGGATGGCATGAGATTCTCGCATCCCACGGAGCAGTTGTGCCCGTGGAGGATCAAGTTCCATGAAGATTAATTTTAAGAGATTATGAAGAGAGTGTGTGAGGAGCTATGTTGTGTAAGAATAGGGAGGGAATACGCATAATGATTTTACCTTGAGAGAATAACTCTTTGTAGTAGTTGATGTAACTTTTGTCAAAGATTATTTGGTCTGTCTTTTAGTTTTGTTACCATACTAAGCGCCTCGAGAGAGAGCGAGGATATTTATAAAGTACTCAAGGCATTGTATTTTACTGTAGTAATTTTGTTACTGTTTATGTAAACAACCTTTTGAACACTTGATCATTTGTGTTTGCATTTTTCCAGGTTTATTATGAGGAGACAGCAACAACTACATGAAAGTAGAGACGGCTTGGTTGTGAAAGAGGTTCGTAAATAGAATACGAGTTATTATCGCATTTCAAAATCTCTACCAAAATCAAACATTCCTATGACAAACAATCAAAGTTTCTTTAGAGCTTTGATCTATAGTAGTAATAAATCACTGTTTTGCTACATATATTTGGTTAAAATGAGTAAAACGTAAATAGCTCAATTTGTGTCAGTTTAGCATATGCTGAGGGCATACATGTTACAACGTATGAAGTTATATGGTGTGATTAAATCTTTATTCAGTGGCAAAGAGGAGTCCCATAGCCAGTATTGCCAGCAAGGAAAGGCACAGATTAGCAGTGGTGGCGATAGATCCAGATTTACCAGGGGCATTTGGCGGAGCTCCAGTTGCATTGTGGGAGGCCAGTTTTGCAACGGGAGGCAGAGGAGGATCAATCACGTCTTTGGCGTCAAGAGGCGGGCTTGGGGCAACAGCTGGTGGCTGTGCTTCCTTTTCAGCCACGGAGATAAGAGAGCCAGCCTCTGCAGGTAAGATGGCATAGGGCTGCTCTTTGTTTAAATCTGAGCATGGACTCCCTGCATTTGCATCAAATATATATTATCAGTCTTATCTTGGTTATGTCAAATACTGTTCTTTCATGATCTTGTTGAGGTTTAGAACTTACTTAAGTATCTGGTGGCAGTGGCAGGGAACTCCGTGATGACTCCATCAACAAGGTTCCCTGCAATGAATGTGGCAAACTCTATCGTAGGATCAGAGAAGTAGTCGAACGCTATGGAGATATACTCGTTCCTTAGCACCGAGACATAAACAGAGATATTCGCCTTGTGCATTTCCTCCACTACGTTGGTCTTCCCTGCGGCAAAGCTTCCGGAGATGGTGACGAGAGAACTTCTCAAGATATTGACAGCATCTGCATGCTTCTTGATTTCGTCAACGGATGGCTTGGGAGCATCTCCTATTTCCTTGTCGATGCTCAAGACTCTAGTGTAGGGAGGGACAGCCTCAAAACCACCCAGAACTGAACTGTCATCTGACTGAATCAATACCTTTTGGGTTGATTGCTTGTCGAGTGTGGATTTGGTCAGAGCGGACTTGACTGCGTCCACGATTCCTAACCCTTTCTTTGATGCTAAATAAGCAGCATTCTGTCAAAAGAACAAGGCGTTAGTGGTGATGCTTTGAGTAAGTTAAAGGAGTTGTAATAATTTTTAAAAAGGGCATATGCCTGGATGTTGATAAGAACTCCAGTGACAGCCTTTTCTTTGCTGAACTTAAGGAAGTCATCAAGAGTTACGAACTTCCCGACATTCTTGTTTGCTGGGTTTCTCGGGAGCCCAACCTTAGCTAAGAAGGGGCTCTGGATTTGAGCTGTAGGCAGAGAGAGACATCCCAAATGTCAGTAATTTAGTTTCAGAAAACTTTAAGAAAAGGAATCAGTTTATTACGCTTGAGAGACTGGATCTCAGCCCAAGTGAGATCAAAAGAGAAAACGCCGTTGGTAGGCTGGATTTCAGGAACGCTGGTGGCTCGGGACATGAACATGGTCATGGCTGTGGTGCTTTGTGTGAGGTCTGCGGAATCATGGCAGAAAGCTATTCCATCTTTGGACATCTGAACAGAACAGTCGATCACATCTGCTCCATCGTCCACTGCTTTTTGATAAGCCAGGTCGGTGCAGCCTGGATAATCTCCACTTGCTCCATTGTGAGTTATGACCAACGCATGGCCTGCTTTGGGGAGATTTCCCTTTTGGTGAGAAAAGCAAGCTGCAAGAATACATACACGTAAGGGCGTGAGCTTCTCTCATATTAATCAAGTTTTTGAGTAGACACATAAATATGTATGAGGATGAGTGGATAGCAAGTCAACTCACTGATGGCTTGTGATGCTGTTGGCGGGAAATCGGTGATGACGCCATCAACAGAGAACTGGCCATTGTCCACAAACTGGAGATACTCAGCAGAAGGATCATAGCTGTAGTTATAGCTGGCAGGCATATCATTGGCAAAACCAGAAGCGTAAACCTCTAGACCGGCCTTGTGGGCATCAGCCACAAGGGTGGAGGCGGGCTTAAGGTACTTGGTCGTGTCAACGGGCCATATGTAGCTTTTGGGGACGAGAACGCCTGAAGCAAATGCCTTGATGGCTGCAAGGTTCTGCAGAATCTCGCTGTACTTTTTGCTGGTGGTGGGTTCAATTGCTTCGGGGTCTTTGAACTCGAATATGAGTTTTGTCTTAGACATGACTGCATCTTTCCCGATGCTCTTCAGGAAACCTATCTCCGGAGATGAGATGAAAGTAAAGCCACGGAATCGCAGGCTTCTCAGGTACTCGGCTGCGCTCAGTTTGTGTTCTATGTAGAATGCGTCGTTCTGCACATTTGTGTTGTTTCTTTTAGTGAACCCTTCAGAGGTTGGTTTCTTATATTATTTTTTCAAAGAGAGTAAGAAGACAAACCGGAACGCTCAACCAGAACTTGGGAGGCTTGGTTCCCATGACGTCTTCCACGGCGGAAATAGGCATCTGGCCGTCAAAAATGCTGGGCCGGGAGTAGATGTTCTGGACCACTGCTCAACAAGACACAAAACATGAAAAATGGCGGTGGTGATGGTGGGAAGGATGAATGGGAAGAAAGAGAGGAGCATGACATACAAGAGACATTGGAGAAGATGGTGTCAGCAGAATAGTCAAGGGCAAACCATCCTTTAAGGTCTTGACCATTGACCTTGTAGGTCTTCTGACCTTTGGGGAAGAGGGTGGAGATGGTGGTTGCATTGTCAAGCCTGATGTCAGACAAGCAAATGCCAACACCGTCCTTTGTCATCTGAAGGTTGCAGAATATTGTGACGCCAGGGGAGCTGGTGCTAATAGCCAAGTCATTTGCGAGGGCGCTTGACTCTGGGAAAAGACCCGAGAAGCCGCCTTTGGCCACAACCGCAGGTTCTTGACCTGCAAAGGACAAACAAAGAAAATATAGCTCTCTTGTTATCATCTAATCATGTGTGATATTTTTTTATTCGACTATCTTTAAAAGTTCATTTCAATATATAAAATAATATGTCAAAAGATTGTTATTTTTACCAGTGTTGAATACATCACAAATATCTTTGTAAATCAATGATTAATTAATTAATTCAAAATTTAACTAAATAAGAATATTGTTTGCATATTTTTGTATTTACTTTTAATTTAATTATAAATATATTATTTTAACCACAAAATATATTTCTTTTCTCTGTACACAATCTTATAAAAATTGCTTTACATTATATTCTATAAATATTACAATCAGTTCTCATAAAATTAAATTGAAATTTCATCACTTTATTTTAAAAGTAAATATGGATATTGTTAGTATATATAAATAATCTAATATTATACCAGAATAATAACATTCACGTTACAAATATTTATAAAAATTTCTTTTGCTAACTTAATTTATAAAAACAAATTAATACTGTTAAATTAAGTAACATTTTATATACAATTTCATGTTTACCATAAATAAACATGGATTTTATAATATTACCATTTATGACAAAATGTATATTAAAATAATATTGCGCTCATAAAGTGCGGATCATAAGCTAATGGATTTTTAAAAACAAACAAACATTATGTCTTGACCAAGAAAAAACAAACAACACATGTTATTGTGAATAATATGGACAGTTTCATAGTATATACAGCAAGAAACAAAAAAAAAGAAAGAACATGTTTTACGTGAAAGGATGCATACCGTTAAGGGTGAGCCATTTTTTGGCAGGAGCAGCCGCGGCAGCAGCAGGAGACTTGGGAGCCGCAACACAAGAGTGTATGAAAAGGGAGAAAAGAATTAAAAACCTCAGCATCTTTATTTAAATAGATTGATCCTGCATGTTGTGTGTACGTACGTACCCCAAATGAAAAAGGAAAAACAAAGTCAGATTACATATAGAATGCAGAATTGATATCATACAATTTAGAAAAAGAAGTTAAGCTGAAAGGAGATTTCTTACAGTGAATAAAAGAACATTAAAATCGATCTCTTCTTCTTCTGCCTGTGTTTCCTCTCGTTATGTTTTGAGAAAGGAAAAGAAGAGAGGAAGAGATGGTGAAAGAAAATGGGTTAATTTAATGGGGATGAAAAAAAAATTACTTTCCCATATTCCATTTATTATGCCTATTTATTTCCCTTTCTATTTTTATCTCTTTTTCTCCTCCATTCCCTTCATAACCGCTTTTATGTTTTTTTCTATTTTTATTTATTTGCTTACATAATATTTTATAAATTAAATAACCACCCTCAAATTTTTCAAAAATTAAATGTTAGTAGACTTTGGACTAAACTACGATATTAATTTTCATAGACATTTATGTTGTAGAACATGGATTTTTTATCTTATAGGATTAGGAATATGATTCTGGATGTAGATATATCTCATAAAAAAAGAAGGGTATATAAATAAAAGAATATTAATGAGATCGCGCTTGGTTCCGACACCTCTTAACTTTTCTTTGTTTTGTTTTTTAATTACCACCGGAACTTAGCTTTTCCAGGTTCCAACGCATCTCCTCCTCCGTCTCCTCGCTTCCTCGTCACGCTAACCTTTCGATCCACCGAGAGCTATGAAGATCACCGCCTTGCTCGTTCTCAAGGCCGCCCCCGAAGCCTCGGATCCCGTCATCCTCGCGAACGCTTCCGACGTCTCTCACTTCGGCTATTTCCAGCGATCTAGCGTCAAGGAGTTCGTCGTCTTCGTCGGCCGCACCGTCGCTAGCCGAACACCTCCTTCCCAGCGCCAGTCCGTCCAGCACGAAGGTTCCCTCCTCTCTCTCTCTCTTCTTCTTCTAGATCTCTCCTCTTTTTTTTCTCTCTCGGATCTATATGATTAGGATTTTGCGATTGCGATTAATTAGGGTTTGGTTGTTGATTAATTAGAGTACAAGGTTCACGCTTACAATAGGAATGGGCTTTGTGCGGTGGGATTCATGGACGATCATTATCCTGTTCGAAGTGCCTTTTCTCTTCTCAATCAGGTCTGCTCTCATTTGTTTCAATCTTCTGAGGGAGAGAAGATACGGTTTTGCTTGACATTCGATTTATTTTGTGTCTGTTTGTTCTCAGGTGATAGATGAGTACCAGAAGAGTTTTGGTGAGACGTGGAGGTCTGCTAAAGAAGACTCCGCTCAGCCTTGGCCTTACTTAGCCGAAGCTCTTACCAAGTTTCAGGTTCTTTTTTTTTTCTTTTAGTTGTGCAATTGCGTTATCTCATTCTTTCCCCTGTCGAAGTGGTCTATAAAAACTGTAGGTATTAACTCAATTAGGTGGATAAGAAAGAATCCAACTTTACTGATTCCTTATGAATTATAACCAAGTTGGGTTTCGTTAGTCATTTGGTCTTAAGTGTTTCTGCTCTTTGTGATCTTCAGGACCCAGCGGAGGCTGATAAGCTGTTGAAAATCCAGAGAGAGTTGGATGAGACCAAGATTATCCTTGTAAGTGCCCCACACTCTCTTTGCTCTCTTTTTCAAGTTCTGGTAGACACAGACGGACATAGTGGTCAAATATGCATAAATGCTGTCCCCAAATAATATGATGTTCTGTAAACTGAGATCCGTTTCTTCTGTGACTTCAACACAAGAATGTTTTGCAGATAGGAATATATGTTTTTTCGTCTCCATAAAACTGAATATATGTTATGTATTGCAGCATAAGACCATTGATAGCGTTCTAGCCCGTGGTGAGAAGCTGGACAGCCTAGTTGAGAAGAGCTCTGATTTGAGCATGGCATCGCAGGTAACCAACCTTCTACTCTCCCATTCTAGCTTTACATTGCTTTCCTTTTTCCACTGTATTGGTCTCTGTGCATAACACGGTCTTAAAGGGAGCGAACTTGAAAGTGTTGTAAATAAACAGCTGTTACATGTTATGAATAGAGAGGACTTATGTGGATATTTCTGAGCTAAGAGAACTCGTGTTTTTTTTGTTTGGATGATGAAACAGATGTTTTACAAGCAAGCGAAGAAAACAAATTCATGCTGTACTATTCTGTAGAACTCTGGATGTCCTTGGGTATATAATCAACCGAAAACTGTTGCTGGGGTGCGACGCTGTTTTTCACTTTATATGTTATTTTGATTCCGTTTCTCTAGTTTGCATGCACTTTGCTATTCCATAAGACTCGAGCCGTGTGGTGTGCTTTTGCTTATATTTTCTTATCCTAACAACATTATCACATCCTTTTCTTCAATTAGTTCGTACTCAAGTGTCAGATAGATTATAGATGACTCTGTTACTACTGCAAACAGATTTTAAGATGTTGAAAATAAACAAAAGCAGAACAATGGTCACTAAAGTAATCAAAAGGGGTACTATATCACAAAGACAAATGAAGTAAAAGTAGGTGAAAGAAGTCTTCTTCTGCGTTCATGTAATATCTATTTGCCGAAGATAGATTTGAGCCACCAAACACCCTTGGTGTCATCAGGAGCAGTGTTGGACTCAGGTGGTGTGTCACTCTGAGGGGTCTTATGAAGCTTGCTAACATCATACCCTTCCTCCACCGCCTTCTCCACAAGCTGCTTGTAAGTCTCTTCCTCCACATGCGCGGTCCTGCTCAGTATCTACACCACCCACGCAATCAATCAATGTCAATCTTTAGCTTCTTCTATGTATCATTAGTCATAAAGAGAAAAGGGCAAAAAGACATACCCAGAGATAACTCCTTGAAGGCTGTCCGACGACGGCGTGCTGGTACTCAGGATCAACATACAACACCCAGTAATCCCCCGTGACGGGAATGATGGGAAGGAAAGGAGGAACAAAGAACTTGACTTTAAGCTTGGCCTCATCGCTCTTGGGATCAGCTTTGTAAGCCGAGCCTTGGATGAAACCTCTCTTGCCTCCGTCCCACGTCTCGTTCAAGACGTGCACCGTGCCGTCGGGGTTAAGGGTGTAGGTGGCACGTGTGTCTGCACCGTTCTTGGGCTGGAACCTGGAAGGGAAAGAAGCGATCTCGTACCAACGGCCCATGTATCTCTCCAAGTCGAGTCCCTTCACAACGTTCATCTCTTTCTTCTCCGTCATCTTGCTTGCGATTTAGATATTTTTCAGGTTTGGTAGGATAAGAAAAAGGGATTCTGTTTGTGCTTTTATATAGGAAAATAGGAAAAAAAATAAGGAAGGAGATTTCCGTGAGAGGAGAGGGTGACACGTGGGAAGCGTGTAGGGTAGCTGGTTCTGGTAACGTCTACGAGTTACAAATGTGTAATAGGAAGGATGCAACTGTCAGTTTCTCTTTTCTTCGGTTCTGTCTGTGGGAGAGAATACAAATACAATGGGACCCATGTTCTAAAATGCGGCCGCCGAGACCGATTATACGGCGGTTAAGCGTTCGGCGGTCTGTGGCCGCGGGGAGTTGGCACAAATCGGTAACAAAATCGGAAATAACGAATTAAATATCGATTCTTAGCATTTTAAGCTTCGTAATGGAACAATATACTTCAAACCTTTTAAATTAATGCAAAAACCATGAAAAACGAGGGTTAAATTGAGTTTCGATGGATATAAATTGAATGGCTGCCATGTTTACAGTTTCTGAAACCGTGAGAAGCCCTTGGAGAAGACGATTCAAAAATTACAACTTTACCCTAACTTAATAAATGAAAGAAAAAGGAGTGGAAAATGCAAAAAAGTCAATTGAACCCTGCCTACAAAGTGGAAACAAACGTTTATAACCACTGGACTACCATAATCAACTCTGTATGTCCCACCAAATAGATATAAATAACATATATACGCAAAATCTATCACAAAACTAATCGCCGATTACGCCCCGTATAATCTCCGTTTAATTCATTCGGCGCTAGGCCCGGGACAGCCGCACGCGTTACGCCTAGCGTAGTTTCGAACATGGAATGGGACACACGTTCACACTTTGATTCGATTTTCTTTTGCCTTTTAGGCCCTACCACCAATAATGTTCACATCGAATTGTAGATTTGAAAGTTTAAATGCAATTTTCAGTTTTAACAAGTATTTTTCTTAAGCCAATGTTAAAAAAAAACATGTTTTTCTTTGGAAAGAAATCAGCAGGAAATTAATTCATTATATAGGTGTTTGCCGCAATTTTGAAGGTGATTATATTATATGAACAAATATATTTTATCTTTACATAGTTATAATTTTTGAATAACAATTAAAAATTCAAATTTTAATTTCAGATAGTTATGTTTCTCTTTGGAAAGAAATCAGTAGAAAATACTCAGAAAAAATCGGTTCTCTTTTGGTTCCGGTTATGGTTTGGGTAGTTCTGGTAAAATATTGGTTAATTAGGGTAAAATATCAAATAATTAGGATGATTTAGAAAAAGATTCAGAAATTTCTAAATACTTTTGGATATTCGGATAAAACTATCAGGATATTTCGAATACTTTCGGGTAGTTCAGATACTTTTATAATAATTTAGTTATTCTCAAACAGTTTTTGGTACTTTTAATAAATTTTTAAATTATAAATATATATTTACTTATTCTATATGTATATATAATATTATTTTATTTTCGGGTATCCATTCGTTTCCAGTTTAATTCGGTTATTTCAGATATAGAAATATAGGAACCATTCGGGTATTTGAGGGTTTCTGGTCCATTTCTGATTTCAGGTATTTTGTTTGATTCTGATTTTGTTTTTAGGTTCCAGGTTTTTTTTTCCACACCTAATTACTTGTAATATGTTTCAATAAATAAATTAATATTAAAAATATATATTTAAGAGAAAAAAATATTGTGGAATTTTCATATGCCATTATAAAAGGAATACATTAAAACATCTATAAATTAATAAAGTTGGGACTTTGAAATTTTATTTTTATAGAGATATTAATTTACAAAATTTCTTTATCTAGATTTTTTTCTATTTTTAAATATTTTTATTTATAAAAAAGAAAATATTTTATTTTACCGTATGTACATTATTTAAATTTTAGAAATTTGACTTTCATATTGTTTTATTATCTTATTTTGTGTATATTTTTATGTTTCATAGAATTGTTAAGTCGTTTTCGGAACAATTTTACTAAATATTATCAAAATATAATAAAATTTTAAGAAAAGTAAAAGAGTTTTCATTTGAATATAATATCTAGCTTGTACTTATATAAGAATTATATAGATAGATTATTAATTTATGATTTTAAAGGGATTATATATTTACATAGAAGTTTTAAAAATACTATTATCTTATTATTTTATCGATTTGTGTTATATTTAACACCGCTCCAACTTGGGACCGGTAAAATTTATTAATTTATGGAGATTATTAATTTATCGAGTATTAATTTTATAGATGTTCTACTGTATTATGATACTACAATTAACAAAATATATATTGCCTTTCTCTATCGAGATCAAAGTTCAAAAAGATTACATATTTGAAATCAAATTAATGAGAACCAAGTAGTTAACCGGAAATGTTTAAAATAAGTAGTTAAGCGAAGTGTATACCAGTGTAGAACTAGATTGGGACATTTAAATATCTTTAGTAGTAGTTAACCAAAGACTGAAGAATCGAAAAGCAGAGTATTTTGATCCAAAAAAAACAGAGGCGAATAAAGGGTTTTGCGCCTAAACCCTAAACTTTGGTTTCTTGAAAAGTCGACCACACTTCAATCTTTTTGTTTGCGCTAGTAAGTTCGAGACTTAATCCTTCTATTTTCTTGATTAAAGTCATATAAGATTTTGACTTGTATACCCTGATACTCTATAGAGCAGTGGCAGAGCTAAATATTAGTTTTACATGGGTCATTTATCCATATTACATTAACTAAAAAGGTATGTATGGGTTTTGAACACAAGTCATGGGGTCATTAAGAAAGTAATTTACCAAATCACCACACAAGTAGGTAAGTAAGTTAATTTTTATAAATTCCATATGGGTCAGATGACCCCCCTCACATCAAGGTGGCTCCGCCACTGCTATAAAGTGATTTCCGAAGGCAACAAACCTTTGTAGGATCAGAAGATTTAAAGTCAGGTGGTAAGTGCATATAGATTTCTTCGTGAAGATATTTGACCAAAAAAAAAGATTTTTTTTTAGAAGATTCCATGTAAGGACACATTATAAACAACCATTTAATGTATTACAATTGTTTAGCTGCTGCAATTTAAAAAAAAAAACTAAATCTTGATCCGCACAACTGTGCGGATGCATGTTTTACAATATATATTTATTATATATAAATTTTAGAAATTTAAAATTTTAAGGTTTCAGTTTTACTATTTATATTGTTTATGCTACGTATTTTATATCGTGTAATAGGAGCGTCCGTAAAATAATGCAAACCGTAATAACTGTATTAAGAATTTTACAAATATATATACTTTATGTAATTTATTATTTTTAACTTTATAATAATGTATTATTCTTAAATACACAGAATAACTCATGAGTGAGTAACTTATATAATTATAATGTATTGTTAAATTATATATCTTATAATTAAAGAACTTTTGGGGAAAATATTTAAAATATATGAAAACAGAAAGAAACAATACGCAATATATATTATATAGATTACATTTTGTTCTTTATTTATTAAAAACCCTTAAATTGAAACTATAATTCTAATAATTTTTTTAACAAATTAACAACAATCATAGAAAACCTAAGAATAAATATTAATTGTATTTTGGACCATAATGATCTAGGATTCATGTTAAGCCCATTATTTTTTTAGTATGATGTTATCTATGTTTCCAAACAACATTATATTTTTTTACTACTATCTTTGTTTCCAAACAACTCTAAAATGTATTTCAGCTTTAATAAGATAGATCTTACTGTTGACATTTTTAGAAATTGACGCGGAAGTTTTCTAAAATCTGTTTAACTAGAGATTTTTTCTCAGAGAAAACTGAAGTATAAATTAAACGATGTCATATATAGATATATATGAGAAAATATTTCTATCGATAAAATAATAAAAAGTGTCAAATATATATATATATGTACTAGATGGTGGCCCGCACACTTGTGCGGATTAATATATATATATATATATATATATATATATATATATATATATATATATATCAAACTAATTCAATTTTTAATATTTTTTAAAATTCCAATCTAAATTATTTAATTAGTATCAAATATTAAATTAATCAGAAAATATAATTTTTGTTATTACACATGTAAACCATATCATTATCATCATAATAATCTAATAAAATTTTATTAATACCTTAAAATAATATAAAAGATAATCTATAAAAGAAACCATTAGGAATTATCAGTGAAGTTTATGAAAATCAAACACTTCTTCATCAAAATCTTAATTATATTTTATATATTAATTTTCTCTTCATATGAGTTTATAATGACACATATTAATAAAATTTATAATAATGAAATACATATTTTTATTTAACTAAAAATTTTAAATTATGTCTAGTAAAAGCTAGTTTTTTTTAAAAATTTAATGGCAAGAGATTGTATTTTTGACATCATCACCCTTCAATTCAAATTCGCAAAAGAAATGTCTCATGCATAATACAAAATCTTGATGTGAATGAATCGAATTACTTAGCTTTTTCTGATTGGTGAGATAATTTGATGGCATAAAAGTGAAGTGAATTTTCTTTTTAAAATATAAAAAAAAATTTAATATTGTTAAAGTAAACATCTTAATAAAGCTATAATTTATTTCCAAAATTTGATAAAACTCTTTAATAATAATTATCTTTGAATATAATGAAAATATTTATTAAATAATCACTAAAATTTTTAAAAACTAACAATTCAAAAATTTATGAATTAAAATTAATGACTAAACGTAAATAATGAAATATGACAAATAAGCTTCTAAAAATAGTAAAACATGTCAAACAAGCAAAATATCATAAAATTATGAAAAATATGAAAAGTAAGCAAAACTAAAAATATGACAAATAAATAAAATTACCAATTAAAGTTATTAAGAACATGAAAAATAAATAAAGAACCTAAATTATAGAAAATATGACAAATAATCAAAACTAAAATTATTAAAACATAAAAAATAAATAAATTACCTAAAATTATGGAATACATGACAAATAAGCAAAAAGTCTTAAAATTATGGAGAAGCTGACACGTAAGCCAAATCACTTCTCAAATAATTGTATATATAGAAGATGTATATGTATATAAGAAGTGTCAAATATACATATATATATATATATGTATATGCATATGAATACATATTTCTGTATCTTTTAGAAAAATAAAAATAAAAGGTTGTAAAAAGAAAAAAAAAGAATAAAAGAATGGAAATCCGTAAAACCCATCAAAAGGATATAACCAAAATAAAAATTTAGCAAACCAGCCAGTACAAAAGAATAAGGAACTTAGTAAACCGGTTACAGGTGCCTCTCTCGTGACTGACTCTTACTCAGTACAGTGTAGTTGGGGAACACACACATTATTCATGCGTCTTAGACTCTTTTTAGGGTTTGCTTTGAATTTTACAGAGAGAGATTGAGAAGAAAGCAAATCGGAGAAGATGAGGTTCTCGTTCGCGTCGACTGGGAAGAGCTTTGCGCACAACACTCTGAATCCTCTGGGAAAAGGTAATCACGGAACTGTTCCTCCTCCATTGATCTCTAATTGCGGCTGGAATCGAGCATTCTCTGGTGGTGCAAGTTATGAATACAGAGCTTCGAGAGATTGGTGAGTCAAAAAAAACAGAGTAATCAAAATTCTCTTTTGGTGGTGCTGGCATCATATATTCTTTCTCGGCAGGTTAACAATCTAGCAACAGGTGAAATTGTAGCTGATGGTCCAATGTATGTGACCCTTGGCTTTCAAATGCTGAATTGATGAAAAAATCATATACAAGCAATGCAGGTCCGTGTGCCATTGGTTCTGACATGTGGTCTTGTTGTCTTGCTTTCTTGTATCACGGACCTAGAGATTGTCATGTTTTCTTGTGGTCTTGTTTTGCAGGTCAAGAAGAGTGAAGATGTCCAGTTTCATCTCTTTGTTTCAAGACAGGTGCATGTTCTGATTTTAGCTCATTGATTAACTATAAACGTAAGCTCCTATGTCTCTGTATTTTGATCAAATCTTTGAAAATTTTACCATTTATGGTGATCAAGAAGAACAAAGGAAAAACAATGTTTGATTTTGTTTTAAGAATCTCTAAATAAGAAACTTGCAATGGAGGAGGAAAAGTATCAAGTTGTTTAGTTAAGTTGCTTATCAAAATAAACTCCTGAAATATTATTATTATATAATTAAGCAACCTATTATGGGTTGTTGGGATAATGATGCTCTTAACTCAGTACAGTAGTTGGGGAACACACGCATCATTCATGTGTCTTAGACTCTCTTTAGGGTTTGCTTTGAATTTTACAGAGAGAGATTGAGAAGAAAGCGAATCGGAGAAGATGAGGTTCTCGCTCGCGTCGACAGGGAAGAGCTTTGCGCACATTCTGAAATACCCTCTGGAAAGAGGTAATCACGGAACTCTTCCTCCTCCATTGATTTCTTGTTGCGGCTGGAATCGAGCTTTCTCTGGTTATGCTTACAAAAAGGAGTTAGATGATGCGGTTGCTCTGTTCAATGAGATGGTAAAGTCTCGTCCTTTCCCTTCCATCATCGAGTTCAGTAGAGTGATGAGTTCAATTGCAAAGATGAAGAAGTATGATGTGGTCATCTCCTTGGGCGAGAGGATGGAGATGTTGAGGATTAAGCATGATCGCTACACATACAGTATTTTGATTAACTGTTTCTGCCGCTCCTCTCAACTCCCTCTGGCTTTAGCTATGCTTGGCAAGATGATGAAACAGGGCCATGACCCCAATGTTGTCACGCTTAATTCGCTTCTCAATGGTTACTGTCGCCATGGGAATAAGATCTCTGAGGCTGTTGCTTTGCTTGGTCAAATGGTGGAAATGGGATATCAACCTAACACAGTCACATTTACAACCCTAATCCATGGACTTTTCTTCAACAACAGAGCTTCTGAAGCTGTGGCTTTAGTTGACCGGATGGTTGAGAAAGGATGTGCACCGACCCTGGTTACTTTTGGTGCTGTAGTAAATGGGTTATGTAAGAGAGGTGAGATTGATTTGGCTTTACTTCTGCTCGAGAAGATGGACAAGGGGAAAATCAAGGCGGATGTTGTGATCTACAATACAATTATGGATGGTCTTTGCAAATACAAACATGTGGATGATGCACTACACCTGCTCAATGACATGGAGAAGAAAGGAGTTAGGCCGGATGTTTTTACTTTCAGTGCATTGGTCGATGCCTTTGTTAAACAGGGAAAGATTCTAGAGGCTGAAAAATTGTACGAGGAGATGATTGCAAGGTCAATAGATCCTGATATTGTCACATATAGTTCATTGATCAATGGGTTTTGCATGCACGACCGCATAGAGGAGGCCAAGGAGATGTTTGATGTGATGATTAGCAAGGATTGTTACCCAAATGTAGTGACTTATAATACTCTTATACATGGATTTTGCAAGTCCAAGAGAGTAGAAAGTGGCATGGAACTTTTCCGTGAGATGTCTCAAAGAGGATTGGTTGGCAGCACCATCACTTACACCACTCTTATCCAAGGTTTCTGTCTAGTTGGAGACTGTGATAACGCTCAAGAAAATTTCAGACAAATGGCTTCTAGTGGTTTAGCTCCTGGTATACGGACGTATAACATTTTGTTGGATGGGCTTTGTAAAAACGGTAAGCTAGATAAAGCATTGGTCATATTTGAGGATCTTCAAATGAGTGCAACCGAACTCGATATCATCACATATAATATTGTCATTGAAGGGATGTTTAAAGCTGGAAAGGTGGAAGCTGGGTGGGATTTGTTTTGTAGCCTCAGCCTCAAAGGAGTGAAGCCTGACGTTGTAACCTACAATACCATGATCTCAGGCTTGTGTAATAACAGATTAAAGAATGAAGCATATGCCTTGCTGAGAAAAATGAAACAAGATGGGTCTCTCCCAGATGATCGTACCTATAATGCACTAATCAGGGCATATCTTGAAGATGGTGACAAAGCTGCATCAGCTGAATTCATCAAGGAAATGAGGAGTCGCGGGTTTGCTGGAGATGCTTCGACCATTGGTTTGGTCACTACTATGTTGCATGATGGGAGATTGGAGAAAAGCTTTCTCGACATGCTTTTTTAAACATTTGTTCCTTGGTAGAAGAAGCTTTTCTCTCCAAGAAGATCTCAGACTTGGTTTCTTATGATTATTGTTTTACTTTATGTTTGGTTCTTAGCCAGACTTCTTTTGTCAAGTTTTATTTTGACTGATTTTGTTTTAGACAGATTTATAGTTCTATGGCTCAATACGATAAACTCATTAGAACTTGGTTGCTTGCTAGTCCATGTCTGTGGTATGTTTAAATAATGATACAGTGGTACGTAGCTTAGCATTACGTTTTTGAACAATGTTTAAGCACATGAGCTAAGATGGTTGTTTAGCTACAGTGGTAACGTAGCTTAGCATTACACTTGCTCCTCTGCAACTTAGTAAACTGACATTTTACCACTGTTTGAGTTAAGATGGTTGTTTAGTAAACTGGTTGTAATGTTTGAATATTCACTTATTCTATTTTGCTAAACAACCATCTTAGCTCATGTGGTTAAGAAGAATAAATGACACTTGTGTGTGTACTAATAAGTGTGATATGGTCTCAGTTGTTTGTTTTCTTTTGCTGTTAAGCCTTTTATGTTTTATAATCAGTTTATAGTTTTTCAAAAAGAAAATTTTACTTGGGTTTGTACTTTGGAATACTATGTTCTTATCTAATGTAAAAAGTGAGTTTTCTTGAATTTTTTACTTCTCTTGATCCAATAATTATATACATATTTTATATATGAACATATCTGTATATAAATAAATTATTTTTGAAAAATGGGTGCCCCCATAAGATGGGTGTGCATTCAAATGTTTCGTGTGTTCAAGCCTATCAAAAAGTAATTCATACAGAATGAGCGAAACAATATGTTAGGCTACCAAAAGTTGGGTTAGTGACATAAAATTACGCTGAACTATTATTAAAGACAACAAAACCCTAAATAGTCTAATTGGTTTCGATCACGAGTAATCAATGTGGCTCAAATTCCTTTCCTCTTTGCACAGCGTGTCCGAAGAAGACTAGGACACTAAATCCAACGGTGGTGTGAGCACTGAGCCAAACTTCCAGATATAGTTGGTGACGCGATTGTAAAACCAAATAGAAGTAACACCATTACACCGCCATAAACTGTAAAAATGAAAATGGCTGAGACGGTAAACCGATAGATAGATAAATCCCAAGCTAGGAATCATACTGTGGATTCGAAGAATGGGTTAACAAAGGTGTAGGAGATGATCACAAATGAAGAAGGATCAACTCGAAAACCAGAATTCGTATGCGAAGCTCTTTCGTATGAACTTAGCAAGATAACTTGAGACATAAGTAATAGGATTAAGAAAGCTTTATTGATTGACTAGATATGGACCCGTGCGTTGCACGGGTTTTGATTAATATTTTAATTTCATTGTATGATTTTTATATATAGTGTGAAAATTATTTAAAGGTATAATAATTATTTTTTCACATAACATTTTGTTAGTACTCCTATTTTAACAATTATGGCGCATAAGTGAAATGAATTATTAGCAACTTTATACATAAGGTAAGAGAAAATAGCTATTCCTGAAAATGCAAATCGAACTCAACGTAAATAAATACGTAATAAAGGAAAATACAAAAAAAAATAAAATAAAAGTTGAATCAAGTCAATTGAGTTGATGACAATGTCATACACTTTCTTAAACTCTTAATTTAATGCATGTTCGTATTAATTTTCTATGTTATTCTTCTTGTTCAAACATTTTCTAATGCTTCAATGACAATTTAGTAATGTTTTGTGTTGTCATTGTAAGATCTCAAAAAAAAATTGTAAATTCGTTAACATTTATATATTTTAGTTTGTATGGTTTAATCATCTTTAAAATATCTCATGTTCTCAACTCAATATATTTCTCTATCTTTTCTCACAAAATATAATTCTATTATAAATGTGAATCTCCCCATTGTATGATTATTCTACAGAGTTTCTATATTTCATGGAAAAAAATTAATGGAGTGATATTTTTTATCTCTTTAATTATAAACAAAAATGCCATATCTCTATATTTTTTTTCTAAAAATAAAGGAATTTTATTGCATAATCACACATTGGAGCAAATTCAACTCTATATTATAATTTTTCTATTTTAGAAAAGAATATAGATATAAATATATAGGTGAATTGGAAATTATTTTTGATGTTTTATTAATATATAACATTAAGGATCAACATTTTCATCAAGCAATTAGAGGTAAAAAAATTACTAATATTTTATGCAGTTTGATACTGCTTTGATTATTGTGATATGTGTATGCTAAAAACCATATTTCTGAATCTCAATTGTGTGAATAACTGTTTATGAAAATAATGTGTAGTACATATTGTAATAAACATGACTAAGCTATAATCATTAAGAAGTGTTTGTAATTTTGTTTCTTATATGTGCTATTAAATCTTAGATATATATTTTAAAAATGGAAACAAAAATTTGTATGACTTTTACAATTTTCTTTTATTTGGATATAAAAATTGAAAATGCTATTAATTAACTATTTATATAAAAATTAGTAGGTAACACATGTCATAGTATTAAATATATAACTGACATGTGTCACGATCATGTTTATTAGTATCTTTTAAAAACTAAGTTTTATATAGTAAGATGTATTTTGGAGTCTAGTTTTTTTTTTAAATGATTATTCAGTTTTTCTTAATTTGGATCTGTAGTTATAGTAACAAAAATTTCCAGATAGTATAAAAAATTAATCTTTAAGTCAAACATGGACTACTGGGAATTTCGTAAGAAATTAGCTAACTATAGGAAAATAATTAGATTATTTTTCCACTCTCTCTGTTCGTAGAACTTTAATAAAGAACAATACTTAGATTTATTATAAAATAATCAGTTGTATTCTCAGGTTCTTATAATCCGTTTTTAAAAAACTTAAACTACTATTTTCTATATAATTATATTTTGTCGTGATTTTAAAAGGAAAATTAGAATTTATTGAAAAGGAAAATTATACTCATACAACTTATACAATTTTATCATTCTATTAAATAATTATCATTCTATTTGTTCATGTGATTTAATATAATGTTACATATCCTATAAACATTTTTGCCAATAAACTAATATTTTGTCTTCTCTGAAACTCGATTTTTTATTATAGGAAAATAATAAGTTTTTTTACAACTCTTTTTTGCGTAGAATTTTAATAAGGGAAAATTATAAATTTTTTTTTACAACTCTCTTTTGCTTAGAATCTTAATAAGGGAAAATATTTAAAATTATAATAAAATAATATTATGTATTCTCAGGTTCTTATAATTCATATTCTCAGGTTTTTATAATTATTTTTAAAAAAATAAATAATATTTTGTTTTTATAATTCATTTAAAAAAATTAAACTAATATTTTGTTGCATAATTATCTTTTTCATGATTTTTAAAAAAGCAAAATTCGAAATTATTAAAAAGGAAAATTATTTTCATATAGCTTATAGAATTTTATTTGTTTATTATTTTTTTTTAAAAAGGAAGCTTACTATTAAATAATTATAAGTATAGGATATTTATTTTTGTTAACAATATTTGCTTAAAACTTAAAAAGAAAAAATACTATAAAGTAGCTATTATAATTCTACTAGATATGGACCCGTGCGTTGCACGGGTTTTATTTGATATTTTAATTTCAAAAACATATAAAAAGAATGAAAATATTTTTAAACATTAGTTCTTGGATTTTCAGTATATATTGGTGACATTTTAATAACAATAATCTGTTTATAAATTTTGATTTGTATTTCTATTTTAATATTCATGGTGTTTTAAATAGTATATTTATATTTTATTTTTAATAAATACTTTACTTTTAATTTTTTTCAAAATAATATTATTTATAGTTAATTGAAATATATAGAACTGTGAACGCTTTATATTGTTTATATTGTGTAAGACAAATTAAAAACAACACAATTCAAAATATTAATGTTCTACATCACCAATCAATATGTTTTATTGATACTCAGCTAAATATCGAATATATTGCTAGAGAAAATATCAAATTTGTTTATATTAGCATTCATGGTGTGACTTTATAACCTCTATATAATATTTTGTGAAACATTATTGTCGCAATGTTTTTCAAATACGAAGCTCTTTAGTTGTAGTGACTCTTGATAGTTCGACATATAATTGTAAGACTGGACTTGGCAAATAGACTATTTTTTTAAGCTTGACCTTAACTCTTGTTGATAGTCATTATATAGCTCTTATAGAAAATTGAAGTCTTTTCAGTTTGAAAGGTTTAAGTCTTTTCAGTTTGAAAGATTTTCTTGCATTTGTTGTTATAAGACTTATTTTAGGAATAAAAATTCGTTTTTTCACATAACTTCCGGTTAGCATTCCAACTTCAATAATCATGTTGCATAAGCGAGTTATCAGTACCATTGTTCTATTGTAAAGTCTTTCACGTTGATTTAAACTCCTTAATAGCATAACATACTACACTTTATTTCATAGTCGATCTTTTTGATTTAAATTTCATAATAGCATGATCTATATATAACAGCAAAACCTTTTTTATATGTTGATAAAAACAAACACACATAAGTATAATAGTCCATTAACTTAGTCACAACTCATAACATCTATTTTAAGCTGGACAGAATAACCGTAAATTTTGACTCGATTCATTATTTGTTTCGATTTGAAATAAAATTCTGAATATCTGTAACTCTACGTAGCAAAGTAAATACTTCTATAAAATTAATATGAAATAATGTTTTACAATTATCTTTTGTTGTGGATATTAGAAAAGAAAAATTAGTATTAAATAAGTTATTTTACAAATCTATTTTTTCTTTAGGATTTTAAAAAGGAAATTTTCTAGAAAATTATTATTAAATAATTTTAAAAAATTAAATGTACTATTAAATACTTTTGAAATTTAATTTTTCAAAATTCGTTTGTTATTTTCTTAGTATATGTATTTTTAACCATGAGATATTCTAACACATGTTACAATATTTAAAACAATTACTCTCAAATAATATTTTGCAATTATATTTTTAAAGATTTTAAAATGTAAGATTATCTTTTCTTTATATAATAAGATAGGAAAATAGGAAAATCAATGTAACATGATAATTACGAAAATAATTATTTTAATAAGATTGAGTAGGAAAATAGGAAAATTATCTTTAGCTTTATATAATAAGATAGGAAATAGGAAAATCAATCTCAGTATATAAATGTTAAATATATTGCACACATGTCGTAATCTAAAATATATAACCGCCATGTGTCGCGATCATGTTAATTAGTAACTTTGAAAACTAAGCTTTATATAATAAGATTTGTTCATATTTTTTTAGAAGAGGAAAATTATTTTTGTATAACTTTTACAATTTTCTTTTATTTGGATATTAAAAATGAAAATACTATTAATTAACTATTTATATAAAAAATAGTAGTTAACACATGTCACGATCTTAAATATATAATTGACATGTGTCATCATCATGTTAATTAGTAACTTTGAAAACTATGCTTTATATAATAAGATTGTATGAATAATAACGTGCCCTTAGGCTACTACACACATATATATATATATATATATATATATATAATAGGAAACCAAGAGGAGATTTAACTATAAAAAAGGAAATTTTGCAAATAAAGTTAAATACTTAAAAGTAAAACTAGAAATAAGGAAATCGGATACGGAGAACCGACGTTGTGACGTATCCTGTCACAATGGCCAGCCCATTTTCACTGGCGAAATATATAAAGACCCAAACTAGATCATATTCAACGAAATCGAAGATGTCTAATCAGCGTGTGATTAGAGTTAGAGCAAGGAGGACAATAGAATGATATTGTAGTAGTATAGTTGAAATGGAAATGGGTAAAATTATGGGTCTCATGGGTGTGGTATCGAGGAAAGAGGACCGGGAGCTAGCATCGGAAAGATTGAAGAAATCACCCTCATGTACAAGCCTCGAAATTGATTGTCCTGCTATTCGGTTAGGCTGTTTCCTAATTGATTGTCCTGCTATTCGACTTCCAATTTTTCGTGTTGTCCGGTTTCTTCTTAGAAAGTTCTTTTATCTCTCACTTTCTATAGAGATTCTCAAATTTTATTTAATTAAATTTTATATTTTTATTATGTCAATCTGAAAATAAATAAAAATAGTATATATATGATTACATTTTCTGAATTATTTTTTTACTAATTTTGCATTCTCTAAAATAGTGAATAATGAGGATTATAGTCATTCTAATTCAAACCAAAAATATTTATTAAAAATAATAATATGATCTCAGAATTCTTTTTATTATTTGTTTGCCTGTAATATCATTTTCTATAATAATTTTCAATTCTTCATAAATTAAAATAAAATATTTTTTATTATAATTTCTTGTCTGTAGGACGGACCTACCTTAGTACATATATATATATATATATATATATATATGTTTCTGTATCTCTTAGAAAAATAAAAATAAAAGGTCGTAAAAAGGAAAGAAAAAAGAATAAAAGAATGCAAATGAGTAAACCCTAGGCCTGAGCACGGATCGAGATTTTGAAGGTATTTGTGATTTGCTTCGTACGTTACGGATATCTAATTTTTTTATTTGCCTTGCTTCGGAAAAATACATATATTCGGAAAAACAGATATCCGGATATTTGCGGATATTTGCGATAACTAACAGATATCTCATATGTTTTAATTAATACAAATAATCTTAAAATTTCTATTATATATTTTTACATGATGTATAAGATAAACATTAAAAGAATAAGTAAATATACATATTTTGTAAAAAATTTAAACTTAGTTAACAATTATAATAACACAAATCTTTTTTAAAAAATTGTAATTATCATAAAATGTCTTTCTTCATTTTATGTACTACTTTTATACAAGTAATAATTGGAATAAAATTTTTTAAATCATATATCAGAATAATAATTATATAATTTTATACATATAAAACTTTAAATATAATCAAGATGTACATATATTTATATATTGTCGTATCGGATCGAATATCTGCTTCCCAAAATTATAATATTTGTGATTTGCTTCGTTTTTAACGGATATTGAATTTTAATATTTGCTTCAATTTGTAAAGTTACGGATATTCGAATTTTTTAGATCGGATCAAAACGAAATTTAAGGATATTTTGCCCATCCCTATACTAAACCCCGTCAAAATGAGATAACCAAAATAAAAATTCAGCAAACCAGTCAGATCAATAATAGCCTATGGGCGTAATAAGGGTAAACCGGTTTCAGGTGCCTCTCTCGTGACCGACTCTTTTACTCAGTACAGTGTAGTTGGGGAACACACACATTATTCATGCGTCTTACTTAGACTCTTAGGGTTTGCTCTGAATTTTACAGAGAGGTTGAGAAGAAACCCAATCTCAGCTGAAGCCAAATCGAAGAAGATGAGGTTCTCGTTCGCGTCGACTGGGAAGAGCTTTGCGCACAACATTTTGAATCCTCTGGGAAAAGGTAATCACGGAACTGTTACTCCTACATTGATCTCTACTTGCGGCTGGAATCGAGCTTTCTCTGGTTATGCTTACAAAAAGGAGTTAGATGATGCGGTTGCTTTGTTCAATGAGATGGTAAAGTCTCGTCCTTTCCCTTCCATCATCGAGTTCAATAGAGTGATGAGTTCAATTGCGAAGTTGAAGAAGTATGATGTGGTCATCTCTTTGGGCGAGAGGATGGAGATGTTGAGGATTAAGCATGATCTCTACACATACAGTATTTTGATTAACTGTTTTTGCCGCTCCTCGCAACTCCCTCTGGCTTTAGCTATGCTTGGCAAGATGATGAAACAAGGCTATGACCCCGATGTTGTCACGCTTTCTTCGCTTCTCAATGGTTACTGTCGTCATGGGAATATGATCTCTGAGGCTGTTTCTTTGCTTGGTCAAATGGCGGAAATGGGATGTCAACCTGACACAGTCACATTTACAACTCTAATCCATGGACTTTTCCTCAACAACAGAGCTCCTGAAGCTGTGGCTTTAGTTGACCGAATGGTTGAGAAAGGATGTGCACCAGATCTGGTTACTTTTGGTGCTGTAGTAAATGGGTTATGTAAGAGAGGTGAGATTGATTTGGCTTTACTTCTGCTCGAGAAGATGGACAAGGGGAAAATCAAGGCGGGTGTTGTGATCTACAATACAAGTATGGATGGTCTTTGCAAATACAAACATGTGGATGATGCACTACACCTGCTCAATGACATGGAGAAGAAAGGAGTTAGGCCGGATGTTTTTACTTTTAATGCATTGGTCGATGCCTTTGTTAAACAGGGAAAGATTCTAGAGGCTGAAAAATTGTACGAGGAAATGATTGCAAGGTCAATAGATCCTGATATTGTCACATATAATTCATTGATCAATGGGTTTTGCATGCACGACCGCATAGACGAGGCCAAGGAGATGTTTGATGTGATGATTAGCAAGGCTTGTTACCCAAATGTAGTGACTTATAATACTCTTATACATGGATTTTGCAAGTCCAAGAGAGTAGAAAGTGGCATGGAACTCTTTCATGAGATGTCTCAAAGAGGATTGGCTGGCAGCACCATCACTTACAACACTCTTATCCAAGGTTTCTGTCTAGTTGGAGACTGTGATAACGCTCAAGAAATTTTCAGACAAATGGCTTCTAGTGGTTTAGCTCCTGATATTTGGACGTATAACATTTTGTTGGATGGGATGTTTAAAGCTGGAAAGGTGGAAGCTGGGTGGGATTTGTTTTGTAGCCTCAGCCTCAAAGGAGTGAAGCCTGACGTTGTAACCTACAATACCATGATCTTAGGCTTGTGTAATAACAGATTAAAGCATAAAGCATATGCCTTGCTGAGAAAGATGAAACAAGGTGGGTCTCTCCCAGATGATCGTACCTATAATGCACTAATCAGGGCATATCTTGAAGATGGTGACAAAGCTGCATCAGCTGAATTCATCAAGGAAATGAGGAGTCGCGGGTTTGCTGGAGATGCTTCGACCATTGGTTTGGTCACTACTATGTTGCATGATGGGAGATTGGAGAAAAGCTTTCTCGACATGCTTTTTTAAACATTTGATCCTTGGTAGAAGAAGCTTTTCTCTCCAAGAAGATCTCAGACCTGGTTTCTTATGATTTTTATTTTGAGTGATTTGTTTTAGACAGATTTTGAGTGATAAACTCATTAGAACTTGGTTACTTGCTCGCCCATGTCTGTGGTATGTTTGAATAAATGATAGTGGTAACGTAGCTTAGATTCAAGACATTACGTTTTTGAGGTTCAGTCTATTATCTTATCCTGAAGAAGTTGGAGATTATGCCTAACCCATTGGAACTTGGTTGCTTGTGTGGCCCTGTCTGTGGTACGAGTAATGAGTTAGTGTTAATCGTTCTGTCTCAAGGTCATAATCCTCATTTCGCTCTCTTCAACAGTCCACCAGGAAAAATATATCAAAAAAGTAGTATGCTTCTTTGTTTTCGCTTATGATGTGCAAACCAGGAGCTCTGTTTTTGACCAATTTATTTGTGAAACAACAAAGAGCAGGATCACTACATTAGGCAATGCGGGTAACTAGCATGTATAGCATCAGCGAGTTGAGGCACTGTCTTTGAACTTAGACTTGCAATGCTTATCCTCCTGCAATACACAATTCTCATTATAAATGTAAGCTTTAGATACCCATTTTTCAGGCATTTAATAATGTCAGTAAATGGAAAATAAGATTTCATTCATTGAAAGTTACAAACAAATGAGCATACACATTTGTCTACTAAGTTGCAGAGGAGCAAGTTGAGTGTTAATATTCACTCATTCTATTTTGCCAAACAGCCATCTTAGCTCACGTGGTTAAGAAAAATAAATAGACACTTGTGTATGTACTAATAATATGGTCTCAGTTGTTTGTTTTCTTTTGCTGTTAAGCCTGTTATGTTTATAATCGGTTTGTAGTTTTTCAAAAAGAAATACATTTTAGCTATTGAGTAATGGTCGTAGTCTCTAAGAACTCAGCATCAGCCAATAACTTCACAAGCACATGAAAACATAAGTTCACATGAACATCAATACTTCCTTCTTCAATCCCCTGAAAAAGCACAAGCGCGCCTCTCATACTACTCGAGGGTCTAGCTCTAGCAGCTATCGGCTTACCCCAACCGAAATCGTTCCCGTACACATCAAACCAAGGAGAGCTCGTGACAGCCACAGAATCACAAACCATTGGACTACTACTCCCACCAACACTTTTTAGTATCTTTACGTTTCTGACCCAATCCTTTGCAATAGTTTTGTACTTTTCGTCCGTTTGCGAGCGCACCATTTTATTTATCTGCAAAGCAGCCCAACCCATCTGGTGATCCAGCAGTTCCCCAACCGTGACCGAAGCTACCCCGAGAACGATCACGTTTCCGAAACACTCTCTCTCGAGCGGAGGGTTTAGCCTCTGCCTCATGTCAACTGCCACCTTGCAATGTGTTTCTTCTTCCCGGCTCAGACCACTGTGTCTGATTACGGATCTCCATAAATGTGCAGAGAGTGCTTTTAAGGACGAGATGATCCGGTCGCTGGAGGAGCCAGCTTCGGCGTTGGCTTTAGCTTTGAGATATGAGAGATTCGTCTTCGTGAAGTGAAAAACTCTTTCCTCCGAGGTGGGACGCAGAGAAGCTTCTTGGCTTGGAGAAGGGGCAACCGTCTCTGAAGCTGGAATACGTATCGGGTAACTGATTCCGTCGAGGAACCATCCTCTGAGCTTAAGAGGGCTCAGATCATCGGAACCATCACAGCAAATCTTGGACCAAGTATTAAAGAAACTCCAAATGGATGCTCCATCAGCGACCATGTGATTATAACCGAAACTGATGAAAACACCGTCTTTCATCTCGGTGACTTGCAGCGCAAGCAAGGGTTCAGTGAGGCCGTCGATGTTTTTAACGTCAACGTATGGGAAGAAACGACGCATGAATTCTGGAACGGAGCCATCAGGCTGAAGAACGTCGCTCACCGATAAAGATTTGGATTCGGCATGGACAAACTTAGCACCCCTGTGCTCTTCTTCACAGTCGATGTAAAACGACACCGTGTTGTCTTCGAGATTCTCCACTTTGACGAGACGACCTGTGAAGGGGAAGTAGATCTCTAGAGCAACTGAAAGAGATGTCTTTAACCGAGAGACGAAATGAGTTTCCGGGTCGGGCTTGTGAAAGAGAAGACCTCTTTGAGGATAACCTATGTAAAGAATGTTTCAAATGGAGTGAGATGGATCTTTGTCCGACTAGATTGGTTTATGTTTCGTGGTCGAGCAATGCTTGAAGAAATTACAGTCACATCTGCCATTTGTTTTTGATCTCTCTCTCTCTACCACTACAATCAGTGTTTGAATAAATGATCTGAACCATAGATGATCAGAAGCTGAAAACTTACAAGTTACAACATACAACAAGTGCCGTCCTAAAAGCTGAGCTAGTGGCTTAAAGCAAACTAAATTTGTGTGGTCTTATGTTTTTCCTACCTTAATTTCACTTATGAATTAAATATCTTTATACACTTTTGTTTACTTTTAAAGATAATGAAAAAAAATTATTCTATCCTATATTTTAATATTTACACAAAGAATCGACTTAACTTTTTTTGGTGCAAATGTTAAAAGAATCGACTTAACTTTGATAAATTCTATCAAATATTTTAAATTATATAAGAAAATACTACATTACTTTGGGGTTTTCATTGATAGTATGGTGTTCTAATTGCTAAATACGCTACAAAAAATTCTTACATATACAGTATGTAAGATATTATGAAAACTGTAAAACGGTTACATGAGAAGGTTCAAATAACCAATATAATTAACTAGATATGAGCATGTTGCGTTGCAACGGATTTTGTTTGATGGTTTAATTTAATAAAAAAATATAAATAATAAACTATTTTATTATAGTTTTATGATTGTTTTCTGCATGTGTTATGTGAGATTTATTTTATAGTTAATTATTACACATAAGTTTAAGTTAATACATGTATTTTTATAATCACAGTCCGTAGATAAATTGCTATCAAATTTGTACATAGATTAGAGAAAAAACTATATACTTTCTTATGAAAAAAAAGTTGAAAGCCAGATAGCACCAATCGAGTTAACGACATCATCAATCACTTCCTTATGTAATAATTTAATGTTTTATCAAATAACTTTTTAAAATTTTATTATGTTAGGATTTTTTTTAAAAAAATGAACACATTCTATTTTATAAATCTTTTTATTTACAATTTTGAAATAAAAATACTATTAAATACTCTTTTACCTTTTTGTTTAGGATGTAGAAAAAGAAAATTACTGTTATATAAACTTTTACAATTTATCTTAAAGAATTTCAAAAAAGAAATTGCTATCAAATAATTATTTCTAGTTACTAAGAATAATTTTAAAATTACTATTTTTACAATTTGTATCAATACTAATTTTACACTTCTTTCATTAACTATATAATTTTTAGTATCATGTTCATCATCAAATTCTCTCCTTAAATATTATCAAATAATTTTTTACAATTCTCTTTTGGTTATGACTTAAAAATATGATACAAATCTCTTTTGATTAATATTTTTTAGAAAGGAAAACAACTATCAGATATTCTTTTACAATTTTTAAGATTTTTGAAAAAGAAATTAGCATTACATAATCTTTTACGATACTATTTTGTCTAGGATTAAGAAAAATAAAATTACTGTCAAATAATTATTTCCAGTTAATATTAACTATTTTTAAAAGTTCTCATTTTCAAGATTATGATTTTTCAATATCAGTAATATTTCCAATAATGGCTCATTCGCGTAATCCATCTCCAAACTTTTCAATAAGAGAAGGATACACACAACCTTGAATAATATTTCCTATATAATAAATAAATTATATATTTAATAATAAAACTATTTAAGATTTTTTTTAAAAATTAAAAATATTTACATTTTCATCGAGTAAGAGAAAATTCATTCCTATAAGCTTATTTTTCTTTTAAATATATTGCTTCCCACTTTCTATTAAGACGAATTACGGTACGACGGTAAGAACATTTTTTGTTTAACTAATCTAGTGTTAAATAACTTTCTGAAGTCATCGTTTTTTGATAATTCCTGGTAACAAAATAAATTACAATTTTAGTTAGAAAATTATAATTACGAAAAACACACATAAGCAATCATAATAGAAATACTATGAAACGAAAAGTAATGATCATTATCATCATTATGTATTAGCGACAGTAAGGAAGGAGTACAAATAATTAACGTGGAAATAACGATTTATCTATGTAGTTAATGTAGGCAGCATGATAATATGGACAAAACAAACCAAAATCACTTCTATGAAGAGATGCGGTAAAAAAGATATAGAGCATCACCTTATATTTTTCTTGAGTTAATAATTATGTTTAGTGATCAAATGTGAGAGAGTTTACTTCTATATATATATATAGGTGAATAATAATAGTTTCTCATGGGTTATGTTTTTTTTTTAAAGTAAGACTCAAAAAAGAAAAATTAACATTAAACAATCTTTGGTATTTTTTTGGTTTAAGTTGCCTTTTTATTTCTTTAAAGTCATTTTTTCATGATTTTAGGAAAGGAAAATTAGTTTTAAGTAAATTAGTTTTACAAAAATAAATTAGTTTTACAAATTGGTTTTGGTATAGGTTTTAGGAAAATTAGTTTTACAAAAATAAATTAGATTTACAAATTGGTTTTGGTATATGTTTTGTTAAAACTAAAATTATTCTTACCATTTTAATAAATTGTTTTATCATGTGAATTATTTTAAGTTTATAAAGGAAAATTAACATTAAACAGTCTTTGACATATTTTCTGGTTTATAATTTTAAAAGGATAATTACAATTTTTTTAATAAGATTATATTTTCTTTATTGAGAGTAGGAAAATAGGAAAATCAGTGTTAAATATTGTATAAATTTAATTTAGTATATAGGATTTGTATAAAACAAAGTTACTATTTAAAAAAATCTTTTTATTTTTTTTTAGGAAAAATTTCAATTATACCATAAGTTTGATACCACATTTCACATTTATCACTAATGAATGACTATTTTCAAAAATATCCTAAATTTGTGATTAAATAACACGAAACTAATTTTCAAAATATTTATAAAACATATATAAACCCAACCCAAACCCCTTAATACTAAACCATTAACATTAATTACTAAAGCCTAAACTCAAATGTTTGTATATTATTGACTGATGGTATTTCTGAAAAGTGGTACTTAACTTGTGGTCTTTTTGACAATTTCTCTTTTTATTAAGAAGATTATATTTTCTTTATTATGAAAGTAGGAAAATAGGAAAATCAATGTTAAATATTTCAAAAATTTATTTTGGTATATAGTTTTTATAAAAAATATAATTACTATTTAAAAAAATATATATATTTTTAATTTAGTTGTCTTCGTATTTTAACACATGTCGGAATCTAAAATATATAATTGCCATTTGTCGTGATTGTGTTAATTAGTAATATATATTTTTAAAGGATAATTATGAATTTTTAATAAGATTATATTTTCTTTATTGAGAGCAGGAAAATAGGAATATTAGTGTTAAATATTGTATAAATTTGATTTAGTATATATGATTTGTATAAAATGAAAGTTGCTATTTTTAAAAAGTCTTTACAAATATTTTTTAAGAAGATTATTTTTTCTTTATTATGAAAGTAGAAAAATAGGAAAATCAATGTTAAATATTTCACAAATTATTTTAGTATATATGTTTTGTATTAAAAAGATAATTACTATTTTAAAAAATCTTTTTAATTAATTTGGTTTCATATTTTAACACATGTCGTAATCTAAAATATATAACTTCCATGTGTTGCTATCATGTTAATTAGTAACTTTAAAAACTAAGCTTTATATAATAACTAGGTATGGACCCGTACGTCGCACGGATTTTGATTGATGTTTTAATTTCATAAAACACGTAAAAGTAAAAAATAATTAGAGCGATTGTAGAATTTGACATATATTGATTGAAACTTATTTAAGGAATATAAACTTGTTTTTTCCACGTAAGTTTAGTTGGTATTTATGTTTCAGTTAATGCATAAGAGCAGTTCCAATGGAAATATTTAGAAGAATTCTTATCGTTTAAGAAAAAAAATATAATTAAAATAGAAAAGATAGTATAAAAAGTCATCGGCATCTTCTTTTAAGGATCTGTTATAAATCCACAAAGACAATTGTTATACTACTAACAATATTAATTGTTTTAGAAAATTAAATTTAACAGAAAAAAATAATATTATCTTTTTTTTTCTTTTTAGAATCTGTAACATTTTCCAACTGATAATCATGCCTAAGTAGTTATTATCAGTTTAGGGCTAGAGTAAAAATCAGATCTGAAAATTCAAACCAAACTCAGTCAAGAAGAAATATGAGTTACAGTGAAATACAACGAATTGAAAATTGAATCAAGCTAATCTAATTGATGACAATGTCATACACTTGCTTATGTTCTAAATTTAACATTTGTATTAACTTTCGAAGTTATTATCATTTATATACTTTTCACATGACTTTATTCGCATTTAAAGTATCTCTAATCCAACTCTATAAATTTTCTATATTTTCTTCTACAATATTGAAACTCTGTTTGAGATATGAGTTTCACATGACTTTATTATAGTGAAAGTTATTTCAGTTTCTATATTTAGAGACAAAAGAAACATATCTCTATTTTTTCTTACAAAAATACAGAAATTATATTAGAAATCATAAATTGAATCAAATCCACCAATATAATGTTATTTCTCTATTTTAATGGAAAATATAGAAATGAAATTGAGGTGAATTGGAAATGATCTTTGTTATTTAACCAATAGAAAACATTGGATCAATATTTTTATCATGTAATTTAGAGGTAATAAAATTATTAATTCTTTATGCAGTTTTATATCTAATCACCACCGATACAAACACTAGCTACTCAATAACCACTCATGTGTTGAATGTTCAATTGCTCCGATAACATCAATTTTTCCAACCACACTTCTGATGTAACTAGAAGAGCAGTTGAAAGACGGATGAAATCAAAACAAGTGTGTACAAGCGTGAGAATTTGATATCAGAGGCAAAATGATCCACCAGAAAAGTTGTCGGAAAAATCACCAAAAAAATCACTAGAGACAGTCTAGTCATCGGACCTCAGTCCATGCTGCACCAAGCAATCGTACATTTCCTATACCCATTCAGAAGCGTGTACGGTAGATGGTCTCTAGTAACGTATATATGTGTAATAAGAATGAGCCAAAAAGTAATAATAACGAATAAGACTTTCGTGGGAGAAGAGGGTGACACGTGAAAGCGTGTAGGGTAAAATGGTTTCTGGTAACGTCTATGTGTGTAATAAGAAGGAGCCGAGGTGGATGCAACTGTCACTTTTCTCTTTTCTTTGGTTCTGTGGGAGAAGATACAAATACACTGGGACATGCGTTCACAGACAACCTTTTGCCATTTTAAGGCTCTACCAATAATGTTTCACAACGACATGTAAATTTGAGAGTTTAAAAGAAATTTAGCATGATTTTTTGGGAAGAAATCGAATTAATTCATTCTGATACTAATTAATGAAATTGAAATTTCCCTTTTAGAGAAAGTAATGGTAAAAAAAATAGCTTAGCAATTGTGTCGAGATCGTTAGCTTAACTGCAACAAATTATAATTATTACGTCAGAGACTCAAGACAAGGGTGATCATTGACACAAAACTTATACTACATTTTGGGGATTCGTTTTTTTTAACGTCTGCATATTGTTATTGAAAAACCCCAAAGGAAGTTTGGGAAGTTTTGATGTTTCGGGAAAACTATTAGGAAATAAGGAAAAAGATCATAACAAACCAAGTCTGAGATCTTCTTGGAGAGAAAAGCTTCTTCTACCAAGGAACAAATGTTTAAAAAAGCATGTCGAGAAAGCTTTTCTCCAATCTCCCATCATGCAACATAGTAGTGACCAAACCAATGGTCGAAGCATCTCCAGCAAACCCGCGACTCCTCATTTCCTTGATGAATTCAGCTGATGCAGCTTTGTCACCATCTTCAAGATATGCCCTGATTAGTGCATTATAGGTACGATCATCTGGGAGAGACCCATCTTGTTTCATCTTTTTCAGCAAGGCATATGCTTCATGCTTTAATCTGTTATTACACAAGCCTGAGATCATGGTATAGTAGGTTACAACGTCAGGCTTCACTCCTTTGAGGCTGAGGCTACAAAACAAATCCCACCCAGCTTCCACCTTTTCAGCTTTAAACATCCCTTCAAGGACAATATTATATGTGATGATATTGAGTTCCGTTGCACTCTTTTGAAGATCCTCAAATATGACCAATGCTTTATCTAGCTTACCGTTATTACAAAGCCCATCCAACAAAATGCTATACGTCCGAATATCAGGAGCTAAACCACTAGAAGCCATTTGTCTGAAAATTTCTTGAGCGTTATCACAGTCTCCAACTAGACAGAAACCTTGGATAAGAGTGTTGTAAGTGATGGTGCTGCCAACCAATCCTCTTTGAGACATCTCATGAAAGAGTTCCATGCCACTTTCTACTCTCTTGGACTTGCAAAATCCATGTATAAGAGTATTATAAGTCACTACATCTGGGTAACAATCCTCGCCAATCATCACATCAAACATCTCCTTGGCCTCGTCTATACGGTCGTGCATGCAAAACCCATTGATCAATGAATTAAATGTGCAAACATTAGGATCTATTGACCTTGCAATCATCTCCTCGTACAATTTTTCAGCCTCTAGAATCTTTCCCTGTTTAACAAAGGCATCGACCAATGCATTAAAAGTAAAAACATCCGGCTTAACTCCTTTCTTCTCCATTTCATTGAGTAGGTGGAGTGCATCATCCACATGTTTGTATTTGCAAAGACCATCCATAATTGTATTGTAGATCACAACATCCGCCTTGATTTTCCCCTTGTCCATCTTCTCGAGCAGAAGTAAAGCCAAATCAATCTCACCTCTCTTACATAACCCATTTACTACAGCACCAAAAGTAACCAGGGTCGGTGCACATCCTTTCTCAACCATCCGGTCAACTAAAGCCACAGCTTCAGAAGCTCTGTTGTTGAAGAAAAGTCCATGGATTAGGGTTGTAAATGTGACTGTGTTAGGTTGATATCCCATTTCCACCATTTGACCAAGCAAAGCAACAGCCTCAGAGATCTTATTCCCATGGCGACAGTAACCATTGAGAAGCGAATTAAGCGTGACAACATTGGGGTCATGGCCCTGTTTCATCATCTTGCCAAGCATAGCTAAAGCCAGAGGGAGTTGAGAGGAGCGGCAGAAACAGTTAATCAAAATACTGTATGTGTAGCGATCATGCTTAATCCTCAACATCTCCATCCTCTCGCCCAAGGAGATGACCACATCATACTTCTTCATCTTTGCAATTGAACTCATCACTCTACTGAACTCGATGATGGAAGGGAAAGGACGAGACTTTACCATCTCATTGAACAGAGCAACCGCATCATCTAACTCCTTTTTGTAAGCATAACCAGAGAAAGCTCGATTCCAGCCGCAACAAGAAATCAATGGAGGAGGAAGAGTTCCGTGATTACCTCTTTCCAGAGGGTATTTCAGAATGTGCGCAAAGCTCTTCCCTGTCGACGCGAGCGAGAACCTCATCTTCTCCGATTCGCTTTCTTCTCAATCTCTCTCTGTAAAATTCAAAGCAAACCCTAAAGAGAGTCTAAGACAATAAGAGTCGGTCACGAGAGAGACATCTGAAACCGGTTTACTAATATTTATTATTACGCCCATAGGCTATTATTGATCTGACTGGTTTGCTGAATTTTTATTTTGGTTATCTCCTTTTGATGGTTTTTACCGATTTGCATTATTTTATTCTTTTCTTTTTACAACCTTTTATTTTTATTTTCCTAAAAGATACAGAAACAGATATATGTATATATTAGATGGACTGTCAACGCATACGTGAACATTAATATTATAACTAAGTTTTTTTTTTGGTAAAAATATTATAACTAAGTTGATGATTACATATTTAGAAATATATAATACATATATTTTATGTATGTGATTAGTACGATATAAGAATCAATTTTATTAAACCTCTGTGGTTGTAAGCAGACGGTATATTTCGTTTTGAATTTTATAACTAAAGTTATATTTTTTTAAATATGATAACACATTATTTTAAATTTTAACATAAAAGCTAAAATCCAACAATTAAAATTTATTAATTATTATGCTTTTAAATTGAAAAGGAAAAACATAAGATAATAGAACAATAATAATAAAAAATATATGATTAATGGTTGTAATCAAAAACGAATGCCATGTAAGCATCTCTGAAGGTTTGATAAACAACACCACTAACCGTCATAAGATCCTTGTAGGAATATGGACCTCTCACGTAAGTAGTAGATTTCGTTCAAACCATCTCGACATATAGCGATGACAGATCCACGTGTATAAATCCTACGTCGATGTTTCTAATCGCGTATCTTATTATCCCAGATAAAAACAGTAGGAAATTTTGTATAAAGATAACGTTGAGCATGTGGATAAGTAGCGTTACACTTCATCCATGAAATGAATTTGAACTTTGAAATAGTCAAGGTTAGTACGTAACAACTTCCGAACTCGACTGCTGAATCGGGAAGATGAAATGGTAACACCATCTTCTTGGTAGTATCAAATTCTATAATTAAAAGTATAATAATCGCCAAACATAAATCATATTGTGTTAAAGATAAGAAAACACTACAATCGAAAATCTTAATTATTAATACATATTAAAATTGTAAAGAGAAACCAACCTAGAATTGAATGATTACTCATATTTGGTGTTTTCCAAAAGACGGTATACAAGTGAATGGAACATACTAATGTTTATATTATATATCTATCTTATTAAAACAGAAACATTACAACATTTTCTAGGTGGATTTTTAAGTTGGACATCACATCAATATTATTAAAACTGAAGGTCATTGCCATTGTATATTTTTAATATATGCTTTTAATTATTTTTCTTTAATTAATCAACTAAATAATTTATATTCAAACTAATAATACCTATAATTATGGCAAGTATCATTTATAAAAAGATATGCTGCGATTTTTAATAGATAATGCTTCTTTAATTAAAAAAACTTAATATTAATATTAATTTATATTATTAATTACGAAATAATTGATATATTATTTAATAAAAATATTTAAAACATTGAGTAAGATTTTGTTAGATTTTTCTCAACAGATTTTGTTATAATTAAAAATAAATTCAATAGACCTATTATTATGTCATATTATATAATTAATTAAATATACCTACTATGATTTATGATTTGCATTAAGCATAACCCTTTAACATACGTTGAATTCCTAGAATATAGACTTCCCCATATAAACGAGCTACCTAAAACAATACATCTCAAAAGCATACTCATGAGTGCTTACTTGCCATATCAAAATATAATTGTGCACCATATTGATACAATATGCATCAAATCGGGTAAAATATATACACATGATTTCACAATGCAAATAATTATAGTTTCATTCAAGATCAAATATTCATGAGAATGTTTATTAAATCTATGTTCAAATTAGAGTTTTTTGAGTTTACCGGATCAATTGTGACGGATCTAGATTTGATAGTAGATTTTTAACTAACAGTTTTTATTTAAAGTTGGACCTAAATATATACGGGTCACTAAATGGCCACAAATCCAGATCAAATATGAATATTGATTTCATATTAACAATTAATTAAATATAACCGCATAAGTGTTGGTCAAAAATAGAAAAGATTAAAATAAATAAAACTAAATAAGTGAATTTACACACATGATTCTATAATAGAAATACCTATAATTTCATTCAACTCAAATAATCATGCATCTGCTTACTAAATCTAAACTCAAGTAGGGGTATTTTAAGTTTTTATTGAATCAATAGTGTCGGGTCGCAGTTTAATGGTAGATTTTTAATTAACAATCTATACTATTAAAGCAGATGGATGTTTACGAATATTTCCCTAAAATTTCTAAGTAATTACAAAAAATGCATATACCTTTTTGCCAGTATTATTTGCAAACAATCAAAAGTCATTATTTTGAAATTACATTAAAGAATTTTTAATATAATTCAGTTCTTACCATTTTGAAAATTTTGTTTCCTAAATGTTTGCACTATATTTTTCCAAAAAACTTTCACGTTATTAATTATCTGAAAGAATTTATTAAATGAAATCTCAAAATAAAATCAACTTGAAATAACAATTGATTAAATCAAAAAATCTTAATACGGGTCTAAATTATCTCAACTTCTTAAAAAAATAGTTTCATTTAAAATAAAAATTAAATCACATAAACTAAATTTAGTAAAATTATAGAAAATGTTTTGAAACGCAAAAATGAATTTTCAACACAGAGAGTGTTGAATATATAAAATATTTTATTTAAATTATAAAAAAAATTAGTGTAAAATAAGTTTACTTCGGGTTAAATAAATAAAATCATATTACGAGTTAGAATTATTTAGAATCTTCTAAAATTTAGTCACATTTAAAATAACAAAAAAGTCATATAATTAAATTTAAGATAAATTTCATAAAAATTTAAAATATATAATTTATCAAAAATCATAATTTAAAATATATAATTTATCATATTAGTTTTTAGATTCACAGATTATTTTGTAAGCCTTTAGATGTACTGTTAAGATATCGAATATGTGATTATTAAGTAAAGTGTCTAAAATGTCAAATTTATAAGAGAATATATTGATATAATAAATAACTATAATTTAGTTTTTGTTCATTATAAGGTTTTTCTTTTCGAACCCATATGATTGAGTTTATTATAAGGTTTTGATTCAAGAAATAAACTAAAGAACAGAGAGGGCAAAATGTAATGTTTTATGCAAAATTGAGTTATAATTTTTGTACTTTATGTTACAATGTATACAAGTTTTTTTTCTTCAAAGTTGTGTCACATACCAGATTACATAAAATATGCTATCATAATTTATATGAAAAAAAACATAACTAAAACTACTACTTTACATAATTTTTTTATTATGTGGGAAAAATATTTATATAAAAATTATTATTCATAGATGTACCAAAATAATTGGTTAAAAAAAGTAATTTTTCAAAAATGTACTAAAATAATTGTACTAAAAAAAGAAATATGTATACAAATCTCTAAATCAATTTATTATAAATAAATTCCTTTCCTTCGAATTTAAATACATGATCTGTATCTATTTTAATAGCCAAAACATAAGTAAAATCGATTTAAAAATAAAAAAGAACATCAAACATGATCATAATCAAACGAAAGGTAAACATAATTATTGATAGAAAGAAAACCAAATAAATGAAAGCATAAAACAAAAACCAAGTTCTCATGAAATAAGAAATAGTATTCACTGAAAACAAAACCACAGTCTAAATACTTTAAGCTTCAACCGCCACCTTCAACCATTAACATTTATGTAATAGATAATTATTTTAGAAATTAAATAATATTTTAAAGTAATTTGGATACATACTAGAAGTTAAGATCATGTTTGGTAGAAGTTATTTTTATCATTTTAAATATTTTGAGTTCTATTGGATATCCATTTAGGTTCGGATTCAGTTCGGATAATAACCATAAACCTAAGTACCATAAAACAAGATTCATTTGATATTTTTATCGGGTTCAGATCGGTTCGAGTTCATTTTTATCGGATTGTATTCAGTTTAAATTTTTGGGTTCGATTTATTTGCCTAGTCCTATATAAGAATGTTCTCTAAAAGCATCAACTTTATTTATGTCTCAATTCTAACTAAATGAACTATGTTCCGAAACAGACATGGTCATTACACTGAGACGGAAGCAACGAAGATTTACTACCATAATACTTGCAGCTAAGTAGCAACACTCACTTCTCAGTCATTCATTCTTAATTGCAAGGATATCAATATGCGAAAAAAAAAACAAACAAATAGTTCCCTGAACACATGCAGCACTATTTTCACTTGTTCTTGGGAGGGCGAAATTAGAATCCAAGAAAAGGAAGAAGGAAAAAAATAAAACACATCAAACATAAAGCTACAACAACATGACAAGAAACCATCAAAAAATAGAGAGCGTGGCGATGGCTGTAGCCACCAGCAGTGGGAAGACGAACACTTTTCCTTGTACAGCCGCACCGTAGTAAGGCTCTATCATAATCGGAAACCTGCAAGTCCCCGTCGAAGGATCCGTCTTGGTCACCTCTGATATATTCGGAAACTTACACGCCGTATCCAGCTGGTCGTTTATCTGATAGTAACTATTAAACGCATACGATATATTCTCCTTCCCGTCCAGATTCCCACACGACGTCCCAACACCGAGGCTAGTGCAGTCCCCAAGGCTACACGCGTAGCTCACGGCAGGCGCCACCTGAGGATCATCCAACCTCACGTTAGGCTTCATCACACACCACTTCTTCTGCAGATAAACCACACCTTTGGCCTGTATCAGAGCTCCCGTGTTGGTCGTCCCCAAGTTCAACGCGTATTTAGGCAACCCGTCGAACGTGAATATCCCCCAGTGTCTCTCGAAGTAACCAGGCTGAACGCTCTTAGCATCCTCGTCTATAAGGCTGAAGAGGTAAGCGTCTATCGGTCCGGGCCTCTTCGGAGTGCCTTTCCCACCAGAGATGTGAGCCATGAAGCCTTGGTTGAACTTCCTAGCGAACTCCACGTTCGCGTTCTTGTCCCCATCCGTGGGCCACCCGATCTCCCCCACTATGATCGGCATGTTTCCAAAGCCGTTCTTCTCGAGAGCGTGGACGAGAGTGTCGTAGTTCGCGTCGAACATGTTGTAGTAGAACGTCCCGCCGTCGCTGACGGGCTGCGAGTTGCCGTCGAAGAAGGCGTAGTCCACGGGGAAGTTGGCGTCATTGTAGAGACTGATGAAAGGGTAGATGTTGACGGTGAAGGGTCCGCCATTGTCGCTCAAGAACTTGACGATCGTGATCATGAGGTCGCGGATGTTGGCTCTGAAGTCGCCTCCGGAGGGGAAAGTGTTGGAGCTTTCGTAGACGTCGGCGTTTAAGGGACAGGTGACTTTGACTTGGTTCTGAAGACCGGCTTTTATTAAGGCGATTTGAATGTTTCTTAGGGCAGGGAATGTAGTGCGAAGATATGTGCCGTTATAAGTGGACAGGAAAGGCTCGTTGCCAACAGCCACGTACCTGTGCAACAAAACCGAACCATATGATCAAATCAAGCTATCTACTTCAATTGTCTGAATATACAGTAAAGACAAGACCTTTGTGTTGTTTTATATCCAACTTACTTAAGTGTCTAAGAGAGTTCAAACTTAAAGTGCAATAAAACCGAACCAGAGGATAAAAATTAAGCTATCTACTTCAGTTGTCTGATTATACAGTAAACTTATCATGACCTTTGTGTTGATTTCTCTCAGACAAAGACAGATCCAACCTACGTAACAACCAGAATTCAAACTTAAAGTGCAACAAATCCAAAGCAGAGGATCAAAATTAGCTGTCTGGTTATAATATAACCGTTATATAGTAAAGATATAAGCTTTTGTGTAGAGTTCTCTCAGACAAAGACATATCCAACTTACTTTAATTGTCTAAGAGAGTTCAAACTCAAAAGTGCAACAAAAACAAACCAGAGGAAAAATAGCTGTCTGATTGTACAGTAAAGTCATGACCTTTGTGTACTTTTTATCTTAAGCAAAGACATATCCGACTTACTTCTACTGTCTTCAAACTTAAAGTGCAACAAAACCAAAGCAGAGAATCAAACTCAATCTGTCTGGTTATATAGTAAAGACATAAGCTTTGTGTAGATGTCTCTCAGACAAAGACATATCCAACTTAATTCTACTGTCTAAGAGAATTCAAACTAAAAAGTGCAACAAAATCGAACCAGAGGAACAAACTCAGCTACCTACTTCGGTTTGTCGGATTTATATAGTAAAGACCTGACCTTTAAATAGATTTATCTCAGACAAAGATAGATCCAAACCTACTTTAACTGTCAACAAGAATCCAAACTCAAGTCTAACTAATTCCAGTTCCTAAACAGTACAGTAACAAATTCGAAACCCTAAAAACCCAAAAAAGGAAAGTTGATGATAAGAAAGTAAAAAGCAAAAAGGAAAGAAAGGGGAGGACCTGATGTTGACGCCATCGGTATTGATATGAGTAGAAACATTCTTAGCAACCCACTTCTCAGCGGCTTTGAGGCTTGACGCTAGAGAGGCTAGCATCTCGTTGGGGATGCCAACCATAACCTCGATTCCTGATTTCCCCAGAGCTCTGAGAGTGTCGTACTCGGCGTCGAAGAGCTTTACTTTCAGTATACCGTTGTCTCTCAGCATCCTCACCACTATATCTGGTGGAAGAGGGTGGGAAGCCTGCGTTCCCCAGTTCGCTCCAATCGAACTTACTTTAGGACAAACCACCGCCGCCACCGTCAGTACTATCACCGCCTCGACGAAACTCCACCTCATCTCGAGGGTCTCCGATCTGAAGACTTCGTGAAACGGATAAAAAAGGTAGACAACAAACACGCTGAACTATGAGCTTTTTTGAGCTTTGAGCTTAGCTGTGCTGTCTGCTACAGTCACCCAGTGCGTATTAAAGCGAGAAACCACGCTTGCGCTTGTGACCGCTGTTTTTGGGTAACAGACAACGACAAAAATGACACGTAAGCATCGATGTCTTTGGTTTGTGGTCCCTGGCTTTTAACGGATATGTGGGCTTCTTCTCTATCACAGGCCCATCAATTATGTTCACATTAAGTCGGTACAATTTATCGTCGACGCATCACAGCGAGGAACTTGGTAGAGAGACTTTGAATCTCCACAGCCATACAAAATGCCATTTGCCTTTGACTTTAGTAAAGAAAGGATCACATTTTCCCTGTATCTGCCATTCTTTTTTCGTTGTCTATATCGCATCTTTCTTTCAAACAATTGCTTTTAGTCACTATGTTTGGAAATTGGAATATGCCCATCTTTTGTTACGTGGGAAAAGATAGCATCTCCATACATCCAAGAAAATTAATTAGAAATAGTTGAAGTGTTGTTCTTGTTAAGATTACTACAGCTCAAGAGTGTCGACTTCTCTTGGACTTCAAGTAAGATTAACGACAAGAGGAGGAGATGAAGGTTCGTTTGTAGAGAACAGAGCGAAACAGAGTAGAACAGAGGAAATGACTTGTTTGTGTTTGAGAGATGAGAAGACAGAAGTAAAGACAGGGAGCACACACACAACTTTATCCAGTTCACTCCCGTTAACTAGGGTAGCTACGTCTGGCCGAGACTATGCTCGGAATCCACTAGAATCAGTGATTACAACAAGGAGCTACAAGTGACCCGCCTAATACCCTTCACTAGTACTTAGACTCACTCTGTACCACCCCTTGTATCCTAGAGAAAACGATTGTATACAAGTTTATGCTAATAACAATCTTTCCTCTAATCACTCTCTCTAGTTCTTGTGTTATATCTCTCTCTTGTCTCTAATGTCTTTATATACCTGAGACATTAGGTTTACTCGTGTTGCGCCTCCAATGCTGACGTGTAGTAAGCCGTTGGTGACGCTCCTCTTTGATCTTATCCTCTCGGCAAGGACTAGTGCTTTATTGACCATAAACGGACAACCTTGTACGCTGAGATAGCTGGCTCCTCTTCATGATATTGCCAAAGGAGAAACACGCCATTCAAGTGGTCCAATAAAGCAAACTTACTTTAGTCTTGATTTACTTCTACTGCGGTAAGCTTGAAGTCACCACATAGCCGTTAGGATTCAAATCTTTCTTGATCATCAAGTTAACATCTTCACAAATCTCCACCTGTTAACATGATGAAGACTCTGCAATATGTAGTGATGATCTTGAACGAGTAACGAGAGAGAGAGAGTAACAATGATTCTAGTATCCTGGATTCCAGTCTCGGATTTCCTGAGTTTTACTACTCAGCCTTGACCTGAAGCAAGTCAAGCGCTGCTTGAAACTTGCTTACTGCCAAGATCTTGGTGAAGATATCTGCTGGATTCTTCTCAGTAGAGATCTTCAATACCTCCACGGTTCCTTCTGCAATGATTTCCCGGATGAAGTGACACTTCACATCAATGTGCTTGGTACGCTCATGATGCACATTGTTCTTCGAGAGGGCAATAGCACTCTGAGAGTCACAGAACACTTCAACACTCTTCTGATCATAGCCAAACTCTTTCAATAGACCCTTGAGCCATATTGCTTCCTTAACCGCTTCAGTCAAAGCCATATACTCGGCCTCTGTTGTAGACAAAGCCACAACTCTCTGCAACCCGGATTTCCAACTGATAGTATTGCCTCCTAGTGTAAAGACAAGACCAGAGATAGACCTTCTCTTGTCTGGATCCGCAGCAAAATCTGAGTCACAGTACCCCACAATCTTGAAGTCTGTGCTTTTCTTGTAACACAGACGATTCTTTACTAATCCTTTGATGTACCTCAGGAGCCACTTGACTCCTAGCCAGTGTTCTCTGACTGGATTGCTCATGAAACGACTGACAATGCCCACTGGATAAGCTATGTCAGGTCGTGTTCCAATCATAGCATACATGATGCTTCCAACAGCGTTGGAGTAAGGCACTGACTTCATGTACTCTGCTTCTTGAGCCAGCTTCTCTTCAGTAGCAGCACTTAGTCTCAAGTGTGCTCCCAACGGTGTCACAGCACGGTTTGCTTCAGACATGTTGTAAGTTTCCAAAACACGCCTTAGATATCCTTCCTGCGACAACCATAGAGCTCCTGATGCTCTGTCTCTGGTGATTTCCATTCCCAAAATTCTCTTGGCTGACCCAAGATCCTTCATCTCAAAACGCAGACTGAGATCAAGCTTCAACTGAGTTATAGCTTCTTTATTCCTTGATGCCACTAGCATGTCATCTACATAGATGAGTAGATAGATCATTGATCCATCTTGCAGCAACTTAGGAGGTGGTATTCAATTCAGAAATTTAATAGAATTTGAAAGAATTCATAAACACTCATTTTTGCAGTAGTTTGAAAGATTCGATGAGATTTTAATGCATTTACATAATTCTCAAGTTTTTTTTTCTTGTGGATTTTAAAAGAATGCATGTAAATTTGATAGAATGTCAATTTCTCTAAAATCTTTGAATCTTTATTATTTTAAAAAGGTAACGTACTTGAAATGCATAATACTACTACTACAAAAGTTCACTGATTGTAGCAATTTTATTAAAATGGATAATACTAATAAGTAAGATCTATGGATCATCCAAATCCATGGCATCTCTCCACATATCTTCTGCCATAGCTTTTCTCCAAGCATTTGCATTTTCTCTATCTTGTTCTTGTGTTCCTAAAGGCTCTTCTCGAATAACTTGATTGGCATTTGTTGCTTGTTGGACATTTTCTTCATCAGGAAATTCACCCTCATCTGATCGGCATTCCTTCCGCAGAAAGTTATGCAAAGCTGCACATGCCAATACTAACCCAGCTTGTTTTTGGTAAGAAAAAGGAGGTGCAGATTTAAAAATCGCAAATCTCGATTTAAACATTCCAAATATCCTCTCGATCACATTTCTCAAACTAGCATGGCGAAGATTGAATAATTCAGATGCAGTGTTAGGATCACACCCTTGGCCAGCAAAATCTTGTAGATGGTATCTAACACCTCGAAACGGAGCCAAAAAATTGACTATGTTTGCAAATCCACAATCAACAAGATAGAATTTACCTAAAATTTTAAATAATAAAAATTACTAATTATCTGATTAGTGATTTATAATTAATAAATTAGAAAAAATTACCTTCAGGTACTTGGAAATTGTTTATTCTTCTAGTCAGAGCATCATTTAATACTCTTGAATCATGTGCTGAACCTTCCCATCCACTAAGAACATATATGAACTCCAAGTCAAAGTTACATACAGCCAACACATTTTGTGATATTGTTCCTTTCCGATTACGATAACTTGCCACTTCACGTCCAACTACTTTTGCAGGTATATGTGTACCATCCAGCGCTCCAACACAATTCTGAAATAAATTTAAAAGAATATCTAAATAAGATTTTAAGAATAATGAAAACTAAACTTAACCAAAGATGTAATAATATACCTTAAAATATGGATAGAATCGTGTACATTCTCTAATTTTTGTAGGAACTAAACGATTTGGTTTCACCATTTGGCTTGGAGCTATGAGAAGTAAAGCTTTTAAAACACGATTAAAGCTAGAGCTTATTGCAAACTTGGACCTTTTAAATGTATCTTTTACTAGGCAATATCGTGCATTTTGCCCAACAGTAAGCATGAAAATTCCAAGCATCTCTTCGACAGATATGAATCTTGTGTCTTGTAAACCAGCTTTCTCTCTCAGAATACTAGATAACTTTAGAAACACATCTGGAAACATACGGTACAACACCCGGAAGTGTTGAGAATCTTCATTTAAAACCTTTTGTATGTATTGTTCTCCGAGCCTTGTGACTGGTCGGCGAAGGGGACGTTCTATTGAGTGTTGACCCATGAGACGCTTTCTTGAGTTTTGAAACTGAGCTCCAATAGCAACCATCACCACGATAAGAAAGATGCTCGCATCAAAATCATCATTTTTTGTTTGCTCGATATCCATCATGACGTCTCCTTCTTCGTTAAAATTTTGATCCATGAAAAGGTAACCTATTAAAGGTTACAAAATGAAAAGAAACTGAAATTTTGTTGTTGATGTGTTTTCTTTAGTTTTGTCTTTTGATACACGGGTTATATATAAAGTTCGCAAAGCTAAGTTCAAAACTGAAGCTTTCATGTAGGTACTATTTTCTAGGGATAGCATGACATTGTTGACTAAATCAAACAATGAATATAAATTAAAATAAATCACCGTATATTAATTTGAATTTGGAAGTTTGTTGTATGACTACAACAACTTCTATTTCATGGGATTGTTGAATAAAAATCGAACAACATATTAAAGAAAAAGCACCATATATAAATTTGAATTTGGAAGTTTTTTGAGAAATTTAAAACAATGAAAATGATCTAGACAAGCCAGAGAAAAGTTGATAGACTAGTTTCAGACTACGACAAATGCTAAGATTTTCCATTTGTTTGCTTAAAATATAATTTATCTATTATTTGGCACTATGTATGTTTCTCTTTCACTTTCCATGTGAAATTTTCTTTAGTCATTTATAAAGTGCTATATTTGATATCGGATTGATCAACTGAGACAAAAGAGATTATTCAAATAAATAAAAACTAAAAACGTTACTCTGAGGCCTGAGCACACTTATTCAATGAACTTTTATTAAATGCATAGCTAAATCTTAAAATAATACCCTAAACGTTACGACGGATCCAACCCAAGCGTTCTTCAACGGACATGCTAAGAAAGACATCTTTCATCTTCAAGGTATGAATTTTGGTTACTGCATCATAGCAGACATCTCTTTCCAGACCAGGTATCTCTTTGATGGCATCCCAAATGTTATTCTTTCTCTTCTCGGACTCTCTTACTTCAGCTTCTTTTTGATGCCTTTCTTCTTTGTGTTGCATAAGATTCATGATGTTAGTGCTTACACTAATCATTTCACTTAGCATTTTTTCAGAATGATCACCAAGGTTAATCGATTCTGATGGTTCTCCATCACCATTGGGTTTAGCTCGCTTCCTAGAAGACACCTTTTCTTTAGAAGGTCTACACGTTTCATTAGACGCAGTACCATTTTCCATATGGTTCACATCTTCTCTTGCTTGAAAATCATTTTCAACTTCAAAAGCTTCAGCAGTTGCATCACCACCAAGTCCAAATGCGTTGTTTCCCCTTGCTGTAGCACTTTCAAAAATGATTTGTAAGTCTTCAAAAGACTCAAAGGTCTTAGTCCGCATATTATCATTATCTGGATGTGCCTGGTAGAAATGTTATATGTCCATTAGTGAAAATATTTTTAACATAAATAAAAAGCTAATAAAACTTAAAAAGAAGTTATGGACATTACTCTAAGATATTCGTCCCATACTTCGTCAGGAGCTGTGAACTGTTTAGTAATGGGATCCCACCCAAAACCAGAGCTAAATCGAAGCAGGTCTGAATAACCTTGATATTCTTTTTTCAACGATTTCATTCGATTCAAATAATGCTTGTAAGTCTTGTTGCATCCGAGCTCCCTGTTTAGAATAGGTAATACCTTTGTCTCTATTGTTCTTTTGGTCAAGGATCCATTTGAATCACGCCATCCTTGTCTAATACCATCAACTAGAAGACGTTTCAACAATTGGCTCTCTTGAGATGTCCATGGAAAATATCCACCTTTGACTTTTTGTGGTTGCGACGGTTCTCCGGTTTCCATCCTATTACAAAAATTAATATACTGTATGTATTAGTCATCTTTCACATGCATATATGCAAATGATTATTATTTTATAAAAACCAAATAATATGAGCAAACGATGAATATTAAACTAACGCCAAGATAATCAAAACAAATATTATGAGCAAAACTGTGAATACTCCATGAACTAATAATCACAAAAAGACAAAAACAAAAACTACTGATTTAACTTCTCGAAAACCTTTTCTAAGTGGGACTTTTTGCTTTGAGAAGTGAGATGATAGGCAGTGATATATATATAGGTGAAGAATTTTTTTAAAGAAATTATCTAAAATATATATAAACTATTTTATAGGGATTTTTTGATATAGAGTTGACTAGAACTTATTAGAGGATCTAACAAAAACTCTTTACAAACGACACATAATAATTTGTTGAGATTTTGTGATATATATCATTGATTAAAATATATTGGCAACAACAATTTGAACTATAACTATATTGTAGGGATTTTGTAGAAACATCTACGGAGGATATTTCGTAAAAGTTCATCGTCACCAAACCATTGTCATGTTTTTGAAAGAAACGAGAAGTATAGAGATAGAGATATGATTTTGTCGTTTTCTTGTTTTCTGTTTTCTTGCAATTATTGTTCTGTTTATTTTTTGCAATGACAAATCTCATCATAAGAGGTAAGAATTTGTTCTTCACATTTTAAGGTTACATTTTCTATTAAATTCTTTCCAAATAATATAACTACAAAATCTACCAAATATTGAATAACACTAGAATTTAAAAGAATTGAAAAACTGATTACAAATCTTTAATCCAATAACACAAGATTTTGAAAGAATTGATGAAATCCTTAATTGAATAACAGTAGAATTTAATGGAATCTCTAATTTCTTCAAATTCCACCAAATTTCCCAATCCAATACCCCCACCTTAGTATAAGCACAGTTGTCATACTCGCTTCTCTTGAAACCAATCTCCCTTATGTAGGTATCAAACTTCTCGTTCCACTGTCTTGGAGCTTGCTTGAGACCGTATAGGGACTTGTTTAGAAGGCACACTTCACCAGTCTTGAACATGTGTTCGTAACCTTCTGGTGGTTTCATATAGATCTTCTCAGTGAGTTCCCCATGAAGGAAAGCCGTTTTGACGTCTAGTTGCTCTAGCTCTAGGTCTTCTTGAGCAACGATTGTAAGCAAGATCCTTATGGTAACGTGCTTGACCACAGGAGCGAAGATCTCATGATAATCAACTCCTTCCCTCTGTGCATATCCCTTTGCAACCAATCTCGCTTTGAAGCGATCTTCTTCAACACCAGGGATCCCCACTTTATACTTGTAGACCCATTTACTTCCGATGATTCTCTGATTCACAGGAGCTGTAACTGCAGTCCAAGTATCGTTCTTGAGCTGAGATTCCATCTCTTCGTCCATTGCTTGTCTCCATCGGTTCCAGTTGGAATCAATTCTTGCATCTGTGTAGCTTGATGGCTCTGATGAATCTCCACCTTCTGTTGTGTACAGAGCCTCTGAGAAGTAGTCTTCATCATCGAATCTCCTCGGTGCTCTGACTGCTCTTCTTTCTCTATCTCTTACAAGATGATAACTCAGAGGTGAGTCTTCTTCATACATCTCTGATTCATCATTGAAGTCAATGATGTGTGGTGAGGCTGCTGCCGGACTGTTTGGGGCTGAGGATCTAGATTCACTCTGATTTTCTCCACCTGAGCTGATATCACGTTCTGCTTCAAGATCAAGGTCAAGATATGAGAATGAATGATCGTCTTCCTCTTCTCTAGCGTTTTCTTTCCTCTGCACCAAGTCTTTGTAGACTGCATTCTCTTGAAAGATCACGTTTCTGCTCACCACACACTTCTTTTCTTCAGTAAGCCACACCTTGTAGCCTTTCACTCCACTGGGATAACCAATGAGAACCCCTTTCTTTGCCCGTGGATTCAGCTTCCCATCATCCACATGAACGAATGTGATGCAACCAAACCTTCTCAAGTAACTGTAAACTGGGGCTTTCCCTGACCATCTCTTATCTGGAATCTCAAAATTGATGGCTGATGATGGTGTCTTGTTGATGAGCACAACCGCAGTGTGAGTAGCTTCAGCCCAAAACCTCTTAGGAAGCCCTGAGTCACTGAGCATGCTTCTGACCTTCTCCATGATGGTCCGGTTCATACGCTCTGCAACACCGTTTTGTTGCGGTGTGTACGCACAGGTGCGGTGTCTCTGTATTCCTTTACCTACACAGAACTCATCAAACACACGGTTGCAGAACTCTAAACCGTTATCGGTTCTTAGAGTCTTCACCTTTTTACCACTTTGATTCTCCACCAAGTTAATCCAATCAACAAACATATCAAACGCCTCATCTTTAGTCTTAAGGAAATAGACCCATACCTTGCGTGTGTAGTCGTCGATGAATGAGATGAAGTACTGGCATCTACTGAGAGACATAGGCACTGATGGAGCTCCCCATAAGTCTGAATGGATGTACTCTAGCTTTTCCTTTGTGTCATGTTGAGCAAGAGTAAAGCCTACGCGTTTAGCTCTTCCGTAGATGCAGTCTTCACATGAGTCTAGAACGGAGACTTTCTTCTTGTCTAGAAACCCCTTCTTCACTAAGATGTTCATGTTCTTTTGACTCATATGACACAGCCGTTTGTGCCACAAGACAGTGTCATCTGACCTCCTATGCACTGCAAGAGATTCATCGGTTGCAGATTTCCACTTCAGTAAGTAGAGAGTATCATATCTGTCTCCACTGAGTAAGACTTGATCACCAGCTTTGATGACTAGTCTTCCATCTTCAGATTCAAACCTGTATCCAGCCTTCTCAAACGTACCAAGAGACAACAGATTCCTGTCCATCTCTGGAATGTATCTTACATTTGAGAGTAATACATTCAAGCCATCTTCATTTTTAACCCTGATGTTTCCAACTCCTTTGACCTTCGAGGTGGTTTTATTTCCCATTCTTACTGAGCCTCCTGCTTCCTCATCTAGGCTCTCGAACCAGTCTCTTCTGTAGGTCATGTGATAGCTACATCCAGTGTCCATGATCCACTCATTCTCAAGACGTACGTCCGTTGATGAGAGAGCCTCTGTGACTGTGAGACCTGAGGCTTCTACAAAGTTTCCACTGCCTCCTGATGACTCTGGCTTGTTGTTTGTCTGATCACGGTTCTTCACTGCACCCTTGCCTTTGTTGGGACATGTGTTCTTGAAGTGACCGTCTTCCCCACAGATCCAACATCCTCGTTTAGACTTAGATTTGGATCTTGAGCGATTCCCTTTGTTACTTTTATCTCGATGCTCACTTCTACCCCTTGCTTCATTCTTGTCTTTTGCGTAAAGACCCTCTGCTTGACCTTTGATGCTCTTCTTCTGAGACCCAAACTCAAGTTCCTTAGAATAGATAGCAGCCGTTACTTCATCCAGGCTCAACGTTGCTCTGCCTGAACCATACTTCAGCGTGTCTCTTAGCTGTTCAAACGGCTTTGGTAGTGACATCAGTAACAGGATAGCCTGATCCTCATCAGATACTTGAACATTTGTGTTCTCTAGATCTGCTATGATGTGAAGGAACTCGTCGATGTTACCTTCTATAGACAGATTCTCTGACATCTTGAAGCTGTAAAGCTTCTGTTTCAGATAGATCCGGTTAGGAAGAGCCTTGGACATGTATAGCTTGTCCAAAGCATTCAACATTGAAGCTGCAGTCTTCTCCTTCTTGATCTTCCTTAATACCATGTCTGAAACGCTTAAGACAATCGTACTTCTTGCCTTCCGTTGTTTCTCCTCCAAAGCTTCTCGCTTTTCTTTAGCTTCTTTTCCATCCTCAGTAGCTGCATCAGAATCCGAGACTGCAGGCTGAGTCTCTCCTTCCTCCTTCAAGGCTGCACTCAGACCCAGTATGTCGAAGTGAGCCATGAGCTTCTCTTTCCACATGGTGTAATCTCCACGACCATCGAACTTTTCCACCTCTATCCTTGCAGACGTCATGATTCAATGATGAAGCTGAACCACGAGGCCACGGAACCTGGCTCTGATACCAATCTGTTAAGATTACTACAGCTCAAGAGTGTCGACTTCTCTTGGACTTCAAGTAAGATTAACGACAAGAGGAGGAGATGAAGGTTCGTTTGTAGAGAACAGAGCGAAACAGAGTAGAACAGAGGAAATGACTTGTTTGTGTTTGAGAGATGAGAAGACAGAAGTAAAGACAGGGAGCACACACACAACTTTATCCAGTTCACTCCCGTTAACTAGGGTAGCTACGTCTGGCCGAGACTATGCTCGGAATCCACTAGAATCAGTGATTACAACAAGGAGCTACAAGTGACCCGCCTAATACCCTTCACTAGTACTTAGACTCACTCTGTACCACCCCTTGTATCCTAGAGAAAACGATTGTATACAAGTTTATGCTAATAACAATCTTTCCTCTAATCACTCTCTCTAGTTCTTGTGTTATATCTCTCTCTTGTCTCTAATGTCTTTATATACCTGAGACATTAGGTTTACTCGTGTTGCGCCTCCAATGCTGACGTGTAGTAAGCCGTTGGTGACGCTCCTCTTTGATCTTATCCTCTCGGCAAGGACTAGTGCTTTATTGACCATAAACGGACAACCTTGTACGCTGAGATAGCTGGCTCCTCTTCATGATATTGCCAAAGGAGAAACACGCCATTCAAGTGGTCCAATAAAGCAAACTTACTTTAGTCTTGATTTACTTCTACTGCGGTAAGCTTGAAGTCACCACATAGCCGTTAGGATTCAAATCTTTCTTGATCATCAAGTTAACATCTTCACAGTTCTTGAGAATGAAAACATAATTATGGAGAGAGCCTGATATAATTCGATCTAATAAATAATTCATTCAAGGAACAAGCTCCCAAACTTCGTTGCTAACTCTGGTACGTTAAAAGACATACTTTACACTGTTTCACCGCATAATTGACAAAGTATCTACCGGCATAATTGATAAGTGTTGAGTGTTGTTCTTGAGAAAGGAAACATTATTGAGGATAAAGTTTGATATAATTTGATCCAATAAGGAACTCATTCAAGGAACAAGCTCCCAAACTTATTGGCTAACTGCAAAGGCTGGCTTCATGTTTAGGGGAGATCAAGCACCAAGGCCCGAACTTTCCTGGAACTGAAAAAAAATTGGTTAACTTTGGCATTAGAAGATAATGTAATTAGTATTTTACAGTGTTTGACTGCATAATTGACAAAGTATCTACGGCATAACTGATAAGTATCCTCCACATTCATATTCCTCTGTTAAGGTGTTTGCTTACATGTTATTCAAGGTATGCCACCACAAGTCCACATGTATTTAATTTCTGGCGCCCTATGAAATTGTATATAGCTTTATAAAAGTGAAACGCATCATTATTTGTCAGTTCTGAGAGAGCTTATACTATAAATGACATCCTAGTTTCACCAAATATAAACAATAGTGTCATGCTTGTGTTAGATATGGTTTGATTAGTATGACCATCTTAATCAGTCAACTAGTTGATCATCTTTGTTCAAGCATAATACAAGAAACCCAAATCCAAACTAAACCCAAAAAATCCCGAAACCATATTGGAGCAGTATAACTACCCGAATAAATCACATATGATGATATTTCATCAGAACCTAAAATAAAATTAATCGAATCCAAATTAATAATTTGGAGAAGTTAAAAATTCGATAATTTGAAAAGAATTGATCCAAAAATCAAACTTAGCATATAAAATAAATATTTAAAACCTAGGTAAGTATATTATATACACAATTTTATCTATTTTGATACATTAGTTGAAAATACTTCCAAAAATAAACATTAATCAAAATTAAATTCTGTAACAAAATCATATAGACCCGAAATAAATTTGGATCTAAAATAGTTTTTTTTTTTAAATTGTAAAATGTACTCAAACAAAAAATATTATCAATCGATCCGAAAATATAGAAAACTTGAATGGGATTAAGAATTGAATCCGATTGTTGAAAATCTTGAGGGCTGAACCAGTTCCGAACTGATATTAAAAAGTGCATAGTTTTTTTTGTTACGTTATATTTTGTTCTTTACACAATTACATTATACTATACTTCTCGTTTATGTATTTTTGAAATTTAAAATATTTAGTTTTAAATTTTGTTGATTTTCCTAGATTTGTTTAATTAATTTATTACTTTTGAGTTTTGACTTGTTGGAAGACTGAGAATAGAAGAAAAATCGATTTTGTAGGGTAAAAAATAGAGTGGCTAGTGTAGGAGGAATTGTTACGGGAGGAACAATCAAAACCCTACTACGATTACGAGGCGAAAACGATGCCTAGATTCGGGGCTGGGAACAGATCCGTCCCCAAGCTCGTGATCACCATCTGCGTTACTGCAATCCTGGTACGATTCCTTCCTTCGATCCATTCACTATGATGAGTTAGCGATGTTATGATTTGGTTTCGGAATTTGCAATTCTCATTTCTCAATCGAGTTTGCTTGATTCATTCGATTGATTTTCGTGTTGGCTAGTTCTTTCCGTCGCTATCGTATGGAGCTCCACGTGGGAAGAGCTCTGTGTTTTCCTTGTTCAATCTCAAGGAAAAGAGCAGGTTCTGGAGCGAGTCTGTGTTTCGTAGCGGTATGTCATGTTATGTTCTGTTCTATGTTACTTGGTATTGGATTTCATGTGAGCTTACTCAGATTTTTGATTGTTTATCAGATTTTGATGATATGGAGTCTTCAGTCCACTCGAACTCCGGTGTGGTGAACTACACAAAGGCAGGAACCATTGCGAGTTACCTAGAGCTTATGGAAGTCGATGCTGTCTATCTCCCCGTCCCTGTCAATTTCATTTTCATTGGGTTCGATGGCAAAGGAAACCAAGGTGAATTACATTACTTTTCTTTTGAGATTTGGAGTCATCACTCATCACTGACTTTTTATTCATACATTATTTCTAGACTTCAAACTTCTTCCTGAGGAGCTTGAGCGTTGGTTTAGTAAACTTGATCACGTGTTTGAGCACACACGAGTTCCGCAAACCAAAGAAGTTCCTAATCCATTTTACAAGACTAACATTGAGAAGGAGTTGAGACACCATCTTCCTATCGTCAGTCGTGTGAACTACAAGTATAGTCTTCTTTTTTTTTACTGTTCATCTGCGATGGTGGTGTTGGTTTTTACCTAGACGCTGATTGAGCATTTTTTTATCCTTTTTGTCAGCTTTTCTGTTCATGCTATACAAATGGGGGAAAAGGTGACTCAAGTTATCGAGCGTGCAATCAATGTTTTAGCACGCAAGGATGACGTTTCTAGGTAATGCAGTTGGTCTTATGGAAGTCCGTTACTGGTCTATTTTTATGCAGAGAGACATGAGTCTGCAGACCAATTGGTTCTTGCAACTTTATTTCACTCGTGATAGCTGTTTGAACCTTTTTTTTTCTTATTGTGGTCTCATTTTCTGTGTCATGTCTAAATGAGTTTATCTCTTTTTTTGTTTGATCTTGGTGACAGAGATGAGGAAAATGCTCTAAGACAAGTTGATGTTGACATGATGGAATTCATTTTCTCTAGCCTTGTCGAATATTTTCATATCGGGGATGCATACAATGTGTTTGTTCTGAACCCTAAACGTGATATTAAGAAAGGCATATATGGATACCGGTGAGCGCCTGATTATTATCGTATCATATTATTTTATTACGGACGACGAACATAATAGACTTACAAAAGGATTTTGCAGGAGAGGGTTTTCAGACTCAGAGATATCTTATCTGAAAGAGGTGATTCTAGTTCTCTCAATTCTGTGCATGCCTCCAAAGCAATTGCATCATAAACAATCCTCACCAAAAAAAAATTCTTATTGTGATCTCTTCGGTTATGTTTTCTGACAAGTGCTTGTATGTCAATGCCAAGTTCATATGACTCTTTTTATTCTTTTCGCAGAACAAGGACGTCATTAAAAAACTTCTTCAATCTGGAAAGCCGTCAGAAACTATTTCAGGTACAGAAAAGCAAATAACAACGATATTTTTTCCATTGATGATGTACATTCCAGTTTCTTATCTGATACCTGCTGGATATGTTGCAGCATTTGATATGGTGAGGAAGCCATTGTACCAGAAACATCCAATGCTTAAATTTTCCTGGACAAATGCGGAGGAGACTGATACGGTTTGTTATTTTGCCACACCTTCAAATTTTCTATTCTATTGATTAGCCTTAATGTTTGTAATATATGGCAGAAGCTTATTATGGCATTGTGTTTAGTTCTGTGTGGCTGTTTCAGTGACTATACTCATATTTGAGAACCAGATCCTTTGTGCTGTAGAATCTGGCGTTTCGTTATGTCTTACAGTGTTGGCTATTGTGTTACATTGTTAATTGTTGTCTTACTTTCAGGCCGAGTGGTACAATGCATGCCAGGATGCTCTTAACAAATTAGAACAGCTATCCCATGGTAAAGAAGCAGCCGAGCTCATTAAGAGTAAGGTTTTGCAGGTACCAATCTTCTTTTATTTTGGCTCAATACTATCTGGTACTTTTACTCTAAATGGATTTCCGTACATGTGATTAACTTTGAATTTTTCTCAATGGAAATGTCAAGTTACTTCACGGGAAGAACGAAGATATGAAGATTTTTCTGGAAAAGGGTTTAAAAGCTGGAGACATTAGCAATCTTAACGCAGAATGTCTGACTGATACTTGGATCGGAAAGGGCAGGTTGATTTTCTGAAGCTCTCAATGCATGTGTGTACATGTATTTAACCTTTTAATTTTGGCGAAGAGCGCCATCTTATGCAAGCCAACAAACGGCTTAGCGTTTTCTTGATTCTGTGAATAATTCCTGACAGGTGGGCATTCATCGATTTAACTGCTGGCCCTTTTTCATGGGGACCTTCTGTCGGTGGGGAAGGCGTGCGGACAGAACTTAGTTTGCCAAATGTGGGAAAGACCATTGGTGCAGTTGCAGGTACTGTTCGCAATAAAATCTTCTGCATTGTGGCTCCTAAGCTGTAAACCTCCTGACTATTTACCTTACTTTAAACGTACAATTGTAATAATATATGGACACCTCTCTGTCATTCTTTGCAAATCTTTCATTTGCACAAAACGTTTCCTGAATCTCCGTTAATTTTGTGTTCACGATTTTTTTTCTTGCTAGAAATATCTGAAGACGAAGCAGAAGAAAAACTCCAAGCTGCAATTCAGGATAAATTTTCTGTATTTGGAGAGGTGTGTGTTTGATTCGTGAAATTAGAAACCACTGGATTTCATCAAAGGAGCTTTATCTTGGGAGTAGTGGAGTTTTCTTGGGCCCTGTTGTACTGCATTACAAACTAAAATATGAGTATCAAATAAAGTAGAACAACCAATTCCCTAGTACTTTAAGAGGCTGGTTAACATAATGATAGTGATCATCTTACCATAAGATAGTGATCATCTTTGACAATTATAGAATTTGGGTATAGGACTCGGGGATTCTTGAGATTAAGGAATCATCTTAGACAAAGCTACACGAAAACTAGCTTCTCTATATTAAATGCCCTATAGAGGTGAACATATTACTTGTTAAGTAAGGATCTGGATTCTTGAGCTGTATTTTCCTTGAGGGTGATACCTGTGGGATAGATGTACATGTGTTCCTGCTTACATTGTCTCTGAGTTATGTTTTCATTTACCTTGTTTAAAATGATTTTCGCTCACACTTATAACTATTGCTCTTGTTTTCTCAGAAAGATCATCAGGCTGTTGACATTCTTCTAGCGGAGATTGATGTATATGAACTATTTGCTTTTAAGCACTGCAAGGGAAGGAAGGTGAAGCTTGCTCTTTGTGAAGGTACTTCTATTCTCTATAGCTGCTTTTTGAGTCTTAGTTTTCATCTACGATCTTATTTTCTATTCTATAATTTCAAAAAGGAATCCGCACAGCTCCCACATCATTTTCTTGAGTTATTTTTTCGATTATTTTTGTGTGACTTTTCCTCGCTGATTTTACTTTTCGTGTCCAAGAACTTGATGAGAGGATGCGGGATTTGAAAACTGAGCTGCAGTCACTTGAAGGAGATGCACATGATGAGATTCATCAGAGAAAAGCCATGGAAGCACTCAAACGAATGGAGAGCTGGAATTTGTTTAGCGATGAACATGAGGTATTTTCTATCCCATGCCAGGCTTTTTGTCTTCTGCTGATTCCCCTTACTGGTTTGAGTATTCTTTCAGTAAGGGGATTGGAATCGTAATTCTTCGGGTTTTATAAGAAAATTTGACACTTGCATCGTGATGTTGACTGCACAGGAGTTCCAAAATTACACAGTTGCACGAGATACTTTCCTTGCACATTTAGGTGCTACTCTCTGGGGATCTATGAGACATATAGTATCCCCCTCAGTTGCCGATGGTGCATTTCATCATTATGAGAAGATCTCTTTTCAGCTTGTCTTCATCACACAAGAGGTATGTTTAAATGGTTTAAAGGATTCCCATCAGGTCAAGCATATTTTGGTGAATTGAAAACTTTGATTTATCGTATATAGACCTTTATGAGATGACCGAAAAGTACGATTATAGAAAATATTGTCATTTTTCTTTCGAGATGTTATGTAAGTTATGTTGAGAATGAAATACAATTGCTACTAAGCATATTCGATTCATCCTACCAGTAACATTGCCTGAGTATTTCAGTCTCGTTTCTATTGATACTGGAAAGAGGTTGACGACACCCTGTTTTCTTATGTTGTGTAGAAAGTTCGACAAATCAAACAGCTGCCAGTTGATCTTAAGGCACTCATGGATGGACTTTCTTCACTTTTATTACCTTCTCAGAAACCTTTGTTCAGCCAACACATGTATGCACTGAAATCCGTTTAGTCCTGAAAATAAGCTTTACAACCGTCTTTGATAAACTGTACTTTAAACTGTGGTTAGAACTTAGAACTTGTTGATTGTCTTGGCAATCAAAAAGAGAGAAATATATTTAGCAGTCTTATCTTATGTTATCTTTCTTTTCCTCTTGTTTCTGAATGCATCTTCAAGCTATAGTGAAATCCTGATAACATTTGTGATAGGTTAACCCTATCTGAGGATCCTGCCTTGGCTATGGCGTTTTCAGTAGCCAGAAGGGCAGCTGCTGTTCCTCTGTTACTTGTCAATGGAACTTACCGGAAGACAGTTCGTTCATATCTCGATTCATCAATCCTCCAGTACCAATTACAGAGGCTGAACGATCACACTTCCCTTAAAGGTCAGCTTTGCAGCCAAAACTTTTCTCTGTTATATAAGTATTTTTGTTTTGAAGTTGTTACCATTAATTTTTCTTTGTTGGGGCACCTTTTTTTTTCTTTATGACAGAAGCCGTTCTGTCATGCTACGCTAGAACCTATTTGTTACCAGTATCTAAAAATATTAGTGTAGACGCTATGGCCAACGTCTGTATAGATGGTTACTGTTTAGAACATTTGAGGAGTGTTCTTCGTTTTACATAAGTATTTCAAATTTTTCTCCTACGGTAGTATGCCGTAGTAAGACAAGTGCATAAGATATGAGTTACAGTAGTGTTCACTGTCCTCAAATTGTGACGTCTTTTTACTGCCGTCTTCGGTTAGCCTTTCCATTTGGGCAACATCTGCTGTTCTACTGCTCGACAATTTCATTTCAGTGGTCCGTTACTCGCGTTCTATGCAATTTTGTCAAGTTAATTTTGCAATTTTTAATATTGTCTTCGTTTATAGCTGACTCATTTGAGCAATTGTTCTTTTCCTACTGTTCAGTCAATTTTATTTAAGCTGTCTTTACTCGCCTTCTATGCAATTTTCGTCAAGTTATTGTTACTCTATTTCATGCATTGGTTGATGTGAATATATCGGGATTGGCATTGACACTGTGAGCTATCCTTGTATATAACTCAGGAGGCCATGCACACAGCAGGTCTACTCTTGAAATCCCTATCTTTTGGCTCATCAATGGGGATCCGCTGCTGATTGACAAGCATTATCAAGCAAAGGCGCTTTCAAATATGGTCGTTGTTGTTCAGTCGGAGGCATCTTCATGGGAAAGCCATTTGCAATGCAATGGGCGGTCACTTTTATGGGATCTAAGGTTATAACACACATGTTAGCAGTTTATAATTAGCTGAGTTTTTGTGATAGGCCTAATTAGTTTTGCGCATTGTGAACAAGTTTTTCGTTATTGTCTTGTTTTTGTAACATAGGAGCCCGGTGAAAGCAGCCATGGCTTCTGTTGCGGAACATCTAGCCGGAATGCTTCCTCTTCATCTTGTCTACAGTGTAGCTCATGAAAGTGCGATTGAGGTATAGAGTTATGCTTACAGAGTACACTAAATAGCACTGCTTTGTAATTATATGAAAATTTGTCGTTTGCTAGTAACTACTTCAAGCTTGTGACACCTAACACAAACACTGGTTAGAAGAAGCTGATGGTCTGTCTTAGCATCTTTTAAAAAATTTGTGTGTTTAACAGGACTGGACATGGTCAGTGGGTTGCAATCCCTTTTCCACAACTTCTCAAGGTTGGCAGATTTCACAGTTTCAATCTGACACAATTGCCCGGAGCTATATGATTACGGCGCTTGAGGAGTCAATACAAGCTGTCAATTCAGGGATTCATCTTCTGCGGCTGGAGCGAACGAGTATCCTTTGGATTTTTTTCTTTATGCCTGTAGTAAAGTAGAGGTTATGAGTTATTAACTATGAATAGGTTTTATTGACTGCTCGTTTTTATATGCTAGTGTTTATATCCTTTACTCAGAAACCAGATGAAAAATCGTTCAAGATTTTCAAATCGAGGGAACGTGAGCTGATGAACAAGTACAAGTACGTGATCAGCCTATGGAGACGAGTGAGTACACATACTTTGCTTTATTTTGCTTTCTTCGGTTCATGAAGTCTTTGCTTTGATATTAAGCTTTAAATGATGTGTACATGCTAACAGCTTTCGAATATTGCGGGAGAAACACGTTATGGGGATGCCATGAGATTTCTGTATACCTTAGAGGAAGCCACAAGCGGGTTAGTAGTACTCCCTCTGCACCTGCTGCTTCAATTTTAATCAAGGGAATGGTTTTGCTAATAAGTCAAGACTTTTTTTTTATATCAGATTCGTAAGGGAAGTGAATGCAACAGTGGAGGTTTTGCACCCAATTCACTGCTCAAAAGAGAGGAAGGTGAAAGTGGAAATGGACATGACAACAGTTCCGGCCATGCTCGTAGTTCTGGTACTTCTTTACGCTGTCTTCAAGCCAAGAGCTCCCAAGCCAAAGATCAACTGATGTTTTAAAGTCTAAACGAAAAATCAAATCCATACAACCTTTTTTTGTCCCATTCCTAAAACAGTGAAGCACATCACTCTTTCTTTTGTATCTTAGGCAAGAATTGTTATAATCTGTATCTGATTGGTTAATGCAATTGCGAAAGTATAAAACGTGACGAAGTTGGTGGTTAGAAAAGATTGTTTGAAAGAACGTTGACAAAAAAAAGGACAAGACTGAAAGAACCTTCTTTGTTAACTTGTGGTTGGGTCACGAGTGGGGCCCATTGGAGACAAGGAGAAACAGCATCTTCAACAAATCTCGAAATAACAAAGATTCGTAAGAAAAATAATAGAAAATTTTGGTTCTGAGAGGCTAGAAAGTTCCGGAGACATCGGAGGAACCCTAGATTAAATGGGAAGGACAGTGTGAGGAGAGGAGAGAGAGAGAGAGAGTAAAATAATGGAGGAGGAGAAGAAGAAAGAGGGATCGTATAGGTATTGGGTGAGAGAAGCCACAGCGGACGCAGCTCCTCCTCCTCAGCCACAGAAGCTCACCAACAACGACGTTGCTTCCAATGCTCCTCCTGCTCTTGGCTCCATCTGGAATCAGGTTTGTTCTTCTTTTCTTTTCTTCATCTATTAACATTCTTCTAAAACCATTCTCTTTAATCCCTTTCCCTTGTTTCCCATAGGCCGGCACTTGGGAAGAGAAAAATATCACTAAATGGGCCACTGATCGATTAAAGGTTTCTTCTTTCTTTCCCCTTGAGTGTTTTTTTGAAGACCTTTCTCATGTAATGTATTTATGTTGTTTTGTACTTTGAAATGATGCTCGCAGGAGCTGCTGGGATCAGTGGGTTCACTGCAATTCTCTTCTGGAAAAGCTGAGATTATCGATGTTAGCAGATGTGTTGGAGATGTGAGTTATTTCTCCTTTTATTATCTCTATGTTTGTTCTTTGAATTGACGATGATCCGTTGGTTGTTGGTTGTTTCTCTGCCTCTCTAGGCTTCCTTGGTCACAGTTCGGAACAAGAAAAGAGTTGGCTATACTTACGAGCTTTCCCTCAAAGTCCAAGGTAAAAGACTCGCCACCTTTTTTCCTCCATTCTCGTTATATGAAATCAATTCGTTAGATTAAGATGTAATGCATTTGAGTTTCATAGTCAATGTATGTATCTTCTTGTAGTCTTTTGTCGTGTACATACAACTTATTTTTTTTCTTGCATACTCAGGAGAGTGGTCTTTTGAAGAGAACACGAAGAAGGTGAAGGGGAGTCTCGACATTCCTGAGTTCTCTTTCGGCGAGCTTGATGATCTTGAGGTAACGTGTATGTTATGCGTAGAGAGTCTTTGATATGATTTTGGGAAGGATGATTAGGATATTTGGACCCTGATAAACACATACGCTTTGTGCAATTGAGCAGGTGAATGTGAAGCTCAATGAAGACAAAGAGATTTCCCAGCAACTGAAGCAGCAAGTTCGGTTGGATATGAAGCAGTTCTTGGAGCCTATACGCCTGAAACTTAGCCAGTTCGAACAGGAACTCAAAGATCGATAGTTTTTGTTTCTTTTCATTTCATATCAGCAATTTTCTGTTGGCATTGAGAAGTTGAGTGAAACGAGACACTGCATCTTACTGTTTACCTTGTATTCCTTCGTCTATGTACCAACATTTCCACATTTATTGTCTAAGTTCGGTTCATCAATAAGCTTTTTAGTCTTCTATCTAACGGGAAATGCAACACTACTAGTGAACGTGAAAAACTTAAATTAAAAACAAAATGTATACGAACTTAAAGAGCACAAATTGTATAAAGAGCACAAAACTGCAGATGAATACATAACTGAAGAGGGTATAAATCTGTAACAGACCAAACTCATTCTTCACTTTTCTTCTTTTTGTTGGGCTCACTCAATGCCTTCTTAGCCCTTTTCCACTCATTCACGGAAGTCTCGCTTCTCATAAAAGCACAAGTGTCCCCTGACCCAATCTCTCTCCTAATTGGCTTCTTCCTCGCACCCAATCTACTTGCCCCACTCGCATTCTTCACAATCTGCTCATTCTCCTTTAAACTTCTCAGAGGGGTACTACTACTAGCCCCATGGACTTCCGCAGCCTCAACACCATTAGCACTTCCACTCTGATTAGAGAAGTGGCCATCTCCACTGTTGTTCACACTAACTGCTTCGGTCTTTTCAGGAGGTAAATTCGGGAAGAGTTGAGTAATACTGAATGAAGCATTCTGGTCCCTAACCAGCTGAGTCCAAGAAGCTTTCTGAAGCCATAATGAACCTCCTTCTGACTTCTTACAGGCTTCGACCTCTCCTTTCTCTGTCTCTTCTTCGTCCACATCATGATCCACACTATCCTCTAAGCTTTCCTTCTCTGCATCCGAATCCTCAGCTACGTTCTCATCCTTTTCCACGTTCAAACTTCCATCCTCGCTATCGCCCTCGGTGCTTGCTGCAAGTTCCACTGTTTCAGCATCCACGTTTATGTCAGTGACAGCAGCATCTTCTGGCTCTGAGTGCTCTAAACCTTCAGCATCTTCTGGCTCTGATTGGTCTGAACCTTCAGCATCTTCTGACTCTGATTGGTCTGAACCTTCAGCATCTTCTGGCTCTGATTGGTCTGAACCTACAATGTCAGCATCTTCTGGCTCTGAGTGGTCTGAACCTTCAGCATCTTCTGGCTCTGAGTGTTCTGACCCTTCAACTTCAGCATCTTCTGACTCTGAGTGTTCTGAACCTTCAACGTCAGCATCTTCTGGCTCTGAACCTTCAACGTCAGTATCTTCTGACTCTGAGTGCTCTGAACCTTCAACGTCAGTGTCTTCTGACTCTGAGTGCTCTGAACCTTCATCGTCAGTATCTGATGCAGGTTGTACTGCTTTACTGGAGCTAAAATCAGGCAAGACACTTGAGACGCTAAATGTACTGCTGTTTCCACTGGCCACAAGTGCTTTCCAGGAAGACTTTTGGGACCAGGAAATATTCTCATTCGACCTCTTGACGCCTGTTGTTCTGCTTGGTTCATCCGGCTCGACTTTAGAAGGTTTCTTCTTTTTAGGAATGGCCTGTGAAGCTTCCTGTCTTCCACTTCCCTCTGGGATGATTGATTGCCTCTTTTTGTTTGGATGAGTGTCATTCCCCTTTGTCCCTTCAGTATATCTTTCTCCACCTGATGGCGTTTGATTGAGCATTGATTTCTGAGTTAAGATCAAACAAAAGAGCCAGATCAGAGATACTATATGTAGTTGACACACTATTAGGTAAAAGGAAAACTGAAAAATATTAGCTATAAGTACCCGTTTCCTTGACAAGATATCCAGCTCTGCGTCCATCATGTCCTTCCCATTAGATCCCACATTGATGACGATGTTATCTTTGGTATCTAAGATGATGCTATCATCTTTCTCATCGTTCATGCTGCTATTATCTTTCCCCAGAAGCTTGTTCATCACAGAGTTCATAATATTCACCTCTTCTTCGTTAATCCCCACATTAATCGCTTCAAGGTCACGCACATGAGTTTCCCGAGGAGTGAGGGAAGCAGAATGCTCTTCACAATCACAAAAGGTCTTGGGAAGAAGAGACGGCACCGCAACACGCTGGAAACTATACTTATGTTTACCAGTTCCACTTAATGGCATAGCTTTCACCTTCACCAAAACCAAAAAAACAAAGTCACCATCTCAAAACCCTAACCTCCTAATCCAAGTTACTTAGTAATACTACTTAGATTGTCACAAAAGATTACCTTTCTGAGTCTTGGAAAGAAGATGTTAAGGTGTGTGGAAGGATCTGACTTCTCTGGAGCTTTAACAGTCTCATCAGAAACAGAAGCTGACTCAGCCCATTCCCTCTTCAAGCGAGCCATGTAATGCTCTTTCGCTTTCTCCAGCCGCAGATTCCCTCCTTTCCACTTGCATCCATTGTACTGCCAAAATAAATCGAATCAAGGTTAAGAAAACACATGGAGCTTCTAGGAAGGAAAGAGAAGGAGGTAAGATCGAATCAGCTCACAGTGGAGAAGAGCTTAGTGAGTGAGTTCTCCGAGGCGGGAGAGAAGTCGATGTAAGCAAAGGAGCGACCTTTGGTCCTGACGAATTCGACCGCTTCGACTGAGCCCATGGGAGAGAAGATCTTGAGAAGGTCGTCTCTCCCTACGCTTTCTGCTAATCCTCCGACATGAAGCCTAACGCCCCCGCCGCCGCCACTTCCTCCTCCCTCCATTGTGTTCCTCTGCTTCTTCAGTTTTTCTTTTGCTTTGCTTTCCTTCCCTCGTCTCTCGTACATCTTCAGTAATAAGGCCCATTATTCAATTAAAATAAGGCCCATCAGTAAATATATTAATGGGCTTTAAGCGGGAAATAAATAAGCTCATTAACATCCTGATTGAGGTTTTTGCTAATGGGGTCCGCCTTAATTAATTTCGCGAGCATTATTTGAATTAGACAGTGATGAATAGATGCAAGACAAATTGTTGTTTCTGTCGTCTGCGAAAGCATCCTGGGAGAGAGACGATACACAGTGTTCGTCTTCCGTCTAATCAGATGGCGCATGTGCTACTCCGACACTCGTAAGTTACTGCCTTCTAATCACTTATTCACTTTTTTTTGACATTTACCGAACCTGAGAAGAGCAGGTGTGTGTCGGTTTGTCTGTTTATTTTCAAGTCAATTATTGCAAAATGTGAATAGAGAGTACAATAAATTGAACGATGATGGAGGAAATTAAGAGGGAATGATGAACAAGAGTGCACGTATTTAGGGTAAACATAGGGTTGTGGTCCTGCACAAGGACTCATGGGTCCATGTGAGTTTTTAATAGAACGGAAAGCGATGTCTATCCTCCGCATCATCTCTCATTTGCAGCCTCAGAAAAAAAAACATTATTATTTGTACAGTTGTGAGTTTTTCAACTATCAAAAGTTTCCTCATCGTCTTTGCTCCTTTTAAAGCCATGTACTATATATCCATGAGTTGCAGCTGATAAAGCTACACGTCTGGTCTTTATTATTTTTCTTTTTTATTTTTATTATTAACTTCATCTTCTTTAACGTGTTTCTTGATTGCTTTCAAACATTTTTAATGCCCATTTATTGGATGTTCCCTGAACCAGGTGTGTTAGCCTCATCTACCTATCTAACTTTGTGGTGAACTTGTCTGGCTTTGGATTTTCACAGCCCCTATTCATTGCTCTGTTTCGCCAAAAGAAAGAGAATAAAGAAACAACATGGAGAGGCCAAGAGCCCCTCCGTCTATCTTCACGGATTTAGAGCCATTAAGTGAACGCAAATCTCTCGAGGTGTTCAACCCCTCGAGTGGTAAAGAGGTGAACGGATCAGCTTCTTCTTCAACTTCATCAAAGCCTCACGATGGGAATGACAAGGGAAGCAGCAGCAAGTGGATGGAGTATCAAGATACTGCAAAGTTAGCAGAGAGAACTGCTGAGTGGGGTTTATCAGCGGTTAAGCCCGACTCAGGAGAAGATGGCATTAGTTTCAAGGTGTCCAGTGAAGTGGACCGGAGCAAGACGTCTAGGAGGTCATCTGAAGAATCATCGTCTTCTGAATCTGGGGCCTTCCCTAGAGTATCGCAGGAGCTCAAAACCGCTCTTTCTACGTTGCAGCAGACTTTTGTTGTCTCTGATGCTACACAGCCACACTGTCCCATTGTCTATGCAAGCAGTGGATTCTTCACCATGACTGGTTATTCTTCAAAGGAGATTGTTGGAAGAAACTGGTACGTCTCTTCTCATATATCTTTTTCTAGTTTCATCCATGATTGCTACTTAGCATGAAATTTCTTTTGAAACACATGGCAGCCGGTTTCTGCAAGGGCCTGACACAGACCAGAAAGAGGTTGCCAAAATCAGAGATTGTGTCAAGAATGGAAAAAGTTACTGTGGAAGGCTCTTGAACTATAAAAAGGACGGAACTCCCTTTTGGAATCTTCTCACAATCACTCCTATTAAGGATGACCAAGGCAACACCATCAAGTTCATTGGGTACCTCACCTGTTTTTTCCCCCTTTTTTAATGGACTGTTTCCTCTACCAATCATTCTCACGCTTTCCAACTTCTTTTTCTTTGTTTGTTTACAGGATGCAGGTTGAAGTAAGCAAATACACAGAAGGCGTGAACGATAAAGCTTTGAGGCCTAATGGACTCTCCAAATCCCTGATCCGATATGATGGTTTCTGCTTCCCTTCATCTCTCTTTATAATTAACAAGTTTTTACTTTCTTTGGTTTGATGAGAAAATGTTAACATGTCATGCTCTTGTTGGTATCAGCTCGCCAGAAGGAGAAAGCTTTGGATTCCATCACAGAGGTCGTGCAAACAGTAAGACATCGAAAGTCTCAAGTGAGGGATTCCGTGAGCAATGATGTAATGGTGACGCCTGGTAGTACTACTACAACACCTGTTAGACAAGCTATACAACCAGATGAGGCTTCAAAGTCAGCCAAAACACCTGGACGTGTTTCTACTCAATCGAAGTGAGTCTTTTTCACCACCATATCCATGATACCTCGTAAACATTAAATCCTTAAGAACCTGAAAATTAAAATCCTTAAAAGGCATGTATCTTGCGCACAAAAATTTGATGGAAGTGCCAACATTTTGATGAAAACAACTTGTTTGATATCCTTGCTAAATAGTTGAGTATACAACACAACTCAACCCTAAATAGAACAAGGTATGAAGTTAAGATGTACTTCAGTCGGTGTATAACGGTATAACGTCAATTTCTATAGAGTTAAGATGTACTTCTTATATTTTTTTGTTGTGTTTTTTTGTAATCTTGTGCTAAACCTTAGAATGTGTTCTCTGACATATTCTGAAGCTGTTCATATATAGCCTGAATGATTTTTGATCAACTCTCATGCAACGTGCAGGTCAAAGAGCAAATCTCTTGACGTTCCAAGTGTGGAACCTGAAGAATTGATGTTGAGCACAGAAGTAATAGAGCCGAGGGACAGTTGGGACCGTTTAGAAAGAGAAAGGGACATTCGCCAAGGGATTGATCTGGCTACCACTCTTGAGCGTATAGAGAAGAATTTCGTCATCAGTGATCCTCGTCTTCCTGATACTCCAATTGTATGTTTATTTCAGTCATATATCAATTTTTCTTAGTCAAGTGTGCTGCTATGTTGGCATGGAAATGTGGTAAGCATATAACCTTGAAGTGATGGTTCAAAATATTTTTCCCTGCAGATATTTGCATCGGACAGCTTTCTTGAATTGACAGAGTATACACGTGAGGAAATTTTGGGGAGAAACTGTCGGTAAATACTCCTCTCCTTGTATCTTTCACTCATGAGATTCATCTTCATGCCGGATAATGTTGCAGTCTTCTCGGCTTAACTTCGTGATATGAATATGTGCAAAATGGTTGGCCTCAGGTTTCTTCAGGGGCCAGAGACAGATCAAGCGACTGTCCAGAAGATAAGAGACGCAATTAGAGAGCAAAGGGAAATAACTGTACAGTTGATAAACTACACTAAGAGCGGTAAGTTATCTGATACTGAACTTTTTCAACGCAAGTTTTCAACTCCAGATTCTCATTAATCCTCTTAATCATTTGCAGGAAAGAAATTCTGGAACTTATTCCACTTGCAGCCTATGCGTGATCAAAAGGTAGCCATGAGATTATTGTTATGTCTGGACTCAGATACTTCAAGAAAACTGTGATATGTTTCTGACAACATGACTTTCTTCATCTCATCAGGGAGAGCTTCAATACTTTATCGGTGTGCAGCTTGATGGAAGTGATCATGTGGAACCTCTCCGAAATCGTTTATCTGAGAGAACAGAGTTGCAGAGTTCGAAACTGGTACTTAGTCCATCTCCTTCTGCGCTTTTAAAAATATATTTTCCATCAAAGTAGACTATCACAATTATTATATTGCAGGTGAAAGCTACAGCAACAAATGTAGATGAAGCTGTCAGAGAACTTCCTGATGCTAATATGGTAAGTAACTTTAATTCATGGTTACTTAACAAAGATGCAAAGGTATAAAAGCAATCGATTTTTGATGTGTTTTAGCGGCCTGAGGACCTGTGGGCTGCACACTCAAAGCCTGTATATCCTCTGCCTCACAAAAAGGAGAGTACATCCTGGAAAGCAATACAAAAGGCATGAATCAAACCACATTACTGTTTTTACTTTGTTTCTCAGTCATCCTGTTTTAATGGGAATAGTCTCCTTTGTAGATCCAAGCAAGTGGAGAAACAGTGGGACTACATCATTTCAAGCCAATAAAACCGTTGGGCTCCGGTGATACTGGCAGGTACCATTTCCACTGTGTCCATAATAGTAAACTTGAAGTCAAAACTGTTCTTGTCTCCTTTTACTTTGTATATACATACTTACATGATTTTACTTCTTATGGGATACATAGTGTCCATTTGGTTGAACTTAAAGGCACAGGTGAGTTGTATGCCATGAAGGCAATGGAGAAAAGCATGATGTTGAATCGTAACAAGGTATATGATGGAGAATGAGTTCCCTCTTTTCGTCCTAACAATGAAATCTCTATTATACCTCTCATTGACAACGTGCAGCTTTTATACAGGTTCACCGAGCATGTATCGAAAGAGAAATCATATCCCTTCTGGATCATCCTTTCCTTCCCACTCTCTACGCTTCCTTTCAGGTCCTTCAATTTTTTATTTTTGTTTCTATCATTTCACTTCCTGCATCTCATTGCTAAAGCGTTTTTTTTTTCTGGCCCCAGACATCTACGCATGTTTGTTTGATTACAGACTTCTGCCCCGGTGGAGAGTTGTTTGCACTGCTCGACAGACAACCCATGAAATTTTTGTCAGAGGATTCAGCAAGGTACCCTAATCTCCTCTGATCTATATGTATAATGTGTAACACAAGATCATCCACTTGACAAAAGCAAATATCAATGTGGTGTAATAAATAATCTGGGAGACTGCTCTTATGAGTTACTCTAATTAATCTCTTATTCGTCAGGTTCTATGCAGCAGAGGTCGTTATCGGCTTAGAATATCTTCACTGCTTAGGTAACAAATAGTGAAGTGAATCCTTGTCTCTGTTAACCTAAGCATTTCTTGTTCATGCATGTAGCCACTCGCTTTGTGTAGTCTCTTTCTCCCTCAATCATTCTAGCAGATTCGTTTAAAATACGTATATATGTTCCACACACAGGGATAGTATACCGAGACCTGAAGCCTGAAAATATACTGCTAATGAAGGATGGACACATTGTATTAGCAGATTTTGATCTATCATTTATGACGGCCTGCACACCCCAGGTACTTGCTTTCTTCTTTTTTAATTCAGATCCACTTTTTACTGGTAATATATGTAGAAATGTGATACTTACAAGAAGTATGGTGTTCAGCTTATTGTTCCACCAACACCTAGCAAACGAAGGAGATCATCGAAGAGTCAACCATTACCGACATTTGTTGCAGAACCAAACGCCCAGTCAAACTCGTTTGTAGGGACTGAAGAATACATTGCGCCTGTACGGTTATGCACTTAAATGTTTAATCTATTCACTTGCGTAATGTTTAATCTATTCACTTGCGTGTCAGATTTTGGATACTCTAAATCATAGTTGACCTAATCATTTCAGGAGATAATCACGGGCTCTGGTCATACGAGTGCTATTGATTGGTGGGCACTAGGTATATTGTTGTATGAGATGCTTTATGGTCGCACACCTTTCAGGGGCAAGAATAGGCAGAAGACATTTGCCAACATCTTGCACAAAGATCTCACCTTCCCCAGCAGTATCCCTGTGAGCTATCTATCTTGTAACGTCGTGTAATGTACCCAAATGATTAAAAAAAATTACTAACTGAACCATGTACCGGTGCAGGTGAGTCTTGTAGGTAGACAGTTGATCAACATGCTGCTAAATAGAGATCCAAGCAACCGGTTAGGATCCAAAGGCGGAGCAAATGAGATAAAACAGCATGCTTTCTTTCGTGGAATCAATTGGCCTCTCATACGTGGCATGGTAGGACTATAACTACTATAGATTTCATATATCTGCTCATGTACACACACTAGTGTTTGTTGGCTAACTTATGTAGAGTGATTTGCAGAGCCCTCCGCCGTTAGAAACACCGTTGCATATAATAGAGAAAGATCCCAATGCGAAAGATATAAAGTGGGAAGATGATGGGGTGCTTGTGAATTCTATTGACATTGATCTGTTCTAAGCAAACACCTTGTCTTTCCTTTCTTCTGCCTTTGAGACTCAATTTAGTGCATGACTCTTCTTCTCAATAAAGCAAAATGTGTTGTATTCTAGTTGCTTACATATTATTATGTTACATCAGACATGAAAGGTGTTGTTGTATGCTAGCTACTTACATATTAAACACACAATTTTCCATTTCTTTATAATCTTCATATCATCAACTTATAAAACATACATAAGTCATGACCAAGTTAATATTCTTCAAAAGTTAAAATCTTCACTGTCACATCTTTGGAAATAGGAATCATTCTTCTGACTTGAGCTCCCTTAACTTGACGTCTGAATGTGCGCCAAAATAAGATAAACAGAGTGCCCATCAAAGTAGTTTATTAACTAACAGATCAGAGATCAGTTTGTGGATAAAAATAACCAAACTCACTATTTTAAGCAAAGTTATACCTCCTGTAGTTCGGAAACATCATTTTTATTTGGACTGAAAGTCTAACACTAAGAATCTACAACACCATAAGAGAAGATGAACAGGTCAAGGATCTCTACAACCAGAACACCACACAAAACAGAGGATTTATCAACTAACATATCCAGAAATAATATTAAACCAGAACCAAACTTGCTAGATGAAGTTATGCTAAAATACTAAAGCAGAGATCCTGTAGTTCTTGAACTTCAGAATCCGAACCACTATATATATTGAAACTAAAGAATCTACAACGGCAATAAAGAAGTTGAAAAGAGCAAGCATCTCTACTACATGAACATAACAAAACAGAGGAGTCTCTGCTCTCTCGGCATATACGGGCTTTAATCATGGGCCTAATTTATAAGCCCATCAATATAAAAAAACGGACTGAGAGATTAATGCCGGTTCGTCCGTAGATGAGGATCCACGTGGCAAATCGGGTGAAAGAGATGGCGGCTGATAATGGGATCCACGTCGTCAGTAAAACACGCCAGACGAAGCTGACCTTCTCCTCTTCCTGGATACAACACACAAACTCCATTTTTGTACATCTTCTTCTTAACAGATTCTCAGAAAAAAATAACGGCAATTTTCGATTCAATTTTTCTGGAAAAATCTAAAACAGGAAAACACAAAAGGTCTCGTCGATTTTGAAAACGAGAAGAAGAAGGGGGTTTAGGGTTTTGATGCAATGGCCTTGTTCCGCAAATTATTCTACCGCAAACCTCCGGATGGACTGCTCGAGATTTGCGATCGAGTCTTCGGTCTGTTTCTCCCCTAATTCTCTCTCTCATTTTTACATCCTTGATTCTACTTCCTTGACTTCTGATTTGAGTGTAGCTTTTCTATGTTCACTGCTACCATTTTGGTGAAATTAGGGCGTTTTAATCTTTGATCTAGGTCCAATATTGATCTGTGATCTGCTAATTTCCGAGAAAGTTGATAGCTTTAGCGTGTGATTAAACAATTGTTTGCTTGTCTTATGATAAAAATAGGATTTTTTAATAATTTCTTTTCATTTTTTGTCATGATTGGCTTTTAAGACATTGAAACTGAAGACAAAGATTCAATCTTTTATTTGCAGTGTTTGACTGCTGCTTCTCCTCTGATTCATGGGAAGAAGAGAACTACAAAGTCTACATGGCGGGAGTTGTCAACCAGCTACAGGAGCATTTCCCCGATGCATCCTCTCTTGTGTTCAATTTCCGTGAAGTGGGTACTCGGAGCGTGATGGCTGACGTCTTGTCAGAACACGGCTTGACGATAATGGATTATCCTCGCCACTACGAAGGCTGCTCGTTGCTTCCTGTGGAAGTCATGCACCATTTTCTCCGCTCAAGCGAAAGCTGGCTCTCGCTTGGCCCGAGTAACTTGTTACTGATGCACTGCGAGCGAGGGGCTTGGCCTGTTTTGGCGTTCATGCTAGCTGCATTGCTTATATACAGGAAGCAGTACAGTGGCGAGTTGAAGACTTTGGATATGATCTACAAGCAGGCTCCTCGTGAGCTTCTGCAGCTGTTCTCGCCGTTGAACCCGATTCCTTCTCAGTGTCGGTATCTGCAGTACGTGTCTAGAAGGAATCTGGTCTCTGAATGGCCTCCTCTGGATAGGGCTCTCACTATGGACTGTGTTATTTTGAGATTTGTTCCTGATGTGAGTGGACAAGGAGGCTGTCGCCCTATCTTCCGGGTGTACGGTCAGGATCCGCTTTTTGTTGATGATAAAAAGCCCAAGCTTTTGTACTCCACTCCCAAGAAAGGGAAACACCTTAGGGTCTATAAACAGGTATTTTTTCACGGCAGATTTTTAATGTGACCTCTTAGGATCTTAGCTAGAGAGATGATTTTGATCGTTGATAAGCCTTCTGTTGCATTTTGTTTTTGTTCTTTTCTTGCGACATGATACATTGGCTATTTGGTTTGTTTTGTAGGCAGAATGTGAGCTAGTCAAGATTGACATCAATTGTCATGTTCAAGGTGATATTGTGATTGAGTGCCTCAGTTTGAATGATGACCTGGTAAGAGAGGTCATGTTGTTTCGAGTGGTTTTCAATACAGCTTTTATCAGATCAAACATCTTGATGCTTAACCGTGACGAAGTTGACACACTATGGCATATTAAAGACCAATTCCCAAAGGGGTTCAGAGTTGAGGTATGTACTCACGGGGCTCATATTCTCTTTACGTGTTGTGTAGCTACTCTTTTTTTAGATTAGTACTCACAAAGAGTATTTTCTGCGTGAAGCTTCTCTTCTCAGATATGGATGCTGCCTCGTCTGTTGACGTGATGGATTTTTCGTGCTTGGAGGAGAAAGATGGTCTTCCAATAGAAGTTTTTTCCAAAGTTCAGGAGCTCTTCAATCAAGTTGACTGGGCTGATCAGACGGATGCCACACGCAATATGCTTCAGCATTTGGCTATTGCAAATGCTGTCCATGAAAGACCAGAAGGGAGTTCAAGCCCAAGACCACAAGGGTTAAGTCCCAAAAGTATCCATGAGATGGTGAAACAGGCAGCAATGGAAAGTAATGCAAAGTTAAAATTGTCTTCAGTGTCCGAGGTTGAAACGGTGGACTCACCGGAAAGACAACCTACTGGTTCAGTCAAGAAGCTTATAGCAGAAGATACGCATTCTGTTCTTCAGATAAGTAGCCAGGATGCAACAAAACTGTCAGGTCAAGAGTCCCCTTCTCTCGAGGTTGTGCATCATTCTGCAACAGTTAAACCTTTTGTGGATGGTTCTGAGTCTTCTGACTTCTCTGAAAATGGTCAGAAGAACAATGGGAAAGCGGTATCATTTTTGACGTCCACAGCGTCACGACCTCATCCTACGCTAACACCGTTGGCTCCAGTAGCAGGACCTCCCCCTCCTCCTTCACCTCCTCCGATTCCAACTGTTGCTTCTGAACCGTCAGAAAAGTTGCAGCATTCTGTTGTCCAACCGGCTGAAACACTTTCACAGGGAAATTCCTGGGTGTCATTAGCTGGCTCTACATTTCATCAAACAACTCCAAACGAAAAACGTCCTGTGACACTGCCTCCAGCAGCTCTTCCCATTCCTCCTGCATCCGATGTTTCTCCTCAGGAGTCTTCTGAAATAACAAGTTCATCGTCAGTTCTGCCATCTCCTACATTGTCAGCTAATTCTACAAAACCTTCCGAATCTGAGACACCAGGTTCTGCTTTACTTCCAGTAAGAAATCCCAATGATATGGCTTCACCTCTTGGACAACCTGCGAGACCACCTCCTCCAGTGACTAACTCAGAAAAAATACATGGGTTACCTCCACCGCCACCTCCTCCTCCCCCTCCTCCTCCAATGCAGTATTCAGACCAGAGCACAGTCGCTAGACTTTCCCCTCCTATATCACCCCCAGCACCAACTAGCGCTTCCCTTCCAGTGTCTAACTCAGACAAAACACAAGGGTTAACCCGACCGCCACCTCCTCCTCCCCCTCCTCCAATGCACCATTCAGACCAGAATACAGCCCCTATAGTTTCCCCTCCTAAACCACCCCCAGCACCAGCTATCGCTGCCTCTCCTCCCCCACCCCCTCCTCCGGCTCCCCCAATACCACAATCTCATGGAAACTCTGCCACTAAAAGCCCACCTCCTCCTCCTCGCCCTCCAAACGCACCACCTCCACCACCACCAGGTCAGATGAAGGCACCGTCAGCACCACCTCCACCTCCTTTAGGTCAGATGAGGTCACCTTCAGCACCACCCCCTCCTCCAAAATTAGGAACCAAGTCGTCCCCAGCTTCTGGTACTAGTGCGCCTCCGACACCTGCTTTACCCGGTGGATCTCTTTCATCAGGAAAAAGCAGAATGTTACGTGTAAATTCAAAGAGCAACGCAGCCAAAAAGTTGAAGCCATACCACTGGTTGAAACTGACAAGAGCTGTAAATGGGAGCTTATGGGCGGAAACACAAATGTCTAGCGAAGCTTCTAAGTATGCGTTGTTCATCTTGTGGTTTACTTATTTCTCTAATGCCTTCGGTTCTTGTATGAATATCTAAGCCTTTAGTTCTGACGTGTTTATTTAGGGCTCCTGAGATTGACATGACAGAGCTTGAAAGTCTTTTCTCCGCATCTGCTCCAGAGCAGGCAGGAACGTCAAGAATAAATAGCTCTCGTGGACCTAAAGTCGAGAAAGTCCAACTGGTAAATTGTGCGTTTAATAGTTTAACATTTGTGTTAAATCCAATATGTTCCCATAAAATGATATGTTTTGTCTATGGGAACACACCGGATATTATGAGGAACTCTTTCTTGCAGATTGATCACAGACGAGCTTACAATTGTGAAATTATGCTTTCAAAAGTGAAAGTACCTCTGCAGGATTTGATGGTAATATAAAGCTCTATAATGGTGATGTCAGTTTAATCGGGTAAAATGACAATGACAATTAAAAGCTAAACTGATAATGTAAATATTGGCAGTACTCAGTACTTAACCTGGAGGAGTCGGCTCTTGATGCTGATCAGGTTGAGAATCTAATTAAGTTTTGTCCAACAAAAGAAGAAATGGAATTACTCAAGGTATGATAAGTGCACTCCTGACTTATTTTCTGCTATTTTTGATTTCACAAGCTAGTTACCCCTACATAATGTTGGGTATTTTGTGATCCACCTTTTTGAATGTTCCTCTGATTTATCTTCATTTTATGCTTGGTTTGCAGGGTTACACTGGTGACGTGGACAAGCTTGGAAAATGCGAGCTGGTACAAAACTTTGAAACAATTTTGTGGTTTTATTGGAGTAGCCATTAGTGTGATAACACCATAGATATATCTTTAATTTTTTTTTGGGGACAGTTCTTCTTAGAGATGATGAAAGTCCCACGAGTAGAAACAAAGCTCAGGGTATTCTCATTCAAAATTCAGTTCCGTTCTCAGGTTTGAAAAATCATTCTCTACTCATTACGATTATGCGGAGCTTTCGTTTTAGTGCTAATGGTCTCTGGTAAACACTTTTTTAGATTTCTGAACTCAAGAATAGTCTAGGTGTTGTGAATTCCGCAGCTGAACAGGTAAGTCTGACTCAACTTGTCATATAAGTGGTCTCCCAACGTGATTAAACAGATCTCACGAATGCTCTGTTGTTTCTCTTTTCATCAGATAAAGAATTCTGAGAAATTCAAAAGAATAATGCAGACAATTTTGTCCCTTGGAAACGCGCTAAACCAGGGGACGGCTAGAGGTGAGTTTGCAAATTGAACGCAGAAAATATAGGTTAGATCTTTTAGCCTCCGCTGAATGTACTTTCTCTCTAGGTGCTGCGGTGGGGTTTAAGCTGGACAGTCTGCCAAAGCTCAGTGAAACCCGGGCGCGTAATAACCGTATGACACTGATGCACTATCTGTGCAAGGTAAGCTCCTATAATGCTTCTTTAGCTATGTGGATACACTAGATAAAGAGAAACTTATATTCTGATGGATTCTCTGCAGATCCTTGCTGAGAAAATGCCAGAAGTTTTAGATTTCACAAAAGATTTATCCGCACTGGAGCCTTCAACAAAGGTACTTAGCTTTTACATTTCATGTGCTGTTTGGTAATAAATTCGAAAACTGTGTTAATAGTTTCCTGAACTTTGATACAGATACAACTGAAGTTTTTGGCTGAGGAGATGCAAGCTATAAACAAGGGACTGGAGAAAGTCGTACAAGAACTCTCCTTGTCCGAAAATGATGGCCCAATCTCACACAACTTTAACAAGGTATCTTTGTTCGATCAATAGTTCCGTCTTCTAGGCTTTCTCATAGGAAACAAAAAAAATGTCCAGATGTAAATGTACATAAGAAACGCATACTGTTAACTGGGAGAACAATCAAGTCTCATGATAAAGTAAGGTAGGCTGTGTAGTGTAGTCAGTATTGGATGTGATCCTGGAATTATATGGCTAGTTAATCTGATTGGCATGAGCTCTTTAACAATTAACAGGCAACAAATATGTTGACAATGCAGCTGCATAGTTAGGCAGATGATAACTGATTCATTGCATTTTTGTTTGATCAAATATATCATATATGGTCTTCTTTTTTTATCTGTTTCACAGATATTGAAAGAGTTCCTTCTTTATGCGGAAGCAGAAGTAAGGTCCTTGGCTTCACTCTATTCTGGAGTGGTATGTCACTAAAATCCAATGCACATTTGATATATAACCTGCTCCTCTATCTTTAGTTGAGAACTTGGTTCGAATAAAGTTATTTATGTAACGCAGGGACGTAACGTGGATGGCTTAATTCTCTACTTTGGTGAAGACCCAGCTAAGTGCCCGTTTGAACAAGGTATGCATATACCAGATATGTGGCTTTATATGAAACAAGGTTCTTCAAAGTTGTTTGAATCTAACATAATGGTAATTACAGTGGTGTCGACCCTTCTAAACTTTGTAAGACTGTTCAACCGTGCGCAAGAAGAAAACGGAAAACAACTTGAGGCAGAAGCTAAGAAGAAAGCTGAAGAGGAGAAATCAAAAACAAATGAAGTAGATAAAGAAAGCAGGAAGCCCTTGTCCTTGGAGGAACAAGTTAAGAAGGAGAAAACAAAAATAAGTGGATTAGACAAAGAAATCAAGGAGCCACTGGAGGAAGGAACCGCTGCTTGAAAAATTGCTTCTTGTTATTTTTTTTAGATGGACTGGAATGGACCGGCGAAGCTGAGTAGGCTGTTAGGCTCAATCCCGTGTTGTTTGCAGACAACATGAAAAGTGGGATGTTAATGGCAGCAGTGTCACCTTACGGCAAAGCTAACTTGTAAAACAAGGAGGGGTATAAAATAATGTAACTAGAAAGCAATAAATACAAATACATCATATACATACATGTATGGTCAAAACTTTTCTTGTGGGTTTAGCTGGTTGCAATAAGCAATGTCATTTGATTTACTTCAACGTGCGTTCTCATTCCGTTCTTCAAAATGGTACGAGAGGCAGAGTGGCTACTTTTGCATATAATAAGAAAACTTTCCTCAGTATTGATTGTCTTTTGGAGTAGCACATGGCACCCAGCTTCGTCTGGAAATTCACCAAGTCTCTTGAGTAGCGCGCGGGTTGTCTCTCCATTTGTCCAATTTTCTTTTGGAAATATTGTTGTATATCTTTTGTTTTAATTGCAACTAGATCTTGATATATACAACTGTGCGGATGTTTATTTTTACGCATAGTTATTTGTATTACATGTTAATTATAATATTTATCATATTACTAATTGTTTAATATAACATTTTAAATACATATGATACTACATACACAATTACGAAAACGATTGTAATATATTTATATTAGCAGTGAAAACAATAAATCATATATCGAGAAAACTAATTAATGTAAACCTAATAATATTAATTAAACTCACACATTCACTATATATATATGTGTGTGTGTGTATAAATGTGCTAAAATGTTTAAAACAGTCAAATATATAATTTTTAAAAAATCTCATCATTTTCCAGTGACAATGTGATAGCATAGATAAGTTATCACTTTTAGAAATGATTAAAATATTTATACATATAAAACATAAAATTATATGGTAAGTCATTTAAAATTATATTAATTAAGAAATGATATTTAATGAGATGTATATTTTGCGGTCTAATAAACTTTTAAAATGTACAATGATAAAAATTTAACAAATTTTATACAAATAAAATATTTTATTTTAATATAATATTTGATCTATGATTAGTATTAAGTATGTTGCCTAAAATAACAGCATTTAGCTATTTATAAATTAAAAATAGTTTTTTCTTATTAATTAATCAGATTTAGTTAACATAGATATGTTTAAAGGAATAAATTGTTTGTTTAACCCATTTAAGTTTTATATTAAACACTAAATAAAAATGAGTAAGAAAGTGTCATTTGTGATTTGACAAACTTATGAGAGAAATTACTTAGACTACAATCCTATCATATCCTTCCTACACTATTAATAATCCTTATTAGAAAGATTTTAGTGTCCACATAGGCATAGAAAATCATCCAATCAGTATGCTAGAAAGTAACATGTCATTAGTGAGCTGTCAATTGGGTTTTACTAAATCAAAAACAAAAACAAAAATATGAAAGCAACCAATGAAAGCAACAAGATATGCCAGCTCAGGTTAATTGCAATGAAATCGTTCTTTATCATTATGCCATTGAAATAAAGCAATGTATCTCAGCAGTTAATTTTCTAAAAAGTCCATTCAATTTCCTTCGCAGGACGATACTGATTCATTTTCCGTAACGATGGAGATAGATGTTCTTTTTTATAGGCCATAAAAAGGATCAAGGCCTTGCGGATTCACAATCTTCGACGAAGAAGTAGCTCCTTTTTATCTTCACTGTCCTCTGTCTGTGGATTCTCTACTCGAGTCTTACTCCACCATCAACATCTTCGCCAGCGACAATAACATCTCACTGGATAAATCAGCCTAAGGATTGTTGGGAGAACAATGGTGTATCTTCCTTCTCTTATCTCTGTAACCTGATATTTTTCTTTGGCTGTGATGAATTTTAGGGATTCCTTGTGAAGAACTCTGATAATAACAAGCTTTATCAACCGACGACGCTTCTATATTTAAGGTCATGCGATGTTGTTAAGGCCCAATTTTTTTTTAATCTGGCTGTTTTTGAATCCCCAAAATCTGATTGAGCTTTGTTTTTGTTTTTTTTTTCGTCATAAGGTGAGATTACAAGTTTGTATCTGACAAGGTCATAACTGATGGGCTACTGCTATTCAAAATGGTCCGATTCACGTTTACATGGTATCTTCTCATCGCGGACTATACTGCAGGGAGCAATTGTTTGTGTATGAGACAAGAAATGAGGCTGAATCCTTCTTCCATCTAATCAGGAACCAAAGGCTTCCGAGCCCCAGAGGTACATCAAGTGTAACTATATTTATCTTCCTTTAAAGCTTTGCTTATAGTCTTCTACCTTGAGGCTAAAGATGCACGCCTGAATTACTCATTAGAACTTTCAGGATGCAAAATCTAATTATTTGGGGCTGTTCTTGGCTGAAAAAAATTGTGCGGGATTCCTTCTGACGTGTGGTCAGCATGAGTAAGTTTAACTTTGTCTCATTGATTTGTTAGGTTAGGATTGCAGCGCCTGGTTTGTTAATCCCCGCTCTTTTATACCCAAGTTTCTGCTCTATTGAACATAATTACATTTTCATTTTCTTCTCCTGGACATTAAGAGATCATAAATAATTCAAGGTCAAGGTCAATGGTTTAGTTGAGACTCCACCAGTTCCTGAAGAAATCTGGAATATCCACTACGCCTTGGCCCGGTAATAATGGGCCATGATCAAGGTGAGGTTTTTTAGGTGTTTGCTGTTTCATTTTGTTATGTGTTGTGTGTATACATTACTCCCAAACTTATCTGTTTATTTTTTCATGTTGCTCTTATGAAAACACTACAAGAAAACATATTTTTTACGAGGGCGCTTTTCGATGTTAATTCGTCGTAATAGGAGCTTTACAACGAATTAACATCGAACAGCGTTTCGTTGTTAAACGCTCGTCGTAATGGAGCATTCGTCGTAAAGTCGAAGTTACATTTACGAGGAAGCTTTTTCCTCGTAAAGTGGAAGGAAACATTTCGTCGTAATGTCCTCGTAATACGCGTTGTAAATGCCACGTAATAGTTCGTTGTAAAAGACACGTAAGGTTTCGTCGTAAACTCGATGTAAAGTTTCCAACGACTTTACAACGAGCACATGTAACTTCGACGTAAATGTTACGAGGACTAAACGTGGAAGTTTACAACGAAATTACATCTCCATATTTAAAATATTTATTAATTATAATAATTATATATTTATTAATTTTTAATTTTAAATTTTTTTCGAAAAAAAAATATGAAACCAAAAACTTTATAAAAAAACTAGAAATTCATTAATTAATATAATTTAAAATTTTTATACAAAACAAAAGAAATAAAAAAAAAAATCTAATGAAGACCGACATCATCGTCATCGAAGTAGTTGGCTGAGGGGTTCGGGTCTGAAGATGGTCCTGCTTCGGGATCCGGCTGGCTCATCCCGAGAGCTGCTCGCCTCGCCGCCAAAGCCGTCTGCAGAGCTGGATTTCCCACCGCCATCACATCCAGCAAACTCTCGAGAGAGTCGAGACGCTGCTGCTGGGTATCCATACGAGCCTGCATCCGCTCGTTCTCCTGCTCCCGTCTCGAATAGTATGACGAAGTCGCCCTTGCAACTTCGTTAACGGAACCTATTCCGACCGTCCTTCCCTTCTTTCTAGGAGCCACCTATATGTATATATATAAAAACTTATTTAGAGTTCATTAATAAATAATAAAAAAAAAATATTAAATTTTACCTCCTCGAAGATCTGGTCGACTTCTTCGGTTGACAACTTGACGGGCAATCCGTCTGCAGACTGTTGGGTGAGTTGCGTCTCTCGCTCTTCTACCCGAGACGCCACAGCGTTGAAGAGTTTCTCTGATGCAGGATCAACAAAAACTCCATCTGGTGTGGCGTGAGTCATCTTGAATAAGTCCGAGAGAGATGGCAGAACTCTCGTCTTCTCCAACTAATAAACAAAAATAAAAAATTAATTAAATATATTAATAAATACAAAAGTTTATAATAATGAAAATTAGAAATTAAAATAAAACTTACAGCTTCGAGACGAACTCCGGCATGGGGTTTTTGGCCGGTTCTATGAACCATGGGCAAATGGCCATCTTTATCCCTCGTTCTTCGGGAAGCGGAGCACGAGTTGGCTTTGCGGATGTTGACGGGGTCGGTCCAATAGGCGATGAGGCCATCCCATGCGTCCTTGGTGACCCCGCTCGGCTTCCCCTCATAGCCGTAAATCTCCCACTTGTCCTTCCAGTCGGAGACAGTGTTGCAAAGACGAGTTTTCGCCTTTGCAATAAATTCGCTCTTCACCCTCTCGGTGATTCCTATGGACCAGTTCCACCTTTGCTGAAAAAAACAAAAAAATTAAAAGATTAGAAAAAATAATAATTATTTAATTAAAAAATTAATTATTTATTTAAATTACCGCAAAACATTTAAACCACGTCGTCTTGACGTGATCGGGAGTGGACGTCCAGTTGGGATAAGGGCCGTCATAATATCCCTTCATCGTCTCTGAAACGCTCCGGCTAACTTTGTTGTTAGTCCCAAACCTGCAAATAAAAAAAAATTTGTTAAAAAAAATTATCAAAGATTTTAAATTTAAATTTAATAATTTTATCTACTTACCAAAAAGTACCCCGGGGTCTATCCGGGTCAAGAATCTTTAAACCCTCTCGTCCGGGCTGGGTCAGCAAATCCTCTACGGTGTATCTTGCGAATGGTGCATAAGGTGGCACCCGCAAGTCGGGATGAACTGGAGCCGGTGGGGCAGGCTGATCCGGGGCGAGAGGTGGAGCAGGTGGTGGGGGAGGCATATGAGCTGGCTGTGGAGGAGGGGTCGAAGAAACTCTCCTCGATGTCTGAGACTCCGGAACTGTCCCGGAAGAAGACGATGGACCGCTAGAAGAAGATCCATCGCCAAATAGATCGGCATACGTAGGTGCATGAGCTGCTGGTCTCGGTCTAGGAGCCATCTAAAAAATAATTAAAAAAAATAAATTAATACATTTCTCAAACGAATCACCTAAACTATTCACCTAAACTAATTCCGGTAACTAATCACCTAAACTATTCACCTAAACTAACCACCTAAACTATAAAAAAAAAAAAAAAAAGAAGAGAGAGAATGTACCTTAGAGAGAGGGGAGGAGTTTGGGAGGAGGATACGAGTAGGGGTGGTTTGAGAGGATTCTCGCATATATATAAAAATGGATTCGTCGTAATGGCCTCGTAATTTTACGACGAAGTTACCAGGCCCGTGTTTTCATTTACGACGAAGTTACCAGGCCCGTGTTTTCGTTTACGACGAAGTTACCAGGCCCGTGTTTTCGTTTACGACGAAGTTACCAGGCCCGTGTTTTTTCATTTACGACGAAGTTACCAGGCCCGTGTTTTCGTTTACGACGAAGTTACTAGGAATGTATGAAACCACGAAAATTAAATCCCTAAACCCCAAACTTATCATCTTTACCTCTCATTCATACTTTCATCCTCTTTATCCAACTAAAACCCTTACCTTCAACAAAATAATTTTTTTTCCTTAACAAATAATTTTTTTTAACCTTAAGAAATATATATTATACATTAAGAATTTCACTTAAGCAATAAAAACAACATTGCATACAACATTTGTTACATATATTACATCATTCTGAATCGTTTGAGTTCTCATCAACATCAGAACATTCATCGTCATCACTACAATCAAACTCGTCTTCACGTGCTTCATCTGTCGCATCTTCGGGAAGATCTTCATATTGATGGTTATTTGGGTCGATCAGAAGAATTTCATCAAGTTGTTGGTCAGGAACCTCAACTTCATTAATAGCATCTTCTTCTTGCAATGGTGGTTCTTCTCCAGCAACATTCGTCCACGAGGTGTAATTTTGATAGTAGCCAACCAATTAATCCCAGAACTTCGAAGGCGAGGATATGGAAGAAAGCTAACTTGTTCAGCCTGGGAAGCGAGGATGAAAGGCTCGAATTTGTTTATCTTCTCCCAGAGTTGACATCCACAACACCAAATTTGTTAAATCGAACTCCTCGATTCTCAACGGGATCGAACCATTCACATTTGAAGAGGACACATTTTAGCTTCAATAACCCTGGAAATTCCACTTCAATAATCTCCTGCAAGATCCCGTAAAAGTCTGTTTCGCCTTTCACACATATTCCATAGTTACTTGTTGCCCGATGTCTTCCATACTCGTATGTGTGAAAGGTAAAACCTCGTGTGAAGTACATATTTGATGTGGTCACCTTTGCTACTGGACCTTGGATCAATTCGTGAAACCATACAGGGTAATATGGATCATCATACTCAACCTACAAAATACACCACCGTTAGAAAAGTACCAATTATATTGCTTCATTTTAATCAAATATAATACATGTGATTTTAACCACTTTACAAAGTGCTTTTCTTTTCTTCCTTCCACTTCAGCTGCAGATAATCCCGGTATCGCTTCTTCAACTTGAGATACAAACATGCTGCAAATTAAACAAATATATCATATCATATAATTAACAACAAATTTAATAAAATTAATTAACATAGACAAAAATTTACCTTTCAAACGAAGACGTCATTGCATCTCCGCAGTTGAGCGTAATATATGTGTGGGCACTATGCTTATCCTCTTCACTAGACCACCAAACTTCTTTCAGCTTACCACCAAATCGTCCAATTTGACAGAAAATGTCAGGAACACCGTCTACGGCATATGACGAAGGTACTCCACCATCATCATATCTTCTAGGAACTCTTTTCCTTGTACGGACAGTTGGTGCAAAGTAGTAAGACGTGAAGTTAGAAGTTTCTGCTGTCAAACTCCCAGCAATGATCGAACCTTCCACCTTTGCTAGATTTTTGGCTTTTCCCTTCAAATGTTTCATGTACCTCTCATATGGATACATCCATCCGTTGTGAACTGGTCCACGAAGTAATGCTTCGTACGGGAGATGAACAACTAGATGTTGCATCACATCAAAAAATGATGGAGGAAATATCTTCTCCAGGTTGCACAATATGATGGGAATGTTCTCCTGAAGTTGTTCGATGACTTCTTCCTTGAACGTACGTGTGCTAAGATCTCTGAAGAATGCTCCAATTGTTGTATGTTTGGAGCATTTTATAAATTAATAACATTTTATAAACATATGTAATATATTATAAATTAATATTTACCTGCAAGTGCTTCATGTACATTTGTTGGAAGGAGCTCAGCAAAAGCGAATGGAAGTAGTCGTTGCATAAACACATGACAATCATGACTCTTCATTCCGAAAAACTTTTGACCACGTTCAACACATCTTGACAGATTTGAAATATAACCATCCGGGAACTTAACTTCTGATGAGACCCAATCAAACAAAGTTGTTTTCGCTGCTGATGACAACCGAAATATGGGAACAGGAACGCTGCCATTGCTCTTGATATGTAACTCACTTCTCCAGCAGATAGAAGGTAAGTCCATCCTTGACTTTTTGTTATCTTTTGTCTTTCCTGGGACGTTCAATATTGTATTCATGATGTTGTCAAAAAAATTCTTCTCTATGTGCATCACATCTAAGTTGTGGCGTAAAAGAAGATCCTTACAGTAAGGCAGATCCCAAAATATACTCTTCTTATGCCAATTGTGAGAGACCCCATACCCATCAGGCATATTTCCCGGAACATGCCAGTTTCCTCCACACGCCAGAGTTTCCTGAGCTCCATAATAATCAATTTCTGCTAGGATCTGTTACCCGGTGAGATATGGAGGAGGACTATCTCTGACAATTTTTTTGTATCTAAACAATGTCTTATTTCTTCGGTACGGATGGGAGATGGGAAGAAACCGACGATGACAATCAAACCAACAACTCTTTCTACCATTCTTCAGTTGAAAAGCATCTGTCGATCCACGACAAATTGGACAAGATAATCTTCCATGAGTTGTCCACCCAGACAACATCCCATAAGCAGGAAAATCACTAATCGTCCACAGTAGAACTGCTCGCATCGTAAAATTGTTTTTCATGGAACAATCATACGTTCTCACCCCTTCTGACCACAACTCTTGTAGCTCTTGTATCAATGGTTGGAGAAAAACATCAAGCGACCGTTTTGGATGCTTCGGCCCTGGAATTAATATGGTTAAGAATAGAAATTCTTCTTCCATACACATCTCCGGCGGCAAGTTATATGGCGTAAGAATGACTGGCCACAATGAATATTGCCTCCCAGACATTCCGAACGGACTAAATCCATCAGTGCTTAACCCAAGATAGACATTCCGAATATTGTTAGCGAAATCTGGATATACCTTGTTGAAATGTTTCCACGCTCTTGCATCTGATGGATGAGCGATCTCGCCTTCCTTCTGGACATGTTCAGCATGCCACCTCATCGATGCAGCAGTTCTCTCAGATTGATATAATCTTTTTAACCTGTCTTTAATTGGTAGGTACCACATCCTTTGGTACGGTACCCTATTCCTTCCACGTCCTTGCGGTTTGAATCGTGGTTTCTTGCAGAATCGACACTCTTCCAGATTCTCATCGTCCTTCCAGTAGATCATGCAGTTGTCGATGCAAACATCTATCATCTCCGAAGGCAATCCCAGACTATAAACCAATTTCTGAATCTCATAATAAGATTCAGCCGACAAATTGTCTTCTGGCAAGTACTCTTTCAACAACTCCGCCCAAGAATCCATGCATTTCTCAGATAGATTATGATCCGTTTTAATATTCATCATCCTAGCTGCTAGAGACAATTTAGAGAGACCTTCTCTACAACCAGTGTAGATTGGTTGATTTGCAGCATCTAGCATTTCATAAAACCTTTTTGCATCCAAATTAGGTTCTTCTACATTCCCGGTTTCATGAGCTATTGTTGTAGTTGTTTCTAAAAATGCATCAGTAATCATGTCTTGAATCCTATCATGATCTATCATCTGCTCATTCTGATTCGGTTCTTCATTATTAACAGGATTCTCAAAATGATTACTACTACTACTAGCTTCATTTCCACCATAACCCTCTCCATGTTGATACCAAATATAGTAATGCGGTGTGAATCCTCTATTTACTAAATGCTTCCAAACAGTTTCACTAAGTGCAAATTTTGAATTCTTGCATTTCCGACAAGGGCAAAACATCTTACCGCTTTCCTGTGTGAGCGGTGTAGAACCTGCCTGCTGCATGAATGTCTCTAGCCCGCTCAGAAAGGTATCCGTCACTCTACCGGCAGAATCTTTATGTGAATACATCCAACTCCGTATCTCGTAGATATTGCATCCATCAGCCATTTTTTTTTATTTGTGTTTTTTTCAGTTTTTTTTTTCTTATTTTGTTGGTGGTGTGTTTTGAGCATTGAGAAATGACATATATATAGAAGATTTTCGAGTTTGGTAGGTAAAGGTTTAACAAGTATTTTACAACGCAATTTATTACTACGAATTTACAACTTTTTTACATGGAATTTACATCAACTTTACAAGGAATGTAGTTAGGTATCAAGCACAATTAATACACGTTTCGACCAAGTGTAACGGTAACCTGATTCGTTGTTAAATCCTTGTTAAATTACAACGTCTTTACGTGGAATTATGTTTCGTCGTAAACTCCATGTAATATTACAACGTCTTTGAGAGGAGAGATAAGGAAACAGGTTTCGTCGTAAAGTCTATGTTAAATTACAACGCGTTTACGTGGAACTTAATTTTCCACGTGAACGCGTTGTAACTTTACATCGACTTTACGACGAAAGGGTTTCGTTGTAATATTACATGGATTTTACGACGAAACTGCTCTTCGTCGTAAAGTCGATGTAAAGTACTTGTAATTTTACGAGGAATAATTTTCGTTGTAAATTTTCGTTGTAAAGCCAGTGTTTTCTTGTAGTGAAAAAGGTCTTCCTTGGAAGCAAAGGTCTTAACGATGTAGACTACGAGCTGCATATGTTGGTTTATCTTCTCGTGAGGAGAGAGCCCAGATATGACCATCATAAGAAGGTTGAAGAAATAAATTAATTGATCTTTGAATGTATTATGTAAACTGAAATATAATGGCCTCTCGCAAACTTAACAGTGATTACTACATCACCAATAGCAAAGCTCTAACAGAAGCTATGTGTTACCCAAAGGATCCTTAGAGTATTTCCACAATAATTTGGAGTTCTTTACAAAAATAAATTAATATTTTAATGAGTTATAATTATGCATTTTAATTTAATTATTTTAAATAAATATGAGCAATTAAGAGAAAGACATGTGGCATATTAGTTAAAGGACCGATCCTGAAAATAGAGTTTAAAGGATCATAGCTAACTTCTCTTTCCTATTTTTCTATTTTTATATTAATACTTTTTGATCAGAAACTCTTTTGAAACCCACCGATGGAGAAGGTCTTAGTCCGCAAAAATATTTGTTATGTTGACAACATGGCTATTTTTAATCCCCCACAACAAAGAGATTTCTTACGGTAAAAATAAAACATATATCAATTTTAGGGCTCATCTACTTGTGATTTCCATTATTGTTTCCTCCACAAATAGAGGTTTTTCAAGGAACTAGAAAACAGAGAATGTGAGTTTGGGATCCGGGACATACAGCCTGCCTTTGGAACATTTGAAGTAGTGTTCTTGAACATCGCTAGACGTGCTAAACTGGAAAGTGCAAACGCTGAACGGCTCAAGTAACCATGGCCAAGCTCGATTTTTGACAAAATATCAATGGCTAATACATCTGCATATGTGTAAACAATCTATCCAAAATATTTTTATGGTTTACCTAAACATGGAATTGTTCGTATTATCTCTTACGAATTTCATATTTTAAAATAAGTAACTATTTATAACAGAAAAATACCAAAATATAGATAATGAAAACAAATTAAATCTTCAAAAATTTATAGATTTACAGATTTTTTTAATTAATCATCAGAATTTACAGATTTAGATATTTAAGATGATCACACATTTAGGAAAATATATGTATATATATGAAATGAAGTTTATTTAAATATTCTTATAAAAATATTTTTTTTAAAAGTAACAGATGATGTGTAAACAAATATATGATATACATAAATAATAGAAATACTAATAATTTATTAAATATGATATATTTGAAATTTTTAAAAAAATTTAACACGGTTACTAAAAGATTAATAGAAACTTTAACTATTTTTACATATAAAATATATGTAAAAGAATTGTATATTCCGTACAAAATTTTATAATTTTTCACTTTCACTCTAATTTATAAAATATTATGTCAAAACAAATAAATGATGCAATATAAACAAAAAATAAACTTAATTTATTTTTTATTTTAAACTACAAATTTTTAATTGTTTTTAACATTAAAATTATATATGTTTGATTGGAAAATAAACCGCGCGTAGCGCGGTAAAATCTATAGTTTTCCTAATACATGCTGTATGTTTGCCTTAACCAAATTTATCCTTGGTTTTAAAGAGATAAATCATGCTATATATTAATTGAGCAGTCACTTAATTGATTTTTTCTTATGTATTGTTAATAGGTTAAGTATTAAAAATAGTTATAATTTGATTGATTGTTGACGTTTATTAGTTATTTATTTTAATCATAACTAAAATAAAAGGTAAATAGAAATAATAAATATAAATTACCAAATAACACAAGTAATGATTTATGGTAACTAGTTCTAGAATGTTGGAGAAATAATATGGGATTGTTTCACTATTTGTCATCTTCATATAGATGATTCATTTGTATGATCTATTCAGATGATCTATTCATATTTTTGTGACTGTTTGTTTGTCATTTCAGATAGCCCATCCAAATAGATTTTATATTTGTTTCTTTTTTTATTTCCATCCGAATTAGTTCAGTAAATAAATTAGCAAAATACTCTTGCGTTTATTTAATAATATATTTGATTATTTAGTCTAATATATTTGCATTATAATTATTTCCAAATTAACGATTTTTGCGGTTTTGGCGGAAAAACAAGATTTTTTTTTGTTTTAGCGGAAAACACATGATTTTGGTTTTGGCGGGAAAATAAGATTTTTTCGTTTTTGTGGAAAACGAGATATATTTTGTTCAAAAAAAACGAGATATTTTGGTTTTGACGGGAAAATACAAATTTTGGTTTTATCAATTTCTCTTCTTTATCAATTATTTATAGGTAATAAAATGAAATACTTTAACTTTTTTATTAAAATAAATTCATTAGTCATACATAAAATACTTAACATATGCTATGGTGTTATAGATAAGTTTCTTATAGATGGCGAGTATTTGGGATTTTATTTCTTGACTATTTTTTCTACGTTATAAATATTTTGAGTTAAACGTTTGTTATTAATTTACTGTATGTATTTGTTGACATGTTGTTTTTTACGAAGACACTGGTATTTATATTTAGTCTGTTTGATCTATTATTTGTATTTTGTATTTTTATGAAATGTTAGTAATGTAAGTTCTGCAACAAAAGAAAAGAAAAAGATGATACAAACCCCAGAGGCGGATCCACAACAAAAGAAAGTATAGATATTTTCAAGAATTGCAACAATGGGAGTTTCAAGAACAAGTGGAGGCTACACTGAAGCTTCCATTGTTGCAATTCTTGAAAAAAATCTAGATCTTTTTTTTGTGGTGGATCCGCTTTTGGGGTTTTTATATCATCTTCTTATTTTCTTCTGTAATTTGTCTCATCTTCTTCTTTATTTAGCAACTTATCTCATCTTCTTCTTCGTTTTTGAATGTTTTGGTGATGTGAGTGAGTATACACGTCATTGGCTGTCATTTATATAGGATGAAGAGACTTCCACGGAAAACAAAAAGACTCGGGGGAAGTTAATTTAATAATTGATCATTTGGCTGTTATTTTTAAACTTTCAATACAAATAGTTAATGTAGTATATGATTCTTCGTCGATGGCCGGTAGCCTTTGCAGCGACCAGTACAGAAGAATATTACGAACACATTTTAGTCCCTTGAACGAACAAGGCTAATCTTGTCTTCTATGTTGGTTGAGCACATATCCCTTCTCTTTAAAGCTCTTTATCTCTTAACTATTAAGATTTTATATGTCAACAAAAAGTGGAGCATCTCATAGGAAAATGACGATGGTGATGGTGGAATCATTCGATTAGGTTAAGAGAGATTCAGAAGAATTGGCATCTTCCATGAATATGTTCTAATAAAGGGTATATTCTTGCTTGAATTAAGGTTCTCTGTTTTAAATCACCGGGCGGTTGTATGAGTTTCAGATCTCTAGCAACGGGAAACCGCGAAAGTTTAAATATAAGCAGTCCAATATCAGGCTGTAATTATCTGTAATTCGTTTAGAATTATATATTAATGCACATTTTCCATAACTATAAACCATTTGTTGTTCAATCATTTAAAATATTACAATAAATATTGTTTGGAATTTACAATGGATCAACAGTAATTAATTAAACTGCATCGGAAATAGGGTGACGTACCATTTTTTCAAAATATTTAGAAATAATTAAAAGGTATAGCTATATATTATTTCAGAAATATATTTAACGTAATATTTATTTTTATATTATATATTTACTTTTTTTTAACTCAGCTTTTTCTTTATATGATTGTGATCGAAGATGATAATAGTGTAACAAATGAGATATGAAATTTGGAACATAGAAATGTGATACAAACATCCTATTATTCTCGATTCTTCGTTTTGCTAGGCAGTCAGCTACCTGATTCCGCTCTCTTCCAACCCATCTGAAAGTTATATCACTGAATTTGTGCTTCCACCAGTTAATCTCTGAATCAAATTGTATCCAGCAAAGTGAATACGTTCATTGTTGCGGATATTGATCAACTTGCTACTATCACCCTCAAATTGTATCCTTATGTACCCCTGACTCCAGCAATGTTGCATAGCCATAATAAGAGCCTGCATTTCACACTCCAGTGATGAAGGTGGAGGCTGACATGGTCTATCTGTTATATAGCATTTTACATTATTGACTTGTCCACCAGCAGCCTGACCCGTCCCTTTGAAAATTCCTTTCTCATCTCTGATTACCTATCCTGCCGAGCTTGTGTTTATTTGTGGTCTATATGATCCATCCACACATTTGATCTAACCTAGATAGGGTTTTCTCCAGATGTTTTTGTGTTGCGCCTATCATTCCTGGTAGAGGCACTCTTTTTATCGGTACTGTATGTCTTCCATCCTCGAGCATCTCCCTGCGCTTGTTGTATAATCTTTTCCCAATAAACTCCTCGATGTTGAAATATGAGTAGAATTCTACTCTTCCAGATTCTCCAAATCGCAAGATTCGAATAATGTGTGAGTCTTGTTGATGATGAAAACTGTAAACAGACATCGATCTTCTCTTGTAAAGTAGCAGATGAACTATTAATGATGTTGTTCGATATACCTGATTTCCTTCATATTTTCTGAGCATAAGGACAATCAAAGAAAATGTGCTTTTATGTTTCCAGATCTAAACAACATCTCCTACATTGCCCATCTATGACTACATGTCTTCTTAATAAATTGGAACCAGTTGCAAGAGCCTTGGACATCAACTTCCACATAAAATGTTTCAGCTTTGATGGAGTATCTGTTTTTCAAATCCTCTGTTTCATGTGCTCATCACCATACGCCGCCGGACCTTCCACATATTCTGGTAGATGCGTTGCAAGCCAGTATCCAGACTTGACACTATAAATACCATTATCATTATAACTCCATCCCAGTAGATCTACCTCTGCCTTTGAACGTATCTTCGTTGTTTATATCTTATCAACATCATCTGGATGTACTTCATTGATGACCTTGTCTACGTCCCAGCTTGGTCCGTTTCTACTTAAATAGGATTGAACCATATCAAATGACATTGTACCATTCCTGGATCTTGGTGGTCTTGGCGGATGTACATGAAGCCATGGATCATGCCACATACGAGTAGTATCCCCTTTACCAATTAAGATTCCCATTTCCTTCTTGAGAAGTTCTTTTCCAAAAAGTAATGATTTCCTTTGTCTTGAGTGTTGCTGTTAATATATTTCCATATGGAAATTATCTTGCCTTTAAGATCATTAGACTGTTTGGAGTCTGTAAAATCCTCCAAACTTGCTTGGAAAGTATCTTGCCTTTAAGATCATACGATCAACGATAATGTAACTCTCATGAGTTTGAAGCTCAGTTGAACTTGAAACCTAACATTCAAAAGAAAGATAACTCTGAAAAAGTGAACAGATGAAAAAGAGTGAGAGGTGTGTGTCTGTGCGCGAGTGAGGATGCAATAAATGTCCATATCCATGGCGTCACTATTTGCTTTGGCATTGCATAGATATGTGTAAGGACATATATGTATCAGTAACTGCATAAACATATGGAAGATGCAGTGACAAAAAAAACATATGGAAGATGTAGGATTAAGGCCCTGAGTGGTGTCAATGGTTCAATTAACAGCTGGGTGTGGGCCAAAAAATGTTACCATTCAAGATAAATTATCGGTCAATACTGTGTAAATTTTAAAATAATAAAAAGAAGATAAAGGTGCAAGTGGTTGTGTCAGAAGGGGAAACACACCTTATCCCGCCTTATCCCGCATATGGCGCAGAAAAGCAGTGGTTGACAATTTTTTTTATGGTTTTTCTTATTTTTAAAACAAAATTATAATTAACAAATTATGCCTATATAAGAAAGCAAGTAGAATACCCAGTGCAGTACACAATTCACTCCCTATCAAAGGTATCGCTTTCTCTCTTCTTTTCCTGCATAATAATATTTTTTTTTAAGTAACACAAAAGACAAGTATTTTTTTTTGTATGAAACTTAGAACGTGTAATTCTTATCTCATTGTTTTCATGCAATCACCTCATTTAAAGCAAATGAAATGTATTATTCTCATGTCTAAAACTTATTACTCATCTACAAACGCTCTTTTCTTTTGTAGAAGATTTTTTTTTTCCTTTTTTCTTATGTAATCTTGTTTACTTCTGATGAAAATAATGTACTTATATGTCTGCAGTTTAAATTATTAATTTTTAATTTTTAATTACTTAGTTTTACAAGACTATATAACCACATAGTTTTTACGTAAATTAGTGACCTGAAAATTTATTTTCTGTTGTTTTTTTGGTTATAATTTACTATTGTTGAGTTTGCATTACTACGCGTATGAAATATGTACTTCTTTGAATATTAAAATTTATAAATAATTAAAATTTACAGTAGTAATTTAGATGACAAAACAGTATTAAATATATTAATAATATTTGTTTCAATTTTTTGTGCAGATATGACGTCGAGACCTCGAGGAAACGCAAATTCTTTAAGACAAAGAAGTTCAAATGTCCACAATGAAACTACATCAAGAGTAAGAATTTTTATTATAAATTTATTGCAGTAATTTAATTTATATATTTTTAGTCAAATTTAAAATTAACTATCAACTATTTTAAATTTGTAGAATACAACGAGGTTTATGTGGACTTATGAACAAGAAAAAACATTGATTGAGTTGTTTGATCAAGCAATTTCAATGAACAATTATACTCTTAAAGATCCTACGGTTCTTGGTAGAGAGCACATGGTTGACAATTTCAACCGTTTATTTAATATGAATATAAATTATGCTTTTTTCAAAAACAAACTTGACGATTTCAAAAAAGCATATAAAAAGTGGAAGTTTCTTATGACTTCTACGGGTATAACGGTTGATCCGGAAACTTCGATGATACATGCATCAAACGAATGGTGGGAGGCTCGTGAATCGGTAATACTATTTTAGATTGTATTAACTAAAAAATTATCATGAATATAACCAACACACTTATGATGTTTATACATGTTAAAATGTAATTAGGTATGCAAAATAACAAGATCTTTTAAAAGACAACCACCACCATTTTGGGATGTGATGGTTCGATGTTTTGTCTTATATGATGTTTATTCCCAACCTCAACAATCGTCACGCCAGCGAAGACAACAAATATTAAGTGAAGAAACAGATGAAGATGAAGTGCATGGTTTTTCCGACATTGATGGTGATGACATACCTCAACAAAATGTTCCTGAAAACCAAGATAACGAAGAAATATATCGTGTTAACCTCAATGCCAATACATTTCCGTCAAATGAATATACTCAAGATTCAACTCCGCTTCCTTCTCGTAGAGTTGAGGAACGTACAAGACGTGGGGGTCGTTCACAAAGAACTGGAAGACGTGGGAGTACTTTGCAAATACCAGCTAGAAACTCAGGAACTAATGTTGGAAGTAGTTCAAGAGGCCATCGAAGAAGACAATCATTTGAGACTACAATACAAGACACAATTAATGGATATAAAGAATTTCAATGACAAAGTCTACAACAGCTATGCCCAGGTTCTTTTGATAAGGATGATTATGATGAATTCAAAAAAGCAGAACAAATATTTCTTGATTTGGAACTTCCCAAATTCACCAAATTTTACTGGGCTTGCATTAACTCACTTAAAGAACTGGTTTTTTGGAGAAAATATTTCATTGATATAGCTACTAGCAATGACGAGGATAAATTGCAACTACTCGAAGCTATGACTGGTGTATCACGGAACAATGAAGATGTGCCAAAACAACTGGGTGTTGGACAATTATCTGGGAGTCCACATTCTGGAGGTTTATCATCTGGTAGTCCATCTTCAGTGGACAATATTTCCAGAGGAAATAGTTTTCAAAACTGGAGTACACCATCGACTACACAACAATGGGGCACACCTCCAAATATGCAACACTGGGGAACACCACCAAATGTTCAATATTGGGGGACTCCACCAAATTCTCAACCGTGGGGTATACCTCCAAATGCTCCAAGTTCGAACACCCCTCCAAATGGTCCCAGTTGGAACACACCTCCAAATGTTCAACAATGGAGTATGCCACCATATCCTCAGCAATGGAACACTCCACAACATTTTAATCCTGCTCAACAACCATCAATTTTTCAGCAAGCCGGCTCATCTGGAACAACCCCAACAAATGTTCATTTCGGTTTTACAGTAGGAAATCAAGTTGCAAGTCCGGTGAATAATCAAAAAAATAATCCAGAATGTGCAAACATAGATACTTCACAAAAGGTCCACCAATCACCATCAGCTAGTATCGGTTTCACTAATTATTTTGAATCTGGAAGCACATCAGAAAGACCAAGACGTGGAGGTTTATTCAACATTTGGGGAACTACTGAAGAACCTAATGAAGAGCATCAAAGTGATTCAGAAGACGAAGAGTAGCAATCTGATTGTCATGTTTTAATAATGTGATATATTATTATTATTATTATTATTATTACTGATGTGTGTTATTGGGTTTTAATGTGTGTTAAGAATATTTTATGTTATTATGGTGTGTTAATAAATTGTTATGTTTTAATGTTTTAAAATATGTATATTATTTCGGTGTGTAATCCGTTACTTATTAATACTTTTATATGTCTAATGAAATATATTTCATGTTTATTAATTTGCAGGTTTTCCTAATTTGCCAATTGCGATCACAGAACATCCACACACTATCTTATGAAGAGAGAATTGAGTTGTGGAATTTAGAAAATGAGCAATTTGAAGAGTTAATAATTCAACCCACTTTGAGTTATTATGATCGATATTTTCATAGAGCACCTGTCCGGACTGACGGAGGTTTTGGGTGGAGACGTATGTGGTCTCGACTTCAAGAAGATGATGCTGCTTGTGTTCAGCTCCTACGAATGTCACTACCATGTTTCCGAACATTATGTAACATGCTGCAAACGAATTATGGTCTACAACCAACTTCAAATGTAAGCATTGAAGAAAGTGTGGCTATTTTTTTTGCGTATATGCGGACACAATGAAGTTCAAAGAGATGTTGGGTTAAGATTTGGAAGAAATCAAGAGACTGTGAAAAGAAAATTTAAAGAAGTTCTTAAAGCGACGGAATTACTTGCATGCGATTATATCAGAACTCCAACAAGACAAGAACTATACAGAATTCCTGAAAGACTTCAAGTACATCCACAATATTACCCGTTTTTTAGTGGATTTGTTGGAGCTATGGATGGGACTCATGTTTGCGTAACAGTACCACCAGAACTACAAGGAATGTATTGGAATCGACACAATAATGCATCATTGAATATCATGGCAATATGTGATATGGATATGCTATTCATGTATCTATGGAATGGAGCACCAGGATCTTGTCATGATACAGCCGTTCTCTCAATGGCACAAGAAAGCGATCCTGAATTTCCTTTACCTCCGATGGAAAAGTATTATGTCGTTGACTCGGGTTATCCAAACAAGCAAGGATTTCTGGCTCCATATAAGTCAACACGAAACAACGTTGTGAGATATCATATGACGCAGTTCAACCATGGGCCTCCTCCACGGAACAAAGAAGAATTGTTTAATCGATGTCATGCATCTTTACGTTCAGTTATCGAGAGAACTTTTGGAGTTTGGAAGAAAAAATGGAGGATTCTTTGTGATTTTCCAAGATATAATATTAACATACAGAAGAGAGTGGTCATGGCTACAATGGGATTGCATAACTTTATCAAGATTTCAAATTTTTCGGATTCAGATTTTGCTGAAGTAATGGCAGAGACTGGAAGACTCAATACACAAGGAGATACTCATTTTCAAACCTATTTGGATGATGTGGAAACAGATGAGATGACGGATGAAGGACATATGACGCAAATAAGAGATAATATAGCAAATATGTTATGGGAAAATCAATAAAATAAATTTATTTTGCGATTGTAATGTATTTTTATTTTATAAAATATGTAAAATATATTTATAATATCAAAAAATATCATTTTGTATTTCAGCACTACTTATAAGTTCATAAATATCATTTAAACATTTGTCCAACACTTTTTATTACTTTGGTCACCATTCACATATTTTAAACCAATTTTTTTATACGAACCATACTTGTCCCGGAGTATATTTTTTATATTATAGTTTATAAAATATAAACAAATTATATTTTAGTTTATAAAATATAAACAAATTATATTTTAGTTTATAAAATATAAATGCATTATATTTTAGTTTATAAAATATAAATACATTATTTTTTAGTTTATAAAATAAATACATTATATGTATCCCGCAGTTACACTATTCATTACAAATTCACCATTCATATTTTGTTATGAACCGCACCGCTTAGACAAACCGCAGTTATCCGCAGTATGCGTTTTTCTTGTATAAACCGCAGTAAAACCGCACCGCACTAATCAATCCGCTTGTCCCGCACCGCGCAACCCGCTGTTACCATTCGGAGCCTAAATTGGTGAGAAAAACAAAATTGTTTTACCAGAGATAGAAAACATTAAGGTGATGATTATTTCTTTAGTTTTAAGATTTTAGTTTCTGGTTTTTGGATTTTGGTTTTTTAGTTTTTAGTTGCGGAAATTGCAATTCTACCACATGGTTGATACCACTTTTCAAATTTCTAATTTTTGATTTTGCAGTAAATTTCAGTTTTTTGAAAAAAATAGGAATGATTGTTTTAGATTTTTGTTTTTTGATTTAAAAACTAATAAAATGAAAAATATTATTAATAGTAAAATATTTATTCTGCACAAGTTAAATAGAAAAAAAAAACATTACACAAAACACACATAAAATAGGCTCATTCTATCTATTGAAACTGTTAAATGGGCATTATTATTTTTTTACAAAATAGGCTCATTTGATCTCTTTTTCGTTTAACTTCGTATACTTTGGGTGTACATGCAAGTCTATTAAATGGGCCTTTAGATGGGCTTTTCCAAATTAGGCTCATCAGATTTCTTTCCTAATTTACGGAGCAACAGATTCCTTTTCCTCCTACTTCATCTTCTTTCCCACCAATATATAGGAGTGAATCACAGAGAAACAGATCTCTCCTTTAGGGTTTTTTTTTTGTCATCTGCTTTGTGGCGGGAATACGAAATTAACAGCCTCCCGGAAAAAAAAATGGCCAAAGACGACGTCGAGATGCGAGGGGAGATCGAGGAGCGTATAATCAACGAAGACTACAAGATCTGGAAGAAGAACACTCCTTTCCTCTACGACCTCGTAATCACCCACGCTCTCGAGTGGCCTTCCCTCACCGTCGAATGGCTCCCCGACCGCGACGAGCCCTCCGGCCAAAACTACTCCGTCCAGAAGATGATTCTCGGCACCCACACTTCCGACAACGAGCCCAATTACCTCATGATTGCCCAGGCTCAGCTTCCCCTCGACGACACCGAGGGGGAAGCGCGTCAGTACGACGACGATCGGTCCGAGTTTGGTGGGTTCGGCTGCGCCTCCGGAAAGGTACGATCTTTCAGGTTAATTAGGGTTTTAGCGAGTTGGATTGATGAGAAAGTCGATTGCTTTGCTTGTGTGTGTGTGTGTTTTTAGGTGCAAGTTATCCAGCAGATTGTTCACGAAGGTGAGGTGAATCGAGCTCGTTACATGCCTCAGAACCCTTTCTTGATTGCTACTAAGACGGTTAGTGCGGAGGTGTATCTGCTTGATTACAGTAAGCACCCTTCTAAGCCGGCGCTTGATGGAGTTTGCAATCCTGATTTGAGGCTTAAGGGGCATAGCTCTGAAGGGTATGGGCTGTCTTGGAGTAAGTATAAGGAAGGGCATTTGATCAGCGGCTCTGATGACTCTCAGGTTTGCTTGTGGGATGTTAGCGGTACTCCTAAAAGCACGGTTCTTGATGCTCAGCGGATCTTCAAGGTAATGCTTTGATTCATGTCCTCTTTTACTATTGTTTTGGATCGTTTTTGAAGACAAGCAAAATGTTGTCTGATTCATGTGTTTTCCCTTGCTGATTCGGTGTTTGATTTTAAGGCTCATGAAGGCGTTGTGGAAGATGTTGCTTGGCATCAGAAACATGAACACCTGTTTGGATCCGTTGGAGATGATCAATACCTTCATATATGGGATCTGCGCTCTCCATCTACCAGTGAACCAGTACAGTCTGTGGAAGCTCACTCCATGGAGGTGCGTTTGCAGTAAATTGACTTTTAAGACAAATACATTGAATCTTATGCTAGTATACTTGGTTCTCTTTATTGACCTGTACTTTTTTGTTAACAAGCTTTTTTTTTTCTAAATGCCGCAGGCTAACTGCTTAGCTTTCAATCCAGTTAATGAGTGGATCTTGGCAACAGGGTCAACTGATAAGACTGTTAAATTATTCGATCTAAGGAAGCTATCCATCCCTCTTCACACATTTGATAGCCATAAGTGAGAGCATTTTACTTTGCGACATATTATATGTAACTAAGAAGTAATTTAGCTCAAGTAAACACAGCATTGCTAAACCGATATTATTTGCTTTTGAATTCCAGGGAAGAGGTTTTCCAAGTTGGCTGGAATCCAAACAACGAGACTATCTTAGCCTCATGTTGCCTTGGAAGAAGACTTCTGGTTTGGGACGTTAGCAGGTTTGAGCAGTAGACTTTGTTGCTTGGCCTTGTTTCGTCATGAAGGAGCAATAATTAATGTGTTTGGGGGTGTCTTATGACAGGATCAACGAGGAACAGACAGCAGAGGATGCAGAGGACGGCCCACCGGAGCTGCTGTTTATCCATGGTGGTCACACCAGCAAAGTTTCAGATTTCTCGTGGAACCCTTGTGAAGAATGGGTTGTGTCCAGTGTATCTGAGGACAACATACTCCAGATATGGCAAATGGCTGAGAACATTTATCATGACGAGGACCATCATGATGGTCCAGGTACAGGGGAAGATCCAACAAATGGTTCTTAGCTTATTGTTTGGTTCATATCTTATGTGACATTATTTTTTGTTATACATCTCTTCCCTTGATCTGTTCAAGCATTTAATGTAAGTTGTGGACAACAAAAAGATTAGCTTACTTTTTTTTTTCTTTTGCAACTCATCAAACTAGATGGACAAATAGTTGATTTTAATAAAATGCTTCGATAATGTGGCATAAGAAAGAGATTACAAGTTTGAATTGAAGTCTCTAATATCAACCTCAACTTGAGGGACTAAAGGCTTCAAAGCCAAATGGATAGCTTATTAGCTTAAAACTAGCAATCGAAAAGAGACCGGTACTGAGAAGCCTCGTTAGCCATCTCCTCAATGCTCCTATCAACACGGTCTTTGTCAAGATCAAGCTTCTGCTTCAGTTCCTTCTCCTTCTCATCGATCTACAACAAGACACAAGTACCATTAAAGGGATTTCTAAAAACTCCAAGCTAGCAATGTGATGAAAATACAGGCAGCTTACAGCATCGTAAATCTCATCATTCTTCTCAAAGTCGCCACCTTTACGAGGCAAGACGTGAATGTGCACATGAGGAACACTCTGTCCCGCCTGAGGGCCATCCTATACACATTATCAAGAATCCAGAGTTACATCCTCCCATAGCAACCATTCCAATCCAAATCATTTCACATTCCCACACAATCAAGAATGAATTAAAAAGTAAAAAAAGGAAGAGATTTTAGTTACTTGGATGGCTAATGTGAGAGAAGATGCATTGTGGAAGGTCTCAATCCGAGAGCCAACCTTCTGAGCAGTAAGCCACAGATCACTAGTCTCATCAGCTGTGAGATCAGTAAAGCGCGGCACAAGGCGTCTCGGGCAGACAAGAACATGACCTGAAAAGAAAAAACAATGTCAGAAGAAGAAGAAGAAAAGAGAATGAGTGACTCGAGAGGAAGGAGACATACATACCAGGAAGAAGGGGACGGAGATTAACCATGGCGTAAGAGAGAGGAGTTGCGTAGAACACTTCACGCGGATCGATCTTATACGGACCAAAGACGAAGGAAGAAGAAGAAGTCGTCATCTGCAATCAAATAAAAAACACTGAATAATCAATCGTTTGAACTTATACAGTAGATACAATGTTAAATCGTGTAATAGCTTGCCTGTCTCCGACAACGAACACTGGATAAGATCGCCTTCCCGCTTACTCTTGCCTGTCTCCGACAACGAACAGTGGACAAGATCGCCTTCCCGCTTACTTGTAGCTTCAGCATCTCGGCTCCGCCTCCATCCCCATTTGAGTCACTGTTACACCTTTCCCCCTTCCTTCCTCATGGGCTTAACAAACCCATAACTACTTATTGGGTCAGGCCCATATATTTATTTTAATAAATTAAAAACTGTTGAGAGAGGATGATGAGAGATAAAAAGATAAGATTTTTCCAGATTCCTCTGCCTCGATCAAACACACTCCAGTTCAGAAAATGTGGAGCCTCACCGGAGCTTTGGGCGTGGTGGGAGTGCCTACCGCCGCCGCTTGCCGTCCTAAACCCCTTCTCGTTTCATCTTCCCTTCTTCCCAAGCAGACGAAGAAGCTCCATCTCTCTCCACAGCAGCAGCCTCTGTCTCTATCATCATCACAATTCTCCTCCTCATCCTCTTTCAGAACAGCTGCCACCTCCGTTGAACAACAGTCTGATACTAAGGTTTCGCTTCTCTCTTCTCATTCTCGATAATCAAACAAAGCCTCTTACTTTTATCTATGATTGTGTGTAGGGAGAGAGCACAAAGTTCTACTTCCTGGTTGCGAACGCCAAGTTCATGCTTGACGAAGAGGAACACTTTCAGGAGCAACTGTTCGAACGTCTTCGATACTACGGAGAGAATGAAAAGGAGCTAGACTTCTGGCTCGTCATCGAGCCTAAGTTCCTCGAAAAGTTCCCCAAGATCACTCAGAGACTCCGTCGCCCTGCCGTCGCTCTTGTCTCCACCAATGGTCCCTGGATCACGTTAGTCTGATCCCTTTTGTTCCTCCCCCAAGTCTCTCTCTTTATAAAGTTTCATCCTTCGCTCGATGTTCTTACACATGTTTTTGTTATGACGCAGGTTCATGAAGTTGAGGTTGGATCGAGTTCTTGCTGATTCCTTTGAAGCTACCTCTCTTGATGAAGCCTTGGCCTTCACTCCTACTACTTTAGAGTTCGACAAGCCTAAGAATTGGGTGGCGCCGTACCCTAAGTATGAACCTGGTTGGTGGGAAACGTTTTTGCCCAAAGCAAAACAAGAATCTGTAGCATAGTACTTTGTCCCTCTTTTTTGTCATTGTCGGAATCCATCTTTGTCTTAAGAGTACTTTCTAGTTTATATTACTGAGCTTCTTGTATTTCCGTGTACGATTACAAATTTGTTGCAACTCAGTTGAGTCTAGTGACCAGAATCGATTAAGGAGCTGTTTCTATTTGGTTAGCTGCACATGTTTTTTGATCAATCAAGAGTTATGTATGATTTCTTCCTCTTTGATCAAAGTTATTGGTAAGTAATGTATTTGTGTGTGTGTCCCATCAATCTTGCTCATTCATTTGTGACAAATCACTGTGAAAATTACACTTTAACTACTCCATGGGAATACACGGGTCTTTATAATTACCATGTGGAAAGCACAGAGTTCAAATTTTACAATGTGAAGAATATTGCTCCACTTGCAGAAGATGTAAAACTATGAACGGTAAGCTCCATTGGTGGTTGAGTTGTTCAGTAAGTTACTCTTCTGCAGTTAGTTTTGCAATTTCTGCAAAGGCAATGGTCAGTTATATTAATGGGCTTTGATTCTTAAAAGCCCATTTATTATCAATAGCTCGGGTGTAAGAGAAAATAGAGCTAAAGACAGAACCTTTGGAATCACCGGAACAAAACTGTCGGAAAATACTTGTCGGACAAGAAGGTATGTCGAGGGGATCTCGGCTCCTTAGAGCTGCTCCTAGCCTCCTACTCCGTCACGCTTATCTTCGAACTCAACCCAAAGCTCCACCCTTTCCCAACCGTCTTCACTCTGATCATCATCTTCTCCATCATCACCATAGCTTCTCTAGCTTCACCAGACATAACTCAATTCAGACATCTCCTGCCATCAATGCCTTCCTCTCCGATCCCTCCCCATCTCACTCCCCAATTCGTCTCCTTCATCGAAACTCCATGGTTAACGGACGCCTCCTCTTCTCCACTTCGACTCCCAAACCCGACCAAGAGGCCAACAAGTCTAAGCAAATCAAAACGGCGTCGTCGGGGTCAGAGTCGGCCATGGCTGACATGAAGATCCTCCGCACGCTTGCCGGATACTTGTGGATGAAAGACAACCCAGAGTTTCGGTTCAGGGTCGTCACTGCATTGGGCTTTCTCGTGGGGGCTAAGGTCTTGAATGTTCAGGTTCCTTTCCTTTTCAAGCTGGCTGTTGATTGGCTCGGTTCGGCTACTGGCACAGGGGACTCTATGTCGGACTTCTTAGCTGCAAACCCTTCTCTTGTTGCTGCTTTTGCTACTCCTTCTGCTGTTCTCATTGGCTATGGCATTGCTCGTACCGGGTCTTCTGCTTTTAATGGTAAGTAACTCCTCTCAATAGCTCTGTTACTAATAAAAAATGAATGGACTTTTGACCATTGGTCTTGTTACTTTCATCATCATTGCAGAGCTTCGTACTGCTGTCTTCTCCAAAGTAGCTCTCCGCACCATACGTTCTGTTTCTAGAAAGGTAATGCTTCTTGTCGATGGAGATTTAGGGGGCATTCTCTGTTGTAACAATCATTTTCATGTATTGTTGCCTCTTGCAGGTGTTCTCACATTTACATGATCTTGATCTTCGTTACCACCTGAGGTATCCATCCATCTCTCCTCTCCTAATCATTTGAATAGTTTGGCTCTTTCCATCTTACCTCATCATCATAACTTATTCGCGCTCATGTCTAGTCGAGAAACAGGTGGTTTGAACAGAATAATTGACCGTGGTAGTCGTGCCATCAATTTTATCCTCTCAGCTATGGTTTTTAATGTTCTTCCTACCATTCTCGAGGTGAAGCTTGTCTTGATTCTTTCTAGTTTGGATTGATGTTTTTTTGTTAGTCTAATTAATATGTATCTTCCAGATATCTATGGTATCAGGTATACTAGCATACAATTTCGGAGCTCCTTTTGCTTGGATTACTTCTCTTTCTGTTGGAGCATATATCGCTTTCACATTAACTGTGACACAGGTACTAATTCACATTCTTCTTCGGTTATCTCTTTTTCAATGACAACCATGTTCTTGAACTAGTTACGAAGCTTCTCTGATGTTAATTGCATCAACTCTTTGCATGGGATGTTAATTGTATCAGACTGTTAGGTTCTGGAGTCCTTGTAGAAGGATGGTTGTCTTTGTACAGTCTCTTCGTCTTTCATTTTCTTGTTTCAAATCTTTCTGGTTGTTGTTTACTTTATCCAGTGGCGAACTAAGTTTAGAAAGGCTATGAACAAAGCTGATAACGATGCTAGCACAAGGGCCATTGATTCTCTGATAAATTATGAGGTAAAACTTCCATCTTTTATTTTTATTTTTTATTTTTGCTTGAATTGTAGTTTTGACAGAATTTATGTTTCGTTCCAGACTGTTAAATATTTTAACAATGAAGGTTATGAGGCTGAAAAGTATGACAAGTTCCTGAAAAGTAAGTCAACTTTGCTAGCTGTTTAGCATGGATAACATATTTATCTAATATTTTTTCACAGAATCCTCCACTGTTACTTTTAGACTGAATACTAGCTACAAGAAACATGTTAAGATACCGAAATTTGCTGTTACTGTTTTACAATCGATGTTTCTTCAGAATATATTACTGCTCAGTCCATTTACCTTGATCTATCTTGTGCTGATTCTGCTGCTTATGCCAGGATATGAAGACGCTGCCCTGCAAACTCAAAGAAGTCTTGCGTTTTTAAATTTTGGACAAAGTATTATATTTAGTACAGCTCTGTCCACAGCAATGGTGTTGTGCTCTCAGGGTATCATGAACGGCCAGATGACAGTAGGAGACTTGGTCAGTGCTTCTTTGATTTCTCCTCTCCATCTGTAGCTTATATTTCTCTGCATTTTCTGATTGCAAACGGCTTTCTAATATGCGTTTGCTTGTTTGGGCGTTGCAGGTAATGGTGAATGGACTTCTCTTTCAGTTATCTCTTCCTCTAAACTTTTTGGGTAGTGTTTACCGTGAAACCATTCAGAGCCTTGTAGACATGAAGTCAATGTTCCAGTTGCTAGAGGTATATAATGATCTTACAAGTGTTTACTTAACTCTACGTTTGGTTAAGTTCCTTTAGTTGCTTCTTTTATCTTATACTAATGCTTCGGTCAAGAAGTACTATTCAGATGCATTCTTTTTCGTATGGACTTCTGTCATGGTGAATTGATAATGTGGTGTTCTCTTACTGACTTCAGGAGAAATCTGACATCACAAATATAAATGACGCAAAGCCTCTTGTTCTGAAAGGTGGAAGCATTCAGTTTGAAAATGTACACTTCAGGTAGGTAGTAATTTTATTTGAACATTTCTGATTAATATGAGTACTAGAAACTCAAACTTTATTTCTTTGATGAACTCAATATACCCCAGACCGGGTTTGTTAGGATGAGTAATTACCTCATGATCCAGTCCTTATAACCAGTAGCAACCTTATACTAGTAGCTCTTTATCCTGTAACCAAGATTCACCGCTTCTAGAAAGTCAAAAAAAGTTCCTAGGCTTTCCTAGGCAACAATCATGTCCCTAGAGACTATGCTAGTTACCGAACAGTCAAACACCAACCAATACAGGAAAAGCTTCTGCAAATACTACAGTAGAGCTAATCAATGTGGCAAATTATAGGATACTGGGGTTTAATTAGTTATATATGCTCTACATCATCATTCTTTTTTTTTTTTACAACTACAGTTACGTTCCAGAGAGAAAAATATTAGATGGGATTTCCTTTGTTGTACCGGCAGGAAAGAGTGTAGCAATTGTTGGTACTAGCGGAAGTGGTAATTTCCTAAACCTCGTCTGTGTAGACATCTGTGTTCCAGTTACTGTTCTGTTATTACGTTACAACTCTTATGCATTGTTCTGTGGCAGGCAAGTCAACGATTCTTAGAATGCTATTCAGATTCTTTGACACAGATTCCGGAACTGTAAGTTTTTTTCTTTTTTTTATTTGTCTGTGAATTTTGAGGTCTTGTTTGGAAGCTTTGTTGCAACAAAAGTAAATCTTGCTGCAGAGAAATTCACTGAAGGAAAAGCTTGGTGTCTACAGGTAACATCTTATTTTTCATGTTGGTTAACAGGTAAGGATTGACGGGCAAGATATAAAGGAAGTGAGACTAGATAGCCTCCGAAGCACCATAGGAGTTGTGCCACAAGATACTGTAAGTTGGCATTCACTATACTTTTTTCTCTGTTCTTGTCTACTTCTCCTCGTAAGCTTTTGTTTTTACAACAACGCTATGGCCTGCGTTCATTGCTTTCTCCATTTCTTCTTACTGTAACCTAACCTGTGTGTGCATATCACAAGACATGATTATTTTGATTACTTTTCTTCTCTCTTTTCTGTATTTATCATTTGTTAGCTTTCTAATGAAGAACTTAAGAGTAACCTTTAGTGCACTGCAGGTGCTCTTTAACGATACAATATTTCACAACATACATTATGGACGTCTTTCAGCTACAGAAGAAGAGGTACTACCAGCCACCTTATACTCGATCCAGACGTTAGGTTCAGTTCAATTGATCCTTATCCAACACATAATTATCAATACAGGTGTATGATGCTGCTCGGCGTGCTTCAATTCATGACACAATCAGTAATTTCCCTGATAAATATTCCACGGTTGTTGGGGAAAGAGGTCTCAAGGTCAGTACGTTGATGCTATATATGATATGTTTAACTTGATCAGTATCTGCCTAGTGATATAATAACCATGGAGTTGTGATGATATGTGCAGTTGAGTGGTGGAGAGAAACAGAGAGTGGCACTTGCTCGGGCATTCCTGAAATCCCCTGCGATTCTGTAAGTAACTTTTTGCACAGAATCAAGCATTGACTTAGCGAATGTGATCAAGTAGGTGTTGAGAGTCCCTCACATACACATAAGACAATTTGAGATGGGATTTAGAGATGGTTGTTGGTAAAACTGGCACAGGTTGTGTGATGAGGCAACGAGTGCGCTGGACAGCACAACAGAGGCAGAGATACTTAACGCACTCAAATCACTGGCGAGTAACAGGACATCCATCTTCATTGCCCACAGGCTGACCACAGCGATGCAATGTGATGAGATAGTTGTATTGGAAAACGGGAAGGTGGTGGAACAGGGCCCCCACGAGGTGTTGTTGGGGAAGGCAGGAAGATACGCGCAGCTATGGACACAACAAAACAGCACTGTGGATATGATTGATGCAGCTATCAAATTAGAGTGAATCGTATAGGCAAAAAGAGTGTAAAATTGTTTTTCACATCTCACTGATTCTCTTACATGTATGGAGCATTTGTAGTTAATACGTTCCCTCAAAAGGACTGAAAAACAAAGGGAGTCAATAATGGTGACTGACAAATTTTTGTGGATGTTAGTGAGAATTAACAAAAGCAAAGGAAAGATGCCTGAATGGTCTGGTCTAACTTTACAAAGTAGAAAGGTAGATTTCACTAAGTAAAGCCACTAAAACCCTGAGTATGATCCATAGTCTTCTTCCTGTACATGTCATATGCCTCAAATAAGAGTGAGAGAGTATGTGTAAAGCCAAAAGTTAAACAAGTGAAGAAGCCGCCAGGTTTTGTCAGGAGGTATGCAATAGCATTACTAGACAACTAGACATCTCGGTCTCAGTCAACTTACACAGCCACAGTAAAATCTCCATCAGAAACATTTGATGGCAAGCTGCCATTGAACTTTCTTTCGAATTAGTGCTTGTAGCTTGGCTACTGCTGTTTCTATCTCCAACTTCTTCCTTGCTGAATACGATGTAGACTTGATCATCATCCTTTTTATCACAGTCCCTTGCCTAATCAAACACGACGCTAATGCAAACTCTTCCTCTGAACCGCTGAAGTTATGCATCCACACTGTCTCCACTCGGAACTTAGCATTGGGGAACGGGTGGTCTTTGTTATTCTCCTCCCACAACTTGTTACGTGAAGACTCAACTTCTTCTTCCCTAAGAGAATTGTTATTCTTCAAATACCAACATCAACGTTCATAAAAAAAATATTTTTAGTTTAAAAAGAAAAAAAATATCTTAGTCATGATGAAGTAGTCAACTCAGAAGCATGTATCTACCTACCTTAAACAAGATCTCAAGCTCTATCCTTGTAAACTTCCATAGATTCAAGACTTGTCTTAACCTCTCTACTTGTCTTGGATTCATTAAATCTAGACTCACCGACAAGGATGCAGTAGGGAAGTGTCTAAACAAGTCAGATGTGGCGACCACAAATTCTTCATGCCCACTGTTTTCTTCCTCCTTTTAAGTTTTATATATACGAAAAAACACCCTTAAAAATTATTTAATACATTTATTTTTGAGAGAACACATGTAAAATATACACACACACCTGTGATATGTTGTAGCTGGTGTGGGGATAGTATAACCCAGCAAGCCAAAAGTTCCTATGAAAACGGAGTCGAGGGCACCTGAGAACAAAGTCATCTCTCCCACAGGAGAGTCTCCCAATGGCGAGAGAATCCAGACGAGTTGATGACACTTGAATGCCATCAATCTTTTTGGCTTCAAACACTTGCAAGAGCTTCAATCTTTTGTTGTCGATTTTGAGAGGACCACTTTCTTTGTGGGAATAAATGTCCAGTACAAGCACCTCCAGGGAAGGGAAAGATGCTAAGACACTGTTGAAAACCCCAACATCGGAGGCTACTATGCATGAGAGTTTGAGGGTCTTGAGACTTTGGCAGTTGTTGAAAGAATGTGAGGTTCTGAGCACGTATCCATGTAGTGAGAGTGATGTGAGGCGAGGATATGTGAATGAGTTTGGGGGAAAATCGATAGATCCTCCAGGGTACATGTGTCCAGGTTGGTGTCTAAGTGTGAGATGCTTTGTCTGCTTTACACGGGTGAGTGATTGAATCCAGGTATTCATCATCTCGTCTGTGTAGTGGTCAATTATGCAGCTCTCTAGCTGTCCACGGTGATTGTCTATAATCTTAATTGGAGAAACCAAAGAAAACTTGTTTAAGAAACATTTAAACAAAAAAAAATGAAGAAGTGAATTTGAGAAAAGGAACCTTTGTCATCAATGTAGCAACCCTATTGGCAACATCGAGCTTCTTATTGGCATTGACAGTCTTCCGCATGTCTAAGACTAAATGAGACATATGTTTCCACACATGTTGCCAATGTTTGGACACGGCACTCGTCCGTACCGCTTCTTCTGTGGACAGTCTCGATAAGATCATGAGCAATAAATCTTGGGGGAGTTTGCTAATCCAGTCAACATTCTCTAATGATGATGATGATCTGTCCATATTGTATAGTTATCTCTCGAAACCTTTGGAATCAAACCTCAGTAAGTGGTCTGAAACAAACAAACAAAAAAGCAAACCCAACATGAGTGTAATTATAATGTTGATGGATTATCCATTATAATTCGTAAAATATATTATAAATTTATAGCATAAAGCTTATACTCCACAATACATTGAGATTTCTTCTAATACAAATTTAAAAAAAAAAAAAAAAAAAATTAACGGTTGGTGGATTATCCATTGGTTCTTAATTAAGCAACATAAATAAACAAACAATGAGTAATATCCTAAAGCATTATTAACAGAAAATATAAAAAAAAGACATGAAAACATTGAGCTCTTTAGCCAACAGAACCATGCAGAGACTGATTAAACACAACCAAATAGTTGAACCTAAATCAAATTCTTTAGTAACAATAAAGAAGAGCAAGAAAGAACTGTAACCTTTATCTTCAAGATCAATAAAAACACGTGGCTTATACCAAGTGTAAACTCAGCACATAATGAACAACACATAACATACGATACGACGATCACATATGACGCACGTTCACTAAATTATCAAAAGCCAAAAAGATTAGTACGAAAAGCTCGTGACGAAACAAACAAGAACCCAAAATTTAATTGATGTCAAATAAAAGCAAGAAGCAAAGAAAGAAATCAAGTGAGAAGAGACTAGCCGAAAGATATTAGGGTTTTCTGTAGGAATAAATCTCAAACTCAGTAAAATAAAAGAAGGAAAAATCAGTTTCGTGAGTTTACAAAAAAAAACAAAAAAAAATCAGTTTCGTGTGTTTTTTAACTTTTAAAAGATAACTATATTTTTTTGTGTGATTGCTTGACAAAAGAATAGAAACTGTGATAAATGGGCCGAAAATAGTTATGGCTCGGAAACCAATCAAGGACGAAAATAGTTTAGCCGAGAAGGAAAACACCAATGCCTAAAACTTACTTTAATTTCTTTGGAAAAAAAAAAGAGAAAATTGGAGCGGTGTGGAGATCAAACCGCGAATCAAAGTTCCCTAGAAAAAAGAAAGAGACACACGAAGAGTAAGAAGATGATAACTAGTTAACCGAGAAAGGAAAACAACAAAACCAAACAACTTACAGAGAAAGTTGCAGGACCGTGAAACAGAGAGATCCCGGTTCCAAACTCTACAAGAAAAGACGAAAAAGAAAGCTTTGTGTGTTTCTTGTATCTGAATGTTCAGGTGCTTATATTTTTTTTTTTGAATGATAAGTGCTTATATTTATGGGTGCAAACGAAATGTTATATTTTTATGTACTTTTTAAATGGTTTGTTATGCAGGAGGAGGGTTTGGTCCCATGGTTATTGTGGAGGCTGTGGAAGAATAGAAATGAGCTTCTATTTAAAAGTAGAGATTATCCAGCTATTGCTACAATAGCAAAGGCAAAGGAGGATGCGAAATAATGGAATGGTAGAACTGAGGTTACAAATGTGGTGGTGAAAAGCTCCACAACAGATACGAGCGAGGAACGAGAGAAAAGGTGGATCCCTCCTCCTACGGCGAGCATCAAGTGCAATACGGACGGTTCCTGGAACAAGGAAACTGGAGACGGAGGTGGAGGCTGGATCTTACGAGATCATGGAGGAAATCTATTGTGGGCGGGAGTTAAGAAACTCTCCGCTATTGGATCAGCAATAAAAACAGAGGCTGAAGCTTTGAGATGGAAAATTAATACTTTGGCAGGTTTTGGACACAAAGATGTGATGTTTGAAACAGACTCTCAAATTCTAGTGAGGATGCTGAATGATGAAGAAGATATATGGGCAAGAATGAAGCCCATGATTCAAGAGATTAGTACCTTTTTGGCGCAATCAGTGGATTTCAAAGTGCGGTTCTACCATAGGAGTGGTAACAAAGTTGCAGATAGAACAGTAAAAGAAACTGTTGCGTTTACGTCATTTTTCTCTAAGCTGTAGTCTATGGTGGCTAGATGGTTAATTTCTTTGTTCGAGGCTGATAAGCTAGTTGTATGAACATTTATTTGGTGAATTTGAGGTAGTTGTTGAGTTAAAAAAAAGGTTTGTTATGCTTATTTATGACCGTTTTTTTTTCTTACAACTTCCTATTTAAGTAAATTTGATATTTAAAAGAAACTAAGGTAAAACTATAATCAAATTTAAATTCCTCCTTTATATTATATGAATTTTTGAAAAATATATACACAAAACGGCTGTTTGTTTAAGATGAATACATGTTGGGCCTTAAAGGCCCCTCAAAATTGGTTTTAAAATCTTCACTCTCTATATCGTTTCGTCATTAACAATCACAATCACAATCGCACTTTTCTTCCTCTCTACTCCAAAAACTCCACACATCTCTCCGACGAGACAACAATGGCCGCAGCGATGGTTCTCGACCCTAAATCATCTCCACCACTGATGATGGATCAATCCACAACCGACGAAGAAGATCCCTACTCCCGTCTCAAATCCCTCGAACGGCAGCTAGAGTTCACGGACATCCAAGAGGAATACGTGAAAGACGAGCAAAAGAATCTCAAACGAGAGCTCTTGCGCGCTCAAGAGGAGGTCAAGAGAATCCAATCCGTGCCCCTGGTGATCGGCCAGTTCATGGAGATGGTTGATCAGAACAACGGCATCGTCGGATCCACCACGGGATCCAATTACTACGTTCGGATTCTCAGCACCATCAACAGAGAAGACCTGAAGCCTTCTGCTTCCGTGGCTCTTCACCGTCACTCGAACGCCCTCGTCGATGTTTTGCCGCCTGAGGCAGATTCTAGCATCTCTCTTCTTAGTCAATCTGAGAAGCCTGACGTCTCCTACAATGTAAAGTCTCCTCCTTTTTGTAGATTAGGGCTCTGGGTTTTTGAAAAGGTGTTGGCTTTTTGTAGATTAGGGATTAGGGTTTTGAAAAGGATAGGCTTTTTGTTGATTAGGGATTTGGGTTTTGAAAAAGGGATTGGCTTTTTGTTGATTAGGGATTTGGGTTTTTGAAAAGGGATTGGCTTTTCTTTTTTTCTTTGTAGGATATTGGAGGATGTGATATTCAGAAGCAGGAGATTCGCGAGGCTGTTGAGTTGCCACTTACCCACCACGAGCTTTACAAACAGATTGGTATTGACCCACCACGAGGTGTGTTGCTTTACGGACCTCCTGGGACTGGGAAGACTATGTTGGCTAAGGCTGTTGCTAATCACACAACCGCTGCTTTTATTAGGGTTGTTGGCTCCGAGTTTGTGCAGAAGTACCTCGGCGAGGTATTGAAAGAAGATCATAGTTTTGTTCCTTTTGTGAGGCTTTTTAATATTTGGTGATCGTGCTTGATGCTTAAATTGCACTTTGATTGCAGGGACCTCGTATGGTTCGTGATGTCTTCCGTCTTGCCAAGGAGAATGCTCCAGCTATCATATTTATTGATGAGGTAGATGCCATCGCTACTGCTAGGTTCGATGCTCAAACTGGAGCTGATAGGGAAGTTCAGCGTATTCTCATGGAACTACTTAATCAGGTGAGATCAGGAAACAATGTAGTGTATCTTAATATTCTGATGTTCTCCTACGGTGTGAATCATATCTTATGCTGTAGACTAACGGACTTTGCTTTTTAAAAAACAATGTTGTCTTGTGGTCTTCTTATAAATGCCATGATGCCTTATTTTCAGGTTAAGTTGTGTTTTAACTTGTTTTGTTGAATTTCGATGTAGATGGATGGATTTGACCAGACCGTGAATGTCAAGGTCATAATGGCAACCAACAGAGCAGACACTCTTGATCCTGCCCTCTTACGTCCTGGGAGACTTGATCGTAAGATTGAGTTCCCTCTTCCTGATAGACGTCAGAAGAGGCTTGTTTTCCAGGTTAGCTAAAAACTAAAATTACTTGAATACTGAATCAACTTGTGAAAGAAATATGAAACCGAATGTTTCATAAGAGAATGTGTTTGATGCCAAAAAGAAAGCATGTGATTATGTTCATGCTATCTCTTTAAGTACAAGACATTTAGGTTTGTCAGAGTTTATGTCTTATTGACTTTTTTTTCCTTGTGCAGGTATGCACCGCCAAGATGAACCTCAGTGATGAGGTTGACTTGGAAGACTATGTTTCACGGCCTGATAAAATTAGCGCTGCTGAGGTTAGTTTACTTTGTTTACTTTTATATGCTCCCCTCTAGAATTTGCCATTTACCATGGTGATAGCCTCTTCATTGTTTCTATATTACCGCCTAATGGTTTCCTAAGAAATGTGCACGTGAGATAATGCTTAAAATACAACCTCGGCAGTTAGATGGTTGGATTTACTTTATCTGGTAGTAGTGTACATGGAAACTGACACACTAGTGCATGAAAATCTTACATTTACTATTGTCCAGCCAAGGATGATAAATATTAAGTTAGACATTAATTCAATACTATGTTGAACAACGCAGATAGCGGCAATCTGTCAGGAAGCTGGAATGCATGCGGTGCGTAAGAACAGATATGTGATACTGCCCAAGGATTTCGAGAAGGGTTACCGCTCAAATGTGAAGAAGCCAGACACGGACTTTGAGTTCTACAAGTGAGGAGTAATCAGTCTATGCGCGTTGTTAAAATCCAGTGTCTTTTTAATAGACATGGATTTGCAGTTTTTAATGAATGAACTGCAGTTTAATGTATGAACTAAGTTGCATCTCTAATTTATCAAGCTCATGTGTATGTTTCTTTAGTCTCTCAGCCTTTTTTACAGTTCAATTTTTAAGAAGACAGTGGCAGTTTAACATATGAACTAAAGTTTGCATGGGTTTGTCTTTAGTCCCAGCTTCTTCTGTTATATTTATAATAATACAAGTGAAGTACCATGTACAAGACGGTAACGCCACCTTCCAAGCCCTGCACCATGCATAACACACAAAATGTTACCCATCTTCAAGTATTCTCGTACATTCAGCATTTCTTCCTACAATTATCTTTGTAGCTAGGTATTTTTTCTGTATAAGGCTGTGATGTGTGTTGTCCATTTCAATTTGTCTTTATTAGGAGAACGATTGTGAAAATGCAGCTTTGTCCAAACTGACAACAATTATCACGTTCTTCTCCACCGTACAGGGTAAAAGTTTATACTTACCAGTCTCATCTTAATTTGGAGGCCATATACACATCTTCTGAACCAAGACACAAGAGCACCAAAACGAGAGGCAGCATTTACAGTTTTTGTTGTTCTTTCTTCTGCTCTTACAAACTTTTCGACTTTTTTGATCTTTACAACTTTTTAGATTCGTAAGGAAAAATATTAAAATGATTTTTGTTTGAATACGAGTAATCTCCTTTTTACGTAAGTTTTTAATTGAGAGTTATAGTATTCAAAAATTAAATTTAATAAATAGTTAAAATGAAAGCAATAAACTAAGGTATTAAAGATTGTTTTAGATTAAATAAATTTAAAGTATAATATTAATAGTTTATATTTATCTAAGATTCCAGACCAGGTTTTCGAACACAAAATTGAAATAATGTACTCGCTGGACCAAAACAACTAGTAGAGTGATATTATCTAATTTCTAAATAACATTTTGTATAATACAGTATAAAACAAAATAGTCATAAATCTAATATGTTTGAATTTTTGTTACCTGATTCTTACAGTAATTAATTCAACAAGATTTGCAAGATTTGACTAAAACAAAAGAAAAGGATTTGCAAGATAGAAAAAAACATTTCTCAAAAGAAAAAAAGATTTGCAAGATAGTATTCTCTATTTGCATTAACTAAAATTTTCAAATTATTTGAATCTAGCAGTTATAGTGGATTATTGTACATGTAAGAAGATAAATTTATTTTAAATGATCTACTTCTAAAGCATTTCTCGAAAACTCAATAAGGTAATGAGTTGTGCGTGTGGCTGTCAGCAGTTAGAACTTTGACTGTGCTGACGCATCATAAGAAAACAAATTATTTAAATTACAAAACATGTAATTTCAAATGCATTATGAAATGAAAAGCCAAGTGGAGCGCCACAAAAATATAATTTTATGTTGGCCTTTTGACACATATAACGAGATTACTCCCCTAAACCCTGAAAAAGTCTTTTCCTAATTGCATTAATAATATAAAAAAAAACTCCAGATTTTTGGACAGAAAAGGCAATTTAAGAATAGGGCTAATTTGCCAACTAGCCATATTTCACCAACAAATTAAGAATATAGCATTGATTTTGACGTTATTAGATTCTATAGCATTTGTGCAATATTTTTCCGGTTCTCTCCTTCTTTTACACCGGTTGCCGGTAACAGAAAGAAAAAATTGTGAACGATGATTATTACGGTGATTTGGTGGCGGTAGTTAATCGCACCGACAGAGGAGATGATTATAAAGATGGTGATTATGGTAGAAGTCACTATAGATGAAACAGAGATTGTGAATCCAAAAATTACTATGACTACGATATTGGTTATGTTGTAACTGCGATGATCGGAGAAAGAAATAATATTTTGGAAGAAGATAAACAGAACAAATAGAATAGAACAATATAAATGGAATAGTTCATAATAATGCAATTATTAAATTGGTTTAAAAATAGTGGAGGTAATGCTTATCAAAGTCAACCCAAACCATCAATAAGCTAAATTCTGAACACTAATCACTAAATTCTAAAAGGAAATATAAATTCTAATCCAAATATAAATCCTAATCGAAATAGAATAGTAACGAAATAGTATAGTACATATTAATGTTCAAGTTTTAAAATGTCTATAAGAAAGAGGTAATGCTTGCTCTAAAGCAAACCCAAACCTTCCATAAACTAAACCCTAAATATTAATCAGTAAACCCTAACAGGAAATATAAACCCTAACCCAAATATCAAAATATGCACTTAATACATAATATGAAGTATTATCGAAATAGAATAGTAACAAACGAAATAACATAGTATATGATAATGTTCAAATTTAAAATGTTTATAGTTGCAAATAATAAGATATTGTTTATCCTAAAGTCAACACAAACATTCCATAAACTTAACCCAAAGCACTAAGCATTAAATTTTAAAAAGAAATATAAACCCTAACCTATTATAAAATATACACATAATACATAATATGAAGTATTATGGAAATAGAATAGTAAACAAACGAAATATCATAGTACATATTGTTCAAATAACATAGAATAACCGAGAATTTACAGGAATCCGAGGTCGACGCCTTGACCGTAACGATGTCTGTAGATTTCAGAAGATGGTGATGACTAATATCAACGAGTTGGTGGTTTTTAAGGGAAATTGGTTAATAAATAAAAACAATGATGATAATTGCCATGATATATAGAAATCCAAATGACTGGTATTTTTTTTACGAAAAAAATGGTGGCAAATTAGAAGAAGCGATGGTGGTAGGTAAGTAAAGAAAAAGAAGAAGTTTGTGCAGGTATTAACCGAAAAGGAAGGGTAATATAGTATATATTATAGAAATAATTGAAGGTGATTTTTTTTTAGCTAGATACCTAATTATCTTTTATTTCATAGCTACTGAGACCAATTTCCCTTAAGAATATTCAAAGTCTGCAAAAATTGATATTTTGACTGCGGGGTGAAACCTTCAACATCAAGTATGTGTGTAAATGGCAACATAATAAAACTAGACAAGAGGAAATAAATAGTCTTGGAAGACCATTTCTTGTAGTAATTAATTGGGTTTGATTAGTGGGGGAAGAGATGTCAAGTTACAACCCTAATCATATAATGCTCTTCTACCTCCACATGGACACTATGGAATTAGTCCCAAAGATTACGTATTGAATACATAAAAAATTTACAGACAGACAACCAATCACTTTGGCCACGTTGATTGCTAAATACTTTGTCCGCAATATCTGTTGTCTTAAAGGTAATAAGTGTAAAAAATCTTCTGACTTTTATTTTTTATTTTTGTTTTCTTTTCAACAATCTGCAAAAAGCTCATTGCATCATCAATCATATCTCCCTCTCTGCTTAACCTCCCTTGCAAGCCTCACAACATCTTCTACTTCTTGTCAGGTTCTGTTCCTTGTCCTTTTCTCTGTATAAGTATTCTGCAAATTCTCATGATTCTCTCACAATCCTTTGAAAGGAAAAGAGAATAAAAGAGACCGACGTTTTTTTTGTATTTATTTGTCTTTCAGAAAGAAAAGAAGTCGTCTTTTCACATTGTCTCTCATGATTGTCTCTTGTGTGCTTCCAGCTTTCTCATAGGGTCCATCGATTTTTTTTGCAGCCATGGATTATGATCTGGTAACATCCAAATGAAAAATAAGAATCTTTTGTCTTCTTCTTTTTCTTATACTAATTAACAAGAATCAATTCTCGTTTTTTGATTTTGCTTAGATTCGTTCCAAGAAAAATAGTATCAAGAGAGCAGAATCCACCAAATCACATCTATGGTGGTGGGATAGTCATATCGGCCTCAAGAACTCAAAGTGGCTCGAGAATAATCTCGATGGTGAGTAGTCACCATTGCCCTGTTAAATCATGTGTTCATTAGCTTCCTACGTTTACAAAGTTAGGTGGGGTAGTCTTTTTCATAATGAATGTTTATTGTGTGGTTCAGAGATGGACAGGAGCGTGAAAAAGATGGTGAAGTTAATAGAAGAAGATGCAGATTCATTCGCCAAGAAGGCAGAGATGTATTACCAAAAGAGACCTGAGCTTCTCACCCTCGTCGATGAGTTTCACCGTATGCACCGTTCTCTAGCCGAGCGTTACGAGAACATCACCGGAGAGTTGAGGAAAACCCCTCCCTTAGAGCTTCAGTCACAGGGCTCTGGCTGCTTCTCTGACGTCTCTTCCTCTGACATCACCACCGAGCTTAATAGGTTAAGCCGTCCTCCTTCTCGCCGTGCTCCTGGTTTTGAATACTTCCTTGGCGGCTCTGGAGGAGGAGGAGGAGGACTTGCCTCTGATGTTTATCATAATAAAGATGGAGATGATTCTGCTTCTGTTACAGATTCTGAACTTGAGTCTGATGATTCTTCTTCTGTGACTAATTACCCTGGTTATGTGAGCGTTGGCTCTGACTTTCAGTATTTGACCAAGAGGGTCGCTGATCTTGATCTTGAGCTACGTGAAGCTAAGGAGAGAGTAAGGATGCAACTTGAAGGAAACACTGAGAGCTTGATGATGACAAGGGTGAAGAGTGAGTTTGTTGATTATCCTGCCAAACTTGCTGCTTGCGAGCAAGAGCTTAGAGATGCAAACGAGAAGATACAGAGCTCTGAAGACCAGATCTTCATGTTGAAGAGCCAGCTTGCTAGATATTTGCCATCAGAGTTGGATGATGAAGAGGTAGCAAATTCAACACAAGACATGGACGTTGAAACTTTGACTGAGGAGCTGAGGATCACAACCCTGAGACTTAGGGAAGCAGAGAAAGAAAACGGGATCATGAGAAAAGAAGCTGAGAGAAGCAGGTGTGATGAAGCAAAGCTCAAGAGCCTGCAAAGCCTGCTTGACTCGGCTCAGAAAGAGATTGCAGCGTGGAAAAGCAAGTCTACCGCAGATAGAAGAGAGGTTGCGAAGCTGCAAGATAGAGTCTCCATGATGAAACATAGTTTAGCAGGTAGAGATCATGAGATCAGGGATCTGAAGACAGCTCTATCTGACGCGGAAGAGAAGATATTCCCGGAGAAGGCACAGGTTAAAGCCGAGATAGCCAAGCTGCTGGAGGAGAAAAAACGCCGAGATGAGCAGTTCAAGGAGCTTGAAGCTCAAGTGCGTTATCTTGAAGACGAGATAAGAAGGGTGGCTAATGAGAAAATGGAAGAGGAGGAAAGGATGAAGGGTGAAATAGAGTTGCTGACGGTGGAGAAGGAAGAGAAAGAGAGATGCTTAGAGACGGTAACCAAAAAAGTGAGTGAGCTGGAATCAGAGATGAGTCTGCTTGGAAATGAAATGAAAGTGAAAGAGGGTAGGACGGTAGAGATGGAGAAGAAGGTGGAGAAGCAGAGGAGGGAGCTAGAAGAAGTAGCAGAAGAGAAGAGGGAAGTGATAAGACAACTCTGTTCGTCACTTGTTTACTACAAAGATGAGTCTAAGAGACTTCGCGATGACTTTTCAGGGCATCGACCAATAAGACCATCCTCCATTGTCGCTTCTTGATTTTGATGTATAGCATATATACATATTGTAACCTTGTTTTGTGTTACTATTACACATATAGAATGTTGTTTTGGGTTTGGTTTGGTGAAAAGAAAGTAAAAAAAGCTCAAAAGGTTTGAGAACAGTTTGTGTGTTTGACATTAGATATGCATTACGTAGTTTTGTGTGTGTCTGGAACTAAAATAAAGCATATGATATTGTTAAGTGTTTACAAACACTGCTGTATATGACCTTTGATGAATTTCTCAAGTAAAATCACACATATAAATGAGGAGTTCATTCATTTATTCTGACCAATCAACATGAGTAATGTTTACTTGAGACCCTCACCAAAATCAAACTTCACCAGGAAGCATAGTATCTACCGGACCAAGATCACAGAAGGCGATGCCCTGAAACATACATCCAAGAAAGCAACTGAGGTTAGCTTCTATTAAAACAGGCTTTATTTGAATATACAAGACTGATACATACTTCTCCAGTGAGGTGCGCAACACATTGCTTCTCAGCCAAGAGCTCCGCTTCTGACTGCAATGTTTTCATGTCTCAGTTTAACGTCTACCAGTTACACAAAAAGACCAATCTCTAAGAAGGGAATACCTTGGCGATTCGGTTACGAAGGTAGTCATCAATTTCTACATCCTTAACAAGTTCATAGTCTCCATCTCCCTGGAAACAAAACACAATTTTTAGAGTTGGCACTAGAGAAAAGCTTTCATGTATTAAGGACAGAGCATACCTTTGACCGGCATGGCATGCTGAAAACAAGGTCCTCAGCAATACCATAAGGATTTCCATTTGTGTACACCTTCAAAAATCATATTACCACGAACACTATCAAAGTTGAACCAATCTATCTTGCTGTGTTATCAGAATGAGAGTAAAAAGAAGATGGTACCCCAGTGGAAAACCAGTCACCCTCAGGAGTAGGAGTTACAAGAGACTTTATAGCATCAACAATGGAGACAGCTGTAGAAGCAGCAGAAGATCGACCCCATTTCTGAATTAGTAAGCCACCTCTCTGTATAACAAAACGCAAAAGCAACTTACTCAGTCTCCCATCGCAGAAAAAAATCATCACAATATCGGAGGAAGCGACATGTTATATTACCTTCTGGACACTCTCAGTGAATCCCTCTTCTAACCATTTGTGATCTGTTATAACCTCCTTCACGGGCCGGCCATTAATTCTGGCATTCAAGAAGTCTGGCACCTGTTTTCAACTCATATAAAATAAGAGAAGCATCCAAAGATGTAGAGGAACAACGAAAGACACTAGAGCAAGTTAAGGCAAACCTGAGTAGTGGAGTGATTTCCCCATATGGTCATGTTAGAGACTTTGTCATAGAAGACGCCAGCTTTAAGAGCAAGCTGCAAAATGGCATTGTCAATCATATGAATGTAAGATATGCATATAAATAAAATCACGTGTATGTGTGAAAATGTGGTACCTGGCATTTGGCCCTATTCTCATCCAACCTCGTGAGGGCATGGAAGTTCTTTGCAGGAATATTGGGAGCATTTTTGAGACAAATCAAGGCGCTGAACAGAAAAGTACAAAAGAAGTATACATAAGATGTTGAACGTTGATTAAGAGACAAAGAGTAGCAAGGAATGTTAACGTACTTGGTATTGCAAGGATTACCCACAACAAGGACCTTGACGTTAGGAGAAGCAACTGCGTTAAGAGCTTTTCCCTGCTCAGCAAATATCTGTCCATTAATGTCCAACAAGGCAGCACGTTCCATTCCAGGGCCTCGAGGTTTTGCACCAATCAGAAGAGCCCACTCCACATCTTGGAACACCTCATATGGATCTGTTCCTATATCAACTTCTCTCAGCAAGGGGAACAAGGAATCCTCGAGTTCCATTGCAACGCCTTCGAGAGCTTGGATAGATCTATCTGATCCAAGAAGTTTCAAAGCAATGGGTTGGTCTGGTCCAAACACTGCACCTGAAGCAAGCTACATCCATATATGCAAAGGTTACATAAGATAAAGATTAAACACCAATGACTAGTATGAAATAAATAAGATAAACTTACTTTGAAGAGAAGGTGGTTAGATATCATGCCTGCAGCACCAGAAACTGCAATACTGATCATCTTCTTCCATGATTTCGTCTCCTCTTCCTGCAAACAAACACACACGTGTGACATCTCTATATCAAAGAATATTGCAGATTTATACAATAAAAGTTATACATATACTAATCATATCCATGTGAAGCAGAGGATTATCTCCACTCTTCTACACATATACAATACTATGATTTACTAAAACAGAGAGAAATAAAAGATTACAGCTTTAAGGTCATAGGTGAGACAGAACACTCCATAACACTCTTTCTTCGTCTTCACCGACCCATTATCTTGAACCGCTACAGGTGTTTGGTTACTTTAACCATAGATTCAAAAAAAAAAACAAACATCTCATCAGATAAAGGTTGAAGTTTTAACAGAGAGAACAAATAATCAAAAGCCTAAAGAGACTTACTTCTGAGAAACAGAGCAGGAGATTCTGGAGCTGGGAGTAGCATGGAGAGGTGGAAGAGGAAGATGTCGAAACTGGTTTGAAAGATGCAACTTGGAGGAGAGGCGAAGCAGAGACGAAGAGTTGAGAAACGTCGACGACGTCGTTTTGGGGGTTGAAAGCTCTGCCATGGCCATTATCGCACAATACACAAACTAAGGAGAAGAAGACACAGAGAGCGCGCCAAAGTCAGAGAGATATCGAATGAATGAGAACTGGCGAATCTGTGGATAAGGCTCTCAGGTAACGACATTTTGTCAATTATTTGCCATCCATCCATATCGAATAATCACCTTTCACTTCAGGCCCATCTTAAGGCCCAACTTAAGACCCATTATATATAAAATCTGAAACCGTTTCTATTCCGACAAATATCTGAAACCGCTGGTCGGAGCTATTCATCTTCACCGGCGTAACTGCAAAAAAAAATCATCTTTGGAAACCAAACAAAAGGTACGATTTTGATCGCAATAATGGAGGTTATCGACAAATGGGTTGCCGAATTTTTCATCCGTCGTCAACACAATCCTAGGGTTCCTCCTACTAACCTGCTTCCGGCGCTGAGATTTGTAGATTCCGACGATACCTTAAAGCTCAAGGTAACTTCTGTTTTGCGGGACTTATCCGATTCGTTGATCAGAGGTAGTGTAGACGAGGGGACGCTTGACTTACTCGAGATTCTTGAGAAGCTTCTGTCGCAGCAGCAGCAAGGTTCGGTTATCACGGAGTCTCACAAGTCTGCTTATTGCTGGACAGCTGCTGAGTGCACGGTTAGATTCATGTGGCCGTTGGATCCTTCCGAGGCTTTGTTCACCGACGCTTTAGAGAGGATATGGAGGAAAAGGATTGGGATTTTGAAGGAGAATGGGAGCGGTTTGGTGAGCGATGAGTTGTTGAAATGGGAGAGTGATTTGAAGAAGGCTGTTGAGGATCCTGAGATGTATCAGCGGATTCGAGAGAGTAACGTTAGGTACACTGCAATATCCTTACTCAATCAGCTTCTTAAAGAGCAGTGGGAAGTACTTGGAAGTTCCTCTCTTGATACAGCTGCTCAAAGGAGGTGTCTTAAGCGCAAGGCTCCAAATGATGCTGTTGAAGAAAACACTAGGCGTTTGGAGAGTGGAGACATTGATAACGCTAACGAGAGGCGTGGAGGAGCCGCTGAAGGAGAGAACGAGAATGGGGAGAATAGAGATGTTGATGGAGTGGGGTGTCTGGGGGATGATGGGGTTGATAAGGTGAATGAACAACTTTCAGAAGACGAGGAGCGGGCAATGGGTGCACGCAGTCTTGATAAGGGGGATGAAATGGCTGCTCGGGAGCTGAAGGATTACTTGTTAGAGATTCAACGGCGAATCGACCCTTCTAGTACGCAAATGCAAGAACCTAACAATGCGATCGACCATTCAGTAGATGTCACTCCTCAACCTTCAAGGGTTACTAGGACTAGAGCAAGCCGTAAAAATCATATTGAAACACCTGTGAGTATTAATGAATTTTCCTTCAAGATAATCTGGAAAAGTCTTTGTACTTTTGTTCATGAAAGGTTGTGGTTTAATTGTAAAGCAACAGGATAATGCAATTGAGAAAGGTTCGAGTAGTCAGGGAACATGGTCTGGAAGAGTTCGGCCTCGTCTTTCTACCCCCGTACCTCTGAATGTATCCCCGTTGAAGACGGTAAATTCCCCTGGCAGAAGGCCAAAGAAGTTTTGGACGCCTGAAGAAGTGGAAGCTCTGAGGGAAGGAGTAAAAGAGTATGCAACACTCTTTACCAAGTCCACTACTATGTTTTCAGTATTCAGTTCTGATACATCTTGATCTTGGCGCACTTTATACGTTTATAGCATTGTCAATCTGTTGTTGTGCAGGTATGGTAAATCATGGAAAGCTATAAAGAATGCAAACCCTGAAGTATTCGCAGAGAGGACTGAGGTGAGCATGTCCATTTTAACATTCACACTCACCATTTACCCCAATTTAGTTATATGGGAAAGTGTGAGTGATATAAAAGATTGTAACTTGGTAGGTGGATTTGAAGGATAAATGGAGGAACTTAGTTCGGTAGAGGTAACAAGTTTTTGGGAAATCTTGCGCTATGGGTTTGGACTTGCAATACAGTTTTGCCTGCGTGACATATCAACTGTGGAGAAGATGGTCAAGAAATGGTCGTATACATATTTGTGGTGAATGTTAACTAATAATGAATGAGCAGAATATAATGATATGCTCGTGGGATAATTCTAGCAGCCTGCAACCTTTGTTGTAGTCATTGTCAAACTTATACGGCTGTTCTTGTTTGGGATATGTTCCATCCTTATCTTCATTTTCCTACCAGCTTTGTCTCTCTCTCTCTCTACTTTGACACGTGTCAAATAACCTTCAAACCACAACAAAACAGTTGAGTCAAATATGCATAAGCATATCCATTTTGGTTTATGATTGCCAACATTCTGACCTTACTTAGGCACAAAGCTAACTAACATGATCGAACATATATATTTATTGGTTCAATGCATGTTTGTTGTGTTTGACTTGTTTATTACAGAACCATGAACTTGCACGAGGGCTGAAGGAAGTCGCCGCCAACAAAAAAATCAAATGTTCAACGGTGATGTCACTATCACTCTATTCTCCTTCTACCTCTTTGCAATGTTCCCCACTTATGTTCTGATGACTTTCCCCTTTTTTTTCTTGTCGTTTTCATTTTTTTTCCTTAGTTTCAATATATTGCATTTGTTGTTTCCACCAAACTAATAATGGGTTCCATTGAATCGTGCAGTTTCCTCAAGCAACAAAACTCTTACCTTCCCCAGTATCGCATTTTTTTTCCAATAACACCACACTTTTCTTAACTCTTATCATCTTTGCTATTGTGTTTGTGGTTGACAAAACAAACCAGGGTATATTCTTTTTTCTTCTTTATCATATTTAGCCATTTTGTTTCTTTTTTTTCAAATTGATGCACGTTGTCAATGCTATGGTTCGAGTATCTTTTATTAGCAACTAAGATTTGTCAAAGCTTTGTGTATTATTTTTCCAGAAAACTGTATATTTATCACAATTTGTCAATAAAAAATGAAAATATATGATTATCTGTAATACATGTGATGCAAGCAACGTTGAGGCTCTTGTCTTTATTCATTATATTATATAGTACCAATGGATGATTCAGAGCCAGATACTGTACAACATATTTTCTACTGACGCCTCTTTGTAGTAGAATAAGAAGTAACAGGACACGACTTTTGTGGATCCAGATCGTCTCAAACATTTCTGGGAGAGCATCAACCAAGTTTTGGTCAACCATGAGCAGGAATCAAGTTTCAGAATACGTCGAAACCGATCCAACTGGTCGCTATGGACGTGTAAGTAGGGAGTAAGACTTACTCTTTATGTTCACGAATCAATACCTTTTTTGTAACTCTTGGTTTTGTGCTGGAAACAGTTTGCAGAAGTTCTTGGAAGAGGAGCGATGAAGACAGTGTACAAAGCAATCGACGAGATGTTGGGAATAGAAGTAGCGTGGAGCCAGGTGAAGCTAAAAGAGGTTCTACGTTCTTCTGTTGATCTACAGAGACTCTACTCCGAAGTTCATCTCCTCAGCACTCTAAACCACAAATCTATCATTCGTTTCTACACTTCCTGGATCGATGTTGAGTCCCATACTCTCAACTTCATCACCGAGTTGTTCACTTCTGGGACTCTCCGACAGTAAATTTCTCTTTCACCTTTTCTTCTACAAAGATTGCTCGAACTTTTCTTTGTATGAATTTGTCCTTATTCTTGTGTAGGTACAAAAACAAGTACTTGAGGATAGATATCCGAGCAATCAAATCATGGGCTCGGCAGATATTGGAAGGGCTTGTGTATCTCCACGGCCATGACCCTCCTGTGATCCATAGAGACCTGAAGTGTGATAACATCTTTGTTAATGGCCATCTTGGACAAGTCAAGATAGGCGATCTTGGCCTTGCAAGAATTCTCCGGGATTGCCACGCTGCCACTAGTGTCATTGGTATGTAGCAAAACTCATTTGTTTTTTTTTTCACTTGTCGGGATCGTTTGCTTAGACAACTTTCTGTTTCTCTCTGAGTAGGCACTCCCGAGTTCATGGCTCCAGAGTTATATGAGGAGAACTATAATGAACTCATTGACGTTTATTCCTTTGGTATGTGTTTTTTGGAGATGATCACCTCTGAGTTCCCGTATAGTGAATGCAACAATCCTGCGCAGATTTACAAGAAAGTTGTTGCGGTATGTCTTTTTTGATTTGTGTGAGTCTATGGGTGAAGCTTTATCAATTGAACTAATGTTTTTTCTTTCTAGGGAAAGCTACCGGGAGCGTTTTACAGAGTTGAAGACATCGAGACACAAAGATTCATCGGGAAATGCCTTGCGCCTGCCTCAAAGAGAGTATCAGCAAGAGAACTGTTGCAAGATCCTTTCCTCGCATCTGACGAGTCCTGGATGGTGTACGCAAGTGGTGCTAGGAATCTGAAGCCCTTCTTGAATGAGAATGAAATGGACAAACTGAAGTTGGAAGAAGATGATGAGTTAGAAAGAACCATAACTGGGAATCTTGACGCTGAAGATAACAAAATTTATCTGAAACTACCAATCGCAAATGAAAATGGTAAAAAGAACTGAGTTTGGATTTGAGCTGATAATTTTGTTATTTGGTTGCATAACTGTTTCTTGGTTAACAGGTCTGGCAAAGAACGTCTCCTTCTGCTTTGACATCATGAATGATACTTCGATTGATGTTGCAACAGAGATGGTAAAAGAACTCGAGATCACAGAATGGGATCCGATAGAGATTGCTAAAATGATTGATGGAGAGATCTCTTCTTTGGTGCCTGGTTGGAGATCCGAGGAAGATGATGAATCTCCTCATGATTATCATACTCCTTTTCACTCTTCTTCCTCGCCTTCATCCTCTCGAGCTTCACTCTCTAACTATATGGCTCCAGGCCGTCAAGATTGGTTACAAGGTATGTAAAGTAACACCAGATTCAATGTCTAGTGTGGTTCATATGTTTAAACAAAAGTTTTTGAGAGAAAATAATTAAAAACTGCAGATGAATTTCACGATGAGACGTATTCTCAGAGTTCTTCAAATTCAAGCTCTTACTCCAACCTGAACTACATATCTGTAGATGAGCAAATCTCCCATCCTCTTGCTATGAACAGAACTCACAACGTGACAAGGTTTTGTCCAGAAGAAAGCTATCATCTCCATTCATCAGGACAAGCCAACATGTATGCAGCTTCTTCTAGTTCAAGTAACTTGAGATTGGCATCAGACAACCGCGTACTCACGAGGAACCGCTCGCTTGTAGACGTGCAGGGCCAGTTACTGCATCGGTCGCTGGTGGAAGAGGCTAGAAGAAGAAGGTTGATCAAAACTGTTGGAGACGTTGAAAACGTTGGGTTCCAGTCGCCTTATGCCGTTTCCCGTAAGCCACGGAGCTCAAGGCGTTAGCTCTTCTCAATGTTTATTCATGTAATGTCTATATAGTAATAATGTGCAAGGGATAAACAAACTTGCTGTTCCAAAATGTAAATAAGTTACATGTGTGTCTTAATAAAATGTGCAAATTTTGCCTTTGGTTTACATAGAGTGAGACAAGTGAAACCATGTTTTCTCGAAGGCTTTGATGATTATGTCGTGATACTCACTTGAGTTCAGAGAAAGATAACATGCAAGAAGATCTTCCAGGTCTTTCTGCTCCTTCATCTTGTTCTCCACGATCATCTCAACCATGGATTCTCTGAAGTCTCTCTCTGGATCAACCGAAGTCAAAACTATGGCGAAACTCTCTGCCATTTCTTTCTTCATTGGTTGTGGAGACGTTCTTCCGGCCTTTGTCTTCTTTCTAGCGATCCTTGGTGAGTTAGCTCGAATCCTTATCCCTGCAGAAGTAGCTTTCGGTTTCTTCAGTTTCTGCTGTGTCCTTATTTCGAGAGGTGGTGGTTTCTTTACAGTCTCAGCCAGGCCAGGACTCGAGTTTGAAGGATCTTCAGAATCATCATCGAGCTTCTTCACAGAGTGGTGGTTCTTGACGTCAACTGAATGGGATTCAAGATCACGGGAAAAACCATAGTTTTGGTCAGAAGGAGATGATAATGACAAAGGATCTGAAGAGCTTCCAACGGTGGAATCAGAGGGTGCATTTGCTGAGGATGGTTTAAAGCGATGATTCCGAGAAGAAGTGAGAGAAGGCTCTAGAATGATAGCATTTGAAGAGGTTGGTTTAGAGCGATGACTAAGAGAAGAAGTGAGAGAAGGCTCAAGAATGATTGAATTTGGAGAGGTTGGTTTAGAGCGATGATTACGAGAAGTGGTGAGAGGGACGTGAGGATTGAAGGAAGAGGAGGAGGAAGAGAGCTTGAGCCTAGAGGAAGGCTTGTAAACCGTTTTACGTTTGAGTTTTCTCTTGAAAGGAGATTTGGGTGGTGAAGAAGAACCTTGAGGAAGGTGATAAGGAGATGAAGAAAGACGGAGACTGTTTCTTGAGGAAGAAGCATCAGTGGAGGAAGAGGTAGAGAGGCGTTTGGGAGAAGAAGGAAGGTGTTTTCTGCTACTACTTCTGCTGATTCCTTTGAGCTTATAGAGCCATGAGTGAGGCATCATGTCTGAAAATCTGAACTTGTGAGTCCCCATTTTCTGATTCATCTCTTTCATTTTCTGAGAAAGACTTTGTGAACTCTGTCAATAAAATAAAAACAAGGACAAAAGCAATGAGAAGTAAAAGAGAAACTAAAGAAGGTTCAGTCTGGGGGTCCACTCTCTCTTCTTTAGCTCTTGTTTTGTCTCTTTCAGAACAGATAAGAAAAAGAACAAAACAAAAAAGTAGTTAATCAAAAAAGAGGTTTACTTAAATTTCGCTCCTTGAAGCATTCAAAAAGCTAAGAGTGGCTTCCATGTCAAGACTCATTCCATAAACAACAAAGCATTTCTTTTGTAATGACAGTCATTATCTCTCTGTCCCCTAAATTACATCTATCTCCTTCGTTCTCAATCCATAATCTTGTAAAAGAAGCAAAGAAAACGAGCTTATTTATGAAAATTAATGTTCAAAAACGCTAGACGCTAATTAAACGGTTTATAATGGATTAGTGTTTAAACGTGCGTTTAGCGGCACCTAGACCTATTTTAAAACATTGATTTTAGGGACAGCTGAGGGATAAGTCTAGTAAAAAATTTTGGATTAGCTAATAGCTAGTAAGAATATAAGAATGGCATGTCCAAATTTTGTTAGCAATGTTATATTTTCCTTACAAGAGTTGAATTGCATAGTATATGGATCTCATCATAGTAACTAGTATTCATAGTTAGTAAAAAAAAAACTAATATTCATAGTCTTGACTATTCTAAAAACAAGAGTTTTATGAAACAGCTTAAGTTAACTTAACACTGATCGGATCCGGTAATCATGGATCCCACAATTACATGACGTGAACTCCACACTCTTCTATAATGACGCTAACGTATTGATGAATTTATCAACAAATATCAACAGTCCATTATAGGCCCATTATAACTGAAAACTAGTAAACAAGGTAAAACAAAAGCCTAATAAGAGACATCTAACTCCAAAACCCTCAGGCATCATCATCAGCTAAACCCTGAAATCCCCATTTCTCTTCAAACCATCCAAAGCTTTTCCTCTGATCGCGTTCGTCGCACAAATCCACAAAGGTTTCACCTTTTCGCCTTGTTTAAATCCTATTTGCGTATTCCCATTTCGTGTATAGCGGAAATGATTCTATGTATGCTTTGATTTTTCTGGGTTTTCTCAATTTCAATCTCTCGTAGTTTCTCTCTTACTCAAGTGTTACATTGTTTAATGGCATTAGGGTTTGTCTCGCTTTGCAGGTGGATAAAGTTCGTATCTCTTCAGGTACTTAATGGCTTTTGATCAGAAGCTCAAGAAAAGGCTGAACATTTCATCTCTCAAATCTAGTTCTTATAAAGGAAGCAGTAGGTCCACTACTCGCCGAAGTGATGACGACACAAACTCTCGGAGTAGTAGTAAGACTAAGGTCTCGTATGTGAAGAAGAAGAGGGTCTACGCCGATAAAGCTGAGCTCGCTGAGCGTAGTAGCCAGGTGAACGAAGTTCCACGCACGATGTGGGCTGCTTCAAAGACAAAGCAAAGGTCTACTTCTAGTTTAAAGACCACTAACGATCCTGCAAAAGCGGCGAGAGGGATGTTGAAAACGAAGTCACCGAGGGGAGATGATGATGAAAAGCATGGTACTCGAAAGCTAAGCTACGGGAAGAGAGATGATTTGGATAAAAATGATGAAAGGCATGCTACTCGAAAGCAAAGCTACGGGAAGAGAGATGAGTTGGATAAAAATGGGGATGTGAGCCGGAGGAAGAGCTCGGTTGCTCCGTCTCACAAGGCTTTAAAGAAGGGATTTGCAGAGAAGACAGTCTCTGGCGATAGCCAGGAGGATCAACCAAGGAAGAGAAAGAGGATACGTCTTGATCCCTATGATACCTCGAATAAAAGAATAGATGATGATGATGTCGTTCTTGATGGTTAGTTACTTCTTTGTGTTTCTTTTGGATCAGTTTCACTTGGTGCATCTCCCCTAACTTGCGTTTCTTTATTATTTTTTTCAGTAAGCCATAAAGTCAAGATCAAGAACGATAAAGAGAAGAGTGTAGAGATGTCGAAAAATGCACAGTTTCGTGCAATTCAGCCTAGTCAATCGATCCTTTCCTATGTGGAAGAAAATGTAATTTATATGACCAAATCTTTGTGGTATATATTGATACTTATATTATCATTACCTGGCTCCTAACATGCATTTTACGGTAGCTGCTGGGGCGTAGACGCATGACTGAGCTGAGGAAGGCTGGCTACAACACAGAGCTTCCTGCTCCGTTAGATAATATCCCTCAGTCCACGACCACTGAGAGAGAGCGTATAGAAGAAAGTGTATGTTCTCATGTTCCTCATGCTCTGTCTCTACGACCTAAGATTAATGGATTTTGCCTTGTTAGCCTATTAAGCTGATGTTGTAATTGCCTATTTGCAGCTTTTTAGGAATAAGTTGGAGTTCTTTGCTGCTGCAAATGTTTCATCGTCATTTCCACCTCCTGATGTACCTGAGATTGCATTTGCAGGTAATGTGTTTAAATTGTTGTTCCCATAAGGACCATAGAAACATTAGGAGTATGCAATGTTTAGTTACTTTAGACAAGACAGAACTTTAGTAAAAGGTGGTGCTGTTTGGTGTCTCAAATTTGATCAGGAAGGTCAAATGTTGGCAAATCTTCGCTGCTAAATGCTCTTACCAGACAGTGGGGTGTTGTAAGGACATCTGACAAACCAGGACTGACTCAGGTATTCCTTCTTTCCGAGTAACACTCCCTTGTACGGCTTTTAACATGTCCCTGTAATAATAACAAAGGCTTTGTTCACTGCAGACCATCAACTTCTTCGACCTTGGTCCAAAGGTTCGCCTTGTTGATTTACCTGGATACGGATTTGCCTATGCAAAAGATGAAGTTAAGGAAGCTTGGGAAGATCTTGTGAGCATCATCTGCCTCTGACAACAATTTACAATATTGATTTTTCGTTATCACTTTTTTCTGTTACTAAACAGGTCAATTATTGATCGATGCAGGTAAAGGAATATGTCTCAACAAGAAGTAGTCTTAAACGAGTATGCCTTCTTGTTGACACCAAATGGGGCATGAAGCCAAGAGACCAGGAACTAATTAATCTGATGGAGAGGTAAAATCTCTTAATCATCTCTGTTTATGTCATGTAGTCATGTGTCCTGAGACTGAGAGGTGAAAAACTGAATCGCAGGTCGAATACGAAGTATCAGATAGTGTTAACCAAGACAGATGTTGTTTTTCCAATGGATGTGGCACGTCGAGCAATGCAAATCGAAGAGGTCTTACTTACTATATACTCTAATTTTAGGGATGAAAAGACTGTTCATCCTCTGCTTATACTAACATTTCATTTTATTTTTCAACAAAAATGCAGAAGTTGAAGGCAAACAGATCAATTGTCCAGCCTCTGGTATGTATTAATATGACTCAGCAAGTCTGTGTTTGCAAGAAGATGAAACCTAGTAAGCAAGTGGTTAATGTTGTAATGTTTTTTTTACAGATGATGGTGAGCTCAAGATCAGGAGCTGGCATAGGAAGCTTAAGAACAGCACTTGCTAAAATTGCCAAGTTTGCAAAGTTCTAGTTTCTCAAAACAAGAAAATAATCCCCAAAAGCCAGGTCAGGATTGTCTCTTACGCCTTTCCATGGTAAAATAAAGAACAATCGAGGTCAAATTTCTCAGTAATTACTCGCTGCATCTGTTTAACTGTTCTAACAGAGGCAAAAAAGAATGCTTTTGATGGCAGAAGTGATTGTGAGGAAGTCAAAATGGTAGGATAAGAGGAAGAATGGTTAATGGTTGTGATGAAAGATCCAACTGAAGTTAGTGAAAAATGTCAACAAATCACTTTGTTTTTTTTATCTATTAGTTTGCTATCCTACTTGTAATGTCAAATGCATTATCGCGAAGAGAACAATTAGCATAAACGTGGTGTCTCACGTTCTTACAGATTAGGTTGCCAAAACCATTCACTTTTTCAACAAATGGAATAAAACTCAACTTTAGTTTAGAGAAAAAGATAAATAAAATAGTGATGATGTGACGATCAGCCATCTATTAGGTGAATATAATTGAAATTTGGAGATTACTTTCGGGAATGGCCTACCTACTTTGACACTTCTTCAACCGCTCCCTTTGAATTTTTCTTACCCTCTCCCCTCATTGTCTTTCATTCTCTCTCCTCATTGTCTTTCATATCAACTGGAGACAAGCAAAAATCAAGAGAGGAGGAAGAAGAAAGAGAGATGTGTCCGTTAAGACTGATTCTCATATTCTTGTCGGCGACTCTAGCTGGGTTCTTTGTTCTCAAGAAGCTCAACACTTCTGACGACGATCCTCTCGCCGACCCTCTCACCGAAGCTGATCCCGTCGACGCCGACTCCGACTCCAAATTCACTAAGGTCTCTTCTTCTTCTTTCTTTTGCCTCTGATCGTCATTCTATCAATTTGGGATTAATTTCGATTTCTCCCATTTTCAGGTGGGAAAGGCAATGAAGTCTGGATTTTGGACATGCGTTGACATGGCAAGTGGCCGTTATCTCTGGAACCATCTCTGTTCCAATTCCGACAAGTCCTCTTGAGTTCTTCTTACTCTCTGTATCTCCATTGTACTGTAATTGTCTAATTGTTGCAATGGACAACGCCCAAAATCGCATATTGTCTCTGTACTATAATTATAGATCTCGTCTTCACCACCAAATTTCAATAAAGTCGAGTCTTTTATTACTTTCTACCTCTCCATGGTGATTTCGAACAGATGATGCTAAAGTATTGTTCTCAAGTGTTTTTCTGTTATAATGTAAGAGAAAGTAAACAAAAGTTCTGTAAAGGATTTTATTATATGCAGGACTCCTTCCTTTCCTTTTCACAAACGACAATGTAATAAACTCATATACTGTACCTTTAACATCGGAGTTAAGAAAATTGAAAGATAACAAAAGATTCTCAAAACTACAATGGTTCTTCTTCTTCCTGTTGTTGTTGTTCTGTCTCTTGGTTTGAATCAGGAATTAACTGCTCATCTTTGTCGCTCTGCCAAACCCATACAATGTCTGCAAGAGCAGGCCTAAGATCCTCTTTCACTAATTTCTGATACTCTAGCGTATCTCCATTAGATTTCTTCACTTCCACCATATGAAACGTTGGCGTCACTTGGAATATCTCCGCATCCATCGACAGTTTTCCTTTTCTTCCCTCCTTTGAGGTTTCTAGTTTGAACAGACCTGCCTCTCGTTTTCTTATGCTCAGTTTCAATCGTTGCGCCACCTCCTCCAGCTTAGATATGATCACTGAAGCTGGTTTCTGGGATGTGAATCTAGACTCTCGCTTGTCATACACATCTCCAAACAGTCCTGTCAGATCAAACCCAGCAGACGAGGCAATTATATCAAACGCGTTTATACTCGTAGGCTGGTCTGTATTGTTTTCCTCCCTGACCATGCCTCCGTTCTCGCTTGGACCTGCACCACTAGCTTCCGCGGGGTTCGTCTCTCTAACTCGTTTCTCCATCTTCTTCTGTTTCATGTGTAGACCTTTTCTGAACCAAGAACTCTCCCTGATTTTTGCGATGGTGATTCTAGTTTCAGGGTTAGGGTCCAGCATCTTACACAACAGCCTCCGTACTTCTGGAGCGAACCAGCTTGGGGCCTTGAAATCTCCTTTTCCTATCTTCCTGTACATCTCCATCAAATTGGAGTCGTGGAAAGGGAGATAGCCAGCCAACAGAACAAACAAAACCACCCCACAAGACCAGATATCTGCTTTTGTCCCATCATATCCTTTTCGATTAATCACTTCAGGAGCAACATACGCAGGCGTGCCACAAGTTGTATGGAGGAGACCATCCTGTCTCTTGCAATCAGCAAGGGCGCTTAACCCGAAATCAGAAACCTTGAGATTCTCATTGTCATCAAGCAACAGATTCTCAGGCTTTATGTCACGATGATACACCTGCCTGCTGTGGCAAAAATCAACCGCGTTGATAAGCTGATGAAAGTATTTCCAAGCAACATCATCTCTCAGCTTCCCTTTAGCAACCTTGTTGAAGAGCTCCCCGCCTTTACAATACTCCATAACGAAGTAGATCCTTGTTTTAGTTGCCATAACCTCGTACAGCTCAACTACGTTAGGGTGTTTAGCTATCCTCATAACAGAGATCTCCCGCTTGATCTGGTCCATAAGGCCGACTTTCATAACCTTATCCTTGTCGATCATCTTGATAGCAACGCTCTGGTTAGTCTCAACACTCCTCCCATAGTAAACCTTGGCGAAAGTACCTTGACCTAATAACCTACCGACTTCGTACTTATCGGTCAAGACACTCGGCTTGTTTTCCATCTAATCCACACAATTTACACAAACAGAAGAAGAAGAAGAAGAAGACTAGTAGCTCCAGCTATCTTGGAGTGTGTGCTAGCTCGGTGCAGCTAAAAGCCCTAGTGATGACAACAGGACACGTCTTCCAGCATAGCTGAGTATCTTTCAAAGCAAGAGAGGTGCCGAGTTGATTGGCAGAGCGGTATGAATGAATACACCCACCTCCCAGAATCTTAGCCTGTGGAAGTAAAAACAACAAAGCCATGAGATTTGAATTCAGCCATAATCAGTGGACACACAGATTCTTTCCAAGAATAATCCTTTCACCAAACAGAAGGAAGAAACTGAAAAGCTAATTATGATCAAATCAATAAACTAATCCACACAGAAACAAAAACACAAGCTCCAATCTAAAGCCCTAAACCAGATGATGATCAACAAAACAGCCATTAGATCGGCAATTGAGGAAACCCTAAAATTCCGCATGCAATTGACAATTCGGACGGAGAAAACAACCACAACCGATGAGAAGTGGCCAGACCAAATGATGATTTAAGAGAATCACCTCAGATTTGAAGGAGAATGAATCAGGGGGATCTCTCGAGCGAAGACGGACGAGCAGATCTCTGTATCCGCGTCTGAGTCTCTCCCTGGCTTCAATTCAAGCGACTCCTTCTCTTCCTTTTGTTTCTCTCTCTGCTTCTTTTTTTTGTTTTTGTTTTAATGGAGAGTAGAGAAAGAAAAGATGGAAAATGAAGCTAAACGTCATTGGCGGCGGTCCATTGGAATAATAAAAAAAAAAAAAAAAAAACTGATGGTTAATTAGGCAGAGAGGCCACTTGTCCCACCTCTCTCCCATTCGCCAACTTTGCTTTTCATCCTACGGCTCTCCTTTTTTGCCACCCTTTTCTTTTTAATTTTTGTATTTGTCCATATCATCTCATGTTAACCAAAACACCACCAATTATATATACTGATTGGGTGCCCTGTAAAGGCCTGCTGGCCTGGCCGACGTAATTATCGACATTGAGAGTCTTTTTAATTAAAAAGATAATTTTAGAATATGATGTTTTTAGTTTTTTTTTTTCAAGAAAAAAACCTTAATTAATTTTAAGCAAAATTCGGTACAACGATGAAATTGGTAGATTTATCTATTCGAACTACACAACCAAGTTATGCACAGCTCCAAATCTTTTCGTCATCGCCATCTTTTCCAAGTAAATCCGGTTAGGAATTAAAAGCATCTTACTATTTTCCTTGCTGTGTAAACTATGTAATTCATGAAACGCCAAGAGAAATGAGGCTGATAAGAATAAAACAAGATACTCAAAGACCCCACAGCAACCAAAGGAGTTCAAGTGACTTACAAAAACAATACTGGGATGTACTAATGTCATAAGGAGTCACTGAGGCATGGTTAAAGCTCGGAGACCACCCAAAGTCACACGTGTTGAAGTTTTTTTCTAAGTCTGCCGTCTTTCGTGCTCATCCGTTTGTGTTCATCCAAAACTCTGTGACTCTAATCTCGAGCTTCTTGGTTTGGGTGGTGCATTTAGTTTGCCTTCTTTTTCGGTGGAGTTTGTTTAACTCAGAAATGTCGTGGTCGGATTAATACACTAATATTTGTAAAGTGGGTTTTTGAGAAGACATTGTATTGAGTAAAAAGGTCGATTACAAGAGATTTAGGTGTTTTGGATGACTAATAAAGAAAGTAGGTCGGATTACAAAGAAGATAACTACAAAACCCTAAATATTGCTACTAACAGATGTCTACCTCTTTCTTTTCTCTTCCTTTTATATTTGGTGAGCAAGGACACTTGATATCTGACCTAGTTCGACTGGGCCGTGGTCGTCATTGGGCCTACTTATGTCGTTCACGGCCTGGTTGCATTTGTGCCGAACTACGCTTTGTCTTCGGATTGCGCCGGTATCGCTTATTTGATGGGTCTAGCTGCAAAGAATGTAACTCGTCCTCTAACAGATTTGTGTGGTTTTCACAGGATTCTCTTTTTTGTTTTGCTTGGTTTTTCGATTCTTGATAAGATGGGACTTTTTCGAATTTAGATTTTCAGTTTTGTAGCTTCTTTAGTTGACGTTGTGCAGGTCGGTCTCTCCTCTTTTTCTATTATTTCTACTGTTTGTCCTTTTATTTCTGTTCCAGACATTATCCTTTGATTATCTTTGTTTTGCAGCTCTAGGTTTATCACCAATTTTTAGTTTATACTGTTAAGTGTTTTTGAAAACCGGATTGGACCGGTCGGACTGTGATTCAGTCTTCTAACCGATTCCAAATTGTATTAAAAATCGGATTTGAGTTAAACCGACAAACCCGATAAAAAATCGGTCAAACTCGGTAAAACCGATGACCCAGTTCAGTATTAAAATCCAGTTTTTCAATTAAATTTTTTTTAAAAAATTGCAAATTTATAAATATTTCATTTAAAATCATATTTTTTAAAGTATATTCCCAAATAAATTAGTTTTCATTATATTTTTATATATTTTTTAAGTTTTTATTTATTTATGTCAATTTTAGTTAGATGCTCGTAATGATATTATTTTTTACAAAATAATGTACATATATATATATATATTTAATTATTTAAAATTTGATTATAATTTAAAACTCGGTTGAACCAGTTAAACCGGTCCGACCATTGATCTAGTTACAATGCCGAGTCAATGTCCAGTATGGTTTTCAAAACATTACTTTCATGCTTTTAGACTTCTCCCTGTTTTCAATAGAAGAACTGTTTTTTAAAAAAATTGCCATATATAAGAAAAAAGTTATCAATACACTCCTTTACCAAAGCCGGTCGGATTTGTACAAAACCGACACTATATTCAGTATTAGCTGGGCCGTAAATAACTGGGCCTTACTCAGCTAATCCAATACAAATCGGCACACACTCGACCCTTCCAAACTTTCCACGTCTCCTCCTGCGACGGCGACGACCAAACCGCCACCGCTTTCCTTCGCCGACCCTTGACTTTCTTATATTTGCTAGACCGGTCATACCTTTTTCTCCTTCTCTCTTCCCCATTAATCTTCTAAAGACGCAGACGTTTCCTCCTTCTTCCACAGTAGAAACAAGATGGGTAAACCCAAAGGAGATGCTGCAAGGAGCAAGGCTCGTCCTTCCAGCAGCAGGTCAATTCATCCTTTCGATTTTATCTTTCAATCCTATACTTTTTAATTGGATTTCTTACTGAATTAACCTTTTCTGAACAGCTTGGCAGCTTCTCTATTGCCGTCTGGCTCTGCTGCAGCAGCCGTAGGTTTTGGCGGTTATGTCGGTAGCTCTAGATTCGAATCTTCTGTATCAAACGAAGACTCTGCTCCTCTTTTGGTATGTTTTTGTGCCTTTTTTTTGTTAAGTCTCTTGAATGCTATAGTCTCTCTCATGTCTGTGGATTGATTGTGTAGGATTTGGATAGTGAGATGGCTCAACACTTGCAACGTCTTTCTAGGAAGGACCCTACTACAAAGGTAACGCCTTTCTGATTTATTCAATCGAGTATAACTAAATTACCTCTTCTTCTAGGTTTTTTTTTTTAATATTGATTTGTTTGCTTCAACAGATTAAAGCTCTTACTTCCTTGTCAGAGCTGGTTAAGCAGAAGAAAGGAAAAGAGCTTTTGCCATTGATACCACAATGGGTATGTTTCTTTGTGGAGATACTAGGGGTTCTGCAGCGTGTTGATCACTGTTTTCCTCACGTTGCAGTGCATTTCATTGTTCATTGACTTTTTTTCTCTCTTACTTGTTTAGACATTTGAGTACAAGAAGTTGATATTGGACTACAGTAGAGATGTTCGACGAGCTACGCATGAGGTCATGGCTAATGTTGTCACTGGTGTCGGGTTGGTACTTTGACTCTCATTTTTCTAATGCATGCCCTTTTTCTTGTTGTCATTCCTATGCGGTCTCTCATTTAATTTTTCTTTTAGTATCACACACTCGGATGTCAGGTAGTCTTATAATGTCGTGCGTGAGATATGATTTAGTGCTGCAGAAGGAATATATGAATAATTTGTTTTGGAATGAATTGTTTGTTGCTTAGTGCTGCAGAAGCCTGACTATATTGAGCGTGTCATATACGGAATGTGTCTTAGCATGCATGCAATATTTCCTCTTTTATGCCTTCTCTCTCGATTGATTGGTATTCTGCATTAATATTTCTTACATGTTTCGTAGGAGAGATTTAGCACCGCATCTTAAGTCTATAATGGGGCCCTGGTGGTTTTCACAGTTTGATTTGGCTTCTGAAGTTTCTCAAGCAGCAAAGTCGTCTTTGCAGGTTGGCACCTCGTTTCTGAAGCTTCTCAAGATTTCCTTTTCTACCTTGTGTTTAGATGCCACAGTTTCTATTATAGGCTCTCTTATGGTCTTATTAGATTACTGACCTTTTAGTTCTGTCATCTTGCACTTTGTTAAAGCATTTGTTTTCAGATCTTCATGTATCTGCCTAATGTTGAACAGGCAGCTTTCCCTGCTCAGGAGAAGAGATTGGACGCCTTGAATCTATGCTCAGCTGAGATTTTTTCTTATCTGGAGGAAAATCTCAGACTTACACCTCAAAATTTATCTGATAAAGCACTTGCTTCGGATGAGTTAGAAGAAATGTACCAGCAGGTACTTCATCTGGGTGAATCTTTACGTTTAGGCACAAGTCTTTCTTTCTTTTGGCTTTCCTTTCCGATGTCTTACTCTGTGTTGTTTTCAGATGATATCTTCATCTCTGGTGGCGTTGGCTACACTTCTTGATATTCTGCTCCACGAACCTAATAAAGCTGGCTCTGCAAGTATCAATGCTGAATCAAAACTTGCCGCCAAGGCTATGAGAGTAGCAACCTCCTCAGCCGAGAAGTTGATCTCTTCCCATAAATGCTTTCTGAACTTTCTAAAATCTGAAAGCCCTAGTATCCGGTCAGCGACTTATTCTGTGTTGAGCAGCTTCATTAAAAATGTTCCTGACGTCTTTGGTGAAAGCGATATTAAATGTCTTGCACCAGCTCTGCTTGGTGTTTTTCGAGAAAAAAATCCAATCTGTCACTCATCAATGTGGGAGGCTGTCTTACTGTTCTCTCGAAAATTTCCACAGAGTTGGGTCTACTTGAATGTTCATAAATCTGTTCTAAATCACTTATGGCAGTTTCTTAAGAACGGGTGCTTTGGATCCCCTCTGGTTTCTTACCCTGCATTAATACTGTTCCTTGAAGTTATGCCAACCCAATCTGTAGAAGCTGATAAGTTCTTTGTGAATTTTTTCACTAACTTATTGGCTGGGAGGAGTATGTGTGATTCCAGGGCGGACCAATCATCACTCCTTCGTGCAACCACTGAATGTTTTCTCTGGGGGTTACGTAATGCTTCAAGGTATTGCGAGAATCCCAATTCCATTCAAGATCTCCAAGTTACGCTAATTGATAAAGTCCTTGTGAAGATTCTATGGGCAAACTTCTTTGAACTATCTAACGGCAGCACTTCACCTATTCAGAGGAAGCCAGCTGAAACTCTGAGCATGAGTAGTTCAGCTAGTTTTCTGCCAGAGCTAGGAAGATGCATCGTAGAGATTCTTTCAGGAGTTAATGTACTCGAACAGAAACTGCTGTCTTATTTCTTTGAATCTGTTCAAGAGAGCTTCTTAAATACGCTGCAGCAGGGAGATTTAGAGATAGTCACGGGCAGCATGAAAAAAATGATTGACTTTCTCTTGTTATTGGAGAGAGACTCAGTTTCCGAAGCTGAGAGTTGGCCTTTGGATCAATTTATAGGGCCACTGCTGTCCAAGGCCTTCCCGTGGATAAAATCATCTGTAAGTTATTGTTCATGCTGTGTTTCCATTTTTATGTTATGGTTAGCCGTATGATGTTTTTACTTGATTAACTCATGTGGTTTTCTCTGTTTTCAGGAATTGGTAGATGGTATGAAGCTTTTGTCAGTTTCAGTATCAATGTTTGGACCGAGGAAGATAGTTCCAGCATTTACTGAGGGTATAGAGACTTCTACCCTTCTCTCTGGTAACGAAGGGAGTGATATGAGCTCAGAGAGGTTCATTAAAGTATTCCGAGAAGTCTTTATTCCTTGGTGTATACATGACTCTTCGAGTGCAGCTAAACAAGATCTCTTGCTTTCATTAATCGATGATGAATGTTTTACTCAGCAGTGGAGTGATGTAGTTTCCTATGTATTTGATCAACAACATCAGGGATTTAATAACCTGGCTTCTATGGAAATGCTTTTAGAGAAGGCAAGGGGTGAAATTACAAAAAGAAGTTCTGGGCTGGAGTTGAATAAAAGAATAGGCTCTAGGCCAGACGATTGGCATCACAGCCTCATAGAATCAACTGCTATTAGTCTTGTCCGTTCCTCCTCTACAACCTCTACTGCTCAGTTCTTGTGGTAAGTTAATCAATATATCTATAAGACAGTATCAAACAAAGCTAATATTCATATCATTTTAATCCAAGCTCACAGTTGAATTCAAGATTTTGCATTTACATTTCTCAGCCAGTTCTTTGAGACTGCTTGTTTGCTTGATCTCAGTTATTTTTCTATATTTATGTGTCTGCAGTTCAGTTCTGGGTGGTTCCACGGAAGACAGCAGTATTTCTTTTGTGTCAAGAAGCCCGTTGGTCTTGATATATAGAGGGATCCTCGAGAACCTGCTTTCTTTTATGAAACAATCACCATTATGTTCAGTCAATGATACTTGTTTCTCCCTTATCGCTGAGGCTGTTGATATAGAGTTCGATTTGAGCAGTTCCGGCGATGCGATCACGGCGGCTAAGTTTGCAGCAGAAGTTATTGATGGCAGTTTCTTCAGTTTAAAGGCTCTGAATCAGGATGCCACTCTACTTTCAGCGATTTTTTGTTCCATCTTTATCATTGACTTGGAGAATAGATTATCATCACTTGTGGACAATACTCTATATGAGTTTAAAGAGAAGAGCAAGGATCGAAGTCTTGTGTGTGGTTTGGTTCATGCCGTATGCTCTAAGATGAATAATCAGTTCTGGAAATCTATCAATTATGATGTCAGGAAGAGTACAGCAAAGATTCTGGCTCAGTCCACACGGTCAGTTGTTCAACTTGAGGACGACCTGCAACCTTGTCAACTTACGTTACTGTGTGCTTCATGGATGCGCGAGGTATTGGAGTATCTTTCGTTGGATCAAACCGATGAAGAAAATATATGTGGGCTGCTCCTGCTTGAGAGTGATGTATGGCCTATGTGGGTCAGCCCCAGCTCGTTATCTAGCATTAATACGCATGACATGCCTGCTCATTTGTACGAATTGAGGACATCCAAGAGTCAAAGATTTGTTTCTTTCATTGAAAACCTGCTCATGAAAATGGGGATTCACCGATTTCTTGTTGGTCACACAGATAATGGGTTATCCTCTCAAGCTTGGCTTTCCGCAGAAATACTCTGCACGTGGGAGTGGCCAGGTGGTAGTGTTCAAACTTCTTTCCTGCCAGCACTCGTCGCATTATGTAAGAGTGAACCAGCGAGGGCAGATTTACTAAACTCCATTTTTGAGATCCTACTGAATGGTGCTCTTGTGCATGAAGAGGATGAAGAGGATGAGAGAGAGAGTTCCGGGAACATGTGGGTTGAATTGAACAATCACATAGAGGACGTCCAAGAACCTTTTTTGAGGGCTCTAGTGTCATTGATTGTCACTTTGTTCAAGGAGAACATTTGGAGAGAAGAAGAAGCCATGGCTGCTTTCAAAGTGGTCACAGATAAACTCTTCATAGGGGAAGAGACAAGCAAAAACTGTTTGAGAATCATTCCTTTCATAATGAGCGTAATAATTTCACCATTACGTACAAAAACCAAATCTGGCGTTTCTGGTGAAGACAATGTGCTGCCACTGGAAGTTTTCCTTAAAGGTTGGCTGGAGAGGTCTTTGTCGTTTCCTCCTCTGGTCCTATGGCAAAGTGGGGAAGGTGAAGCCCCATATAATTTTCATACAATGTTTTATTTTCATGTTTCTTTCTTTAGTTTGCTATGCATCCCTTGCTGATTGTTGTTTTCGTTATCTTTTATCAGATATGCAGAACTGGTTTCAGCTTGTTATCTCTTGTTATCCTGTGAGTGAAATGACTGAAGAAAGTAAGGCACCACAGATGCATGTGAGCGATGAAGAGAGAACACTCCTGCTTGACTTGTTTCGCAAACAAAGGCAAGTTCCTACTGCATCAAGCGTAGTTACCCAACTTCCAGCTGCCCAAATTCTTCTGGCAAGACTAATAGCCGTTGCAGTTTGCTACTGTGGAAACGATTTTAATGAGGAAGATTGGGATTTTGTCTTTTCTAATTTAAAGCGACTGATTCAATCTGCAGTGGTTGTGATGGAGGAAACTTCTGAGAACGTCAATGAGTTCATCAGTGGTGTTTCTTCCATTGATAAGGAGATTGATACTCTTGAGGGACTTGGCCATATTGTCTCTATATCGGATCATTCTTTTGACAATGCCAAGAATGCTCTCTCAGCATTTTCATTGCTTAATGCATTTGTAAAACATAAATCGGTTGAAGGTGAAGTCAATTTGAATTCCTTGGCAGATGAAATATGGGATCCGGTTAAAGATCGGATACTTGAAGGTGTTCTGCGTCTTTTCTTCTGCACCGGACTTGCGGAGGCTATTGCTGCTTCATATTCCCCAGAGGCAGCATCTCTTGTTGCTTCATATAGAGCTGATCATTTGCATTTCTGGGAGTTGGTGGCTCAGCTTGTTGTCGACTCTTCTCCTCGTGCAAGAGATAGAGCTGTCAGAGCGGTGGAATTTTGGGGTCTAAGCAAGGGAGCCATAAGCTCTTTGTATGCATTAATGTTCTCTTCCGCACCAATCCCTTACTTGCAACGTGCTGCATACACTGTTTTGTCTACCGAACCTATTTCTAGGCTGGCCATAGTTGCTGATGGGAATGTGTCACCCAGTGATGAGTCTCTCATTGATCAGGACTCCAGCAACGTTCCATCTGAAGAAAAGCTACGGCTAAGAGATGAAATATCGTGTATGGTGGAGAAGTTAGATTATGAACTTCTTGATACGGACTTAACTGCGCCAGAACGGGTAAACTTTACTTTCAAAAGCTTTCTTTTGTTTATTGCCCCTTTTCGTACAAACAATTTACTGTAATAGCCGCTTAAAATTGCAGGTGAAAACATTCCTGGCGTGGTCTTTGTTGCTCTCGCATGTTAACTCTTTACCTTCACTAACACAAGGGCGAGAGAGACTGGTGCAGTATATAGAGAGAACTGCAAATCCGTTGATATTAGATAGTCTTTTCCAGCATATTCCTTTGGAGCTATACATGGCACAGAGTTTGAAGAAAAAAGACGCGATTGGTCTGTCTGATTTATCTGGGGTGGCGTCTGCAGCAGTTCTTGCGATTACAACGGGATCCTCCCTGTCAACCGTTGAGTCACTTTGGCCTATTGAAACCCGAAAAATGGCTTCGCTTGCTGGAGCGATATATGGTCTGATGATACGTGTCCTTCCAGCTTATGTTAGAGAATGGTTTAGCGAAATGCGTGATCGATCCGCATCATCTTCGATTGAAGCATTTACAAAATCGTGGTGCAGCCCTTCTTTAATCATGAACGAATTTTCTCAGGTATGTGCATTAAGACCTTTTCCTATCTATGAGAGTTGCAGTTGACGGTCCACTAATAGCGTTGCATTGTTTATGTGATCCGCAGATAAAGAAGGCAGACTTCAATGATGAGAGCTTTTCAGTCAGCATAAGTAAATCGGCTAATGAGGTGGTTGCTACATATACGAAGGATGAAACCGGGATGGATCTGGTGATCCGTCTTCCAGTTTCTTACCCACTCAGACCTGTTGATGTCAACTGCACAAAAAGTATTGGAATAAGCGACGCAAAGCAGAGGAAGTGGTTGATGTCTATGCTAATGTTTGTCCGTAATCAGGTACTGTATACTTTATGTAATGTAAAACTTTGTTGTCCTGCATGATATCTAGGTCCATCATGTTGACCAATAATAATGTTGCTGCGAATGTATTTCTTTCTCTGTTAAATGTGGTGATTGGATGCAGAACGGGGCTCTAGCGGAGGCGATAAGGATATGGAAGAGGAACTCGGACAAGGAGTTTGAAGGAGTAGAGGATTGCCCGATATGTTACAGTGTGATCCACACAGTGAATCACAGCCTTCCAAGGCGGGCTTGCGTGACATGCAAATACAAGTTCCACAAAGCATGTTTAGACAAGTGGTTCCTTACCTCTCATAAGAAAGTCTGCCCCTTGTGCCAGTCTCCTTGCTGATTGAACTACTGGAGCTGAGGTTATGTTTTGTGATGTTAGTGTGTGAACTTTTTTGCTTTAACCCCAAAACTCTTCTTACTTTTTACTTTATATCAAAGGAAGAGGGTTTTGCGGAGGAACGTAGGTTGCAGTGATATATAGAGATTTTACATAATGTGTTTGAGTTTTGTGGCACGGAATGAATTATTGACTCAGTATACATGTGGAAGATGACGAAAAGGATAATAAAAGAAAAACTAGGATAAGATCTGCGCCTTGCGCGGGGTGAGAGTTATAAAAAATTATTATTACATGAACTCTTGTTACATTTGATTTTACAGTGGTATATTGGTTTAGAGTGTAGTCATAATTCTGACAACAAAAGGTTAATGGTGCAAGACGGCATTGATATATATGTCAGAAAATTTATAATTATATTTTCATATATTATTTTTTAGAATGATTTAATGTTTAACACAGTTATTAATAGCAAATATATCTGATTATTGAAAACTAACGACGGAAAGATGAACAAAGTATAACTCAGGAAAAGCATTGCAAATGCTAAATTTAAAATGTTAAAAATAAAAAAGAAAATACAGTTTCAAATATTAGCTTTAAAAAATTTAAAAGTACTCATAGATTTCTTCAAAAAGCAGTGTTTGGAATCCTGTAAGAGGAAATGAATAAAGAAAAAAATCAGAAATTATGATAATACCTTTTCCAAACATATAAATATAGGGATTCGACTGACCATACCTCTTCCTGAAGTCCTCTATTTCTTGAACATCTTCAGGATCAAACATTATTTTTGAAAATCCTTCAATGTTTGTCACGTTATTGAAACGCCCTTTGAAAAAAAATTATATATGTCAATGGTTATCATACTAAAAGCATATAGAAAATATAATTCGTCAGAAAGTTTCTTTCAAGAAATTTACCTTCATCCCAATCAATTCGCCAAAACTGTAAAACACAAAGCACAACATGAGCATTGTTAGAGGTCCAGAAATCATGTAATTGTTGTGCAACATTTCCATAGGCCATACACTTGATCTGTGTGAACCTGCACCAAAATACAACAATGGTTCTGGGTTCTCTGGATATTCAGTTTTCTAATACTTGAGCAAAATATATAGAAGATTAATGATAGTACATACTGCATATTAATCAATGAAAACTAAATCCTACGATTCACATTAACTGGCATTGCTCCATTAACCTCGTTTTCAAAATACTCAATATCTCCAACACCAACCAAAACTCCATAGAGATCTACATTATATAAGGTAATAGAATTTATGTTAGGCGATCTATTTTTTTTTATAATAAACGAAGATAGTACACTGCAAAAATCTTTTTAAATTAGTATATGAAAGACTTATCTAATAATTAGGAGTTACCTATAGAAAAGTTTGAGAGATTTAGACCACGTCTAGTCAGTTTGTAGCTTGCAAAATCATAATAGCTTACGTATGAAATTGCATTAATCTTGGTGATCAACGTAGTTTTGTCGATGTTAATGTGGTATCGGTTCCTAGATAACATGGTCAAGCCGTCTGCATGAGTAATTTTGAAATTCTTAATTTCGTAGCACCCACCTTCATCGAGTGAGAGATCATTTGATTCATTGAGATATTCATAGTAGGTTGCTTGAATCGTACAGCCCTGTCAGAAATAGACAATTGAATTAATTTTCAAAAATAAAGTATTGAAAGAACAATTATTCACGTAAAGACTTACCTTTTCATCACAAAAAACCAGAGGCGTTTTCTGAAAAAATGGTCCAGTATCGATCCTACCCTTGCAGATAAGCTTCACACGAACTGCTTGGTTATTATCCTCAAAGTGCAAGTTAGACAAAAAGGAGTTGTATGCCACCTGAGAAAAGATTTCAAGTAAATTTTTTTTCGTTATTCAAAGCAATGGTTATCAAATCTCAGTTATATAACATAGTAAAATTGATAAAAGCATTAAGGTAATTGGCGAAATGAAATTTAATGCTTGATCTGGTAATAAATATAATTTATATGACCTACCATATGTTTGGACAACAAATATGATATATAAAGAAAATACACGTATGAGGAGCAGTAATGAATAATTGATGACCGAGAAATGCAATCAATTAAACAATAATTGTCTATATATGTAATCGTAAAATTTGGTGATATTTATGATTTATATCTTGAAGTATAAAATTAGATATTGTCATTAATTTAATTGTGATTATAAATTAGATATTGTAATCAATATATCAGCTCCACGCAACTGAATGAATATGGCATTGATTCCGGAAATGTAATTGTCTTTGCCAATTATATCTTGTAATCAATATATCCGGTTATAAATGGAAATCAATATAACATTTAATAGATGTTTACATAATAATAATTAATTACGTACCATATAAAAAAAAGAAAATTATGATCAATAGCATGCTTAGTAGTAAGCAACATGGATTTGAATTGGTGTTACATAAGCTTTTATGATATATTGAGTTATTTCTTCTCCATATTTAAATATACTATTCAAATATAGTAAAAAAAAATATTCAAACTTTCCCATTTTAATTTTCCAAAACGTATATAATAATAGCAATGTGTAATGTATGGTAAGTAATTAAAAACGAAATTCGAAATTGATCTAATCAGTTCTGATCCTATTAATATTAATTTAGTTTCTTAAAAAAATTGAATGCAATTGATTCATATCAATTAATACAATATCTTATACAATCATCATGGTTATCATAATTAAATTTTCGTTGACTGATACTTAATGCAAGATGAGATTTTTCAAAAAGAAATTAAAAATTTATATTATAGAAATGATTTCATTCCAATTACGAAATTTATAATATAGAAATTTATATTATTGTAATGTATGGTAAGTAATTAAAAACAAAATTCGAAATTGATCTAATCAGTTCCGATCCTATTAATATTAATTTAGTTTCTTAAAAAATTGAATGCAATTGATTCATATCAATTAATACAATATCTTATACAATCATCATGTTTATCATAATTAAATTTTCGTTGACTGATACTTAATGCAAGATGAGATTTTTCGAAAAAAATGATTATATTATAGAAATGATTTCATTCCAAATACGACTTTCCTTGATTTGCATCAAGAAATTATAATTATTATTATGATTTCATTCCAGTATGACTTACAATGATTTGCATCAAGGATATAATCATTTAAAATAACAATTTCATTATTAGATGAAACATTATAAAACATTATAATTTCATTAATAGATGAAACATTTTTTTTCACATATTATGATTTCATGAACAATTTTTTTATAAAACAATCAGAACAAAACATTATAAAACATGAAAGATATATTCTGCTCTACTATCGTCATGATTAGAGCATGAAAGATATAAAACATTTGTTTATGAACCAAAGATATACTCTGCTTTTTGTTTTATAATTGGTTCATGACGATAGTCATTGGTTAATGACAAAACATTTTTTTTATAAAAGATATTATAATATTTTGCGAACACTATAAAACAATTAGAACAAACAATCACAAAGATATTATACGAACAAAATATCCTTATGGTACAGGTGCATTATAATACTTTTTTAAAATGAGTGAACGGAAAAAAATGATATTAGATGGTGCAACACAATGGCATAACACAATGGCATTTCTATGTAATTTTTCTAGTAAGCTAAAGGTGAATATAAAAGTGGACTGAGAGTGAATGTGGAACTACCACGTTAGGATGACACCCCTGTAAATAACTTATAAATTTAAGGTTAGTCTCCAAAAATGATTCTCGATTAATAATAAGAAAGGGATGTATGTTCCCATCTTTCTCTCTATCTGCCTTTGGGTTAATAGATATCGTGGCTTGGGGTACACGCGTCACGCGTGGATTGTGCCACTTCGTCACTCTACTCATTCTATTGTCTATCAGTTTACTCTGGCTGCTCAATATCGCCCAACATCACCTAAAAACTTGAGTCCATGATGATAACCGTAAGTTTTCAGTCATGAGTATCTAGTCTGTATGCAGCATACAGAATACTTGCTTTTACTCGGACATATTTGTTTCCCACCAAACAGATTTCTTTTATTGATGATCAAACAAACGAAAAACATTATAGGCTTTTTTTGTTGGTACTTCAGTTTTTTTTACGTTTCCAATCTGCGGTGATCAGTAAGGCAATGGATAAAAGAATTCCCAAGTATATATGTTAAAAAAAATCACCGCGGATTGGAAACGTAAGGATAAATATGAAATCTAATTTTTTTACCATCATTGACCATTGCACATGAGATTCCATGAGCGGTATAGGCAGAGAGATATGAAATCTTATCTGTTTCTTCCATGATAAGTTTGAAGGGGATAACAAAACGACATCGTTGAGTGAGTCCATTAACCAGAAAACCAGGCTTGAATATGGAGAGATGGGCCGAGCCCAAAATAACCTAGTAGTGAAGAAAGAAGAAGTGGGGATATTTAAATACAATTAGGGTTTCACTCGTTCTCCTCTCACAACTTCTTCATCAGTCGTTCGAAGCTAAACGAGAGAAGTCGTCTGGACCGGAGTTACGCCCGCAGACTCCAAACATGGTATGTTCGCCATCCTCTCTATCTCTCTGTTGTTATCTTTAGTCATCTGTTCACATCGATGTACTTTCATAATTCGATTCTTGGGGAGCTTTGTTGTTAGTGACCTAGATAATCGTTATGATTTAGCTTCACAAAAACACTTGGGATTGATTGTGGAAGCATACGTCACTGTGATTTTTTCCCTTAGATCTGGCTTTACTTAGGGATCTCAGATGTGTTACTGCTCTAGCTCATGATAAAATCTCTAAGACTGGAAATGCTATTTGTATCATTCTCACATCTATATGTTTTCTTCGGTAGGCGAGAGGTTTGAAGAAGCATTTGAAGAGGCTCAATGCCCCTAAGCATTGGATGCTTGACAAACTTGGTGGTGCTTTTGTATGTCTTCTGCACTCTCTCTTCTTGTCTGTATATATATATGCTTTTCTGTTTTGTATGTCTTAATGACGATGCTCGTATTGGTTCTTTACAGGCCCCCAAGCCATCTTCTGGACCCCACAAGTCTAGGGAGTGCCTTCCCCTCGTTCTCATAATCAGGAACAGGTTGAAGTATGCGCTTACCTACCGTGAAGTCATCTCCATCTTGATGCAAAGGCATATCCAGGTCGATGGCAAAGTCAGGACTGACAAGACCTACCCTGCTGGTTTCATGGATGTTGTCTCTATCCCCAAGACAAACGAGAACTTCCGTCTCCTCTATGATACCAAGGGTCGTTTCCGTCTCCACTCCATCAGGGACGAGGAAGCCAAGGTTTGTTTGTTTGATCTCCTCTTTTCATCTAATGCTTGACATGTATCTGTCCTAACAAGATTTGTTTCGTTTTATCTTTACAGTTTAAGCTGTGCAAAGTCCGAACTATCCAGTTGGGACAGAAGGGCATTCCTTACCTGAACACATACGATGGTCGCACCATCCGTTACCCTGACCCGCTCATCAAGCCTAACGACACCATCAAGCTCGACCTCGAGGAGAACAAGATTGTGGACTTCATCAAGTTTGATGTCGGCAATGTTGTGATGGTGACTGGAGGTAGAAACAGAGGGCGTGTTGGTGTCATCAAGAACCGTGAGAAGCATAAGGGAAGCTTTGAGACGATCCACATCCAAGACTCAACTGGACACGAGTTTGCAACAAGGTTGGGAAACGTCTTCACCCTCGGCAAAGGAACCAAGCCGTGGGTTTCTCTTCCCAAGGGTAAGGGTATCAAGTTGACAATCATCGAGGAAGCCAGGAAGAGGCTCGCTGGCCAACAAGCTGCTTGAAGTTTTTTGACTTTTTAGCTCTTTATTATGTCGTTTTAGATGACTGTTGTTTCTTTAGACGCTCGTTTTGCATCTTTTGGTTTGCTACTCACTCGGTTTTGAAACTTGTGTTATTTTATCTATTTCAAGATTTAAGATATGATCTAGTATAACACGGACACAACATAAGTATACAGCCCCGGTCACTGTCCAATTTTACTACATTTTACTATCCTTTGCGAATATTTTCACCATTGGTGATATGCAACATCTTATCCTGCTACATTCTACCAGCCCATCAAGTGGATCTATATGTATACTCGTTGGGAGATTTGGTACAAATCCATTGGATTCGTCATATATACAAAAACTTTAGTCTTATTAGATTAAGACTTTGAGGATTTTATTTTTGATGAAATTTCGTTGAGATATTTGAATTTTAAGGATTTGGTGGAGGTTTACAGGAGAGTTTTGGTAGAATCTTAATAAAAAAGTAAAAATAGATTTGGTCTTAGATTTTTTAAGGATTACAAACAACTATGCAGGACGGCTAGTTCTCCTTCAGATAATTGTGTTAGAACTGGATTATAATATCAGATGCTAGTAAGGTCTCATGCATCCAGTATTTTGTGTGTGCGTGGAAACAAATGTGTAGATTATGGCAAGAAAGTGAAGCTGTTAAATGGAGCTCTTAGTCAAATCAGCAATAGAAGCGATGATTGGGGATCTTCTCACTTAACCAACTTCAATTTCATAAATTATTCAGAGAATTACATGTCTGCTATATCGAAGCAAATTGAAATACATGTTTGATTGGAGATTGCTATAACATGTTTACAAGTTGGAATTGGTTGCATAAGGCAACATTATCATGTTTGGTCACAGTTCCAGCATCATGAATTATGGGATTCATTGCAGCTACTGTCTGGATCTTTTTCGAAGGGCCAGTGTGGTTTTGAACAAAGAACAAACTTGTGGTGCCTTCGTCTACATTTGCCGATATGTCTGGCTCAGTAAAACTTTTGTCTTGCTAGTGCTATTGAGTCGGTCACAAAAGCTATCCAAGATACATCTTGTAATGCTGTTAAAGGAAAGGCAAAGGAAGATTCATGTTTTCGTTAAATTTTTGAAACAATTGTAGTGCACACTATAGCTAGATACAGTAACACTAGCCTTTTGTATGGGTTTTTCATGTTTTCCATTGTTAAAACAGTGACCCTAATAGACTAGTTTGTAAGCGTGTTTCTGTCTTGATCTTGCAATATTTGTTGATGATTGAAAAAATGAGTCTACTATCTTACCACTAATGTTTACCTACTAACTTGATTTAGTTAAATGTCATCATACATAATATTAATAAAATGTTTCAAACAAATGCATACATAACAAACATAGTTTCAACAAACGTAACATTTACTCACATACAAACCATAGTTTTAAGAGACAAAACATTCAAACACACAAATCAAAAATTCAACATGACATAATAATTAAACACAATACTAAAAACAATACATCATCATAATTCAAGTATGAGAAGCTCGGCGAACAACTCTTCATCGCTTAAAAAAGCTGAGAACACAGTACGCAACTGACTCGTAAAGCACAATCTCTCCAACTTTAATGTTGTTGACAGTTTGAGAATCAGAAGATTATACACAGATTGTGCATTGTTACCTTAGAAACAAGGTTCGTTAATTGCTCCGATCACACTCTTCTAGAATGCGGACTTGTTCGGTCCACCTGTTAGACCATACAGGATCCCACCGCTGACAGCAGGGTTGTGGCGGGTTGACAACCTCCACAACTTTGACCAAAATGTTTGGATCGTAGGTGAAAACAACATTCAACAAAACATAATACAGCTGATTCAAGATTATAACTGGCTCAAGTGTCCTCATTCTTATTACCAAAGCAAAACTAAGGGACATGACGTTGAAGTTAGTTTTTCAAATCTATTTCTCTGATTTTGACTAAAATGATCATTTTTTAGCATGAAAGTTTATAAATGAAGAAGATGAAATTATTGTTTTTTAAATACAATGCCACCAGATGGTATTTATTATGCAATAAATTTTGACTATAATCATTTTTTTAATATAATTTCAAATAATTTGTGATATATATTGTTATTGCAGAGAGTAACCACTGCACAAATTATTTGAAATTATTGAATTGTTCCTAGAACCAATAACACTGAATTTGGTTTAGATTATGTAATCCATTAAAATACATAAATCGATTTTTTTTATATTTCTAAATAATTCGTGATATATATTGTCAGTGAAATCATTATTTTTCAGTAAGGGAAAGATTCAATGTATCTGCCTGTGTTTTGGTTAGTGTTTATTATTTGAGGTGAGTCAGGTGACACATAAGTATGGGGTTTAGAACATAGCTGTCTACTCATTTTTGAAATTTATGCTTAATGCATCTGTCTCGTCAACACTAACGAAAGTGCAATCGATATGGAGCATTGGAGCCGCAACACATAATATAGAGGGTGAATAACGCTATGGATAAACAATTTACAGCAACTAACAAAACAAACGTTACCGAACTGCGAACTCTATCAGATAGATACAACAGATAAACAAAAAAAACAAGGAAATACATTTGTTTGACACCCATTATTTGTTTATCACGTATTGTGTTTCTTTATCAAACATGGAATTGGTATTATACCAAAACGAACATCATCCACTCTCTTTTTTTCTTGCGTCTGTTAGCTGACATGCTTCTCTCTATCGTATTGGCTCGTCTCTTCTGCAACCTTTGCCCACACGTTGCTAATTTTCTCTGCGTATCCAACCTGCAACCACAGCGCACAACTATTTATTTTAGAAACTCGACTCTATTCCATTACTTAGCATATTTTATTAACTCATTCTTCCTCTTCTCTGATATTATCATTCAAAGCACTCGCCATTCACTAGCCTCTAAAAGACCCATGAATAAGAATAACGTACCTGGTTTACAACAAAACCCTTCATCATGTTCATGAAGTCTGCACGCCTTTCTCCATCCAACCTCTCCACTTCAGATCGGTTGTTATCCTGCAATGATAGAAATTTACACAAGAGTACGACCGAAAGCTTCATCTCATGTCGGTGTATCAGGGCGAGCTTTCATATGCAATGGTTATTAGTAAATACCTTGATCCGCTCATACTCTCTGATGGCAACATTTTTGGCGTCTTCAGTGACCTTGATGGTTTCTTTTAACTCCTCTATTTTCCGGATCCTTGATTTGTCACCATCAAATACCTTTGATGATGCAGCCTCCAGCTTTTCAGCTCTCGCTTGCAGCGAAGAAACATCTGATAAAAGCGTTTGCACTGTCAGTAAAGCACTAGATCTATCTGCAAATGCGCCCTGCACTGCCATCATCATGCCAAGGTACTCATGTAGTGTGTCCTGAAATAACCAATTCAGAAAAAAAGAAAAGCTCTTAGTGAAATTAAAAATCCAGGACATATTCCACATATAAGCCGGCAATTTGACAAGAAGAGTCCACTAGTTAACAACGAGGATACACAATAAGAATGAGTGATATTAACAGTAGGAAGGCAACTATACATTTCTGTAGTTGGATAGATATTTACCAAATGTTTGACAGTCTGAGAATTCAACTCCCGATAAAACCTGCTTGCTTTTACAGCCGCAGTGGCTAAATTCTTCATATCAGTAGCACGAGTTCTCTGGAAGTTGAAAACAGCTTCTTCGTTCTCGAACTTCGTCAGCTTAATGAATGCTAATCCCAGTTCACCCATTGTTTCTCCCATGTCTTGTTGTGCCTTCACAAGCGACTCTGCCTACAAATATAACCCACAAAATGGTTAGTTCCAAACAGAAACACAATGATGCATCATACATCAACTAACAAGGATGAAACTTTTACCTGCTGTGAGGCATTGATAATCTGCTGCTCAAGATCATGCATCTTCTCCTTCTTCTCCAAAAACTCTTTATCCTCTTCAACAACCGGCGGTTTCGACCCAACCCAGTCATTAGAAACAGTCTGCCTCAGCTCCTTGAACAACCTCAACAGATCCCTACCTCCTCTAGCAGGCTGAACCACCTCATGCACCGGCACAACCGCAGAAGCCGCCCCACCTTCACCAAACAGCTGCTTCGGAAGCTTCACAGCCCCATCCAACATCCTAGACGCCACATCAGTACTCATCGGCAGCGGCAACTTCCCTTGCACCTGAAGAAACACTTTCAACTCATCACTCTTCCTAATAACAGGATGCGCACTAAGCCTCCGCAAGTACTTCTCCAACGCAACTCTCCTCTGCTCCACAAACTCCTGCTTCTGCATCACCTGCCCCTCTACAACGCTCTTATCCGGCCGAGGCGGGATGCAGAACCCTCTGTACGACTCCGCCAACCGATCCGCAAGCGTAACGACGTCTCTAAACCTTCTTCTCACGCTGGACTCCGATGCGCCGAAGTCAGGGAGATTCGTCCTCGTCGTGATCTGGTACGTGATGTAAGTGTTTCCTCCCACAATGGAGTTCGAAGTCTCCGTTTCTTTATGAGGGTTTGATACTGTGATCTTGATGTAATCGGAGCTTGACGAAGAAGAGGGAGATCTCGATAGCGAATCGGGGGAGAGACTGTTGTCATCCTCTCCGCCGTTGATCTCGCTGTCCGAGTTCTCATCGAAAGGGCTGAAGATGACATCGGCGTAAGACGGCGGTTCGATGTAGGAGGACGGCGCGGTAAGTGGATCGGAATCGGCCGGAGTCAGGGCGGTTGGGATCGGCGAGAGGGGGTCGTGAACGCTGGAGAGTGTTGACATCGCGCTGCGGTAAGCAGAGTTCGATGAATCGCCGTTGACATTGCCGGCTCCGTCGCCGTTGAGGGCGAGATTCTCCATATCCTCCTTCGGTGCATTGAGATTGGTAGTCTCTTTGAATCCGTCGGCATTCTCCGAATCCATCATCTTCTCTTCTCCGGCGTAAAGAAAAAGTTCGATTAGGGTTTGACGATTTGGGAAGGAAACGGAGAGATTCCTGCGCCGGTGGCTAATCGCATTTAAAAGACACCGGACTTACTAAGCTGCGCAGGTGGGGGTTATGTGAGAGAAGACTAACGTGCGCACAGTTGCACAAGATGTCAAGAACAGAGATGGCACGTGAAGTGTGGGGTTAAAGTCGGACAAAGTCTCGTAATTTGACAATTTGCCAATGCGTAACATGTGATGCAAAGAATCTGTCACCGTGAATAACCGATGGGCTTAGAAATGGGCCTGCGCAGGCCCATTTTAAAAACTCAAATCGTTTTATTTCCTGACGGTAATAGCAATATCGCCGCACCCAAACGGATTGATTAGGTTTTTTCATTAGGTTCTAAATCTGCACGGTCTCTGATCGTCGTCCGTATCCCTGTCTTAACTTCAAACTGTATCTCTCGGTCAACTGATAAACTCACTTTTCACCCCGACAAAACTCTTCTTCCTCCGATGGCTTCCAAATTTGGTTTAGCGGGTGGGATACCGGAGCGTCGTGTCCGACCAATCTGGGACGCAATCGACTCACGCCAGTTCAAGAACGCTCTCAAGCTCCTCACTTCGCTTCTATCGAAGTACCCAAAGTCACCTTATGCCTTGGTAAGTTGTAATCCAATCATCGGTTTTCGTTTGCCTCTTTCTTTATAATCTTTAAATGGGAGTGTTGTTGCGTTTTTACAGGCGCTTAAAGCTCTGATTCATGAGAGGATGGGGAAGCCAGATGAGGCGCTGGCTGTTTGCTTGGATGCTAAAGATCTTTTGTATAAAGATGATTCGTCGTTGATGGATGATCTCACTCTCAGCACATTGCAAATTGTGTTTCAGAGACTTGATCACTGTAAGTGCGGTTTGCATAAAGAAGAGTATGAAAGCTGGTGTGTAACTTCTTGGTTATATGATTATATACCCTCTAATTTCCTTTTTTTTTTAATGTGACTAGTGGAATTGGCTACTGGTTGTTATGCTCATGCCTGTGGAAGATTCCCTAATAATTTGGAGCTTATGATGGGGCTCTTTAATTGCTATGTTCGTGAGTATTCTTTTGTGAAGCAGCAGCAGGTTGTTATATATGTTGGTAATGAAATTTTTTTGATATCAGTTTCTGTAGCCGATTTCTTATATCTTGCTTTGTGACAGACAGCCATCAAAATGTATAAGCTTGCTGGAGAAGAAAGGTTCTTACTGTGGGCAGTTTGTAGCATCCAGTTACAGGTACGACCACCGTCTATCCTCCTTTTCTTTAGCCTTTTGGTATGCTTACGGTTGTTAAGATCATGTACAGGTTCTATGTGATAAGAGTGGTGAGAAGCTCTTGCTTCTGGCTGAAGGTTTGCTTAAGAAGCATATTGCCTCTCATAGTATGCATGAGCCAGAAGGTAAATGCACTTCTCCATGAATGTTTTCTCTTGTACAAGTTATCGAACTAGTTTAGATTTCTTGAGGTTTTCTTCTACTAATGAAAATCTGGTCTTTTCAGCTCTCATGGTGTACATCTCTTTGCTGGAACAACAATCCAAATACAATGATGCTTTAGAAGTCCTTTCTGGAAATCTGGGTTCTCTTTTGGTGATTGAAGTCGATAAATTACGGATACAGGTAAATTACAAGGCTTTTTGATCGGAAAAATATCTAAACTTCATGCTTTTTTTTTCTTTTGCATTATATTCTACGTACGCACCTAAATTCGGAAATAATGCATGTTCCCTAGTTTGAAGCTGAAATTTTAATTATAGATAATATGTACTAGCATAGAGAGTCTATTGTTTTATGCTCAGCTGCTTACACAAACTCTCACACTTTAAGCTGACAGGGAAGGCTCCTTGCTAGGGCACGCGACTATTCTGCTGCTGTTGAGGTCTATAAAAAAGTCTTAGAATTGAGGTACGTTTTCAATGCATTAGCATTTCAACTCAGTGTTTTTAGAGTTGGCACTGTTTCCAAATTGATCTTTCGATTTGTTTCTATATATTTGGCTTGTGCATATCATGAGCTGACATGTATTGTTGTTCGCTTGGCAGTCCAGATGATTGGGAGTGTTTCCTACAATATCTCGGCTGTTTGTTTGAAGATGACAGCATGTGGAAGTTCTTCGACGATACTGATCAGATTCATCCAATAAAAAACATAGAATGCACGTTTTCTCACCTTACAGAAGAAATGGTAATTATAACAACCTCTTGCCAGACTTGTAGTCCTAGTTCGTGTTTCCTAATTTTTGGCATATATATAATCCAATTTCTTGTCCAATATACAGTTTGATTCTCGAATATCAACTGCTTCAGAACTGGTGCAGAAGTTACAGAGAGATACTGAGAATAGTAACTTAAGGGGTCCACTCTTGGCAGCAATTGAAATTGAGAAGAGAAAGTTTTTATATGGAAAGCAGAACGACAGCGAGTTACTAAAATCGTTACTGCAATATTTTGTAAAGTAAATCTCTGTGAATTCTTTTTGGTTGATATCTTATGATTACGAAGTCTGACTTGCATACCGCTTTGCATGCAGATTTGGTCATTTAGCTTGCTATGCTTCCGACGTTGAAGCATTCCTACAAGTCTTACCCCCTCATAAAAAGGCAGAATTGGTTAGAATGTTAATGAAAACTACTGATTCGGAATCTGCATCAGCAACTATAGAGCTTGGTCAAACAACAACCATACTCAAAGTTCTAGAACTGACGGGAAACATCTTTGAGCTTCCTATTGGCGGTATGTTCTCCTTGCTCACATACCTTTTTCTGAAAAACTTCGTTGTTTTCTGGCAAGGAAGATTCAGTTTTGAATCTAAAAGCTGTGTGACTCTTTTGTGGATATGGCATCTCTCTGTTTTGGTGTGCAGTTTCCATCATAGTTTCCTGTTGCCTCCCCTATGTGGGTTTCTTGTCTTTTTGCAATCTAGTTTCTCTGGATGTGCTCTTCTAAATCAGTTCACAATTCGATTTTTCCTTCCAACATGTAGATATTAAAGCCTCTGCTGTCAAACTGGCGAAGTTATACTGTCAAAATCTTCCTCTTTCCAAGGACTTGGATCCTCAAGAGAGTATGTTTGGGGAAGAACTTCTATCTTTGATTAGCAATATGTTGGTCCAGGTACTTTGGTTGTGTTTCATGCTTCCATGGTACTCTATAACCCATTGTTATAATATTAATTAACCTTGCTGTTGATTCCAGTTATACTGGCGTACTCGAGATTTTGGCTATCTTGCTGAGGCTATGATGGTTCTTGAGTTGGGCTTGGCCATCCGAGGGTTAGTAACTGCTTATTATAGCTATGAAAATGTTGATTTGAGTTTCTATCAGTGCCGCTTTTGGAATTTCAAAAAATAACTTTGCTCTGACAAGTCTTAACTTTATGATTGTTTTTTTTTTCAGACATGTCTGGCAGTACAAGATCTTGCTGTTGCACATATATTCATATATTGGTGCTCTTCCACTTGCATTTGAACGGTATTTATAACTCACAGCTTCACTTGTTTTTGTCCTGTGATAGGAAAAAAAAAGCCACTTCAGCTTGTTTGAACCGCCTGTTTATCTTCTGTTAGGTATAAAGCTCTTGATGTGAAGAACATCTTGACAGAAACGGTTTCACACCATATTCTTCGCCAAATGTTGGAATCTCCCATGTGGGTGGACTTAAATAACCTCCTACAAGACTATCTCAAGTTTATGGATGATCATTTGAAAGAGTCCGCAGACCTTACATTTCTTGCTTACCGCCACAGAAATTACTCAAAAGTAAACAAAATTGAATTATTTTCATTACCATATCTCCCTGTGTACATTTGGTAACGCTCGTGACTTATCTGAATTATCCAATCTCAGGTTATCGAATTTGTCCTATTCAAACAACGATTGCAGCAGTCAAATCAGTACGAAGCAGCCAGGGTTGAAGCGTCTCTCTTGCAATTGAAGCAGAGTGCAGACAGCATCGAGGAAGAAGAGGTAACTAATACCCCATATCCTTGTCCTGTCAATTGCCTTATTATGTCCATTTAGTTGATCCTCTCATCGTGTATCTAAAGGTTGGCATGTAATCTTGTTGTCTAGCGTGTTCTTGAAAACATGAAATCTGGAGTTCAGCTTGTGGAGCTCTCAAACGAAATGGGATCAAGGACACTGAGGTTCAATGAAGATATGCAAACACGACCATGGTGGACACCTTGTCCTGAGAAAAACTATCTACTAGGTCAGTGTTTCCTTCAGAATATTAGATGTTTATTATTGTGATGTTATTCTTAATGTCAATTAACAACGTCTGTAGGTTCATTTGAAGATTTTTCTTACTGTCCCAAAGAGAATGTGGTAAGTTTGACTATATCAATACATCTTCTCTTGTACTTGGGACCCATGAAGTCTAGTAGTAATGTTTGTAATTGTTGCATGTTTATAGAACAAAGATCGTGAAGAAAACGTGAGACGAGCCATCCAGAGAAAATCCCTTCTACCTCGGATGGTATACCTCTCCATTCAGTGTTCGGCAACGGCATTGAAGGAGAGTATTGAAGCCAATGGGTCTGGAGGTGACATCAAAACCTGCGGAGAACTTAAGTCTTTGCTGGAGGAGTACGCAAAAATGTTGGGGTCTTCTTTCAGTGACGCTGTAGGTATGATCACAGAGATCTCACAGGGTGCAAGGACTTCCGAGGTTAGCTTTTCTCTACTCCTTCCACCTGCACTCATGTCAAGTTGAGTGTTATTAACCTTGTGGGAATATCTCTGCAGAGCCTCGGTTCAGATCTTGTAGACTGGTTGAATTTTGCGGTGTTTTGGAATGCTTGGAGCCTGAGTTCCCAAGAGAACTGGCACGTGTTGAACTTGCTATTTGAGAGGCTTATTCTGGACAGAATCAAATCATTGGGATCTTCAGACTTGAGTTCTTGCAATTCTGATATCCAGGTCTTGGTTCAGATCATCACTGAACCGTTGGCTTGGCACAGTCTTGTAATTCAAGCTTGCACCCGCTCGTCTCTCCCATCAGGGAAAAAGAAGAAGAAAGCTCAACACTCAGATCATTTACCTTCCTGCCCGATGACTCAAGCAATCAAAGATTCTATACATTCTTTGTGCAGCACAGTACAAGAAGTTTCCAACTGGCTACTGAATCAAATGAACAACCCAGAAGATGCACAAGTGGATAAATTTATGTCAGCTCTTGAGGGGGACGAAGACGCGGGTGGACCAGGACAGGTTCTTGTGGTTCTAGAGAGTTTCATCGCATCAAGCGAAGAGGCAGAGGTTGGTAGCCGCATCTTCGAAGCACTGAAAACATGGAGCAAGGCGGATTCAGCGCGTAAAACAGTCACGGCGCAACAGAAACTCCTCCGTGAGTTTCACCAAATCTGTGAATCTAAGAGAAAGCTACTGGAAAAGCTCAAACAGCAGATGTCCCATGTTTGATTGATCCTTTTTAAATCATAAGAACACGTTAGAGAGAGAAACGTCGCTACTTTTTTCTTTCTTTGGCTATTTCATTCTGAGAAGAACACATTCATTACAGAGAACACACGTTGATGTTGTTTTAATTCAGTACAATTTTTGAAAAATTAATGTTTTCACATTTATTTCTCTCCTATGCAACAAACTTCTGACAACGAGTATCCTTGTGAATGTTCTGACAACGGATAGAACAAAAACGCATCCCGCATAAGCAGCAACTGTAGCTTGCAGTGTATCCACAGACCGTGCAGAAATGGCGACGAGAAGACGAACTCGGAGGTCCCACCGCTGCTTTCAAGTAAGTTGGCACGTGAGAAGGTAAAGACTCCAAATTTGCCTCCTGCAGTAGCTCATTGAAGGACTTGGGAGCTTTACGAGCCTCCAAAGCTTTCGCTTGTCTAGTTTTACGCTTTGATCCCTTGTGTTGCTTCTTCTGCACGTAACCTGCAACATACCATAATCATGATTCAAAACTAGAAGAGCTACAGATCAAAGAGAGTAGTTAAGATTGTTCACCGAGATCATCTTCTTCGTCGAGAGAAGCTTCTTCATCATCGTTCAAATCAACCACCTCCAAGGCCCCATTGTCGTTCTCTAAAGCCTCCAGGCGAGCTATAGCAGCCTAGAATTAACCATTCGAAAGTGAAGTCTCATTGCCAAGAGAAAATAAATCAAAAAAAGTGATTTCGAAATCAGACAAAACACCTGGGTTCGATTGTCGTTGCTTGTAAGAGCTGCCGCCATCTTCGAAGCAACCTTACGGGTACGACTAGACACTCGCCGATTCGCCATGTCTTCCTCCATCTTGCTAAAAGCCGATTCGGATTACCGGCGACGGTGGAAGTGTAGGGGCGGTAGAATTGTATCCGGCGTATTCACTTGGAATTAACGACGGTGACTCTTTAGGTCTGTCTCAGGAATGGTCTGATTCACTCTATAACGGCCCATTGGGCCTTGTGATTTCATAGTTTACAGACCTCTCTCTGTCTCTAATATCCAACTAACGAATAATACAGTTACAATAGTTTTGAATACAAAATCCCCTATATACTAAAGCGCAAGTCGCACGACCAATCCGATTCCGACAAATGAAAAATGATTTTTCTTAAAAATAATTCAAGAAAAAATATCTTCTATCCCAAAATTTCCGCAGTCTTTTTTTTTCCATTTATTTTTCTCAAATTATTTCATCAATCCATCCACTTTCTAAATTAACTGACCACGATGTCAAACAGTTTTCTTTCTTTTATTTTTTATCTACAAATTTACTCTCTGTTTTTTTTTTCTTTAGTTTTCAGCTTTTCACAATCTTCTCCATTGTCAAATAAGCTAAACAACGGATCCTTTCATCTCTCCTAAATTTCAGTTTGATCTCGACCCGTTCCTTTATATCTTCTTTCTTTTCCTGCACCAATTCGAAAATTTTATTTCTCTTTTTTATTAATACTTAAAAGTTCATGATCAACGTGTTTTTTAGATTGATACGGTAACGGTGGATTGTGGTGGTCGAGTTTAAAATGACATCGGGAAGATTTTTTTTTTAAAGCTTCATCGGGAAGATGTTGATATGGTACAATGATGTTGGAGAGATTCGGAGAAGTGAGAGCCTTAAAGGTTTTGTTGCAGGGTATACAGAATTTGCAGGTATTAATACTCGTGTGTGTAATGCGTTCATATAAAAAAGATCGGCAAAAACAGAGTAAAAAATATAACATAAATATTTGATTGTTCAGTTTTAAAATTATTTCAGTTTCTGTAGACATGTATGAGAAAGAAGTAATTTAAGTTTATTTAGACCTCTGCAACAAATACATGATCTGTGAAGAGTCCAGTCAAATGTTAACAGAATAAACTAAACTATTGAACTATGCAGGATTGATAGCATGCCTCTTGTGGAATAGTGGCAGTAAATATTGCTTGGATCAACTAATCATGTTCGTTCATCTGATTCTGATGCAATCAGGTCCCACTCTGTGGTATGTCAATCATCTACTTAGTTCCTGGGGTCCATAATACAATGTGTACACGTACCTATGCAGAATTGATAGTGTGCAAGATGTTTACACTGTCTTGGTAGGTTCCTCTGCATCAGAGTTTATTCGTGAAGCCAAGATGTTTACACTGTCTTGCACTTTTCAGTTTCACATTGCATTCTGCGGTTTTGCTGCAGTTTCTCCAACAGTCATCTTTTGATGAAAGTATCTCACGTAAGAGTTTTTTTTCTATATGAACAGAATCTGAATCAACCTCTTTCATTACTTCTTTACTCAATTGTCTTATAATAAGACCTTTCAAGCCTCCGAGGAAGTCCCCATCTGATTCCATATATCGGTTGTTTTTTTGACAGAGGTTTCTTGCCAGCACTTGAGCTTCTAACTACTAATGATGTGGTCGGGGTAAGGATTACTTCTGCTCATTTACAATTACTTAACTTCTGTCTGGTACAGTTTCACCAAAGAATGTATGTTTTATTATTCAATTACATTTTAGATCTACTACTTTAATGTATGTTTTCTATTTAGCAAAGAATCAAAATAAATTATTATTTCTTTTCTCCAAGATTTTTTTTCTATTTTTCAAAACATGTTATTTTCCACACCCATTCAAAAATTTTGTTATTCATTCATTACATGGATTTATACTTAAATTATAATGACATTTATCAAATAGTTTCTAAAACAGTAATTTGACCTGGCGTAGCCGGACGGTAATACTAGTGAAAAAATAAAATATAAGCATCTCAAATTTTTAAATATCTACTTACTTGATAAAATTTTAAACTTATTTATAAAGATGTTTTTGAGCATTTTCACTGCTAATTTTTTTCACTTCCGCATCTAAACTAAATAACATTAGTATTTGAATAATTATTTAACTAACTCTTAATATGAAATTTACTGAATTAATCATCAGTGTAACAAGGTTTCATTTTAAAAAAATATATATTTCTTTTTTAATGATGATATATGTCTCTTAAAATACTACAATATTAATTTTATAATAATTATTACAGAATAACTAAATTAAATTTAAAAAACTGATCACCAAATTAACCTGCTTCTACATTGCAATTTATTAGTTCATAAATGAACTTGGATACAATTAGTTTCTTTGCAAAAAAGTAAAATCATCCCTAAATATAAAGATGGCACATCTCAGGTTTAATCAAAAACAAAAAGAAACCTAATCGATTAAGCAATATGTCCTAACTAACAATTATGACAAGACCAATAAGACAAATATGTCCTAACTAACAATTATGACAAGACCAATAAGACACTAATCTCTTGTAATCAAACTTGCCATTCAAGAAAATACCACCCTTTTGGTTTCTCACCTGTTGCTGCACTACTAACACCGAACCTTCCGAGGCAAACACACTCCCAGCCACAGTGTCTCCGATAACCCCAAGCTGGTGGTCATCGCTCCACTCCGCAAGTCCTTCTATAATCTTTGGATTGATTCCTTCTCTCTTCCCCGTTATCCACAGATCATAGTCGTTCACATTCAACGCTTGTATTGCATTCAGCGTCTCCGCACCGTTCTTGACCACAACCTCCCTGTAACTAACCCTCTCCTTCTCTTCATTCTTGACCCAAAACCACGTCACCACCCCATCGTCCAGCTTCTTCTCCCTCTCGTCCTCTCCTTCGTGGTTAAACGACAAGAACCTGATCACCGTCAGTGTTATGTCTGGATTCACCGTCATCCTGTCGGCTAGATGCAGAGCTTCTCTGTTATCAGCTCCTCCTAGGAACAGAACAACAAAACGGTACGTTTCTTGTGTTGTTGAGGACCGAACCGTTGCGTTTCTACGCCGTCCCTTGTCGTAATAGATACAAACAGAGCATGGCGTGTGCGCCAAGACATCCGCATTTACGGATAACATGCCTGAGTTACGTAGCTCCGTTGGTGCATCGTCGTCGAGACGCTCTTGCTGATAAGGTAAGAGAATGAAAGCTGTTTCATGATCCAATGCTAGCTGGCAAATGTTGTGGTACATTAAACTCTTTGGAGCATGAGCAGTGTATGCACGCAGCGTTACACATTCATCTCTTCTCTCCTGGTACAACTTAAAGGCGCTCTGCACCTGGTCGGCTCGTGTTCTCCGGGCACGTTCGTGTTCGTCTTCTTCCTCCTCCTCATCGTCTTCATCTTCCTCGTCCTCCTCCTCGTGGTCGATAAAAACTGGCGAGGCTCTCCCCATCAGTTCCACTAACTCTACAGCGTATATAAGAAACGGACTAGTTGTAGTGGGATTAGCAAGGTCGAGGAAGGTCAACAAACCGGACAAGGCTTCGTGGTCGGCGACGGCAAGAACAAGTCCAATCTCACTTGACGGGGGAGTGTGCTGTATGGTGCGGTACTTGCTGATCCTGTAAGGACGATCTGGATCGTAAAGGAAGCTGATAAGTGGTGTTGCTATTCCCGTAACCACAAGGGCATTCAAAACCAAGATAGTAAAACCGGGTAAACCGATCATACGTTTGTCTATCCAATGCAAGTAGAGCAACAAATCTATCTGCCCTCTCAAGTTCAACATGAGACCAAGCGTGAGGCTGTCTCTGGTAGGGATTTTAAAGAAGACAGCAGCTGAAACAACAGCGATAAACTTAGAGATGAATCCAACAGCTGTCATGTAGACGAGGGGAGAGATCTTTTGTTCCCAAATATCATTGGTGAGAACATTGACATTAAAGTTGAGTCCAACCCAACCAAAGGAGAAAGGCATCAAGAACTCATGGATGAAAGTCTCGCTCCTAATAGCCAGCGTCGAACCCAAAGGTGGACCTTGAGGGACAAGGAACCCTAGCAAAATGGGTCCCATGCCCATAGTTAAACCAAACATGTCTGTAAGGAAACCAGCGACAAGAACACCCATGAGAATCACTACAATATAGTTTTGGTCGACGAGTTTCCCCTCTGGCGTTTGGTCGACCACCCACTCAAGAGCTCGTCCCACAACCAAAGACATAAAAGCATTGAATATAACCACTGATATAAGATACCAAACTACAGCCGTGGCTCCTGCTTCCTCTGCCTGATTCAAGGCCTCGAAAAAAATAAGAGCAAGCATCGCTGCCATGTCCCCGATGAGAGCCACCGACATGGCGAATTTGCCTACTTCAGAGTTGAGAAGGTTCATGTCTCTTAAGACGGTGTAGAGGACAGGGAAAGAACTAAAAGCCAAGGCAAACGAAATCGATCCAACGGATGAAAACCTTTTCATGTCCTTGTCCATTTTGTCGCGCATTGCCATCCCCGTGGCCAGAGTGCAGACCAGGGGGACGACAATGCCGATGACAGCAATGTACATGTGCTTTCTTGGAGACTTTGCAATGGCCGAAACGTCGGTCTTGGCTGCAGTGATAAAGAAGAAGTAGAAAAACCCCAACAGTCCTAAGTTTTCACATATGTAATTTGAAATGGGTGGGAACAAGTAGTAGTTGAAGTTCCTGCTTCCTCCTAGCATCGACGGTCCTATCATCAGTCCACCCTTCAAACACACACACCAAAACATTTTTTAATATTCTAGATCAAAATTTTTAATTAAAACCATATGCATATGGTAGAATTTGAGATTAATAAAGACAAACATTTTAAGTTAATTTTAATAAAAAATAATTATAATTTTAGAGGTCATGCATGTATAATAATCAGAACAAATGTTTCATCTGAGTGTACCCAGAACCGGTCATGACTATATGATAAATGAATGGATCAGATTAGTGACGAACAATGATCTCGCAGACGATACGAGGCTGACGTAGAGGTCGAAGGAGGAAGCATGTGGTTTTGATGAAGAAGATAATAATAATTGCCTCGATCAAGAAAGTTGAAAATGCATAGTTCATAGCATTTTCGCCTCTGAACATTCCAAATGGTTGCTTACTGTGAACCTGTCGGCAAACCACCGGGAGTCTAACCGAGAAATCTCGATTACTAACCTCAACGGTGGGTGGTGGGTTCTCCGGCCAGAACCCAATATGGATTGGCATGAGAATCCGGTCATTGCTGGGGAAATGCCTAACCATGCAAAACTATTTGTTTAAGATCACGGTTTGGTTCATGTAAAGCAAAACGTTGTGATCATCGATGGAGAGAGAAAAAGAGAAGACAACAGATTCAAAGTTGATGTTCTTTTGAAAACAAGTGTGGATGTGCGTCATTTTGGGAGCAATTCTAGTTTTTGCTTACTCCTTTATTTTCTTCTTCTCATTATGAGTTTTTCACTTGGGAAACATGTATTTGCGGTATGATCTATGTTTAGCGTTATTAAAAAATTTATCGAATTAAAAATGCACTTTTGGATTTGTTTTCTTGCACCTTTTTATTTCCCCTTCTTGTTATAAATATATACAATCTGTAAAATGTAAACTAAAATATGTTTCTTTGCATATGAAATGCTGGGAAAAACTCAAAATAAATTCCTAGCTTTGTTACTATTTCTTTTTACAGTGTTACATTTTCTTTTTACAGTGTTACATTAAGAATTACATGTGAGGTTAAATATGTGGAAAATTTCACTTCATTCCTTAAGTTTTGCAGTAGCCCTTAATGACATAACTGTATTCCTTCTCCATTATATGAGTATTTAGTTGATAAAATACAAAAGAGAATGATGGATGAATTCAGAAGCAATAACATAAGGGACAGGAACATGCAAGGTACGGCCGTGGTAGCTGGCTAACACTAACTCCTATGCATCTATGATATTTTTCCTCTTTTTCTTTTTGTTTCCTTGTGTGGACAATGGACATATCACATACCGTCACAGCTAAATATATATATATATATATATATATTGTGAAGGTGTACATTCTCAAATTATAACAGTATACTCTACAGTCACTAATAAAATTTTGAAACGAAAAGACAAATAGAGATCCACCTACATCCAATATTGAATGTATCACCGCTTTTTGCGTTCTTCCACATAGTTGTTTTATTTTTCCTGCATTTTTATCAAGCAATGAAATATCAAAAAGAACATTTATTTCATTTATCTACATATATATGGTTTCCGCGTTTCCTTTTAGCTCAGTGTCTGGTCCAACCAAAGACTTGTGGCCATGCTGAATTTGCGCCGTGGAGAATATAAAAGCTTAGCTACCAAACAGTAAACACTGTCGTATAAAGGACTATCTTACGGAGCCAGTCACTACACTATATAAATATATTCCAACAAAGTGAACGACGGTCCAACAGTACTTATAACTTATAAGTCATCATTTATTTATTGTAGTTTTAACTAAAAGCAAGATCCACAAATCAGTAGTTAACCATCTTCAGTAATTAGCTCCACATAACACATGTATGTATAAATCTATAGATACATATAATACTATACTTTTTTATCAGTAGTTAACAGTGGTGGATCTAGAAAGTGTTTTAGTTGGGGTCACAAGATAAAAATCGACAAAATTTGATATAATCGGAGGGCACTTTTCATCTTTTGTCCATCGAAACAAAGAAATTTAATCAATTTGAATAGAATTACTTAGGGAAAATAAGAAAACAGTCGGGAGCATGTGACCCCGTTACGTAAACCCTCCGTCCGCCTCTGTAGTTAACTATCTTCCATAATTAGCTCCACAATAACTTGTAACCACTAGAGAAACATCGGGAACAGAAAGTAAATGAATGAAAATGAATAATTATGAGGAAGAGTTATTCCTCATCATATTTAATGAGTAATAAATTTATTATATATTTATCTACAATCAAAAAAATGAAAAGGAATGGAAAAAAAAAATATTTCTTATGACTGGTAAAATTTTACTTATCAATGGTAAAATTTATAAGGAATACTAAGAAATGGTAAAATACTAAAGAATAGTAAAAAAAATATTCTTTATGAATAGTAAAATTTACAAGAAATACTAAAGAATGCATTGTTCCTCTTCGTTTTTTGGTCACCGTTCATATCCTATATCCTACGTATATTCTTTCAGCTTCCTCTTTCTTGGTTAAAAATACATTTATTGTGGGCATGGGAATATGCATTAAAAGTGCTGAATATCATAAATTGGTACACTTTATTTTGGGGTTTTTGAGACTATAAATACATCAACGTGATCCAAGACCAAGCTCCTCTCCAGTACACACATAATAAGTACCTAACCTTACATATCTAACAAATATGGAGATGAAGTATGCATGTAAATCTGCAGATCGCAGCAGAGAAGTAGCTGTAAAGCTCAGGAGGGATAGCGCCATGACTCATCACCATTACTATATATGTCTTTGTGTATGTAATGGCGCTATCCATCCTGAGTTCCATGGCTTCTTCTTGCTTTTAGGTATATATATATATATGTCCTTATCTCTAGACTCGCTGTTAACGGGTAAGGTTTAAAATTATGTATATATGTGTCTTTATGTCTAAAAGAGATGGGAACGAGTAGGGTTTAAAATTTGTTTTTGTCTTCTATTTGTTGAAGAAGACGAATTCATCATGTTCATTACAGTATATGTTTTCAGATGTTAGTATGTGGAAAAATAATGTTGAACGACTAAAATTTAAGTCGTGAGTAAGTTTTAAGAAAGCGAGAGAGAGAATCACGGGTTTGGTCGTCCAGAAATTTGAATTTTAACATGTAAGATAAAATATGGTGTAATACAAAATTTTGATTTTACGCATTTACAAAGTCATCCAGTTAATTAGAATTACATTCCGCAGGTTTAAAGGTTATGAATGTGGTTCAGCATCCATTAACAAAGTCATCCAGTTTACTGATTCTTAAGTAGAGTCCACCACTCTTGTGTTAAACATGTGGTAATTGGAGCCAGCCGACGACTGATCCGGTGAAAATTACGTTGTACTTCAGAAGAGGGACCATGTTAAATTGAGAAAGAAAATCCCGAAATAAGAGAACCATTACCTCTTTTTTTTCTGATAGAATATACATGTTCTTTAACCTTCCAGTTATGATGGATTCAGTTAACTTGCAAATTTAGAAGATTATAAAAAATAATACAGAAATGATATTTCGAGTGAACCTTACCATTTGAAGATAAAACTTATGGAAAGAGAAGAAGAAAGATCCTTTAATTCTTTCGAAACGACATGTGGGCGACGGCAACTATACCATATCCAACTCAGACATCAACAATAAGATTCCAATTGGCCATTATCGTATCAAGGCACATCTAAAAGACTTTACGAGATATCCTTTTCTCTTTCAATGAACCATTTATAATGACCTAAAACCGCCACTGGTTTGTAAATACTCAGGAGCTAGCTATATTACACTGCATATTACAGGTTCATCAAGCTGGTCTTTTGAATTACACTGCATATTACAGGTTCCACGGATCAGACAAGTGCCTAGCAGGCCCCCACTCCTGCCGTCTCTTATCGAAATTATGTTGCTATATAAAAAAGAGAGATTAATTACTCTATAAACTGCATGAGTGTTTATGTCCAACAGACCAGAAAAAAAAAGGAAGATAGGCAACTAGAGAGTGGTGCTAGTAGAAAGGGGAAATGAAACAAGTAAGCTGAATGCACTCACCAGAAATCATCATTCCCACCAATTCGCAATGCATTTTGGAGTTTAATTATCCCACTTCCTTGTATAAAACAAAAACAAAGAAAATTTCACATTGTGAAAAAAAAACAAGAACCACGCATATAGATAAATAATAGATTGTCAAAAAGAAACAGATCATAGCAAGTGAAACTAAAATAGAAGGGGTTATTTTGCTCTCAAGGTCAAAGTGAACAAAAACCTACCTCTTTTTTCGTTTGCATTTCCCAAATATGATGATTTATAGTACATTTTTCCCCATTAACGCAACATTTAACTAAATTCCCAACCCTCAACACACACAAAACTCTTAGAATACATAACAGCTGATTCATCATGAAGATCCCACTCTTCTCTCAATACGGACGAGACCGGTTTCCCCCATGGTGGTTTCTCTCTGGTCCTGAACCATAGTTATCTCTTCTTCTGTCTCCCCCACCACCACCATAGCCACCCCCTCCTCCTCTACCACCGCCTCTGCACCATTTACATGTTTTGCAAGAATCACATTATTATCAACTAGTAAAAGTCATGATATGCTGAGGATGAAGTGAATCAAACACAAGAAGGCCGAGCCTTATCAAGTATGGAAGACCAACTAAAGAAGTAACTTATTTTGGGAATGACTATAACATACTTTATATAGCCAAAAACTATGCTTGAAAGATGCACGAACAAATTAATCTTCACAATCAAAAGCAGCCACAACTAAAACTAAACGATATGTTTAAAAAAACATGAAGTGTTTCATATACAGACAAAGAAGTAGTTTGATGGCATACAGAGCTCCCAACTCTTTCTGCCATACCCAAATCAATGTACTAAGCAGATCCCCCAGAACTAACCAAGGCCCATACAGAACTTAAAAACAACAACAAAAAACCGACATTGCAACAAAAAGAACATATCCTCAACAAAACCCAACAAGATGTAGAAGGGTGACCGTTACAAGAGAATGTGAAGTATTAATAAAGAATCAAAAAAAGCTACCTCTGGTCAAAAGCAGGAGCTTTAGGCGCAGACTTCTCTGCCATCGCTACAGTGATCTTGTTCCCTCTCATTTCATAATCTACAAGAACAATTCGCCATCGTTAATAAAGTAGAACTTTTAAGCAATTGAAAACTAAACAGAAATTCCATGGTACATACTGTTGAAAAAGCCGCCTGCCGAGTGTGCTGCGCTAGGATCTTCATAAGCCAAGCAGGCGTCACCTTTGTTCTTTCCCTTTTCATCAGTGTAAATCTTGATGTTATAGGGCCATTGATCTTTGTAACCCCGCTTCTGCTTGATTCTTCCAACCTATAATAGATTCAACAAAAAGTGCACTCCCAAATCAGCACACCAATAAACAAATACAGAAACAAGAATCTACGGTAAAGTAAAAGCTTATTCCGAGATGTAAAGACACAACAGAAGTAAAAAGACAAGTGTCATTACTTGGCCAATGCCACCAAAGAGATCCTTGAGCTCATCGGTTGTCACATCCGGAGGTAAATTAGAGATATATATTCTGGCATTATCACAAGTTTCATCACAATTCTCGTCGCACTGCTTGACTTTTTCAGCAGGTGCATCTCCATAGCTAGGTTCTTGGCTTCGAGGAGCACTACCACCATCATAACCACCACCTCTACCACCATCATAGCCAGCACCTCTACCACCCCGACCACCAGTGCTCGCTGCATCACGGCCATAACCCCCTGTGGGACCACCATAAGAAGGTGGACCACCAGCATAGCTTGAAGGCGGGGGAACTGCTTCCATTCCATACCCCATGGGTGGGGGGTAACTGCCAGAACCATCGTAGGATGGAATAGCCGCCAGAGGAGGTGGAGGAGCCTGACCATAAGAACCATTACCACTATCACGACCACCACCGCTCCTACTTCCACCATCATATCTACTACTCTCATAGCTCCTACCACTATCACGACCACTATCACGACCACCACCACCACGATCACTGCCACCTCGGCCACCTCCTCGGTCACCAGTGCCAGAAGGAGCAGGTGCACCACACTTGTTACATTCAACTCTCCTTGCAAAGTTCACGTTCCCACAACTATATATACAAACAAATTCAAAGGTAAACATAATATTCAACAGAGTATCCAATTTCAATCATTACAGAAACAGAAATAATGGATTCTAGTCAAACAAAAGATTAATAGACTAAAGCAGCAATTACCTAGGGTTAGGGCAACGCCAATCACCATCTCTACCGCCACCATCTCTCCCACCACCACCACCTCTCCCGCCGCCTCCTCCACCTCCTCTTCCACCGCGATCACCTCCTTGATATCCACCACCGCCTGAATCCAATTGAATCAAATCGTTAACATATTTAAAGAAAGTAATAATTCAACAGAAGAAACCATTCCACAGATCTCAAGTACCATAAGGACGAATCCCTCAGATCTAAAAAACCTAAATCCCATACCTTGATTTCCTCTACCTCCGCCGCCACCGTAACCACCGCGTCCGCCGTATCCACCTCCGCCAGAGGCACTGCGACCTCCATAACCTCCACCTCCTCCGTATCCATCACCACCGTACGACGGAATAGGCGCACCACCACCACCGCCGCCGCCTTGATTGTACGTTCCAGACATGACCTAGGGTTTGCGATAAACAACAGACCGAATAAAAAAACTCTTAGCTAATTGTGAGCCTTTTACGTTTAAACAATTGTCGCTTTTCTACCACATCTGAACTCAATATGCTTTCTACTCGAAACGACACCGTCCCAAACCCCATATTCATTTAACCTTATAGAAGCCCAGCCCAATTGTAGTTCCCTCTGGGCTATTTTTTCAGAGAATTGAATCAATTCTGGGTAACCTATAAACCGAATTGGAACCGATAATTTTTTGGATATTAGCCGGTTCACAACAAACTGAACCAATTCGAACCGCCGGTTTATTATCAAAAATTGAAAACGAAAACATCTGTAACTTGAATTAACCGAATCGAACCAAACTTAGCATTGATGAAAAATATCATTGGTACATAATATCCTCAAGTCTAAGAACAAAGCAAAATTCAAGATCAGTGTAACTACAACGTTAGTTAAGTCAAGACAGCAGGAAGAGTAGGAGGAGAGACCAGCTCAGAAAGAAAATCGGAACGTGGGAAGACGAATGAGAAGTGTCAAGTTGAATCCAGAACCTGCACTTATCCTCAGAAGGATCAACGGTGGTAATCAAACCAAGTCCACCAAAGTCACAGCTTTCTGCCTTGTGATCACTTTGCTGATACAAGCTATTGAACGCGTACGACACGTTTCTTGGCCAACCTATCCCCGAACACGACCCACCAGGAAGTATCGATGTGCAGTCTGAGAGAGAACACGCCTCCAACGCTTTTGCCGAGGCGTTAGACAAGTCCTTGTTATCGTTCACGACGCACCACTTGGAAGGAAGGTACTGAACGTTCTGCGCGTTTACCAGTTTTTTCGAGTTATGGTTGAAGCTGAAACTGTACTTGGCTTGACCATCGAACGTGAACACTCCCCAGTGCCGCTCAAAGTTCCCAGAAGATACGTTTCTCTTATCTTCGTCCAAGAGGTTTTCGATGTAGGTCTCAACCGGAGGGCGGTGCGGCAGAGAGCCAGTCTTTTTCTCCAAGTGACTCATCAATCCTTTAAAGAAGGCCTCTGCGGTCATTGACGTGGCGTTTGCTGCTCCATCAGTAGGCCAGCCGATCTTCGACACGACGATATCCACATCCGGGTACCCAATACTGGACAAAGCAGAGACAAGCGTGTTGTAGCTAAGATCAAAGCTGTTTCTGTATACTTTACGTCCGTCTTTGTGAGCTTTAGCTGTTTCCTTGAATAAACTAAAGTCGAAGGAGATGTTCTTGTTCTGGTGGAAGCTTAGGAAAGGAGAGATCGTCACAAAGAAGGGAGAGTGATGCCTAGTGAGAAAGGAGAGGAGCTCGATCATCGTCTTGTTGAGATCAGCTCTAAAGTGTCCAGAAGAAGGTCTACCAGATTCAGAAAGAAAGGAGTCGAAGCTGGAAGGGACAACGACTTTCACTTCACTCGCCAAGCTCGCTTTAGCTAGAGCATTTTGGATGTTCATCGCTGCTCCAATGACAAAAGGCATATACTGATTACCATAGCTCTGAAGAAACGGCTCGTCTCCAACTGCCACGTACCTGCCAAAACCAATCCAAATTACTGAGTTCAGTACAATTCTTCAAAGATAAGTCCACAATTAAAAAAAAAAAAAATTGGCATTGTAGTAAAGAAATAACTCTATAAATAAAGAAACTGTTCTAAAAAAGGAAACTTGTCGCAGCTCAGAGTCTAGTTAAACAAAAGGGTAACTATAAGGTAAAGCTGAAGAGAAAGAGTAAAGAAGATTACTCGATTCGGACTCTGTTTCCACCGTCGAAGTAGCGAGTGACATTGTCATGGACCCAGCTCTCTGCTACCTTTCTTGACGCATTCAAGCTCTTAATCATTGAATTAGGGATACCTACGGTGACGCCTATGTTCGAACCCGAGAGAGCTCGGAGAACCTTTGGGTCGGCGTCGAAGAGCTTCACTTTCGCAATGCCGTTGGATTTCAGAAGCTCTACAACTTTGAAAGGCGGAAGAGGGTGCGAAGCTTCCGTTCCCCAGTTCACGCCGACGGCTCCGGCGGAGAATTTCGTGAGGCTTAACTCCGCCGTGACAGCGAGGAAGAGGAGGAGAAACAGCCGACGAGTCATCAGTTCAGTGAAGCTCCTCCTCGATTGGCGTAATTTCAGGAACCAAGAGGACGTTCCATGTTAATAAAAACAAATAAACTACGCGCCGTTTTATGGCTGGGAAAAACAGTATGATGTTACAACTTGGGCTTAAATTATACTATTGGGCTTTTAAGTTTTATCAGCAACAACGATAATCATCTCGCGTAATTCCTATCTGACACGTGGCAATACATTCACGATTCTCTGCCATACAGACAAAGAGAGAGAGAGTGTGTGTGTGTGTCTTAAAGAGATACTTTTGTCTGAAACTGAAAGAGAACACGCACTAATCAAATCATCAATGTCGACGGAACGAGAAGTAGTCTGTGTCACCGGCGCCAGTGGCTGCATCGGGTCTTGGCTCGTCCATCTACTCCTCCTCCGCGGCTACTCCGTTCACGCCACAGTGAAAAACCTCCGTAATCTATCTCGAATCCATCTCCTCCTGTAACAGTATCTTCCTACTAATCGTCACTGATTTTTCTACTGCAGAGGATGAGAAAGAGACCAAACATCTGGAAGCTCTAGAAGGTGCATCCACGCGCCTCCATCTGTTCGAGATGGATCTACTGAAGTACGACACTGTTTCCGCCGCCGTCAACGGCTGCGCCGGCGTATTCCACCTCGCATCTCCATGTATCGTCGACGAAGTCCAAGATCCTCAGGTTTTTAAACCCAGTCCCAAAAAAAAAATCTTAGCTTTTAAATGAACCGATGATGATTAGTTCACTTGCATTTGTACTTTTATCACAGAAGCAACTACTTGATCCAGCGGTTAAGGGGACATTAAATGTACTGACGGCGGCGAAAGAAGCCGGCGTGAAGAGGGTTGTGGTGACGTCTTCAGTATCGGCGATTACCCCAAGCCCTAAGTGGCCTGCTGATAAGATCAAGAACGAGAAGTGTTGGGCTGATGAAGACTACTGCAAGCAAAATGGAGTATGTTTATTTCTCTGATTTTCTTGATTATCTAATCTTATATGAGTTTTTGGTTCTTGTGTATGTTGTTTTGGTAGGTGTGGTATCCACTTTCTAAGACGCTTGCTGAGAAGGCAGCTTGGGAGTTTGCAGAGGAGAAGGGATTAGATGTGGTTGTGGTGAATCCAGGAACTGTCATGGGTCCTGTGATTCCTCCATCCATCAACGCTAGCATGCTCATGCTTCAACGCCTCCTTCAGGGTATTATATTCTCTTCTGTTTTTATTCAACATATTTTAATTGGTCCGAGTGACAAGTCTATTTTTTGAAATGATGTTATTCCACAGGGTGTACAGAGACGTACGAGAACTTCTTCATGGGTTCGGTGCATTTCAAGGATGTGGCATTAGCTCATATTCTTGTCTACGAGAACCCATCTGCTAAAGGAAGACACATGTGCGTTGAGGCTATCTCTCACTACGGTGATTTTGTTGCCAAAGTAGCTGAACTCTATCCTAATTACAATGTCCCCAAGTAAGAAACTTTACAAACTGTATTTCAAACCACTACTATATATCTAGCTCTCAGTATTTTTATACTGGTAAATATGTGTTAGGTTGCCGAGAGAGACTCAGCCGGGTTTACTCCGAGCCAAGAACGCTGCGAAGAAGCTGATGGAATTGGGGTTAGAGTTCAGTTCCATGGAGGATATCATCAAGGATGGTGTGGAGAGTCTTAAAAGCAAAGGATTTATCTCTTAAAAGCAAAGGATTTATCTCTTAAACTCATTTGCTTTATTTAGCAGTGAGCTAATTATGGTGGCAGCAGAATCATGTCATGTTATATGTGATACTTCGCAGTTTGAATAAATAAGCTACACCTTGTTGTACTATATAAGATCCATCTACTTTTAATTGACTTTGAATGCAATCAGCTCTGAGATTCTTATCATAAAACACCAGTAAGAAAATTGCTCTTAGTCGAAGTTCTAAGGTATAATAGTTAGTTATCTATATTCAATGTAGAGTACTGACAAGAAGTCGATATGTCCGAGTGGTTAAGGAGATTGACTCGAAATCAATTGGGCTTTGCCCGCGCAGGTTCGAATCCTGCTGTCGACGTTTTTCTTGCTTTTAAATCCATTTTTTCTTCCTTTTCCTAAATACACGTTTATAATGGGCATCACATCACCTACGCTAGTGACAACTGTACCATTTTCTTCTGTTGCCAGACTAAGATGAAATGATCATTTAGCAAAAAAAGAAAGGTAATGGGGAAATGTTAAGCAAGGAAGAACAGGAAGAGATTCAACGATCTTATAGCCTTTGTGTTTAACTTACTGTTTTCTTATTTTTTCTTTGTTTTTTTCAAGGTAATAAATTACTGGAGAAAAGCTTCTGCTTTGTTAAACTCTTTTTCATCTAATGTTATTTCCAGTTAACCAAAAGGAAATGTCAACATGCCTTAGCATGATCAGGAATTCAGTCTGCCATCTTACTTAAATACGAGTTTCGAAGCACTAAATTTGGATCTGAAGATAATCTCTTCTGTTTATCTAGTTACTTAGCTACCTTTTTGCACTAAGAAAATGCTTGAGTTTGAGACTTATGAAATGTATATTGTTACCAAAATAATTAATGTCATGTGGGCCACTAGTCCTTATCAAATGTTTTACTATAGACCCACTTGCCAATCACAAGATAAATGGATAATTTTTCTTTTTTCCTATCTTGTGTTTGATTCTAAACAAGTACGTAACGCGTAAATGAAAATTTTCTATGAAACCTGAAAATAAACAATCGTACACATATCTTCTCTCTGCCTCTCATATGTAAATAGTTTTCTAAACCAAAACAAATGAAGAGAACTCAAATATTTATTCAGCCGTTGAAATCGTAGACAAGAAAATAAAGTGAGAGTATAGGAAGATGATCATCCCCATCAGCACTAAAGCTTTCAAAAGAAAGCACCTGAAGATTCATGACTTGTGACTTTGTGAGAGAGAACCCACAATTCACGTGAGACCCGAGACTTGGAACGGACACACATCACAATCATACACTTTCCTACTGATCAATCCATCAATCACTATGAAAAATAAGTTAATTATTGTAAATAACTAAGCAAAATGAGATCCATTTTATTATAATAATAATCTAAAGGTCTTTTTTTTTCCATTTCAAAACTCAAAACAGACGAATACACAAATTATTTAGATTTAGCATCTGGTACTTAGACTATACCAATATTGAAGAAACAACAAAAGCAGAACCACCGCTAACACCTTCCCCACCATCGGCTTTTGGAGTTGCCTTAGCTAGACGAGACCCTTTCCGTGTCTTCTTGCCGTACGGAATGCCACGAGCCCTAGCCTGAGCTTCACGTACTTCCCTAAGATAGACCCTAACCGCTGTGGCAGCGAAAGGGTTTGACTCAGGAAGACCACCGCCGATTTCCTCGAACGCAGCCCTCAGACGTCCGACGAGAGAGTCGAGGCTTCCCCAAGCCTGCCTGAAAGGGCAAGTGCACGGAGCCGGTGGTTTTGGTTCTCCGAAGAAGGGACAAGCCGCCACGTGGATTCTGGTTTTACCGAACTTGTCGAGGTACTGGAGGAACTCGATGACGTGTTCGCCACTGCAACAAGACAGGCATAGAGGTGCCATGCGGTTCATTAGATACTGTCGGAAATTTCTCCAGTCTCGTCTCTTCTGTGTCTGGTAGAGGCTTGGCGATGAGGCGGAACTCGCAGTCGCTGCTGCTGCCTTCGCTAAGGTTTCTCCCTCCATACCTTCTTTTTGGATATTAGGGTTCTTGATTGTGGTTTGGTGAATGTCTGAGAGATGAAGAGGGAGTGAAAAAGATGAAAACTTTTACTCAACGATTATTACACTCTGTTTTTTTTATACAGTCTCATAGAAGGATCTAGATGAGAAAAGTAAATCTTATCTACATCGTTAGCTGTCATGGTGAGTCATCGTCTAAAACTTGGAGAGGAGGATCAGCCTTGTTTTTTGTCTCGGGAGAGCGTCTTCACCACCGTACCATCTTTGCTTTTTATTTTCTTTTGAGCAGACCGTATCATCTTTGCTCTGTTTTTCAGAGAGTCGTTGTGTTTTGGCTGTATCTGAGGTGTTGTTGGGCTTTGGTGAATATCAGAAGCGTGGCGAGGCTCACCGATGTATTGGGCTTCTCACTTACATGAGAGAGAGAGTAAAAAAATGAGTTTTTATATTATGAGAAGTATCAATAATTTAGTTTAATTGTTCTAATAATTTTAAATTTAAAAATATAATAATTGAAAAACTATAATTTTGAAAATTCATTCATTTTTTTTTGTTTTCATACATATGTTTTGTTTATAAATTGTACTCTTTAATTTTATTATTATTATTTAGTATATATTTGTTATATGTGTACGTTTATAATAATGTTTTCTTTGTTAAATTAACAACACGTAATGGAATCAAACCATGGTTGGGTGTGTCAAGTGAGGAAAATGTTAACCGAATGACCTACGATATTTGCTATTTGTAAACATTGTTTTATAACCATATTTATATTATTTAAAATAGATTTTTTAAAAAATAATTAAAAATAGTAAAATAGAAAATTTTACTATTAAACCATTAGATATATTGCTCCATAAAAATAAATCGCTAACACTATTGTAAAGTTTTAATGATACATTTATATTTTTTCATTTAATGACATAAATGATTATATAGTCTTAAGCTATGCATAGTGTTTAACTTTGTTCTTAGTTAACAAATTCTTACAATGAATTATGATTGTTATATTTATAAAGGGCACATATGTATTTCAAATATTTTTTGTTAATTATTTTAAATAATTATTTTAAAATCTAAAACTGTATAATGTTTAAATAGAAAATCTACTCACAATAAATATGTTGATAAACTTGTTTTCTTTGAAAACTATGTTGATAGTCTTAGGACTCTTAACCAATATGGAATATGTTTTTGTTATATAATAGGAAAATGAAAAGAAATAGAATTAATTTTAAATAATGTTAAGTAATACTTTATATATTGAGATAATAATATAAATAATGTAGAGTATTAAATTTATCTTTACCTTATTTTATCCAATTAAATATAGTTATAGTAGTGAAGTTTTTATGAATATATAATGCACTAAATAGATATTTTTTTACTTTCTGAAAGTTTATATTATAGTTGCTTATTACTTACCAAATTTTTTATCTAACTTTCAACTGATTGCAAAACGATTAATTACTCTATACTTAGAATATTTAACTTTTCTTGGTACTTAACAATTTGTTTATCTATCTTTCAAGTTTCAACTGAATGCCAAATGATTAATTTATACTTATACTATTTAAACTTGCTTTGTACTTAAAAAAGTTGTAAGATAAATATGTGATTATTATATATTAACTGTGTGCACAAACAATTGAACATAAAAAAACTTTCTTTAAATATTTTTAAATATATGTGATATTATAAAAAAATTAAAATATTTAATCACAATTAATATTTTAAAATTAAAATCATAAATAGGTTTTAGATAAAAGAAAAATGAAAATAAATATAATAGTTTTTACTAATGTTAAGTAATATTATTTACTGAGATGAAAATATAAGGAACTATAGTATTAGAATTATCTTTGTTTGATCTAATTAGTTATATTTTACCATAATGAAGTTTGCATGACTATAATGCATTGAAATGGACAATATTCTATTTTTATACAAAATTAAACATTCATTTCTGGTAAGACATAATGTTTTTTTAACAAAGTAAAAAAAAAAATTGTTTTGAAGTTTCACATGAAATTTGTAGTACCCCCTGAAAACAGTTACATAAACACAAATTAATAGGTGATATTTTCATACTCATTCACAGATACAATATTTACAAAATAAATACATTATAATAATTTAAAAATACTTTTATTTTATTTTAAATTTTGATTTGTAATTTATATTATAAAGAATATGCATGATTTATTTTAAGTATTATTATATTAGTTTAATCAGATGTAATTAGTTGTTCTAAGAATTAACGTCAACGTAAAACATATGAAACTGGCTTCTCATGCTATCATGCTAATGGAAATTCTATGAAACCTGAAGTAGACAATCGTACACATTTCTCCACCTATCATATGTAAATGGTTTTAAAAATCAAAGGGCAAAAGCAAATAAATGGAACTCAATTATTTCTTGAGTCGTTGAAATTGATAAACAATAAAATAAAATAAAGTGGGAGTATAGCCTTATAGGAAGATGATCATCACCATCATCATTAAAGCTTTAAAAAGAAAGCACCTGAAGATTCGTGACTTGTGAGAGAGAACCCACAATTCACGTGAGACCCGAGACTTGGAACGTACACACATCACAATTATACACTTTCCTACTGATCAATCAATCAATCCATCGCGGTTAAAATAAGTGATCATTTTAAATAACTAAACATAATAAGATCCATGTTATAATTGCATTCTACAACTCAAATAAACGACTACACAAAATATAAAATTTATAAAGTAAAGAAACACCAGATAATTACTACCAAAGTTTTCTTCTATTTAGATTTAGCATCTTAATAATATTTGGACTATACCACAGCTGCAGAAACAACCAAAGCAGAATCACCACCTCCACCGGCACCTTCTCCATCATCGGTCTTTTGAGTTGCCTTAGCCGTACGAGGTCGTTTCCGTTTCTTCTTGTCGTAGGGAATCCCACGAGCCTTAGCTTGAGCTTCACGTACTTCCTTAAGATAGATCCTAATCGCTTTGGCAGCTAAAGGGTTTGACTCTGGATGACCACCGCCGATTTCCTCGAACGCAGCCCTTAGACGGCCGATGAGAGAGTCGAGGCTTCCCCAAGCCTGCCTGAGAGGGCAAGTGCACTGAGCCGGTGGGTTCGGTTCCCCGAAGAAAGGACATGCCGTGACGTGGACTTTGGTCTTACCAAACTGGTCGAGGTACTTAAGGAACTCGATGACGTGTGCGCCACTGCATCGAGACAGGGTTAGAGGTGGCTTGTGGTTCTTTAGGTACTGGAGGAAAGTGTTCCAGTCTCGTCTCTTCTGCGATTCGTAGCGGCTTGGCGATGACGAGGAACTTGCCGCTGCCTTCCCTGCGGTTTCTCCCTCCATCTATGATCGTGTGATTATGTTAGGACGTTCTTTAGTTATTAGGGTTCTTGATTTTGTCTGTGAATCCCTGTGTGTGTGTGTGGGGTCGTGTCTCTGAGAAAAAGGAAAGGATGAGTTGTTTTATTTTATGTTCGTTCAGTCACAAGTCACAAGCAACAAGTTGGATTTGATTATTCATATTGTAGTTTCTTTTACCTTTATATACGTCCCATCATCATTTTTCCGTCAGTGTGAAACAGAAAAGGAGAAACTGGAAATTGAGATGCATCTAATTTTTTTTACCCACCGTGTTTTAGATTTCTTTTGACTATAGTTTTTTTATGGGGCGTCTTGCACATCTATCATTTTGAGAGATTTACATCTATTTTTAAGTTTGGATTAAGAAAACAAATGAATACAAGTGTCGGCAAAACCTAATGATTTAGGCTTACAAAGCATCTTAATTATGGCAATTTACATGATTAGAGCAGGAGACTTCTATTCAAATCAAATGTTCTACTATATAGTCGATTCTTCCCGTGATTCATTTTTATATATTGTTCTTTTAGTCATTTTTTTTCATTTTTGATGTATCGTTGATACATCAAAATCATATCAATAGGTCGTCGGTCCAATATTTATTCTATTAAAGGAAATACAACTTTTCCCCTATTTACTTTCATTGGAAAGTAGTTAACTTCTTCATCAAGTTCATGTATCGAAAGTTGATAGTTCGCTGATAAGTAGCTGTAAGCATATGCAAGTTTGTAAGTTGTAACTGCCTGTGCATGCTGCTTAATTAGTACTCTATTGACGGCATATATTATTTGTTGAGTTATGTTTATTTATATATTAATAATGTATGATTTCTCGTTTTGTCTGTCTTAATCACAAGAGTATCAATATTAACACTTTAGTTCACACTAGACCACCAACTAGTCAACTGGCTTGTAGAGACACTCAAATCTGAATGTCATTCACACCGTATAGTTCTTGTTAACTTAGCAGTAGTGTACATACCCATTTATACAAGGTCCATAATTTGAGGAAATCATTGAGTCTCAATATATGATCTGCGCACTCTATTCTATATTAATTGAGAAACATTAGAACATGTGAACTATGTCATATGTCATTAAAAAAAATTATTCCATCTAAATACAACTGTGACAAAAACAAAATCCATTTAAATGTAAATTATATTTTTATTAAACTAATTATAAAATTAATATATAATCTATTAAAAAATATTTCCGTTAATAAAAGCTACGAAATTATAAAATGAGATTAATATAAATATAATAATTAATGAATTCAATTTAAATATTTGATAACAATTTATATATTTTCTATCTTTTTTAATTTATATTCTTAAAATAAATTAAACAATAAAATTAACCATATAATAAAATTTTAGTTTCATGTATATGTTATATTCACAAATTTTAAAACGACTATAAATTACTAAAGTTGTTAAAAAAAATTGTTAAAAATTCACACTAAAAAGCAAAATTGAGCAAAACTCTGCAGCTTCTTAGTCAAGTTTTGCTACGGACTCTCTTTCAGTTACCAAGGAATTGGACAAGTTCACTTTCTCGTTTGTTCAAGACAAGAAGAATCTCTATTCTCATTGCCTCTTTATCAGGATATATATTCCGTCCGATCTTGTTTGCAAAATTACCCAGGAAAAAAAAAAGTCATCAAAAGGCTTAAGCCCATATATCCTCAGTCCACCCAAATCAAGTTTAGTGGTTTCTACCCATCCAAAAAATCCGAAACCAGTCAATCATGCTATCCATACCTTTCAACCAATCGGCCAATCACGTTATCCTTATCTTTTTCTTTTTCTTGTATTGTTTCTAAATGGCACCATCGCTCTCTCTCATATAGGAATGATGCACACTCTGCTGCAAAAGAAGACCACATTCTTCCCCCGAAAAATGTCAATGCCAACATCAGGGCCTAGCAAGAGGCATAATGATGTTTCGATTCCGGAAACAGTAGTATATGGTTCAAAACGCCTTATTCCATCTGGCGCGAATCCTCTCCATCACTAGTATAAGATCTCCACTGTACTAGTGATGGAGAGGATTCGCGCCAGATGGAATAAGGCGTTTTGAACCATATACTACTGTTGCTGGAATGAGAACATCATTATACCGCTTGATGGGTCTTGATGTTGGCATCTGCATTTTTCGGGGGAAGAAAGTGTTCTCCTTTGGCTGGCAGAGTGTGCAATCATTTCTGCATGAGGGAGAGCGATCCTGCAACTTAGAAAGAACACAAGAAGAAAAAAAGAAAAAAAGTTTTCGTGAATTCTTGTTATCATTAAAAAAAAATGGAGCTGTAGACTTTAAGGTAAGAGAACCGAGATTAAATACTGCTGCAAACTCGGAATCAAAGGGGTTGGTTGAAAGGTAAGAATAGTGTGATTGGCATATTGGTTGAAAGGTAGGGATAACATGATTGACTGGTTTATGATCAATAATTTATTTTTATTTTGTTACAATAACATACAAACGATCATAAAATTTTATGAGCAAAAAAATTCATTTAAAAAAATTAAAAAATTAAACTGCATACGGTTTAAAATATAAAAATATTTTAATTTTAAAGTTTTAGTTTTAGAAATATATATTATTTTTGGATTGGTAAAAATTAAATATTTTTTTAATTTTAAATTAAGCAAATTATTAAAATACATTATATTTATATTATTATTTTTTATAACACAGATTTTATATTATTTAAGAAAATCTATATATACTAAAATTATTTGTTTATTAAATATTTAATAAAATATTTGATTTTGCGGAAGGCGTGAGTTATTACTTGGTATACTCTTTTTTTGTCAACATTACTTGGTATACTCACTCGATATTTATTTAATACCAAAATAAAAAGAGAAGTGGAGTTGGTAGGTCAAGAAGCAATGAAGAAGACCTTTTGCAGGAAAAAAAAAGCAATGAAGAAGAAGAGTAGGTCATTAATTTCTAATAGTCAAATCTACGCAATTTCATCACTCACTCGACAATTATTTTTTTTTTTGATAAATCACTCGACAATTACTTAACACTCGTTGTTGTGTTTAGTGCTTAATCTCATACATATACGGTCACGCCTTTCAATTTAAAGTGATGTTTATAAACGAATATTAATGGTTACATGTTAGAGCCATATATTTACCTTCTATTATCTTTGATGTGTATGTCCAATCAAAAGATACAAATGGTGCACAGACTATCTCTTACTTTATATGTATAAAACTTGAATGAATATTATTTATCAGGATCATGTAACTATTTAATTAAAGTCCCAACCACAAAACTCTTCATTCTTCATCATTTCTTGTATCATCGATCCAATCATCAAATTTAGAAAGAATGAAAACGTCATCACTGCCAATAATAATATAAACATCAATTTAGTAAACTTCTTCTAGGTTTAATTCACATTCGTATATCTATTTTTTTATTGGTAAAATGTTAAGAAGTAGTAGCATCTTTTTTGTGTTTTCTTTAAAGTCACATATACATATATGAACCTACAGCATAAATTATGCTGCATAATCATACATTCATTATGGCGTACCATTATAACATCTCATCTTATGCCATACAATAACACAATCGTAATTCGATTCGTATGTGTAGCTTAACACACTGGAAAAGAGAGATCTCGCATTGCATTTACGTTATCTCGACTCCTTTAAGTCCATACTAGATCATGACCCGCACTTTAGAAAGTGCGGGTTTTGTTTTTAAAATAAAATAAACTTTTTAAAATGAAATCTATATAATATAGTGTATAGGTTTGGATATATTTATCCAGCAGAACCGCGAGCCAAATGAAACTAAACTGAAAAAAATGAAACAAAGATTAAACATAATTTCATAAATAACTGAGCAGATCGCATATCCTTAAAATAAATATAAAATTGAAACTGAACCGAAAACCAAATGAGAACCTGATTTTTTTATAATACATATTATATACTTACCAATTTAAATTATATTTAATTTCTCTAAACCAGTTTTTCTAATAAAATTATTTTTCAAATTATCTGATATTTTTATCCAAAAAACTGAATTATCCAATATTTAAACTTAACCCCCTCCCCCCCAAATTAAAGACATTTTCTCAATAAATCTTTAATTATCCAAAAAATCATGATCGAACTGGTTCAAAACTTTGCTATTGAACTGAACCAAAAAAACAAAATAACCCAACCAAAATAAACCAAATTAACGGTTTCTAAATTTACAGAATCAAAACACCAAATACACGAACCAAAATCGAAGCGTTGATGATTAATAGCGCATTTACATTTAAATGGTGAAAAGGAAATATTTTATTTTTACAAATTATCTAACTCTTTTTAGTAAGGTACATATGTGGTTTATAAATAAATTAAAATATAAGCAGTGTTATTATATTTGATCTGGACCAACGGTTGAATCTGTAAACCCATTGGCCATATACATGCAAAAACCCGTTATTAACTTGAGAATCGGCACCGATTGATCTGACAAAGATCTAAAAAATCTTATAATATTTTTTTAAAACTGATTAAAATTCTCGTATATTTTATAATATTACTTAAAACTGAATAAACTATTTAATTCTCATATAAAGTAAACGAATTTTATTTATATTATACATTTTAATTATAGGTTTTGTAATGATCATTAAAATTGCTATATTAATGTAGATAATTTATTTCTTTTGTTTAGGAGCGTACAATTGGTTTAGAGTTCTTAGACCTATTAATAAAATTAATTTATGACTGATGAAATGGGTTTTCTTAATGAGTCAAAGATGTAATAAATTAAATTAATTTTATGTATATTTTTAAACTCAAAACTAAAAAGATAAAATTAGAATTAATAAAGAATTAAATTTCCTTTACAGATTAGGTATTTTGGAAAATTTCCTTTATAGATTAAATAACCTGGTTAATTATACATCTCACATTGATTTCATTTTTTATAATTTATCATTAAAAGAAATTTATTATATATGTATTAGTTAATTTGTTTTAATAATTTAGCATTAAAATAAATTTATTATATTTTGTATTAGTTAAAATTTTTATACTATTTTATAATGAAAATAAGTTGACATTTTGATTGTTTTTCATTTTTAATAGAATAATATAATCCGCAAAGCTGAAAAAAATAAAATATTAAATATAACTCGCTATTTATATGAATGGGTTTCACGTTTTTTTTAAATTGTAGTCAGATATTTTTTATAAATTTAAATCATAAAAATTTCTGAAATTTGGAATATTATATGGGCGAAATCAAATTCTAAAATATTAATATTGACACATATTGTTCAAAATAAAAGAAAAAAAATTATACCATTTTATTTGGATGTGAATATCAATATTAAATTTCATTTATTTTTTTCAAACTTCATTATGTCAATTTTAAACTATTTAAGTTGTATCCATTTTGAATGGTGCAAATAATCTATTTGCAAAAAAAAGGTCATATTAGTTACGGATATTTGGATAGATTTAATCATAACTTTGGTTTATATGTGAGAAAGTAATTAGCAATTTCAGCTTTCTAAATATTTGAATTATAATTAATATTTTAATTAACTTTTTCATATGAACAAAATCAACAGAAGTGAATATTAAAATACGTTTGCTATCAGGTAAAAAGATTTTGAACGTTAATTTTGGTTTTGGTTATGAATTAGCTGTCCTAGGATATAATCTAATACACATGAATAAGTGGAATACTATATGGTCACTATAGATGTTACATAGTATGATAAAGGTAATAATATCAAAGCATGCATTAGTTGTCGTAGATTGTTACTACAATATTCTAAGAATATTAATTATATTCCAAATTAGAATTGTGCATATTAGGGAAAATATCAGGAGGAGTTTAATAAAGAATATTTTAGCAGGTCTTATTTAAAAGGTTAATGAAAGAGTCCAACAATTTTGTATAAGTATATTTTTAGAATGTTTCTCTTTTAATAGTACTAGGTAAGGAACCCGTGCGATGTCGCACGAGAACTCATTTATACAAATAAATATTAATTAGATAATTTTTATAAAAAACTGTATACGATTTCTTTTGAAGAAATAAATGTTACAAAAATAAGTTATATTTTATAATGAGAAGATACTACTCTTTAAACTACATAATTGTAGAAATACACGTATTGGAATATTTTAATTATTTTTAAACTAACTTATTTTTATAATGACAATACACCACTCATAATACTAATAGAGTCCAATTTTTCGTATGAAAAAAATAGAACTTTTAAAACTAATAGAGTTCAGTTTTTATATGAAAATACATACTTTTTAATAATGTAAAGCACAACTCTTAAAACTAATACATTTCAGTTTTTATATGAAAAGACTCAATTTTTAACATAATTTTTTTTTATTATTAATATTTTTTTTATAATGAGAAGACACAACTCTAAAACCATTAGTTGTAGCAAGACACCTATCGAGATATTTTTACTATTTTAAACTAATTTGTTTTTATAATGAAAAATTATAAATCTTAAAACTAATAAAGTTTAGTTTTCATAAAAAAAGACACAACTCTTAAAATCAATAGATTTCAGTTTTTAGTGAAAATACATAATTTTTATAATGAAGAAACACAACTTTGAAATTAATTGAGATCATTTTTTGTATGAAAAGACATATTCTTTTTAAAATATTCTAACATGTAAAAACATAAATTTTTAAAACTAATATATTTCAGTTTTTATGAAAAGAAACAACTTTTAATAGTAATACCTTTTCTCATTATCTCTCTCTATCCAAAATCATTTGAATACAAATAAATGAAATTGTTTATTTCTCATTAAACGTCGCTTTATCTACATACTAAAAACTAACATCTATGTATTACTAAAATATTCCACTTTTTTTTATAATAGAAATTATAATGTTTGTTAAAGAATTTAAAATTTTAGATATACTATGTTTACCATGATCATGCAACAATGCGGAGCTTCTATATAAACAGGAAAATTAACCTTTTCGTTGAACAATCATGGAATAATGGATATTTGATCATGCAGATATTATATATTGTATATGTATTAAACGCCATGGTACTTTTGAAGGCAGTTCTATTCTACTGGAAACTGAATATAAATTATCAACTTTGTTCGATTAAATTATTTTTTTCTTGACTCATCGATAAAACTCTTGCTATTATGAGTTACGTTTACCGATCATGTACCCATTTGATAACTAAAAAATACAAAATATACTGGTTAAAGATATATGAAAAGAATGGGGTTTTAGCCAAGTATTCCACATCACATTATATATAGGAAAGAGAGAGACATAAGAAATGAAAACAAATTTTCATTCAGAACCGTTTGATGCAGCTTTTCGTTGTGAAAATGATGAAAGAAAAATACAAAATTCTAAAATTAAAAGTAACAGATGCATCTTTTTACGATTCAGTTAAAAACAAATATTTTTCAACAAAAAATAACAGGTATTCATTAATAAAATAATAATATAACTTATACATTTGACCATTTATTTTAAATCATTGTAAAAAGACACATTGTTAGAGATGAAAATGAAAAAATACATTTTAGAAATTTGGACTAGTTCTTTTAAATAAGTGCAGTATTAAGAATGAAAACATATACATTGTTAGAGATGAAAATATACATATTTCTACATTTGACAACTTCTTTTAAACCAATACAACTCTTAAAATGAAAAGACATAAAGTCATAATGAAAAACACAACATTTCAAACAAACATTTTCATCTCTCTTAAACATAGACTATTTATAGATTTTAAAAAGTTTTCTTTGAAAAGTCACATCTTTTCAATTTAAACATTAGGAACTTTTGTCAAAGAATAGACACAACCTTTTAAGTAGTCGTATCTTCATAAAGAAGAGATACAACTTTTTAACAAACAATCACGATTTTTCACAAGAATTAAACTACCTATAAAAACACACCCTTTCAATTTAAACAGTTGCAACTTTTTTCGAAGAAAAGACACAACATTTTAAGTAGTTGCATCTTTTCAAAAAGAAGAGACACAACTTTTTAACGAACAATCGTAATTTTTCACAAAATTTAAGCTACATATAAAAACATACACTTTTTCAATTTAAACAGTTGCAGCTTTAGCGAAGAAGAGACACAACATTTTAAATAGTCGCATCTTTTCGCAAAGAACATACACAACTTTTTAACGAACAATCACAATTTTTCACAAAATTTGAGATACCTATAAAAACACAAATTCTTTCGAATTAATCAGGATTTCTATTATTAATAGATTGATGATTAAAACATTTTTTTTAACTTTCTTTTAACCAATTAGTAACAGTCGTCACATTGTTGAGACTTTTGTTCCACGAAAATCAAAAATACGTTGGGAAATTTAAGATATATACTAACCAACCTTCTATGATCTATCTATCAATGAAAATATATTCAAGTTTAATAATAAAAAATTCATTCCTTCATGTTAGAAAAAATATTTAAGTTACATTTATATTGCATAGTTTGATTTGTTGTCTACATTAATCTTTGAATGACAATTAAGCATTGAAATATGTTCATTTGCTAACTTTCTGTTAAAGAACAAATGTGTAAATAACTAAAAAGTAAACCAAAATGAAAAAGAATTCAATCGCAGGAAGTGACAGAGAGTGCAACTCGGAGATCATTAGATGTTCCAGAGACATACATCCGGTGTGTCTCGATTTCTTCCCCTCTCCGGTCACCGCTGGCCGCCACGTCAGCAGCTGCGGCGTAATGGATTCCATTGTTGACGTCATCTCCGGTGGAGAAAATGATCTCCCTGAGAATGGGTTCGTGTCCGTTCAGTAGATTCCCCATACTCAACACTTTCCTCCAAGACTGGTTCGCTGATGGCGGCGAGAACAGATTCGACACGACTTGTCTCTCTCTCAAACCCACTTCCTGTCTCCTTAATTCCATCTCCTGCTGTTTCAGATGACCCAGCAACACGTTAGTTCATTACCAATTTAACATGACCGAGATTCTCGTTAGCTTTAATGACGACTTACCGTGCTGCTTTTGCTATCTTCGTCATTTGAGTTTATCCCCATCATTGGAACATAAACGGCGTAGAAGTCACTGAATATAACTTGAGCAAGACGTGATGCGTCAAGGAACTTTCTGTGAAGAGATGCTGCGACCGTTACCAACTTCTCCACGTGTTCAAAGGCCACGCAGAGACGTCTCAGGTCTTTCACGGTCTGTTCTCTATCTGGAACATGGTTGCCTGCATCCGAATATCTGTTAATACAGAGATAAGAGGGTTCACTAGGAAAGTTTGTATGTTAAAGGATAAAAACCAATATTACGTTGTAGAACTCCCAAAGTAGATTTGATGATGAGGTAGAGTTGTTCTAATTTAGAGGTCATTTGTCTCATGTCCCCGAAGTTTGTCTGGTTAAGAGTGTCGGCTGCTCCTCTGAAGGCTGTACAGACCATTTGCTCAAGGAGCTGATGAGGCCGCACTGTTTCCAGGTAATGAAGAATCTGAGAAATGTTTCAACACAGTGAGGTCAAACCTAAGTTTTGCAAGAGGTTATCGAATAAGCTCAAAAAGACGCTCACCTTTTCTCCCTCTCGGTTTGGGTCTAGGAGGGGTTTTTGGTCATCGGCAGTCAAAGCCGGTGCATCGTTCCAACTTTTACGCCAGAGATTTCCTAGATCAGACATCCGTTTAGAAAGGCGACCATGAGGAGGCCATTTATCCTTAGAGCCTTCAGTGCTGGAGCCTGCCGATGCTTCAGCAGCTTCAGGCTCAGAAGTCTCCCAATCTCCAGGTGAATGCCATCTGATAAAGTCCTCGAACACAGCATCTGGGTTTGCTGCTTTGAATGCTGACATGTCTGCAATCACACCTTCGTCAGATCAGACAAATAATACAAGAAGAAATGAAGTGTGGGATGTATGGGTAGTCTGCAAAACTATCTGCTTCTATTGTGCCCTTTCATTGTACTCACTCTAATAAACAACAGAGGAAAAAAAAAAAAAACAGAGGGAATTTTAAATCTCACCAGATAATAAGATGTCCTTCTCCAACTGACCAGGAACGTTCTAAATTTCAAAGAGCAAAATGAGTTTGTTAGTAGTCAAACAACGATAACCTAAACAAGCCAACAGTCGTATTTCTTCTCTAAGGTCTATGTAAAAAACAAACATGTAGAAAAAAACCGATATTATAGCAAGCAGCGCAATGCACATATTTGTCAAGAACAAATACGCTTATATAAACTTCTTAGCAGATAACCAAACCATATTCACTTCTACTGGAAGAGAATTTAAGCTTACAAGGGAATCACCAAACGCCTCCACAGCCTGGAGTCTCTCTTCGTGCATGTCCTCAGTCATAAGAGGTGGATCCTGTCATAACCAAGGAAATATGAGGTTGTCAAAAACCAAGATAAGAAACAGATGAGTCCAAGTCGAATAGTAACCTGGGTAAATGGAGCATGGAGTGGCTGATGTGACTTCAGGAGCATCATGGTCCCCACTGGTCCAGCTGAACCCCTCCTGAAGGCATCTGTTCGGATTTGGTTCACAGAATTTTTGCTTTCAGCTTTCCTCTCAAATCTGAGTTGATTAGATGTATCTTCTGAAATTGAGCTGTATCCAAGAAAAAGGGATTTAAACACTAAGCCCTTCTGAGGATCTCCTCTCTATGAGCTTGAACATTCAAAAGTTACCATCATTTATATTGGAAATGGAAGAAAAGAAGAAAGAGAAGGAGTATTTGTAATAACATGCAATCAGAGTTACATCTATCTAATAACAACGAGAACCTAAGAGCCCTCACTTGCTAAATTCACCTGTCACGTTTCCTCTGCAGGTCTGCTTTTGAGGATCTATTTATTCTCTTGTCGACCTTATGATTTTCCTGAAGATTCATTCAAAGAAATGTTTAAACCCACCAACTCAGAGGCATCCAAGGAACATAATAACTAGCTTGTTACTTTAATTAACCACATACTTGGCAGCACATAATAACAAATTCATAAAATGTACAGAAAAACTTAGCCAATCACCTCCATAGAAACAGAAGCGTCTGAACTGTCGTCACTTCCTATACAGTCTACGAACTCTTCATTCATTTCACGAATTTTTTCAATGCAAATTGAAAGCTGGTTAACAAAGAAGAATCTGTTAGTATCTACAAGAAACTTAACTTTTCCGAAAAGTATGTATAGGGCATTACTAGGTGCAACTTCTGGTGGATCAAACAAGTGGATAAATCAATAGAACCGTCGGTTGGCATTTTCGGCAACGGCTGTGACTCTTCCCAACACCAACGAACTTCACGGACAAACTCTACCCAGAGAAAGGCAATGGCTAGTCATGGAATGGAGAAAACAAAAAAAAAACAATATATCCATTAGTCAGGCAATGTTTTTCGTAATGGCACTGGCAATTTAATCAATTGTGCCTATAATAATGCATGGCTGACCAAATGTGGTATGGCTACCGGCACATACCACGAATATTGCAGTTGCCAAACCACAGTGAGTGCAAGCAAAATTGTGTGAACAGAGATTCGAGCGGTGCAGCCTTAAGAGCTCGAGAAAGACGGTGTTCTCCTTTAGTAAAATTTGGGAGTTTAGATCCTGCGAAATTAAATTGAAAACAGGTGAAACAACTCCACATCTCTAAATTTTAACAAGTTTTTGGGACCTAAAGGAAAATTATCAAATGCTCCCGGTTGCAAATCTTAAAATTCAAGTATCAAATTTTTGAACACTTCAAACTGAATAATATTATATGGCTAGTCAGATCTTTCTTAACCCAGCATCTACATCCGTATTCATATCTATGCTATTGCTACCATAAACATAGGCCGTATACATGCATCTATGTCCATACAAAATATAGTGGAAGAATACCTGCATGAAAGAGATCTTTAATCACCCGATCAAGAACTGTTGGAGGAGGTATGACCACTGAGGTCTTCAAACTTTCAGAGCTTGAGTTTTCCACTGCGAGATATAAAAAAAAAAACATTTCACAGTAGAAATGTCAGGAAAAGCTAAAGCTGTAAAAGAATATAAGCAATTAACCACACAGGGGAAACTAGTCAGATGCTATAATTCCATCCCATGGTAGTGGCCTAGTGGGAGTTTCGAAAGATATTAAAGCACACAAAAATGCACCGACCTGATACGAAGTCCTCCATAAACTGAGCTGTGAAAGACGTATCCAAAGCATCAACCAAGCAAAGTAGTTGAGAAGAAAAATCAATTCTTTTCCCATGTGACGGCTCACCCCTGGTAAAAAAATACTTGTTATAAAGTTGAAAGGGAAAAATAATACACCACAACACATGCAAACTACTATTCTTACAGATATGGTGAGAGGACTGGATGTAAAATCCACTTCTCAGCTTCATGAGGTGAAGCATTTTCAAGTTCAGCCATCTCAAGTGTGCTTTCTACAGTCTTATCAGCCCATGTGACCACCAATTCGAATCCTGTGCATATCAGCCACAACGTTAGATCATGAATTCCTGGAATAGCATATACCAACAGCAAAGACCTATGCTTGAAGAAAGATACAGGATTGTCATCACACAAAAATTATCATCTCAGTGTATTTTGGAATACAGGGTATCTTAAGAGTCAGACCAGTAAGTAAATTAGATATTTGTGTTGTATACTCACGGAAAGTACATCCGAGCTAATCTGTAAGACTGAGGGTAAAATACAAATCCTGAAGGTACGTATTGTGTAGAGGTAAAAGACGAAACATATTTCAACGGATCTACCTCTAAGTGGATCTTCAGCAGAGTACCACTCACTCCAAGGACAATCATCGTCCCAGTGCACCTTGTTGCGTGACTCAGAGCCATGGTGTTCTGCAGTGTCAGATTTGTCACCCATAAATTCATCCATATCACTGATCTCATCATCCTCGTCAGATGTGAAGGTTTCGTATGTTAGCCTCATCATAAAATGTACTTTGAAAGAATGCATTGAGAAGTCCACTCCAGAATAAACCTTCAAATAATAAAGTCCTTGTTGATTAGTACAATATATAGCAAAACAGTTTCACGTGATAGAATAAGCCACGTTGGACCGGATCTCAAGTCAAGATTAAAAAGGTATCCCCTAAGAATATCAAGCTTGAAGCAAAGTACATACTGCAGCTTTTCATCAGTGGATGGCTAATGTTTGATAAGTTTTTAAAATCCGATTAGAAAACCAATTACTTAACATCACTGAGTAGGATGCACAAAGACTTACAAACTTAGAAACAAACAACTCATATAGTCCTTCTAGGTGCATGAGTTTCACAGGGACTTGACTACCAATGCGATCGGCTTCAAATCTTCTAGTAAAAACAGTGCCCATATTCTGGATTCCAATATATGCGTTCCGTGAAGGGTCATGCACAGGGACGAAGGCTGGCCACAAGCTGCATACCAAAGTCAGTATGAGAATTAGCGAACACTCAACCAAATATTCACCTCAAATATAAATCTCTTTAGCAAAGATCTTCACGGGGACAACACATTCCTATCAACTTTACATTTATAAAACTTGATTTCCAAAACTTAACGGTAATTGGTAGGCAATTTGGTATCAACTCAAAGAAACAGTGTACTGAAAGAGTTTCACTTGATGATGCTAAAGCAAAAGTGGTATTACTAGCTAAGAAATAGTACCTGGCACAATTAGACAAAGCAATAGCAACCGAACTCAGAAGCTTGCTGGACTCTGGTGTATCAAGAAGCACCCCACTGGCACTTTGTGGAGCAATCAACTAGAAGATGCAAGAATAACCAATCAAATATGTAAACTATTTCAAGTAAAAAAATTGAAGATTTTTAAAACGTACCAGAAAATCCTTCACCCCAAAGCAAAGCTGGAGATCATGTGAACTACTGTTCCAATTATCAGCTCCCGCTGCATCAGTCAGATACCAAAATCAAGAAACAGAAAATACAGTTTCTCCAAGACGAAGCCTATTACCCTGTAATCATCATCATATATATACCTCGTTGGCTACCATTATCGTCAATTTGGAAGTAGAATTCCATACAGTAGCTCTTCGTGACGTTTTTCAGGTCGTATTTGACCTTAAACAGATTTTTCGAATCTTCTATTGCAACAGCTCCCTTTTCCTGCACTCATAAGGATAACGAAACTAAAGTAAATTTGACAATAGATAGCAGACGCATTCATGATCGAGTCCCACTTGCAACAAACTATAGAACTCGATCGGATAATAATGTGGAAAAGTAGACGCACTTACCACGAGGTTTTTGGGACCATCGGCTAGCCATTGACGACAAGTTGCTTCAATATCTGAAATAAACCTAAAAATTCAACTCAGTCAGTGGTTGTGAGTATTATTGAAACCAATCATTGAAATCGTGAAGATGGAATAATACCTTTCCCAGGAAGAAGCAAGAGTAAAATCATCGAAGTGTTGCACCTGTAGATAAATAATTATCTGATCAATGATACAAAAAAAAAAACAGAAGAAGAAGAAGAAGAGGAGGTCGTAACGAGAGCATACCTCTTCTTCGACATCATCATCTTCTTCGATATGGTTCGGTCTGCTCGTTGAAGCCATATAGATTGGGTAGCGTATTGCTCTCTTTTTTTTCTGGGTTAGGAGCTCTTTGCAGATCCTCCCGATCACAGAGATGAAGAAGAGATCCGCTCCGGGAAAGGAAGGAACCAACGACGATGAGGATAAACGTCGTCGTTAGGCTGACTTTTTGGGACTTTAATAAACAGTGAAACAACGCGTGCCGTTTTTATTTGATTAAAAACGGACTGCATTCTCTTTTTTTCTGATCCGGCGGCACAAAAGACAATGGGCCTAACATTGGCCTATTAGAAGACCTTTTGATACCCAAGTAGTTGTTTAAGGAAAATTTATCAATTCGCTTGAGCTGTGTATGATGACTCTTTTAGGTGTGCCACTTACAGTGCCCCAAAATGCGACTTGTTCTTTAAAGGTACCCAAAAATGTACAGCTTAGTTCTAGGTTCTTGACTACGTCTTCGCACACCTTAGAATTAAACAAGTAGCAACAAAGAGTACAAGTGTACAACATCAAACAAACAAACAAAACTAACTCAAAATCAAACGCAATCCCAACAAAATGAAAAAAAAAAAATAAAGAATGGAGAGGGAAAATAAGTTGCATTCTTTAAGTTAATGCTACATACGATTTTGGTGTTGTTTAAGAGGCCGGGCGAAAGGCGGGATCCATAGGCCCATCAGTACAATACAATAATACAACACATACACACGTATGAGTGAAAGAAGAACCTAATTGAGACTTGAGAGAAGCACGTTGGATCTCGGGCAAGAAGGAGACAATTTCGTCTTTGGCTTTCGTCAAAGTTGTGACACGTGATGCTTTTCAGAATCCACCACTCCACGTGCCCTTTTAGTTGTACCCGCTCCTCAATCCCTAATCATTGATTAGTAGTACTATTAATCTTTCTAGCTATGAACCTTTCAGGCTCTTCTTCCCCAATTCTTTAACTCCAAGTGAATCTCAGGTTTAAAAATCTCTTGTGTTGTGTGTGCGATATCGTAGCCTTACAAAATAAATAAGCTATTAAATTGGGTGGTCATCAAAATAAATAAGCTATTAAATAAACAAGCTATTACGACGATCGGTATCCATGTTTAATTGGCCACCACAACTGCTAATGTAGATTTTAAATATTTCAAAATTTTAACAAAGTAATTGTACTCTATTAACTTCCTCTGCACTTTTACAATGTTGTAGTAATCATTCTGTTCGATGGTCCCTCCTACTCCTAACATGATTATTCCTCTTTACTCTTACTACCCGCCATTCTCTCTTATCTCTATCTTAACTTATTACATCTAATCTATCTGTCAATTTACTTATAATGACTCCGAAAAATAAAATAGTAACTATTTATGGTTTTTTCAATAAACTACATTTATCCGAGACCTTTTTATTACCGTCAAATGATGGTTAAGTTTAATACAGCTGTATTATTTATTCTATGAACAATTTTTTTACTAGCTTGTACTGATCACAACTTAGTACTCTCCTGTATTTGAATGGTTGGTATTTTGTTTTAGTGTTTCACCAAAATGCAGAAACATTAATCAGATATGTGTAACTTGTATTGATCACAACTCTCCCTGTATTTGAATGATTGATATTTTTGTTTTTGTTTTTATATTTGAAAGATTATTATTTAAGAGTATAAAACGATAAGTATTTGTTGTAATGTACACATGAAAGAATTAGTGTAGAGAATAGAAGGATAAAAAGATGTGATAAAGAGAGTGATTTAATATGATTCATCAACTTGGTTACGTTCACGAGGAACAAAAACATAATGTGAATGCAGTTTTAGGGTTACATAGCATACATTCTCGCATCCTAAAATTTTATACTATACAGACTCATGGAGATTTACAATTAGATGTAACATTTATTTTGATGCAATACATTTGATGCGATCTAATTGGTACGATGTATTTCATGCAACATTTATCGACCAGCTGTATCATTCAGATTCTAAACAAATCAATAATGTTTGTGCAAAGCATAAACTAAAACGTAGAAAAATAGGTGGTGAACTTTCTTTAGTAAAATGGTGAAAAAGTTAAAACATGAAGTACTCAAATACAGATTGAGTAACAATGAACCCTGCTGAAAAACATTCTGAATAAAGAGATACACTACTATGTATCATTAATTCCTGATTATCTCGTAATATGTGTGTTCAAAGTTCAAACTACACATTTTGGGAAATGAAGAAGGCATTAAACAGAGAATACAAACTATAATTAGAATCGACTTTTTTCCACCCAGTATATAGTAATTGGTAACGTTAGATATTTCCTCTTCTTTTTCACAACCAATCTTTTGTTTTAGCAAAACCAACAATACTCTCTCTCCCTCTCCAAAAACTCCATTTCTCTGCAAATCCAAATCCAATACAAACCCTAATCTAGTCCCTTAAATTTCAACTTCTCCGCCGTTTCGTCAATGTGGCGGCCGTGGCGCAAATCGTCGGTTAAGATTCACGACACCTACTCTCCCACCGCCTCCTCCTTCTCATTCAAAGACATCCACCACCTCTGCACCGACGATTCCTCTTCCTTACCTTCTTCTCCTTATAACTCTTCTTCTCCCTCACACAATCGCGTCTCAAGAGTTTTTCACCGAGTATGCGCGTCGAATCTGATCCTCCGATCCTGGCCAACTCGTCCGTCTAACCACCTCCACCGCGCAGACTCCGCACCTGTCAATCTACGCCGCAATCCGGAACCACCGGAACCGAAACAATCCAAAAAAGCCGAGCCAGATGTTACACGCATTTCGATCCCCGGCGCCGAAAGCAGCATCGTCGTCTACTTCACCAGCCTCCGCGTGGTCCGTCCCACGTTCGAAGACTGCCGTTCCGTCACGGCGATCCTCCGCAGCTTCCCCGTGAGAATCGACGAGCGAGATCTCTCCATGGACGCGTCATTTGCGGCGGAGCTGGAGCGGATCTTCAAGGAAGAGAGCACGCCGAAGTTGCCGCGCGTGTTTATCGGCGGACGGTACGTCGGAGGAGCGGAGGAGGTGAAGCAGCTCCACGAGATCGGAGAGCTGAAGAAGCTCGTGCAAGAGTTGCCGAGGATCGAGCCACGTGTGTGCGAGATGTGCGGCGGTCACAGGTTCGTGCCGTGCAACGTGTGTCACGGTAGCCATAAGGTGCATACGGAGAAGAAGGTAGGGTTCAGAACGTGCTCGGCTTGCAACGAGAACGGGCTCGTTAGGTGTTCTTCTTGTTCGTTTCCGCATCTCACGCCTAACTCCTAGATATTTTTTTGTTCTTAAAAGTTTTTTGTTGTTCTGATTCTACTCGATAATTGGAATAATTAAAAATATTTGTTTTTATTATATTTTAGAAGTTTTCAAGTTTGTAAAATTTCGATATGGAAAGAGAAGAGGTGCATTAGCTTGTTTTTAGATAACGAGAATTGTAGTTGTTCAAAAAAAAAAGATGATGAGATTTGTCAAAAGAAAAATGAAATCATTAGATCAGTATTGATGTGAACGTCATTAGCAGCTAATTATTTTGTTTTGTTTTTCTTTAAATAAGATTATTTGCTGTCAAAGAGTAATGTAATTCTTGTTATCGTCGAAATTGCAAGATTAGTTTGTTCGTTTATCAGTCATTGCTTCGACAGGATCTTGTGTAGGTTTTTGTTTTGTGAAAACAAGTAAAATAATTTTGAAAAGAAGCCTTACTTTTAAAAAAAAAAATCTCTAATTACTACAATAAACTTTGCAAAAAAGTTTTGGATCTAGTGTAAATGTTTTTTTAACACATGCTTAAAGATGTCAATTGATATGTTACTGCGACGTGCAATTCGTATATTTGTTTATGTGTGTTGAGATGATTAATCGCATATCATTAATTTGTGTGGCTTAAAAGTTCAACGATTTTAAGGTTTAAATTCTGCAATTTGTGATTAGTTGCTAGATGCTGCAATTGATAAACAACAATCATGTGATCTTAGGTTATGGTCACATGTCATCATCACTTCTTAACGAGCATGGTCTTACTTAAATGTGATCATCACTTCTTAACGAGCATGGTCTTACTTAAATGTGGTAACTGGTAAGGAAGAAAAGAATGGCTCAGATTGGTGGATCGTTGTTTTAGCACCCAAAAAAGACGATGCTTCTTGAAAAAATAGCAAAAAGAAAATTATAAACCTTGCAAGTGTAGCAAAGATAAAATCGATGATACGAAAACACATTTCTGGCCTAGCACATTCATTCGGACGTCTTAAATTCATAATAGCGATTTTATAATCGTACATGAATGATTGTTTGTCTATGCGAGTGTATTTTTTTTTTTTTCCATCTGATTGATATTAAAAGGGGGCAAAGCCCAACAACATACAAACCCATAAAATTGGGCCAACCGACAACATACAAACTGGCCCAAGGCCCACAAACAAACCGGCCCAAGGCCCACAAACAAACCGGCCCAAGGCCCAGAAAGTGGAAACCCTAGCCCTAAGCCGCGCCGTCTCTTCCGCGCTTCAACACCGTACGGTTTGGCCGGAGAAAGAACCAAGGAGGCTCCAATCGATGAGAAGACAGCTCTGTGGGTGTAACACCCACCACTACCGCCTCAACTTGACTATCTCCGTCACCGTGTCGCCGGAACGAACCAAACTAAGAACGCGATTCGTCGGATCTCGGGAAACGACGAGTGATGCAGCGCATCCTCATCGGTTTAGCATCTCGATTACACACTAAACCGAGTTCGTGTAGTCCTTATCAATTTAAGAGTTTGGGCTTTATCTTTTAATATTAGTGGCTTTATATTATATGTTTAGATAATTCTTATGAACGTTTTCTTTAGGGTTATTGATGATCTCATTATATAAGAGACTCATCTCCTCTTGTAAAGGACAGAACTTCTATTGATTAATAAAACTTAAGAGCTTTCAGTTCTTGACCTTGCAATCGACTAGAATATTGGTATTCTTAACGATTCGAGAAGACGTTAACCTAGGCATTCGAAGACTAAATAGGTTTATCGTGACTATCCGTAGTGTGAACTACACCAGTTGGTATCAGAGCCACAAGTTTGATTTTCTCGGTCAAACCACGATCCTCGGTATCAATTTTATCTTGTTCTTCTTCTATGGCTGCTTTCGGTGAGTCATGGATACATGACGGTGAAAACGTCGGACCTCCAATTTACGACGTTTATTATGACTACGTATACGAAGGTGAAAAGAATCTCTACAACGAGATTTATGGCCCTCCGATCTTTGACGTTTATGACGATGAAGTATCTATGGAACCAATCTATGAATTCTACCATGATGAATTTCGAGTTCAAGATGGAAACAATGAATTTGATGTTCATGAAGTAGAAAATATAAAGTCTGCACCACCGGGAGGTGTCGCACACATAAAAAACATTGTCGAGAAAGATGAAGTCTCGTCTTCTCAGGATATGATGGAGTTGGTAAACAGGGATACAAAAGACAATGGTGATTTTACTTCTCTGGCAAAGTTTTATCAACATATCAAAAGTAAGAGAACATATCACGATCTTTGGGAGTTTCGTAGAAGTGAGGAACATCTTGACTACAAATTTGATGGTGATCCCATCTTTTGTTTCAGTGATCAAAATCCAGTAGCTGAAGTTGATATCGATGAAGTATGGGTTAAGAGTCATGAAGTTGCTCCATTTATACAACACAATTCTGTCAAAAATCAATTTCTCGAAAGGGAGCAAGTGATCATGTCTAGGATGAATCCTTTGATCGTATTTTTCATGAAGCTGTTATCCTGTGACTTTACAACAGACGTTTCTGTCGCACCGATGGGCATGTTTCAGATGCGGGGGATTATGTTTTCATATTCAGTAGCACATACAAGAGATTTGTTAGGAGTTGCACAGAGATGGAAGCTGAGGCCGAACAGAGCAACAGTGTCTTTGTCTTTTAGTTCTTTCGATCATAGTCCATGGGAGCTAGAAGAGACCATCAGCTTTGTTGCAATCTGTTGTCTTGTGCATGTTCCTAGATTTCAGAGAGAAGAAACACACAAACTTAAACATATTCCTGAACAGCTCTTACATACGTGGTATAGGGAGATTGGTGAGTCAGTTTCAAAGTATTTGGTGATGTTCTTTTCTTGCTCGGCCTTCAGCCGTGATTTTCACTGTGCACGTGTGGTGTTAGTGCTAGAGACTCGTGTGGCCTTGGTATTGTTTCACGGCTCTATTTTTCCCCACATATCCTTACCAGGGTTTCCTCATATCAGAATGATACCAGGGGTGACAGCAAAGATTCATGAGACGTTAAGTTTCAGGGAGAGACTTGCTCTGTTTCTTCCTTGGTTTAGTGTGAAGTGGGCTCTGGATGTTGTCGGTGACGTCCTATTTTCCAAGTTCGTGGGGATATCCCGAATTTCACACCACCCCTCAATATTTAATTTTTCCTTTGGTCACAAGAGTTTTGCGAACAGAAAGAAGTGCAAGCTTGACATCAATGGAGAATTTTTCATATGTAGTGTGGTCACCTATATTGGTATTTCGATGGACAATGTCAAACGGAAACTTGGAGACGTCAATTCTTCTAAGGGTTTTACAGCCTTTGCTAGGTGTCTGATCTTTAGACTTGATTGTTTCTTTGTCAATGTCTTGAAGGGCAAAGAGGAGTCTAAGTTTTTGTGGCCACCAGGGACTTCAAAAGAGTATGCGCTTCTTCCGTTCACGATTCGGATCCTACCAGGGCAGGGTGTTTTTCGTTTCTGCTTGGTTTTGTTCCCTATCATCATCATCAACACGAAGATGATGCAATTTGCTAAAGTACATCTAGCAGATAGGACCCTCGAGATTGTTGAGCATTTACGTCGACCTGCTCTACTCTTTATGAGATCAAAATCTTTGTGGTCTCTTTCTCACACATTCACAAGTGTGCCCTTGGTGTTTGTTCATTCCTTATCCTTACAAAATGGGGTATGCTATGGAGTTTCTAGGAAGGGAATCACAAAAGTGCATGCTACAGAGTTGGGTTATTACACATCCACGACAAATAAATGGTGGACTGACGTTGCTTGCGTATCAAGCAAGCTGGTGCTTTGTTTGGCTTTTCACCATGTATTTCTTTTTGTGCATGAAGATGATGTCGTTAGGCCACCATTATGCAGTCAGTTGTCTCCCGTTCTTTGGATAATGTTGATAAATGTTGATGAATTTACGGGCACAAGTCCCAAGAGGCTTACGGTGTTGAGGGCGTTGGATCTAGTTCCTGTTCAGCTGTGTCTGCATGTGCAACCAACTCGTCTTCTTTGTTGTTTTCTCCAGGAGATAGCAAGTCTACGAAATGTTTACTTCATCTTGGACTTTGTGATCAACGTCCCGAAGTGTAACGGCTATCGATCTTGTTACTTCAGTACTCGTGAGCATCTCTTAAGATGCATGGAAAACTCCGTGTTCGGTGATGCATGGGAATGTCTTTATTCTTATGTTGTTTCTTATGGTTATCCATTGGTGACCCTTTTCCATTTTTTCCTTGGGAAAGTATGCAATGTTAGTGCTCTTACTTCTTCACCACGCCTTCTTGTGTCTTCAGTGGGTATCTGTTGATCTCTTTCTTGGTAGATAAGGTTGGTTGCTACCGTGACTTTCCGGTGAACAAAAAGGGACGCCATTTCAAAGTCCTGTTCAAGGGTTGTGTGGTGTTCATAAGGGATCTTTTCATACGCATGGGTGTAGTGCAACTATTCCAACTCGACAATAGCATCTGTTTGGCCATTCGTGTTCAGTGCCTATTGACTCCTCATGGTAACCGTATGCTATCTGTTATCTCGAGAAGAAAATTGTTTTCTTCTGTGTGGCCACTGTGGAGTACGTTGGTGTTAGTACCTAAGGCATTGACCTTTGTGCCTGCTAGTGCTGACCAAAATAACGTGGTGGAATCATGTATTGTGGTGGGTTTTCACTTTCCCTCGCTTGCACAATATGAGCGAAGTAATTTGTCTGCATTTGTGACTGATTTTATGTTGACAATGGCATATTTTATCATGTTACACTGTTCCATCATGGTCCGTGCAACCATCTCCAGCTTCCACAACCGTTTGCTTGAAAACCAACGTTCCAGCTTCGAGGACGAAGCTTTTCTTACCCGGAGGGACCTGATGCAGCGCATCCTCATCGGTTTAGCATCTCGATTACACACTAAACCGAGTTCGTGTAGTCCTTATCAATTTAAGAGTTTGGGCTTTATCTTTTAATATTAGTGGCTTTATATTATATGTTTAGATAATTCTTATGAACGTTTTCTTTAGGGTTATTGATGATCTCATTATATAAGAGACTCATCTCCTCTTGTAAAGGACAGAACTTCTATTGATTAATAAAAACTTAAGAGCTTTCAGTTCTTGACCTTGCAATCGACTAGAATATTGGTATTCTTAACGATTCGAGAAGACGTTAACCTAGGCATTCGAAGACTAAATAGGTTTATCGTGACTATCCGTAGTGTGAACTACACCAACGAGCCTCCGACGAAGCCAACCCCTTTCGACACCATCCTGTCTTTCCGCCGGTGATGTGATCTTGGGCTGATTTATGAAGTTTTGGACATGGAAAATGTTCAGAAATCATCCCATGATGTTTGGTAACATGTCCAGCCCATTTTTATCAAGTTGCAAGCCCAAGAAGATCCAAAATCAAGTGGTTTCTTTGCTGTCAAAAAAGAGTGACGAAAATCAGAAAATAAATTGCATGGAAAACTTCTCTCTCTTACATGCAAGGAATGCTTGTTTCAAGAACCTTATCTCTCCTCCATGCACTGATTTTATCATTTCCCATGTCATAAATATCTATCTTTGTGAGCAAGTTTAGTTTCATTATAAATAAGTTGTAATAGTCATTGAAATGAATAAGAAGAAGTGAGTTTATATTTTTGGAACCTTGAGAGAGTTTCTCAAATTTGTTTTCGATCATGGTGTGTCATATCCATTGGTCAAAACTTTTCTGATTGTTGGTGTGTAATATCCTTCAATCTAACTTGGTTTAATCTAGTGTGTCATATCTAGAGGCGGCCATTATAGGGTAGTATCAAGAGACTTTCCGCCCCTCTTGTGTCACCTTTCGATCCACATCCCTTGATTGTTTGTTGCTCCAAGTTACATATCTCTTTCTCGTTGGACCGGTGCGTCACATCCGGCAACATAGCGAGTTTGTTGCTTTCTGCCTCATTCGATGCAAGGCTTATCATGTACCAATTTCAGAGTGTATTCTTTGGGAGGTTTTTATCATTTGGTATCAGAGCCGCTCTGAAAGCGGTATTCATTTCTTTTATCCACCATTCTCATCTATCCATCTTCTAAAAAAAAAGAAAAAAAAAAGAGTTTTATTATTTACGTTTTACAAATTTGCTGGATTGTTTGGGAAGTGTGTGTTCAAGTTTTTCTTTCTTCGGAAAGCAAGATTTGAGGACAAATCTTTTTGAAGAGGAAGAGTATGATGTGATCTTGGGCTGATTTATGAAGTTTTGGACATGGAAAATGTTCAGAAATCATCCCATGATGTTTGGTAACATGTCCAGCCCATTTTTATCAAGTTGCAAGCCCAAGAAGATCCAAAATCAAGTGGTTTCTTTGCTGTCAAAGAAGAGTGACGAAAATCAGAAAATAAATTGCATGGAAAACTTCTCTCTCTTACATGCAAGGAATGCTTGTTTCAAGAACCTTATCTCTCCTCCATGCACTGATTTTATCATTTCCCATGTCATAAATATCTATCTTTGTGAGCAAGTTTAGTTTCATTATAAATAAGTTGTAATAGTCATTGAAATGAATAAGAAGAAGTGAGTTTATATTTTTGGAACCTTGAGAGAGTTTCTCAAATTTGTTTTCGATCATGGTGTGTCATATCCATTGGTCAAAACTTTTCTGATTGTTGGTGTGTAATATCCTTCAATCTAACTTGGTTTAATCTAGTGTGTCATATCTAGAGGCGGCCATTATAGGGTAGTATCAAGAGACTTTCCGCCCCTCTTGTGTCACCTTTCGATCCACATCCCTTGATTGTTTGTTGCTCCAAGTTACATATCTCTTTCTCGTTGGACCGGTGCGTCACATCCGGCAACAGAGCGAGTTTGTTGCTTTCTGCCTCATTCGATGCAAGGCTTATCATGTACCAATTTCAGAGTGTATTCCTTGGGAGGTTTTTATCAGCCGGGAGATTCCATCGATCAATCGATGTCTCCGCGGCCTTTGAACCACATCAAACCCTAGACAAAGGATCGCGAACAGAAGCATAAAGACCCCAAACCCTAACTCCACCGACGCTTGATTGAAAGGGATAAACCCCTTCGACGCCTCAGCCCCACAACGAGCCACCACCTACAAACACCCGGAGCAAAACCTAGCCTCCGCCTTCCAGAGAAACTAAAGCCGCCCGTTCACCTAAAGAAGGAGCCACGGCGGTGACAAAAGCCGACCGTTCACCTGCGAAAGGAGCCACGGCGGTGACAAGAGCCGAACGTCCGCCTCGGGAAGCGTGCGACGCCGGAAACCTAGATCTACACTAAAAAATTAAGATTACGCAACAAAGGACAGAAAACTAGAGGTGAGCAAGAGGAAACCGGGCCGACGGTGGCATAAGGAGCCCACGCCGTCGGCCGGCCGAAAGGAAACGAAAGGGATTCCTAGAGAGAAGGCAGAGAGACTTTCTAGAGAGAGGACCTATGATATCACTCTTCGTTTATTTTTTTATCTATGCGAGTGTATTAACATGCGTTATTTTTAAAAAATATATATTGTCATCGGTGTTTCTTCATGTGAAACAATCAAACAATTGTCCAGGAAGTGGTATTTGACTATTTGCCTATAACAAGCATCTTCATACAACTAAACAAAAATAGATGTAAATTTTAGCAAAAAAACAAACGAATAAATAAATGGCTGCATGATTGCATTTACATGAGGTTGTGTTGGGAATGGCTTGCCGCTTGCATAGTTGTATTTTTGTGAAGAAAATGCAACAGTGAGCACAATCAGATTATTTTGTTAATGTTATCTCTATGCGGATAGAATGTAGGATCGTGAAACTGGGGTTTTTCGAGACACGAAAAATGAGAGATCACAAACACAGACAGTGATAGAGTTGAGGGACGAGAAATGAGAGGGGAGATTGATAGATTCTCGATTTAAACTAGGCGTTTTCATGCAGCAAAAAAATTTAAAATAATTTATCAACAGATAAATATAAATTATATTTAAAATAATTTTTTATTATTATTTTAAATTTTACTTTTATCAATATTTTAATATAAATTTGATAGAATTAAACATACAAATTTAGATAAAATAAGTTTGTTTATTTTAAATTATATTTAAGAATATACATGTATATATTTAAAATTATAATATTAGATAGATTTTTATATCTATTTATTTTAATTATATATATTAAATAAATTTATAAGAAATTTCATAATTATCAAAAGTTAAAATTATAAAATATTTATAAATTTGCAGATATAGAAAAACTGATGATTTTACGATTAAATTTTTATAATTTTCTAAAACAAATTGTATACATTTTTGAAAATTTTAGTAATAAAATTTTATAATTTCAAATATATAATTAAAAAATATTTCGAAATTTATAATGCCATATTTGAATATATTTATTCAAATGATAATTTATGAGTTATTACCATATTCTAAAATAATTTTTAAAAATATAAATTGACATTAAATGTAATATATGAATTATTCTCATATTTTTATTTTTTTACCGAAAACATAAATTAACATCAAATTGTTTATGTCATATTAAACTATAAATCACGTTATTAATTTTAGTAGTCATGTCATATTATTTTTGTAAAAATTATTAAATAAAGAATATCAATTTTCAAATAATGTATAAGGTTTTTTTATAGGGTCAAATTTTGTTTTTTTGGATCAGAATAAATTCACCTTAATTTTAAAATAAAAGGAAATATGAGAGGCAAATAAAAATCTATTACAAAACTAATAAGAACTTTCCTACTTGTGTTTGGTGTTGGACTTGAGTGCCGCCTATAAAAACGTATTTTTGCCTTGTCTTTCTCAAAGAAAAAAGAAAAAAAAGAGAATTCTTCGATGTCCAATTACGAAGAGCAGCCCAGTGCGAAGAAGACCAAGAGAGAAGCGTTTCCGTTGTTATCGTGTATGCCAGATGATTTGGTTCTGAACTGCCTTGCTAGAGTCTCGAGACCAGACCTCGCGGCCTTATCTATGGTCTCCAAACGTTATCACTCTCTAGTGGCGTCGCCTGATCTCTACAGGATACGATCGCTGATTGGTCGCACCGAAACATACGTCTACGTATGCTTACGAATCCCTACTCCTGTTCCAAGCGTGCGATGGTATATCCTCCGCCGTAGAAAAAACGCTTCATCTGATCTGATACCGATCCCTTCGCTCCCCTCCCAGCAGCCTCAGGAAGCATCCTCCGTGGTGTTGCTGGATTGTAGCATCTATGTAATCGGTGGGTTAATAATAAAGGGAGAAGAGCAGCAGCGCACTTCAGATGTCTGGCGCTTGGATTGTCGGACTCACGTGTGGCACCCTGTCCCTTCCATGGGAGCGTCTCGAGCTTACGGAGCTGCTGGTGTTGTAGACGGGAAAATATATGTGTTTGGAGGCTGTGATGTAGATGATAACTATGGAGAGCTATTCGACCCGGAGGCTCAGACTTGGAATCCTTTGCCGCCGCCTATGCCGAAACGGAAGAAGCATATCCACAGCAGTGTGGTGAGGGATCAAAAGGTTTATGCGTTCGACGATAAGGAGAGAACGATTTACTACTCGCCAAGGGAAGGTAAATGGGGAACAGGGAATCAGGGACAACTGGTAGGATACCGAAGGGATTGGTGTATGGTTGATAACTTGCTCTTTTGTCTTAGCAAAAACGGAGTTATATTTTGGTGCGAGTCGTGTGAGTTGGATTATTTGCCTCCTGAAACAGAGAGTAGGGTGATGAATGTAGAGGCGGTCAGGGGTTTTACTTTTAAATCTCTCTACGAGACTCTCTTTCATTCCAGAGTTGTCCACTATGGTGATCAGATTATTGATCGTTGGGAAGAAAAGTGGATCATGGATGGTCGACCCCCGCTAAAGATGCCCAAATGTTGGAAAAAGTTCAGGTTCGAACGTATTCGTCCAGGTGCCAGAATGTGCAGCTCCGGTGGGAAGATTGTGCTTTTTTGGGACGCGTTCGACGAGTCGGGATATCTTCATATTTGGTCGGCGGAGATTTCATTGGAGAGAAGACTCCAAGGAGGAGGCGAGATTTGGGGCAATATTGAACGGTCTAATATTGTCATGCCTCCCATTGAACCTTTTAAAGCCCACAAGAAGGTTTTGCATTCTGTTTCTGTCACTCTCTAAACTTTTTGCTATTGTTCAAAACTACTCAAATATTGTTTTTCTTTCTCATCTATTTTTTTTTTGTTTTGAGCTTCTCTTATTTTTCTCCGAATTGATTTTTTTGGTTTTCACTAAGTGGAAATGTTTGCTCATGACAATCTTCCTTCTCTTTGCTAGGTGTAGAGAAGAAGGTACTGCTGCTGTTGTTTTGTTCTTTTTCTTGGCACTTGATTCTGCTTCGTTTATGCCACGTTGATGCGTCTTTCTATCAAATCAAATCTCTTAAGCTGTGCGCCTGTGCCGATTGGAGGAAAAGTCTTTGTGTTCAAGATTAACAAAGAAGGTGAGGAATAACACACGGAGAAACAGTGAGGCTGCTTTTCTACTGCTCAAATGCAGATCGATATCTATGGTATGGCTGTGTGAGTACATAGCCTTTTGAGAAAACAGAGGTGTAAGTAAGTTTGTAACGAAGAACCGTTTTCAATGGTTCTTTTTGTTCTCTTCTGTGATTATTTTGTTTTTTTGCTTTGGTTATATAGGCCTGTAAGAAACCTCCTCGCTAGGATTATAGAAGTTTTATTATTGACAAAAGTAGATGTTCTAAATACATGAAATTTACTTTTGGACTTCCTCAACAATCAGGGGTTGAACAAAGTGAATGTGGCTTTGAGCCAAATTGTGTAATCTGCCGCCGTAGCTTGAGTTATATAATGTTTTGGTTTGAGAATATGGAGAAGTACTTTGATTAATGAATGAAGAAGGATATTCGGAATAATGTTAAGGATTGATTGCTCACAGTTGTTTAAAAACAAAAGAAGAAGCATGTATTTATTCGACCAATAAGAGTCTTTTTGAAAATTGGTTCTCGAGTTAAATTTAACAAAGAAAATAGAAGAATGGGAGAAATAAGCAAAAAAAAAAAAATGTGCCACTTGATTTTGAACTTGAGCAACAATTTACGTCAACAAGCTTTTGTCCTATAGGACGTCAACAAAATAAAGTTGCAGATAAATTAGCTAAAACAATTATTTTGCATGATCAAGATTGGAGCCTGTTCCATACTTGTCCTTCCTTTGTAAAACAACTTGTAATATGTGATCAATAAAATACTTAAGATGGCAAAAAAAAAAAACTAAATGAGTGAATTTGCCAATAACCATATTGAAAGACAAACTGAAGATAGCTAAAGTCAAAAAGAGTATACACATTGCTATTATTTGGAGAAAAAACAAAATAAAATATTATACTATACTAGATTTATATTCGCGATACGCAATTTTATTTAGTTTGTTTTATATTTTTAAATCACAAATAGTATGGGTTTATAAAAAATACTTTATGAATATATTAAAAATATGATTTTCTGATTTTCCTATTAATATTTTTTTATCAATTTATACTTTTTGAAAAAAAATAATTCTTAGCTATTTATTTGTATTATAAAAATATAAATTGCTATTATTAATATAAATTTGTGTAAAATATAAATTAATAAAAATATTATTAATGTATTTATATTTGTGTAAAATATAAATTTTATTTTTAATATTATATAGATTTTTCAATGAATATACACTACTGTAAATAGTTTATCTATCGCAATAGTATTTAAAAAAAATGTTATTTCCAAATTTGTTTACATTGAATGCCTCTAACAAGCATCTTCATACAACTAAACAAAAATTAATGTAATTTTTAGTAAAATAAATAAATAAATGGCTTGCATAATTGCATTTACACGAGGTTTTGTTTGGAATGGCTTTGCATAATTGCAATTTAGTAAAAAAACATGCAACAGTGAGCGAAATCAGATTATTTTGTCATTTTTATTTAGAAACTAGGGTTTTGCCGGCGCTACGTGCCGGTTTTGCTAATATTGTGACTATGATTTTATATTCTAGAACATTTTTAACAGTATTTTCGAAAAAAATATGTAAATGATCATATGGAACTTAATAATTTGATTTTAGTCTTTGCATAGTTACAATGAAAGAAATTTAAGTTTTAATATATGCATGATAATTTGAAAGTATAATAGCTGAATTGTTTATTATTTGATTGAAACTTATTTATTTAAATTATGATTAGACTAATTTATAAATGTGGACTTCATCTTACAATGATTATATTAAATTAGACTTTATACATATATATTTATATGTATATATATTATGTTGTGAAAATATTACTTTTCACATTATATATATATATAGTAAGCATGTCTAAGAACTTAAATTGATAAATCAATGTTAGTTAGATAAACTGTTTTTTTATTCATCTTTTATTTTGTATATCATCTCATTTGGAATCAAATGAACTTTTTTTGTCACGTTTTATATTATCAACTTTATATTTGTTCGGTTCAACTCGGATTACTCTTCAGTTATCCGCTAAAACAGAACCGAACCCGAAACTCAAAGTAAATAAAATCGATCATGTGTTTGGCTAGATCTGTAACTGAACCGATATTCTTATTTCAGATCGGGTTTGGATTTGAGATTTATGCCCACACCTAGTTTGTATATTTGGAGTGATGGGGAGGTGTTATAATATTTTGATGCTTTGGATTCTGCTATGTTGATTTCAATGAATTATATTTTGTGGGCAGTGCTTATGATGATAATTTCAAATAATCATAGGTGTCATATTACCGCCAATTTCTTCTCGCTCTGGATTTGTCAAAAATTAAGAAGTTGTGACTATATCAATGTATATTGATCGTAAAGATACATTCGAAGTTGGTATGATGTATTTTTAATCCTAAATCTTAATAATAAGAATTTGAAAAATTGATATTTATTGTTGTTGAATAATTCTTTTGGATGATTTAATTATGTGGCAATCTTTATTTGTTAAGAGCATTATTTAATATTTTTATTGTGTTATATAGTAATAGGTGATAGGTTTATATATTTTGTGTTTGTGTTTTTTTCAATAATATGTTTTGTGTATATAATAATAAAGTTTTTGATGTAAAGCATATTGAATTTCAATAACTTTGCATTTGTTGTTTTAAAATTAACAGTTTAACATTATAAATTGTATTTTATTTTTTTATTTGAATTATTTGAATATTATTCTTTAAGATGTTTTGTCTTCTCTCTTCATAGTTTGACATTGAGCCGTCACCATTTATGCATTTTGTTAACCTTTTCGGTGTGTTTTGCTTCTCACCCTCACCGAAAAATATTCACCTTTGTGTGTTTGTTTTTTCTCAAATTGGTTGGTATTTGTTATAGATTGGGTTTATAAGTTTCATGTTGTGTGGTTGTTACTCATAGCGTTTTCGGTTGTTCTGGTCAATATTGGTTGCTTTTTTTTCTTACTTAGATTTTTGTTGATGTTAGGAAATGCATCTCCTTGGGTTGGGTCAGAGTCTATTCGTCTTTGATGTTGATTTCTTCTTCGTTAGCTTACCGTCGATTATTCCTGTTCGGTTTGGTTTTCAAGATTTGTTTTTTGATCATATGACTTCTATGTTTTCTTTCATAGTTTCAGGATGGTTCTACGGTTTGATGATTTCATTACTGCTTGCGTTCTTAGTGGCTCTATATTTTGCCAAATTTGCGATTCCAGGTTTAGATAGTGTTTTCTTTCGTGTATGCTCTGTAGATTTATAATATTGTGTCTGGTCTCAAGTTTGGGCTTTGGTTTCTTGGTGGTTAACTTTCATTCTCCCTCGTTTAGATTGTATATTTTCTTCCCCTGCTTTTTTTTAGTATAAGTGTGCGAAGTTAGTTTCTCAGAATTTTGGTTTTTTTTATCTAGAGTTTTGTGGTTCTCCGCTGGTATGAGCGTTTTTTATGTGTTTGTGTAGTTTGTGAGGTGCTTCGTACATTTTGGCTGGTGGCTGCGCTTTTGGTGTGTTAAATATTTGTCTTATTGTTTCGTGGTAATTTTTGCTTTCTGTTGAATATTCTTGATATAACACGCTTTCTTGGTTTTTTTGTTGGTCCTTGATTGCATTTCTTTGTATTCGAAAGATGCTTTGTCTCTGAGTTTATCTTTATGAAATCTCATTGTTATGACCAAAACATTTTATGATAAAATGAGCTAAGTTAGTTTTTGTTCTTGATATCGTTTGAGCTCTAAACATTTACTTAGTTAGTGTGTCTTTGAATTTTTTTTCTCAATGATTATAGAGATTTTATATTTCGATTATAAGTTGTGTTCTAGTTTATTTTTCTTAACTTGGTTGATATTTTTTTTGAACGTCTGATTAATTATGCTATTACAATGATGAGAATATTACATAGACGATTCTATAGCCGACAATTATAACATCATATGAGAATTCACGCCTGACTGCACCGCTCCGAGCCGTCCTATGAGATCCATGTTCGATGGTACGCCCTGCACCAAGTTGAAGATCTCTTGTAACCTGTTTCTCCATAATCTGCATAATTATGAATTTTCTGGGGTTTGAACCCCAGACCTCTGGGTGTAGAAGCATTACATGAACCCTTAGTCAAACCACTGGACCAAGAGGGCTTCCACAACTTGGTTGATATTAAGATAAATATTTAATTTGTAGATGAAATAATAGAAAATAGTAACAACTAATAAAATAGTAAAGTTTATGTTATTTTTAGTTGTGAATAAATTAAAAATTAAAAAAATAATTATATCATTTTATTCATTTTGTATTTTGTAATTAATAAAATAGATTATCAAACATAAAAAGATGATGATTATTGTAAAAATGGTTAGATAATGATTATTGTAAAAATGGTTAGATAATGGACAATTAAAAAGTAGTAAATCAAATTGTAATAATCTAAAAAAAATGATTTAAAATGTAAAAAAAAATAGAAGAAGAGACACAAGAAGAAAGAAAAGTTTACTTTATATATATAGATTAAATAACATGAAACTAACATCTGCACTCGATATGAGTTTTTTTTTTTCGCGCGTCAGCTGATATGTAAATAATGTAATACTTATGGCTCCTAACGTTTAGTTCCAAACATGCTTTTTCTATCTCAGATCAACAAAGCGAGCATACAAGTTACATACTGTGGATTTTAGAAAGAAATAAGGCTCTGTTAGAAAAGGGGTCAAGATCACACAAGCCATACTTAGAATCTCCCCCAGTACAAGTCATACCACGAAACCCCTCAACTTGATTAGCCATCGCAACTAGATTTAACAAAAAGAGACTATAAGATCCAGTAAAAGGAAACCTAGATACATTCACGACATAGACCAAATAGATGCACAAGACAGAACCATATAAGTCAACAAGATTCATGATTGTAATAATAAAAGAAATTTAAATTAAAAAAGGTTGAAAGAGTAGCAACCGTTGATTAGTCTTCTTTTGTCCCTGAGAGACGACTTCAATCTTCAACTGCTCCTCTTGTTCCTTCTTCGTTCAGGAAGAAAGAGCGCACAGAAGCTAATGAAACCTCCTATGAGTTCAACCAGACGGTGGAGATTCAATCTCCGAACAGCATTCTCCATCATCTTCCTCACCTTTCTTCCTCTGAATCTCAAAACTCAAGGTACTTTCTTCCATCCTCATCTCTCTGTCTCTCTATACAATCTTTTTGTACTGTGAATAGTTTATTTCCTGAAGAAACAGCAGACGTTTTTAGTCCTTCTCAAGATCACTTGTTGATCCAATCCGAAGCTTCTTGGAACCGTCGCAGCTTAGTAGAGACACCACCTCTTCCGGGCAAAGGTCCTGCTGTGGGTGCCTCCCCTCCATCTCCTGATCTAGCATTTGCAGGCTCCACAAATCCACCTCAGGCACCAGAATCTCAAACATCAGCAGGTGGAGATGGAACACCGAGCCCTCCTCCTAGTAGTGTTAGGACAGCACAAACCCCAAACCCACCTACTGTTCCTCCTCAGCTCCTATCTCCACCACCACATCCGCCTCCAAGAACTAAAAAGACTCTTAATCTTGCTATGATCGTGGGAATAATCGTTGGCGTGTTCACAGTCTCAGTAGCATTAATCATCTTCTTTCTTATCCACACCCGAAAAATTCCAATCAAGCCTTGGACCAACAGTGGCCAGCTTCAAGATGCTCTTATCACAGGCAACACACACTCTTCATTCTTCTCTCTTCATAATAAAATTTCCTCTGATGCTATAGTTTTGCACTACCGCAGATGTTCCGAGGATGCAGCTATCAGAGCTGCAAGCAGCATGTGAAGATTTCAGCAACATCATTGGCTCTTTCTCAGACGGTACCATCTATAAAGGGACATTATCTACTGGTGCTGAAATTGCTGTTGTCTCCATCGCCGCTGGCTCTCGTGCAAACTGGTCTACCGATATGGAAACACAGCTGCTACAGAAGGTAACAGAACCTGGTTTATGCTTTGTTTTGAACAGAGTTTGGAAAATGATTCTACTCTGCTTCTACAGATTCGTAAGTTAGCAAAAGTAGACCACAAGAATTTCTTGAATGTGATTGGGTATTGCCATGAGAACGAGCCCTTCCACAGAATGCTTGTTTTCGAATACGCTCCTAATGGATCACTCTCCGAGCATCTTCACTGTAAGTACTCCATCCCAGCAATAACTCTTCTTTTTTAGCTTAACTGAATCCAATCTGTAAACGGTTGAACTGATCTTTAATGGAAGCTCAAGTTACGGAGCACTTGAACTGGCCTACCAGACTCAGAATCGCCATGGGAATAGCTTACTGTCTAGACCACATGCACAGTCTCAACCCACCCATCTTGCACACCAGTTTAGACTCCTCTTGTATCTACTTAACCGAAGACAACGCCGCCAAAGTCTCAGACGTGTCAGTCCTCAGCTTCATCTCTCCCTCCAAGGAATCCTCCTCGAGCAAGAACCTTTTAGAACACTCAACGCTTGATCCCCAAACCAACGTCTTGAACTTTGGCGCCCTTTTGTTTGAAATCATCACCGGGAGGCTCCCAGACCCTGATTCTTTGTTTCTTGAACCCAAGAAGGCGAGAGATCTTGTAGACCCGACTTTGGAAACGTTTGAGGAGGATGTTGCTGAGAGATTGTTGGAAGTGGTTAGGCAGTGTATGAATCCCTACGCAGCTCAACGGCCAACAATGAGAAAGGTTGCGGTGAAGTTGAGAGAGATCACTGGAATAGAAGCTGGTGCAGCACTGCCTAGGCTATCTCGACGGTTGTGGACCGAGATGGAGATCATAACCACAGATGGAAACTAAGGAAAAAGGGAGCCGTCCCCTGTAGATACACAAATGCATTAAAAGATTAAATACTGTATATATATACGAAAAGTTGCATATGCATAGAAACATATGGTAAGATTGATAATTGCAGTTTGTATAAAAGTAGAAAATAAAGAAGAGTAAAACTATCTTTGTGTGGTTGATACCTTAACTAATCAAAGCCAACAATGGTGTTGTCAATGGATGAAGCTTGATCCTTGGATCTGCTGTAGAGATGAAGTGTCTCGGTGTGGTTAGGGTCCAAACAGAGAGCAGCTTCGCAGTCTTGCGCAGCCAATGAAAGCTTTCCCGTGGCCTCATGGAACGCTGCTCTGAGGTGGAGCGTTTGCAGTTCCGGTCTGAAAGCTATGGCCTTAGACAGCTCTTCCACTGCTTCTGCCTCTCTCTGATCATCCATCAGTACTGCCACCACAAAGACACTCGCTACTTTTAACCACTAGAACTCAACAGATTATAAGATGTTAAACAGGCAACGGGAAGAGTTAGCTAGTTACCAGCAGCTCGGTATCTGTAAGGATAGGTTCGCAAAGGGTCAAGCGTTGTGGCCATGTCGAGATCCTCTTTGGCTTTCTCACGTTCACAGTACTCAGACCGTTTCTCGTAAGCTGCTGCTTTGCTAAACGCCTTCTCAATCAGCTTCGTCATCTCCTCGCAGGCTTCTTTACGTTGATTCTTCAGGAAATAAACTCTCGCAAGGCCTTGATGAGCACGAGTGTGTTTGATCTCTAGAGCGTTCTTATATGCAGTTTCAGCTTGATCTAGCATCCCACAATCGATATAGACACTACCAAGGTTGTTCAAAGCCTGAAGAAACATAACAAAAAGAAACAATGAGAAAACAATGAGATCAAGAGAAATTAAAATATTGACAATGCTAACTAACCTGTCCTTTGCGTAGCCCATCCGAAGGACACTTGAGAGCTTCCTCTAGAACCTGAGCAACACAAGAGCTCTCGTCCGGATCAAGATTCTTGTCAGCTAGAACATAAGCTTTGAGGAAAAATGCTTCAAAGGAGCGTTGAATGGAGATTGCCTTCTCAGCTTTAGCAAGAGCTTCGTCCACATAACTCATGTCGTATAAAAGCCAACCTTCGTAAACCAACCTCTCCGCCTCAGAAGCAGCCATGTTCAAAGCCATTCTCAAGCACCTCATCGCAGCTCCTTGACAATTTAATCTATACACAAAGTAGCTCTTTGGTCAACTACTGAAAAATTCATAACCTGAGAAACAATAAAAAAAGAATCTTATATTACCTTAAGAGAAAAAGAGATTGTCTAAACCTCAGAAAGTTTTTGCTGGGATCATTCTGAAGCATCTGATGAACAACACCCAACGAACCAACATCATCCACGGCCGACCATCTACCGTAAAGCTTCACCCAACAATCTACTTCACTGCACTGCGTGGTAAGAGCCTCCACCAGATCATCTCTCATCCTCCCACCAAACACAACATACTTGGGCTCTAAAGACAGCACTGCTCTGATATCTCGCAGACAACTCTCCCGGTCACCAACGGCTAAAAACAACCAAGCCCTCAGTTCAAGAACATCCGGAGTAAGCTTGAACTGAATCACTCTATCAACCTCCTCGAACGCTTCTTTAACCTGCTTCCGTTCGAACTTCATCACAGCTCTGTACTTGTAAGGAAACGTCAGCGTTGGGTCAAGCTCAGTTGCGGTTTCAAGATCTTTCACTTTCTCCGCTTCCCCGACGTTGTAGAGAGACCTCTCCTGGTACATCCATCCATGTGGCTTGTGTTTAGAGATGAGATAGTTCATGAGCTTGTACGCAGAGTACCTCTTCCCTTGTTTGTACTCAGTTCTTGACACCCCAGCCAATGAGTAGACATGCCCTAAGCTTGAAGCTAATCTGAAATGGAACTGAGCCGCCTTGTAATCCTTCCTCTCGAACAGAACACACCCCATCTGATGCAAGGCCACAGCCTTCTGCCAGTTCGTGTGAGCAAACTCACGAGTTCTCTCTAGCAACACCAGCATAACCTCCGTGGTGAGCCTCTCCTCCATCCCTACTTGGCTGAGGAAGTAGTACAACATGAACAAACACTCCGAACCAAGAAAAGCTAATCCTTCTTTCGCCTCAGAGCTACAGAAGAATCTCATCACTCTGTTATTGTGTAGAGACTGAGGAAGCTCTCTAAGAAACACCTGCAAGCAAGCAGACAAGAGAAGCTCCGTACGCTCCTCCAACGCGTACTCCACAAACGTCAAAGCTTTGTCTAAGTCAGTAACAGAAGAAGCCAAGCGAGACTCACAAGCAGACTTGAGCTCGTCGCAACAGAACTTGCTGGCTAAACCAAGAAGCTCAAAGACGGTTTCAACGCGGAACAGATCAACTCTCTTGAGTCTACTGTATATATTCAACGCCACCATCGCTTCAACAGAGACGCCATTCTCCGAGAAATCAACCTCAGAAGCTCTCGATTCCTTAAAAGAACCATACAACATAGCCTCAAAGGGACGCGAGAGCGCAGCTATTCTTGACCTAACACACTTAGCCTTCTCTAAACCAACACAGAAGGAGAAATCACTATCCTCGTCTAGACCAGAGAACTCATCAACAGCTTTAATCTCATCTTCTTCCTCACAACAGTTACAACGCTCGTTGACTAGATTCAAATCACAACCACGACACAAACTACTCTTCGGACATTCAATAGCAAACCCATTACAATCCATAGACTCAACTCCAACAAGCTCGTGTTCCCTTCTCTCGAATCTCAACCAAGCGGATAAAACAACCTTACAAGGGACATCAACAGCGTACCTCCTCGCGTTAAGCAAGCACTTACGCAATAGCTTGGCGTCACCGAGGCTGCAGAGGACAGTGTACTGCTCGAGGTAGAGCATGGAGGTATTCTCTGAGCTGGACTCGATTCTTCTGTAGAGATTCGATAAGGACTCGACCAGGTCGATTGGTTTGAGGTAGGAGTCCAAGGGAGGCTCGAGGAGGTCTGTGGTGGGGAAGCCGTGAGGGAGGAGGGACCGGGAGAACGATTTGGAGGTTGATTTGGGATGATGTCTGAGGAAGTTTAACCGAGGGCTGCTTCCATTGGTGGTGCTTGTGGAAGGAGAGTCTTGTGATGATGAAGTGAAGGCATGGATTTGTGTGCTCTTGAACCTCTCGAATAGCTTTAGATTGCGCATTCTTGAATCAGATTGGAGAAGAGAGGCTGCTACGAAGAGAAGTAGATGGAGAGGAGGGAGGGAGGGAGGGGGAAGCTCTGTACACGATGGAGTGTGTGATTCATTTAAAAAGAAAAAAAGGTCAAAACTTTAATGGAGAGAGAGAGAGAGAGGGAACAAAAATGACATCGTTTCTTTAAAAAGAAAAAGGCATAACAGTTTCGCGAACTTCACTGACTAGTTGTTGTTTCCTTGTTATGGTGGTTTCTAATGGGTGCGTTACGAACCAGACCACTTACCTTTTATAAATCAACACTATTAAACAGCATTAGTTTAAAGAGATTTGTATAAATCTCATAATGAGATGGTTGGTTCGTTTTACTTTATTGATTAGAATACGCCTTTCTTGAATATTCAACGCTATGGTTAATCATGTGATGCCAAATTTGGTTGGTTAGCTAGTTATGTGGTCCTTATCGGTTATCTCCTACATTCGTACGAAATCAATTCAAACCCAGTTTGAATAATCAACGAGACTGATTGGTTAGGTTAGATTAGTTGTGATTTAAATGGCAAGCAAATAAAGTGGTCTTGGTCCCTTGATGATTTAGACTTGTGTACTCAAGTACTTAACCCATATATAACACGATCTACAAAAAGTAATTTTTAATCTTTTTAAATATATCCTTACTTGATCACTGATGCTAATCATTTGTTAATATTGTTTTTACTCAGTAACGTGAATGTGTTTGTCTGTTTTACAAAAGAAAAGTACTTTTTTCATAAATACTTTTTGAAGTTTTATACTTTTAGTCTCTTTTTTGTTTCAAAAAAAATAGTCTATAACATGGATTTGGACCAACAGATCTCATCAAACGAGTAAAAAACATTATAACTAAACAAAGTAGGAGAAACTACAAAATTAATTTTGATGTTATTTGCTCGCACACCTGGAAAACACATGCAATTGTACTTTCAAAAGATATACATGAACAGCAAAATAATTGAAGTATCTTTTTGTGTCAACAGCTAAATAATTGAGGATTAGTTTGGCATTATTCGACAAATATTTATAAAAAACTGGTTTCAGCCACACACACATAATATATTTAGATGAAAATAATATAGAGTTTTGATGAGAATAGTTGTAAATAAAACGAATAATTAACAAGGCAAGGCAAGAAGAGTTGTGTGTGGTCATGTGTCTCGGCAACCCATGTGAGGGGAATCTGAATCACTTTTCTATGCTTTTCAAAAATTATATGCGTATTTGAAAGGTTGATAACGAATCGTGTCATAGCTGAATTATTAATTCTGATTTTCTTTTTCTATAACATTTGCACCAAAAGAAAACAAATCCTGAAAAAGTTGATTTTTCTGACTATGCTAAACAGGTTCGCTTATTTAGCAAAATATAAGCCCAAAATAGGCTCATCATAATGTATCTCAGACATTCTCACGCGATTTGTTACTTAAGTCGGATCGGAATCAGTAATGGTCAAATAAAACAAAGCCCACTATTACATGGGCTCAAGGAAAGCTGGTTGGTTTACAAAAGAATATCGGGATATGATGTTCCGGAGGATGGTGAGATTTTATCCAACTAAACAGATTCATCCGAGTATTCTGAAAAGGAAAAAAATACTACATTACCAGTAAGAAGATAAGTTGCTGCTCTACAACCTCAGTTTCATTGAATCACCAACTTTTATTTCTTCGAAAATTGAACACAGATTAAAAAAAGACGTAAGATACACTGTTTGAACATTGAAGGAAAAAGAATATCAAAGCAACAAACAACTACAAGCGTTACTAAAAAAGAAAAAAATTCAACAACTGCCAAAACCAAACCAATGTAAGTAACCGTATCAAATATGACAAAAGATAAAAAATTAAAAAAAAAATCTTAAGCAATTATTAAAAAAATATATATATGTTTGATGAAAAGTTATCTGTTGGGTCGTTGGAGGGGGATATAAGATTTAGCAGAGAAAAATGGCTGCTGCTACTAAGAGCATCTCCTCCCTTGTCCTTATTGACACTCCTCTTCTTCTTGTTTCTTCTCTCCGATTCCACGATTCCTAACTCTTCGAATCGCGCCTACTACTACCCTAAGACCAACAACCTCCCCTCTCCGCAGGTCTCCTCATAGGAGTCTACCGTCTACACTCGCCGTCATGTTTCCGGACAATTCGGTACTATCAGACGTCTGCGCGTCAGGGATCACCAGCGTCGTGGCGGTCTCTTGCCTCGGTTTCTGGGGAGAGATTGGCAAGCGCGGCATCTTTGATCAGGTTCCACCAATCTTTGATCAGTCTTTGATTTCTTTGAATCTCTTAAAAAAAGATTTTGGAATTTAGCTCGAATTGTACTGTTCCTGGTAGAAGCCTGAGTTGTTTGTCTTTGTTGCTTTATCGAGTAATGTCATTTAATGGCCAGAAAAAAAAAAACAAATTATAATGTGAAAGGCTACGCATTTGGGTAGAATAATTGCAGTGAAGATAAAAAGTAACTAAACCCTAAATCTGGTAACTTAGTGTGGAAAAGCTTATCTTACTGCTCAGAAAACCAAATTGCGGTTGATATTTTTCGAAATCCGTGCGTATAATCACAACATTATAACTTTAGAAAATTTAACCATGTTCATGTAATTTTCTTAGGTTTAATTGTTGTTTGCTACACTTTGAAGCGATTATATTTTGATATAAACATGTGTGGATTTGGCTACTGGAGGTATATACAAGAGCCATAATTAGCCATAGTTCACTTCTTGTGGTAGAGTAGTACTACCAGAGTTTTTATGGCTCTCTTGAGTGTGGAATTGTTTTAACATAGCATATGTGAGACTAACCTATTTAAAATAATTGGTGCATTCTTTGTTTTTTTTTTCCAGAAACTAATCAGAAAGCTTGTGCACATAAATATTGGTCTTGTTTTTATGCTTTGCTGGCCACTCTTCAGGTACTTTATTATTATGGATTAAAGTGTTTTGAGTCCTAACCAGCTTGTCTTTTCTACTTTACTAGTATGTAACTTCATTACCAATTATTTCAGTGCTGGACCCCAGGGAGCACTTTTCGCTTCTCTTGTACCTGGACTCAATATAGTAAGGATGCTCCTCCTGGGACTTGGAGTCTACCAAGACGAAGGGACCATCAAGTCTATGAGCAGGCACGGTGATCGCAGGTATAACTCATTTTTTTTCTTCTAAATTACCTCTCACATATTATGAGTCGCTCTCTTAGTCATTTTGGTTCCTCTGTGTAATATCATCACACTCGTTGTCACTTCACAAAGTGTCTGTAGTTTGCTTTCTTCATCAGGGAACTACTTAAAGGACCGCTTTATTACGCGCTCTCAATCACATCCGCTTGTTTCTTCTACTGGAAAACATCCCCTATCTCTATCGCAGTGATATGCAACCTCTGCGCTGGAGATGGTACTTACGCTTACCTTTTGGTTTTGATTCATTAATATTCAGCAAATTTTTGTATTCGGTAATGAATCTTATACACTCATGTTTCCTCACATCATGTTAAAAAAGGTATGGCTGACATTGTTGGGAGGCGGCTCGGAACGGAGAAGCTCCCTTACAACAGAAACAAATCAGTAGCTGGTAGCATTGGGATGGCACTCGCAGGGTTCTTAGCATCTGTTGGTTATATGTACTACTTTGCTTCATTTGGCTACATGGAGAGTACCGGGTGGGATATAATTCTTCGCTTCCTAATCATCTCTATAGCATCGGCTCTTGTAGAATCACTCCCCATAAGCACCGAAATAGACGACAATCTCACCATTCCCTTAACATCTGCCTTGGTCGGTACTCTACTCTTCTAGTACAGAGTCGTAGAGCTTCATTGCCTCTCTATGTAGAAACTACATTCTTAGTTGCTATGTTTTGTATATGTACTTTTTAGGGAAAAGACACCATACAATGTTGTAATGTAGTGAAGAGATATAGTGACTACTAACATACGCTTCTACAAACAATTGTTACTAGAAACTCAGTACAAGCTTGTTTGTTACTTCTTTGGCCCTGTGGCTATTTCGAAATCGATTCTATGCTTGCTACAACAGGTGATGATGGCTTGACTCTTCCGTTCCATGAAGCATCTTCTTCAGACAGGTCGGAGTGGTGAGTGTAACGGCGCTTCAGACAAGGAAGCAAGACGAGGAACAAGAGGAAAACAGCGAAGCTTACCACAAGACCCATCATCAAAATCTCACCATGCATCGCGTAGTGTTTGTCTTTTGTGAAGAGAACTCGCTCACCGTCCTCAGGGCTCAAGGCCTCCACCGTTGAAGCTACCATTCCAGGTTATCTCCAAGATATTCTCACCTCCTTTTGCTCGTGGTCTTTAAAACCTTTCTTGTATGTATGGGAGTTCTGTTTTCCTCTCTGATATAAACATTCAACCAATGTTTAACCAAAATGTCACCACAGAAGAAGATAACAAAGTTTTAATATAATATTCATGAAGATAATTAGAAGATGGGTTTTTGAATAAAAGATTTGGTGTAGATAGTGACGTTCGTGATTGGCGTTACGTCGTTTTACTTTGAAAATCCTTGTCGTCTGGTTCCTATCACTATGCTCTGTGACCTTCCCGGAAACTTCCTCAAGACTCAATAGACTCCCGTGTCTTACATTCTTTGCTTCTTCTTCTGCTACATTTCTTCATATAAAAACGATATTTTAATTACTACTCCCTCTGTTCTATAATATAAGATTTTTAGCTTGAATGCACAAGAATTAAAAAAACTTATTTTTTAGAAAACAATATTATTAAATAATCTAAATTAAATATAAAATAACCAATCACAAATAAAGTAGTATAATACTATTGGTTAATCAACTCCCAATAAAATTAAAGTACCTTAAAAATATCAAAACATCTTATATTTTGAAACATCAAAACATCTCCAAACGGAGGGAGTATTTTATTTGGTCCATTTAAAGTTTTAGCAATTCATGTCTATTGATTGAATGACTCTGAAAGAGATACAATTTGAGTTTGCCCAAAAAAAAAAAGAGATACTATTTGAGAAGAATAAAAATAAATGCAGAATATGTGTGGGCCAAAGCAACAAAAAGAACACTGAACAAGCATATCGAGAGTTGAATGGGCCTTAATATGGGAGTTTTATATATAATTCCAGCCCAAAAGTAAGTAGCTGACGTTCATACTTCATAATGTATTTCGCCATGTTTACAGCCTTTTGTATCTCAATCTACGGACTGAAAAGAATGTACTCGTAATTACTAGGGATATAACTCTGCGCAAGCGCAGAATCGTGAATATCTAAAAGAATTTTCGATTTGTGTTCATGAATTTGACATCTAGCAACATTTTTTTTCAAAAATATGTCAGACATAGACCATATATCTACTGAGATTCAACATCTGATACGCTGACTAATTGACATCCTTATTAGTTATCCAGTAAATTCGCAAGCTGTGTAAATATATAAAAAAAATAATCTATCCCAATTTAGAAACCCCACACAATAGTAAAATTCTTTATTAAACATGGATCAATAATATATATACCCAGAAAAAAAGTCTAGGCGGAATTTTTTAACAGAAATAAAATATGAATCTCCATGAGCTCCTCTCAGATCATGCGAACTCTCTCGGTCCGTCCAAAAAGTTGTATTTATTTTTCATTGGTTTTTCCTATAGTCATCAGTTGTGTAGACAATTTTGTTCGCCTCCTCCTTGAAACTATCAGTGTGTTCAAATTCAAATTTGAAGCATGAGAAATTAGTGATTCCCTCTATGACGTACAGGTCTCAGCGGACAACTTCATAAAGTATTACAAAGAACATATAAAAGTAATACTAATCAAGTTTTCAGTAGGACAATGAAATTATATCAATTTAATGAGTTTCAATGATATGTGACACTGAATAGAGCGGTTTAGAGTGTAATGGTTGATCATTGGAAGTGAGAGTTAAGTGACAAAATGGTAGAACCCTAGGCTATATTCAGAGACTGTGCAAAAGAATGGACGATTAGGGAGCTTTTTGGGTATGTCTGACGCATCAACTTCACCTTTTAAAGGTTATGTAGAAATTGAGTGTCATATGCCGCAAGTTAATTTAAGAGGACCCAACAATCATTATTTCATTACATAATCACGTTCGAAAACTCATTGCCGAGGGCCGTAAAATCACCAGAAAAACGTAATTCGGACACCAACGATGACGATTTAAACTGTCTCAGTCAAAAAAGAGAAATTCTTAAAAACTTAATTTTCACAATTTCATCCTATAATCGAGTAGTATATTTTAAGATTTCATGAAGTTTTCATAAAAATGACAAAAAACGAAAAAACTGATGTATAACTCTTGAGTTGTCAGAACCAATATTGTAGAAAGTCAAAAGTCTAAAGAGTAAAACGACATGTAAAAATCATAATTGTCTTTCATTAAATTTAATCATAAAAAAAATGCAAAACACACATGTTCTCTATTCTAACTCGGGTTGTGAATTTCTTTAATGATACATAAACCACTACACTAAATGATATTTAGTGATATTCATATAAATATATACTATGTTAAAACAAAAATATAAAGATGAGTCCCACAAACATTTATTAAAATTTGATGTATACGTCCTAAGAAAAAAGAAAAGTGTCTCATTATATATATATATATTGTTTTCACGTGGGAGAGAGAGACGACGTAAATGATTAATATATAGTTTTATACACAAAAGGTCGATTAGAGTATATGATGGGCGAACTATATGAAGTTTTAACAGTTTCAAATTTCTTATGATTAGAAAATTATATATTGTTTCTAAAGATGAATTATAAAGATTTGTTTCTAAAGTCTCTGCGCGGATAATGTATTTATATGTTAATTTTGGTCGATCAATAGATCAAAAAAATAATTGCTCTATATTTTTTATAATTTTTTATGTTTTTAAAACAGTTTAATGAATTTAAAATTAATAAATTAGAAAATGTGTAAAACAATAAACAAAAGTAGATATATTGATATTTTAAAGGTATATATTATTGCTTTTGAATGTGAGATTAGTATTCAATATAATATATGTTTTAATTGGTTTCTGAGTGGATTAATATGATTCATCTTAGGTAAAGTAAGAATAATATTTCATTCTGATTGTTGAAGTGAATAATAATTTTCTGTATTCTTTAAAAAAACAATAGCAGAAACCAAACTTGATAACAAAAATTATTTTACATTCACTTTTATATATGTTACGTTTAGTGATTGTTATCAAAATAATATAAATTTACTTTTATATGCTTTGAAATCGTCTATAATTATTGCTTGTCCATTTCATATGAAGAAATGTACAAAAATACATGTGAGATATTTCGCGAGTAAAACATTTTTTGTAATTTTTCTTTTGTTTATATTTCCGTGTGTACCTCTTGCAAATAAAGTCTATAACGAATTATGTTTTTATATTTAGTTTTATTTTTTGTGGCTAAATTTTTCTATGATGTGTATTTTCCTAATAACATTTGGATGGATCTTTAAAACAAAATAAAAATATTTTGAAATTTAAATAAGTAAACACAATTTTTTTAAAAGATTATCTAATAGGAATGTCTAGGAATGTCTTTCAGACAAAAAATTTGATAGTAAGTTTCTATCATAGCATGTATGAATGTCTTTTGGGTATGTTTTATTAGTAGAATTATTGCGGTTTATTGAGTGATTTGAATGATATGTGAATACAATGTCAGAATGTTTTATTAACCATTTGTAACACTATAATATGCATGATATATCAATGATTTAGTTTCAGATATTTGTAAAATATAGTTAATAATTTATTTTTAAAATTTGATAGCTTTATTGTTTAGTACTCAGGTTCAATTTTTTTTTTGGTAGCAAAATAAACAGACTCAACTTGGTTCAAACTTATTCATGTACATATTGAAATAATATAATTTATGTGTTTATTTATTCTTTATTTTGAGATTTTTCAATCCTCAATTTTTATTTTCTTCTTATTTTTTTGTATATTGATATTAGATATCAGTTTTTATTCATTTTATTTATTAATTTATTACTATTTCATACTTATATAGTAAATATCTGAATATTTTCTGTTTTATTTAATTGAATCATCAAACATTAGTTCCTTATACTGCTTTAACACTAATTTGTTGCTTTTATTTTTTTTATAATTTATCTACATAAGTATAATAGATCTAACAGGTTAGAAATGTGTAAATTTAGAACTGAACATGAGTTTAAAAACAATGACATTATCTTGGCCAAATAAATCAATTTTATTCACCAGTTTTCATCTACAATTTTATTTGAATTGATCACACATGCCAAATAGAAATATGAGATCGCAAACTTATAAAAACAAAGAGAATAATAAAGAAAAACACTCTCTTTTAATCATTCCCATAAGGCCATAACAGTCTTACAAAAATATATAGAAGACAAAGAAATCAGCCATCTGTTTTTATGCTAGAAACTTCAACCTCTTGGCCCCGTTCTCATCTTTTTTTTTGGCTAAACTGTTAATATTCAAATTAACGAAGGAGTTAGATTTACAAAATCAAAAGCACCACTATGGCAAAAAGAAGATGAAAAAACATAATGGGGCTAGGAAAGGATCTGCGAAAGATCGTTGTCTGATCCAAAGAGACATGAGAGAAGCAAAGTTCTTTCTTTTCTGTTTGGCGGTGATGATGGTCTGAATGTCGCGGTAAACAAATCGGAAAATTTCAGCTTTGGAGAGAGATATCTGGTTATGAACGACGTTGTTGTGTTGCTTCCACAGGTCTAGGCAGAGGTACAGCAAAGAGTAACAATCAATGGAATGTAATTTAAAAGTGATTTATACACAATGGAGCGTAATTTAAAAACGATCAACTATAAATCCTATTTAGTATTTCCTACCATCCTCATCCTCAATTGCATCATTAATCCACGGCACTGACTTGTTATATTCCATCTTCTTTCAAACATCCCTACTAAATATCACAACAATTCAAATAATAAATAACCAATCATTAGAATGTGGAAAAAAAAACAAATTAATATTTTTTTATTGTTGTCACTGATGAAGCAAATTAGGAATACATTTCTTATCTTATCAATGTAATCTAATATTAATTATAGGATCATGTTAATAGTGTATTTGAATTGTTAAACTTCCACATTCACGCCATACTAAAAAAAGAAGACCATGAACAATAATACGATGTAAATAATTTTCCATTTCCTTTATTAAACTTCCACATTAACGAATATTTCGAACTATGTGTTCCTCATAATAAATTCGATGGAGAGTTCTGACTAAATAGTTAAGAAAGCAAGGAGAGGAGAGTTCAGATACTAAACGTAATAGCGTTTGGCTATTTCAAACTCTTTACGAAAATAAAGAAGAATAAAATCTCACCGACTGCAATGTGAAGAGCTTGATTGATAGAAACATATAAATTCAAAGATTTAACAGTTTCTGATTCACACATTGGCGTTGTCACCTTCCGTGAGTTGACCCGTAAGAGCCGCCATTTATGCAAGACGTCGAAGCTATCTTCGAACACAACTACTTCGTATGGAGCAAGTGCGTACACTTTCCATTGTACATGTGTGAAAAAAAAATGAAACAGTGGAATACAGTATCAGAAACTATGAATTTTTCAAAGATCAAAGTAAAACAGAAACCTAATTAAGAAGATCTAAATAGATGAAATACATGATTCTGTTACTGGTACAGACACATATCCAAATTTGAATTGCAGGAGATACGTACCAGAAGATGATGAAGAGCAATCTACAACGAACTTCCAAGCAGCGTTGTTGAATCTTATTGGGTAAGAAATAAATCTCAGATTGATGGGACTGGATCAAAACCTAGTAAAATATCGACGAACTGCAAGCTCTATATAAAGGAAGGTGGAACTAAACTCTGATGAAAAAGTAAACAACAATTCAGATGAGAGCTTGATAGAGAAAAATACTTTTAGAATTTTTGTTGATAGGGAAACAATTGTTATTATAGTTGCTCTGATCAATAGGTTGTTTAAAATGATGGTGGAGGAAATACTGACAACCAAAATAGCAGCAATTCATAAGAAAAATATTCTTGATTAGCAATACCTTACGACAACCAAAATAGTTGTAGGCACATAAACTATATTTAAACTACAGGACTGGAGCTCATCTATCTTTGATTATGGTTTAGGGATATATCCCTAAAAGTATGAATTGACCAAATCAATCTTGAAAATCAAAGAACACAATAAATCCCAGTTTTTTTTTGATAAAATCAGTGGCAAACCTTAAGGGTTCATAGTAAGCATATGTGATGTCCGCTCAAGTTCATGAGATATCGTCATCTTCTGTAGAAATCAAAATAATTTAATTTAACAGGGCGATCGACACAAAAAAATATGATGGGAGAGCATTTAGAAGAACTCACTATGTTGGGTTTATTGACACAAAAACATAATAATCTCTGCAATAACGCAAATAAATTGATCAGAAGCCATCAATTATAATAACTATTAAAAACACATAAGTAAGTTATAAAATTGACATCACCTTGAGACAGAACGTCGGTTCGGATCCAGAAGGACCAGAACCAAGGTCGAGCCTCCCAGAAGTTGATCAGACGAAACCTCAACAAAGCTTCGTGTGGGTCGAGTGAAACATCTCGAGAAAACATAACTTGTTCACCGTGCGCGGAGGAGAAAGCAGTATTCTCCGTTTGGTTTCTGAGTTGCAGAGGAGGCGACGGTTTTCTTGTTAATCTTGCGCACGCTGGAGAGTGAAGAGTTTCCGGTGAGAACCATCGGGATGAGAGTCTAAGAGAAGCTTTTCAATTTTGGTGGAGAAATAAGAGACGAAAAGAAGCTTATAAGTAGAAAAACAGAGAAGAAGGTGAAAGGAATCCATTGAATAAGTTTGGCAAGGATTAATTAGATATGTTAGTGGTGAATTACTCGAAACGGATTTGGAGAGATGAGAAACAGGAGAGATGGGAGTCGAAAGGTACGCTCATGAAATTAGGTCACGATGTCGAAGTGGGAGATGACTGCAGAGACAGGAAGAATATTGGTAGGCTTCATCTTTCAGACTAAAAACGGACCTGCTGGATTATGTTTGACGAAGCCCAAAAACAAAATGGGGCTGAAGTCCAGCAAAGATCATATGTGGACAAAAGCTCAATTTCTATTGGTTGGAATTAATAATCCTAGGTGGATGGCTGAGGGTTGATTATATTCACCTTTTAGTATTAGTTTGATATATATATATATATATATATATATATATACTAGATATTAGCCCGTTGCGTTGCAACGGTTTTTTTTGATATTTTAATTTAATAAAAATATAAAATAATAAACTATTTTATTGTAATTTTATGATTGTTTTTACGTATGTTGTGAAGATTTATTTTATAGTTAAAAACAGTTGTTTCACATAAGTTTAAGTTAATACATGTATTTTATATATCATGGTTCATAGACGAATTGCTATCAAATTTGTACTTAGATTAGAGAAAAACTATACACTTTCTTATAAAAAAAATTGAAAGTCAAATAACGCAAATTGATTCAATTACATATGTAAAAAAAAACTTCTTAAATACATTGTACACAACAACAACAACGCACCAGTCAGGTATCCAAGCTTCACTGATGCAGTGATGCTGGTGTCAAACATACCGCCATTGGTAAAAAGCTAACGATTACATAGTTCAGATTCAGCATTATAATAAAACCAGTCTAATGAGTAAAATCTTTTTTTTTGGCGAACATAAAAAAGATAAAAATCTATTTCACGTTAGTTCTTGGATTTTTCATTATATTGATGACTTATTTTAAGAATAGTAATATGTTGTATTCCATAAATTTTGATTCATATTTTTTGTTTCAATAATAACAATGTTTTAAACAGTATATAAGTTTTTCTTTGTTTTTTAGCAAATACTTCACTTTTAATTATTTTTCAAAAAAATATTAGTTATAGTTAATTAAAACATATAAAACTGTGAACTCTCTCTATATTGTTTAAGACTAATGTTACACAACATCAATCAATATGTATTATTGATAGTCAGTTAAATATCAAATATATTGCTAGATAAAATATCAAATTTGATTAATTTAGCATCGATAGTGTGATTTTAACTTATTTTTCTATATATTATATATTACTGAAAACTTCTTAATATATAATTGTAGAAAACCATTGTCGTTATGTTTTAAAAATCTAGTGCTCTGTAGTTATAGTGATTTTTGATAGTGTGGCCTATAATTGTAAAACATGACTTGACAAATATAGACAACCTCTTTTAAGTTTTGACATTTACTTTTGTTGACATTAAATAGCTAACTCATACATGGAATAGATATTTTCAGTTTGAAATATCATCTTGCATATGTTGGTCTAGGAATAAAAATTCATTTTCGCACATAACTTTCAATTAGAATTTCTGTTTCAATTACCTAGGTCTTCTCTTTGATTTAAATTCTTTAGTAGGTCAACTACAATAATATAACCAATTTTCTTAGTAGCACAGAGAAATCTATTTTTCCACCTAACTTTCGGTTAAGATTTAGGCTTCAATAATTAGTAATCTTTTATATATATATATATGTGTGTAATCTTATATTTGATGTGAATAATTGTAGTTTCTTTTGGGTTTCTGACTTTTTAAAAGGAAAATTAACTATTTAAATAAGAAAGTTGACTATTTATAAATAATTATTTGAAATTATTATTTTACAAATATTTTTTGATTAGCATTTGAAGAAATAAAAACTACTATTAAACAATATTTTACAATTTTCTTCTGTTCAGGATTACAGAGAAGAACAACTACTATCAAATATTTGTTACAATTTTATTTTCTTATTCTAGATTATTTTGGTTTGTGAGTTTTTTTTAAAGGAAATTAACTATTTAAATAAGAAATTTGATTATTTATAAAAATCTATTTGAAATAATTATTCTACAAATATTTCTTTTGATTAGGATTTGAAGAAAGTAAAACTACTATTAAACACTCTTTTACAATTTTCTTCTGTTCAAGATCATAGAGAAGGACAACTACTATCAAATATTTTTTACAATTATATTTTCTTTAGAAATTAAGAAAAATAAAATTATTATTAAGTAAATTATTTGACAAATTTTTTATTTTCAAAATTTAAAATAAAAAGCGAAAAATAGTATTAAACAATTTTAAAATTACTTAAAAAATCCTCTCTTATCAAATACAAATTTTCTTATTAAATTTATATGATAATTTTCCTTTTTAAAAGAATATGGTGATAAACATGATATTATAATTTATTTAATTAACAAATACGAAATTTTCCTTATATTTTTTTCAGATATTTTCCTTATTTACTTTTTGTTGGTAATGAACATGATATTATAACTTATTTAATTAAAATGATGTCAATACAAATAATATGAAAAAAATATTAGAATTATTTAAAATAAATGATTATAATTATAATAAAACCAAAACATATTTGTAAAATTTCAAATATATAGTAATTTTCTTTTTGTATTATAACCAAAATATATATATATATATATGCTAATTTTCGTTTTTCATAATTTATTTTTATTATCTAAATATATATTTTTAATCATTATATATTTAAATACATGTAAAACTATTTGAAAAAAATTACTATCAAATAATATTTTATTTAGGAATTTAAAAACGGAAATATTACTATTAATGATATTTATAGTTACTTTTTAACAAAAAAAGTTTTTGTTTTTATCTTAATATATATGTTTTTAATTATGAGATGGATTAACACATCTCATAATCTTAGATATATAATCGCCATGTGTCGCAATCATGTTAATTAGTAACTTTGAAAATCAAGCTTTATATAATAAGATATGATTTCGTTATCAATATATTAATACATGCTATACTGAAATTACAAACTAATTTCATAGAAAATTTGTAGCAGCATCATCAATCAAACAGTTCCCAACCATGTGTTATGATTGTTGAAGCCTTTTTAGTTAAAGAAAACACAGACTTCTGGACCTTGGCAAAGGCATATCCTGCAAGTTTGCACTATGTCACGGTTTCTCACCCTCAGTGCGTCCAAAGATTCCACATAGCGCTGGACACGACAGACCTGTAAGGAGAAACTCAAAGACATCATTTAACTGTTTGATTTCACAAAAAATATGAGGATGGCAACAGAGATATCTCTGTTAAATAACTTTTTAAGTTCACCTCTCTTTTCCTCTGCACTTTAAGCTCTCCATCGGCTTTAATATCATCTAGTTAAGCATTCCATCATAAGCAACTCTGTCAACACCACAAACTCCTTATCTTCAAGATCCGATTCCTCCTTGAACACTTCTCTCCAATGCAACCACCCACACATCCACTTTTCAATAACCATCAATAGAGTGAGCAATAGTTAATCGAAGCAGCAACCTTTTACCAAAATGGCTTGTAGTTTTAGTGGCACCTCCTTGAAAGCATTGAATGTTACTCAATGGGAACAAAAATTCATTCGATTATTATGTTTGAGCATTTATAGGTTTATTTAGAAGTCTGTATTATTGTACTGTACAAATTCTACAGTTGATTCAAGATAGCATGTAAGAAATATATTCACCTTGTTGGAAAGCATAGACACCTCATCACCGACTCTACCCGTTCTTGACTCTTCTTGGTTTCCCATTGTGTGATCACTATTATCGCTCCACCTTATCTTTTCTAACCGAGAGCAAATAGTTTAGCTTTTGTCTTTGTGAATAATTGGATCCAAGAAATATGAGAGGTTTCAGGGTTATGTCTGAGAAATACAAAAAAAATGATTGAGTAAGCAATCAAAAAAGTAGGGTTTGAAAACAACCTCTCAGCATATTATGATGTTGAAGTCATACTTTGATTGAACACTAAAGTATCACAGGCTTTATATCTTTGTGGCCATTACAAAGTTAACGTTTTTCTTAATTCATCACTCTTTTTCTCTAACTCTTAGTTATTGGTATGTATATGAAAATGACAAGTCTTTTTATAATACTGCAGAGAATGGTGTGTCCTACTGAAAATGAAATGATTTGGAAGATATAAGAAGATGCCGAGAATAATGGCGATTACAAAAGCATAGTTTAAAGTTTGAAACAATATGTAAGCACAGTAGATGCTTTGACGCCAAATATGATGTATGCCTCTGTGATTCTCTACCACGTCGCATTGTCGCTTTCTACGCTTTTTTTTCATTTTATATTTTTCTAAAAAAAAATCCTTAAATTTCTTCATTTTCGCATCGCAGCTATAGATTTTACCTGTAATGATTGAAAACTAAGAATTAAATGCATGAACTTAGTTTTTGCCGTTTTTCTACTTCCACAAGTCAATGTCGTGATTGTAATCATCGGATTCAACCAAAGCTTAATCAAAAATAGATTACCACTTTTGTAATTACATATCTTTCTTCTTCATTTTTTTTTTGCCGCACGTGGCTTTTAAGGCTATTCATTTTTTCTATTTCCAAAGTTGTGCACATGATTTTTTATCTGTTTACTGAAACGAATCTTGCGTCGCCAACGACGGGAACACTTTGCTACCCTCCGATCTACTTCTACTACTCAACATCCTCATCAACGAGCTCGATGCTGATGACGTTGATCTCCTATCACCTCTTGACCCTCCACCGTTGGTCTCCTCATCCGACACTTCAATCCTAACCTCTCCTTCTCCGACGCCGTCACCGTCGCCTATTTTGGCATTATCTTCCATCACAGCAAGAGACAGTGACATTCTCCGATCACCGGCGACGACGTTCTCATCTACTCCGATTGGGAACACTTGCAGTCTGATCTCTGCATCTTCTTCTTCTTCTTCTACTACTATTCCATCAACGTCGTTGTTAATGGCCGGCTTGAGATTTTCTTGATCGGAGACGACGGCAAGAACAGGAGATCGGCAGAGAGGACAAGAAGAGTGAGAAGACAACCACATGTCTATACACTCAACGTGAAACCCATGTCCGCAAAATCTCAACTTTCTCCCGAAATCTCCAGCTTCCCACAAACCAAGACATATCACACACTCCTCCTCTTCCTCTTCTTCGTCTTTTTCGTCGTCTTCGTAAACAAACAGAGGAATCGAAGAAATGACCGAAGGATCCAAACCTTTGTCATCGCTTGTCGGAGCAGCAGAAGCTTCAGCGTCGACGACACCTCTCAGAGGAAGAGGAGGTATGATTCTCGTCGTTGTGACTGTTCTTCTTCGGATTCGTCTTCTCCTCAGCCGGCGTCGAGCGGCGAAGAATTCGTGGTCGGAGTGTGACCAGAAAAAGCGGGCGTAGAAATGGAGAAGCAAGACGAAGAGGACGACTAAGAGGAGGAAGAGGAGAGCAGCTAAGAGGACATTGGAGTTGTATGAAGATAAGATTTTGAGGAGACTGCTTCCCGTAGTCATGTCTTCACTTCTAACTGATCGTGTTTTCTTTATTCTTTGGAGGGTTCATTATATATGAGTGTAAAGTGAAGTCTATAGGGAAAATACAAAACTACATATAAAATGATATTAAAAGAAGAAATATGTATTGAGAACATAAAATAATTTTTTTTATATTAAGTCATTTTATTTTATTTATACACAGATCCCACATAATCAGGATATTTTGTCAAGAATATAATATTTGAATTCTGAAAACTATACAAAAGATTTTAACCCTATTCTCCAACAAATTGCTTTTGCTTTTCTATTTGTCGTCTTTAAATTTCATTGAAGAAAGAAAAAAAAATATTGTACGTAAGTCATATTATATTGATATGTTATATATGGATTACATCTGCATAATCTTGGTTGGAATATTTGATGAAATGTGATGTGTAGAAGTACATGGAAGGATGGCTGTGGGCCTTTTGTCTTTTAGTGTGTTGTGGTTGCAACTAAATAATAGAGTGACGGAGGATGTGTGAGTTTAAAAGATGAGTGGGGTTTATTGTTTTGATTTTTTATTCGTATCTCTATAACTATATTTCATGAATCAATAGCTAAATTCTAAACATAAGATTTCCTATAAGTCTATTTCGTAATTGTGTTTTATAATTTATTCACAAATTTACATTTAGGTTCAACACATCCATTATCATCATTAAGCAGAATACAAAATAGTCTCAATACATCATGAAATCTCACGTTGCGATAACATATCTCCTACGTTGTCATTTAGTCGAAAAAACAACTCATATAATGCATTACGTTATTATTCTACATTTGTTTCATTTTCTTAATCTGAATAAATTTAAGTGACTCGTGATCTTTCTTAAATAGAGATAAACTATACGTAAGGTGAAGAAATAAATAAACCGAGGGCACATGATATACTTATAGAAAATGAGTGATAATGGACGTCACGTGAAAGTTGGCTTAGAAAAGAAGGTAAGTAGGGAGAGATCAAGAGATTTTACGTGAACATAAAGCAAAAGTAGAAGACGAGGAACGCTATGCAACTACTTCTAGTAAACATCTTATCATTTCTCTATTAACCAATCTTATACTATATATTATTGTCCTAAAAGAAAACCATATAATACTATGATATACTCATATACACCTGCGAAATAAAACTTCACTGACCCGTCAACGCAACGTGAGTTTACCCCAAAAAGGAACAAAACCCATAAGTTTTAAAGATATTTTATTTGTTTTCACTTCTCATTTATAGAATTATGCATCCTGATTTTCTGTTTATACACATTTTAAAATTTAAATATGTTTTTCCATTTTAGAATCAGAGTTTTGTTGTTTTGTTTTATGCATCATGTCACATGTAAATGGTATGTGTACATAGTACTTGGGTGAATAATAATTGTTTTGTCAATAGTTGCAAGAAAATGACAACCCATGAAAATGGCAGTCATGAAAATAATAAGAAAGGTATAAATGCAAATAGGTGAGGACTGATGAGGAGGGATTTCCATTATTATTAGAGTCTAAAAACTTTATTGACCAAAAGTCACTCTTCTTGCCATAAAATGAGGGTTGAAGTTGCAGTTGCAAACAGCACCTACTCCTTATTTTCAGCCTTGCCTTTTTCCAACTTCCATGCATTTTTAGCCTTCTTTTTGACCTATTTCTTCTTTGTCATGTTAGTGGTTAGATATAAATAGTTAGCTATAAACATTCAATTTATTGGTTCGGTTCAAAAAATAGATCTTCGGTACATCCTGACTGCAGGTTTTAAAAGTTTGTATTAGTTCATCTCATTTTACGAGGAACTAGAACTTTAAAATTAAACTAGTGATCGATTTTAACTATTTAAGATATCTGCATTTTCGTATATATTTTAAAACAATATAATTTCTAATGAGTTATGAATTATTAGGTTTAATTACACCAAAGGAGCTTGATTCAGTTTATGGTTTAGATTATTATATATTTTTCGGGGTTTTGGATTGATGAATATCACTTGGATTGGATTGGATTGAATTATTTTTCTCACCATACTTTCGCTCTTTCTTACCTCTTGCTATATCATTCATCCACTTACTAGTAGTATATTGTGAAGATTGAAATACATACAGGTGTACGTAGAAAAATGGGACATAAAAGTTGCAATTTGAATATTCAAGGGAGTGAACAGCTCATAATTGGTCTATTAAAACTGGCGTGGACAGAGAAATTTATTGGCAAGGCAAGAGATAGAGAATGGCTTTTCAAACATGGTGCTTTTATTTGTTCATGTGTGGAGCCGTTCGTATTTTGGGTTTAGGGGTCCGTCCATATTAAAATGTTGGACCCTAAATAAATTAATCGTTTGTTTTTTTGCTCTTTTTGGAACACCACAAACATCCCCCTCTTTGCTGCAACAAACCACTTTCTTTGCTTCGCTATATTTACCAAAGATGTTGATATCTGCTTAGTCAGTTTCATTGGGGTTATCTATTTGCAAGTCAAAGTGAATAGTCTATTCTTGGCCATCACTCATCAGTTTAGGATAGTGTATTATGATTTGAAGCAGGTTAAACCAAAATGACTTAGTAAAACGACCACACAAGTCAAAACACACACACAAAAACAGAAATGTCATAAGATGCTCTTCTGACACAGGGCAAAGACTCTATAGACGGAAAAAACAAAGACATGTCAAAGAACTTTTAGAGATGACAAAGGAATCATTAAGGTATGGTAATAAAGTAAATTACCATGGTGCCAACAACCAAAAACTGTGATGTGATCAGGTGCTCACGTCCGTTTTCTACTCTTCTTCCTTCTTTGTTTCTTTTTCTTCCTTTGCAGGGCTTTCTCCTCACTTGTCTTGTCTTCAACAGAGAGATTCTCCAGTAAACCGGCAGCTTCGTCCCCCTCTTTGCTCTCTTTCCCTACTTGCTGGCTTTCAGCTATTTCAGTGAACTTCTCCATAAATGTTTTGCAATCTGTTGATACAATAATACCTAATCTGAGTATCTCAAAACCAACGAAATAGTGCAGATATCACAACACTAAGGAGATTCTTCTACTCTCACATATATATATATATCACCACAGGTCCACAGCTAAGAAAAGAGTACCAGCATGAATCTTACATATTATGCAAACAAAAAACGATTATAGTAGCAGCCTAACATCTGACGTATTACATAACTAGCATGGAGCTGATCTCATAAGCCTAATCAAGAGTTGAAACACTTCACAAGTAATAATCAAAATGATACGTCTCCTTTAAACTAAAACACAAGGCAACATTCCAGATAGTACCACTACAAAAGCCCTTGTGTAGGAACTTGCCAGTCACACAATTCACAAATAAAGTAGTGACTTCAATCTGCACTAACAGATGACTACTTGAACATATAGGTCTCTGATCATAGAACACGATGGTGTGATGGCTGCTTCATTCAAAAACGTAATGATACAAAATTCAAGATTCTACAAGTACACACTTACTCTCAATAGACGCGAACCTAATGCAGAAGAGTTCATCCTTCAACTCGCCATCGGAAAAATCAGCAGCGTGCCATAAACACGACTTTTCATTCCCCCTATGTTCCTGAACACTCATCCCACACGAAACTGCAGAGAGAATACTTAAGTTTTGGAGCTCGAAACAACTAGATCATCAGCGATACAGCATCAGCCTTAGCGATAGCGAAACTCACTGAGGTGGTTGGCGCAGATCTTTAGGGTTTTAGATTGTCTCATAACTAGACGAACCTTGCCACTCTCCTTGTGCTTCAACAACTTCACTGTTCCAACTTCACTGTGCGTGTGCTCTGCAACTTGGGAGAGAAGAAGTTTCGAAGACCAGCTTAGGCTTTAGATTATCTGATGAGTTAGTAGGACTTAGCTTCAATCATTTCAGCCCATGAACAGCCCATTAGTTAAACAATGTTTTACTAACGACAGTCATGCAAAATACCTATGCAATTCAGTGACCTTTTTTGTCACTTCAGTAAACTTGTTTCTATTATAACGCATTAGTATAATCAGTACTCGTGACAAAAAAAAAAGTATAATCAGTACATACAGGGTCGATAAAAACTAGTGGTTACTGTCTATGAACAAACAATTTGAAGATAGGAACAAAATTCCATAAGATTCCAACATATTTGATTTAGTTTTCTTTAATATCCTCCTAGTGATTTATATATAGCATTTTATAAATTAGTCATGCATTGTATTTTTAAATGTAGAAGAAACATGCGTTATGTAATCAGCATTTCTAACTAACACTACATAAACAAAAAGAAAATTGAAATAGGCTACTGACTTCTACAATACTGAAATCAATGTGAAGGATTGAAGTTTTGAAATGATTATTAATGTTGGACACAAGTGTCAACGCTATTAGAGTGTGCTCTAGAAGGAGGCATTGACTAAATTAAATAAGAGTTACGACCAATAGATAGTAGATGAGTGTGTTGCATGGTTGGAGTAAAGAAATGTGATAATGCATACTTTACGTATGTGGATGAAGCTCGACATGAGGTCATACATATACTATACATGTGAAGAAGACCTCGTGGGTAAGGAATGCCACAACCTAAACTCAAACCATAAACCTTATCTTATGTCCTTTATCATGTCTCCTGACTAGTTATCCACAAAGCTAATATAAAAGACGTTAAATTAATATATATCCTCTCTAGAGAACTAAAACTGGTCATGATTGTATGGCTTAAGATTAGATGATATTCATGAATTATCTCAATCTTTGAGACACATGTTACTTTATCTTTATTGCCACTTGTCATGGTTTCTTTTTTACTATAACTTGAAGATTTTGGCTTCTTTTTAATACCGCCCATAGATGTGTATGTATTAATGTTGGTACTATATCATAACTTGGATCAAAACTCTTTTTGTGCGGCCGTGCAGATTAAAGAGAACAAAAATTGCCAACATAAACTATTTTATTTATGAACATCTGGGCACAACACATGTACAATAATATACTACATGAGACTATGATCTCTAGCTCGGGTACGGCCAAATCCGCGTTTTGAAGCACACCACAACCGTAACATTGCGGCGGTGCATTCACGTCCGTACGTTTAACTTTCACATATTTACAATATTGCCACCACAGATATCTACCGTTGATTGGACAAAGTGTCATCTTCACTTTTACTATTTGCCACGTCGGATGAGAACTATACGATGAGCTTGTCTGATTCCTCACCGTTACGAGTTCCGTACACGAAGAATCAGGAACAAGCTGAGGTGTCTCCGAATCTCTAACCACCAACCAACCATCAGATTCCCAGATTACCCCTCTGTTCGAAGCCAAAGTACCGATCCTCTCCCAGGCGAAACTCGACTCGGGCACTGACTCACTCACCACTGTTTCTTCTTCCTCGAACACCGAGTCGACCCAGTCGAATACATGCCGCGGAGATTCCGACATACCAGAGCACAAGAGGAAAGGATGTTGCAACAGCTGATCGCAGCTCCACCGCTTACTCGGATCTCTCCTCAGACATTTCTCGAGAAAGTTCCGGCCCGTTTCCGATAACCTCGCCGGAAATTTCGGTAACTCGTCGGAGAATCCGATCGTTCTCAGAGTCTCAGCTCCGTCGTCAATCCACGGCGGTTTTCCGGTTAACATCTCGATGATCGTACAGCCTAGAGACCAGACGTCGCTCTCGGGGCCTTGACATTCGCCGCGAACGACCTCCGGCGCCATCCACAGTGGACTGCCACGTGGCTGCATATGAGCTTCACACCCGGTTCGGTTTTCAGTGTGAATTTCTAAACCGGAGCCGAAATCGGCTAGCTTAGCAGAACCCGGTTCTTCTCCAAGTAGGACGTTTCTCGCCTTCACATCGCAGTGGACGAAGCCGCACGTGTGGACGTCCTTCAAAGCAGAGACCAAGCACCACGTGAACCGTCGGATCATATCTTCCTCAAGGTTTTGAGCAACTATATCAGCGAGAGTTCCACGTGGCATGTACTCGAGATGAAGGTTCCGGAAGGACTCAGTTCCTTCTCGGGTCACGTCATCACCGAGGAATCTCACGATGTGCGGCGACGAAACAGAACGGAGGATACAGATTTCGTTTTCCAACGAGTCGAGCTGACGTGGGATACAAGTGGCGAGACCAACTGATTTAACGGCGAAAATATGATCGCCGTTGGATTTGTTAACGGCGACGTTAACGGTGCCGAAACAGCCTCTGCCTATGACCTTGCCTCTAAGCCACCAAGAGGAAGAAGTAGAAGAAGTAGAGATTTTGGAAGTTTTAAAGTCGATTACCATGAGTGTTGTGATGTTTATTTTATTTGTGGTATCTTTGGTATGACAAAACTGCAAGTGTGTGTGTTTTATATATGCATGGAGGACTTTGAGTCTGACTTGGATTATTTACAAATGGATATACACTGCTTTGAAATTACGCTGACCTCTTTCTACATTGACATTAAAGTGTCGGTTTATACATAAACATTGTACCTTGTGTTTGAAAGTACAGAACATATTATTTAAGAAGGTACCACCGGTAATAGGATTTGGAAACGTGTTACACATTCAAATATAAATTCCAGAATGCAATAATGTAAGGAGTAAATCTTTAAAAAATTGAATTGATGTATCCACTTGTAACCTCCTCGTCAAAGGACCGTTGCTATGATCATCACATGTGGTACTTACAAAGACACGTAGTAATTGTCGATAACGTTCAAAAGATGTATAGATTAAATTTTGATCAGTCGAATTATAATTTTTGGCAGACACTGATAGAAAAGACACACGTTTGTATGAAATGAAACCCATTGAAATGTGATAGCGAGATGACATTGTTTCAACGACTCATGCACCCAACAACAAAATCTTGATACAAGTGCATACTCTTTTTGGCTCATAAGATATTCCTAAAATACATATACGCAAAAAAACAGGTGTATGAACTGAAATCATTGAGATGTGAGAACGAACAAAACATGGATTCACCAACTAGTGCACACAACACGCTTGCTCGGTCGACCATGCCAGTCACATATCCAACAACTCAAGCCTTTAGAAGTCCATTATACTTGATAAGCAAACAAGTTTAATTTGACAATGGATAGAGTGGGTGTAATAGAAGGTTACTTGAATCAAATGACAACGCAAGCAATAATTGAAGTTTATCTTATAATCCATTTGTTTGTTTTACCCTTTTGTATAATTTATCACAAGGCTATCAGTATATTTCAACTTCCAATTTAAAAGTAATCGCACAAAGAGGTGGAGGTTATCCAAACGTATGTCAAAACCAAAAATTGCTGAAGATGAGAGGCTGCGTGTCAACAGTCAAATCCAACAATAACAAACCTTTTTTTTTAAATAACAAACTCATTTTTTAACACTGGAGGATAATTATATTAAACCAGCAATATAAAACAGAGAGGGATACATATCTGATACATTGCCCTTAGAAGGGAAGCAGACTAACACAAACGTAATAAATAAACGAAGATTATGCGGTAGAAATTTAAAACAGAAGATTAAAGCTACCAACGAAAGCATACATGAAGAAAAGCTCCTAAGCAACAACACACCAACACTCCAATCGGGTCTTTCAAGAAGAGACAACGAAACCGGAACCTCCAACAACAACAAACTCAAACTAACAAATTCTACACGATATTATAATCATTTCTACTTTACTAAGCAATTGACTATTGATTAAAGTCATTAACCAAACCCACCGTCAACAAGTAATAGACCAAACTGATATAAACATGTTGAGTGTCAGATTACAAATCAATCATCAAAAGGATTAAAATCCTCAGACAGGGATAACTGTTTTTTTGATATTTGCTCTCATCATCCACAACAAAATTTTCATTTAAATCCTTCTAAAATTTCTATATAAAAGAAACATAGGGCGTTAAATAAATAAATTAAAGTAACAAGAACTCAGTCCCTTAGATGTTCATAATGAAATGCGATCATTACCGCAATCATTACAGGTCTGTAAATTGACTCATCACTGTTCTTCCGACATTACAAAACAGAGAAACACAGACAAGAAATGTAGTCACTCAAGTTATGCTCCCAAATCGGTATCAAAACTAGAATTAAAAGTATGATGCTTTTAATTGGTTAGGGAGGATATAAGAATAACGAGAGCAGCACCGATTTATATTGCTTCAAGGGAACGAATCATATGGGAACGGACAAATCCTCATCGACTATCTGATGAAGCACAATCCAAACTCTAAACTAAAGCAATTAACAACAAAATCAAACTTCACAAAGAACTCAGTCCCTTAGATGTTCATAATGAAGTGCGATCATAACCGCTATCATTACAGGTCTGTAAATTGACTCATCACTGTTCTTCCCCAACAATGTATATATCAAATAAACAACCAGATGTAACCTAAAAACTATATGTAGTTGCTCAAGTTATTCTCACTAATCAGCGGTATCAAACTAGAATTAACAAGATGATGCTTGAAGGATTAGGAAGAATATATTGAAAAACAAAAGGCAACACGATTGGTATTGCTTCAAGGGAACGAATCGTATGGGAACGGACAAAATCCGCATAGACTATCTGATGAAGCCAAATCTAGAGAAAACAAGACGAGAGTATCACATCTTCTAACAAAGAGAAAGCCTAGAACATGAGAGTAGTGAAGTTTCGATTGCTGCTGCTAAAACCCTAGGAGATATCGAGTAGTGAATAGAGAGTGAGAATCGGTTCCATTTATAAAGAGGGGTTTTGGCGGGATCGACGGTGGAGATGCGAGTCCTGGGGAAGTTGGTGAACGGTTGAGGATGTGTCGTTGGAAAACCCTAAAAGGCTTTCAGCAGGCCTGTTTGACTGTATTTTATTCTGTGAAGCCCACCAAGCTGTTATTGTTTTTTTTATATTTTTGTTATTATATGTTTTGAACTCGTCAAAAAATTTGGACTTTTTCTTGACGTCTTTCCTATATATAGCTGTAAATCTTAAATTTTTAACTTGCAAATCCATTTAAAAAACAATGGATGTAATACCTAAAATTAATGTTATAATTAATTTTGTCGGTGAATGTAACCAAGTTGATAACTACATTAAATTTTTGTGTTTTTTTTTCTTTCTGTTTACTAATTTGTTGGTAACATTTTCTTTATGGCAAAGCTAACTAAACCGCCAATATAACAAACAGAATGATAAACAACTGTCGATACGGCTAATAAAATAGCCAACAACTTTGCTTCTACTGAAAAAAAAATTTGCTTCTATTGCATGTAATAAAATTATAAAATCATTCGAATGAAAATTCTGCCTCAAAAGTTTCTACAATTGAATGCATCCGTATTGGGATTCCCCTCGAATGCGTTAGAAAAGTTCCTACCCAAATAAATTGATACAACAACTGATATAATAAAAAGGCTAATAGAAGAGAATCGTATATAACAACTGATTCCATGTATCAGGGAGACCAGGCAGGCACCAGTGGCTACAATCTGACTGGCCTGGCTTGGCCAGCTGTGAACCGCCGCTAACAAGACCGCTGTAGACAGAAGGGTGTCCGTCTTTTCTGAGGGAAGAGAGGAGCGTTATGTCTAGAAGAAATGCAGGATTGTGCATCCCGTGAAGCACTTCAACAATCACTGATCTTAGCTGATCTGTGTAGGGACTCACTGGATAAGCCGCTCCTGTGATCGGATCTGTCTCTCCGTAGCAGTTCTTGGATCCTGAAGAGGATGATGCTGCCCAGTCACTCGGACTGATCAAACCACAAAAACACATATACAAGTGAGGAAATTCTCTTCAGAAACTGATTGTGTTTGACAAACTAGTGAAGAGGTGGAGAGAGAGGGTGTGTTACTTGTCATGCGTTGGAGAAATGGAGAGGAAGAAGACTTGTGTTCTGGATCTATCCACATGTGTTTCGACCCAATAAGCCCAAGTACGAAGAGCTTTCTCCATTGCAACGAAACGGTCCATGTCTTGGTAATAAGAATTGCCTGATTGAATCAAGTCCCATCTGTGTGTTTCACATCACAATCCATATGGTATTAAGACAACATTTTTCACATTCCAAAACAATCAAAATCACTGGTGTTGATAACTAACCCTTGCTGAGACCCGGTGTGACTCCACCAGTGACCAGTGTTGAATATGAGAAGATCAGCATCATGCCAAGCGTTGGCATTGCCAGAGATCTCCTCAAGTTTCAACACTCGCTTCCCTTGAACAGAGTCTATGTCCACCAAGAAGGGAGCTTTATAAAACGACATAGTTATCCCATAGTCCTACATCCAAAAAAAAACAGCTTCTTACAGAACTCCATTTCCTCGAGTAAATGCGAAAGAGAGAGAAGGAGAAGAAGAAAGTGTGTACCAAGAATCTGAAGGTGGAGAGAGGGAGACCTCTGGTCATCTGAGTACGAGTGGAAGGTGCAGATGACATAATGAGACAGATCAACGACTCCCACTGATTCTTCCCCAACGAATCACCCGCAAACATTATGCTCTTCCCCTTCATCCTCACCAGAAACTCAGCACCATTGAACCTAAATCAATCCCAAACGATCAGAAAAAAAAATCTTAAAAGAGACCAACTTTATCAAATGGGTTCGCAAAAAACTCAGATTCCAGATGAAATCGAACTAAAAGGAGGAAACTTTAGAGAAACCCAAGAAGTTAAACATACGAGGGCAAGTTGCAATTCTGGGGTTGCCATCGATACTTGAGGTAGTTGGAGTCAGGACGTCCGTACATCAGACAATCGAACTCACTCTCCACGACGGCGGGACAATCCGCCGGTTTGTAGAGAGGATACGAGTCGTCGTGGACCCACGTGCCCATGAAGAGAGAGCACGTGCTTCTGTTCCCTTGGAAAGAAGACGGTCTGCTCGAGCTGTATTGGTTGCTGCTACTGCTGCTGCCTCCATGGCGTTTCTTTAAGCTTAGTATGATGGCTGAAGAAGATGGCTGTTGTTGAAGGAGTAGTGGAAGAAGAAAGAAAATGGCGGAGAGTGAGATGTGGAGTAGAAGAACATTCATCTTTTTTTTTGCTTTAACGGAAACAATGGAGATTTCGGGACGAGAACAGCCAAGTAAAGGCTGTAAAATAATAATTGAGGAGAGAAAATGAAATATCTCTTAAGAAAGCGTTTTTGGATTCATTTATCTCTGTGCAAATGGGTATGGCCGTCTGGGTGCTCTCTCACGTGGGTCCTCTTGCTTCTGTTAATATTTAACAAGTTTTCAAATTTCTTATTATTATTCGGTGAATAAATTTAAATATTCAAATATAAGCTTTGAAAGATGTCAAAATATTTCTATAAAGTTTTTTTAGGGCTGGAGGATTACCATTCCTAACTTTTTCATTCTTTTTTAATCTTTAGGATTTTTATATTTTCTAAAATGATAATAAATTTTAAATTTCTGTTAGTAGAAAATGGTGAAAAGGTATACGGTTTTAAAAGTTTTTCTATGGGTAAAATTACAGTTTCAAAAGTTCTTCTTTGGAGTATATTAAGACGTTTAAATTTTCTATTTTGGGGATTGAAGGTTTGAACAGATATCTTTTGTTCTGCATGTTCACAACTGACTATAGATTTATACAACGCATCTATCGATAACTTGATTGCATTCAATTTTATATATATTCATTAATTTTAATATGTTATCAAAAAGGCAAATAATACTTTGCTTCCTCTTTCCAACTTCATACAACAAAAAACAATGGGGACAAGACGTTGTAGCCCAATGGTTAGGACGGGTCCCCGCCTGCACCCAGGTAGGGGGTTCGATCCACGCCGGAGGGAACTACCTTGCAACGCTCTTGTCACCCACACGGATATGGGCCATGCTTTCGGCCCATTTGAAAAACTGGGAGGGGCGTCTATCCGTGGGCATTCCTTCCCCTTGGGGATTAGTCTGGGCCTTCTGGGCCTGGGATACCCCCAGGTTAAACAAAAAAAAAAAACAAAAAACAATGGGAAGAACATATCAAGGTGTCAGACGAGAGGTAAGCATTTGTTCCTTTTCCTTGTTTCCTTTTATTTTATTTACATTTTCCAGATTTTGTTTCAGGCCCAAGCACCCCATCACCAATCTTCAAATCTCAACCTTTTTTGTTTGAAGCTTCTGGATATAACTCGTGGAAACAAAGTATCTAACGATGTTCTCTTGAGAGGTTTCATATACCCTTGTTCATGTTAGCCTCCTACATTTTAACCTTCTTCGTGTGTAACACTTTAGGATTCGGTTCTCTTTCACCAACCTTTCTTCATGTGTTTTTATTTCCCTGAATAAACGACAAAACATGTAGATTTAAAAAAAATATATTTGTTTGAAACTAAGAAAAACTAATAAGATTCACAACCAGCCTAATCTATCATATTTGGATCTCTTGAACCTTGTTTCCTCAGTTTCTATCTGTAATCTTATAAATTATGGATCTTACTCTATATACAGTTATATCACAAAGTCATATCACAAAGTCATGTAAAACATCAAAGTCACAGCAATATATACCATCTTTTTTAACCTCTAGAGTCCTATATTGCAAGTCTTTTATCTTGGTTAATTCTCAGGACCAATGTAATTCGTATTTTTTCTCGTTATTGGCGTTTTTGGATAAGTTAATGAGAGGAGTGAAGGTTTGAACAACATACTCTGGCGGATTTTTAGTAGAGCTAGACTCCTCGAGATGCTTTTCTGCCTGGTGAACTTCTGATATATCATCAGATGCAGAACTGACTTCAATCCTAATGTACTGTTCTGCCTCATGTACTTTTGATCTGTCATCATATGCAGAACTGTCTTCAATATTGATGATGTCACCGTTTGTTTCACCAAGAGACACTGCATAATAGTGAAGATTTAAATTTTAAAAATCTTATTTAAGATGGTTAACCGTTTAGATTCTGTAACATAGTAAACTTGTGGATTTACCTGTACTTGGAATTGGATCTGCCACACTGCTCTTGATCAATACCTTTTGGCACAATATTGTTCGTCCAAATTCCAAGAAGGTAAACTGCAGAAAGTCTTTCTTTTCGGGGATTGTCACTTTTGAAAACCCAAATGAGTTAGTCCATGTGTCCAGTACGCACGGAACTGCAGGCATGACCAGTCTCTCAACTCCCAAGTCAATGAGCACCTGGATAATACACATTTTCAAGAGAACAGTTATATGTCTTCAGGATAAACATTCTTCTTGAGCTGAGGGAAGAAGAGTTTTCAATAGTAAAAACACCTTTTCGAGTTCATTCATGAAAACCCGGCACATCCCTTGCTGGCGATGCTGGAATCTAGTACCAATGAAAGGCATTTCTGCAACCTTTTTCCCCAGAATTCTGAACAAGGGAACAAAGAGAACAAGTCAGGCTAACAACTCAATCTAAGCCAAAATACAGGCCACAAGATTCTGCAATCTTAACAAACAATATAACCTTAATGAAGCCTACCTGACTGTAGCCACAGTAACCAGTTCGTCGTTCCTTTCTAGAAGTACCGTGTAAAATCCACTGAAGTTCAAACGTTTATATTTTGACCTGCAATTTTCTCAGAGTTAGGGAATTGATGGAAAATTATGTAGCAGATAGATTATATTTCTCTTAAGTCTTACCATCTGCTAAAAATAACATCTTCAGCAAGATCACCACCAGAATGACGTCTTTTCATAGGCTCAAAAAGTTCATGCATCACGTCAAGAGCTACACTGAGCTTGCAGTGAGTTTCTGCCACTGCTTCAATTTTAGAAGCGCCAGTCCCTAATGTATCTGATTCTAAGGACTGCACCAGTCTCCAAGTTAAATTCTTTTCCACGCCCACCTCTCTCGGTTTCCCGATAAGCTCACAGAGATTTACAAATATCTGAAATGTAATTTTCCCCCGTTAGAGCAAATGCTGTGTATGTCTTAGTTGCTGCAGTTTAGTTAAGTCTTTTGATGGCTGATAACAAACACGAATTGAAAACGGGATCTAGATTGTCGTACCTCTTCACAGTCCCTGCTGCAAAACCACTTTTCTGCCAATAATTTATCAAATGAATCACAGACACCATCATAATGCAAGCAGCTAGGGTGATCTATATTAACCACATAGAGAAAAAATATATTATTCAAATATTTTGTTGAACATTCGTAAGAGCATGAGGAAGAATTACGTACATTTACGTTCACACTGCTTGCAACTGATAAGTTTTTCCTCCTTGGTATATTTCTTGGCAACAAATTGTCCACAGGCATCACAACAACATGATGCGCAGAACCAGTCACCATCTGGAACATCCTACAAAATTTGAACACGAGAACGTGTTAGGAAACCACGAGTAAAAGCAGTAAAATTTCCACTACGGTCCTATCAGTGAAAACTGGTGGAAAAGGTAAAACCTGCAGCCCAAGACAACTTGAATGGAAAGCGGATGGACATCCATCGCAAAGAATCAGCTTCCCTCCATAATGACAAACGGAACAAACTATGTCGTTCTCCCATTGACGCAATTTTATCTTCAGAAGATTACGTGGTTGTGCTTTCCTTCTTGTTTTATAGGCTTCCACTTGGCAATCCAAGAGAGATCTTCCATCGTCCAGGAAGATATTGGCTGCTGCTCTGCAGGATCCCTTATTAGCATGAGCCTCAAAGCCACTTATGGAGAAAATTCTACGGCAACAACTGCATTTTATACCCTCACGAGTTAGTTTTCCCTCTTTTCTCACAGTGTGATCCTTTTGGTTACGGCATCGCACGTTTCCTCTTGGTAGAACCACATTGTTGTCGATGAGCCAGGAAAGAATAGTGCGTGAACTCTGATTTCTTGAGGTGGGAGTTAAAACCCGTTGCACTCTTTTGCTTGATCGTGACACATGGGTTTTACCACGATTAGTTACTCGATTCTTGATATCTGTTAGCATTCTTACAGTTTGCCCCCTTGTCCTGCTCAGATTGACATCTCGCGAACCAACAATCAATTTGTTCTCCCTGGATCTATATCTTAGACTAGGTTTCTGTTTACGTTTACTTTTCAACCTTAAGAAGCCTTGAGCTTCTGTCTTTGTCTCCAACCCAACATAGAGTGCTCTTTCACGAGTCCGGATGGCGTTTCTGGGATAGAATTTGCCGCTATTTTTATTGAAGACCTCATATTTTCCTTGGCTTCCACACTCGAGCAAGGTTTTAGCAGACGACTTCCTTCCATCACCAAGAGCGACATTTCTATTAGAAGCAGGCAAAGCCAAAACAATGCTCCTCATTTCATGGGTGTCACACGTCCATTTTTCACGAAGCTGAGCCACCTCCTTAGGAGTCAGGGGCACATCACGTTGTTTCAATATGAAACATACCTGACGAAGGGACTTCTCATTTAGCCTTCCATCCGGTGAGAGGTAGCGAAACCTGTGCCTTCCACCTTCATCCACCATTTGTTCTATGGTCCATCCCATATACTTAATATGCTTCCTAACATGGAAGGCCACTCTCGTTGTCGACGCCCTAATATAGCTCGTCACAGCTTGTGGGCATGATTTAGCAACACAATCAAAAGGTTGCCAGGTTCCAAGTTTCTCGAGTAGTATCACCTTGTTATGGTTGGCAGTAGATTTCTGGCTGGAAAGTTCTGTGACCCCATCGGTGTAACTCTCCTCCGACCTGCAAATGAGGCTCGCCCGGTTGTGATCTTTGTCATTGGAGGGAAATTGTTGTTGTTCTTGTGGAGGAATCACTTCCACACCACTTAGACAAGCATCCGTCTCATTAACCGCTTGAGAAGCTTCTTTGACTAGCTCCAACTCTTGGTGAAGAAACTGATTTATGATAATTTTCAGATTGTCCTCAATCACCTCCAACATCAAATCTTCCCATAAACGCCTAACAGAGCAAGTCCATTCCCTGATCCTCACAAACTCAACCCTGACCCGTATGTCATACCAAAGCTGCTTAACCGAAACCGGGAGATAGTGATCCTCCTCATACTTCTCAATCAACGCAAGCAACAACCATCTCCCACGACACTCCCAAGTCTCTGTAATCTCATCCCAATCCTGAGTAACACGCAAAGACTGAATATCAGCATCGATTTCATCACCCAAATCAGGGAAAAACACTCTCCTTTTCTCAGAACCGTTTTCGCGGTCAAACACCACACCTTCCCACCAAGCTTCACTGATGTACACATCAACACAGAGTCCATACGCGAGGCGGAATCGATCAACTTCCAGCTTTGGAGGCACAGGTCTCAAACGTCCACGTAAACTACCATAAGAAGAGCTCAACCCTTCTACTACCTCCGAAACATCAACGGTATCAACAAGATAATCAGTGGCATCATCAGAGAGGATGTGATCGTATCTGATAGTACGCAGGCGTCGCTTTTTGGAGGAAGTAACAGTTGCTGAATACCAAGAACCAAGAAACCCTTCCTCAACACTTCTTACCTAAACAAAGACCAAACAGTTAAAAGCACAAGCAACAACGTCAACAACACCAAACAAATGAAGAAATTTAAAATTAAACTCCTAAAAAAACAAATATATATGTTTCCTTTTAATAATAGAGGCTACATAAACTCTAAAGTTGCTTTCTTGTTTGTGCATAAGAGTCTAGAAAAATTTAGAGAGAATGTCGCAACGGAGAAACGGATTAATAGTGGAGAATCAGATAGTGCCAGAAACGGGAAAGAAAACATCAATAAACCTTCAAAAACCACACGAAATTAATCAAAATCGAAAAACCCTAAAAACCCTTAAAATCGAAAGACACATCGTTGACCGAAACAGAATAGTCATTGTGGGGGTTTAACCTCTACTTTTTCACCGACGAGAAGTTTTCGCCGGCGGAGATTTCGTCTGCCGCTGTTGTTCCAGCCGAATATCGGCTCCTCCTCCTCCTCAGTCGCTGGCATTAAAATCCCAAAAAGATTCGAGGCAGGGATTTGGGGGAATACGCTGTTTTTTTTGTCGTTTCTTCTCTCAGTGTAGGAAATAATTTAAGCAGCCTTTGTTTGGGTTGGGTGAGTGAGTAGCAGCTTTCTCCCCAAGTAACGCTGTTTTCTCTAAGTTTAATTTCTCCAATTAAGCATTCTAATTTTTGAATAAACTATAATGTTTGTTCTTCTAATTGTATTTATGTTTTTCTTAATTGTTGCATTAAAGAAAAATGGAAATTTGGTAAGTATTTCTTATTTCTTTTAGTATTTCTTTATTAAAATTTCCAAATTACTTCTTTCACCCTCTTGTTCACTATATTGCTAACCAATAGAATGATAAGAATCAATCAGTTTCACCATTTTAACTTTAATTAACGCTGTAAATGAGTTGAAAAGCAACTTTCCATTTAGCTATTTGTTAAAACATTTCGATCTGGCATTTTTCCTTTACCAATTTTAGGTGTGTTCTTGTAGACAAAGCTAATGGGCCAGAACTAGTTCTTTGTCTGTTCGAAGTTCTATTAAATCGACAAGAAGAACTAATGGGCTAATTATAGCTTTTTATAATAGGCCCATATCCAGGTCATTATCCTCGTATAGACGCATTCGTGTCGTTACCTGCTTGCTTTTATGGCCTACAACTGCTTGGCCGCTAGGTAGAGAGAGTTTATTCACTGCTTCAAGGACCATAAAAGTCAAGATGGTCTGTCCACTAAGATCCTGACATTTGTGTAGGCCTTCGTTTTGTCTTCACCAATGCCGACTGGTATGGTTAGTCGCTTTCGTAGACCCCACATAGTTCGCATTCCATTCATTCTAGTCAGATTATGGATTCTGATGGGTCCATTTTGCTATTGGTACACTTGACTTTCTTTTCTTTGCTTAGTATTAAAAATAGAACTAATATCTCATCCTGAACACAAGATCGTAACCGTTGGATTCAGTCTTTTGTTGTTGCATTTACTCTTAATTTTAGTGTGAGTGACGTATAACAAAACTTTTAAATTGGTACTAGAGCTGGACCCGTCCGATCGGACGGGTATTTATTTTCATTTTTTATATAAATAAATATTATTTAAATGTTTGTCAGTTTATATTTTTAAATAGTTACATATTTCTAAATTTTTATAAACACAACAGTCGAATAATTTATGTGCTGTAAAAATAATATCTCGTGCTTGTTATTAATCTTTTGAAAAAATAATATTAACCTATTGATAGTTTGAATAGTATTTCTTGTAACATGAAATTATTTGCCAAATGTAAAAAAAAAATTAAATATTTTGATCAAATATGGATAATATGGTAAGATTTAGATACATTAAAAAATAGATTTGGTTAAAACATTAAACATTGATTTACAAATAATTAAAATATATTTAAATTTCAGTATTAATTTATTTGTTGAAAATAATTAATACCAACCAAAATAGTTAAACATATACTTTAAAAATTCTTGAAAAATATATAATCTTAGGTGATATTTATTTATATTAAAATAATATTGAGTTACAAATATTTCATCTTGTTTTATAAGTAGTTTAAAATATTTAAAATCTTAGCATATATAGATTTTATTATTCAAAATAATTAATGGTAAGTTAAACATATATTTTAGGAATATTCAAAATATTATTTAATGTCGAATTTAAACTTGAATTTCGTTCAAAACAATTAATCGTAACATTATCCAATTTTAATATTGTTAAAATAAATTTTAAATATGAATATTTCTTAAAATCAGTTAATTTATTTTAGGAAATATATTAAATACGAAATTGAGTTAAATTGATTTAGGAAACTGTTTAATAAATAGAAAATACAATCATTCCTTAAATATATGTTCATTTAATTGTTCATTTAATTACTTCAGTGGCATATCATTGTAAATAACACTGAAAATTAAAGGGTAATTTATAAGTGTACTTCTATTTTAATAATAGAGATATGTTGGGAAACCAATAGTTTTATGTTATACATCGCATCAAGTGAAAATAATACACTTTAATGATGAAATGAACATATTTATTTATTCTTTTAAGAATTAATTATCATGGAAATAAATCTTTAAAAATAGAGAAATTTACATCTCACTTTACATCTTTAGAATATCATAGCAAGTCACATTCTACTACTGAGGCACTTTGTCTTAGTCTTTCAAGACAAATGAGAAAGTGAAATTATAACTTTACCCTTCCTCCTCTCAGCAATTAAGAAAAACAAAAATAAGATTCAATTTTATCTATTACCCAATTTCAAGATAAACTACACATCTTTCGTCTTCTACTCCTCCTTCGTCTCCATTAATTCCAATTACATCAAGATCTTCCCCATCTCCTTCCTAGACATCTTCTTCTTCGCCTACTGACTATCAGTTATCTTAGATCCCTTATTCAAAACCTCCACCTTCAATCTTAGGACCACCGTTGAATCCTTCAGGTAGCGGTGGAGAACGGTCTCGTCGAACTCCATCTGAAGCAGGAGACTGCGAATCGTCATCAGAAGAGTTAATTTGCGACTTTGGTTTGTCTTTATGTGAGAAGAAACAAAGAGGAGACAAAAAATGCTATTGTGCTCTTCCTCTATCTTCCCCCATGGTCCCAAAAGTCTTAACTTACCAGAAAGTTTCAATCTTTTCGGAGAAATGTTATTAATTTGTTGCAAAACTTCAATTGCAATATTGAAGCATCTCATTAAGATTTGAAATTTATGTTTTCAGTTGGAGAACTTTACGGTGGACCACTACAGGAACAATGGCGGTAGCAAAACGCTACATCCCGCCAATTCATGTTGTGATCTCACTACCACCACCTGATCCTCCATCTCCACCGTACCAAACGCGTACCGTAGCAACCACCTCCACCGCCTTTCATGCGCAGCAGCGATGGCTCCAACTACTCATATTTTTCAGTTGTTGTTTCACCCTCTCAATAATTTGTGTTCAGCTTCTCCAAAATCACTAGCACATACAAGGAGCTACTAGACCCACCAGGGTTTTATCTGTGGCAAACTTGTTAGGCAATGCGGGTTTGGGTTCGCTGCACTGTGTAACAGTTGAAACTTGGAAATGGTCACTGAGAAAGAGAGTTTCAGACATAGTTTGAGATCATTATCAGAGGTAACCACATACCAAAAGTCACGCTCTTTTATGGGTTAATGATTTTGTGTTTGCAATTGTAGATTTTTCACAGTAGAGTCCAGTCCATATGTATGATCTGAAAGAGAGGCAAACATATATGTAAGAAATGTTGTGGCTTTGAGCAGAACATGTACATATGCATATTAAGCATGTACACATGGACAGCAAAACATATGTACACTGGTCATTTGTGCAGTCAAACATGTGCATGTGGATATTATACAAGGTGTGTACATATGGACACAAGTAAAAAAAAATTCAATACTCCACACCTAACGCAGTATTATACAACAAGAGATATAACACATAAACCACAATATAGAACACATTTAATAGAACAAACATGAACACATTTAAATAGAACAAACATGATTAATGTTCAAGACATGTGACCATGAATCTGGCCTTGTGTAATGGTGGTTACCGTGACATGAGCAAGATAAGTCATACTAGTCACTGCCTCTTTCTAAAAACCCGTTGACAAAGAGAAACTCAACACTTTGTCGGCTTTGATTTTGTATGCCTCTCTCATACCATTGTTAAGTCTTCACTCTACAATAAGCTTAAAGAACACTTCTTAATACACATTTGTATTTTAACAATTGTACAACCAAAATAATATCCACATGGACATATCTTTTTTCAATATCTTTTTGTACATTGTTTAAAAATCGTACACATATACACTGATAAGAAAATATTGCATATAAGAGAAGATCAAACTGTAACAAGCATACATATGTACACTGATATAAGAGAATATTCCAAAAATAGCTTTTGTTTCGTTGCAAGCGGTGGTGATGGAATTTATGAGATCATCTTTTTCCTTAGACGAAGAATAATCGGAGATATGTGCTTCAATTTTTTATTCACCGTAGCTATGTGCTTGTTTCACAAAACAGACACTTTTCTCAGCCTTACTCTGCTTTTGCTAGTTACTTGGGACATATTCTAGATTCTTTATTAACATAACTAATCATGACATGGAATGAAAGTGAAATATGTCAGATTTTCTTACAATAATTTTCTCCTTTCTGAGTTCTAGGACCGCTGGACAAAACCAAAAGTTAGATGCTTTCTCGCTGCTTGTATGCTCTGTTTCCGTGTTCTGTTTTTTCTTTTTCTGTTAGCTCTTTCTCCTTCCTAAAAAAGGTACATATTTTCTCTGTTTTTCAAGAAACTGATTTGAGAAGAATAAAGTCTCAGACGAAGTGGTGAAGGAAGCAAAAGGAAGAAGAAGATGAAGTATGTGATAAGTCTCGACGGTGAGAATTGATTTTGCAACGACGAAGAAGACGGAGTTCGTGGTGCAGTGAGACGAACACGACTCTGGATGACCACGGCGGTGGGGTTGAGCACGGCGGGGAGGAGGCATCTTGGACCAGAGATCTTATGGCAGAGACTTGACAACAATGGTGGTTGAGCAGAGATTGGCCGTGACTGAAGTTTGCTACGACGGGAGATGGGTTGAGCGGGTTTATAGTCTCGATTTGAAGAAGAAGGTGCTCGACTTGGTACAGGTTCAGAACGGCTTATGGTAGCTATGGCGTATGACATCAATTCGTCTGAAGAAAGAGAGTAAAGATGAAGAAAGTAAAATTTAATTGTATATTTGTGTGGTTATAATTAAAAGAGAAAGTTAAAGTTTTGACATTTTAATTTTGAAATCCTGGCAAAAAAGATAATCACGACAATAAATCAAAATTAGTTTGATTTGTTATATGTTATATAAGCTGAGGGTTTGATTGTTTTTTTCTCATACAAAAATACCCTAGTAGTATAAAGTGACTTATTATGTTGTTGAAAGTCATATTGTGACTCATTCTGTAAATCTCTCTTAAAAATATAAGCTTCTTACCATTTTTTTGGAACTCTAGCTACAATTTAATATGATGACTGTAAGGCCTAAGATTTCGTTTTGAAGGTTATCCAAATAAAGAGAGTGATAATACATAGCACTAATATAGTACTATTCTTATGTGAAGTACACCCAGTGGAGCAGCTTCCTTAATGCCACTGCGAAAGCATTGATGGGTTTGGTTCACGCATTTGCATTTGCATTTGGTTTGATTGCAATACAAAACAGTCGTTCAACAAAAAATAACTTAAATACACTTTCGCTGTCCCAATACTGATATCTTAATATATATGCATATTAATATATTAGTACAACATTGTCATGGATCAAAAAAAAACATTGTCATGGATCACGTACCACTATCTTATAATCAGATAACTAAAACATTATTAAAGTAATACAAGCACTGGGACAGAACATACAAAGTTTGGTCAGGTTTGTTCGATTTTTAGCCATTACCTTAATTAAATATTGCAATATTTTAATGATTAGGAATATATGTAATACCTAATCCTCTTTTTGTTGGAGTTATCGACCGAGAAAAACTGAACATAAAGGTCAATTCCTCCACTTTACGGATTAAAAGTAACAGAAAATAATAATTATCTAAGACATTATTGATAATTTTATAAAGAACTCAATCAGGCTACGACAAAAGAAAAAAAAGTTGCCATCGACCCATTCGAGACGGTTCCGATTATGTGTGTTCCCTGTTCTGGAACGCGCTAGGCGCTAGTCGGGCGGTCGGGTTAGGACTAGCGCCTAGAGAGAAAATTGGGGATTAATCAGAAATTATGCGGGGCGGAATTTTTAGATTGTTTATTAGTTATAAAACATAATAATTTTTAATTATGTATAATATAGTATAATTTTCATCAAAACTATCAATATAAATGATATTTATAAAAATTTTGATTAAATAAAAAAATAAAAAAATAATTAGAAAATAAAATTAAAATAGAAAAAAAAAATAAAAATAAAATAAATTAACATGGGAGCACTTTTAACCAAACTCCCAAAGATTTGGAACCTGGAGGGTAAGGTAACGGGGAAGGATCTGGGACTTGGTAGGTTCCAGTTTGAATTCCAGGATGTGGAGGATATGGAGGGAGTGCTGAAACTCCAACCTTTCCATTTCGACTTTTGGATGATTGCAGTGGCGAAGTGGCAACCACAGAGGGACTCAAATTTCCCTGCAGAAATTCCTTTTTGGGTTCGAGTTTTAGGCATTCCAAAGGAGTATAGAACGACTGAAGCTTTTGAGAGTATTGGAGATGCAATTGGACAAACGGTTAAGGTCGACTTGGATGAGATGCGGGTGCTGGTGGTGGTAGATGCGTTTAAGGAACTATGTTTTGAAACCTCCATCGATTTTACTGGAGGAGAGTATTATGACGGGGTGGAGGTTCCTATCTCTCTGAGGTATGAAAAATTGTTTGGGTATTGTGAGGAATGTGGCAGTCTATGCCATGAAGCTGTCAAGTGTCCTCTTATCAAACGGGGGCTACCAAAGAAGGACGGGAGGGAGGCTCAACAAGGAAATGGTGGCTGGGTTGATGGAGGAAAGCATGATAACCAAGCAAGAAGCTACACAGGGGTGGTTATTAACGGAAATGGAAACACCCAGCATAGAAACAGAGATGGCAGGGACTACTATGGCAAGGGGAAAGGAAAAATGGTAGATGATGCAGAGTCAAAATGGGTTAAGGTTGGAGAGAAGGGGCACAAAAGACATTCAACAACAACTCCATCTCACAAGGGGGATGGAGGGTCGTCGCAGCATCATTTAGCTCCTCGACAAGGGTCTACAAATACTCAGCAATATGTTACGGAGAGGGCTCCTACGGAGAGTGTATTCACACAGGAAACACCTTCACGTATGATTGAGGAACCTAGAGAAGAGGGAGAGATCAGGGACACACGGGTGGAACATCAGACACCCCCTTCACAGGATTTTCAAGCTCAGTTGTTAAATACTCAAGCGGCTGGTACAGAGGTGGTCTTCACCTCTGCTGATACTGAGATTGGACTACAAAAGCTACAAACTTTAATGGAAGATAAGGTTACTCTGGAGTTTGAGGACGGTGGGGGAGTGATGGAATGGGAGGCGATTAAGGAATCAAGTCGAGCTGAGGGCATTGATTTGGATGCAGAGGATGATATTCCTGATCTCACCGAGGAAGAAGAGGCAGAGCTAAACCGGATGCTTGAGGGTACTGCGGTGACTCAGGATACATTGGACAAGGCTGAACTGACAGAAAAGAAAGAGCAGGACGCTGGTGAAGAACTCAAGAGGAAGGCATCAAGGAAGAAAGTGACAAAGTCAATGCCAAGTGGAGCCGCAAGCAATAAATTGCGAACTGCCAATCTCCTAGCCTCACCTCGTAAGCGCGCTCCACCACGGCTGAGTTCCCGCAATGGAGATGGTAAGAATCAGTTGGAGAGTAAGGGATCATCAAACCCGTCCTCAAGGAACCCCTCCCCATAGTGTATGGATAAAGCATCTTTAGATGATTCTCCTTGGTTGCAAGAGGAGGCTTTGGCGTTTGTTCTTTTCAATTTTTATTTATTAATAAGTGCACTGCGCACATTGTCTTGTGGTTTCCTATTTGTTGCTCTGGTTTGTATCTTTTATTATGATGGTCTTTGTGGTGTCGTAAGCAGGCTCTCTGCTCTGATATTATGCTGGAATAATCTGGACTTTCTATGGTCTTGTGATGTGTTTTGTCTTGGCTATGCCATTTCCTTAGGTTTTTATTCAACTATATTGGATTTTTTGAATAAATGTGGCTCTTTTGGTTACTGGTTCTGGTGGAGTTTGGTTCAATGGATACATTTCTTTTTCATAATTGGTTCTGATCCTTTACGAAACCAGAGGAATAAGGTTTGGTATTTGATTACTCTCTTTGGTGGTTTCCTGTGGGACTATGGTGGATATGAAGGGTGTTGGGTCACTTGTGATTTATATAGGCATCGAAGTGATATTCGGAGAAGGTCTAATGGCCACGGGATTGATATACACAAGTGTTGTTCTTCTTCTCTCGCTTGTAACTGCGCAAGGGATTTGTTCTTTTTGATTTGGGAACTGTATTGGTTTGCGACTTTGTGTGCACCAATTTCTTTTGGGGGTACAATTAATTTATTTGGCTGTTGTCTCTTTTATCTTCGTGAATTCCCAACGTCGGCTTGCCTCTTCATAATTCACGTTTGTAAGGTATTATGTAGCTATGGGATTGGACAATTAATTTGTTTTTGGCCTGATTTAATAAAGGTTCCTGGTGAATTATGGAGGAACGGGAGGAGGACAACTGGAACAATATATACGAATTATAGCAGAATGGACTGGAGGCTGGTAATCTCTTATGTGGGTTCTCCCTTGAGTTATAACTTTGACTGGTACTTGGAAAAAATGTTGGAATACAGATTATATATACCCAAGATTTTTCACTTTCAATATGATAAAAAAGAATATTTATTTTCAAGTGGTGATCTCATAATGGCTGAGAATGGATATAGTCCTTACAAAATTGGACGGATATTTCTTTATAGGGTCTCTTCATACCCGCTTCTTAGCTCATCAGAGCGTCCTCAACGCATTTTTTATGAAGGTTTTAAGCTGGAACTGTAGAGGCATGGGAAGCAAATGGACTATTAGTTATCTTCGAGAGATATGGCATCAACATAAACCAGACTTTTTATTTTTATCGGAGACGAAACAGGACTTCACATTTGTACAAAATTTTCAGTCACATTTTGGCTATGACAATGTAAGAACAGTGGACCCAAATGGAGCGAGTGGAGGCCTAGCATTGTATTTCAATAATGATTTCCAAGTTAAGATCTTATTTTCAAGTGCCCGAATGATAGATGTGGAAGCTGAGATATTGGGAAAGAAAATTTATATGACTTTTGTATATGGAGACCCAATTCAGAAGCTGAGAGATCAAGTTTGGGAACGATTAACAAGATATGGTATATCAAGGGACGACCCATGGTTTATTATTGGTGACCTTAATGAGATCAGGGGGAATCATGAAAAAGAAGGGGGACCGTTACGTGGTGCAGATTCCTTTGTATCTTTTAATAATATGATACGTAACGGTGGTCTATTGGAATTCCCGGCACGAGGAAATAAATTATCCTGGCAAGGAAGAAGGAAAGTTAATGGCAAAGCAACGATGATCCGGTGTCGTTTAGATCGCGCCTTGGCAAATGAAGAGTGGCACTCAATGTTCCCAAATTCATATACGGAATATCTGAAACTAGTGGGCTCGGATCACCGACCGATTGTGGCTTTTCTGGAAGATAAAGTGGTTAAACGCAAAGGACAATTTCGTTTTGACAAAAGGTGGCTTGGAAGGGAGGGTTTCATGGAATCCATTACCAGAGGTTGGACAAAGGAAATGCGGAACACAGGGGATTCCAGGGGAGATGTCGTGTCAAGAATTATTAATTGTAGACACGAGATCTCAACCTGGAAAAAAAATAATCCCCCATATGGAAAAGAGAAAATTGCAGAACTTCAAAAGGCTTTAGAGGAAGTCCAAACAGATGATAATAGATCACAGGAGGATATTCTAGACGTCTCTAAGAAATTACAAGCGGCATATAAGGATGAAGAGGAATATTGGCATCAGAAAAGTCGAAATACTTGGAATACAGCAGGAGATCTAAGTACAAAATTTTTTCATGCTTTAACAAAACAACGGAGATCACGCAATCGCATAGTGGGGTTATACGATAATAATGGAAACTGGGTTGCGGAGGAAAATGGAATCGAGAAGGTGGCGGTGGGTTATTTTGATGATCTCTTTAGTACAACATCGCCTTCAGAATTTGATGAGTTTTTAGATGAAATTAAACCATCTATCTCTCAGCAAATGAACCAGCGATTAGTACAGCCTGCAACGGAAGAAGAAGTGCGTCAAGCATTATTTATGATGCACCCGGAAAAGGCCCCGGGACCAGATGGAATGACGGCACTTTTTTTCCAGCATTCGTGGCATCTCATTAAGAAGGATATTCTGGATCTGGTTAACAATTTCTTGACAACTGGAACGATGGATGAACGATTAAATTACACAAATATATGTTTGATCCCTAAGACGGAGAGGCCAACAAGGATGACAGAGCTTAGACCTATAAGTCTCTGTAATGTAGGATACAAAATTATCTCTAAGGTATTGTGTCAACGGCTGAAGGCTTGTCTACCGGCTCTGATATCGGAAACTCAATCGGCATTTGTTCCTGGGAGATTGATATCGGACAACATTCTTATTGCACAGGAAATGTTTCATGGATTAAGGACAAATAAAGCTTGTAGGAACAAATTTATGGCTATAAAAACGGACATGAGTAAGGCTTACGATCGAGTGGAATGGAGTTTTATTCAGGCCTTACTTCAAAAAATGGGATTCGATCCTCACTGGATACAACTGATGATGGAGTGTATTTCCTCGGTTCAATATAGGGTTCTTTTAAATGGCCAACCTCGCGGACACATTGTCCCGAATAGAGGATTACGCCAAGGAGATCCCCTATCTCCTTATTTATTCATTATGTGTACGGAAGCCTTAATAACAAATATCAAAAAGGCAGAGGATGCAAAACAATTGACAGGAATAAAAGTGGCAAGGGCTTGTCCCCCAATTTCTCATCTGCTTTTTGCAGACGATAGTCTATTCTTTTGTAGAGCGCAAAAAGAGGAATGTCAGGCAATTTTGGCAATTCTGAAGGAGTATGAAAAAGTCTCGGGGCAACAAATAAACTTTCAAAAGTCTTCCATTCAGTTTGGACATACGATTGATGAAAGTATTCGACAGGAGCTGAGGGATGTTCTGGGAATCCAAAATCGGGGGGGAATGGGTACTTATTTAGGTATACCAGAGAGTTTAGGTGGTTCAAAAATCCAAGTTTTTGGCTTTGTTCAAGAAAGATTAAATAATCGAGTAAATGGATGGACATTCAAATTCTTTACGAAAGGAGGAAAAGAGGTGATTATAAAATCGGTGGTTACTGCTCTACCAAACCATATTATGTCCTGTTTCCGAATTCCGAAAACAGTGATGAAGAAACTTACGAGTGCGGTAGCTCAATTTTGGTGGAGTCCCAGCGGGAATACCAAAGGATTACACTGGAAATCGTGGGATAAAGTTTGTTTACATAAGGATGCTGGAGGATTAGGTTTTCGGGACCTGACGGATGTCAACACAGCCATGCTTGGAAAGCAGCTCTGGAGATTCATAGAGAAACCACATTCTCTATTTTCTCGTGTTTTTAAAGGTCGGTACTTCAGGAATACTTCACCCCTGGAACCGGCTAGATCGTACTCGTCCTCCTATGGATGGCGTAGCATAATCTCTGCTAGATCTCTGGTTAGCAAAGGACTAATCAAAAGGGTGGGATCGGGAACGTCCATATCAGTATGGAATGATCCCTGGCTCCCAACCAACCGCCCGAGACCAGCAAACAAAAAACAAAATGTTCTCTTACCTGATCTTACGGTTGACTCTCTTATTGATAGCTCTTCTCGTACTTGGAATACACTGGCTTTACGGGAAATCATGGAACCTGAGGATGTTAAGGTTGTGGAAACCATACCTTTAAGTAGAATCCAAACAATAGACCGGGATGGCTGGCACTTTACCAAAAATGGTAAGTATACGGTTAAATCAGGATACCAACTTGAAAGAGCATATCCAGATAGGGAGACTGGGAAAACCGAGATTGGTCCAACAGTTACAGATCTTAAAGCACATTGCTGGAAAGTGCGTTGTCCACCAAAGATGAAGCACTTTCTGTGGCAGTTGCTGTCTGGATGTATAGCTGTTAGGAAAAATCTCAAAGCTCGGGGCCTTAAGGGAGATATTGGTTGTGACAGATGTGGAGCGGCTGAGGAATCAATTAATCACGTATTTTTTGAATGCCCACCGGCAGTCCAGGTTTGGGCTCTATCGACAATCCCTTCACATCCGGATTTTTTTCCGGGACAAGCATTGTTCACGAATATGGATTACTTATTTTGGAGAATCAGACCAGCAATGGATGATCATTTCTTTGCTTGGATTTTATGGTACATATGGAAGGCACGTAACAATAAGGTATTCAGTAATTTGGATATAGACCCAAAGGATACTCTTAATTTGGCTATGACGGAATCTTTACTATGGTCAGATGCACAACACGCTATCCTTCAGAAGACCGAGGTTTTAGTATCATCTGAGCCGGTACTACCACCTAGGTCGGGACGGTGGTGTTTTACGGATGGTTCCTGGAAAACGGGAGATACTTTTTCTGGCCAGGGCTGGTATAGTACTTTAGTAGGATTTGAGGGTTTAATGGGAGCACGGAACACAAGGGCGAGTCAATCACCCCTACACACGGAGGTGGAGGCTCTCATCTGGGCAATGGAATGTATGAGGAACTTAAGACAGTATAGTGTTACTTTTGCAACGGATTGTTCTCAATTGGTGAAGATGGTTTCGGAACCAGAAGAATGGCCGGCTTTCGCAAGTTACTTAGAGGACATACGAAGTCTCAAGAGAAGCTTTCACAGCTCGGAGATTATCCATATATCAAGGACGCAAAACAAGAAGGCGGATAGCTTAGCACGCGGTGTGAGGCAACAGACGTCGTTTACGGTCCATATGGATACAGAGCAACCAGTTTGGTTTACAGAGTCCACATGAGTCTGTAATCTTGCCGACAAAAAAAAAAAAAAAAAAAAAAAAAAAAAAAAAAAAATTAGGCGGCCATTAGGCGGCTAGGCGGTCATTTAGGCGGTCTAGGCGGAAAAAAATCGGATTTCCGATTTTTTAACCGAATTAGAGTAAATCGAGGCGGAAGAGGGAGGCCTAGCGACTAGGCGGCCGCTTAGGCGGCTAGGCGGCCGATTTTTAGAACATGGTGTGTGTTACGTGTATTAAGGGCGGTGACAAGCCAATTAAAAAAGAAAGTGTTGTGTAACTTTATCGCACAGGCGGTCGTTTTAGCTTTAGCTCGTGAATGGAGGAAAAAAAGTAAGTATGTCATTTTAAAAACATGCTGACGATGCATGGTTTCCACGTCATCCCACCAAAAAACAGGAGAAACGCGTGAAGCGTGACAAAACCGATGAGCTGAGATTCTCTGCTTCAAGCATCACGTACACCTTCGATTCCTTTTAGACAGAGAAAAAAAACCATCGAATGTGGTCTTTAAACTGAAATAAAATAAAAAAAAGAAATAAAACGGAAAAAGACAGGGAGAAGAAGAAAGATGGAGATGGTGGTGGTTTTATTATTATTTTATTAACATAGTGTAAGAGCTTCGTCTTATTTTCTTCTTTCTATTATGTTGACCTTAAGAGGAAAGTGACAAGAATTTAGAAAAAAAAAGAATAATTAGAGGAAAAAAAGTTGGAATTGTTTTTCAATAAATTGGGTAGTTTAAAGGAAGTGAAGAGCGGTTTTGGTAGTGGTGGTGGTCGAGAAACGAGAGAGCTTTTATTTCCTCTCTGCGATCAGATTTTCTCAGAGGTAAACAAAACAAAATGAAAAGAAAAGCTTTCTCTTTGCGTCTTTGATTACTTAAAAAAAGTAAACAATCCGAAAATAATCGATGGAAGTTGTATACTTGGTGTGTTCCTTGCATAGTTCGTTGCCTTGTCCGTACACATGTTGTTTGTTTAATCGGTTTTTTTCAAGTTGTTTGTTTATAAACTGATTTGTTGATTCGGAAACGAGTTAACAAAAGGGTGTTAGTTTCCGATGTTGCAAAAATGGTTAATTATGGATCTGTTAAGTGTTTATTTTTGGGTTAAAAAGTTTGCAAACTTTGTGTCTCTCTCTTATTAACTAACAAACTCTTTTCCTTGTCTCCTGTCTGCTTATAGTTTCTGCAGTTATGAAACTTTCTGTTTTTCCTTTCATTCATATGCTTATGTATACCTTCATTCACAAGCAAAAAGATTCATCATCGTTGATCTCTCAATACGTCTCTTAAAATTTTTTTTGCAGTGAGATCAATCGAGCGGGAAAGATTTTAATTTATTAAATTGCCATGGGAGATGATGAGCTGTCTCACCTCAAATTCACACTTCTCCTGGAATCAGCAGCCTCCAACGATCTCTCCGGCTTTAAGTCTCTAATCGAAGAAGAGGGTCTCGATACCATTGATAAGTCCGGTTTATGGTACGGGAGGAGGTTAGGAACAACGAAGATGGGTTTTGAAGAGAGGACGCCTCTTATGATCGCTGCCCTTTTTGGAAGCAAAGAGATCGTTGAGTACATAATCAGTACCGGTCTTGTTGATGTCAACCGCTCTTGTGGCTCCGATGGTGCAACAGCGCTTCACTGCGCTGTCTCCGGCTTGTCTGCGAACAGCCTCGAGGTCGTGAATCTTCTCCTGAACGCTTCTGCTGATCCGGAGTCTCGTGACGCGTATGGTAACAAGCCTGTGGATATGATGATGTCACCGTGTTTGAGTCCTGTTTTTAGCGGGAGGAAGAAGGTTTTGGAGAGGTTGTTGAATGGAAGCAATGATTTGAATGAAGCTGATGTTCAAGAAGTAGTGGCTGAGGCTGAAGCTGAGGCTGAGGCTGAGGTGTCTCTTTCGCCTCCGAGGAAAGAGTATCCAATTGATCCAACCCTTCCGGATATCAAGAACGGTATCTACGGAACAGACGAGTTCCGTATGTACGCGTTCAAGATCAAACCGTGTTCCAGAGCATACTCGCACGATTGGACCGAGTGTCCCTTCGTTCATCCGGGCGAGAACGCGAGGCGTCGCGATCCGAGGAAGTATCATTACAGCTGCGTCCCGTGCCCCGAGTTTCGGAAAGGTTCTTGCTCAAGAAGCGATTCTTGCGAGTACGCTCACGGGATCTTCGAGTGCTGGCTTCACCCCGCTCAGTACAGGACACGTCTCTGCAAGGACGAGACGAACTGCTCGAGGAGAGTTTGTTTCTTCGCGCACAGACCTGACGAGTTGCGTCCTTTGTACACTTCCACGGGGTCTGGTGTTCCTTCCCCGCGGTCTTCCTTCTCGTCTTGCAACGACATGGGACCTATCAGTCCACTTCCTCCGTTGAGTCCTAACAGCATGGTTCTAACCACGCCTCCTTTGAGTCCTAACGGTGCACCGTCTCCTATAGGTAGCGGTAAGCCGTGGATGAACTGGCCTAGCGTTACTCCTCCTACGTTGCAGCTTCCGAGGAGCAGGTTGAAGTCCGCGTTGAACGCGAGAGAGATCAACTTCTCTGAGGAGATTCATCAGAGCCTTACTTCTCCAGGTAGTAGGTGGAACAACAACAGCACAGCTACTTCACCTCCTTTCTCTGGAAATGGTACGAACAGAAGGCTTGGGAGTGGAGGAATCAGCCCGGTTCATAGCTTAAGCGATATGTTCGGGGCTAGCAGTCTCTCGTCGTCGCCCGTGGGAGCTAATTATCAGTTCTCGATGGATTCATCTGCTTTTGCTAATCAGAGAAGCCATAGCTTCATTGAACGCACCAACGCACTGAATCAACACCATCCCTCCATGACTACTAATACATGTTTAGATGATTGGGGCTCATTGGACGGAAAGGTTGACTGGAGTGTCAATGGAGACGAGCTGCAAGAGCTCAGGAACTGTACTTCTTTCCGTCTCAGAGGTGGGAGCATGGAGTCGAGAGTGACCATGGAAGGAGCTGAGCTAGAGGAACCAGATGTCTCTTGGGTGGAGCCGTTGGTGAAAGAGCCACAGGAGACGAGGGTAGCTCCGGTTTGGATGGAGCAATCATACATGGAGACAGAACAGACTGTTGCTTGAAACAAAGTTTTGAAACATCATTAACAAGAAGCAGAAGAAACAAAAGAGAGTACTAAAAATTTCTGAGGTCGTTTGCTAATCTTATTACATTTGTTGTTTTAAATGTTTCTTTCTTTCTTTAGAATAAGAATAAAAGAAATTCTTGGGGATGAAAGAGAGTTTGTATGTCACTCTTCTTTCTCTCCATAGAAGAAAACAGAGGTTGATTAAGGTTTCCAAAACCAAAAGAAACCTTAACTCACCTCACTTCCTTGATTCTTTTCATATTTAATCAAATTTCCTTTTATAATTATGCTTACTGAGAGCTGTGTTTGATGAAACCAAACATGAACTAAGCAAAGGACCTCCAAAGAGTTAAAAAAAAACATGTTTAGTAGTTGTAATGTTAAGTTGATCAAAAAAAGAAAAGTAGTTGTAATGTTATTGGAAGAGAGAAAATATATTTACACATGTGAAGTTAGGGAAAGTATTGTAACTGTTTCTTCTAAGAGTTGATCTAAGATGTTTGAGGCTATATCTTCGCTTATGCCTCCTTCCAAATCTCCGAGCTTTGAAGCTTTTCTGTAAACAAAGTTTGACTCTTCAAGCTCAGATAGAGTGAGTCTGCAAATCATGAGCCACATCTCTTGGTTGCCATGTACTGGGATTTCAGACTCTCTTGATCTGTGATCTTCTTGAACTGTTTCATCGCTCTTGCTAGATTCGAGTACTGAAGATAACCGTCTTCTTGAATTGTTCTCTGTTTACAAGGGAAACAAAATATACTTTAATAACACAAAGAAAAGAACCCTAAAAGCTTGATATGATATCTCAATTTTGCATTTGAATAGTTTACTACCAACCTGGTTCCGGAGTTACTCGATCATAATCAAGAACCGAAACAGGGCTCGAGTCATCGCAGCTTCTACACTCTTCTTCTTCCTCCTTCATTGATTTCACTTCACAGTTGACTAAATCTCCATCTCTGGACCAACTACCACAGTTTTTGATGTTCTGTCTCAACTTAATTTCTCTTCTTTTTCTCATGTTCTTACGTTTCTCCTTTCTAAGCTTCTTCAGTTCTCCAGTCTCGCGTCCTGGTGAAACGTTCATGGCGTTCATAGCGTTCTCCTTATCCTCTATGCGTGTTTGATGCTCTCTAGTTTCTCTTCTCTTCTTATACTTTCTTGTTCCCAGCTGCTTCAGCTCTTCAAAAGCCTTATCATTCCTAACCTTCTCGAAGCTGAGAATGAAGAAGTTGTCGTCTTCGAGCTCAACATACTCCAGAGTGGACTTAACTCTTCTATGCTTTCCTTGAATCTCATCGTCATCCCTAATAGAGCTCACCGAACGGCTCCTTGAGAGAACTCTGGTTTCGTCAGTTACAGGAAGGGACTCCAAACCCATGAGCCTCGCCACAGCTCCTGGCTCACCTCCTCTGGCTCTAGCTGGTTCATCGGCGAAATCAGGAGACTCGAAACTCGGTTCAGTGATTTGATCAGACGGGTACGTCGAAGAGGTACCGGAACAGAGAATTTTCTGAAGAAACAGAGAGATACAGCTGAAAGTATGAGTCTTTGAGGAGAATGAGAGCGAAGAAGAAGGCGATGACTTCATCTTCATGGTTCTATCTATGCCTATTGTGTCAGTGTTCTCAAAACTAAACTGAGTGTAACGTATAAAGAAATGAACTTTTCTGTTTGCTTTTTCTTTTTGTTCGGTTTGAGATATGGAGAGTGACATAAAGTGTGAACAAAAACAGAGCGGGATCTACGATTTGAACTAACTTGTTGTTAGTCAAAAAGAAATATAAAATTCAGCTTCTTTTTCTTCTTCTTTAACTTTATGTTTGATTGAGAGTAGAAGACAACAGTGGATGCTGCTGTGCACTGTACGCGCTTTGACAAGTCTATTTCCCGGAGAAGTTCATGTCGGCCGGTGCCGCTTTTGTGTAACAACCTCTGTCGCTTTTTCTCTTTTAGTTTGACAGCCGAATCGAGATAAATTGAGGCAGTAAGTATTACAATTTACTTTAAAAAGTTTAGGCCTAATTTCATAGAAACGAAAAGTGCAAAGCTGCTTTATATAAGTATCTCTTCTTCCGGGTTTGGATTAGGTTTCCAGTGTTAAACCATTCAAATTTTATATATCTTCGAATTGGTTCGGTTAATATTTAAAATTTGAGTAAATTTTTATAATTCTGTCTAAGATTATTTGGGATCTGAATATCTTTCTACTTTGTTAATAATATTTTAAATTTAAATATTTCGAATTGGAGTATAACTCTGTCTAAGATTATTTGATATGTAAAATATCTTTTTACTTTGTTAATAATATTTTAGATATTATACTTTATAAATTTAGAATTTAAAATTTACAAAAACTAAAATATTTAAGTTTGAAATGCATATCTTACAAGAAAATTGTATCAAACACAAATAAAATGTAATAGTTTAATTTTTTTTTTGATGTTCAGTATTTTATGGTTTAAACAAAAAATATTTGGTGCTACAAAAGAAATTGGATTTGATTACAATAATATCACAAATTAGATTGGGTGTACAATTCGGGTTTCTTTCTGTAAATTGGTTTGGGTTATGGATTAAGTTACAAATGCTCAAACCTAAATCAAAGTGTAACATGAGGGTAAATGCATAAATATAGTAAATACAGGGGTTATTAGACAAATTTGTATAAAATGAAGGCGTTAAAAATAGTAGGATAGTGATATCCCAGCAACCAAACAAAGGCTTATATATATTTCTCTCCGTCTTCTTCGATCGGATTTGTAGACTTGCGGACTCTATTGTTCATCGGAGATTTTTATATTCGCCATGGACAGATCACAGCTGATCTTGATAGGTTTACCGATCTTCTTGTTCTGTTCGGATCTCTTCAACCTTTTCACTCCTCCGCCTCCGAAACCTCCGAGTCTTCGTCCCAATCAGCCACCGCACATCCCTCACCACCAGCGTCCTGCTGCGTTCATCCCCGAAACCCTAAATTTTCCTTCACAGGTGAAATCTCTTTTCGTGTATTCAAAATTTGTAATTGTATCACTCAGTCTCGGTTTATCGCCTCTTTTTGCAGAAGCAGCCAAGTGGCGGCTTAGGAGGAGCAGTTGGATATGGAAACACTGTGGAGATCAACTTCTGCGTCTCCTGTTCTTTCAAGTAACTTTGAACTTGTTACTTTGATTTTGAATTTTATCCTTGTTCTCTTTGTGGTTTTTGCTTCATCGATTACTTTTGTAATTTAGCTTTGGTATTCTAGTGTAATTAATAGAGAACCTATTTACGCAGCTTGTACTTGGTGAAGAAGAAGAGAAACTGAGATAGTGTAGGAAACAGTATACTTTGCTATAATCAGTTATGTCAATGATGACATGTTGGTTCCTTTTTGAACTTATCCGCAAAAGACAACATTCTAGCTTTTTTATTTAACAATGATACTGGTCTTTACTAAGCTTGTTTCTTTCTATTTTTTTTTTTTTTTATTTGAAGGGGGACTGCAGTGACTATGAAGAAGATGTTGGAGACGGCTTTTCCCGGTTTAGATGTGGTTCTCGCGAACTACCCACCGCCACCACCAAAGCGTCTTCTAGCTAAGGTTGTGCCTGTTGCTCAGATGGGTGTTATTGGGATGATTGTCGCGGGTGATCGTATCTTCCCCATGATTGGTATTGCGCACCCGCCTGCATGGTTCAACTCCTTGAGGGCCAATAGGTTTGGATCCATGGCTTCCACTTGGCTTCTCGGAAACTTCCTGCAGTCTTACCTTCAAAGCTCGGGGGCTTTTGAAGTTCTCTGCAACGGGGAACTGGTTAGTAGCATTAACTCGTCTACCAATATTTCAAGATGATTTTCCAGATGTAGATCAGTGACAGTAACTAGTATTATCTGGTGCAGGTGTTCTCTAAGTTGAAAGAAGGTAGATTCCCGGGAGAGATCGAGCTGAGAGATCTCATCAGTAAAACTTTGACAAGACCAAGCATCGCCGCAGGTAGCTACTGAAGTAGTTTCATCAGAAGAAGAAAAAAGGTTTCCACATGAAAGGTATAGAAAGACGGATGATGGGTGTTTCGATCTCATGTGCTGAAAAAGCAAACGTTTTTGTTTTTAGTTAACATCATAGTTTTGAACATTCCTGGTTGTCTGATGATGTAGCAGTCATACTTTGGTTTAAATAAATTTTACTCTTTGATTCAATCTTTTTTTAAGACTGAAATTGGAATAAGGCATCTACCAATCTTCTTAAAGAAACAAAAGATGCACGAAATTAGGAGAAACGTTTAATATCAATATACAGATTGGAGAAACTTGTATAAACTGAGACTTTTGTTTCATTACAGACAAACTGAACTTGTAAAGCTGACAATTTCATATCTTCTTATGTTCTTGGGTTGACTAACGTTAAGTCAGACTCTGCCGGGGCTGCGTTGGGCGGTGGTTGCCGGAGGAACACCCGGATTGTGTTTTGGGTTTGCAGAGGGGTCACCGTAATCCTCGACGGTCACCATCAACGTCCTCCTCTCGATTCCAATCTCCCCGATACCTAAACAAACCAAACGATATCAATCAGAAAACAGAAAACATAACAGATTGAATCGAAGCAAACATAAAAAAAACAAAAAGAAAGGAAGAGATCTGAACCTGAAACGGAGACAGAACTACGAGCTGAAGATGTAACTGTTAGCATCAAGAGGAGAAGCACAACAAGACGAAGTACACAACTCATCTCCCTCTCTCTCTTTTGTCAAAGCTCTCTCTTTTATTTTATTAAGTAATCTTGAAAATCTTTGTGTTACCAGATTCGTGTCGTGTCCAGTCGTATATATATACAAAGAAACGACAAGTGAGTGTTTTGTGGAGTTTATCCAAACTGATGTTTACTTCTCTCAAATCTCTTTATCAATTTATACGTTTACTTTCAACTTTTCCTAATTACAAGCGCAAAAAAAAGTCTGCGGAGATGAAAAAGGTCCGTAGGAAAAGTAAAACCAAGAAGATTGGACACGTGTTACCGAGTAAATGGCGATGGTGGAAGTGGGAGATGAGGTGTGCAAAGCGTGGTGCCACGTATGTCACATCATGGCCAAGCAAGTGGAAGTGTGGAGGCATAAGATAGGGACTGTCACTGTGTGTTTTTGTTGTTCGTCAACGCTTGTTGCGAATTTACAGTTGAAACCCCTTCCTCCTACCGCCAACCTTTTTGTTGACTTTTGTGACCATTTATTAGGTAACGGGTCGTACCCGTATTATCTAAACCCGGCTCGGTGTGCCGCTTTGTGGGTCTAGATAAAAAGGTTATGCTTGATTTGTGTCCCATGGAGATAAAAATAGCATGCTTGTATTCATTTCGCTTGATTTCTTTGGAGAATATGCTGGTTGTGCTTGGATTAACGAATAATATATTCGATCGATGTTGATAGAACTGACGAGTCACCATTAGTTCAGAGATATATACACATATATTCCTTCATATATAATATTTTTAAGATTCTTGCACATAGTATATGAAATCATTTACTTTACTTTTAAAAATTAAAACATCAATGCAGTTTTACGTAATCACAATTGACCCGATAATAAAATAGAATGTATCATATAATTGTGCAAGAAAACATCATCTAACATGATACAACATGCAAAGCTTTATAACTCATCACTTAATAGGCTATGAAGAAAGTATAAGAGTTAAAATCACGTAGTCCATCAGATTGTATACTAAAAAATCCATTTGACATGCGCAGTATCCAATGTCTAAAGTATCTAAAGTATTCCAGCATAATTAAAATTGCATAGAGTCGGCGCATAATCGTCACCAATTTGGTGATGATGACCAGGCGGAGTTAGAATTTTTTATACTAGAGTCATAATATATATATTTGATATTAAAACTTGATAATATATGATATTATAACAAACATATTTTTTTCTGATGGAGGCATATGGAAACATAAACATGAATTAGTGGGGTCAAATATGCCAAAATACTAAAGTAATTCAGTTGGTGAAAATAGTTATGTTATATGGATAAAACATGTTGTCAATAAAATTAGCAAAATATTAAAGTAATTCAGTTGAAAATAGTTGTGTTTATGGATAAAACATGCTGTCTATAAATGAAAATAGTTTCTATAAAATTGCATAGAGTCGACGCGTGATCGTCGCCAATTGAACGCACCAAAAATCTTTACAACATTTATACAAAAAACATGCATGTCGTCTTGCGCTACAAACATGTACATTTAATTCAGTTGTAGTTTTTGCCTTTAGTTGGACACTACCCCCTGACTTGTACTCGAAATCTCGCACACATGTGAGCTACGAGCTAACTATAACACTCGAGAAAAAGAATGTGTAACACTGATAAAACGCATGTTTAACAAACAGCACAGAAATAAATATGCGCAAACACAACAAGTGATCTGCGAGTTCAAGAATCCCCGAGAAAAATGTCTGCTTATATTTCGTCGTGATCGAATATCGGAAGCTACCATAAGGCCCGCTAAAAGGTTTTTGTACAGATAACTTCGGTTCTGAATGAAATCACTTTTAAAGAGTAAAAGTAGTTTCCACCATATTAATCCAATCAAGATGAAAATAGTTATGCTGCTCAGAGTAATATTTTTGTCTTTTTTTGTTTTTTAGAATAACGTTTTCTTTCTCTTTTCTATTGAGTAAATGTTTTACTCTAAAATTTATATTTTCTCTTATTTTTTATTTCACTCGTTTTTTTTTGTTTGTATTCTTCATATTGGGATAATTTTTCCAATCACACTCTTTGACTCGCATAATCACGCGCAAAAACTGGTAGAGAGAAGTTATAACATATAATCTCATCACACACCACAATCGACTAAACCTGAAACGGATATATTTTCTTTATATTATTCGATTGTGATTGATACATTGTAACGTCACACCTTTCACTAGCATTTTTCAGCATGTCAGAGTGGGGATTTTTGAAGATATATAAGCTAAATTCGAAGCTACGCCAGTTCATTACTCTCCCATGTATATATATTCAGCTCCCTAGCCGAATTCCTGATTTAAACCAAAGAGTTTAGTGTGAACCAGAAACAAGTGCTGTATTCGTTACAATAAGTTCTTCTAAATTTCATCATAAACAAAAAAGTTCTGATTAATTAAGAAAGAATTGGAAGTTTATGAGAAATAGACCGACAGCTACACGTATCCATCTAGCATGCAACTTGGTCTTTTTGTTTGAACAGAATCTATGCCATGTCTGTATTTCAAATAGAAATCCGTGACAAGTCATGGCAATGTCTTCGATTCACTAAGAAACATTGTACTATAGGGAACTTTCATATATAGGGAATGTCACCAAGAAACATTGTACTATAAGGAATTTTCATATATAGGGAATACGATCAAAATTAATTAATATTTATCCATTTGTAATTTCACCTACTTATAGAGTTCTTTAGGGATTTTTTAAACACGTCAAAGATATTATCTAGAAGAAAGAGAGAGCCTAAGAATCATCGGCAGAGAGATCAGAGATGAGCATCAGTGCGTCATATCCACCGGCTTTCCGGCAAGTGATCAACGATGGAGACCCGACGGAGATTGAACCGGTTCTTGACCAGGTCAAGGATATTAATATCCCGGTTATCGATTTGGAACGTTTGGACAAGGAGATACTAACCGAGGCATGCAAGGAGTGGGGAATATTCCGTTTGGAAAATCACGGAGTACCGTTGGAGTTGACGTCACAGCTTCAGGAGATCTCGGAATCGTTGCTGAGTCTACCTTTTGAGGAAAAACGGGAGCTGTTCGCGGCCGTTAACTCTCCGTTATCGTATTTCTGGGGAACACCTGCTCTAAACCGTTCGGGAGATGCACTGAAGAGAGGAACTCAAGCTTCGAACGTGTACATGCTTGAAGGTTTCAACGTCCCTCTCTCTTCTCTCTCGAAGCTTCCAGTTTCGACTTGCGATGATGGTGCTCAACATTCAAAACTAGAGCCTTTCAGGTAACATCCGACGTCGTTATGTTTTGTCTTTTCCGTAGTTAGTGATACTGATTAATTACTTAAATAAATTTCCGAATTAATTAATCAATCAATCAGTCAACACTTAGTGTGCTCAGTAATTTATTAATTTATCTAAAGATAGTTAATATAGTCTATATACTATATAATAAAATATATAGGCTCTGATTGGTTGTCACCATTCATTGGCGTTAATATATCAGCAAAAAATATTTTACTCTTATTTCTACAACTGTGTAAACCAATCAGGTGAAAAAGATTTTTATTATTTTATATTTTACTCCACTTACTGTTAAACTTAAGGTAAAATAGTTTATTTTTTCTTCGTGCTGTGGGAGAAAATCAATTAACGCTTAAGTCTAACTTTTTTTTAGTATATATTTTATTTGTTTACTCTGAAACTTTTCCACTTTTTCACTCCATTTTATTTATTTACTCCAGTGTTTATCAATCACAGCCATAAACTCTATGAACGCGGTCATTCAATCAACGTAGAGATGTGTGTTTATATGATAAAAATCATATATATTTTTGGAAGGTTCATTGTAAAATATTGTGGGGGTGAACTGTGTGGTCTGTAGAGTTGACAATGAACAGTACGTGTCATTTCGTGGCCGGTGCATGAGTTTTGATTGACGAGATGCTTTCTTTTCATTTGAATACTATGCTTTTCCAAAAGAAAATCATTTTAAATCCGGCTTAGTGTCGGTATTAGGAGCGTTTTTCTGAAAATTAACCACTTGATAAAAGTTTTTACCCACTATATTCATTAAACTTTGTTCACTAAATTCAAATAATGGTTGCCAAAACTTTGGCAGCATTTGAGAATGGTAAATAATAGCGGTTTTCGTAGCCTCATCATTTGACCGAACTTCGAGTTTTTCAATGGTAATAAAACGCACAGCACTTCATTGTCTAATTCTACTGGCTGTGAGAAAAGGGTGGCGTTGTACGTGAACAGAATTTAAGTTCACCTTTTAGGATTTTAACTTAGTATCTATAACCGATCAAATTGTCATTTAAATAATTAATAATACTATTTAAAAATACTTAAAATAGATAAAAATAGAATAATACTATTGTTAAGAATATTTCCAATTCCACTCCATAATTTAGTGCAAAATGAAGTAGTAAACTGAGTGATGAAAAAACAAAAATCTCATTACTAACTAAACTCTAAATTTTAATTTCTAAACCTTAAACCTTAAATTTTAATTTAAACTCTAGCGCATAAACCCAAATCCAATACCCTAAATCCAAATTTATATTTGTAAACCCAAATTTTAAACCTTAAATTCAAACCATATATCATAAATCTAAATCTTAAATCCTAAACTAAAATTACATACGGTAAACCCAAACTGTAACTTCTAAATCTAGATGTTATACGGTTTAGATTTAGGGTCTATAATTTGGATTTAAGATCTATGATTTGGATTTAAAATATATGGTTTGGGTTAGAATATAAGATTCAGATTTAAAGTATAAAGTTTGGATTTAGGATCTAAGATTTGAGTTTATGTAGAGTTTACGGTTTAATAAGTAGCCGCTTAACCTTGGCATTATTCTCTTTTTTCTTTTAAAAATAAATTTATACTTTTTATTTAATTATATATACTTTTTATTAATTATATATACATAACATTGTTCGTGTACATGCACGTAATTTTTCACGTGGTTTTGATTTCACCGTTTAGATGTTGTTGTAACGCCTCTTAACCTTTGTGCTAGACTGCTAGTTAGTACTATCAGTTAGTGGTATAAAGCTTTTAGTTTATAATTATACAGTTTAGGTTTTTGCTCCATATATTTCAAACCTAGATATAAAACAGAAAAGTTTACAATAAAATTTTCAAACCCTTATGCATACATAAGTTAACTTTTATCTCAACCATTGTGTGCTAATAACTGCTTTAAACTAGTAGAAAACTTTTAGTTTATAGGGCAGTTTGGGTGTTTGCTCCATATATTTCAAACTTAGATAGAAGCAAGAAAATTAGACTACTACATTTCTAAAACCCTAACCAGTGTTACCATCCATAAGTTTTTAACTCAATAAATAATTGTAAAGAAAAGTTTTGAGACTGGATTTCTTGTATAAAATTCACTGCGGATCCACCATCTTCTTTGCGATTGTGCAGAGTGTCGATAGAGGAATATGGAAGGCACATAACAAGAATTGCTGTATCCTTGTTTGAAGCTATATCACAAACATTAAACCTAGACAAATTCGGTGACAGAAGATCAGAACTCTTATCTGAGTCAACAGGGCTCATACGCGTGTACCGGTATCCTCGGAGCTCCTCCGTAGAGGCAGCAGGAGAAGCTCTGGGAATGGAAGTCCACACGGATAGTACGGTTATTTCAATATTAAAAGAAGATGAAACCGGAGGGCTTGAGATCATGAAAGGTGAAGAATGGTTCCGTATAAAACCTGTTGCTAATACTCTCATCGTCAATCTAGGAGATATGATGCAGGTAAACTAAACGTTTATTTAGGACTTTGATCAAATATATAATCGTTTGATCGATGTACTTATTATCTATATATTCAGGCTATAAGTGACGATGAGTACAAGAGTGTGAAGCATAGAGTGAAGAAGAAGGATAGGACGAGAGAGAGACACTCGGTGTGCTATTTTGTGTTCCCACAGAGAGATTGTGTGATTAAGTCATCAAACTATAAGCCGTTCACATACTCAGAGTTTGAAGCTCAAGTTCAGGCGGATGTTCAGTCTCTTGGGACCAAGGTCGGCCTTCATAGATTCAGCCCTAAATCTCCACTCTTTCTCTGATAGCGTTGAGCAAATAATTCAGTATCTAATGGTTGAACCAACTGTACTAGAAACCAGTCTTATCTCATCTGATCACCATGTGGTGTCGTGGCCAGCTAGAGGCATGGGATCCGGTTTACTTTAATTCGGTTTTATCAGTTTCATAGATATTGATACTTGATACCATTCGTTTTCTATGCATATTTTGTGATTGGTTCGGTTTGGTTCCCGATTTGGATTGTTTGATATAGATATTATAAAATGAATAATAAAATAAAATAAAATCTGATTCTTCTATTTATTTCTATTTGTTGTGGGTCAGTAATCCTCTGTTACAGTGTATGCCAGCACAGTGATCAAGCCACAAATGAACAAAGAAAAGCTCGAAAGCTAGTTTAAAATCTGGTTTATAAGAATTAAATTTCAAGTTGTTCAATAATTTCCTAACAGCTTATGTGACAAAGTGAGAATATATTTGGTGAAACCAGAGTGACAAAAGAAAATCAGATGGAGCGTAAAAAAGTCAAATATTTGAAATAACGGGCCTTAAGAATTTGAAGAACCGACCGATTGAAAATATATCCGTTGTTGTTTATAGATGCGAGGATACATAAATAAAAGCGTGTATATATATTAGAGATAAATGTTTCCACGATTCTTCACTTTTGCAGGGTTTTCTCCCTAAAGAATTTTCTCAAAATTTCTGGAGATGAAACTATTTTGTCGAAGATTTCTACAAGCCGAAGTTCACCAAGTTCTTCAAATAGTAAGCTTTTTTTTTATCTCGATTGATCGTGAATTTGTTTTTCTTGGTTCCGTTCATATTTTGTTTTGGGTTTGAATTGCGATCGGTTGCGTTATACGATTTGGTTTTAGGGTTTCAAGTTTCCTTAATCGTTCCTTTAACTATTGTTGTAGTTTGGAAGTGCTCTTGAATCGGCCTGGAATCATCGTACGTCTCGTCTCTGTCTCCGGAAATTTATTTTGTACGGACGATTAGTTTTCTTTGAGATGATCTGTTTGTATTTTTTAGGAATTGCCATGTTATTGGAGCCATGGTATTTTGATTTACAGTATAATTAGAACTTGATCGTGCTTTAGGTTTGGGCTCCTTGATGTTCTGTTATGGATATTATCTCTATATTACCTTGAAATTGGTTATATACATATACTTCTTTCTTGTGCGGATTGCTTATATTTTTTTTATTACAAGTGGAGAATAGACATTGTGTAGTCAAATATTGATACAGATTTGCTTTCTTATTTTGAGAGATTATATTTCTTTTAGTTGTTAATAATGTAACTCACTTTAGCCTTTCTCTCTGTTTTTTTTCTTCTCCTTGTTAACAGTAAGTGGGTGTGGAGAAACCATCAATGACAGATTGAAGAGAAGTGTGAATCTTTGGGTTGAACGGCTAAGCAGAAAACAGATAAGTTCTTCTACTGTTGATTCTTACTTTAGTTTTAGTTTGATCAAACTCTGAAAAAGATCATAGGCGCACACACTTATCTAATATAGTGTTGTAGCCAGATTCTTCTTTTGGGGACATTGTCCCCAGTCCCTGTTGCGTGAAAGCTTAGTCCTAAAGGGAAATTTAAATCCATCTTCCTAGAAACTGTTGGTTGGTAGTGCAAAGAGATGTTTGGGAATGGATACATTAGTACCCACGACTTTTTAATAAAACAACCATCGGCTTAAGAAAAAGAAGTCTTTATAAAAAGAAAATAGCTATGTCTAGCTATGAAATTGAGGGATGGATAAAGGACACCGGCTTACAAAATGGCTTAAAACAAGGGCTATGAATTGGTTTTGAACTTGTTGGATGGAAATAACGATCACAAGTCATGGAAACTAATTGTCCCGAGTCCTGTTGTGGTATGTACTGTTTGAGAGAAGTCTTCTGACAAAGATTCTTAACTCTAAACTGCATCCATTGCTTACCCAAGGCTTAAAAAGCAAGTCTTTTTGACAGAGACTGTGAATGAAAAAACTTGCTGATTACGTTAGTACCCACGGCTTGAGAGAAAGTCTTGAGACAAAGACTATGATTAGAAGAAATTCATGAAAACGAGTTGTCCCGAGTCCCGTTGTGGTATGTACGGTTTGATAGAAGTCTTCAGACAATGACTCTAACTCTAAACCGCATTCATTGCTTACCCAAAACTCTATGAAGCAAAGGGTGTTTGAGAATGCAAAGTGTGATAAAATTTAGTTCCCACGGCTAAAAAAAACAAGTCTTAGACAGTCGAAAAAACGTATTCATTATGTTATTACCCACGGCTTGTAAGAAAGTCTTTTGACAAATTAAGACTGTGACTGATGAATACTTCTTCATCACATTAGTACCCACAGCTTGCAAAAAGTATTTAGCCAAAAGACTGTGACTGAAAACGTATTTATCACACTTGTACCAACGGCTTTGCAAAAAAAAAAGTTATAGACAAAGACTGTGAGTGAACGTGTCTTCATCACATTAGCCCACACGGCTTGCCAAACAAAGGTTTTTAGACGACGACTGCGATCGAGAACGTCTGATTACATTAGCACCGACGGTTTGGAAGAAAGGTCCGTGATTGAAAACGTTTTCAACGCATTAGTATCCACAGCTATGCAAAAAAAAATTAGACAGAGGCTATGAGATCATCTCAATGGTTTTAAACAATTCATTGAGGCAATGATTGTGATTGCCTCACTACCGACGGCTTAGAGAGGGTCTTAAGACAAAGAATATGAATTGATTTTGAACGTTTTGGATGGAAATAACAACCACCGGTGACCGGTTATGAAGAGTCATTGGAAATCTTGCTTGCTACCCACGGCTTCTGAAAAGTATTAAGACAAAGGCTGGTACTACCCACGGCTTTATCTGTTGGTTTAGATATATAGGTACGTATGACTTGAGAGAAGTCTTTAGACGAAGACTCTTGAATCTAAACCGGACCCATTGCCTTGCCAAACAAGTCTTTAGGAAAATACTGTGATTTTGAACACGATTAGTACCCACGGCTTAGAAAAAGTATTATGACAAGACTGAATTGATTTTCAATTTTTTTGGATGAAAAACGACCAACTATGAAGAAGTACAAGGACCAAACAACTATATAAAAATTTGTAAACAAAGACACTCCCCCACGACTTTCTGAAGTGTCTTTAGACAAAGACCGAATCTTTTTTTTTTTTTTTGAATAAAATGTTAAATTTGATTCAAAGAAAAATATACTGTTCTACAACAATAGTCACTTTAGCTAATTAACTTTGCAAATAATAATACCCAAAGAAAAACAATCAAACTTGTACGGCTTCAATCCAGAGTTGAAAAGCACGATCCAGTTTCCTGTCTTGTGCTCTTATGGACATAATTCTGTTCTTGACCAGTCTATCAATCATGGCGCAGAGAACTTCATGGGATCGGGGCCTCTCACCATGCCTCCGACGGTTTCTTTCACACCAAATCATATAGATTGTAGCTTGGAAGACATAACGAACAAGGAAGCTCCTAGTTCGGTCCAGGTTTGGTTGCCGTATGAATGACACAACGTCCATCCACACATCTGAGTAACCATTCCCCATAAGAACATTCATCAGTTTGCTCCATAATGACGAGGAAAAAACACAGCCAAAAAAAGATGATTTCTCGTTTCCAGCTGCTGCGTACATAGAGAACAAGCCCCATCAGTCCCAGCGTTCCAGGCTACCATCCTATCTCCCGTAGAAAGCCGATTCCGTATAGCTAACCAAGTACAGAATCTGTATTTTGGCGTAGCATGAGTGAACCAGATTCCTCTATGCCAAAAGACTGTATCTCTTTTAGTTCTGATGTGATTCCAGGTTTCTGAAGTTTTAAACTGATCTTTATAAATGTCTTGTTTCCCTTTCCAAAGAACGACGTCCTCTTCTTCAGAACGAGATAAAGACTGGAGCTGATTTTTGACTTGAATAAGACCCTCAGAGCGATGAGTCCTTCTTCTTCGTTTTGTCCAGGCAGTATGAACTGTATCATGTTGCCTTATCCCTGTGTCTATCTGACCCCTTGCTCCCAACATATCCATCAAGCAACCTAAAGGAGACCACTGGTCATACCAGAACGATGTCCCTTTCCCATTATGAACTTCGACTTTGCAGAATTCCCGAGCCAACCCTCGAACTTTCAAGATTTTTCGCCACATCCAAGAACCTTTTTGATCATTATCTTTTACAGACCAAATAGACTCATTCTTCAGGAGAGTGGAGTGAATCCATCTGGCCCAGAGTGAATTTTTGTTAGAGATTAACCTCCACAAAAGCTTTAGGACAGTGACAGTATTCATCTCTTTTAGTGAACGAAGACCCAGCCCTCCTTCTTCTCTAGGGCGACAGACCTCTTCCCAACACAACTTTGCTTTATGAGGATTAAGCTCGCTTCCTGACCATAAGAAAGCCGAACAGATCTTATCGATTTCTCGTATACACGCCTTTGGTAGACGAAAGGCTGATAACCAGAAGCTGGAGATGCTCCATAGAACTGATCCAAGGAGCTCAAGCCTGCCAGCATAAGATAGGAATCGGTTTTTCCAGGAACCTATTCGCGTTCTTATTGTCTCGATAAGTGGTTGATAATCAGTACTACTCATACTCTTGGTAGTTAGTGGTAATCCCAAGTAGCGCACCGGAAGTTGATCTGTTTTGAAACGAAATCTATTCTCCAACTCCATCTGGATATCTTCTGTTACTCCCCCCAGATACATGGTCGACTTTTCCATACTAATTCTCAGGCCTGAATATTGTGCAAACTTATCAAAAACGTCCACTATTCCTTCCACAGATCGTACTTTCCCATCTGTTACTACCATTAGATCATCTGCAAACGTCAAGTGGGTCAGACTTAAACCTTTACAGCGAGGATGATAGCCGAAGTTTCGATCATTTGCCGCCTTGTCTAGAAGTTTAGATAGAACATCCATTACAATGACAAACAGGTATGGAGAAAGAGAACAACCTTGCCGAAGTCCACTCTTGCTTTGAAAATAACCAGACAGCTCGCCGTTAACTTGGACTGAGAAAGATGGTGTTGATATACATAACGAGATCCAGTGAATGAACTGATGAGGAAAGTTCATAGCGCGGAGAGTATTAAGGAGGAATTGCCATTGAACAGAGTCGAATGCCTTAGAGATATCAATCTTGATGGAGCATCGAGATGATATATTATCCTTGTGATAATCCTTGACAATTTCAGTAGCAAGCAAGAGATTTTCAATCAAGAGTCTCTCGCTAACAAATGCTGACTGGTTCGCTGAGATAAACTGAGGAAGAAGGCGCTTTAGGCGATTCGCAATAAGCTTGGATATGACTTTATATAGAACATTGCAGCAAGATATTGGTCTATAGTCCTTCATCTCAGTGGCTTCAGTATTTTTCGGGATCAATGCTAATATGGTTGAATTCACTCCCTTTGGAAGGAAACCTTTCACAAAAAACGCCTGAACTGCAATAACAAACTCATGACCGATGATGTCCCATGTTGCTTTATAGAACTCAGCATTGAAACCGTCTGGTCCTGGCGATTTATTGTTAGGCATAGCAAAGAGCACATCTTTAATCTCCTCCTGCGTGACTGGTTGCACCAGATTTTGAGCATCCAGGTCCGAGCATCTAAAACAGAGGAGGTCCTGCAGCTGCGAGACATCCATTCCCGTGTAATCCTCCGGCTGATATTGGAGAAATTCTCGGAAAAAACTCTCTGCTTCCTCCTTGATACCATTATCATCATTTACTATTCTTCCATCTCGACAACGGATCTCTCTGATACCATTAGTTGCTTCACGGGTAGCAATGGCTCTATGATAGGTCTTGTTATTCTGATCTCCAATTTTTAACCAGTGTAATTTCGACCTCTGCTTGAGAAAATTTTCTTCAAGTCCAGCCACAAATTCCCATCTTGCAAAAGCTTCACTTTCCAGTTCTTGATTCTGAGCCGTAGGGAACTTAAGATTGAGTTCCTGTTTTTTACAAAGATCCTCATGAGCTTCTCTAGATTTTTTAACCAAGTTCCCCATTCTTTCCTTGGCCAGAGTTCTGATTACCGGTTTCAGTCTCTTGAGTTTCTTTGAAAAGCGGAACAATGATGATGTTGAGAGGAATATTCTTTCTGTTTCTGTCCAGAACATTTTCACTGTTGGCAGAAAATCTTCGATAGTAGTGATTGCATTCACAAACTTGAATGGCTTACGTTTAAGGCGACTCTCTGGTACTGTGAGATGGATACGGCATCGCAAGTGGTCAGAGCAGCCACCAGCTTCAAAAACAGAGTACGCTTGAGAAAACTTCTGGTTCCATGCGTCATTAACGAGTACACGATCCAGTTTCTTGGATATAAGGTCGTTCCCTCTCTTATTATTCCAAGTAAAAAGAGGACCATGATACGCCATATCCACCAAGGAACAATGATTAACCACTTCCTGAAATCTTTTCATTCCCATGGTTACTGCAGGAGAACTATCAAACTTTGAATGCTCAGCCATATCCAAAGTTTCATTGAAATCTCCAAGAATTATCCAAGGCTTAGGGCCAATAATTGGGGAGTTATGGTGATCACATAAGTCTCTCCACAACCCATTCCTTTCTACCGCGGTGTTCGATGCATACACAAAGGAGCAAAATATCTCCTCCTGCATCGATTCGAGCTTAACCGAACAAGTGACCATTTGACTACTCTTGAAAAAAGGAGTGAGTCTCACATTGTTCTTCCATATTATCCAGATCCTTCCCAAACGATGATGCTCATAGTTTGTTAGAATCGACCAATCTCTAAACATAGATCCCACCAGATGTGGAACTCTACTTTCTTTCACCTTTGTTTCAATCAAACAACCAAAATCAAACTGCCTCTCCTCCAACCACTTCTTTATTACGGAATGCTTAATAGATTTATTTAAGCCGCGGACATTCCAAAAGAAGCACGACATATTAGTGTTTTTTGGAGGAACGTTTCCTGCTTGTGCCAGTAGGTTTTGAATTCCTAGACACAGCAGACTGAGAGCTTAGACGAAGTGATGTTTTTACTGATCGGGTTGGCTTAGATACCTTCCCATCCTTCTTTGGTACCAGGTTTTCATCTTCATGTTGCAGAATTTCACCCTCCTCTGCATCATCTATGGTTTTCCCAGTAGATGTATTACCCTCTTTCTCCTCTGATTCCTGAGTGGAACTCTGTGCATCCTCGTCTTCCGCTAATAGATGAAACCGGGATGGAGAGATTACTGTTTTAGTTTCCTGCTTTTCTACTGATCGTCCAACTTTACTCGGTGAGACACTCGACCAATCCTTTTCTGTCTCCATTATTTTTTCAATCTCAGTATTTGTTTGGTCATGTGAATAACCTTGCAATACTTGGTTACCACTATTTTCCACGGTTGGGACCTCATTCTCCTCTAATCTCTCTGTGTGTTTGTCAACTACACTCTCTGTGACAGACGCAGAAACTGTCACTACCTCCTCCCTAACCTTAGCTGGAAGCGACACCTCAACCGTTTCCTCCCCTTGAAGTCTCCCTTTCTCAACTGAACTTTGCTCATGAGAACCAGTTTCCTTTTCCTTCTGAGTCACTTCCTCAGTTTCACTCATTATTTTTATGATGCATTCTTTATCCTTATGTCCCCATTTAGCGCAAAGAGAACACTTAGTTGGAGTCCAAGGATAGGAGAACTGAATATCAGCATTGATTCCAGACTTGGATCGGAACCGATAACCAGAGAATGGGCAAAGACCGAATCTAGACTTAATACTAACCACAACTCTATGAAGAGCTTTTAGACAAAACACTGGGAATCAAAACACACTTATTGTTTTACACACGAGTTTACAAAGAGTCTTAAAAGAGACAAAAAAACTGAATTTAAGACGGATTCATTGCTTTACTACCACAATCAACAATTTAACAGAGAGTCGAAAGTACCCACGGCTTGGAAACCTTCTGTTGGATGGAAAAACGACCAACTTCTCTGAAAAAGTCTTAAAGCAAAGACTATGAGTTGTAAAACTTATAGTAATACACGGCTTAAAAAAGGCCGGTGAATTCATTAAGTACACACGGCTTATAAAAAGTTTAGCAAAAGACAGATTGAAGACAGATTCATTACTTTAGTACCTACGGCTTTACTACACACGGTTTAGGAAGAGTCTAGACAACTACAACCATCGGCTTATGAAGAATCCTTTTACAATTTTGCTACTTATAGCCAGTGGCTTAACGAAGTCTTGAGACAGAGAATTTGTACAAAAAACTAATTCTTTACATTAACCACAAGGCTTGAAAATCATAAGACAAAGAGAACGAACCAACGGATGAAAGGAGTTTTAAACATACTGTGAATAAAAACAGACTCCTTACTAACTACAAGGCTTGTCAAAGCATTTAGAAAAAGACTAGACATGGGTTTTTGGCTTGTTGGATGGAAAAACGCGGTTTAAACCAATTATCTAAGATAAAAAGACTATAAACCAAATCGGGTTATAGCTTGTTCGGATGTAAAAACGACCAACAACTTACATCATGTCTAAGACAGTATGAACCAAAAATTGAGTGGATTTTCGGCTTGTTGGATGATACAAACAACCAACAACATAAACCAGGTCTTAAAACAGAGACTATGGACCAAAAACTTGGATCGATTTTGGCCTTTTGGATGGTAAAAACGACCAACAGCTTAAACCAATCCTTAAGACATAGGCTTATAAAAAAGTTAAGATAAAGACAAAATTGAAAACAGATTCATTACTCTGGTACCCACGGCTTAACTACACGTGCCTTGATAAGAGCCTAGAGAATAATATTGCTACCCAAGGCTTATGAGTTATGAAGTCTAGAAGACTAGCTTACAAAACAAGTCTTTAGACAAACACTGCGATTGTAGACGTCTTCATCACATTAGTACCTACGGCTTGTAGAAAAGGTATTTAGACAGAGACTGTGATTGTAAACATTTTCATCACATTCTTACCCACGGCTTGCAGAAAAGGTCTTCAGACAAAAAACTGTGATTGAAAACATCTTCTTCGCATTTGTACCTCTGGCTTGTAAAACGTCTTTAAACAAAGACTCGATTCATTTTATTACTACCCGGCTTTATGAATTGGTTTAGACAATAGCCCTGTTCGTTTGGTCGCCGCCGGTTTCGGCGTCGGTGTCGGCGTCGGCATCAGCGGCTGCGTCAAATTCGTTTGGTTGTTGTTCGTTTCGCAGACGCTGACGCCGACGCCGACGCCGATTCTTGTTCGTTTTGAAGATGCATGAAATTGACGCAGACGCTGACGCCGACGCAGAAAGCAGATATGAACCATGTTCGTTTGTTTGACGCAGCGACTATTTGATTTAATCATATTTTATTTTTAAAAAACTGTGATTGAAAACATCTTCTTCGCATTTGTACCTCTGGCTTGTAAAACGTCTTTAAACAAAGACTCGATTCATTTTTTTACTACCCGGCTTTATGAATTGGTTTAGACAATAGCCATGTTCGTTTGGTCGCCGCCGGTTTCGGCGTCGGTGTCGGCGTCGGCGTCAGCGGCTGCGTCAAATTCGTTTGGTTGTTGTTCGTTTCGCAGACGCTGACGCCGACACCGACGCTGATTCTTGTTCGTTTTGAAAATGCATGAAATTGACGCAGACGCTGACGCCGACCCAGAAAGCAGATATGAGCCATGTTCGTTTGTTTGACGCAGCGACTATTTGATTTAATCATATTTTATTTTTAAAAATTTGTAAAATTATATTTTGAGTTAATAAAATGTAGTCTTAAATATATTTACATAAAAAATTGTAGTTTGAATAAAATTTTTAAAATTTAATTTAAAATTGTACTTTAAATAAATAAAATGAGTTTTACTGAAATTTAATTTTCGAAATTAGCACTTCAAATAAAAAAGGAAAATATGTGCTACAAATAAAAAAAACATTAAATTAAGTTGGTTGATAAAAAAAAGATTACATCAAGTCTTAAATAATTATTACATCAAAAGTTATAATCAAAGAAAAATCAAATCATTAACTAAAACATTTAATATGGTAAACGACATCTACCCAATCCGTTTGTGATGTTATCACGCAAAGCTTCCATTGCTGTATCACATGTCGGTTCATATTCAGTATGTCCACCACCACCACCACCACCACCACCACCATCATCACCTTCTTCTTCTTCACTATGAGCTTCTATTTCAACATTTTCCCATTCTAAAAAATCTTGATCATCTCGATGTGAATCACGTATGAAGTTGTGTAGTGCCATCGTCGCTGTCACCAGCTTAATCCACTTGACCAGACCATACTTTGGATGTTTACGGTCCAAAATCCTCCATTTTGCTATCCATACTCCAAAGGTCCTCTCAATAGTGGATCGCATACTTGAATGCCTTTTGTTAAACAACTCTCGTGCACTGACTGGTGGTCCTCCTGTCCGAAATTGAGGAATATGATATCGCATATTACGATGCGGACCGAGATACCCTGTCCTGGTTGGGTATCCGGAGTCAACGAGATAATATTTTCCAGGGGGAGGATGTGGGAAAGAAGCTTCATTCCTCGCACAATGAGTCAAGACCTTTGAATCATGTGCTCTACCAGGTACTCCAACATATGTATATATGAACTTCATATCAAAGTTACATATGGCAAGAACATTCATCGTGGCTCCTTTTCTGCCAATATATGCTTCTGCATTCTGAGCTGGAAGACGAACCAGGACATGCGTTCCATCAAGTGCTCCGACACAATCTTTGAAATGAGGTCAATACTGACGATCATCCCTCACATAAGGACTCACTCTTTCAAACTCGCCTTCTTGGGGTCTTAGTGTATCTGCTGCAAACTTGAGAAGAGCACTCAAGACATCATCAAGCTTCCTTTGTACCGTATCCAATGATCTTTGATACCTTTCAGCAATAACCCGCTTAGTTATATCTTGACCAACAACCTCAAGAAACATCGCAACAGATTCCTCGAGGTAGACATTGTGAGACTCTTTCAATCCATATTGCTCAGTTAGCAACTTACACAAAGCTCCAAAGTACTCTGATGCATCCGAAGAATGTTATAACACTGCTGATCAGATTCATACATAAGTTGTTGAATATGATGCCATCCTGCTCTTCTATCTGTTCGATGACTCGAACTCTCATTAATAGGCACGTCAAACAAACCAAGTTCATCATCATAATCACCATCCTCATCTTCCAATATCCATCTTTCGAGCATCTAAAAAATATTGAATAAAATCATCATCAGAAACAGCTGCATGCTATATATATATATAAGTAACAAGTAAACAAAAAAAGAGTGATGTATACAGTTTAACACACACACGACCATAATATTATGTATAAACACGATCATACTTCATTTGTTATTAACACACACACGACCATAATATTATTAACACAAACACGATCATACTTCATTTCCACTAGTGAGCTTAGATAACACGATCATACTTCATAACTTAAGTTCCATAATATATAAAAATCAGACCAACAAGAAAGATTCAGAGCAACAAGATCACAAAAGAAGACTGGTCCTAAGCTCCTTTCTAGTTCCAGCAAGATCACAAAAAAGACTAGTCCTAAGTCCATACTAGTTCCATCAAGATCAAACTAGTCAATCATCACGTTTTGTCTTGGTCCTAAGCTCCAGAAACTTGATCTTAGCTTCATCTGTCTTCAGTGTTATAAAAGCCTGCCTGCTTCCTTCATTATCTATAAGATGTTCCATTGCTGCTTCATATAATGGAGACCACTCTCTCACTCCAGACAATGAATCAATCATCTCCAACACATTCTCAACAGAAGAAGCTTCTTGACGCTTCAACATCTGCTGCGCTATCATATTCTTCACCACAATAGCATCAGTCCTTTTGTCACAAGCTTCAACAATCATGTATTTCTCTTTACGCCTTCTTTTTGCTCTTGAACTTCCAGAATTAGTCTGAGTCCGAGTCTGAGTCGCTGGCTGAGTAGTCTGAGTCGCTAGCTGAGTAGTCTAAGTTGCTGGCTGAGTCTGGCGCTGGGCTTGTAGCTGTGTTTCTGTCTCCAGTGCTTAAGTCCCTGCTCCTGGCTGAGAATCAGCTTCATCACCATCATCTCCACCCACTCTAGAATTCAAACTTGCTTTTCCATGTTGAGCACTCCATCCTTCAGCTCCAGTTACCACTACACCACCAAATTCTGCTTCATACATATCCATATTATCAATCTCTTTGCATGCAGATTTCCTGATTCCAGGACACTCCTATATAACAAAAAAGAAAGAGCAAGTCAGTGATTGCATTATTATATAACAGATTCTATAACGATGCAATATATTATCAAGACCAAGACAGTTCTATACATATAAACAAGACAGAATGTGAAACTGACATTTTCGCGTTCATTCCACCAGTCATCCGAAATTAAAATCCTTCCCATATTATCAAACCCAAGCCTTGTCCTGTTTTGTGTCAGCATCTTAATCCTGATGTATTTCTTCCTGCTTGTGTCATACTTGTTCTTGAAAGAATTCCAATTGGAAAATTTCTTCTTAAACCTCTCCTCAAACGCATCCATGATGTTTTTTTTCCCTACTTTGTTCATTGACGTGCCAACCTTGTTTCCTTTTTTTCTCTCTTCCGCATATAATTGGAAAAAATACCTAGTTTCCTCAGGAGGCCAAGTCTAAAGCAAAACACAACAAGTCTAAAGCAAAACACAGCTAGTTTCTCTCGATCGAGATGGAGAGAGGGTCGAGAGCTTGAGAGAGGTGAAGAGCGAGCTTGAGAAGCGTTGGAGATGGAGAGCTCGAGATCGAGCGAGATAGAGATGGAGAGAGGGTCGAGAGCTTGATAGAGGTGGAGAGCGAGCTTGAGATGCGTTGGAGATGGAGAGAGCTCCAGATGCGTCTGTGGAGGAGACGAGGGAGCTCGAGAGGCGTCGTCTGTGGAGGAGATGAGGGAGCTCGAGAGGCGTCGTCTGTGGAGGAGAAGAGAAAGCTCGATATGGGTTTGGTCGAAGAGAGGTCTAAGCTTGAGGACGAAGAGATGAGAGAGCTCGAGGTCTGTCTATCGGAGAAGAGAGAGAGAGCTCGATGAGATCTTCAGGTCTGCGCAGAGATGAGAGATGAGAGAGCTGCGACTGCGTCAAATTAGGGTTAGATATATTTGTAAATAATCAAAAAAATTAAGGGCAATTGTGTAAAATAAACCTCTGAACGCAGTTTTTCATCGCAGACTCTAATATTTTCCGCGTTCGTATTTCATCGACGAGTCGACGCAGCGTCTCGACGCCGACGCAGTGATAGCGGTAATGAAACGACAAAATTTTTTGAAAAAATCGCCGCAGACGCAGTAATCTGTGGCGACCAAACGAACAGCACCAATATTGGTACGTACGGTCTCCAGACAAAGACTTCTGAATCTAAACCGGATATGTTTGGAGATGCAAAGTATGACAAACTGTAGTACCAAAGGCTGAATCTTCACAATATTATTACCAAGGCTTACAATACTACTACTACTACCCACAGCTTAATGAAGTGTCTTTAGACAAAGACTGAACCTAAAACAGATTCATGCTTTACTACCCACGTCTCAAGGCAAGGACTATTGAGTTGAAAATCCTTTTAATGTGTACTTTATAGTAACCCACGGTTTATGAAAGGTTGGATTCATTAAGTACCCACAACTTATAAAAAAGTTTAGACAAAAGATAGATTGAAAATAGATTCATTACTTTAGTAACAACGGCTTTACTACATGCGGCTTATGAAGTCTAGACAATTACAACCAGTGGCTTTGTGAAGAGTGTCCAGAAAAAGACTATAAGAATCCGTAGACAATATTGTTTTACCCATGACGAGCGGCTTAAAGAAGTCTTGAGACAGAGACTTATCTACCGAAAACTACTTCTTTACATTAACCACAAGGCTTAAAAACATTAGAGTAAAAACGGCCAACGGCTGAAAAAGACTGTGAATTAAAAACAAAGTCCTTACTAACGACATAACATTTAGAAAAAGAGTACACAACACAACATTTTTGGCTTGATGGTTAGACCGACCAACAGGTAGGCTAAGACACCCTGAACAAAAGTAACACTATTCCTTATTTTTACCACTTACAGGCAACCATTCGCAAGGTAACTATGAGATATTTTGAGTCAACTAAAGATTAATTAGTTATGATTTTCTCAGGTTTTGTATGTGCTTTTAGAAGACTCAGAGAGACGATTTCAAGTGTATCAAAATTCTTTGAAGCCATGGAACAGCAAACGATAAGCATATCACGAAAGCTGGGTTTCAAGTTTTTGCAAGGATGACACGCACAAATCGAGAAATGGTCCAAATTAATGTTCAAAAAAAAAAGTCTTAAAACAGTTATTTTGGTCCCTTCGGGGACATCCGATAAAATTGGAACGATACAGAGAAGATTAGCACGGCCCCTGCGCAAGGATGACACGCACAAATCGAGAAATGGTCCAAATTAATGTTCAAAAAAAAAAAGTCTTAAAACAGTTATTTTTCAGTCTCTTATTAGCCTGTGGCTTAAACTTATACCGACACTTTATTTATTAATTGACACAAGTGATGAATGAACAACATACAACGAAACGACTAACGAGGCTCCAAGAAAAACCTGCTTGTAGACCCGTCGTGAAAAACAACAGCAGGGTAAGTCAAGTGACTTGCTGTACAAGAAACCTACTAGGGGTCTTCTTTAGGTTAAATATAAGCTGTTAAATCATATGAGTAAAGACTTGCCCTTGCGTAAAAATCAGGAGGAGAGTATCGATCAAAAAGATCTTGGGAAAAATCCATATTCCATCCTTGTCCGTTGTAGATCTTCACCTAATTTCACGTCGCATTCACCATTAATTTGACCAATTCAAGTTTTTCAATGGTAAGAAAACGTACAGCACATCGTTTTCTAATCGTTTTATTCGATTTAAAGCATCCGGGCCTGCTATTTAGGGAATATCCGTAATTTATATGAAACTTTTTAATGTCAATTTCTATCCATAAGACTCGAACAAAGAAAACAGTCGGATCCAAACATTGTTTTATAATATATATAAAAAATTCATGATGCCATTATTTCATGAGGCTTAAGCAAATTTTCATGTTGCCCATTATGGCAAATTCATACTAAAGCAACTTATAATAAAAAATAATAATAAGGCATTTTGATTTAAGCCTTTATAGAAACTTACTTTAATAAAAAAGCTAAGTTGCGTTAGTATGAATTGGCCATCATGAAATTTTGCTTTAGTGTGGTTGCCATAATGAAAGCAATTGGTATTAGTGGTTACGCATGATCCACATGATCAACATCTTAAACAAATATTATTATCAACCGTTTGAGATATTTGAACACATTGTTGAAACTAAAATCACAATTCACAAACTATATAGTTTTGCTGATCTTAATCAGTTATTTCCTATAACTTACCGACACTTTAATGCTTTATTCAATTGACATACGTCATGATGAATGAACAACGTACACGAAACGACTCTAACGAGGCTCCAAGACAAACCGCACGAGCAGTCTCGGGTGCTTATAGACCTCTCCTGCACGATCGTGGAGCCGGACGGCGCGAATCCCGGGTCTGATCTCCGACAATGGAAGACAGGTCTGGCCGGCGAAATCGTTTTGAGTGTTACTATCATAGTCTTTCACTATGATGTACAGAAGCGCTAACTCGGGAACACGCAATGGGAACTCGAACTCTTTATCCCAAACCGGGAACCATTCGTCCGTATCTGTTTCTGTTTTGTGACTTGTTGTGTCTAAAGGTATTCCTGCAATTCCGATCTGTAATGAAAACAAGACTAAGCAAGTCAAGTGACTTTCCGGACAAGAAACCTACGTTGTAAAAAGAAAAAAAAATTCTTTAGGTTCAGCTTCATATGAGTGCAGACTTGCCCTTGCATAGAAATCAGGAGGAGAGTATCGATCAAAATGATCTTGAGAGAAATCCATATTCCATCCTTCTCCGTTGTAGATCTTCACCTAATTTTACATACAAAGCTATGAACATTCTTGCGTCTCAAGAAACAGATGAAAAGGAGCCAATCAGAATCAGAGACAAAGAAATAAACCTTAAGAACTGTCTTGATCTGGAGATTTTTACTAGAAGGGTCAAAAGTTTCACCTCCAGGACCACTGGAGAGCAAAACATCAGGCTTTTTCACGTAACCACATCCACCATTGGCTTTAAACATTCCTTGCATCATCCACAAGAACTTCCCATGACTCTGCATTTACACAAAGCCGTATCAATTTCAAAAAAAAAAACACTTTCGATTAACATCTGTGTTTACTTTGGAGAGGGGAGAATATTTAAATCTTTTACTTGCATATTGAAGGCAACCATCTGAGCACCATGAATCCATCCAACGAGAGGATCATAGTTTGATGAGTCAATACGTGTAGTCTTGGGAAATATCCTCAGAATATTCCTCTGCGTGAACTTTACTAAGTCCGGTCCACGGGTCTTCGCCAGAGTTTCTAGCCACTGCTCGCTCATGCTTAACCTTATGACTTTGTTAGGATCACCATTCAAGCAGTTCTTCAGTCCTCCTTTGCGGTTCCCAGCGTGAATCGAGATCAAGTCTCTGTATTCTATCGCTACAGTGTCCTCATCCTCATCTTGAATAAGTTCTTCTGCATCTTTCACTTTCTGTCACAACACAAAACCCTCATCAGAAACTCATTAAAAAGTAGTACTAATGGCTACTTTAGAAATGTTTTTGTTGTTCTTACTTTAGCTTTTACGGATTCATCTGTTGTTGAGCCTAGAGAGACTTGTGTCTGAAGATACTCTTTTGGTGGCTTTGTTGAGATCAATATCTTGTTCTTGAGTGCTTCTGGTGAAGGAAAACACTCTGTATATTCGTCGGTGGTACATCGAAACAATGTTTCTCCAAAAGTCTTGCTCACCATCTACAAACATCAATCAAAGCTCAGTGTGTTTTAAACAAGATTCCATACTTTTATCAGAAACTTGCCTTAGCGACTTTCTTCTGAAGATCTGGAGGCAGATGATCTTCTAAAGTAAGCACAACAGGATACTCAGACGCCACAAACGCGTTCTCCTTTACCGCGTTAAGACATTTCTGCAGATCTTCAGTACTTGTTAACGTCCTGAAACCAAACAGCATAACTAATCAAGAAACTGTTTTATATACTTCTCTTAAAGGACTAAAACAATGAGTGATTCGAGATCCAAACCCGCCATGACGAACTTCAGCTTCGGTTCCTGAAGAGTTAGGCCATAGATCAAGCTCAATGACACGAACTCCACTTCTGAGAGCTTTCACAATAGGCTCGGTGCTGCTTCTGCTGTTGAGTTGATTCCCAGTCAAGTAAGAGTTGTGTCCCGTGTACAAGAAGTAATGCGATAAAGGCTGGTTCATATCTTGCCAAACCTGAAAAACCATAATCAGCCCATTAGAAAACATATTCAAATAAACAAAAGTAAAGAGATCTTATCCTCTAAACTATACCTCTCCGGAAGGAGGCAAAGGAGAGTTGAAATCACTGAGGAGGTAACGGTAGAACCCTTCAAGATGAATCCCACGAGGGTGGAAAACGCCGTGATGTTTGAGCCTGTGGAATATATCCTTCACGTAGTTCGCGTCTGCTTGTTTTTCTCCTTGAACTTCGATCACGAACCTGAGCATCTCGTCTGCAGACATCCTGCCGTCTCCGGAGTAATCATCGAAGAGTTTCTTGATTTCTTGAGGTGGCTCACTTGTTTTCACTTTGAAGCTTCTTACACAACAGAAACACACTTTGAATGATTCCTTCATTTTGGTTTTGTTTCTCTCTTGTGAAAGTTAAACCAGATAGAAAAGAAACAGAGAGATAATGTTCCTTAAATGGAAAGGAAAAGAAAAGAAAAGAAACACAGAGACTTTATATGTACGTGAAACACATGTTTACTACTGTATAAGATTTTTGTTCTCATGTACTGGTTAGGAACATCATTTATAGACTGATCTGAGAAATGAACTAATCATAGTCAAAAAACTACTATTAAACTTCAGACCGGAAAATATATTAAACTTTAGACCAAAAAACTATATTAAACTTAGAAAAGAAAACTGAATGAGAGAGATAATGTGTCGGCTGTGTGAATTGAAGTTAGTATTTAAAGCCATACCAGAACCGTTGACCAACAGTAAAAAAATGGTAAGAGTATAGGAGCCAATGGCTGAGAAACTGGTGGTATCACAGGTATGCTCATCAGTCGTCACCATGAAAAGATAAGATTTTGTTTATCATTTATAGCGAATCATTTATCATCATTTTGGTTAAATTTAACAGCTAATGTATTGTCATTTGTCAACACTACTGTATTTGTTTTGACAGGAAACAGATATTTATTGGCCTTACTTTTGAACTTATTATCAACACTGTTGAAGATGTGATTTTAGTTCACAGCTCACAAGGATTGATAAGTTTTTAAAACTCGTGTTTTCTACATGTGGTCGAGGATGTTTTCTTCGTATGATCAAAATGGTTTTTATACAAACATATCACATGCTTCAAAAAAAAAAAATTAAATGCTATCAAACTTCACGGATATAACTTACTCAGGAGATTGTCTAGGAATGCACTCAATATTAAGGCAATCAATTAGTAGTATTACCATATTTTAGTGAGAAAATTAATTAATTTAGTACCATCTCTAACCAATATGGGATATATTCCTTTTGTATTCTCCATTACTGTATGTCCAAGAATCTATTGATGTCTTATTGTTGTTGTTGTTATCTTGTTAAGTCCGGGGGATCTTGTTTCTAAATCGTTCATATATTATCTCCTAAAAAACTCACTTTGATGTGAAAATCGCATACATTCTATGTTTAAGCACATCGACGAACCATTATTTATGTAAATAGTTTTTAGCCCAAATTAAGAATAAACATATATGCTAAACTATACATGTTTCCAGCCTAAAATCAATTAGTGATAAGAAGAATGAACCATCTATCTTATATATTGATTGAGAATTTGAGATCTTTTCTAACTATCGATGTGAGATCTTTGTACCTAATACGTCTTTTCGAATTGGCTTTTTGAGCGTCAATCTCGGAATATTCAAATAAAAATTGATGAACCAACTTTGGACCAGTTCGATGTGGATTAAATTGAACTGCGTGGATCAAACTTTGATACCAAGTTAAGCTATATAAGTTTCCAACCTAAAACCAATTGGTGATAAAAATAATGATCCATCTATTTTATATATTGCTTATGATCTCTTTCAACTACTGATGTGTGTGATCTTTGTCCTTAGTATAAAAATCTCATATTTCCTAAAGAGTTACACGTTTACAATGAGCATGGAAACGTTCACTTATCTATGTAATTTCATTACATTAACGTAGATCATTTTTACTAAGTTGGGTAGGGATGTTGTATAGGGTTGTCCAGCCCAACCCTACCCTATTTAGCTTAAGCTCTACCCTAAATGAGCCCTAATCCTTTTAGTACCCATTAATCTATGTAAAATAGGGCTCAACCCTTTTAACCCTTTAAACCCTGAATATTTTTTTTTTAATGTAAACACATTGTATTAGTAATACATATCAAATAAAATAGTTTCTGAACATGCTTGAAAGTTTGAAACAAACCACAACATCATAAAAAAAAAGTTTGAAACAAACCACAACATCATAAATTCGTAATAAAAAAGTCTCTCTCAGCTTATTTTCTTCTCTCCACTAAGCTTCTACTGTGTCCTGTCCACAAAAAAACAAGAAGTGAACAAGACGTGAATATATGTATCTCTGTGACTGCAAGTTCAAAAACCAGTCAAGCAAATATGTAGACTGCAATTTACAAACTTTACACTATCTTTAAGCTCATAAAAATCATTCTGTCCAACCACATTTCTTATTAAAACTGAAACTTAGTACAAAAACAAGACAAGACAACAAAACTCATGCTAGTTTTGATCTGCGAGACTGTGGAAACAGACGTTACTCACACGTTCATAACCTAGTCAACAGAAACAATGCATACTCTCAGTTTCAGCTTTACCTTTACAATAACAACTTACAGGGCACTAGTAAATACACAACAGAGCACTAGTAAATACACAAACCCAGAAGCTAAATCACATTCAAGTAGACACAAAATAATCAAAAGCAGAACAAAAACGTTATGAATCGATAAGTATCAACTATTGGATCGATTAGCAAAACCCAGAATATGAATCGATAAGCATTACTCCAAGTTCTAACTATCTAACTCAGAAGGAATCATTGATTAACAATCTAGATCAGAAAACGAATCCAAAGCTAAATGAATCGAAACGAACCTGAGATGTTGAAACCGAAGAAGATCGAAGAGGAAGCTGATTGTCCTTCAAGAGGAAGATCGAAGAGGAAGCTGAGATGTTGAAAACAAATCGGAGACTGAAACCCTTCAACGGATCGAATACCGAAACCTCTGAGACGAGAACGGAGAAGAAAGCTCTGAGATCAAAACATCGTCGTTTACTCAAATGAATAATAGGGCTTTTATTTTCAAAACCCTTTATTTTCTAACCCAACCCTAAATAAGCCCGATATCTTTTACAGTTAAAACATTAGGGCTAGGGCTTTTAAAATTTTCGGTGGGCTGGTACTACCCAAAGTATTAGAACCCAAAGTAACATCCCTAAAGTTGGGTTAACAAAGCTGAACATGGTTTCCCACCTGTCCTCCTATATATATATACAGAGTTCACCTAGTTACATTATAAAGACAGAACATGTGTGTGTGACCATAAAACAAAGTACAAAGGGTAAATGGCGAAGTTTTTCAGAGAACCCGTCCATTACTGATTAGCAAGGCACTTGAGATGAGCTCTATAAAGGCCCATTAGTAAAAGCCCAAATCACAGGAAGGTGTCATTATATTGATCACTTCCGATGATGAAGAAGTATCTGTCATATATATTATTCACAAACTATGTTTATACAATACGAAAGATTCAGTCACATACTTACTCTCTAGTTTACGTTATAACATTAAGTGTTGTTGTTGTCTAAGAAGCTCAATCAACGCCTCAGCCTTTAGCTTAGCTCGACTCTTACTTGTCTGCGATAGAGCCACCACCGGAGTAATCGCTCCTTCACAAGCCACCATGGTTCGGTACACCCATCTCTTTCTGCCTCTGCGTTCCCACCTACATAAACTCCACAAGCACCGGTACTCCTGCTTCCTCCACCACCGGCGGCTTCGATTCCACCGCCGGCGTCAGCAAATTCATAACGAACGCCGATTTATCCACCATGTTCGACTTCAAAATCAGTCATAAGCTCCACCAACGGCTTCATAATCCCGGACTCCACGGCTCTGATCTTGTTCTCGTTCGATGAACACAACGTATAAAGAACCGCCGAGGCGTCCTTCTTCGCTCTGAGTCCGCCGGTTTCTAGAAGGTTCATGAGGAGAGGAACCGCTCCGCATCTCCCGATCGCGATTTTGGTTGTCTTCGTTTTGAGATAATCGGAGGAGAGCGCATGCGCGTTCTCTCTAACCGTCGGTGTTCCCGATTTCAACGCCCCGACGGACGGTTTAATCGCGCCGGAAGAACCGATCAGGTCTTTGTTCTCGTCGCAGAGGGAGAGGTTCAAGACGGCGGTGACTCCGTGCTCCTATATAGGTGAGGATCGGAGGAAGAGATGAGTGAGTTCAGCAGTTTGATCGCGCCAGGCGTTAATTTGATCCGGTTCTCGAGGTTGTTCTTGGATAAGAGCATGATCAGCATGGAAGAGGAGGAAGAGTCGAGTTGCGCTACAAGGTATCGGATCAGATCGTCGGAATTCTCGACGGCAAGGGAGAGTAAGAGTCGTCGGCTCTCGGAGGAAGCGGTTGGAAACTCGCCGGATCTGTCGCTGTTACAGTCGCTGAAAGAAGAGAAGGAACCATAAAACGCTGAATTTGCCGTTCATTTAGGTTATATCGGCGCGATTAAACTGTGCGATTGCAGTATAAGAATGTAATTGAGCAAGAAGTTAGATATTTTTAATTCAATTAAATCAAATACCACCAATAAGATTATTGTAATTAGCATAATTTCTAGAAGTCAAAATATTTCAGGTACATCCATTGCCAAAAGAAGACTTCAGTCAAACTAACAGTTTATATTCAACCAAGTTTGACCGTTTTCACAATTTAATATTGATTGATGCAAAGTTAGTTAGCATAACAGGTTTTTAATTCTTGAAAAATGGATATCTTCAAGTATTCAATGTGTTGAAAAAAAATCAAGTATTCATTGACTTTTAAGTAAATTCTCTTGGATTAGTGAAGTAATACACACGTCACACGATTCGTGAACAAAGAAAAAAAAACATCTCAATGCTTGTTTTCACATTTTCATTTCTACCGACTACACTTACAATAAAACATTTTGACAGAACGCTTGTATTCAAACTAACATGGGAACGAAGAGAAACGATGTTAAAGTTCGGTGAAAAGGACAAGGAGCCTATTTTTCAAAGAAAAAATAATTAAATATGATATGAACTTCGTTTTGGAAAGATGAAGAGTTTTTTTTTTTGATATTTACGAGGTGTATCATGGCCCCAATTTTGTGTGGTCTAGACTAGCCAGCGTGGTAGGCGTAGAGCCTTCGGCGAGGAGACGGTTGTCAACCTCAGACCATGAGTCGGTCACCTCGGGCCGAAGAATCCATGTGAAAACCTCGTTGGCCAATGCGGATCGAAACCGGAACCGTATTGATCCCGAGTCTCTCAAGTGCCACTAGTCCAATCCGTGTTGGTTAAAGATGAAGAGTTCACGCACCCTATTATTTTTCTAAACTAATACATAAATTTTTATGAAACGGTAAAAAATGGAAAACTCAGCATCACATGTTACGAGCAAACAGAATTGGATTCGAGATTACAAGAGTTTGAAACATTTCTTTAAAAAGTTTTTTAGAACTTTTTTTTCATAATCTGGGAGCCTATATCTATATATTTATGTAAAAAACTTCTAACATTTTTGGAGGCCGAGACCGCTGCTTGTCTGGTCTATATTCAGATCCGGTCCTGTGAGCAAACATTTATAATAAGCTCATGCATAAATCTAAAAGCTTACCATTGTTTCAGAAAAATATATCCAACCACATAGTTATCTGACTCGTTATATCTTTATATGTACGGATGATATCTTGTTATCTGCTGTAAAAAAACTTCTGTGCTACAAACTCTTTTGAAGGATGATAGTAAGAAGAAGAAAAGAAACTTTGATCATTTTAACCAAACTGAAACCGCATGAGAAGTGTAACAGCAACTAGTCTCTCGCCTTTGCGATCATACAAAGGAACAGAACGTATACCCTGTCTCAGCTCCACCACAGGCAAACACGTCTGCCCGGAGAAATCATCCTTCTCTGGCATGTTGTAGTCGTGAACTTCAACTCTCAGCAGCGCCAGCTCCGGTACCGTAAGCTGAAACTCGAACTCCTCGCCCCAATATGGCTCCCATGTGTTTTCTTCTTTCTTTGTTTTCTTCATTACTCTATCACCTCTTACTCCTGTTATCCCCACCTGAGAATCAAAAATGTAATAAGCATCTAAAATCAAAGTGGGTTCTTGTTGTAGTGTGTTTCTTACCCTTGTGTAGAAGTTAGGAGAAGACCAAGTGTTGAAACACGCTCGCTGGAAACCAGAGTCCCATCCTTTTCCCATGTATACTTTAACTCTCAGAGTTGTCTTGATGGGTAACTTTGCTTTAGGGTCAAACACTTCTCCGTCCGGACCTTTGTTCATCATAAAGTCTGGTTTCTTCACGTATCCGCATCCACCATTCGCCCTGAACATACCATGCATCATCCAGAGAGCTCTTCCATAGCCCTGAACATTATAGTTATAAGATGCATGAAGTTTTGGTTGATATCATGGTTTTTATAGGTTTTAACTATGATATTAGTCCTTATTTAGAGACATTATATCATGTTTGGAGTCGTTTTTAGAGTCTTTACGTAAAAAAAAAAACTGTTACCTGCATGTTGAAAGCAACCATTTGAGCTCCGTACATCCAACCGCTGAACGGCTTGTAGTTAGAGGAGGTTACTCGAGTGGCCTTTGGATATATCCTCAACAGGTTCTTTTGTGTGAATCTGGATTATGATTCTAAAAGTGAGCGTGTAGAGCAAGAAAAGACAAAAGCAATAACTTCTTTTGAATGGGCATGGTGAATACTTACTCTATGACTTGGGTTCCATACATTTCAGTGGCTTTCTTGTAAGTCTGCTCTCTCAAACTCAGACGTCTAATGCCACCATTATCGAACGTAAGTGCTTCTCTTAATCCATTTCTAGCGTTTCCAGAAGGAATCAGTATCATACGACTGTATGTGAGGAGATCCATTTTGCTGGATTCTTTATCTGATCCATCCTTTTCCTCTTTGGTCTCTTCGCTTGTTCCTTCCTCTTCATTTTTGGATTTTGTTTCTTCAGACTAAACAAAGCCAGTTACATGCAAAGCAAACAGAGAAACTAAGAAAACATTGAGAAACTTAAAAATCCAAAATGGAGTATTTACTAAACAAGTACCTTCTCATCATCTGCTGAAACATCTTCTGATGATGACTTTCCTGATACGTCTGACTCTGAGTTCTTTACCTTTTTCAACGTCTCTTTGGGAATCTTTGTGGATATTACAACTTTGTACTTGAGATCTTCTGGTGAAGGAAACTCTTTCAAGTCACCAGACTCGGAGAAATACACCATATCCATGAATGTCTCTTTCATCATCTGCAGCAACCAATTGAGAAACGGAACAAAAACAAAAAAAAAACTTCAATATTTTTCAAGAACTTTAACTAAGACAACAATGGTTCCTCAGCAAGATCAAGAAAGTACCTCGGCTGCTTTGGCTTGAAGGTCTGGGGTCAAATGATCTTCCAAAGTTAAGATCACAGGGTATGCAGATGCACAAAATGCATAGTCTTTAATTGATCTCAAGCACTTGATCAGTTCCACTGGAGGTGTCCATGCCCTATATATATCATCAAACATACACTTCTCATTTCTTTTTCTCTCTTTTCCGACAATCTTTCAACCTAAGAATATACATATCATAACACAACAACATACCAGCCATGACGAACAAGTATGCCCTTTTTGGTAGAGTTTGGCCACAGGTCAAGCTCAAGAGCTCTAACACCTCTCTTCAAAGCCTTAATGAGAGGTACGTCGCTGCATTCGCTGTTGATTTGATTCCCAGTCAGATACGAGTTATGGCTCGTGTAAATGAAATAGTGAGACAAGGGAGAAGCCATGTCTTGATGCACCTGAAAACAATCAGAATCTCACAGATTGAAACTCACCATGTAGCAAGAAAAACAAAGACACTAGGAGAAGAAAGATGATACCTTACTAACAACTGGATGATTCAGATCATCTGTGGACAAGAAACTGAAGAAATCATCTAGATTCAAAGAATGCCTCAAGAACTTAGTGATATGGTGTCTTTCACTTGTGATTCTTTCTATGATCTTCTCTGCATCTGAAACCAACACCTCGGTCTCTCCCTGCACCTCAACCAAGAACCGACACAGCTGCTCTGCCGACATGTGGTTCCCACCCTCTGTATACTTTACAAACGTAGTCACCACATCTGGAGGTGGAGCTCCTCTGTTCATTCTACACTTGTCACTGAAACACAAACCCATTTTGTACCTCCCAATCTCTCTCTTCATCATCTAAGGTCTTCTTGTATCCTCAAGTCAAGAAAGAAACAATAAGATACACTAGTTTTCCTCTCAGCAGAAACTATTTATAGTTGGTTAACTAACAACTCTTGCATTTATGGCATGATCTTCATACTCAACAATCAACTACTATAAGTCTTTCTTTTTTCTTCCTTGCTTTATTATTATTATAATAGTATGCTTCTTTATGCTCAGTGCTCTTCCTTTTCCATATATTCCCAGCCAAGAGACTCATGTTGAAAAAACTCACTTTCAAAAAGAACCAGCTTAAACAATTAGTATGGTATCTAATTCCAGGAGCATATGATGTTGTGTGTGCATGGAAGCTTCATGGACTGACTCAACGATTGGGTTTCTCATACTTTTTATTTCTTCTTTCCCTTACAAATTTCACGGTACCCAAAACCTCTCCAGTCATTGTTAAAATGCTTATAAAGTCTTCCAAGAATCTCAATAAGTTACTCTCCAAAGATAAAACAGAATGAAAGAATCTATCTTTCTTCACTAATAAGCATATGTAAATGGTGTGGTCTCTATCTGCGGATTAAGAATAAATACCCTTGAGGTAGTTAAATGTAAAGTTACACTAAAAAGGAATATTGATTAACTAGTACAAAAAGATTCATATAACAACAAAATATTCCATAATGTATACTCTGCTTTAAAATTTTCACGTGTTTAGTGCAGACAAAGGCTTTCAACAACTATAAATAATGTAGACAAAGATATGAAGCTTCATGATCTATACAAGTCCACATGTGTAGAAACAACTATTTTAAGCTATCCAACACCAAAAAATCAAGGAAAGAGAATAAAAAAGATTATGTTTTCATGCTAAGATGCTAAGAGGAGAGATGCTTCTTAATGTCATTATAACTTCACAAGAAATGGAAACCAACTATATATTACTCAGGTAAACATTAGATTTTTTACTCCTCAAGACTCATAATAAAACACAACATAAGATACAACTCTAGATGGATACACGAACCAAAACTGTGGGTCTTCAGACAAACTCAAAGCGCATAAGAAGCCGTGTGGAGCTGTACTTCACTCCTTTTCGGTTGAAGAGTGGAACAGCGCGTATGCCTTGCCTTAACTCAGACACTGGCAGACAAGTTTGACCTCCAAAATCGTCTTTTTCATTATTGTCGTACTCATGCACTTCAACACGGAGCAGAGCAAGTTCAGGAATTGTTAACTGGAATGTGAACTCCTCGTTCCAAATCGGTGTCCATGTATTAAACTTAACTTCTGTTTTCTCCATCGCCTTATCAGCAGGTGCTCCAGCAATACCCACCTGTGTTGATCAAAAAGTTAAAAATCCAGTCCAAGATTTAAAGAAAAACAAAAAAAGAAAGATTCAAGATTGAAGTAGACATACTCTAACGTAGAAGTCTGGAGGAGAATAGCGATCAAAGTGAGTTTTCTTGAAGTCTAGGTGCCATCCATCTCCCATAAGGACTTTCACCTACCATTGTTAGATATGTTAAGCAAGATTGTTTGACGGGTATAGGAGAAGGAAACCAACGGTATAAGTAACCAACCTTTAAAGTTTTCTTTGGATATGAGTTCTCATTGGGATCAAAAACTTGCCCATTAGGACCTACATTCATAAGAAAATCTGGTTTCTTGACATAACCGCAACCTCCATTAGCTCTAAACATTCCTTGCATCAGCCACAATGCTCTTCCATACCCCTGAATTTATGTTTTCATTTAGCTTCATTACAGTAAAAAGAAATCAAATGACAGTGAAGATTTGAGACAAACCTGCATGTTGAATGCAATCATTTGAGCTCCACTCATCCAACCAATCTGAGGTTTATAGTTTGAAGAGTTAAACCTTGTGCCTTTGGGATAAATCCTCAGAAAGTTCTTCTGTGTAAATCTGCTCATATAATGAGGTTTCTAATAAGTAATTACTTGAAATACTAGTAGTAGCAAACACTAGCTATATAATGCTTGCTTTAGAATGTGACTATTAACAGATACCTTACAACATCTGCACCATGTGATGCTACAGCTTTCTCAAGTAACTGCTCGCTTAGGCTAAGTCTCCTGATTTTGTCTGGATCAACCTTTAAAGCCATCTTTAAACCACCCTTCGGCTTCCCGGCATGGATGGCGATAAGGCGTTTGTATTCCGGTGCTTGTAATGAGCATGACGTATCAAAATCATGAGAACCCCTCTCCTCATCATCTTGATGGATACAGTTTATATTACTTGAAACCTGACATCAATTATGAAGTGGTGTGAAATGGAGAAAATGAACATGCACAATCAAATCAAAGTACAAACCTTGTCAAGTTCAGACTGAGTAGAAATAAGTTCTTCTGGCTCCTTGCCCCACACATCCTCATCTGAATCCTTGCCTTTCTCACCATCCTTGGCATCATTAGCTTCTAAGTACTCCTTTGGAGGTTTTGTTGATATGAGTATCTTTCCCTTCAACTCCTCCGGAGAAGGAAACTCTTTGCAGCTTTCAGAATCATGGTAATACAACATCTCTCCAAATGTCTGAGTTATCATCTTGGCAACTTTACATTGAAGTTTAGGCGTGAGATGGTCTTCAAGAGTGATAATAACAGGGTACTTTGAAGTAGTAAAGGCATTCGCTTTAATGGATTCCAAACATTTCCCCAGTTTCACATGCTTGGTCAAGGTCCTGCCATTTTGAACCCAAAGTGTGAGAATACTAACAGTAACAACATCCATATTGAGTAAGAGAAAGAATCAAATATACCCTCCATGCTTAACGCAGACATCATCTTTGCCACGTGGCCAGAGATCCAACTCAACAACCCTCACGCCTTTTCTCAATGCATCTGCAATGGGAACACCACTGCACTTGCTACTAAGCTGGTTTCCGGTTAAGTAGGAGTTGTGGCCTGTGAATATAAAGTAATGTGACAGAGGAGCATCCATGTTCTGATGAACCTGACAAAAAAATGATCCAGCAATTGGTTAAAACATTCCTAAACCAGACTTGTAGCTACAGAGCTAAAGCGATCTATAAAGTAAACAACCCTTTAAATAGAAAGTTTCTAAATTTAGAAACTTTTCAATCCAACAGATTCCGGGAAGAAAAAACAGAGAGAAAGAAGCTAACCTTGTCGCCGATGGGAGGATTTAGTTCTGTGGAGAAGAGAAGATAGTTGAAATCTTCGAGAGTGAGGTTTCGTCTGGTGAACTTTGCAATGTGGTGTTTCCGGCGAAGCACCTCGTCGACGAGCCTCTCCGCATCTTCGAGACTCGATCCCACATCTTCTCTTCTTTCGTCCGCCAGGAGTTTCCGTAGCTGCTCAGGCGACAAGTGAGTTTGACCCTCCGCGTATCTCGAGAAGACGTCTCTGACGTCATCGACCGGACCGGGCTCCGTCACTCTGAACTTCCTTTTGAAGACGAGACACATTCTGTAACTACCCATCTCCTTATTTTCTCTGGTGTTATGTATGTATGTGTATGGTCTTTTAGATCCAAGAAGGTAGAAAAGTGAAGAATGAATGGATGAATGATGATGATGATGATACCTTTCTTTCTTTTTCTGCTTTCTATTTAAATACGCAGATCATTTCCTCGTCAAACCTCGACACGCTCACATCTGAACCCACTTGTTTACTGAAAAACTCGTTTTTGTTTTGTAATAATTTAATCATAATTTCCCATGTTTTCCCCCATAAACACAACGAATTAAGAAGAAAAAACAAAGGAAATATTATTTGTTTTAGATTTTCTGTGAAGTGTGAACACGTATTAACAATGCAGATTTTAGATATGTTGAAACAGCAAGGTAATCCCCTATACATTATTTGCGAAGTGATTTTGTCACATGTCGTCGTTACAATTACTCTCGCCAAAAAAATGATGACATGACTACTAAAAAAATGACATGTCTTCCGAAAAATATGACATGAACAATTACATTTAATGTTAATCTACCTTTTTGGTAAACTTTTCAAAATATGGCAATAACTCATATATTGCATTTAGTGTCGATATATATTTTTGGATTTTTTTTAGAATATGGTAATAACTCATACATCATCTATAAAATAAATATATTCATATATAACATTTTAAATTTCGAAATATTTTTTTTTTATAATTATACAATTTGTACTACTAAGCATTCCAAAAATTGCTACTATTTAAATTTTTTTATAATCATCAGATCATTAGTTTGTGATATGTATATATATATATCAATTTAATAAGTATTGTTTAGTTTAAATTTTTGATAATTATATAATTTTATATCATTTATATTAGTTTTATACGAATTAATTTTATATATTTAAATAATAAAAATAAATTAAAATAAATTATTTACGAAGTGATTTTGCCACATGTCGTTGTTACAATTACTCTCGCCAAAAAATGATGACATGACTACTAAAAAAGATGACATGTCTTCTGAAAAATATGACATAAACAATTACATTTAATGTTAATTTATTTTTTTGGTAAACTTTTCAAAATATGACAATAACTCATATATTACATTTAGTATCGAAAATAAATTGAAAAATCTATCTAAGGTTATAATTTAAATATACACATATATAATTTAAAATTTAATTTTAAATAACCAAAATTATTTTATCTTAATTTAGTATTTAACTAAATCAGATCTACATTAAATATTGGCAAAAAATAAAATATATAATATTTAGTAAAAATATATATTTTTAAATATAAATTAAAGTTAAAAAATTTTTTTCTGCACATGGTGCAGGAAAACACCTAGTAACCAAAAAAAGAAAAGTATTGGCTATATTAGTGGGGGAGAGACAGATCTTTAAGTGTTTTTTTTTCTGTTTTTGTTTCCATATCCACTTTAAGCACCAAAAAAGTAGAAGGTATTAATCTTGAATTTTGAATCTAGTAACGTTATAATAGGCTAATAGGTGTTAATTATAGTAAGTAAATATCTACAACCAAGTGTAATCTAATAGTAACAAAGAATTAAAGCCTATAAATCAAATCTGTTAGGACATCTTCAACCTCACTCTATTTCTTACACCAAACTCTATAAAATCTTCTCCGATACCACTCTATATCTCACTCTAAAATAGTGCAACTCTATTTTTTACTCTATATTTGGAGTAACTATATTTCTCATTCTATTATAGAGTGAAATTTTTTTATTTATACTTTAGTTCTTTTATTTTTTAATCTTTTTATTTTGTAACTATTTATTTAATTTATCAATCCAAACATCACATAATTATCTTCAGCACAATATATATAAATTTTGAAACTTATTATTATTAGCCAAAGAAAACAAACACTAAAATTAAAAATAATTTAATAGAATTAACCAAAGAAAGCAAATACTAGAATTAAAAATAAACAACATAACATAAAATTAAAACATAGATAATTCATAATTGCGATTTAATATATTTTGGTAAGCTGTCTCCAGATCCACCAATATTGTTAAAATATTGTCCAAGTGAGGTAGATGAAGGAGTAGCTTCTTGTTCATGTTGTTGAGCAGGTCTTTTTGTAAAATTCGTGTTCGCTACTCTTGCATGATATCATGACGACGTGTATAATTCAACACAACATGATAATTGAGGATGAACGAGATCTTGAAGCACCAATTGGAGTGGGAAGATAAGCTCCACCGCTAGAAGTTCAAACAACGGAGAATGATAATATTCGGTTTGAAGAGTTTTTTGGTCGATTTAGAAAAATCAAAGATAAAAAAGCTCATTTTGCACTTCGAAATTCGCTAATTGGTCATTTATGGGAAAGATACACCAATGGTGATGCTTAAATTAAATGTATGTTTTAAATATAATGTAATGTAATTTTCAAGATAATAAAAGTTTGATATAAATATATAATTTATAAGAACTCTGTGGAAAATAAAATAAAGGATAAATTTGTAAATTTTTAAGTAAAAGATATTAATCATAAAAATAAATTTAAGAATATTCTTTTTTATAGTTAAATATAGAGTAAACTATTGGAGATAAACTCTACTCTATTTTAGAGTTACTCTATTTTTAAGTAAAATCTACTCTAAAATAGAGTAAATCATTGAAGATGGACTTAGTCCTAGATTCATTTTTTAATAGGAACAAAGTTGTTGTAACTTAGCCTATATGAAAAAGAGACAAGTTTAAATACTTCATTAGAAAGCATAGGTTTAGACTAATCGCCAGCATTTTTAGCTTAAAGAATTGGTTGGGCTTCGATCTAATTATAAAAATCAAAGAGTACAGCGAAAAAATCTTGACTGTGATCTCGTTACAAATAAAAAAAATATATAAGAAGATTGTGCCAGAGAAAGTTGATATTTAAATATGTATAATCAAATATTGAATGTGAATGGAAACGTGGTAAGTAAAATGATAATGACTTCAATGTTAATTTAAAAACCAGAATAATCTCAGCTGGACAGGAGTAATAATGTGACATGAATTATGGGTTTTGTTTTGACTTAGATAAGAAAAGACTTTTTGTGTGTTCAAAATGATTTATCATCCATCCGACCGGACCTTGTCTTCCCATTCAGATTGCCAACTACAAAATTCGTACAGTCATATGATATCAAGTACAATTTCATAGCGACAAGTCAGGTGGTGAGTAATATGATGGGCCTTAACTAATAATTTAAAAGCCCAATTTCGTCACCTGAGGCCCAATTTAGGCCATCAAAGTGTTTGACCAGGTGGCCGTATATGATTGGATATCGACGTGTTGAAGTTATGCGCAGGTGGATATAGAGAAAGAGGAGGAGACCCAGGAGAGAAACAAACACTTTGCTGCACAGTACGAGATGGCTAGCTCAGTGACGCTGCTTCTATGGAGTCTTCTTCTTCTCGGAACCCTAAGCGCGATTCAGGTTCATTTTGCTCGATCCAATATATTACCGAATCAAATTGCGATTGTTGATAGTAAACTGCGTCTTAGGAGTTCTCGTGTTGATTTTTTAAACTGATTCAGAGCTTTTAGGTTAGTTTACATCGTATCTCTACGATTTGGGTGATTTCTCGTAGGATCTGGGAACGAATCCTTATACTTAAAGGCGCTAGTTATATATTGTGTGTTTAGATCTGATTTCGGAACAACCATATGTTTGTTTGAAGATTCAGAACTTGTTTCTTCAAGATCGGATTAGATTGAACATCATTGGATTCGTACTTCGTAGAGAGCTAGTATACTCAACCTTAATGTATTGCAGTGAGATATGAATGGTATGGGAAGTGTTTGTATTGATTTCTGGATGTTTGGATTATATGTTGCTTGCAGGCTAAAAAGTCCAAGGAAAACTTGAAGGAGATCACACACAAGGTTTATTTTGATGTTGAGATTGATGGGAAAGAAGCTGGTAAATGACCTTTTGTTCCTGAGTTTTTATTCTTATGATCCATCTTTGTTGGTGCACTTACTACTTGTGCTACTTGAATTGCTATGCTTTTTTAATTTCTTATTGTTTTATTTTCCGGATAGCATCTAAGACCGATTGACGATTTTTGTTCAGGTCGTATTGTCATGGGTCTGTATGGAAAGACAGTCCCTAAAACTGCAGGTACCCTTTTCATTTGGCATCGTTTCTTGTGCCATTGATTCTTGTTCGAGCGAAATATAAACAATATGACTAACTTCCTCATTTTTTTTGTCTTGTTTCTGCAGAGAATTTCCGAGCTTTGTGCACTGGTAAGTAAACAAAATGTTGCTCATTTTCATCCTATATCAATTGAATATGCTGTTATATCTTTTCGCTGCCATAGCGTCTTATGATCGCATATACTTTGAAATAAGCTTACATAAACTGTATTCTAATTTATTTCACAGGGGAGAAAGGAATAGGTACGAAAGGGAAGGCTCTGCATTACAAGGGGAGCTCGTTCCATAGGATCATACCAAGCTTTATGCTCCAGGGAGGTGATTTCACCCATGGCAATGGTATGGGAGGAGAGTCTATCTATGGTGAGACGTTTGCTGATGAGAACTTCAAACTCAAGCATACTGGTCCAGGTGAGGATTTCCTCAGTATTCTGTGTTAACAACTTCAACGGCTCTTTGCAAGTGAGGTTCTTAACATGATCATTTTTTTCTTAAACAGGGCTTCTATCAATGGCAAACGCGGGCCAGGACACCAACGGTTCTCAGTTTTTCATCACAACAGTAACAACAAGCTGGTGAGTACAAAGCCAGCGGCATTTCAAACACGTTAGTCGAAATGTTTTCTTCCTTCTCTGATTAGAAAGCTCTGGAATTGATACAGGTTGGACGGGAGGCACGTAGTATTCGGGAAGGTAGTGTCGGGAATGGACGTGGTGTACAAAATCGAAGCTGAGGGTGAGCAGAGTGGAACTCCTAAGAGGAAAGTTGTGATTGTTGACAGTGGTGAGCTTCCTCTGTAACTCAACACTCGTGGAGTTTTATCCATCTGTTCCTCCTTTGATGTGAACTAAAATTTAGTGCTTGACGACTTTTGTGTGTTTAAACGAGTATCTTAGACATTTGATAAAAGATTCTACCATTCAGGTTTCATTTCAGTTGTCTGATGATGCTTATAACTCTAATCTATATTAAAACCCAACCTGTTTGCTTCCTGATTGTACATATTGACCGGTTGCTTTTCTCGGTTTAGACGTAAAGCAACCAAAATTGACAACGTGCATAGGAAAAAAAAACAGAGATTGAACCCAAGGTTTATTTTCATTTTAGATTTTGACCAATCCACTAATCACTAACTAAAAACATTCAAAATAGCAAAAAGGTAAACTTTTAACTCTTATATTTCAACTTGACAATTTATCTCAAATTTAAAACGGAACTTGCTAACGAAGACTCTGCACTGGCGGCCATAAAAAGCGTTTGAAGACGCTGGGGAATGGCGTTTATACACTAAAATAGTAGATAAATTTCCAAAATTCATAAACGTGGAAAGTTTACACAATTCAGAAGAGGGTTGTTAGTGATTAAAAGATTCGTATTTGCCAGGAACCAATTATGACCGGTCAGATAAGTGACCATTGACCAATAACTCTGGTTGAAGTGGAGAGTCCTGAAACCGAGCTGGACTTAGACGCGCATGGAACTCGTCATGATCATTGTTATGGCTGCTTGAGAGATTACGTTGCTTCTTTCTTCTCTGTACCTCATCCTTCACTCTCTGCATCACCGAGAAAGACAAAACATAGGAAACACATAAAGGGGAATGCATCATCCTCATGCAGAAACAAACGCAGGCAAATATTTCCAACAGGTAAAATAAAAGATACACTCACAGAAACATCAAGAAAATTATTACATACATTGGAAAGTTTTCCTATGATTGAAAATGCAACTTCGGCTATATCAAATATGAACTAAAACAATAAAAGACGCTATCTATATAATCTTAGACAACAATGTGAAGACTTGACCATATATTCAGATTGAAAAACCTATCATATCAAATCAAATCGAGCTTCTAATTAACTTTTCCTGGATCTTAGTGGTACTATCAAGACCAATCCTTTTAAAAAGCACCATCTTTACTATACTATAAGCAAGAACCTATAAAACAAGCTTGATACAGTATCACATTCCCTAATGGTTCTATGTTCAACAGTTCTAATTAGCATCATCATCTCTCGTTAGCATGCAACTCAATAAACTAAAGACAGAGCCAAAAACGAAATCAAAACCGAACCTGAAGCATCATCGAATCGAACTTGGGCTGACCAATGTGTTCAACAGTGACGGAACCAAAGAGATTCCCCAACAAAGCAGCATCAGGAACATCCAAACCCTCAACAAGACCAACCACCAAACCTCCTAAAAAACTATCCCCAGCCCCCGTAGGATCCACCTGCTTCGCCACAAACGGAGGCACCACCCTCTCATCATCCTTATCATAAATCCTACACCCCTTTTCACCACTAGTCACCACCACGCAACACAACCGCCTCATCTCTTCAACATCCATGAACAGAGCTTCGTCCGACGAAGCTTTCAAGAACCCGATCCTATGCATGATATGACGAAACCCGCTCTCTTTCAAATCGACAAGCTTCACGGATCCATCAACAGGATCGAACACTCTGATCAGAGCTTGTATGTCAACAGCCACCACGCCGCAGATCTCCACCATCTTCTCGAGCGTCTCCGGGAGAATCTCCCCGCCGACGCCGACGGCCATCCCGATGTCGAATCGGGAATCGGGGATGTCCGACGGGAGGATCGGGTCGCATGCAGCGACGCGTTTGAGGACCCGATCGGATGCGAGATCGAAGTAGGCTTCGAAGACGGTGGTGTCCTTGGCCGGAGACACGATCGGGGGGTGGGAGACGTCGTATTTGAAGTCGGGGCCGACTTTGGAGATCAGATCGCAGGAGACGGAGGAGGAGTCGAGGACGTTGGAGATGAAGGAGGCGGCGCCGCCGAGGGTTTCGGCCACGACGGTGTTGTTTTGGATCAGGACGTCGTGGCAGTAGTTTCCGACGATGAGGACTCGAGGGGGTGGGTTGGGTGCTGGCTGCGTCAGAGTCATGATGTGCGGCTGAAGCAGAGGATCATGGAGAAAGGAGAGCTAAAGAAAGTAGTGAAGAAACATTGAAATTACAAAAGACGAAGGAGTTTACGAGGAAGGCAGGCGAGAAAGGGGATGAGACAAAAACAAATGGCTATTAGCTTATACGTAGCGTCTCGAGACTCGTTCCTTTCTCCTTTCTCTGGTCTCTTAAGATTATGTGTCGCGAGGAGTGTGACGCGCGCCATCCTCATTCATCTCCCTTTTCTCTTTTTATTTAATTTTGTTCTTTAATCTTTTGATCAAGAATAACAATAAAATTACATACGTAAACGATTTGTATTGAAACAAAATCTGTCACATACTACCAGAACAAGATTCAAAGGGGAAAAGATGAATGAACGGCCTCTGTATGGGAACTTTTTTGATGTTCTGATTTTGTTGTCGAGAATAAAAGAATAATTACACAGAAACGACACAAAACAAAGGCATTTTTATTCATGAGTGAATGAACATAGTTTAAATAAAGACGATTACAGAAGAGTCAGTCAGGCCGTTTATTTATGAGCGACATAGGACATTTTGTTATCAATCCTTGAGCAGTTTTGTAATGGAAACAAAGAGTCAGGAGGGGGACTAGTCAGAACGAATACCCCCCATGAAGCTACTCGGATCTGGACAGTTACCCGTGAACTGTGCTTGCGAAAAGTCGAATCCTGGGTTCTGTGGAAAAAAATAGACAGAAAAATATGTAAAAAGAATACTGATCGAAAGATAAAAAAGAGAAAGCATACTTGAGCAAAGTAAATAGAAGCCATTGATACAAGTAGACCAGAACAATAGGGCACAGACGTTAAGGCAAAACATGTATTCGGCCTCTAGCCCAATGCTCACTTGCTCTATGTGTTCCCAAAACCTTAAGAATTCCGCTAGACAACGAGTAATTAATTTCATCACCATTACTTACACTTTAGGTTCACTATCACCAGCTCTATGCAGACTTTTTATCCATGAACATAATATATTCACTACTTGAGAGAACACACAAGAAACAACAAAAGAGACCTTAAACAAAGAAAACAATCAAATCTGATTAGACATAGCTCGTCCTAACTAGATCATATGTGGCGAAGTTATTATATATTTACATACATTCATTCTAACCAGTATATGGTGTCCAAATTTTGTTTTAGAGATCAATTATATGATCAAGATAGCCTTCAACAAGGAAAAAAAAATGCAAAAGCAAGGAAGACTGTTTGCAAAAGCTAACCTCTTCTTGAAACCTCTGCAGCATGAGCCGCTTCTGCTCCAGATCAGTGGCGTAAGGATCCAACTGACCCTGTCCAAGAATAGGTGATGCCCATGTCTGCCCTTTCTCCCTCTTCTGCAGTGTTATGTGCATTATATCATCCTCTGCCAAATTCAAACACACAAAATTTCAGAGTAGCTAACAGTGACTTACAGATGTTGGTAATAAAAACCAAAAAAAAAAAAACACTGTAAAATGTAAATCATGAAATAAAAAAGAATATGGAAGGAGGGTGCATATATTCAGATCATTTACACTCATAAGATAACGATAGCTTCATAGTCAAGTTGTACAACATTTCATCCTCCATCTGTACACTCTCAATTCTCAGATCTTCTAATTCCAAACTATATTTACTAGTCATGCCAAAACCCAGATGAAAAGTTTTTAAAGCTAACCACCAAGTGTTTAATACAGGCTCAAGAAGAAGAAAACAGGGAAGTACCTAGGGTCCAGAAGGAGCAATCCGTCTTCACCGGAGCACTAAGATCGTGCTGAAGACAATTTAAAACAAACTTTAGTCAACTGCATCGACAAACGTGTAGAGCCAGAGAGGAAAGAAACTGACGTTGAGGTAAGGAGGGTTGCCTTTGATGCCAACTTCGAGATGTTTCGACTGTATTTTGCAGTGAAAAGCCTTTGGAGGAACATTAGGCGGCAAAGTTATGTACAAGTTCACTTCTTCAAGGGTTTGATCCCACTCAAACACCTTTTGCCCTATTACAATCATCGGAAAATTCGAATATCGAAATCGATCAAATCTCATAAAGTTGAAACCAGACTGCAATAACAGAGAAACAGAGACGAAAGAAGAGAGAGAGAGAAAAAACCGTTGTGTACGAAATCATGTCGCTTCTCTGGCGCAAGCTTCTCCGCCATATCTAGAAGTTTACTTCTCCGTACCCGGATAAATCGATCTCCGTCAGACGAAAGTGGAAAAGATGTTTTCGATTCGTTCTTTTAACTTTTTAAGACAGAACACAACTAGTTCAGTTGGGGATCTCTCCGTACTTGACCCAAGAGACAAGCCCAAAACAAAGCCCATCCCTAACTAATCCCAACACTCGTTGGTGACCAAAAATAAAATAAATTTGCAATCTTGTATTTGTAACTGGTAAAAGAAATTAATCAATGAAATATCTGAATCACATCATAACCCTAAACTAGAGCTGTTATTTTAAAAAATTTAATTAAAATATCGAAATGATTTTTTCTAAAAATATGAGAAATCGGTTGATTCAATGCATAAAGTGGGGAGGAAGACACAAACTTGAAGGAAGAGTGATGTGTAGGTCTACCACAAAACATGGTCCATTATAAAAGCTTTGGAGTGAGCCAAGTGTGTGTGGTTTTTACCTTTTCAATGTCTTTGGGGCCAGAGATACACTGTACCCATCTCCCCTCTTTAAGTTTCTCCAACGCAGACCAGACAATTATCGTCAGTTTCATGGAACAAGATCAACGTATATACATTATCAAAGGTTTTCACTAATATTCTACCAAATAAACATATCAACAACCAAATTATTATCCTCCTTCTATTAACTATGCTTGTTGCTTCTGAACACTAGCTTAAGCTTCTCTCTTTGCTCTACTTCTTTTCAAAAACTGTGTGACTTTTGTTATGGCTGTATGGTTACTTTTAATTTTAATAGAAAGCCTATTACAAAAAAAGAATATTATCCTCCAAATTGTTATCCACGATATGTTTTATGATATTTGTAATTCATGTTCTTATCATTTCGTCATTCCGGAAATTTTGTTTTATATTTCCATAAAGAATTTTCTTTCTTTTTTTTATTGAAAAAAGGCTTCCATAAAAAAATTTCAAGTATTTTTTTTCATTGTTGTAGGTTATGTTCGTACGTTTCTTCACTTTGGAGGATTGTCTAAAACTCAGGTTCTATAATCAAATGACGTTTCGCGATTCAATGATCCCACCATACTATTATGCATTTATATTGCTTATTTATTCTACGATTCCGTTGTTCTACAATATTTACCGACTATAACCAAATATTCACAGTCACTTTCTTTCATTTGCCGAGATTCGACATGACTATACATGTTTGGCCACTGCATAAAATCTTGAGGCACTTATATCTCTGATTGGTTTCGACTACGGTGCAAATGACTTCGGGTTAAAAAAACATCACGAGTGCTACTAGTTTATTGAATAAGTACGGGTCGATTAATAATATTCTGTTTTGACCGGTAAGACTGTTAACTAAAATAAACAGAGACCCACTTGAAGTGTTTAAATTTAAAATTCCGGCCGGCAATGTACACAGCTACGGCGATATTCTGCCTCGCGCAATCTTGACCGTCCGATTAAGAAGTGGACAAAATGCCGTACACGATGTTCATTTTAAAATTATTAAGAACTGGGGATTCTATACATAACACATTACACACCCATCAAATTAATTGCTAAATATTTGTTTTAACTCTCTTTCGTAAATTTAAACACAAACAAAAGAAAAAAACAAATATGTAGCATGAATACTGTTGACTTTAATTTATTTAATTATTTATACACAAAATTGTGCATTGTTATGCTAAATGATAGCTGTTTACACAGCAAGTTGATTGAATATTCTAACATAGCCTTCTGAACACAGGTAAGCATCGAGTCTTGAAACTCTACGAAAACCCGTTGAATCGTCAATCCCACACCTTCTTCTCTTTTAAGTTAACTAGTAAAAAAATTAGTAGTATAAATAGAAAACATCCATCAGAGGTCCATCTTATGCAAACTCTTAAAACTCTCTGATCAACACAATGGGTTCTGAAAATAGCAGCATCACAACAGAGAGACACGATGATGACGAGAACGTGGCGTTGATCTTCGGCGTCACGGGGCTCGTGGGTCGAGAGATAGTGAAGATGCTAGCAATGTCGAACAAACCCAAGTGGACAATCTACGGTGTTGCAAGAAAACCGGAGATCAGTTCCATGACGAAGATGTACAGTTTCATCTCCTGCGATCTGCTTAACGCATCAGAGACCAAACATAAACTATCTCCATTACAAGACATCGTGAGTCACGTGTTCTGGGTCACGTGGTCTGGCGAGTATCCATTGGACAGCGACGAGTGCTGCGTCCAGAACCGGACGATGCTGGCAAACGCTTTGGACGCGATTCTCCCGAACGCTAAGAGGTTAAAGCATTTCTCGCTCCAAACAGGGATGAAGCATTACGTGTCTCTCGTTGGAGAGACTCTGTCTCGTGGAGGAGAAGGTTCTAGTGTGTGGTATTACAGCGAGGAGTGTCCGAGAAAGAGTTCTGGGAAGAATTTCTATTACGTTTTGGAGGATCTGCTGAAGGAGAAGATCTCTGGAGATTCCGTTGTTTGGTCAGTTCAGAGACCCGGTTTGCTAATGGGAAGCTCCACAAGGACTCTGTACAACTTCATGGGAAGTCTTTGTGTTTATGGCGCCATGTGTAAGTATTTGAATCTTCCTTTTGTGTTTGGAGGGACAAGAGAATGCTGGGAGGAGTGTTACATTGATGGGTCTGATTCGAATTTAGTCGCGGAACAGCATATATTCGCTGCGACTAGTGGGAGAGTACTTGATAAAGGTGAAGCCTTTAACGCTATAAATGGGGTACGGTTCACATGGAAAGAGATTTGGCCGGAAATCGGGAGGAAACTTGGGGTGCAAGTCAATGAAGAGTCGATGTTTGATGAGGGCTTTTCGTTTGAGAGAGAGATGGGTGAGAGAAAGCATGTGTGGGAAGAGATTCTGCTGAAGGAGAATCTTGTCCAGACAGAGGTTGGGGATTTGGCCAATTGGGTTTTCATGGATGTGCTATTCAGATGTCCTTTCAAGCTGCTTGGAAGGAGAGATAAAGTAGACAAGTTTGGGTTTAAGAGGAAATATAGAACCCTAGATTCGATTTTGTACTGGATCGATGTGATGAGAGATGAAAAACTCATTCCTTTATAAAACAAGGTGGTGGTTTGTGATTGGTGCTTTTTGGAACACCTGGTTTCCAAAAATATGAGATCATATTTGTTTAGCAGTGTAAATCTTGGTATGTATTTGATTATTATTCTTACAATCTATTCTTACCTGAGTCTTGTTTTTATTAGCAACGTATGTATATAGTATCCACTAGTGAGCGAGTTTTTGAATAGTCAGTATTCCACAATCCCTTCTGACTGCTAAATCATTAAACCAGAACCATTATTTGGCTGATATTTTTGTGAAATGTCAAAGAATTCACACATAATAGACAGTAGTGGAACACCATACTTCAAAGTTCAAACAACAATATCATTAGCTGTAATCAGTTTGTTTATAAAAAGTACTGTATGTTTTATGATATCTAGTTGCCTTTTCAATTGTTTTGCTACATAAACAATACAGATCAGTTTGGGCTGTCAAGATGACGTAAGAGTGAGACTTTTCTTTTTTTGTCAATTTTTTGGTTACTTTAGATCATTAATCCTCAAATTGAGGTAAAGAGGGGTCGAACCCCTAACGTCAGAGCCCGAAGGCAGAACTCAGTTGCCACTTGGTTACGAACAACCCGACTAAGGGTGAGACTTTTCATCCCATGTTTATCACTCCAACAAGGCAAAGAAACCAAGAGTGTAAAAACAGAAGAAAAAACTCATGGTCGATCTATTGTCATTCTTAATTCAATTCATACACCAAAGAGAAGTTGGAGACCAGTACTATTGGTATTTTAAGTAGAAGTGTCAGTGACAGAGCAGTTAAGTCGTGGCGAATTATAGTCCCGAAGCTAATAAACCACGTGGATCACATGCTAGTATGGCGATGGGCCCATTTACTCATGATAACTAAATGGGCTCTGACCCAATTTGCATCTCATAAATGAAACTTTATTGCTGCTATATATTTGTACTACATTTATTTTGGTTGCTTGCTGGTGTGATCTTTATTTTAGGACTTCTGGTAGGAGTATTTTATGCATTTTTAAAAATTTTAAAGTAATAAAATGTGGAATACGAGGAGACGTGGACGAATAGGAACTCATATAAACCACAGAAAAACACTAAAGTTTGAAATTTCTAACGATAAATCCTGGTATGTGGCGCTCAGTTTCGAAATCAGCATCATCATCATCGCATTCAACAACACAGACAAAAGAACGACATCGCTTTCAATATCTCACCAGAACCATCTATGGAGGCTGTTCCATCCTCTCCGCCTTTATTACACAATGCCTTCTCCCTTACACAACCACCACAAGTTCCTGAGCTAATTGATTCAAACAATCATGATGTCCCTACGCGTTCCTGCTCCTTCATCCTTCAATCTCCAACGGTTTAACGCCAAAGCCCTAGGGAAACGATGGAGGTTAGGTAGAGACTGCTTCCTCTCTTTCCCTCCGAGTTGCGTGGAGAATCGAATCGGACTGATCGGAGTCAGAGCTGCCAAATCGGAGATGGCGCAGTTTACAGCGGCTGAGGAGGAAACTCTCCCGGAGGGACTCCAGCCGGAGCTGATGCCGAAGCACGTGGCGGTTATAATGGACGGAAACGGGAGATGGGCGAAGAATCAAGGTCTTCAACCTTGGGACGGTCACAGAGCTGGCGTTGAAGCTTTGAGAGAGATTGTTGAGCTTTGCGGTAAATGGGGTATTCAAGTCTTAACAGTCTTCGCCTTCTCTACCGATAACTGGATTAGACCTAAGGTATATGACCTAGTTTGAATCTGGCCTTGTTTTCTAGGGTTTATCTTTTGCTTCTCCGAGACCTAATTGGTATCTGAAAATACATCTGCAGATCGAGATTGATTTCTTGTTGAGTTTGTTTGAGAGAACTCTTAAATCAGAGCTTGAGACTTTAGCCAAGTAAGTATTGTATCATAAAATTAACCGAGAATTGTTTTTTTTTATTTTGTGATGCGTGTGTCACAAGTCTTCTATAATTTTTTTGGGTGTAGGAACAATGTTCGGATCTCGATCATTGGAGACTCGTCGAAACTTCCAGAATCTCTTTTAAAGGTTATAAACGAAGTTGAGGAAGTTACTAAGAACAACACGAGGCTTCAGCTAATCGTAGCCGTTGGTTACAGCGGGAAGTACGATGTTCTACAGGCGTGTAGAGGTATTGCGCAGAGAGTGAAAGACGGTGAGATCGGAGTTGAGGAGATAGACGAGATACTGATCGAGCAAGAGCTTGAGACGAACGTTACTGAGTTTCCTTATCCGGATTTGCTGATTAGAACGAGTGGTGAGCTAAGAGTGAGTAACTTCTTGTTGTGGCAGTTGGCATATACAGAGCTCTTCTTTGCTCAAGAACTATGGCCTGATTTTGGGAGGAACGGTTTTGCGGAAGCCTTGATGTCGTTTCAGCAGAGACAGCGACGCTTTGGTGGTCGGAAATCTTAAGTTTCTTTTCTCTGCTATGAATAAATTGGTGTAACAAAACTGTATATGATGTGTAATAAATAATAATGGACGTTTTATACGTCAAGAACTAGGCCATTTTGAGATGTTCCAGTTACTTGTTCTGCAAGAGACGACGATAAACACAGTGTAGGATAATAAAAGAACAAAAACAAACATCAAGGTCTTAAAATAGATATCTATTTACCGACACAATCACAGAAAGTTACAGCAATGCAATGATCTCTTAAATTAGGGCAAGTAGTTTGACCTAAACAGAACAAAGCGAATTGAAACAGAGAATGAGAGTCAAATGTGGATCAACCACTGCAGCCTAATCTTCGCCGGTCGCTCCATGTGGAAGCTTAGCCTGTCTACAGAAAAACTAGTCCGATGAACGACCTTGCTCAAATACTCTGAGATTAAGGGTTAAAGAACTATCATCTGGAAAGCGCTTATTAGAGATAAATTCTCACATCAGAAATTGGAAACAAACATAACTAATATATGTGATATGAACTATTTCAGTTACTATCAATTTATTTTAGGTTGGATGTTCTGCGTGCATCTAGTTTAATAGCAGAATGACTTATAATTAGTAACCGTACAAAAAAACACAAAATACAGGTTTGAAATTGAAAAGGTTGGAAACCCCTACTATTGGATATTTGCTAAACTTATTTGTGAGAAATGAAATACAAAGCTTAAACTCGTCGTCCAAATCGCCTCTGCCTTTGCTGATACCAAGTCAAGGCATCAAGATACTCGGCCTCACCGAAGTCAGGCCATAGAACGTTAGTATAGTAAAGCTCAGTGTAAGCAGATTGCCATAAGAAGAAGTTACTGATCCTTTGCTCTCCGCTCGTTCTGATCAATAGGTCAGGATTTGGAAACTCGCTACAGTTTGTCATCAATTCTTTATCCATCATACTCTCGTCAATATCATCTACTTGAATCAGCCCTATTTTCGCCTTTTCAGCTATACTTTTGCATGCTTGCAAGATATCGAACTTTCCACTATAGTCTATTGCTAAAATGATATGCTTCCCTTCGTAGCTCTTTGTAGTTTCCTCTGCTTCTTTGATCAAAACTCGAAGTGACTCGGGGATTTTCGTCCGGTTTCCAATAACTGAGATCTTGATTTGATCTCTAAAAAAGAAGAGAATGAAAAACAGAGAAAAAGAATAACATCATCACACTACTGAATGTCAACCATTTCTGTCTACTTTAGGGTTTTCAAATGAAAATTTTCATAGTACCTTATCCATTTTTTGGGGGTGAAAATGTGTTTGTTCTTAACGAGAAAAAGACTAGCTACGTTTCGACTTAAGCTAGCTTTTATAGTATTTATCAGAAAACTTTTTTTTTTGTTTTGGTTTTCCACATAATAATAAAACCAAAAACACTACAAGATGCTTAATAAAATAAAGATCAAAACAAGATGTTGGGTACCTGTGGAAGAAATGCATCTCAGATCCAAAGCATTCTTCAAACAAGGACATCAAGCCGTTAACTTCATCCTGATCAAATATTAAAAGAAAATATTAAAACCAAATATATATATATATATATAGGATAAGTTCTGGCAAATGCTTTCCAAAAGGTTATCTTCCATTTTTCATAACCACCTCGGGTCTTGCCCAGTTTTCGGTAGAGAAAGCAAAGAGGGAGACAGTGTTTGTCCCCATAGCGAAACAGTCCTTAGCATTCTCCATTAGCCTCCTCGCTCCGGCCTTGTGACCCTCAAATGTCCCAAGTCCACGTTTCTCAGCCCAACGTCTGTTCCCGTCCAATATAATCGCCACATGCTTTGGAAGTCGTCTCCCTCGTTTCTCTTTCTCTCCCATTGTACCACTACACATTAAAATTTGAGACTTTCATATAACAAACATGCATTTCTTATATTGTATAGACATTGGATGAGTCCTAATCAATGCTAAAGAGATTTAAAGTTTAGACCACCATACTTTGAAGAGGAATCTTCTACTAAGACAAATATAATTTGAAGTCAACAAGACTAGCTTATTCATAAAAATCAATACTATTAAATTACCAAGCTACAAGGAGCATAACACTTAAGAACTATGTGATTAGAAAAAAAGCAGACTACCGTTTCTCGTTCCCTTCTTCCTCATCATGGTGGTTTGAAGCTGCGAGTTTAATGATTCTGAGGGTGTTTCTTAAAGAGAAAGGAACATTTAGTCGCCGAGAGACGAAGAGACTAGGGATGAGAATAAGAGCAAGAAAAGTCAAAACAACAGAGACAAGAGACAACATATTTCCTTTCCTTTTTGCCTTTGTTTCAATGTTTGTTCGAACTGGAGCACTCGACTATGTATATAAAGAGCTTCGAGTTCAAAGAGGCACATGATCAACGGAACGTTCGCTCTCGCTCACTCTCTGGCTATTTTTGATGCTACGCAAAAACAGGTCATACGTATTTAAGGTTTAGTAAGATCTTACGACACTTGAAAATCACTAAATGTTTCATCACGTGTTTTTCTTGTTATAGTATGACATTTTCATGAGCTTTATCTGGACTTTTATCAATATAAATATATAACTTTCACATTACATCAATGAATTACCGTAAAAGTTTAAAAATTTATAATAAATAAGATTTTTCAAAATGAAAAAATAATACTCTCTCCTTTTCATATTAAATGTCGTTGTAGATAAATTTTTTCGTTGCAAAATAAGTGTCGTTTTCGTATTTCAGTGTAGAATTTATTACTTTTATTTTCTATTTTATTTTTTTATTGGTTGAGATTTATGTGTAGTGATGTTTTTTATAGGAAATATAAAATTAAATGATTTCTTAATCCGTGTGCATGAGATTAAAGTGACATTTATAATGAAACATAGAGAGTAATAATTTATATTATATTCTTTGTTTTTTGTCAACTTATTATTATATTCTTTAAACTAGTAATACATGTATTAATGATAATAAAATACATATGTCGAGGGAAACACATAGTTAGAATAAATTCATAAGTCATAACCGTCAATTCGCTCACCAATTCTCGAGTTCTCTTGAAAAAGCAACTTCGAGAATTGAAGCCGGCTAAGAGCATCCTCAACGCACGTAGTTAGGGTTTATTTTAGTTTAAAAAAAGAAAAAAAGTAAGAAAACAGAAAACACGACACTTAATTAAGCTCTCGAAGCAGCATGGTTTAGCGCTCACGTGTCAAGTTATGAGAGGTGAGAGGTCGGTTACGCGTGAAACGTGTTCAAACTCGGTTATGTTTCTCTCTCTCTTTCGAATCCTCTCTCCCGACGCAAGGCGATTTGAAATCGCCTCCGTGGCTCTGCTATCGTCGGCGACGTCTCCCTCGGCTCGATGGTGACGGTCCTCTCGCTTGGTGTCTCTCCTCAATTCGACAGGTAAGCGGTTGTTGTGTTATTTGATTTTACATGTGTTTAGATTATGAATCTTATTGTTCTGATCGGTTGTTTTTTGTTTGTTATTTGTTGGTTAGGTGTATCGGTGGCGACAGAGCTCTCTCTCGGTGGAGACGAAGTGATGTGGTCATCAAACCAGTAGCTGAACCGGAGGTCGTTCCAGCACCTTACCAAACCAGCCAAGGCGCCTATCAGGACATTGGCGCACTAATAGTGTCATATCTTTCAAACCAGGAGGGTTTTAACCATAAGACCAACTTTCATGGATTCTACGCTCAAGAAGGAGTCCAGCACATTTGGAATTATCCAAAAATATATCCGGAGCACGAAGATATCAATTTTACAAACCGGAGGTTTTCCAGTCCGTCCATCTGCCAGTATCCGACTTTAGAAGGAGATTTAAGCCCGAAGAAAGAGCGGCCTGAACCTAAGCCTATCATAGGATTCAAGAGGAGTCTCTCATCTTTCCATAAATCCCAATATCAGGAGAAATGGCCACGGAAATCAGAAGTTATGATCCAATCTCCAAAACCGGTCAAACCAGTTCTACACTTCCCTCAATTGAAAGCTAACCGATTCAATCAGCTTCAAACCATACATTGGCGTCCAGGAGATCATTTCAACCAATCAGGAGGTATTCCAGAATTCCCTAGCTACACCAGAACCCAGGAGATCAGTGGGTTCAATGAAGACTCACTTAAATCAAACCGGAACCATTTAAAGAAAGATTGGACAATCTTTCGGTTTGATCATTTCCAAGCCATTCCATTCCGACCAGAAGACATAAAAACTAAACCAAGACATCCAGGAGGAACTATTGGCATCCAAGAAGAGTTCTGCAAGTTCATACCATGCACCAGCAGCCATTGGATCAGGAGGATCCTCATTTACACCAAACTACCTTATTTGGAGCAAACCCACATAAATGTCCAACAGCTCTTTTCTCTTCAGATCAGGCACGACATCAGCAACTTCCAAGCCATAAAGAAGATCCCAAGAAAGCTTTCTTATCCCCTCAAACCGTCCAGGTTCAAGCAAAGACACATTTCTTACTTGGAGTCAAAATTCCACAAAAGTCTCCAACAGCTAGTTTTTTTTTATTGCTTTGTCTTTGATTTGTTTCCTTTCTTATCTTTTTAGAACGTTGGGATACTTGTATCTGAGCATTATATAAGCTCATAGACGTCCATTGTAGAAACCACCCTCATTCACCAAGTTAATAAAACTTTATTCAGTTTTTATCAAAGAGTGTTCTTTGTATAAAATTTCAGTCTTTAGGATTCAAAGAGAGATTCTTTGTTGTCTTATTGATTTCGTGAGTCTAGTTTATTTGTGCAAATCAAATAAGCTCAGTACACAGATTGAGAGAGTCAATCACATCGTTTCCATCATCCACCAGATTGAGAGATTCAATCAAACCTTCACCCACAATCCACTTCAACCATCATTTGATCTTGCTGAGAGAGATTTTAGTCCAGCAGCTTGATTCCATCATATCTATCATTTATCTTTGTTTATTTACTCTGATTTATTCATATCATAAACCTCATCTCATCCATCTTCCATTTGTTTCAGGTTAACAAGTTGGATTCTAGACTTATCAGCCAAAAGATCACATCTTTGGTTGATCCGGTTAGAACCTCTATTAACCATTTGGACGACCCCACCCTGTGCCCACAACACGAAGCCTTCCCTCTTTCTCGTCGATTCGGTGTATCGGTGGCGACAGAGCTCTCCTCGACGGTGAAGGTAAAGCTTCTGTTTGAAGTTCACAAAATTTTGTAAACTTAAATTTGTTTGATTAGGCTGTTCTGTCTTGAGATGGATTGATCAAATATGATTTTTTTTTGTTTCAATTAAGATGGATGGATGAATATATAATTGTTTGCAAGTTTGTTTCAATTAAGATGGAAGGATCACATTTGATGTTCTGTTTTTGATTAGTTTCTGTGTGTTTTAGATACAAAGCAATGTTTTTGTTTTTGTTCTTGTTTTTGCTTTTGTTTTTGATTAGTTTCGGTGTGTTTGTGTCGTAACATGCGTGGATCGAGGATACAAGACGAAGGAAGCTCAAAACAGAGGAGTACATTTGGTCTTCGCAACACATGTAAATGTCCTTCTTTTGAATTGACTGAAAGCTTCATGGTTGATAGTTAATGTTTTTCTTAGTGAACTTGATTATGGTTGTGTGATGAATGTGTGATGTAGTGTAATGAATGTGTTGGTTAGAGGTAGAGTATGGTCCATTCTCTTTCGATGTGTTCCTGATGCCTATAGAGATCTCCGGAGGCTATTGGAAGAAGTAGTTCCTGGCTAGCCCGAGGCTATCTGTTTAGTTCTATGATTTGTTTCTCTTCACGGTTACATTTGTTCTTCATTTAGTAATAGTTATTCCCTATTGTTTTCTTCTTATTGACATTACATTTTCTGTTGATTGCTGGACGGGTGATAAGAGGTGGAAGACGAGTGGAAGTTTCAATATATGACCTCCTGGTTGGTGATGTCATTCTCCTCAATGTTGGACATAAGGTGAGTGATTTATTCTCTGTTCTCTTCTTTTTTTTTCTGTCCATACTCTATATTAACTTATGTCAAACCTAAAAACTTCTAAATAAGCCACTTGCATTGGAGGACAATTATTTAGAGGTGGCTTATCTCAAATTTTTATACACATTAATTAATAAAAAATGAATAAGCTCCCCAAAGAGTGGTTAGCATTGAGGATTCTCTAACGCTAAAGAGGTCTTATTATTAGGAGGAAAACATGGATTTTACAAAAAGACAACTACTGAATAAAACAATTTCATATTCTTTCTGTATCATTTTAAGAGGTGTTTAAGAATTTTTATTTTATTTCATAATAAATGATGTTCTCATATTACAAGATAAAATTTAATGTCAACTGAAATTTGTAACCAATTACAAAATACTAAAAAAAAAATTATTGGTTAGATTGATTTTATTTAATGCTATTTTGTGTAAGCAAGATAAATTGCATAGAAATTTGTATTTTTTAATTTTGGTGTAAAAGTCTTTTTTTCTGTAACCTGTTGGTGTAAAAGTCTTAAACACCATTTAAAATGGTACAGATGGAGTAATAAATTTTAATCCTCCTATTAAAACCTGAAAACATTAATACTAAATACTAAATAAAACTAAGGGAATTTGTCAAATATGACTTAAAACATGATCTTAAATGCAAAACTTTATCCAAATTTAAATCAAATACAAAACTAGATTAAAAGCACTGTAAAATTACAACCAATCTTTTGTGACATAAAAAATAAGAACTCATTTTTACGAATTTAACCTTGGAAAGTCGTTTGAGTCTTCTGAGATGCTGTAACTTATTTATAAATATTTTTAAAATTATTTTGACCAGTGAAAATGTTAAAATTATATAATTATAAACAATTTTAAGTGATAGAAATTAATTAATAAGATTGAATTGTTTTTAATATAAATGAATGAAGTAGTGACTCATGATATTCTTTGGTTTATGATTTGGTAACAAATGTTTTAATATTGTATGTATTCTTAGAGTTAGATTTTAGAAAGTTTAAATATTTTCTAAAAAATTAACTTTTTACTGATATGTGTTAGTTTAATTTAATTTTATGAAGTATTTAGTTAGTTAATTTAGTTTAGGGTTATGTTTTTTACTCTCTTGTTTTTTTTGCCCCGGTAGATGTGCACGGTAGAGAGAAGAGAATTTTTTTTTATGTCTAACACTTTTCTATTAGAATATACAATACAACATTACACAAACATATAAATTTATAGCAGACCTCTACTTACTACACTTACACATTGGTTATACAACTCTTCTAATCTATGTCCCTAAGAGACTAGACTACTCTTACAAGCATTCTTACTTTAGTCATCAACCATTCTAACAATTCTTACAACGTAACTTGGTTAGTTTAATTGTACCAAACTAATACCAATTCTTCTTCTTCTTCTTCTTTTTATTAGTATGCAACTTCTAGTTACACAAACCAACCTTGTCATTGACTTCTTCCTTTGTTTCTTGCGCTCTACGTTTCTTCTTCGTCTTTTGGCTCCTTTGTTTCTTGTGCTTTTTTCTTTGTTCTTTTTCAACTTCTCACTGTTTATTCTTCTTTTATAGGGCTTAATCAAAGGTTCAATCTTAACACTAGACCTTTTTAGATATTCCACTCTGGTGCTGCATACTAACAAATAGGAAATGATACATGCGTACGATAATCAAAGACAAGAACACACATCAAGGGTTTTCAAATAGATGTTTAACTAGCAACACAAAGATACAACAGTACAATGATCTTTGAAACAAACATAAAGTATTGCAAACAAACGCAATTTACTCGTGAGAAATGAAATACGAAGTTTAAATTCTTCGACCGAATCGCCTCTGTCTTTGCTGATACCAAGTAAAGGCATCACGATACTCAGCGTTACTGAAGTCAGGCCATAGAACGTCAGTAAAGTAGAGTTCACTGTAAGCAGATTGCCATAAGAAGAAGTTACTGATCCTTTGCTCTCCGCTCGTTCTGATCACTAGGTCAGGATTTGGAAACTCGCTACAGTTTGTCATCAACGCTTTATCCATCATTCCCTCGTCAATGTCCTCTACTTGAATCTGCCCGTTTTTGGCCTTTTCTGCTAGACTTTTGCACGCTTGCAAGATATCAAATTTTCCACTGTAGTCTAGTGCTATAATGAGATGCTTCCCTTCATAGCTCTTTGTAGCCTCTTCTGTTTCTATTATCAGACCTACAAGTGACTGGGGGATTCTTGTCCGGTTTCCGATAAACGAGACCTTCATTTTTTCTCTAAACGAAGAAGAGAATAATGACAAGATTTAAAAAAAAAAAAAAAAAAAAAAACATCAGGGTGTTGAAATGGCAACCGTTTCTGATTAGTTTAATGGTTTCTTAAAATGAAAATTTTCATAGTTCCATACAGCTTTTCTCTACATGATGTTTTATAAAATAAAAGATCAGTTGCTCGGTACCTTAAGAAGACATGCATCTCAGACCTTAAGTATTCTTCAAACAAGAACATCAGGCCGTTAACTTCATCCTGATCAATTATTTAAAAAAAAAACGAATCAAAACTACAAACTATTGGAAACGTTTTCCAAAAGTTATTTTTTCATTATATCATCCACACACCTCGGGTCTTGACCAGTTTTCGGTGGAGAAAGCATAGAGGGAGACAGTGTTCGTCCCCATTGAAAAACAGTCCTTAACATTCCCCATTAGCTTCCTCGCTCCGGCCTTATGACCTTCTGATGTCCCTAGTCCTCGTTTCTGCGCCCAACGTCTGCTTCCGTCCAATATAATCGCCACATGATTTGGTAGTCCCTTCTCTCCCATTATTGCACCACTACAATTTAGTTAAGAACAAACAAAGTTACCATATCTTTCAACCAAAAAGAAGTTTACCATACCATATCACTGTTTTGTTTTTATTAATTATCATATCAATTCAAATAAAAATTTAAACTTCATATGAAGTCAGTTAATAGAGTAATTACGACGTGTCGTTTATTTAAACACATAAATACCCGCTTAAATAGTTTCTAGCAATATGGACTCACCTCACACTACAAAGATGAAAGTTAAATACATTGAATAAATCATATAGTTTTCATGATTTGGTTGGTTGATAACATACTTTGATACTGTGAAATCTGTGAGATAACAAACTAAGTCTCACATTGGAGAATTAGACAAGGAGTGTCTAATATATAAATAGATGTCCAACTCTAATAGTATGAGGCCTTTTGGGATAGAAACCAAAAGTAAATCCATGCGGGCTTACCTATAAGGCCCAAAGTGGACAATATCATACTAATAAGATAAGATAGAGTTGGACACAGGATTTCGCAATCCCAACAATTGGTATCAGAGTCGGTTGACGAGAAATCTGCAAGAAGACTGAAATACCCTTTAAGAGATGAACGGGTACCCATCGAGTTAGGATTGGGAGGTGTGTGTGTGTGGCAGAGATCAAGTCAGACGATCCTGGAAACAGTTGTGGGACACAAGATGAATGTGATCCTTAGTTTGAAGAGGAGAATGTGAGATAACAAACTAAGTCCCACATTGGAGAATTAGATAAGGAGTGTCTAATATATAAAGAGATGTCCAACTCTAATAGTATGAGGCCTTTTGGGATAGAAACCAAAAGTAAATCCATACGAGCTTACCTATAAGGCCCAAACTGGACAATATCGTACTAATAAGATAAGATAGAGTTGGACACGGGATTTCGCAATCCCAACAAAATCTACGCGTGGTTGTAGAATCCAGAGTTAGTCAAATATTTTAGATTAGACTCGAGGAGAGCGGTTAATTTAGCACAAGAATAAACTAGAGTTTGCATGTAAAAGCTATGATTAAACAAAAGGGGACTACCGTTTCTCCTTCCTCTCTTCCTCATCTTCGTTCCTTGAAGCTGTGAGTTTGATGAATCTGAGGATGTTTCTGAAGGAGAGAGGAACACTTAGACGACGAGAGATTAAGAGACCAGGGATGAGCATAAGAGCAATAAAAGTCAAAACAATAGAGAACAGAGACACCATTTTTGTTTTTTCTTTGTCTTTGCTTCAAGTATTTGTTAGAACTGGAGCATTCGACTACGTACTTAAAGAGCTTTTGAATTCAAAGACGCACATGATCAACGGAACGTTTTCCGGCTCGCTATCTGTCTCTTCTTGATGCTACGCATAAACAGGTCATACGCACTAAAGGTTAATACGATCTTACGACACTCAAATATCATCACTAAATGGTTTCATCTCTTAATTTCCATATTAAGTTAAGAAATTTTTCATTAGCTTAGATTTGGACTTAGATCAATATAAATATATAACTTTTACATTACATCAACCAAGAATTGTTTTTGTGATGCGTCAGAGTGAGAAACAAGTCTTCTATAAAATTCTTTGAGTGTAGAAACAATGTTCGGAAATCTTGAGTTTTTCTTTCTTTGCAACGCATAAATTGATGTAATAAAATATGTATATGATGTGTAATAATGGACGTTTTATTCCTCAAGAACTAGGCTTTTGAGATGTTGCAGTTTCTTGTGCTGCAAGAGTCCGTGATACTAACAACTGATAGATGCGTACGATGAATCAAAGAACAAGAACACATGTTACGGATTTTTTAAGATGTCTATTTACCGAAAAAAAGTTACAGCGGTGCACTGATCTCTAAAATTAGGGCAAGAAGTTTGACAGAAAACAGAGCAAAGTGTAACAGAGAATGAACATCAAATGTGGATAAACACATCAGCCAAATCGTAGTGCCATGCTCTGACAGGAAGCCAGTGTATCTTAGCAAGTCGACCTAAAAACTAGCCTTGATGGTCTTTGCTCAGCTATTTCGAGATTAATAGTTAAAGAACCATCATCTTGAAAAAAATATTTATTTTATTTGGAAGTCCATCTAACTTAAATGAAAAGAACTTCATTATTAGTAAAACACTAGATCTCGATCCGCACAACCGTGCGAGTTTATATTTTCATTTTATACATATAAATATTTGATTTACATTATTAGTGGTATACAATTTAAATGTTTACAATAATGCTAATATTTTAATAGAATATTTTCAAACACAACAATTTCATAAACAATACGATAATTTAATTGATTGTTTCAAATTATTAGTGATATGTTTCTTATTAAAATATGAACACTAATGAAAATCTACATTATGTGGTATTTACGGTAAAATTTGTTTAATTTAATATCACTTTAAGCAATCACAAATTAATTAAATATTTAAAAGTTTGTTTAACTGAAAATGAATTATTCATTTATATTTTAAATAAATACAAAAGCTGTTAAATTTTGTATTTATGAAAATAAAATTTATAAATTTATCAATTTAATATAATTTATCATATTTAGTTTAGTATAATACTTCTTAACATGATTGATTATATTTAGTTTTTAATTTTATGAAGAATATTTGAATATATATTAATACATAATAATAGTTCATTGCGAATTACAAAATTAGTGAAAATATTTACATAAAATTTTTGTAAATAAAAATATTGAGAACAATAATATGATTGATTGTGATTATATGATAGATAAAAAATAAGATAGAATATTTCTTTTTCATTTTATAAAAAACCAATGAATATATTAATGTATAATAATATTTTAAAACTAATTACGAAATTAGTGAAAATATTTACATATATATTTTTAAAAATTAAGATATTGTTAAGATCTTTTTTAACAGATTTTTGAAATTTGCTAATTATGAATTTAGCGAAAATATTTACAGAAACTTTTTAAAAATTAAGATATTGTTAAAATATTTAGATAAATAATATGATTGGTTGTGAACTTGTGATTATATAATAGATAAAAATAAGATAGAATATTTATTTTTCATTTTATAAAAACAACTAAATGTATTATTTAAAAACTAATTACGAAATTAATGAAGATATTTACATATAATTTTTGAAAATGAAGATCTTGTTAAGATCTTTTTTTTAAACAGATTTTTCAAAACATATATATATATATTAAATGAAAATAAATCAAAAGTATTATGATTAATATATGAGTGACATATTATTAAACACATTTTAATAAATAAATAGGTTGTTAGTTCTAGTAAGTAGTCTATTTTTAAAAAAATCACACATGAATTAGAAGTCATGACTTCTGTTTTAATATAATAGATATGAAAGACAAATACAGGTTTGAAGCAACTGGATGGAACCACAACTATTGCATACTTAGAACAATCTATTTGTGAGACATGAGATTCAAAGTTTAAACTCGTCTACCGAATCGCCTCTTCCTTTGCTGATACCAAGTCAAGGCCTCAAGAAACTCATCCTCACCGAAGTCAGGCCATAGAACGTTCGTAAAGTAGAGCTCAGTGTAAGCAGATTGCCATAAGAAGAAGTTACTGATTCTTTGCTCTCCGCTCGTTCTGATTAATAGGTCAGGATTTGGAAAATCGCTACACTTTGTCATCAACTCTTTATCCATCATACTCTCGTCAATGTCCTCTACTTGTATCAGCCCGTCTTTCGCCTTTTCGGCTAGACTTTTGCATGCTTGCAAGATATCAAATTTTCCACTATAGTCTATTGCTAAAATGAGATGCTTCCCTTCGTAGCTGCTTGTAGCTTCCTCTGCTTCTTTTATCAAAACTTGAAGTGACTGGGGGATTCTTGTTTGGTTTCCAATAACCGAGATCTTGATTTTTTCTCTAAGCAAAAAAAAAGAGAATGACAAGACGAAAAGAAACTAACATCAGGTAGTGTTGAATGACAACCATCTATTCTATTAATTTTCCAGCATGACCAAATGATATAGGGTTATATCCAATTTAAAATATAACATAATCTATAACTGCATAATGTAACTTCCTTTGTTCATAACTCCTTTGTTTCGTATAAAACATCTGATATGAGTGGGACCTTCTTTTTTTATTAAACGACCCATGTTCTCTTCTCTCAGTTATTTTTTTTTACAGCTTTTTATTTTCTTTTTATTTTCTTTTAATATTCTTTTTATATTTGAAAATACAGTATGCCAGTGGTAAGCAAAAACAAGGGTAACAAGATCATTTTTGTAGATATTGATGAAATTTGTGAATATAAATATAAAAATATAATTATATAAATACCCAAACATATAAATTATATTAGGCAAAAAAATTAAATACAAAAAATATATCCGCCCTCTTGAAGGCCGGTCAATCTCTAGATATGCAAATAGATTTACAGAGTCTAAATCTTTAAAAAGAATACTCTAAGGAAGATGATGACAAAATTACAGTTGTGCCACTAATTAAAAAGGATAAATTAAATTAAAATGCAACATGAGCTTTTGTCGTATACAAAATCTTTAATATGATAACCACCACCACTAATTAAAATCCTTAAATATGTTAACTGCCTAACGACTAGGTCCACTACGGTCTTTTTTTAAGGATTGCTCTTTTTTGTTACATTTAAAATAAAAAATCATATAAACTTTTTTAAATACACAAAAGCAGATTTTATCAATACATAACGGGTCTATGACAAAAGCAATAGTTTAAAAATATTAAACTTTTTATTTAAATTAATATACTAAAAATAAAATCACTCTGAAATAATTTACAAGTTTAACTGCAGGTTAATAAAAAAATCATAATACGGGTCAGAATTATTTGGAGTCTTCGAAATTTTGGTCATATTTAAAATAACAAAAATAATTCATACAATAATTTTAGATAAATTTCATAAAATTCTTAACAAAATATAATTTATCAAGGACAAAAATATTCATGACATAAAATTAGTTTTTTCAATAAAAAATATATCCGCCCTCTGAAGGGCGGGTTAGATTTTAAAATTGTATTTTATCATATTTGTTACAGATGAAGAGAAAAAATATGGAAAAATGTGACAAAGAAGCTTCACATAAAAAACATCATTTTGGTAATGTCTCAACAAAGAAGGCAAATCAAACTTCACAATATCAATATTGGATGGAAATTAATAGAGAGAACAAAGATAAAATAATGAGTAACCTGTTTACAAAATCCAAACAAAAGGAATTGAATTATATGCATTTTCTTTTAAACCATAACAAAAACTCGACCAACTACACAGATTTACGAACTGTTAATGGAGTTTTGTATCCAACTTTTGAAGATGATTATAATGCTCTCTTTTTTTGAACTACTATTTTTTATTTAGGTGTTTTTTTATTTCTTTGTAAGCTTTCGTCCAATAATAATTTTATTTCAATGTTCAAAATAAGAAGCCTAATCATTTTGAGAAAAAAAATACACAACTAAAATTAGAATTAAAAATAATATTTGTCCAAAACACACATATCTGATACAAAAAAATATATATAATAACAAAAAAACATACGCTTAGAAATGCAATTTCAAAAAAAACATACAAAACAAAACATATATCTGCCCTCTTAGGGCGGGTCAAAATCTAGTTTCTGTTTAATTTTATTTATTTTTAAATGAAAACTTTCATATTTTCATACAGTTTTCTTTTGATGATAATGTGTTTTCCTAATACAATACGGTAACTTTTATAGCACTCCTTTTTACTTTAGTTTTGGTTTTTCCTAGTTTTTCTCTAAACAATCTACATGATGTTTTATAAAATAAAGATCAGTTATAGGGGTACCTTTGGAAGACAGGTAGCTCAGAAGTAAAGTATTCTTCAAACAAGGACATCAGGCCGTTAACTTCATCCTGATCAAAGATTAAAAAAAACGAATTAAAATGATCGCAAACGTTTTCGAAAAAGTATTTTCCATTTTCATCCACACACCTCAGGTCTTGCCCAATTTTCGGTGGAGAAAGCAAAGACGGAGAGAGTGTTTGTGCCCATATCGAAAGAGTCCTTAGTATTCTCCATTAGCTTCCTTGCTTTGGCCTTGTGATCTGTGTTTGTCCCCATATCGAAACAGTTCTTAGCATTCTCCGTTAGCTTCCTCGCTCCGGCCTTGTGACCTTCTGATGTCCCTAGTCCATGTTTCACCGCCCAACGTCTGTTCCCGTCCAATATAATCGCGACATGCTTTGGCAGTTTACCACGTTTCTCTTTCTCTCCCACTGTACCACTACACAATGGTTAAGAACAAACAAAGCTTACCGAATCAGTTTCGTTATTTTATCGCCTTACCGTATTAATTCAATTCAAGTAAATGTAGAGAGAGGTTAGAGTAAGACGTGTCATTTAATTCGCAACTAGTCGTTAAATTTTACCGCTAACTAGTCGATATGTAATCGTTAAATTTTGCAACAACACTATTAGTCGCAACTTGCAGTCCCAAACACAGGTTTTCTTGTAGTATAACCGCGTAAATGTTTTCTACTGCAATATATATGGACTCACACGACAATAAGATGAAAGCTTTAAAGACATTGAATAAACAAATAGTTTTCTTGATTAGGGTGGTCGAAAACACAATTACTTTCATTAAACACGTAAAAGCTATTATAAACATTAGCAGACTACCATTTTTCGTTCCTCTCTTCTTCATCATCGTACTTAGATGCTGTGAGTTTAATGAATCTAATGATGTTTTTGAAGGTGAGAGGAACAGTTAGACGCCGAGAGATGAAGAGGCCAGGGATGAGAATAAGAGCAATTAAAGTCAAAACAACAGAGAAAAAAGACACCATTTTGTTCTTTGTTATTTTCTGTCTTTGTTTCAACTTTGTTCGAATTGGAGTACTCGCGACCATGTATTTAAAGAGATTCGATTTCAAAGACGCACATGATCAATGGAACGTTCTCTCTCGCTCGCTGGCTGGCTCTTCTTGATGCTACGCATAAACAGGTCATACGTATTTAAAGTTTAATAAGATCGTACGACACTTGAACATCACTTAATGTTTCATCACGTGTTTTTCTAATTAAATTTATGACATGATTTTCATGAACTTTTAGTTGGACATCAATGAAGTATCGTAAAATAAACTGGTATCCCAGAAATATACAAACTGGGGTAAAATTATTATTTATAAGAAAAGAATATAGAGGTTTACAATTAATTAGTATTATATATAAATATCTAGTTTTATTGTACAGATATGAAACAAAACTAAATTATTTTACATAACTTTTAAATGATATGTTATGTACAAAAATATTGAATGGAAATCTTGTATTTATGAAAATATTTTTTTTAATTATTAATTAATTAAACTGTAGCACTTTCTACAAACAAATAATAAAATTGTTTTTTTATTAAAAACCCACAAATGTTAGTTCTTTTTTTTGTTTTTTCTTCATGAATTGGTTACAATTTTAAAAAGAATTTTCCCAAAATTTTAGAGAATTTATTTAAAGAATCTTGATTGGCGAATCGAATGTTTTCTACAAAATCAAAAACAAAAATCTAAATCTTGATTGGATAAAAAATAGTTTTTGGAAAAAGAAAACGATTTCAAGCACCACAAACAATCTGTCACCTAATTGTTTTAGAACAAAACGAAAAGAAGGCATGATGTATGTTTTTTTTCTTTTGCTAAATAAAGCATGATGTTGACTGTTACATTCGTTATATTTAGCAGAAAAGAGGAGTATGATGTTAACATTCATGTGAAGCCAGTCGTGTTAGGTCATGGTCTCACATTTTGTTTGCATTTTCTTCGCTCCATTAAAAGAGTAACTAGAGTTTGACCGGTCCTTTCAAAAGACGGACAAAATTTTATTTTTGTCATCATCTTATGTATTGATCTTCCTTATTTGTCAAATGTCTGAAATTGGTTTAATCAACAAATTTATTAATCTGTCTTTTTGTTCACCAATATGTTTAAATATAATGCTTGGTTTTAGGTTGTTTTTCTTTTTGGATTTTGGTTTCATTTTGATTATGATTTTTTCTTTTTTGGTTCAAGAGATATATAAAACGTTCGGTTATTTATGAAATAACTTAATATATATTTATCTTGTGTTTACCCGATCCGGATCTATGAGATTAGTTTTTTTCCAAAAATTTATTTACTGAAAAAATGAATTTTATTAAAAATAATTTATAGATAACTAAGTAAAATTAATAAATATAATTTGTTGAAAATAAGGTAATTCATTTATAAAACCCATCATTATTAATTTTCTTTATATTTTAAAACTGTAAGTTATAGTAAAACAATATTTTTAATTTTGATATTGGTCAAAATATATTTCATTCAACCCGTATCATACTATATCAAATTATTTTTGATATTCAAATTGAAATATGTAATTATTTATTATTTTATATATCTTACTTTACTATTTTATTTTAATACGTTGAAGTATGTGGTAAAATTCATGAATGTATGTTATTCTTTAATTTTATGATTTATAAAATATTTAATAAATGAATTAAGTTACTTTTTATTTATTAGTTGATGTATTAATTTAATTATGAATATAAATATTATGAGAATATTATTTTTCTATGATGAAAGAATTAATATTCGTTAATAATCTATTTAATATAATTGCGAATTTTATTTTTTTTTAAAATAAATATTTAAAAGAATTTATGTTTACATCTTAAATAAAAAGATATTAAATGATATTTTTATAATAAAATCTAAGAAAAAGATAGTTGACAATATCTTTTTAGATATTTTATTATGAAAATGTTATTAGGTTAGTTGTAGAGAAAAAATAGGAGGTTAAATAAATTATAAAAATATTGAAATATTAATAGATATTGTTAGATTAGAAGAATATTATATGATAATAAGTAATGAAGTTATTTTAGTTGGACTGTTATGACTTTTTTGATAATTCAAAACATAGTCGATAAAAAGTTCTCATGTTTTAATAGTATTGACTAGATTTTGACCCGCGGTTTCAAACCGCGAGATAATTTTTCGAAACATTCCAAATTTATTTGATATTAATTTGTATTTATTGTATCTACATTTGTTATAAATGAAACGTTATATTGAGTATTTTAAAATCCGTTCCGACCCGCTGCTAAATCGACAAATTATGTGGTCTCATATGTAATTCAGTTTAGTTTTTTATAAAATATTATTTAAAAATCCTATAAAACTCATAATTACAGCTAGTACCCGAGATCCTGACTGTCGGTTGAACTGATAAGTGACTCAATATGCAATTCGATTTGACTTAAATTATTATAGTTAAAATATTATAAATATATTCATGAATGTTTATATGAAGTGGATATATATTGAAAGCGGTGTTCCAATTTTAATACAATTCTTTTGTCAAACTAAATTTTCATCTTACTGTAAGTGTAATGAATCAATATTTGAGAGGATGCATACTGAAAATGAAATATACAATATTTAAAGATCAACAATTTATATATGTCTATTACAATTTAATGATTTATGTTTGTAAATAAAATGTTCATTTATTTAGTAAGTTTAGTTTTGTTATTCACATGTTATTAGATTGTTTGATGTTTTGTTTATGACTTATTTTAAATTTTAAAGTTAATTTCATTAATTGCATTAGAAATGTAAATATTTATTAATTTTAATTTTGATTTATATTTTTATAATATATATATATATAATTATATTTTACAACTAATTAAACTATTGATCTATACTCTCTTGCATCAATTAATGTTTTAATGTAGTTTTTAAGATATAATTGTGTTAATATATTTGTTGAATTAGTTAATATTTGATAAATATATTATATGTGTTTGAATAATCCGTAAAATTATGTTCATAAAAATATCAATAGTAACATGTTTCATCGTATACTAAATATTAATAGTAACAAACTATTACTATTTTATTTTTATCATATACTTATATATATATATATATGTATATCTAATTTTAATACTCTAACTATAAGAATTATATTTTTATATATTTATTGAGGTTTTTGAAGAAATTGTTTTTTTTTGCATTTGGATTAATATATAGATGTATATATACAAATTAATAGACATATATCATTATTTATTACATTAATAGCTAAAATATAATTAACTTATTATTAAATTTCGTATTAATATTATTTAAATTAATTAGTTTAAAAATAATAGATTAGTTAGTTAACCCCTTAATTTTAGGCATGATTCATATTTAATATTATTAAGTTAAATGTAAGTAGAAATAATAGGAAAGCTAAATGTAGAGAAATAAAAAAAATGACATAGAACAACCTAGACTACTTGTAAGTAGATAAAAATTGTTTTTGTTTTAATAGTATTTGATTAATTAGATCTATTTCTTAGTAGTAGAGCGTTTACGCAAGCGCTAAATGCTAGTTGAAACGCGTATCATGTTCACATGTTGCAACTATACGGCTCTTCTTGACCATTATTATTTATAGTTGTTTTTAACTGAAAAACTAGATTTTGATCGCGCATGCACTTTCAAAACGAAAATGTGGATTTAATTTTTTATGGTAGAAAATGTTAGTTGGTATTAAGTATTTTTTATTTGAATTTTGATCTATATATATTTATGTTATAAAAATAATAATATATGTGTTCTTACTCTTATTCATTATTTTCGTATCTTTCTCGGAACCGGTAAACCCAATGAATCATATATTATCTAGTTGAATCGCTAAACCCGATGAATGATATATTATCTAATTTTAATTTAATAGAAAATTCATAATTAAAAATTTGTTAAACCCCTGTAAAAATCTTAAAAACCGTCATTAATATGCGACCCGACACTAGTTGACCTAGTAAAAGACTCAGAAAAAATCTGATGATATTTTTATAAAATTTTGATGAAAATTTTCATATAATTTTATATTTTGCATAAAATTGAAATAAGCTATTAGATTTTTGATTTTTAGACTTTAATAAAAAATTTAAAATACAATAATTGAAACATTTATCATAATCGACAAATATGGAATTTGTAACATACGAAGTTCTATTAACATGTGACTGTGTGAAGAAGAAGGCATCAACAGTGCCAGCTTACATAGGGGGGCAAGCGGTGCGACCGTCTCGGATCCAGTATGTTGTTCCCCTATTTATTAATAATAAGGGTCCGATTTTTTTTTTTGAAAATACATGTAATTTTATACTAAAAATAAGAAAAAGGGGTCAAATATTTTTGTATGAAAGTTTTTTTTTTATTTTTTCACAGTTTTGTTTTTAAATATTTCTGGTATTTTAAAAGAAAAACTAATATATATCTGATTTTTTAAAGAAAACATGTTAGTTTAGAAATAATTTTTTTTTTGCCTCAGGACCCTTCACACCATTGAGCCATCCCTGGGCATCAATATTATTATATAAAGTGAATATCATCGCCGACCAATATGAAGTCTTTAGATAACATATGAAAATTATAGATAAATGACCTGGTCGATTAAACAGATCGACCGATACATATATACAATAAAATGATTTTACCAAAAAAATGACACAGAAAAGATTTATTAATGTATTGCTATATAAACAAATATATATCTAATATATAAAAATATGTTTCTCTCATCTATTATATCAATACTATTAAAACAGAAGTAATTTTTATCTACTTGAAAGTAGTCTAGATTGTTCCATGTCATTTATTTTTATTATCCGTATATTTAGCTTACCTATTATTTCTACTTATATTTAACTTAATTAATATTAAATATAAATCATGCCTAAAATTAAGGAGTTAACTAACTATTCTATTTTTTTAAACTAACGAATTTAAATAATACTAATACGAAATTTAATAATAAATTAATTATATTTTAGTTATTATGTAATAAATAGTGATATATGTCTATTAATTTGTATATATACAGCTATATATTAATCCAGATGCAAAAAAAAAATTCTTCGAAACCCTTACCAAATATATAAAAATATAATTCTAATAGTTAGAATATTATATATATATATATATATGATAAAAATAGTAATAGTTCAATACTATTAATATTTAGTATACGATGAAACATGTTATTATGATATTTTTATGATCATAGTTTTACGGGTTATTCAAACATATATAATATATTTATCAAATATTAACTAATTCAACAAATATATTAACACAATTATATCATAAACACTACGTTAAAACATAAATTGATGCAAGAGAGTATGGATCAATAGTTTAATTAGTTTTAAAATATTAAATGAAATCAAAATTAAAATAATAATATTTATATTTCTAATGTGATCAATGAAATTAAATTTAAAATTTAAAATAAGTCATAAACAAAACATCAAAAAATCTAATAACATGTGAATAACAAAAGTAAACTTACTAAATAAATGCAAATTATATTTACAAACATAAATCATTAAATTGTAATAGACATATATAAATTGTTGATCCTTAAACATTTTATATTTTATTTTTAGTATGCATCCTCTCACATATTGATTCATTACACTTACAATAAGTTAAAAATTTAGTTTGACCAAAAAATGTATTAAAATTGGAACACCGCTTTCATTATATATCCACTATTCATATAAACATTCATGAGTAAAATATTAGAATACTTTAACTACAATAATTAAGTCAAACCGGAATGCATATTGGATCACCTATCAGTTCAACCGATAACCAGGATCCCGAGTACTAGCTGTAATTATGAGTTTTATAGGTTTTTTAAATAATATTTTATTAAAAACTAAACTGGGATTACATATGAGACCACTTAATTTGCCGATTTAGCAGCGGGTCGGGACGGATTTTAAAATACTTAATATAACGTTTCATTTATAACATCTAAATGTAGATACAATAAATACAATATCAAATGAATTTGGAATGTTTCAAAAAATTATCCCGCGGTTTGAAACCGCGGGTCAAAATCTAGTTTATTATATTAAAAGAGAAGTCATGACTTCTAATTCATGTGTGATTTTTAATAAAATTGACTATCTACTATAGTTTGTCACATCATATTTAAATTATCATTAATTTTCATATTATATAAAATACATTAAATTATTCAAACATTAATAACTTTAATATTATATAAAAGATAATAACTTCCCAATATTTTAGGGATTTCATAAATAAAATTAACAATATATTGAATCCAACTTATATTTAAATCATATATATAATAAAATTTCGAAAAAACTGTTTAAAAAGATTTTAACTGATATTAATTTTCAAAAATTATATGTAAATATATTAATTAATTTAGTGATTTGTTTTTAATATACTATACACTAATATATTCAGTTATTGTTTACAAAATGGTAAATAAATATTCTATTTTTTATCAATTATATAATCAAAATAAATCATATTAAAAAATATTATGTTGAACTAAATATTTTAACAGTATATTAATTTTCAAAAAATGTATGTAAGTATTTCACTAATTTTTAGTTAGCAATGAAATATTATGATGCAATAATATATATATATATATATACAGTTAGTATTTATAAAATTTAAACAAAAATTCTATCATACACTTATATAGTTTATAATCATAACTGTACATGTTAAAATAAAATTATTATATTGAACTACATATGAAAAAATTATATTAAAGTGATAGATTATAAATTTTATTTTTATACATATAAAATATTTATGTTAACATAATAATTTGATGAAAGACTATAATATATGTATAAAAACAAAATACATTAGATTTTTATATATACAATAATGTATTATGTAAATAAAGAATGTAAAAATATTATTAAAATGAATCCAGTTTTAAAAGACATGTAAAAATTTAACATAAACTAAATACAAAATAATTATCAAATATGTTTTTCATGCCATATTAATAATTAAATACAAATACAATAATATAAATATATAATAAGAAGAAAAAATACATGTGGTGGTTTTTTTTGTCATCAGCATATGTGATGGTTTTAAACATTTTACAACATATAAACTAAATATTATATCTGAAATTATTAAAGAAATATTTAATATTAGACTAAAACTAAATAATGATCTAAAATAAATATATATTCATAAAAAATTAAATGTTTAATTAAAGTAAAAATAATACCCGCACGGTTGTGCGGGTCGAGATCTAGTTATATTTAAACACATCATCAGATAGAGAAGCCTTTGTACGACACGAGATATTTTCAAGTTGTAGTTTCCGTAAAATATCATTACAAGGCTGGACCATTCTCTACCAATTATTATATGCTTTCTGAACTTTAAAATTATCCATGTTCCACGAGCGCAAAATCAGATTTCTGACTTTTTAGCTAAAACTGCTAGATTATTTCACATGAAATTATATTTTATCGGTTGTTCTATTACGACATAAATATCCAAACCACCGTAAGTTTGAATAAGAAAATAGTCGTTCGCTGTAAAAAAAATAAACCAATCATTATTTTGGGCTTTGTATGAAGATTAGACGTGGTCCACATCTGTCACTATCTTCTCCAAAACTTTATATACGAATCATCTACATAATCGCCTCCGACTAATTCTCTCAACTGTCAATGAAGATCCGAGTGTTTCACGGGCTAAATTAATTTCGATCAAGAGCATATGAATCCATTGTCACTGTTTTTTTCATTAGAGTTCTTCAACCCGAAAAAATTTCTGGCACCATTACGCTACTCAAATCGATTCATGCATCGTCATTAACACTGACATTAATACCAATTTTCCACTCATGACACGACCTCTCATTCAAGAATCCTCTCATTCATTCAATAGGGTGAATCCGCTAGTACAAATATGTAAGTTTCCTTTCAAAAAACCTGTTCATTCCTTTTAATCACTTTCTTCTTAAATCTCAATGCTCGGTGATTTGAAGGCCAGCCGCTCCACTGTTCTCCTGAGATTCTGGGAGGCTCGTATTGTAAAGAAATTCGGCGAGTTTACAGGTGTTAACATGTAGAGTTTATATCTTCCAGTTTCATAGAAAATCCTTCGACTTTGGTTGCTCTTACTTTTCTCTTCATCTGTACAGAACTATAGAAGATACAAAGGTCTGATCACTTTCTTCCTTCTCGCTTTCATGGTTCTATTTTTTGAAACTTTTAACAACTGCGTTACTGAGCTGTGAATATGTGTGTTCTTCTGTACATGCCGTCAATGGATTACGGTTTCTAAGATATGTTAAAGGAACATTTTCTAATAAATCCTAAAGCTTTGCTTATATTGTTGAATCGATTGGTGAATGGTACTTAAAGGTATTTTTTTGTTGTCGTTGTTGTTGTTGTTGTCATTGCATTCACTTTTTCTAAGACAAAGAAGAAAGGAATGGAGATAGCTCATGGATAGTATTGTTGAGAGAAATTGTTAGAAATACCACAAGTTAAATATCATTTTTCAAAAATACCAAAAAATATATTAACATTTGGGACTACATTAGTGATTATTGTGTAGGGTTTAGTATCAAGGGATTGAGCTTGGGTTTATAAATGTTTTATAAATATTTAAAAAATTTAGCTTAGTGTTATTTTATTCATTAATGGTAAATTTGAAACGTATTATCAAATTTGTGATAGAATTGAATTTTTTTCTATTGCTGATGGAATCAGAGAGTCTGTCGAGAAATATATATATATATATATATATATATATATATATATATATATATATATATATATATATATATATATGTTTTCTTAAAAAGCAGGAAATATTGAATTCAAGGAGTTCAGACGAGTTTAGACACAATAGAAGATCGTTTCTTTGTTTTTCTGTAACTAAGAATATATGGGTGTTGGTTGAAAGTAACTGAGATTAATATATGTTTCATTTTGTTAGGTCCCAAAGATTTAAGAGAACAAAAACACAAGTTTACTGCAGTTTTCTTTTTCATCCCTTTTCCATATGACAAACGTTTCTCTAAATACATTCACTAGATAACTTCCAACTAACATAACGTGTTTATCAAGTGAGAAACTTCCCACTAATGTAAGAGAAACACTAGGCCACATCCCTATCCCATCCTTGGCCATGATCTTATCACATTTAGTCCTTGATTTGTAGTTTGGTACTTCTTATTGGTTCAGGTTCTTCCTATGCAAACAAAGTGATGCAGTTTCGCTTCTGATGCTATCGATCCTTGGAAGTGGTAGTCCTGGTTTTTTTTTGTAACTCTCTTACTTTTACCATTTTCTTGGAAAAGTTTCACTTAGTACTTGTTTTTTTTTGTGCATTTTGATAAGGTTCCCAATTACTTATTTACAGAGAAGATAAGGGTTTACTCACAGTTAATCTACGGTTATATTTCCCACTAAAGTATTAAGATCAGAGAATGTGGACTAATGGTGTTAAAAACGTAACACCATTGTGGAAAAAAATTATTCCAAAGTCTTGGATTATATGAGACAATAAACTATGGACCATTGTGGTGAATACACAAAGAGAACAGAGGAAGATGATGAGATAAAGAAGAATGTGAGAGAGGCTCTGGGTGTATACACTAACCGTATTCCCTATGTATTAATCTTGGAGCATTACAACGTGTTTTTGTAACCACATGTTATATCACTAGGATAATTCTTAGAATTCTTAGAAAAACTGGGTTCATATAAGTATGTATTATATTTTTTATAAAACTAACTATCAAGTGTATAAAATAATATTCTCAATGTTTTCCTTACATAAAAGTTACGAAATTACTTAATATAATTAACATATATATAACTGTTAATGATTATAAATCATATATATTTGATAACAACTTTTGTATCCTCTCTATTTTTGTTTAATTCTATATTATTAAAATTAAATTAAAAAATCACATAAAGTATCTAATAGAAAAATTTAGATTTTTTTTATATGTTATATTTAAAATTTTCAAAACGACTTAAGATTACTAAAAATGGAAATCTCATATTGAAAATTTTGTGATCAACGATTTATGTACTTTTTTTATTTAATGAAGATACAAATGATCAAAATCGTATGAGAGGAAATTATCCTATATGACCTAGAACTTGATTTTAACCCCAAACATATACCTCAACTTGAATCAAATAGAAAAGTAACACAAAAGCCTTGTGAAATTACAGCCAACCCTTTGTGACCAAACAAAAAAACAGAAGTCTTTTCTAAAAATATAACCCCAGTAAGTCGTCTGAGTCATCTGAGATTCTTCGAAGTCATCTGAACTAATTGATCTTAAAAATAATTTTTAAATTTAAAAAAAAAATATTTTGACAAGTAAAAAATTAAAACCATATAACTATAAACAGTTTTATGTGATGTAAATTAAAATATAATTAAATTAAATAGTTTTCAACATAGATGAGTGAAAGTAGTTAATCATGATATTCTTTGGTTTTAGGGTTTGACAACATATATTGTAGTATTGTATGTATTGTTAGGGTTAGATTTTGGAAAGCTTGAATGATTTTTTGAAAAAGTAATTTTTTACCTATATGTGCTTATTTCAGTGTATAATAAACATTTTTTAAGTTTAATTTGATTTTTGAAGTGTTTAGTTAGTTAATTTAGTTTAGGGTCTAGACGATTTAATTTTAAGTCGTTTATTGAATTAGTAGAGTTGGACGACTTACATTTCAATCGTTCAAATATTCCCGCCTAAAATTTTAAAAACATCTGATTCTATGAAGTGTTTAGTTACTTAATTACGGTTAGGAATTATGTTTAGGATCCAGACGACTTACTTGTAAGTCGTCTGTTGAATAATTTAAAACAGAAGACTTTAGAAGACTTACTTGTAAGTCGTTTAGGAAGTCTTCTATTTCAGTTTTCCGCTAAAAATATTTTAGTTTCCCGCTGAATATATTAAAGTCTTTTGGATGACTAAAGTCGTCTGTATAGAAAATATTTTAACCTAATTGGATTTTTGTGTCTTCCTATATAAAGAAAATTTTACACATTCTCTCTCCTCCTCACAAATGATTGCAACAAAAATATAATGTTCATTATTTTAAAACTCTCCAACCTCTCTCTAATCTTTCTGAACTTGTAAACACCTAGCTTTATATCAATTTATTGTTTTTGTCTCATGTCTTTCTCACTAATTTATTTTGTTTTTGCAGATTTTTCATCACATATTTTTCATATTCCATTCATTTAAAAGTAAATCTAGTAATTTTATAAATGTATTTTTGTGTATTTTATAAAGGTAGATTTATCTAATCTTCCATTTATTTTCTCTGTTAAAAGCCATTTGAACGTTTATGAATATGCAGGTTTTTCAGATCTGAATTTGGATATACAAGTTTTCTGATCTGGAAGACTTCTGGGACGCGTGAAAGTCGTCTGGATTTTTTTGAAGTCATCTTCTTCCATGTCTCTCCTTTTTATAGCAGCTTTGAGCGTTTTGGTAAGTTTTTATGTCTGTTTTTTTTATTTGGCCACCTCATGTTGTATATAAATATGATTTTTCATATGATTTTTTTAGTTTGGTTTCATGTTTTTCTCACTAATTTATCTTTTTTTTTTTGCAGGTTTTTCATCACATGGTTCTCATCTTCCACTCATTTAAAGGTAGATCTATTTATTTTAGATATGTATTTTTGTGTGTTCTATTAAGGTAGATTTTTCTAATCTTCCACTCATTTTCTCTATTTTTAAGCCATTTAAACGTTTTTGGTTATGCAGGTTTTTCAGATCTGGATTTGGAAGACTTCTCGGACGACTTACATGGAAGTCGTCTAGACTTCCTAGAAATCTTCTAGACTTCCTGAAAGTTGTTTGGACTTCATGTAAGTTGTCTGGACTTCTTAGAAGTCATCTGGACTTTCTGAAAGTCGTATGGATTTCCACATAACTCTTCTGACCAAGTCTTCTTCCATATCAAGTGGAGTCCAAGCTTGTCTTTGTAAAGGAATGATCTATAATAGTTTTGTTTGTGGTCTGTTTTATGATTTGCATGTGTACTCATTTAGTTGTGATTTTTTTGTATAATCAGTCATAATGTTTCTCAAGATGTAATATATGTGTTAATAATATTTTTACACATTTACAAATCAATTAAATAATTGATTTTAATAGATTTTTATCTTTGGATCTTCCATATGCAATAATAAAGTTCAAATATCTTATTCTCATCTTAATAAAGAATGTTGGTAGCCTTATATGGATACAACATTTTAAGAAGCATTTTAATTTTTTTCCAACTCATAACAATAATCATCATTGATGTCTATAACAATAATACTTAAGAGATGGAACCAAACAATAAACATATCAAGAATCTCTAAGAAACATTTTTATCACTCTACCCAATCAGGAAAACTTCGTCAAATTTACAAAAACTTGGCAAAATTCACAAAATATCAAACATTTCACAAATTCAAAAACTAACAACACAAAAGACACTAAACCACATAACTTGATATTCTTGAAGTTACTTAATATTTTTGAAAGTTAAAAAACATATCTTGATACTTAGCACTCTTTAAAAATAATTTTTTACAATAATTAACGTAGAAGACTTCTCAGGAAGTCTTCTCTCATTAGCTAGAAAATATCATCAATAAATATATAAATTTCATTCAGTAGCCCTAATATACATGAATTAACAAGAAAATGTTAAAAAATCTTTATAGTTTTAGAGAAAATACAAGTTTATTAAACATTCGCTCAGACGATATCTACAAAAGTCTTCTGGACGAACATATCTTGAAAAAAACTCGATTTCATACCTTAAACTAGGGAGATAACTTCCTTAGCTCCCATAAGTCTTCACCAAAAACACAGAAGCTCAAACTAAAGTGATCCACCGAGAATCGTAAGCTTCAATGGCTCAACGAACCATACAAATTTTAGAATCAAAATCTTTGGTTTTTATGGATGAATATGGAAAGAAATTGAAAGAGAAGTTGTTTTTAGTTGATAGGAATGGAGAAAAAAAAAGAGTGATTTAACAATTTTGGAGCATTAAAAGCTTTAAATTGATTGTTCATGGTGGTTGGTGTATTGATGGCAATGCCAATCCCCTAGGCTATATTTGCCAAGTGATTTTTCAAAAAAAAGGTGACATGACATCTTTAAAGGCCACATGTCATGCAATTAGACTACTTAAAATTTTCTTACCATATAATTAGGTTTCAGCAAAAGTTCTTACCATATATTCTTACCATATATTCTTACCATATATTCTTACCATATTTCAGCAAAAAAATTATATTTTACCTTTTTTGTTTAATTTTATATTATTAAAAATTTAAAAATCACATTAAGCATATGTTAATAGATTTTTTCATATATGTTATATTTTGAATTTTTTAAAACGTCTATAAATTACGAAAAATGGTAAAAGTCCCATACTAAAAAATTTGTGATCAGTGGTTTATTTATTTTTGCTCAAACAAAGGACAATTGATCACAAATCGTATGAATATGAAATTTTAAAAATATATATATATCATTTAAATTAAATTATCTAATATATAAAAATATAAATATTTAATTTCAAAATTTTCATTGAAAAATTATTGAGATCTTAATATTATACATATATGTGTGGACAAAACTTACTAGAAAAAGAAACAAAACCAAATATAATCTAAAAAATAGTACAAAACTTTAATATAAATTGGTTAGATATATATCTGAATGGCTTCAAAATTTTAGTATCTTGTGAACTAATACGGAACCCGATCAAAACGAACCCGCAGATCCGAACCGGATCGAACTCACAATAAATCGAAACATAACTGAACCTAACTATACCAAATGGTATCCAAATGTCCACCCCAAATCAAATGTAAAAAAGTTTAAGATAACAAAATATGTACTTATTATAATATTTAAATACAACATATTCTTACTGCACATTGTGCAGGAAAACACATAGTCTTGTAAATAAATGAAGATGATGAAGTTGTGAGAGTAAAAATATATTTTTTGAAAAAAATAAATAATAATAAAAAAATCAGTTGCATTTTCATGAATATTTGTGAACTTCTGGGGTGAATAAGTGAAAAACAATTTCTAAAAAAAACAAAGATCAGTTTTGTGTTTGACTTTAAGTTTTAACCCCCATGTGCAAATACCCCATCGTATTAATTATGAAATCTCATTAATATATGTTCATATTATATATATGTATATATATATATATATATATATCATTTAAATTAAATTATCTACTATATAAATTTAGAAATATGTTGATTTCAAAATTTGCATTGAAACATATTGAGATTTAATATTTTAATTTGCAACTGATATTGCCTATTTGATTTTGATGATTTGTGTCAGCCACAAATTTTAATTTTTAAAATAATTAAAACGAGTTGTAATAAATTAACTCTTCAACAACGATGTATATTTTTTTAATGATGTATATTTAAGAAACCAACATTTTTATTTATCATTTTACAATTGATAAAGATTATATTACTGAAAAATGTTAAAGTCATTAATGAATAAACATTAGCATAAAAAACTTAATAAGCGCGGATTATCATCTAAGTTTACTTTTATATGTTCGTTGTGTTTGATTTGCACCGTCCATTGTTTCGGTCACCTTTCAGTTCTTTGGTATAAACTGTTCGATCGTAAGTTTTATCTTTTCTCTGAACATCAGAACATATTTGGAGGACTCCGAGCCATCCTTCTTCTCCAGCGAGATATCTTGACCATCATTATTTATTTTAGGGGCATTATGGCCGGATCATGTTTTTCATATACTTTTTGTTTTGTTCTATATTTAAATATGTAGTACTGTAATAAAAAATAAAAATGAACAAAATAATAAGATTTTTTTTTTTGTTATTTATGATTTCTTTCAAATTTAATAATATTTTCTTATATAATTTCTTAAATAAAGAGAAACAAAAAGATCTATATATTATTATTTTTATAAATATTGTAAATCTTAAGAAATAAAGAAAAAAACACTATTATTCATATATCACCTTTACATACAGAAGTGGAAGCTCTTATATGGGTGAAGGAGTGTATATGGAATTTAAGGCAATATAATGTTACTTTTGCAACGGATTGCTCTCAACTGGTGAAGATGGTTTCGGAACCAAAAGAATGGCCGGCTTTTGCAAGTTATTTATAAGACATAAGAAGTCTCAAGAGGAGTTTTCACAGCTCGGAAATTATTCATATATCAAGGACATAAAACAAGAAGGCGGATAGCTTAGCACATGGTGTGAGGCAACAGACGTCGTTTACTGTCTATATGGATACAGAGCAACCAGTTTGTTTACAGAGTCTACATGAGTATGTAATCTTGTTGACAAAAAAAAAGAAAAAAAAAACACTATTTTCAATTGTTCTTAGAGAAAACAGCCATTAAAACTCGAAACTTTCAAAATAAAGCCAAAAAAATCTTCAACTCATGTTTGAGCCAAAAAAATCATAAACTTTCAAATACTGGCCATTTTAAACCTCATATTTTATTTCCTCAACCATTTAAGAAACCCGATTAGTCAACTGTTAAATCCGAGTGAAAAATAAACGCATGTTAACTCTCTAAACGACATCATTTTAAAATCGATTAAAATATAAACGATATATATTTGCTTCTGAAAACATTCAAATCATCTCTTTCGCGAAAGCATAACCTCAAATCAACTTCATCTTCTTTATTATGGTTTCGCGAAAGAGATGTTTCAAGTGTTTCAGATGGAAAAAAAAATCGTTTGATCAATATTTTAATCAATTTTAAAAATGATGTCGTTTAGAAAATTAACATGTGTTTATTTTTTTAATCGATTTTAATAGTTGACTATTTGGGTTTCTTAAATGGTCGAGACAACAAAATATAAAGATTAAAATAGATTTTTTTGGCTCAAACCAGTACCGGTCCTGACATGGCAATGACCACAAGCAATTTTTCAAAACATTGGCCTATTCTAATATGTGTAACTATAGTAACATATATATACCAACGGTTTGTTCTTAAAAAAGACTGATTTTCTTCAATGTTTTTGAGTGGCTGGAAGCTGGTGCTTGGTATGCTTTCTATCAGGGCACTACAAGAAAACAATTATTTAACGAGGGCAAATTTCCTCGTGAGTTCCTCGTAAAAGGGCTGTTACGAGGAATCAACGAGGAAACCGGTTTCGTCGTAATTAATTTGTCGTTAAATATATTTCGTCGCCAGTTCCTCGTTAAATAGCAAGGCATTTATTTCCTCGTAAAGACGAAGTAAACATTTCCTCGTAAACACCACGTGACATATCCACGTATAGACATCGCTGACTTTCCTCGTAAAGGCCACGTAGAACGTTTATCGTAAATACCACGAAAATACGAAGGAAAGTATTCCTCGTTAAATCGACGTAATTACCAAGACTACATTTCGTCGTTAAAACCACGACAATCTTTCCTCGTAGATTCCACGATATGATTTCCTCGTTAATACCACGTTAACTTTCCACGTAAAAGGCTCGAAAGTTAGCTTCGAATTTACGTGGTTTTTTATTTTTCTTAATTATAAAATTATTCAAATAATAATTACCAAAAATAATTTTATTTTAAAATTATAAATTAAAAATTTAAAAAATCTAAAATTATTTATTTTATTAATATTTATAAATAAAAAAGTTATAAGTTTTGCATTCATAATAAAAAAAAACAATAGAAAAAAAAACTAAGAAGGCTCGTGCATCGCCTGATAGAATTCATCGCTCCTCCTCGAGACATCTGCCTCGTTATGAGGGATGGGGTTGGGTGGCTCGCCTGGAATAGGGTTTCGTTCTCGCATGGTCCTCAACATTTGTTCCCATTCCGGATTTGTGGAGGCTATGACGTCCAAAAAGCCCTCCACTCCACCCATACGAGCTGTGAACGAAGTTTTCGTCGAGGTCAACTCCGTTCTTGTCGAGGCCAGCTCATTTCTTGTCGTGGCCAGCTCCGTCTTTGTCGAGTCCAACTCGGTACGTAGCTGAGAGACTTCGTCCTCCCGTCTCTGACCATAAGACGATGTCGCTCTCGGAACATCGTTGACAGAACCAATCCCCATCGTACGCCCTTTTTTCTTCGGGGCAACCTTAAAAAAACAAAAAATATATATATATATATATATATATATATATATATATATATATATATAAATTTTTAATTTAAAGTAATATTTTAAATTTTAATTTTAAAAAGATTACCTCCTCGTAAATCTGATCGACTTCAGAAACGGATAAACTGACAGGCAATCCGTCGGGCGACTCCTGGGTGAGCTGGGTCTCACGCTCCGCAACCCGAGCTGCCACCTCGTTGTAGATTTGCTCGGACTTTTCATCTAGCCACTGGCCCGCCTTATTCCTGTGGGTGCGGTCGTAAAGTTCGAGAAGAGTGGGCATGCGTCCCAACTCTTTGGCCTATAAAAATTGAATAAAATTAATTAATTTTTAATCATAAAAATAATAAATTAAAAAATTTAATAACATACCATTTCCAAACGGATAGCAGCGTGAGGTTTTTGGCCCGTAGAATGTAGCATTGCCCTACGGCCGTTCTCATCAACTGAGTTACGGGAGTTAGAGCAAGACTGGGCGACTCTGATGGAGTTCGGATCCTTCCAATAGGCGATGAGGCCATCCCAGACATCCGTGGTGAGCTCAGCGGGTTTGCCGTGCTCATAACCCTTCACGATCCAGTCACCCTTCCAGTTGGAGACCGTGTCCAGCAACCGTGGTTTCAGCTTCTCGTAAAACGCTTGCCGCACCTTCTCCGTGACCCCCAAAGACCAATTATATTTTTGCTGCCAAAAAAAATTAAATTAGTAAATAATTTATAATTTATGAGAATTTAAAATTTTAAAAATTTAAAAATCAGAAAATAACTTACAGCGTACATTTTGAACCACGTCCTTCTGACGTGGATCGGAGTTAGTTTCCAGTTAGGATGTGGCAACACGAAGTAACCTTTCATCGTGTCGGTTACGTCCGTTGCAAGTCGTCCGTCAACCCCAAACCTGAAAAGAACATTAAAAATTATTAAAGATTTTAACTTAAAATTATTTATACAAGTCTTGTAGAAATATAAAATAATATAATTTACCACATAGTTCCCTCTGGTCGGTCGGGGTCTATGATCGGTAAGCCTTCTCTGCCTGGCATTGCGAGAATGTCCTCGACAGTGTACTGAGAGTAAGGGGCACTCGGCGGGACCTGCAAATCCGCATGAACTGGATTTGCGGGCATCTGAGGAGGGGGCGCATGAGGAGCTGCCATCTGCGGAGGAGGAGCCATGTGAGGAGGAGGCATGTGAGGAGGAGCCATGGGAGGAGGCGAGACTCTGTGTGAATACTGAGTCTCGGGGACAGTCTCCGGCTGACTGCTAGAAGAACCGGGACCTGAAACAGATGGCGGGTCTAACCGGCTACCCGGCGGACCGAACATCTGTGCGTAATGAAGAGTGCGCTTATTACCGCGAATACTCTGAAAAAAAAAACAAAATTAAAATCAACATTAAAATCTATTACTAATTTTATAAATAAATAATCTATTAACCTATCTAAAAACTCTAAACTAACCACATAATCTAAATTCCCTAAACTAACCACCTAATCTAAATTCCCTAAACTAACCACCTAATCTAAACTACACTAAGAGAGGAAAGAGAGAGGCTTACCATTTGGAGAGGTAGAGGAGAGGAAATGGAGAGAAATGAGGAGACCTCGCGGTCTCGCGTATATATAAGTTTGGCTTTCCTCGCTATTTCCTCGTTAATTAACGAGGAAACCCCGAGGCCCGTGTTTCTGTTCCTCGCCATTTCCTCGTTAAATAACGAGGAAAGCCCAAGGCCCGTGTTTTGGTGAGGAGGAAATAGCGAGGCCCGTGTTTTTTTTAACGAGGAAATACCGAGGCTAAATCCTAAACTTCTGAAATCACAAACCCCAAACCTATAATCTCATCTTTCATATCTTCTACTTCATATATTATCAAACCATCATCTTTCCTCAATCTTCTCTATTTCTAAATTTATTTTTTTGTTTTCAATATTTAGTTTTCCAAATAGAAAATACTTTAGAAACAACTTTTAAAATGTTTATATAAAATTTTGAAAATTTAATTTTTATTTTTTTATTGAATTAAAATATAAACCTTATTTTCAAATCTATAAAACTTAACTCTAAACATATTTTTGTAAGATTATCTAAAATTATAAATATGATAAGTTTCTATTGTAAAAAAGAGATATTAATATTGTATATTTTGGATAAGATAATTAAAATTTGGAAGGAATAAATGATGTATTTAGGTTAAAGGAAGATGTATTTTTATTTTTGGGTTAAAGGAAGATGTATTTAGAATATATGATGTATTTAGGGTTTAAGCTAGGGTTTCAGATTTTAGGGATTTGCACATTTCCTCGCCACTTCCTTGCTACATTACGTGGTATTAACGACGAAAAGGTGAAATGGTTTAGGGTTTAGCGTATGTATTTAGGGATTAGAAGATTTCCTCGTTAATACCACGTCACTTGGCGAGGAAGTGGCGAGGAAATGTGTTGATTTAGGGATTTGAATATATCCTTGTTAATTCCACGTAATATAGCGAGGAAGTGGCGAGGAAACGTGGTGACGTGGAAATAACGAGTATACGCTTTAAATACATATATGGCTGTTTTTCTTTATCGAATACCACATTTCCTCGCCACTTCCTCGCCAAGTGACGTGGCTATAACGAGGAATAATTATAAAAACAAATATTTCCTCGTTATTTCCACGTCACTTGGCGAGGAAATGGCGAGGAAAACTGTTTACGTGGAAACAGCGAGTACACCTTTTTCTATATATATGGGTGTTTCCCTTCCTCATATCCCACACAATCACCCAAATCACACAATCACACAATCACCTTAGAATTTTGGGTTTGAAAATAGAAAGATTTGAAAAAAAAAAGTGAAGAAGATATTGGGGTTACATATAGTAAAGCCTTGCGGTTTCGATTTGCGTAGGTTTTACCATATGTGACTCCAGTATCTTTCTTCTCTTCTTTTTTTTAAGTAAAAAGTATAAGTTAAAATTTTTAGGGTTAATAATTTGAAATAATAAAAATTATTTAAACAGTTTTATTGCTTAATTCGAGAAACAAATACATCACTCAGATACATTGTCATTCTCATCATCACTAGAAACATCATCATTTTCATTAAACTCGTCCTCAACAACTTCGTCTGTGGCATCATCCATAACATCTTCATACTCTTCATTATGCGGATCTATGAGAAGGATATCATCAATTTGTTGTTCAGCTTGCTCGACGATATTTATCTGTTCTTCTTGCAATGGTGGTTCTTCCCCACCAATAATTCGTCCTCGAGGTGTAACTTTTATCACGGCTAACCAATTTATTCCTGATTCTCTCATTCGGGGGTATGGAAGAAAGCTAACTTGGTCTGCTTGTGAAGCTAAGATGAAAGGCTCAAATTTGTCGTACCTGCAAAATTTGAAAAACGTTAATATTAATATATACATGTCATTTACGGCAACAAAATATTTATTTATGTACCTTCGTCCACCATTGACATCAACTACACCAAATTTGTTAAACCGGACACCTCTGTCCACGACAGGATCAAACCATTCACATTTGAAAAGAACGCATTTCAGCTTCAATATTCCTGGGAATTCCACTTCAATAATATCCGTCAAGATACCGTAAAAATCTGTTTCGCCTTTCACACATATTCCATAGTTACTGGTCGCCCGCTGCCTACCATAATCATATGTGTGAAAAGTATAGCCTCGTGTGAAATACATCTGTGACGTGGTGACCTTTACTCGTGGAGCTTGAATTACTTCATGTAACCACTTAGGATAATCGGGATCGTCTTCATAATCAACCTGCAAAATTAAGAGTGTGTTATAGTAAAATGAATGGAAAAATCTGCATATTTAAAAGTTTTAGTAATACCTGACTCCTCAACCACTTAATAAAGTGTTGATCTTTTCTTTTGTCTACATCACTTGTAGATATACCTGGGAATGTTTCTTCGACTTGAGAAACAAACATGCTATAAAATCAAAAATTTTATGGACATTAATATACTTATATGTATTTAAAATTAAACTTATATATGTATTTAGAATTGACAATATATGTTACCTTTCAAAATAACGCATCAACGGATCATCGCAATTGAGTAGAATATAGATGTGTGCACTATGAGCGTCTTCTTCACTCGACCACCAAACCACTTTTAATTTTCCACCGAGTCGACCTATCTGGCTAAAGATGTCAGGAACACCGGCAACTGCATATGTTGGTGCGACACCACCATCATCGTATCTTCTTGGAGCTCTTTTTCTAGTACGTACTTTTGACGCAAAGTAATACGATGTGAAGTGAGAAGTTTCCTCTGTCAAACTTCCCGCAATTATAGAACCTTCAACTTTCGCAAGATTTTTTGCTTTTCCCTTCAAATATTTCATTGCTCGTTCATACTGATACATCCATCCGTAATGTACAGGTCCACGAAGTAATGCCTCATATGGGAGGTGGACAGCTAGGTGTTCCATGACGTCAAAAAATCCAGGTGGAAATATCTTCTCCAAGTTGCACAATAAGATGGGAATGTTCTCCTGTAGCTGTTCGACGACTTCTTCTTTAAGAGTGCGTGTGCTCAGATCCCTGAAAAATGCTCCAATGCCTTGTATATATTCCAAATACAATGAAACACATGGACATTATTAGTCATATATAATAGCAAACTACACCATTTCAAAATAACTCTATTTAAAAAAAAAAATTTATATATACCTGCAAGTGCTTCATGTACGTTAGTTGGCAGTAGCTCCGCAAATGCAAATGGAAGTAGTCGTTGCATAAAGACATGACAATCATGACTCTTCATCCCGGAGAACTTTTGACTTTTTTCAACACATCTTGAGAGATTTGAAACATACCCATCAGGAAACTTCACTTCTGATGCAACCAAGTCGAACAACACCGACTTTTTTTCTGAAGACAATCGAAATATGGGAACCGGAACTTGTCCATTGCTTTTTATATGTAACTCACTTCTTGCGCAAATGTCTGGCAAGTCCAACCTCGATTTTATGTTGTCTTTTGTCTTCCCTGGGACATTCAATATTGTATTCATGATGTTCTCAAAGAAATTCTTCTCTATAGGCATCACATCAAGGTTGTGGCGCAGAAGAAGATCCTTCCAATAAGGCAACTCCCAAAATATACTCTTCTTGTGCCAGTTGTGATGAACACCATAAGAATCAGGCATATTACCGGGGACATGCCAATTGCCACCACGCGGAGCTGTTTTCAATGCTCCATAGTAATCGAGTTGCGCTTCAATTTGTTCTCCAGTTAGATATGGAGGAGGTGTGTCTCTGACAACCCTTTTGTGCTTAAACAATTTCTTGTTTCTTCGGTACGGGTGGTTTTGTGGAAGAAATCGACGGTGACAATCAAACCAACTTGTCTTCCTACCATTTTTTAGTTGAAATGCATCTGTCGAACCATTACAATATGGACAAGCTAATCTACCATGTGTTGTCCATCCAGACAACATCCCATAGGCAGGAAAGTCACTTATGGTCCACAAAAGCATCGCTCGCATCGTAAAATTTGTCTTCGTTGAGCAGTCATACGTCCTCACTCCCGTAAACCACAAATCTTTCAACTCTTTTATAAGTGGTTGCAAGAAAACATCCAGAGACCTTTTTGGATGGTTTGGACCAGGTATTAATATGGTCAAGAATATCAACTCCCGTAAATTGCACATTTCTGGTGGCAGGTTGTATGGCGTAAGAAAGACTGGCCACAATGAATATTGTCTCCCTGACATTCCAAATGGACTAAAACCATCTGTGCATAAACCGAGATACACATTCCGGCTATTGCTAGCGAATTCCGGATATACTTTGTTAAAATGTTTCCAGGCTCTTGCATCTGATGGATGACTCATCTCACCATCCGTCTGAGTATGCTCGGCATGCCATCTCATTTTTCCAGCAGTCTCCTCTGATTGATACAATCTCTTCAATCTATCTGTGATTGGTAGGTACCACATCCTTTTGTACGGTATCCTATTACGTCCCCGTCCTTGCGGCTTGAATCTTGGCTTCTTGCAGAATCGACATTCCTCTAACTTCTCATCAACTCCCCAATAGATCATGCAGTTGTCGATGCAAATGTCTATCATCTCCGAAGGCAACCCAAGACTATAGACCAGCTTCTGAATCTCATAGTAAGAATCAGCAGACTCATTGCCTTCCGGCAAATACTCTTTAAACAACTCTACCCATTCATTCATGCAACTTTCAGGTAGATTGTGATCCGTTTTAATATTCATCATTCTAGCAGCCAACGATAATTTAGATAGACCTTCTTTACAACCACTGTAAAGTGGTTGATTTGCCGCATTTAACATATCATAAAACTTTTTGGCATCTATGTTAGGTTCCTCATCTTCATCATGAGCTACGAATGCATCAGCTACCATATCATGAACCCTATCACAATCTACCATCTGCTCTTCCTGATGGTTATGTTCGTTAACCAAATGATGATCTACCGGTTCTACCTGAAAGTTGCTATTACTACTACTAGCAGCTTCATTCTGATCATAATTATAACCTTCTCCATGATGAAACCAGATATAGTAATTTGGCGTGAAACCTCTATTTATTAAATGCTTCCAAACATTTTCACGATTTCCTAATTTCGAATTGTTGCATTTTTTACAAGGGCAGAATATCTTACCGCTTTCTTGGGCGAGCGATGTAGAATCTGCTTGATGCATAAAAGTCTCCATCCCCGTAAGGAATTCTTTCGTCACTCTCCCGTTACCATCTCTATGCATATACATCCACCTTCGGAACTCATAAATATTTCCGCACCTAGACATAATTTTTTTTTACTCTTTTTTTCTTGTTGGTGTGTATAAAATGAGGTTCAAACGTTCATATTTATAGATTTTTCGAATGTGGTAGGTGAGATTTAGCGAGGAATTAGCTACGCAAAGATAATTAGGTGAAACAAAAAAAAACGTGTTTCAAAAGGTTCGTGGTTAATTCCTCGTCCAAGATAATCCACGTAAAAACGAAGGAACCTTTACGTCGACTTAACGAGGAAAAAACTTTTCCTCGTAATTAAGACGTAATCGTCGTAAAATCGACGTCAATTTACGTTATTATTACGTGGAAACTCTTTCCACGTCACTTCACGAGGAAATAACGTGGATTCAATATTTCCTCGTTAATTCCTCGTAAAGACGAAGGTAATTAACGAGGAAATATTTTCCCGTTAATTTTCCTCGTTAAATCCCAGTTTTCTTGTAGTGGGGCCGCTACTGCTCAAACATGAGTTGAAGGTTTTTTTGCTTTAATTTGAAAGTTTAGAATTTTAATGGTTGTTTTCTGTTTGTTCTTTTGGTCACCATTTATATTTTCAGTTTACGTAAATTTAATTGCAAAATGAACTAATGGAAACTATAACACACGTTATAGTCAGCAGCATTCAAAGGAGACTAATGAGTATGAAGTTTTCAGCAAAAAAATTTTAAAATGTGAGGAATCTGACTTCACATAATTGGACGGAGAATTCTAGAGGAGTTATTAAATTTGGAGATTTCATTGTTATTGGTTTGTGAATTTTAAAAATCTGAGTAGAATCCATTTTTATTGGAGTGGTGATTTTTAAATTCCATTCAAAATCTTTTGTTATTGGAAAAGTTTAGTTTTCATAGATTTAAAGATTCTATTAATAAAAGATTTGTTTTTAAAGTAAGGAGTAGAATGTTTTCATTTTGCTTTTTGAGATCATTTTTGTTAAAAAAAACTTAAAGAGTTGTTTAATAAGATAATTATCCTAATTAAAATGATTCTTTTTCTTCTACTACCATTAATTTCTTACTTTAAAAGTTAATAACAATCAATAGAATTATATACAAATAATGAAAATATATCTAAAACAATTTGATAAAATTTGTTAAATCTAGTTAACTTGTAAAATCTTATCAACTATTAGAATCATCAAATTTCACCGAAATTCATGATTCAAATACCCCCCCCCCCCTTTGGATATGTTTCCTAAAAATGTAAATACAATGTTACCAAGAAATTTTTTTTGGTCAACATACAATGTATCGTTTGATACAGAATCATGCAAGTTAGTACTAGAAAGGGAAACATATCTACGAATTAAATTGAGATTTCTTTAATTGATACGGTACTTTAGGCATTATTCTGTTATTTATTCATCCTATCAAGTTGATCTCCGTAGAAATTGCAAAATTACAGTAACCTTTGAATTCATTTTATGAGAAAAAAAATGGCGAAACGGTCAGCCCCCTATCTCCTGTCATGTGTCCTTGTCTGGTTCATGATCAGTTCAGTCTCAGCAGTCACAGATGAAGAAGATAAACAAGTATATTAATTTATATATATATATATATATATATCAATTAGTTCAGTTAAATACTGTGTCCTTTCTCCGTTTTATATACATACTGAAGAAAAAATGTTGATAATCCATGAAGGTGTATGTTGTGTACATGGGCTCACTTCCGTCTCGACTGGAATACACACCAATGTCGCATCACATGAGTATTCTTCAAGAGGTCACTGGAGAAAGGTGAGATTTTATTAATTATTTATATAGTCATGATTAGTTATAATCAATTTAAATATTTCTGTCAAATGATATATATATAATATGTATTTCAGTTACAAAAAATATATATATAATATGTATTAAATCTAATATATATATATATATATATATATATATGTATATATGCTCTAGTTCAATAGAAGGTCGTTTGGTGAGGAGTTACAAAAGGAGTTTCAATGGGTTTGCGGCTAGACTTACTAAGTCAGAAATGGAACGAATAGCCAGTGAGTGATCTTCGATCGAGACACACTTACGTTGATTTTTTTTAATAAAGGTTAGATAACTAAAACCCTAGGGTTTTGCGATGCTAGAAATGGATGGAGTTGTGTCTGTGTTCCCAAACAAAATGTACAAAATCCAAACAACAGGGTCTTGGGACTTCATGGGGTTAAAGGATGGAAAGGGTACAAAACGAAACTTGGGCGTAGAGAGTGATACTATTATCGGAGTCATCGACACTGGGGTTTGGCCGGAATCCGAGAGCTTTTCTGATAAAGGCTTTGGTCCTCCTCCAAAGAAATGGAAAGGTGTTTGTTCTGGTGGAGCAAATTTCACATGCAACAAGTAATTCTCTTAAACTCTCTTGTACATTATTATATTGGATTGTTGTTTGTTAATATAAGTGTTGTTGAGGCAAAATAGTGTGTTGGAGCCGTCGAGGCTAGATTAGATTGACCAATTCAAATATGATATCAGTATAGTTATGGCCAGACATCGATCAGTTTATATTACTTTCTTTGTAGCAAATTGATAGGGGCAAGAGACTACACAGGAGAAGGTGTAAGGGACATTATAGGACACGGTACACATACAGCGTCCATCGCCGCTGGAAACGCTGTTGCGGACATAAGCTTCTTTGGAATCGGCAACGGAACAGTGAGAAGTGCCGTTCCAGCCTCTAGAATCGCAGTTTACAAAGTCTGCCTCATAAATGGTTGTACGTCAGAAGCTATACTGTCGGCGTTTGATGATGCGATCGCCGACGGTGTTGATCTCATCACTCTATCTATCGACGGATATATCAAATCCTTCGAACAAGAAACGAGTGCAATCGGAGCTTTCCACGCTATGGCCAAGGGAGTCCTTACTGTGAACTCGGCTGATAACAGTGGTCCGACTCCGGGCTTAGTCGCGAGCCTAGCACCTTGGATCTTCACCGTCGCAGCAAGCAACACGAACCGTGGGTTTGTCAACAAAGTTGTTCTTGGGAACGGCAAGACACTTGAGGTAAATATTCTGACACCCTTGTTTGCTATATACTACTCCCTTTGTTTAAGTCAGTTTAAATATTTTCTATATAAATTAAAAAACTCTGAAATTTTACTTTTTACTATTCATTAATACATTAACAGCTTTTCTTCATTTTAGTACTTTAAAATAATGTTTAAAATTTTGTAATGAAAATATAAACCTACATTTTTATCAAACAATATTTTTCTTATGAAAAAGATAGAATATTATCTTTGTCTTTCTCTTTATTATTAGTAATTTTTTTTTTTGAAACTGGCTTTCAATTATTAGTAATTTTTATATTTTATTAAGAATAATTTGTTACCAAGGACCCTTCTCTTCCATTAATAGGGAAAATCAGTGAATGCTTTTGATCTGAAAGGAAAGAAGTACCCTCTCGTGTACGGGAAATCTGCTGCTTTGCCTGCCTGCGACACGGATTTGGCCACGTAATTTTATGCCCGAAAACACAATTTTGAGGTTAACATCCATTAATATATTTAAGTATCCTTTTCCAGGAAATGCTTGGCAAGGTGTCTAGATGAATCCCTAGTGAAGGGAAAGATCTTGGTATGTGCTAGTTCTGATGGTCTATCGATAGCTAAATCAATGGGAGCTGTTGCATCCATTATTATTAACCCTAAAGAGTATGCAGCCATCCACGCTATACCCTTCTCTGCTTTATCACCAGATGACTTTGACTCACTCGTCTCTTACATTAATTCCACAAGGTAACCAACGATCTTCTCTATGTTTCCTACGTTATACCCTCTCTATTTGTTTTAATAGATGACGTCTTAGAGATTTTTTGTTTCAAATTATATGACACTAGATAAGGACCCGTGCGTTGCACGGATTTCATCTGAAATTTTATTTTCTCGACATCATAAAAATAATGAATTTTCTTTTTTCACATTAATTCTTGGATTTTTCAGTATATATTGGTGTAAGACTTATTACAGTAGTAATAATGTGTTTTTTTATTGGTAGTTTTATTTCAATAATCATGATGTTAAATAGCATATAACTTTTTTTAAAAAATATTTCACTTTTAATTATTCTTTAAATAACATTAATTGATTTTTATTGAAACATATATAATCATAAATTTTCTATATTTTGTATATTGTTTAAGATAAAGAAAAAATAACGCAATTCAAAATATTAATATTACACGACATCAATCAATATGTATTATTGATAGCCAGCTAAATATTATATATATTGCGAGATAAACGTCTAAATTGTTTACTTTAGCAATAATGTTGTGGCTTTAACTTCTATTTCTATAGATTATATGCTATCAAAAAAAATTGATATACAATATTTTGTAGAACACTATTGTTGTTATTTGTTCCTACTTTAAGAATCTGAAGCTTTGCAGTTGAAGTGAGTTTTAATAGTGCGATGTACAATTGCTCATGAGTAAATATTGGATTTGGCAAACATAGATCAACTCTGTTAAAGCTTTGATCTTAATTTTTCTTGATAGTCACTGCATAGCAAATTCATATAGAGTATTGATGTTTTCAGTTTTAAAGGCCATCTCGCATTTATTAGCATGAAACTTCTTCTAAAAAGAAAAAAAAAATTCTCATATAAGTACTGATTATAATTTCCGTTTCAAAAATATTTTTGCCTAAGCTAGTTATTAGTAATATTTTTTCCATTGCAAAGTTCCTTATTAGCATGACTGGAACACTTATTTAAAGATCAGGTTTATGATTTAGAATCCATAAAAATTTCAACATATTAACAATTAATATGTTGAAATGACTGGAGCTTGATTTGGTATCTAATTTTATCACCCTTTGGTTCATGGTTTTTAAACATAAAATTAACAATTTAGATTGGAAAGATGATTATTTAAATAATTATTCTACAATTTTTTTTAAAAAAACGTAAAATTACTATCAAATAATATTTTGCAATTGCCTTTTGTTTAGGTTTTTAAAATGGAATTTAGAAAGGAAAATTGATTATTTGAATAATTATTCCACAAATATTTTTTTTTTAGGATTTGAAGAAAGGAAAACTACTTTTAAAAATTCTTTTCAGAAATTATTATTTTATGATTTTAGAAAAGAACAGTTACAATCAAATAATTCTATCAATAATGTTTTACAATTATCATTTATTTAGGATTTTATAAAATGAAAATTAGTATTAAATAAATTATTTTACAAATAGTTTTTCTTTTGATTTTTTATAAAATGAAAATGTCGAAAAAATTATTTTTATAATTATCATCTATTTAGAATTTTGAAATGGAAAATTAGCATTAAATTAATTGTTTTTAAAAGACATTCTTATTTTATGATTTTAGAAAAGAACATTTATTATCAAATTATCCTATCAATTTTTTTTTTACAGTTATCATTTATTTATGATTTTAGAAAAGGAAAATTAGTACTATATAAATTATTTTACAATTATTTTTTCCTATGATTTTTTTTTAAAAGAAAAATGTCGAGAAAATTACTTTTAAATCATTTTCTTAAAACAATAATCGTTATTACTATCAAATTTTTTTTAATAATTATCATCTCTTTAGGATTTTGAAAAAGGAAAATTAGTATAAAATTATTTTTTTTTAATAATATTTTTTTGTATAGGATTTTTAAAAAGGAAATTTTCTATAAAAATATTATTCAATAGTTTGACACATGTCACAATCTTAAATATATAATTGACATGTGTCGCGTCGCGATCATGTTAATTAATAATTTTTCTAGAAAAATATTATTTAATAGTTTGACACATGTCACAATCTTAAATATATAATTGACATGTGTCACGATCATGTTAATTAGTAACTTTGAAAACTAAGCTTTATATAATAAGATTATCAAATTCCAATGTAAAATTTATTATCTTTTGATGACACATGTAATCTTTTATATTCTGCGCGCAGTTTATCTTTTTTTTTATGTTTCATACGTTTATATGAACTTTATATGCTCTGACATCTTACCTAAGTTCTTTCTGTTCTCAGATCCCCCGAAGCGGCTGTTCTGAAAAGTGAGACAATCTTTAATCAGACAGCTCCAAAAGTTGCTTCCTTCTCTGGCCGTGGACCAAATAAAATTGCTTCTGATATTCTCAAGGTACAATAAACCAAAAATACGAATATACGATCTTGCTCCTGCTATTATTACTCTAGTGGCTTCTGACCCGCGAGTATGGTTGCAGCCGGATATAACAGCACCAGGAGTGGAGATCCTCGCGGCATATTCAAATGTGGCTCCACCTGTACCACCCTACAAACACGAGAATGATACGAGACGTGTAAACTACGCTGTACTTGCTGGAACCTCGATGGCTTGTCCGCATGTTGCCGGCGTGGCTGCATACGTGAAGACATTTTATCCTGAATGGTCCCCTTCCATGATTAAGTCTGCCATCATGACAAACGGTAAAGAAAACAATGCTTTCTTGTCCCACAAGTAACCTTGCCTTGTTCTTCTGTCATTTAATTAATATTTGCAGCTTGGCCTATGAATGCTACTGGAACTGGCGTGGCATCGACCGAATTTTCTTATGGAGCTGGGCATGTCGATCCAATAGCAGCTCTTAATCCCGGACTCGTATATGAACTGGACAAAGCAGACTACATTGCCTTTCTCTGCGGCATGAACTACAATGTGACTACCCTGAAAATCATCGCAGGCGAAGCCGTCACTTGCACTGAAAATATCTTACAGAGGAACCTTAACTATCCTTCCATGTCAGCTAAATTATCGAGATCCAATAGCTCTTTCACAGTCACTTTCAACAGAACGGTCACTAACGTCGGTTCCCCCAACTCTACATACAACTACAAGGTACTTGCAGGTCACGGTTCTACTCTCAGCGTTATGGTCTCCCCTAGTGTTCTATATATGAAGTCTATGAATGAGAAGCAGTCTTTCACAGTGACTGTTTCAGGCAGCAATCTCGACCCAGAACTGCCTTCCTCCGCAAGTCTAATCTGGTTTGATGGCACCCATAACGTGAGAAGCCCCATTATTGTTTATACTGATGGGGCTTCACACTAGAGTTATCAGTTATCATTTATCATAATAAATCAATAATACTAAGAGAATCTTTATTGTCGAATACTCTCCTCAGTATCTATATCTATATCTATATCTATACTATACTAAAAGCTCTTAATAATCAACATCTAGACTATCCACGTAATCATAAAAAATCATCCAATTAAAATTAAAATATAAGTAATTGACACATCCTCTTTTCTTCCATCGATAACCCTTCTCCCAAAAAACCATCGTTTCCTGCTTCGTCTTCCACCCTGAATCCCGCTTTTTAGGTATTTTCATCCAACTTCAGTTCCAGTCAAATGCCAAATTGGTTCCTCTTTCTCACCTTATCATCTCAACAAAACGTATGTTGAACTTTTCCCTGCCCTAGAGTCACCTTTTTAAACTTCAGGATTCTGAGACTCTAAATCAAGCTTCTTTAAGTACGTTACTAATCGACTTTTGCGTTCACGAACGCAAGCATTCGTGTCAAAATCATGTTTCTTTGTATTGTAAATTGTGTTCATTTAAGGAGAACCAATAAAAATTACTGAAAAATTGAGGCAAAGATCTATTTGGTGTCCTCTCTGATGATGTCAAGGTAAAAAACTCTGATTCAAAAGTACTAAGATTAAAGACTTTTTCTGAACAGTAAAGACTTTTGTTTTGTGTTATAAAATATGTATTCACATAAGTTGTGGAGTAATATGTTCCAGCAGAGACAGACAGCAAGACTTGCAAAAAAAGATCTTCAATGCTAAAAAGAAAAGCACAGACGAACTGAAGGCTTTCGTAGAGATCTCTTGCACAACTTCTCCCAATCATTTAGTTTCTGTGAGGGAAGCTTATTGTTTACTCCTTGATTCATCCCTTACACAGAACACAGCTTCATCTATTCCTTTTTTCTTCCTGCGAAAGTTCTTGTTTTTTTTGTATCATACGTTTTAACTTACAAAATTGCTTCCTTTTTATGTCATTTAGCAGGCTAGAATAAGCACAAGTATGATGGTGTGAAACAGAAGAGACCATAAAAAAAAGGAGGACGATAGAAAGAAGATATGGAGAAGTCAAAGAAAGGACTTTTGATCAAATGTAAAAGCGATTCCTTTGTTTCACAACTTAAAGGTTCAGACTGTTGCACGTTTTTATACCGTTAAATATTCACTGCTTATCATCACAGTTTATGCAGTCTATAGTGCATGGAGTTATGTCAGATGATGCTGCTCGGTTACTGAATCGTGCTCGCCACTACTCAGCTGTGCGCTTAGATGGCTTATATCAGCCGAGAATATAAGAAAAAGGTAATACGTTTTATTTCTTCTTTGAAGTGCATGTCTCTCTACCTTTCTTAGTTGCTACATACTCATAAGCAAGAAAAACGTATATTGAGTTTGTGAGATTTGTTAGGCGATACTGGTCCTTCCCGAAAAGTATGGAGAATGAGATGGTCGTTGAATCTTTTAAGAAACTTGAGAACCCATATGAGATATTTATTGTAGTTCATCATCGGTGAATCAAGTTCCTCCATCTCTGATCTCCCTAGCTGTTTCCATTGGGGTAAGTCTTGATATCTGTTTGTCTTTTTCCCCATTCACAAGAGAATAGTTGAGTTTGCCAGTTGATTCTTTGATGATTGCACTCAGAAGGACTTAGACAAGCCACTGGTTTTTGCAGAGAAAGAGTTGGAAGCAGGAGAGGAAGACTAGGAAGTGATGCAGCTCCATATGTGAGACACCTACCAATGTTAGTGTTATTGACTTAGTTCGCTTTCTTATCAACGTGGTGGCTGTATTTATCATCTAATTATATCATACTTAGTGGCAGCCAAAACCAACATGGAGGTGTTGTTAGAGTTGGTTGAGGCAGAGGCCAAGCTGATGGTGGCAGAGACAATAAAGGTTGCCTAACAAAAGATTGTCGTGCTTAAAAGTGGGATTGAAAAATGGAATAAAAAGCTCTAACATGGTATTAGGAAGAATGTGTAGATAACAATAGCTGAAGGTTTTCTAAATTTGTGGATCATCAGGTGAACACGCTCATGTCTCTACTCTCTAGGAGCAGCCGAGCTAAATCCTTTGTTGTTGATACTTACGCAGTGATCTTTTCGTAATTAAGTAGCTACATGAGGTGGCTGGAGAAACGACAGAGGTTGTTTAATTAAGTATGACGACTCAAGAGCACCTGGCCGAGAGCGAGTTTAGGATGTTTGTTGATGTGCGTGGAGAGGAATACAGTTAAAGGCAACTTTTTTTTGTGATTTATGTATGAAAAAAACTAGAGAAAATAAAATTGGAATCAGAAGAGAATCTACAATTCCATTCAGAGAAAGGTCAAAGATCATGGCTGGTTTGGTGGATCTTGAGTCTTCAGCTAAGTTCTACTAAAAATTTTTTTTTCACTACTTACAACGATAGTTATTCCGTTATGTAATTCGGGCTGGATTGCATATCTTTCATTTAGTTTTCAGTTTCTAATCGCACATTGAATTTTCAGAGCTTTGTGCTAATGTTGATGTGTGTATGTGTTAATCATTTGGACAGGACCAAACTACTTTGAGATGGATTTGGATATGCATACGTTATATTACATAATCAGAAAAGACGAGAATCTTTCAGGTTAGGATCAAGAACGAGATTCTACATCTTGGTCTAACTGTTCAGAAACTTGAATAATCTCTCAAAATTTTGGTTTTTATGTCTTTTGTTTGTAGAGTGTGCTGTGTTAAAAAAAATATTATTATTTCTAACCCAATCTCTATCACCAAGAGAACATTATAGCAAATGCTGTGCTGTGTTAAAAAAAAATAAAAATTCAAAAAAATGATGTGATGTGTTATGTAGGTCTGGGCACGGATCGGATATCCGGATTTTTGAAGTTATTTGTGATTTGCTTCGTATGTTACAGATATCGAATTTTTGTATTTGTTTTGCTTCGGAGAAATACTGATATTCGGAAAAACGGATATCCGGAAAATAAAAGATATTTGCAGATATTTGCGAATACTTACGGATATCTCATCTGATTTGATTAATATAAATAATCTTAAAAATTCGATGCAGATTTCTTTTGTATAATATACTTTTACATGATATATAAGATAAAAAAAATTAAAAGAATCAGTGAATCTATATATTTTATAATACTTTTAAACTTAGTTAACAATTATAATAACACAAAACTTAAAGAAAAAAATTATAATTATCATAAAATGTATTTCTTCCTTTTATATTTACTTTTATATAAGTAATAATGTGAATAAAATTTGTCAAATCATATGTCAGAGTAATAATTATATAATTTTATACATTTAGAAATTTAAATATAATCAAGATATATATCTACTTATATATTGCCGGATCGGATCGGATATACGCTCCCTAAAACTTTAATATTTGTGATTTGCTTCGTCTTTGACGGATATTGAATTTTAGTATTTGCTTCGATTTGTAAAGATATGAATATCCGGATTTTTCGGATCGGATCGAAACGAATAACGAATCGAATCAAAATTTACGGATATTTTGTCCACTCCTAGTACTGTTATGGTGAACAAGAGTCATTTCGAGAATTACCGATAAGTTACACTTATAACTAACAAACAATGATGGAGATTATAGAGCTTATTCACCACAAATATCACATAAAGATAAAATAAACGATCAACTAATCACCGGGGGAGCAAAGAGACAAAGGCAAAAGCCGCAAAACAGAGAACATGTTTATGCATTTGTATTAAAGAGGCGAAAGAAAAAAAACCAATGTCCTTTTTGTAAACCAATGTAACCGGAATTACTCCAAAATACATTTTCTCTGTAAATTCCGTTATAAGCAGACAATAAGAGACGAGCGAAAGCAAGCAAATTTTAGGTGAATCATTGTTTCTATATATTTTTGAAACTATTTATGAAACTATTTATATTGTCAAATGGCATGATATTGCAACTAAAGCTACTTTTATTTATTCTCAAATTTGATATTACATCATTTTGTAAAAATGCCAAGCATTTATATTGCAAACTAAAATCTCTAGACGAAGAGACCCTCTATCTTGGACAACATCTCCTATGTTCTGTCTGGAACATAACCGAATCGAAAACACCACCGAGTATCACAAAACATCAAACAAACTTCAAACCCATCTGATATCACATTAAACACTAGAAACAACAAAAAGAAACAAATAAAACACATCCATTAGCTTATAATCACATCTTTTCCACTCTAATTGCTCACCTAAAATACACTATAATTACCAAAACATTTTTTTATTAGAAAACCCATCTGATATATGCACATACCCAACAATTACATCATCACTTCTATCTAGATTAATAAATCACACAACTCCAAAAGAATATCACATAATAAATCTATTATAAATAACAGACAAACAAAAAAGAAGTATGTTTGTTTATAGCCTAAGACTATTATTAACGCTGGCCTTAACCCAACCCTTAGCATTATTAAAATTAAAAAAAAATAGTAATTATCTTAAGGGGCACCCCTTACTCAAGGGACGGAAGAGGCGGCCCTTGTCGCTCTTCTCAGCAATCGAGTTCTAGAAATTCATCAGATCAAGAACTTAGCTGAGAGATGATGGCTCTGATTGATGTCGCCATCTATTGCCTCAATTCGATCCGCGAAGTAAGTGTAGAATAATCCTCATTCTTCTTTTGATCTGCTGCACCTAAAGTTCCAACGAATCATTACGGTTCATGAGAGTAATTGGGAAGCTCAAGCTGTGTGTTTGTGGCAGATAGAAGAGGATGTGAAAGATGCAATTGTGTATATTGATGCTGGTTGCACTGAAAGTTTCCGGCTTGCAGGAGCTTTCCCTTTGTTCTTGGAGCTAGGAGCCCGTGCTGTCTGTAGCCTTGAGAACATGACTTCCCTCGACGCGGTAAGCTTCGTTACGGTGTGAACTCCTGTTTAAGAATATGATGGTTAAGGAAGAGGAGTAGACAGAGTATGTGAAGATCAAAGCCAGATTATTTTTTCATTGTTTATCAAAATCTTCAATAGCAAGACTAAATTATATTCTCTGTTGTTGATTTACTTTTGGCATTGGAGTTGCTTTGAATAGCTTAGACACCACTTTTTTGTCTTTCTTTAAGTTGTTTTTCTTTCTATTTGGTCTCTCGATTGTGTAGATTCCATATCTGATATATGGCATATGTTGATCTCTTTTGCTATAGGTGGCTAATTGGAACTCAAAGTTTGATTGTGCAAACAGAATTGTGATTATGACTTCTCGGCTCCACTCTCTCAAAGTTCGATTGTGCTTGAGCAGTCACATGAGCTTTAATAGACCAAGAAACAGGGAGTGGTTTCATCAGAGGAGCTGTGGTTGGAGCCATCTCAGGAGCTGCCATCATCGAAAGTTGCCTCCTCTACTTAGGTGAGAGCTGAGAGAGATGCGGGTACATCCATTGCGTCTGCTCACTAATTAGATGTTGTTTGATGTTGTTTGATTATTCCGACGGGTAGATAGACATAGGTGCTTTCGGTTTGGGACTGAAAATGAGTTTTGATAATTTAATTTAAGAACAAAATAAAAACTTCCCATTGGAGCTATAAAATAAGATGTTTCTAAAGTGTAAACTCTTAACAATTATTAATTCTCAAAAATTCATTAAGAGCCCAAATTTATCCCTTAGGGTTAATGATGTTCAGAGAATTAAAATCAAAGAAAAATTGGTGACAAAGACACACAGAAATACGAACGCTGAACATGGGTCCATCATAAAGAAGATATTTATGCATTAAAATATAAAACAGATTCCTAAAAAAGATAATCAAATTAATAATCACTGGTGATGAACCAAAATAAATATGAAAATAAATTATAGAAAATTTTATTTTCATAAACAGAATTGTAGAATCTTTTTGACAATTAATAATTATTAAAAATAGTTTTAAAGTTTAAAAAACTTCAAACTTAGCATTAAATAAATGTTAATGATGTAAACTTTTGAGGCTTTTTTGGTGGCTTTTTGAGGATTGTTCTACAATTGGTAGCAATCATCAAAACACCATTGTAACTGGCATCAACTCATATTGATTCATATCTTTATATTTTTACCAAAAAAATCATGTTGATTCTAAATACCATACAAATTTTATAATACCGTAACTTATAACTTAATTGTTAATAGATAATGCATGCTCACGGATTTCAAGCAAAAACAATATAAATCTTTGAACATCTACTATGTAGAATAGTGACGTAGTACGTTCTCAGATTTTGCATGTGTAATACATAGTTCATTTCTATCGCAATTATATGGATTTTATCTATGATTAATAATTTGTTTTCATGATAATCCAATGTATTATTTTTGGAACATAACTTAGGTTTTTAACTATCAATTATTCATTTCACATTTTCAGATCTTTCTATATGTGTATTTTAGATAGTAAAAATGATAAACTGCCAATTTTACTCATTTTTAATTCAGTATATGGTTTATATTTTATAACAATAAATTTAATATATATATATATATATATTATTTATTAAATACATTATATCTGTCTGACACCGGGCGTAGTCCGAGAAAAATCTCTAGTCTTTACTAATATGCCAATACACTAGAAAATCTATTAGTTATACTCACAAATTAATAAAGTTTTATGGTTTTTATATAAGATATGACAACGTTCAGTAAGAAAAAATGATAATAATTTTTGCAGAACTGTAAATAAACATAAGATTATTACAAAATAAATTAATAGTTAATATATATATATATATATATATATATTATAAATATAAACAAATATTATCTTCTTTTTATTCGCAGTGAAAGTTTTTAATTTTCAAAACACTTCAAAATATTTTTAATTTTATTTTGTCGTTTTATGCACACTAAATAATAACATAAAACAAAAAATTATATTTATAAAACTTGATCAATATATACTTTTAAATATTTTTTCTTCTTAATTTTTTACATAAAACATATTTCAAAAGATATAAGTTAGAATTCTGTAAAAGAATAAAATATTTTAGTCTAATATAGAGTTTTTACTGTATTAGAGTACTACTTTAATTGCAGTTTATTTGCATAATCAAAATTAAAATTAAAAAAATTATACCAACTAAAAATAAACATATGGGCAAGTGAGTATCTCACAACGTTCCCCAAACATCTTAAAATGAACTGCTTCTGATTCTTACTTTTTCTTATGATTTTCCATTTCTTTAATCAAAGAAACTCAAGTAGAAAATATCAATAAGTTTCAAACAAAATTTATAAAATCTCTACGATATACAAAAAGTTCAGTAAATTCTATTTTTTTAAGTTTGAGATATAAAAGTAATTAGATTGTGTATAACATTAAATTTTGTGAATTGGTTTTAAGTTCTAAATATCAAATTTATTTTTTTCTGAAATAAAAAAAAAACAAATTTATTTTTCCCTAAAATTATGATCAATACTATTAAATTAGGAGCATGTCCAATTGATGGGAACATGTCCAATTGATATTAGTTGAGTCCAATACAATTTTATGTTAACCGCCATTAGTCTATATATATTACAAATTACGTAATTTTCAATTTATTCCAACTTCCACTTTATATCCTATAATTTAGAGACCCATTACTTTTATTTAAACTAAATAAAATCAATCAGTTCAAAAAACCTAAATAAATTCAGGTATACATTATATATGAGTAAAGAAAGAATATGATCATGAACCGTTCCACTAAAATATATATCACAGCTATATCTAACTAATCATCTTATTCATAGCAAAATTAGTGAGAGCAAGTATTTTCATTATTATTAACTTTGTTTTCTTCATGTCTGATACAACTATACTATATAAAACAACAGCTACAGAAGAATACAATTCTGTATAGTGAAATGGTGGACATTTTTGTATGGTCAAAAATACACCCGTTTTTTTAAATGGCAGGTCAGAAAAGACATATCAAAAATAGTAATATGACTTATTGATATACATGTGATTCAACGATTTTAGTAGAATAAATTAAATTTTTTTATTAATCATTTAATAAAATTATTATACCAAAAAAACATAAATATAACTAACACACAAATATAAAAATTAAATTTCTGAAAAAAAATGTAAAACAACAAATATTTCCGCTTTTAAAAAGGCTGGGTGAAAATCTAGTTTTGTTTTAAAAAACAAATCTATCGGTTTCATACGCTCCTAGCTATAAGAATCAAACAACCTTTGGGTTTAAATAAGTTATGTATGAAATACATTTTTGGGCCGGGCCTGGATCTGTGCATGGTAAAGATTCATTCAGTCTTCAAAGTATTAATTTACGAGTAATAGTTATTAATCAAATCGAAACGTCTTGAAGATGTCTCGAAGTGTTTGCTGCGCTCCACTGTTTCTGCATTATTTTATTTGTGCAGGACACATTAATTCATTCTTAATTCATTACCAGAAATCTTTTTTTTCGTCAATCATTTTACTCGGCAGAGTTGGAGTTTGACACTCAAGTCAAGCATTCCCATTCTCCGGAAAGAAAGAAATTAAAAGGTCGAACTCAAGACATTTAATCTGTGGATTGATTAGCGCCATCTACAAAAGTTTAGCCATAATGTACTATGGCTATAACTAGTAAACTTTAAGAACAGACGTGACAACTGACAAGTGACAACGGACCACCTAACAAATACTGTATTAGATGATTACAGTTAAAGATGAAAACTGTTATTAATATCGTCAATTGCTTGTAACAGTAAAACACAGTTTTTCTTTGTTAATTATTCGAAGATAACCGGTAGTCAATTAGGTATCTTTAAATAACTTTTGTATTTGGATTCCAATTCAATTAATTAAAGTTTTTGTTGAACGATCTGTAAATATCTGTAATTAAAAGTGTTAAATTAGTTTGACAAGTGTTAAATACCCCTCGGGAATCCTATCGTTTATAATCTAACGGTGAGGATGACCACTGGGCGACAAACTCTATAATTCACTAATTTGGGTTCAAAATAGGCCCACACTGTTGTAAACTTTTAACGCATCAAGCGGCAAACTTAACAAAATATAACCTTTGACCCAAAAAAAAGACCAAAATATAACCTAATAATTAAAAAATTACTGTTGACGTCGAAAAAAAACTACTGTCAACAAACAAATATTAAAAATTTTATTTGCACGATAAAAAGTAGACTATTATTAGTGTCTTGATTGCATTAGTTTGAGGGCTAAAAATGAGAAAACATCAAGAAACAGATCCATACCTTAAACAAATACTATATGATATTACATTTTTCTTGAATTAACCATTACTAGAAATTTTCGTAATAACAGTGAACCCCACATAAAGTGAGTTTAATTATAATTATTCGCCCAATGAAAACTAAAACTCCCAAACACAATTGCAAAGCTTAAGCTCCAAAAAAAACATAATTTATCTGCGAGAAGCCTGTATCCTTATGGATCGATCATGTGATAGTTTTTTTATGATAATTTTTCAACAATGATAGTTAAAGAAACTTTTTGTTTTGGATAAATAATTTATAACACATGCCACCACGTCGTTAAATCAGCTTTTATTCATATGCATCAATAAGTAGTTTTTTCTCTCTAGACATTCTTTAAAAACAAATCCTCACGGGTTGTCGAGGGCCTCGAGGCAGTAGCAATTAACGCCTGGACAACCGAAAGGGAGGAGGTCTGGGTGACGGCAGACAAATGTGCAATCGTCTTCGGTACAAGGCGTCGGTCCAACATACACTTTGGATCCTGAAGACTTCCCAAGAGTTACAGCACGTGTACCTGTTTAACAGCAAAATTAAAAAATTTGATGAGTACAAAACAAACAAAAAAAATCGAAGAGAAGAAACAGAGAGCCGGTCGATAAAAAGGAACGTATCGTGTGCCGTAACGACGAAAAGAGAAGAAACAGAGAGCCGTTTGATAAAAAAAGAAAAGAAGAAATAGAGTCTAACATGTCGTTGCCGATATGAGGAGGAACACTAGGAGAACAGCGGAGATTGATCGCAGATGCAGCATCTTCGGTGATAGAGCGACTGAGAGAGAATGATGTTTTTTGTGTTATGCTTTTCATTTAGTTACGAAGATGTATTTCTCTATTTATAGAGGGATCTGGTCCTGGAGCTGAAAATGTTGTTATATTAGTGGAATAGGCATCTGAAGCAAGTTTGTCTCGTTGGTGTAGTGGTCCGAATTGAGTTGTAGCAAGTTAACGAATAGTTGATGTGTTCGAACCTTACCTTCTGAAATTTAATTTCTTTTACTATAACAACTTAAAGATTGTTTATTGTTTTTTTTTCTACCACGCAGTTTATATTGTTTTTTTTATCAAAATTTTATATTGTTTTTACTTCAGAAGCTTGTTTTTTCTTCTCTCCGTTTTCTGTTACTTATTGTTTTAATTTATTTTCTAGGAAAATACTAGAGTTTATTATATTTAAGGATAATTTATTGTTTTGAGTTTATTTAGATGGCCATTTAAGACCTTATTCCACTTTGGTTCCGCATTCTTTTCATTTGTTCTTTTCCTTCTTATACTAACCATAATTTTTGCTTAATATGTTGGATATGTTTCATTCCCACCGTCCGTTCTTTTAGTAAATATCTAAAAAAACAAAAATCCAAATTACTATGTATTGGAAGTATTGTCATAAATATAACAGATTTATATTATAAGAATTTTTTTTCTCTAAAGTGGTACATAAGAATCTCAATCTTACGGAGCATATTGAATAAATATATAATGTGAGTTAAATATATAATGTGAGTCATGTGACTAACACAAAAAGACGTTACGAAAAGTAATATGTAAGTTATAACAAAATTTCAATACCTATGTTTTGCACAGCTTCTATCTACAGTAATAAGAAAGCAAAACATAGCAAGAGTTTAGATTACATAGTTAGAGTTTATAGGGTATATATATATATAAAGAACTCTAGCTAGTAAATTTTGATCGATCACAAAACATTTATTGATTTAATGTAATAGTTGCACATTGGTAGTTTTATAAATTATAATAGAAGGGAGATTTACCAAAATAATTTGAACACTTGATTTTTGACTATTATTTTTCAGAACTACTAAAGCCAATCTTTTTTTGTAACTTAACTACTAAGCCAAAATTCATTATCTGTTTTATGACTTTAACATTTTTATTGACAATATATATTTACACAAACGAAAAATAAGTCTATCCTGTGCGACCAACCAAAGAATTGTATTAGCTGTATGGATTGTACTATGGCTAAACCGAGTAAACTCTAAAAACAGTGGTGACCACCTACCAATACTAACTGATTATAGTTTAGTTTGAAAATATTTATTAATATCGTCAACTGATATTGGGTAGAGAAGAGGTTAATTATTGGTAGTCAATTGAGCTAACTATCGCTAAATAGAAAATGTTAATTTAATGACATTTTCTTAATGAATTTTGTATCGGAATTCTAAGTCAAGCATTTTCTTATGTTGAACAATCTGTAAATATTTCTTTCAAAAAAAAACAGCCTGTAAATATCTGTATTTTCTTAATCAATAAATGTTCCTCCCATTCGGAAATCCTATCGTTCATCTAACGGTCAGATCACCGCTGGCGATTGGGTTCAAAATAGGCGCACAAACTGTTTTTAAGTTTTTAACTTTTAATCAAAAGGCCCATCAATCTATTAATAAAACACAACTGTTAACGTTAAACAAAAAAAAATATTTGCACAAAAAAGAAAAGTCTGTTGATAAAAAAAAAGAGACTATTATTAGTGTCTTGATTACATTAGTGTGAGGGATAAAAAATGATAAAAAATTAAGAAAACAGATGCACACCTAAAGAATACTAAATGATATTACAGTTTTGTATTTTTTTTTTTTTTTATTACAGTTTTGTTGAATTAAGGGAAACTGGACTGCATAACTAAAATAAACTTATAGACCATATTTTAAAAGTTAACAAAAATATATACATCGTAATTATGTACTGATCATTCATGATAAAAGGCGTTATTCCCATCACAACATTATAAGTTTATAACTTCAGACATTATCTGGTTTTATTTATTAAATTCTACTCCCTCTGTTTTAAAATGTTACATCTTTATATATAAAACACAGTTTGATCTCTTCTTATTGAGACACGTTGGATTCCACGTAAGAAATTCAAGCTTCCTTGCACTGACATCTGTGCCAAATATTAAAACTCATCGTTTCATTTAAACCCGTTTGATGGGCTTTAATCTGTTCCGAGTCTTTTTTTATGTCTTGGGTTCTAAATATTCTAAATTTTTTGTTGTCCGATAAGGTGAAATCGTGAATAACGCTAATTCTAATGAAACGAGGAGATGTATATCGTCTCTCCCATTCGATCGATGGCGGGGACGCCTTAGCTTCTCCACGCTATCTGAAACGTCCCCTTAAATGATAATTGAGCTTCTCCATGCTCTGTATCCTTCTTCTTTAACTCCAAAGACGCACATCAAGCCCAGAGTCGCATTCAATGCTATGTCTTCAAGACGGTGTTTCTATACCTATAAAAAGGCAAACCTTCTTCCCTTGAACATCATCCTCATCATTCGTGATTACCCCAAAAATTCATTCTCAGTAGATACCTAAAATCCACTCTTTCTAAGGGTCGATCTCCCTACCTCTCCGTCATGAACCCTCATCCTCTCTAGACACCTAAAATCTAACTCTTTGGCGGATCCGCAGCAGAGAAGGCTGAGTCTGTAGCAGGAATGTCTCTCCCGAGCTTAGAGAGCACCGCACCATCGCCACAAAGACGGTTAACAACCTACATATTATGCTTAGAGAAAGACGATTCCCGTTCCTCGACACAAATGGTTTGTTCTTCTGTTCTTCTTCATCCAAATATATCTGTAGTGGTTTGGGATTGTTTGTTCCTAGACCTGTTTTGATATCCTTAAGATTGAATTTTGGTAGTGGCCAAGTACTTGGTGGTGCAGGATCGTTCTCCAGTGAAGTTCAGAGCGACGGATATGGTTTGATGTCTTACTCTTTTGGGACACACCAGAAAGCTGAGCGAGAAGTTCCATCTTTTTGGTTACATATATTCTGCAAAATATATCTTTTATTCCTCCAAGTATGCATCTTTATGGAGTTTTGTAGATTGTGATAAGTGTTTAGTGTAACCAATCTTTAAAGCTCCATTCTCTGAAAGCCTGAACGTTCTATAAGATTTGAATAATTTTCATGTTTGAAGGATTAGATAAAGATACTAACTTTGTAACTTTATTATGTGTGGATTTACAGGTTTATTCTTTGGACGAGACGCCTAAGAGGAACCAGACTGTCAGTGCATCTCAAGAAGATGAGCCTCAGCTAGAAGAGAAAAGTGATTGAAAAGGAAAAGACAAAGCCAAACGATCTAGGGTGGATCTTCAAAAGTGTGGACTTTAATACGGTGAGTTAATTTCTCAACCTTTAGTATTCGACAAATTACTGTATTACTAAATGTTTAATTAAGATTGGAAAATGTATATGCACTTAATAAAGATTGGAAAACATACCAAAGTTGTGTCTTTTACGCTTTAGATAGTGTGGATAATTGCTGTGAGAATATGATGGATCGTCGTTCATCCATCATGGTCTTGATGATTTTTATATGATTCTTTCGACGGATTTGTTTTTATTGATCATTCACCTAGATTTGTTAGTGATTGATTTTGATTCATATTCATGTTTACTGGATATATATGTGATGATGCTATAGGTCAATGTCCATACATGAAAGGTGTCAAGGTTACAGCTGTGGTTCCGAATAGAGCTTCCATTGGTATATACTCTTGAGCTCTAAGATGGTGGATCAGACTACCTTGGGAAGGATGTCTCTAAAGGTGAGAACCTACGTTCTTAGTGAAAGAAGTGTGCTCCAATTATTGTCCTGTTTTTTTTTTGTATATGTCAATAAGTATTGACAATGTGAACTCGATCCTTCGCTATGTTGATTGGAAGGAAGAGTCTTTGCTTGATTTTTGTTAGGTGCTTCAAATTTGTTTCTAAAGTTTTTTTTTTCTTCACATTCATATGTATTTTTTGTCTTTTTGCTGTTTCGTGCAGGATTCAACTTCATGGTCGATGAATTGATGGAACCCAACACGAGTGGGGATGGTGTGACCAAAAGGTGGTTCAAGAGTAGTTCATGATTTAAGTATTTACTTAATAATGAAAGATGATTCTGACCATCTGCGTTCTTCTTTTTGTGTGTACATCTTAGACACAATGTAGTTTTATTTTTACTTACTTTAATAATAAATGTATAACAAACATTGAGAATCTAAACTAATTGCATCGATGAAAAAAATAAAAACTTATTATTAATTTATCAACCCTATGATTTCTAATAAGAACAACATAAACAAATAGTGAAGATTGACATTATTTTAAGTTTTGAGTAAATTAATATTCTTATACGTAAGTAAAATAAAATGTTTAAAATGTTTTCCTATTCTTTTCAATTTTAAAATATTATTAATTTCAAACACTTTAAATAAAATATCTTATTGGACTAAGAATTTAAGATAAATCCATTTCCCTTAATGTTATTTTGTCAACCATTTGTAATATTCCTTTCAAAGTTATTTTAACAAATGAACCAAATATATTAACAATACATCAAATGCTCAATAAATAATTTTTATAACTAACAACACATTAAATACTTGTGGTTTTCTATTTTTTTTTCCGGTTTAGCCTAAATTTTGGTGATAAAAAAAAAGAAACAATTGCAGAATTCATTATTTTATTTTTTTGTTGATGTGAAGAAACATAAAAAATAACATAAATATATTTTTGCAAATATAATAATACATAACTATATAACCTAACATGTTATTTATAAATATTAAGCCGTATCAATCAGTATCATATTTTAATGTTCCTAGCTTATTTTTTTAAAAGATAATAAATTGAATTTTCAAATTATAAACTTAAAGAAGAAAATATTAAAATTATATCAAAGGAAAAATAGAAAATACTGTGAACAAAGAAAAATACTAATATTTTTTATGAATTGTTTTAAAATAGTAACAAATTTATAATTTCTAAAAAGAATAAATAGTAAAAAATGTAGTAAATAGCGAAAATTACAATTAAAGTAAACTATTTTTTTAAAATATTTAAAATGTATATGTATTGTTTCGTTCATTTGTTTGTCCGCCCGTAGGGCGGGTTCGGCCCTAGTATTTATATATTTTTATGAAAACACATTAAATTTGCATAGTTTTTTGTGATTATTTTTTCCTATAGTTTTAAACCAATAAAAATCTAATAGATGCAATAAAAAATTTTGAAATTTAAAATTATTTAATAAATATGCATTGAAAATGCAAAAAAAGTAAATCTTCTTAATTTTTTTTTTAACTTTTTAACTTTATGAGACAGACGAATATAATACATAGTTTGTCGGCAAATGGTGGGCATCCGTACGGCAGAGGATCTTTGAGGCTACAAACGCAGGAGCAGTCTTCTCGTACCAAAATAATTAGGGTTTGTGTGCTTCTTTAATTTGTAGCCAAATATTTTCTTCAATCTATAGTTTAAATTGTTTAATCCGTCAAGACTTTTTTCCAAGCTCTTTTGTTCTAGTAATTTTTATTTTTGAAAAATAGTTTTTTGTTCTAGTAATTATAGTTATTATTTTAGCTAGAGGTTATTGCGAAATTGATTCAACTTAAGTACATTACGAATTTAGTTCATCTAAATTTAAGTCAACTAATTCATGCAGATAAATATTTAAGATATTTCAAATACTTATTATTTGTTTTATTAATTATTTAGATAATTATATTTATTATTTTAGGATTTTGTAGTTTTTTATATGTAGTCACCTAAGCTTTGCTGTCAATATTTCCAATATTATTTCCGACACTCGTTGCAGTCAATATTTCAGATCACTCATTCGAACAAATAAATCAGTTTTCTCCGTTCAATATTTTAAACACAATATATATTAAAAAAAAATCTACAAGCATAAAATACGTGAATTTTTACAAAAATAAAAATAAAATACGTGGAAATTAAAAGTTATTTTTGTGATAAGACAACGCAAATATTTATCCATTCAATATTTCAACGCAAATTCCATTTGGCGCCTCCACATACAGTTTTCAGTTTGAATGAATCATCATAGCATGCTAGCAATCAAAATCACAACATCTCATTATATCAAGTTATCAACACATAAAATGCTCCAAATTTTAGCCAAAAACACACATAAAATGCATGCATGTAAGGGAAAAAGAAAGGATAAGACACTTGTAGAGAGCACATGTCAAAAAGATCCAATGGCTCAGATTCACCGACAATCCAATCCCTTTGAAAAACATAAGCCACACGAAAATTAAACACAGAACACAAAGAAGTAGAAGAGATACAGAACAGAAGACAACAAGAATGGCTTCCTCGATACTAATGTCCTTTGCTCCGGCCACCGTGAGATGCTTCGCCACGGGGGCTAAGGGAACCACCAACACCACCACCACGAAAGAAGAGAAGAGCATCATTGACTTCGTTCTTAGCAGTTTGACGAAGCAAGATCAGTTTTACGAGACCGATCCTCTCCTCAAGAAGGTGGACGATAAAGAAGGAACTGCCGGAGGTAACGGTGGCCGTAAAACGGTTTCAGGGGGAAAGAACTCGGTAGGAGTGCAACAGAAGAAGAATGGTGGTGGCTTCGGTGGTCTCTTTGCCAAAAAGTGAAGAAAAGAAATAGTAAAAATGTGTGTAATCTTGTGTACTTTGCATTTTGAAAGTCTAATTGTTGTCTTCGTACATTGATGATAATAAAGAACTTCAAGTTTCTTGAAAATGATCTTTTGATATCACAATAATTGCTTTTAGTTTTATTATTTTTGATTAATTCATTCCGGACAAACATATATCAGTTTGTTGTGTAAAAGTGGTTATAAAATAATTAACCCAAAACCTTACAACTCAGTACTAAAAAGTAATTAGAATGAATCTAGTCATTTCTTTCATGGTTTAGCCTTTTGGACATGATGGGTTTTATCATTTTTAAATGAAGTTTGTATAACATGTGAATGGCTTCTGTATATACATGTAAGTCAATAATACAATTGCCAAAAATAAAGTAGCAAATATTACAAACACATGGTCGTTTGTCAGCAACAAAAGCTTTTTCTATACATAGTGTCCTTAAAACTAAACATCAAAGGGCTTTCCGAGAAGATGGTGCAGTCATTGGTAAATAGATTTCCGAGCTTTTGACCCATCAAAGTATTATCTTCTTACGTGGCAGTCATTGATGCTTTACACAAGCCTGACCTGGGGGATGCACGAGGCTAGTAGATGCTAACTGGAGCTAGCTTGTGCTGGAAGCAAAGGAGCTTGTTTTCCTTGGATGAACACAGAAAGTTCCTCTGGGGCAACTACTCTGTTTAACCATTTCTGCAGTTCTTCACCTTCTACTTTCTCTTCATCTGAAAGCATAATCATGTTTTCAAGAAAATTAAAACAAAGTCAAGTACTTGAAGAGCTAGAATGCAATTTAAACATTTGATGAATGAATGGAGCGCCCTCTGACATTATAAAAGCCAGGAACTAGCAGTTTACTTGAGTCACTTGACGATTTAAACGGTCTTATGTCATGATTGGGTAAAGTTAGAAAGTTACTATTCAGATATGTAATGTATTACTACTTACCTTCCAGTTGAGCACCGAGCCCTTCTAATACATCTGGATTAGCACGAACAACAGTCAACGCCACATGGAGAGCAGACTGCAACAAATTTGTTACCTCTCTTTGAACAAGATCCACTAAATGCCCCTGTTAATAAAAGATAAAAGTTTTATGTTTGCTTTCCATTTAAAAGGGACATTCTAGATGCCTAGGCCAAATGAAGTTACCTGATCTCTTCCCCATGGTGAGCCCCCAGAGTCATCCATCCCACCAGAAGAAAGTGTGGACACAGACACGGGTCCGATTTTCTGGTTGAGACCATATTCCGCTACGGCCTTGTAAGCCATGTCCGTTGCCCTCCTGATATCATCAAGTGCACCTGTTGATATACGCCCCGCGTAAACAACCTCTTCAGCTGCACGACCTCCGAGAAGTGTGACCAAGCGGCCATGTAGTTCATCAATGAACAGTAAATATCTGTCTTCATGTGTAGGAGGAATGTATGTAAAGCCCAATGCCCCTCCCGATCTTGGCAATATGCTTAATTTCTAGCATAAAAAACATGAATCAGCAGATCATTAACACTGTAACAGCGACTTAAGCCTATCCAAGAAGCTGTTTTTACTGTTTTACCTCAACACGAGATTGTCCAGGAAGAAGATTTGCAACAGCTGTACCAACAACAGCATGCCCAGCTTCATGCCTTGCAACCACAGCCTTCTCACTGCCTTTTAGCCTTGCTGTTTTCTTCTCTATGCCCTGCAACAAGACATGCACTTTAACGAAAAATCCTCACGAGATGGTCAATACACTGAGAACGAGTAGGAGATACCGCTATTGATCGCTCCACAGCCTGAATGAAGTCAATTTTATCAACCGTCATCTTACTCTTCCTTCCAGCTAGCAAAGCAGCCTCATTAACTAGGTTTGCAAGGTCTGCCCTATAAAAACCAAACATCAAAGTTAGCGAGATATACAGCAAAACGCAGATAATAAACTTACGGGTCACAGAATTTATACCCAGTAAAACCGGTAGTCATCGAGGCAATGCTATCAAGGTTGACATCATCTCCCAAAGGAAGTTCTTTCTTCGAAACATGCACTTTCAAAATGGATTCTCTCCCTACCTTGTTAGGTGTTTCCACCTGAAAAATGTTACAGATAGCTATAATAAAGTGTTTGGACTGTGTAACCATTTTAAATAGACAGAGCCACATCATTCTACTAACCGAAACAACACGATCAAATCTCCCTGGACGACGCAGGGCAGGATCTAAGACATCAGCTCGATTTGTAGCTCCAAGAACAATGACTGCAGAGCTGCTGTCAAAACCATCCATCTCCTGCAAACCAGTTGCCAACACATAACTGGATCATGCAAAGATCAGGAAAGCAACATCAGCAGAAAAAAACTGCAAGATTACAAACTTACAGTGAGCAACTGATTCAAGGTTTGCTCCCTTTCATCGTTGCTGACCATTCTGAATTTATTATCACGGCTTTTTGCGACAGCATCTATCTGCAAAATGAAATAGGAACAGTATAGAATTATTTAGCTGAATGGCTCCGATGAGTTGATCCAACAATGAACTCGTATTCAAACCTCATCAATAAATATAATTGACGGAGCCTCCTTCTTGGCCCGTGCAAAGAGATCCCTCACACGTGAAGCACCCATGCCAACATACAGCTCTACAAACTCACTTGCAGAGCAACTAATGAAGGGGACTTCAGATTCCCCAGCAACAGCCTTTGCAAGAAGGGTTTTCCCTGTTCCAGGTAGACCAACCTACCAAAAACAAAAAACAAATCCATTAATGCTAAACATAGTAAACAAACATTGCCCATAAACTCTACCTAAGAAATGATTCAACTCACCAATAGGACACCACGAGGGGGACGAGCACCTAGACGGACATACCTATCAGGATTCTTGAGGAATTCCTGCAACAATCAATCCGAGCATAATTAACAAGATCATGAACAAAGCTATTACAGAAAGACTTGACTAAGCATTTCAGAACATTGCAAAACCTACCACAATCTCTTCCAGCTCTTCCTTTGCTTCATCAACACCCGCAACATCTGCAAAAGTGATTATTTCACCATCCCCAGAAACTTTCCTCCCACCAGGGCCACCAGACTTACGGGTCCTAAGCTGCCCCGTTGTACTCTGTGCACACCTCATAAATATCTTTTAAGAAAACTGCACACAACCTTAACTTAACCAACCACACACTAGAGTACCATAAGAAATGTACAAACCTGTGAAAAGCTAACAGGGAATCGGTGGAGAAGCCCTGCAAGCACTGCAATGTAGAACAACACTATCTACAACAACAAAAACAACACCAAAAAAAGGATGAAACTTTCTTCAATTATAATTACAATGCGAACAAGTTTCCACGTGTCCTTACCAATCCAGAGTTAAAGAAGCCACCAGCGCGCTTATCCGGAGACCCGAACTCAACATTATTCTCCATCATTTTCTCGTAAGGCGTCTTAATATCCCTCGGCCTCGTAGTCGAATACACAACCCTTTTAGTCGGAGCCGCACTTCTAAGCAGAGACTCTGACCCCTCAGAGAGCTTACTAGTCTCACTCTCTTGCCAGCTCATCCCATCATCTTTTTTCAACTTAAACAAAACATGAACTCCATCCACCTCCACTTTCTTCACCTCGTCGTTATTAACCTTACTCAAAAAGTCACTATACGGCACGCTCATAAAAGTCGTCTGCGTCCGAGGCTCCGACCCGGGTAACGGAATCCCGGGTCGGAGCAACCGAACAACAAACATAACGATACCTAACTGTAACAACAAAACTCCAACCTCCTGGGCCTTGATTATCGGCTCCCACTCCCATTTCTTCTTCGTACCTTTCGACCACCACACCCCACCGCTCTTACCTTCCTTCCCTCCTTTCTTCTTCTTGTTCCCTTCTCCGTCGCTACTCGAGCTCGTCTTCTCGTCTCCTTCTTGGCAATTCACGATCGTTCTGCTCCTCTTCCTCGAAACAGCCTCTTCCCAGAGATTGAATCTCGATGACGGTGAGATTCTCAATCTCGAATCGGAGACGACGAATCGGCTCGGGTTGTGGCGAAACGCGCAGGGGCGAACGAGGAAGAAGCTCGAGGACAAGAGAGTGTTGTAATTGCTACAGATCCCTGGTCTAAGCAATTCGATTGTAGTCATTGTTTTCGGAACCCTAGAAATTTGAGGAAATCAAAGGAAGACGAAGACGACGACGACATGGCAACAACACATCATCTTTGGGTTTATCTTCTTTTGGGAAACGCGAGGTTTACTGGAAACAACGACTTCGAATTTGAACCGTCGGATCGGAGGATGAGAGGGGGTTATTCGCCGTTGGATAGAATCTAGTGTGGAGAAGTATATGAGAGGAACAGTGTTTAACGTCACGTGGTTACAAGATAAAGTTGGGACTGACTACTGGATGATGAGATTTTTCGGGGTTTTTTTTTCCCGACCACAGGTTCTAGACGGTGGATATGGGCCACGAATTTGATTTTTTAGAGGGCCCACGGAATGGGCCTCAGGATAAACATGTCTAATTTTATGGATGTAACTTTTTCGAAATAAGTTTTCAAGATATTTGTCCTAGAGAACACATCAACACAAAATGGTGACAAAAAAAACAAAAACAAAAATTAGGAAAATGTCATTCATAAAAAAAAAGTTCAACATAATCTCAAGAAATCTGTGGTCTCTATTTTAGTGAATTTTACCGGAGTTACTGTTTTAAATTTTTCCATAACATTTTAGATAAATTAAAATTAAGTGAGGCCAGCCCCGACCCTTAATTTTAATTTTCTAAAGTGTTATTTTATATCTTAATTTTCAATTTTATGATAATATATTAACAAAACAATATTTTTTTTTTGTCAACAAAATTACAGACTCATGTAGACTCTGTAAACCAAACTGGTTACTTTGTATTCATATGGACGATAAACGACGTCTGTTGCCTCACACCGCGTGCTAAGCTATTCTCCTTCTTGTTTTGCGTCCTTGATATATGAATAATTTCCGAGCTGTGAAAACTGCTCTTGAGACTCCTGATGTCTTTTAAATAGGTTGCAAACACCGGTCATTCTTCTGGTTCTGAATCCATCTTCACCAATTAAGAACACTCCGTTGCGAAAGTCACATTATACTGCCGTAAGTTCTTCATACATTTCATCGCCCAGATAAGAGCCTCAACCTCCGTATGTAATGGTGATTGACTTGCCTTTATATTTCTAGCTCCCAATAAACCTTCAAATCCTTTTAAAATGCTATAACATCCCTTACCAGAAAAGGTATCTCCTAATTTCCAAGAGCCATCCGTAAAACCGACTCGGATGCCACTACAGCTTGGTTCTCCTGTAATATAATCTGTTGTGCATCAGACCAGAGTAAGGATTCGGTCATTGTCAGTTTAAGAGTATCCCTTGGATTTGTGTCCAAATTACTAAAAACCTTATTGTTTCTTCCTTTCTAAATGTACTAAAGTATCCACGTAAAATGATGATCCTCCATTGCTGGTTTGATTCTCCAGAATAAATAATTAGTATTCGTAAACAAATATTGTCCTGGAAAAAATCCGGATGTGAAGGGATCCTCGAAAGAGACCAAACCTGGACAGCTGAGGACATTCAAAAAATACATGATTAATAGATTTCTCAGGTGCTCCACATCTGCCACAACCTATATCCCTCTTGAGACCTCGGACGCTTAGATTTTTCCTAACAGCTATACAACTTGACAACAACTGCCACAGAAAGTGATATTAACAAAACAATATATAAGAAACTTTTTTAAAAAAAAATATTTTACTAATATATAATTCATTTTTAATTATAAAATAAATTAAATATAAATTTTATCAATGGTACCATTAATTTTACCCACTCTAATTTTCCCGTGAGAATTTAGAAGCGGTAAATCAATTTACAAATCCTCTATATATTATTTGAGAAGTGATTTTACCACATATCTTTTCTAAAATTGATATGACATATTTATAGCTTAATGACATGGACAATTACATTTAATGTTAATTTATATTTTTGGTAAATTTTTAAAATTTGGTAATAACTTATATATTACATTTAATGTCGATTTATATTTTTGGATTTGTTTTTATAATATGCTAATAACTTATAAATGATCATTAAAATAAATATATTCAAATATAAAAGTTACAAATTTTGAAATATCATTTAATTACATATGTTTTTAGTTATACAATTTTATTACTAAAATTTTCAAAAATGTAACAATTTTTTAGAAGATTATAAAAATTTAATCATAAAATCAGTAGTTTCTTATACATCTACAATTTTTATAAATATTTTCTAATTTTAATTTTTGATAATTTTTTATTTTTTAGGTTTTTAGAAAATTATAAAAATTTAATCAGAAAACCATTAGCTTCTTACATATATATATATATATATATATATATATATATATATATATATATATATATATAAATTTTATAAATATTTTCTAAATTTAATTTTTGATAATTGTGCATTTTTTACAAATTTATTTAATATATTTTATTAAAATAAAAAGATAAAAAATCTACATAAAATTATAATTTTTAATATATACATGCATATTTTTATATATTTTAAAATAAAAAATATATTTTATGTTTAATTAAATCAAATATAAAAAAAATATATAATTTATATTTATCTATTAAAAAATATTTTAAATTTTTTTACTGTACATGGTGAAGGAAAAACACAAAGTTATAAAGGATAGATAGATTACGAGAGTTTTAAATCTGATTTCTTTTTGGTATTTCAAAATCAACTTGTTTAAAATTAAAAAATATATCTATTTGATTAGTAAAATTTAGAATTAAGAACAAAAAGATAGGGCTATCTTAGAACTAAATAAAAAATCAAATTAAAACTTGTTTCTCGTTAACAAACTAAATCTGTTTTCTGTTTGTCGCTTTAATTTCCACTTGTACCAAACAAATATGGAGGGAGAAATAATGTGAACGTCCTGAAACAGAGGAACTCCAGACAATATATGCTGTCTAACTTTAGGAAACCCCATTTATCAATGTTTTGTATGTTTTCACAATCTAAAAAAACGAAGGAAAACCCCAAATACTGATCTTGTTTCAATTGATTTCTTATCGATTGTGATCTGTTTAATAGTAATTGTATGGAAAATGGGTATTGACGTGAAGGAAACATGCGCAATAATATGGAAAGTTATTGGATTCTCGATGAGCACAAGCATCAAATTCATGAGAAACCACCCAATCTTGTCTCTGGTTTCCATGTGCCTACTCGCTCTATACATCCTCCTTCCGTCCTTGTTGTTCTTCTTGATATACTCGTCTCCGGTTCTTGCATGTGCTGTAGTGTACGCCCGAGAAAAGCTGGGGTTGAGATTTTCCGGTTCCTCTTCGGGGCCAGAGAGTTGTGAAGGAGAAAATAAAGGTGGTAGATGTCACTTAAGACAACAAAGAAGTGTACGAAGAAACGCTCGAATGAAAGTTGAAGAATGGGATTCACAGACAAGCGACGAAGAGAAAGACAAAGTTATCTTGACCTCTCTTTACAACGATCTCCTTGGACGTACACCACAATTCGAGGAGTCTCCAAAAGCGATAGAAACCAACGTAGTAGAAGAAGAGAATGATAAGGCGGCTTTTGTTAAAGAAGATTCAAGAACGTCTTCTCTAGACTTGGGTTATCTTAACGTTGAAGAAGAACCAATGGTTTGCAACTGTGAGGTCAGTGAAGAGAAACATCATGATGATAAAGAAGAGATGGGCAATGTGAACGAACATGGCATCTCGGAGGTTGAGAGAAACAAGAGACTAGAGAGTCTAATCGCTAGAAGAAGGACAAGACGACTCTTCAAACTAGCTTTAGATCAACATAATAAGCTTCAAGCTGAAGAAACAACCAGCCCTACGCAGAACAACAACCTTCAGATCACGGTTCCGAGGAACAATAACAACAACTCTTTTGAAAAACGTCGAAGTTATCAATCAGGATTGCAGGTTCCAGGGTCAGCGCCTTCTGTGATGTTACAAGCGAGAAGCCCTTTTGATATTCCTTATGATCCTCAAGAGGAAAGACCTAATCTAACTGGAGATAGCTTTGATCAGGAGTTTTCATTTTTTAACCCAAATGATATGTTACTTAGTCGTCATGAGAGCTTCTGTCGCTTTGCTCAGTTTTCTCCAGAACATGCTCAATGTATGAACAGCCCAGTTCCTGCTTCAGACATTTCAACTACCAGAAAACTTTTAGGTAATCTGTTCTTTTTTTTTTTTATTAATATGTTTTTATGGCAAATCCCATAAATATCATTTTTAAGTTTTTTTCACAAAATAGCATTCACAGATTTTTTTCTTCAAAATAGCTTATTAATCAATAAAAAGCACTGAATTAATCTACATCCTAAACCCTAAGTCCACCCCTAAAGACTACCCTTTAAACTCTAATCACTAAATCTTAAATCTAACTATATACAGTAAATATGTTTCTTGTTTGCCTTTTAATGAATGTTAATTTGAGGATTTTCTTTCTTTTATCTTACTTTTTAGACAAAAGTTATTTTAGTGTTATTTGATGGTATTTCTCTTTTTATATATGCACTCAATAAATAATGTTTTTTTTTGTTTACAGATTTGGACAATGAATATATGGATCATAATGAACAAAACATCCCTTACTATAAACAAGTCAAAAGAGAGGATGATGATAAAAGTGGTGATGAAGGTGTAGAAAACAAGAACGGAGATGTAGTGAATAATGAGGCAGATTCAAGCGAAGAAGATGATGATACTTCAAGTTGTTCAGAAGAAAGTGAGGCAGAACTCAACCGTTTCAACAAAGCAGAGCTCAGAGAAGCTATAAACCACTCAATGGATAAATTTCCTGGGTTTCTTGTGAATCAAGCAAGAAACGATATCCCAAGCCCGTTACCTAGAGGCTTAGTAGCGCCAAGACTGGATGATAACAACATGTTTTATGCTCGCAGAGGCACAAGTTCTCACGGTCGAACCTTCTCCATTGCCTCAGATATGCAAGTTGAGGTTTCAGAGCTTGGTTCACCTCCTACGACTGTTGATTGGCTTGATGACTGGTCTAATGGTGGAGAATCTTACACGTATGATACAGATATTGACAGAGAAATCATCCGCGGTGAAGAATCACGTAAGAGGGTCTCTCAGCAGTGTGAATCAAGATCAAAAGAGGATGATAATGGGCTAGTGACTAAACCATATCAGAAGTGTCTGTCAGATGAACATCTTAAGACGGCTGATGAGATGTCTTTGTTAGATAGAAGAAGCCAAACCAAAGAGAATTTCGAGCTGAGACCTTCTCGTTCCAGTGATGTGCCCAAGTCTAGAAGCTATGGAAAATTAGATGGTTTGTTGTTTCATACAAGTGTGTCATTGTCTTCTATAACAGAAGAACCTGAAGCAATCTTGGACTCAGTCGATGTGGGAAACAAGATAACTCTAACTTCAAGGGTTTCATCTATGAAAAACTTGATTGATGAGGATGTGGTTGATGTCCAACAGTTAGAACATGATGATCTTTGTGGACCTCCTAAGATTATGGATTCAAATATCGTTGATCACCAGCAGAAGGATCAAATCTTGAGTAACAATCAAGGAGAACATGATACAGAGATCCATATGAAGGAGCATGAGAACGCAAAACCAAAGGAATATGAGGCAGCTCAGAGCGTCTTGGATGCTTCTTTGAAAGCTCCCTGCGTAGAATCATTTGAAAGAGAGATAAAAGAAGAAGAGCCAAACTTAGATATTTCTTCAAAGGAGGTAACACAACAAAGAGAAGATAAGGCACTTCAAGGTGAATTGACGAATTCTCTGAAATTACTAGAAAGTGAAGTCATGGAAGAGGATGGACAGGAGTTAGTCAAAAAATCTAATGAGAATGCAAAGCCAATAGAGCAAGAAAAAAATCATGACGTCTTGGACGCATCTTTAATCCATCCTTGCACGCAATTGTCTGAAGAATATAGTAATGCAAAAAATGATACTGATGTGATACTTCTGCAAGTTCAGGATGGTAATAATTCAACATTGGATGAGTCACCTGATCGGCAGTTCTCTAACGAAGAAGAAAGTTCGGAGTTACTGAAAGATCTTCATGTTGAATCGGCGCAAGAATGCAACAATATAGTGAACGTTGAGGAAGAATCAATAGGTTTAGAAGAAGCTCCTAATTCAAAAGGTTCACAAGCATGGACTCAACAGGTTTAACCTCTATGTTAATCACTTTTGACATATATTAACTTCCTCCTTATTCTTGGTTCTTGATTCAAATTTTTGAAATTCTTTATTTATCCATTCAATAGCAAGGTACAGATTCTTCCCAAGGAACCCAAGAACCAAAGCATGATGAGGCCATCTCTCAAGATGTTGCTAAAGATTTGGAGAATGAGACCGCAAAACCAAAGGAAAATGAGGCAGATCGGAGCGTCTTGGATGCTTCTTTGGACACTCCATGTGTAGGATCATTTGACGGTGAGATGAAAGAAAAAGAGGAAGAAGAAGAACCAAAGTTAGATAATTTCACAAAGAGTATAACAGAACAAGTAGAAGATAATGCACTTCAAGGTGACTTGACGAGTTCTCCATGCCATGTTTTTACAAATTTACAAGAAAGTGTGGTCATGGAAGAGAATGATCCAATATTAGTCAAGAAATATGATATGAGTCCAAAGCTAGTGGAACAAGAGAAAACTCATGAAGTTTTAGAAGCATCTTCAAGGCCTCCATATACACAATTGGTTGATGACTGCGAAAATGCAAAAAATGATTGTGATATGATGCTTCTGAAAATTCAAGACGGTAATGACTCAACATTAGATGAGTCAACTGATCAGGAGTTCTCTATGGAAGGAGAAAATTCAGGGTTATTGAAAGATCTTCATGCTGGACCGACCCAAGAATACAATAATATAGTGAATGTTAAGGAAGAATTTATAGTTTCAGAAGACATGCATGATTCACAAGGTTCACAACCATGGACACAACAGGTTTTTTTACCCTCTACTCCAATCATTTTTGACATTTCATAACTTTTTTCCGGTTGTTGGTTCTTGTTTCGAAGTTTTTGTAATTGTTTTATTTATTCATTGAATAGCAAGGTACAAATTCTTCCAAAGGAATATCACCAAGAACTTTGGAGATCGCACAAAAAACAGAGCATGATGACGCTATCTCTCAAGATATTGCTGAAGATAAAGATGCTACAGCAGCTAAACACCCAACTGATACTGAGAAGAATGATGAAGAGAATCTGAAACCTGGTGAGCAAGTTACAGAAGAAGATGAGGAAAAGGATTTACAGCTTACTTTACAACCATTGCACCATAACACTGGCTTAACAGCTAGCGAAGGCGATGAAGAATCCAAGAAAGTGGTTGAGTCAGTGAACAATTCAGAGATTAAAACAACAAAGACGGAAACAGATTCTTAGCCTAGTGTTTTAAATCATAAATTGGGATTGTATACATAAATTATTGAAGGATAAATCATAGATAATCAGATTTTTTCATATTCATTTTGTATTTGTTTATTATGGAAGACTAACTTGTCGTTGATACAAGCACATATATCAAATGTATAACGCTATCCACTGTATTCAATCAGTACAGGTTCAAGAGTTACTAGTGGATGCATTCTTGTCAAGAAAACATGTTGAGAATTCTGTTTCTTATTGATTTGTAACAAATGAGACAAATTGTTGTATGGATTATTCAATTAAATTCTGTAAATATAACTTTCTGGGGTAATATAATTATTATGCTAATGAACATAGTAACACAAAAACTGCTCTCAGTATAGCAAAATCCCTTGGTTGTATATGGTATACATAGAAAATAATGAAATATTTGGTGAATCAACTGCCTAACATGCAAGTGCTAAAAGCTGAAATTATCATCAAACCTCTATATTTATATCACACGCAAACATATAAACTTTCCTGTGATTGATTATACACAACTTTTCTTTGCGTTTGGACGATGCGTCAAATCCGTAAGAAGATTCTAACATTTATCAAGACCGTAGCATGTGAATCTTGAATCCCAAAACACACGGAAAGTACTATCATATATCAATCAATTAAGCGAGCGCTCATATCAATCACGAAAGACCTAACGCCTATATGCAGAGCAGAGAAATGTGAAGGATATATCATGCACGACGCACCCCTGCCAAGAAAGGAGTATATGGGGTATCATATATACGTCTGAATATACAGACGTAAATTTATTTAATTTATATTGTACTTATTATGAAATGCATAAAAGAAAAATGTCAAGTCGCCTAACTAGGAAACTATTAAATTAACTGTGCTTTAATTACTATGAAATGTATAATTTCCATTTAGGCAAACTAAATATTCCATATATCATTTTTCTTTCCCAAACTCTCATCTTCAATTAATGGTAATTATATCTCATGATCTTTTTTTTCCTTCCAAAAAGACAAACTAAATCAAGCTCAATATATAAAACCTAGCATATATAACCATTGTTCCGACAGAAACTCCATAAAAATTGTTTTCGCATAGAAACTCGTTGAAAGCTTGCTTCGTTATCCAAGTAAGAACTCGATCTTTTACATAAAAATTGTATACATATGCTCATAAGAAAATACTCTGCTCTGGCTTTGCGTTTGCTGGTTTAGTTGGGAATGAATTTCAAATTTCTTATGCACAATTGTATATATTTGGTTTAATGGGGTTGACATGTCTTAGAGACAACTAAGATCTATATAGTCAGAGTTTTACTAAACCTAAACAGCTATAAACAAGAACGATTGTTCAAAACCATATCAACTATTCTACATATGCATCTATGTTTTTTTGGTTACGGAAAAGGTTCATATGTTTATATGTTTTTGTGTTATAGCAATAAGAAATGAGGGTGCAAAAGATGGCTAATGGGAAAGTCGTGGACCTACAAAGGATAGCGAACGATAAGACAAGGATGACCACTTACAAGAAGAGGAAAGCCTGTCTTTACAAGAAGGCAGGTGAGTTCTCAACTCTCTGCGGCGTCCAGACGTGTCTCATCGTCTACGGACCCACCAAAGCGACCGATGAGGTGATTTCCAAACCTGAGATATGGCCGGAGGACGAGAGCAAAGCCAGAGAAATCATACACAGGTACAGAGACACAGCCTCCAACAGCTGCAGGAAAGAAGCCCACGTCGAGACTTTCGTTAACGATAAAGGTAAGGCCAACGAGACGGAGAATCATATTAACAAGAGAGGGATGAATAACAAGAATAAGTATAGCTGTTGGGAGGAGAAGCTAGACAAATGTTCACAAGAGCAGCTACGTGGGATTTACGAGGACGTGGGAAAGAAGTTACATGAAGCTATAATGAGACAGAACCGTAGTAATGCGGTTAGGGCCCAGCATCAAGCCATGGAGCCACAATTCCCGCAGTTTTTAATGGATCAACATTACATGTCACAATGCTTTGCTGGTCACCAGCAGCAACAGTGCTTGATGTTCCCTTATAATAATATGAGTTTCCCGTTGTTCCCACCTCATGATGATCAGATTCCAATGGAGCCGATTCTAGTGGATAATCTTGCCGACTCAGGAGTAAATCAAGGCTTCATGATGTCGAAGGAAAGCGATGGTACTCAGTTTATGCAGAGGCAAGCACCTTATTATAATCTTGGACCGGTTGCACAGAGGTCTGCATCGTTTAATGTTAACCCGTTCCCGGGTTATCAAGTCCCATATAACATTCCTCGGTTGCCGGGTAATCAAGGTGAAGGATGGGATTTTATGGCGAAGAAGCCGATTTGAGTTAGGTAACTTTCCGTTCAAAAAAAAAGTTAGGTAACTTTAATGTTTTATAGGGTTTTATGATTAGTTTAATTGTTTCAGTTGGTATTGTTAATGTATGCTGGCTTGGATTTTTCAAGTATGTTTCTGATATATCATCACTTTTTTTTGGAATTCTATAAAATTTTTGGTTTTAGGTTTTATCACTTTATGTATATTTATTGAAAGTAAAAACTTGATACATCTTTTTTTTGTCAATCAATACATCTTTTTACATAAAACAGGTAAAAATGTCAATCTTTAACATCAAACATTGTGTCCACTGTTATAACTTCAAGTGGTTGTTGAAACAGATGGCTTGATTGAGACGAACAACGAATAATGACATTGTAATGCATAAGCTATTCAAACATTAAACGACAAACTTTGGATATTGGAGATGACCAAGTTTGTGACTTTTTGAACCTTTTGGCTGCAACTTGTATAACAGAAATAATTTTATTTTTTTTTGTGTGTTTCCCATCAACAACTAACACTTGCGCACACTATCTTATTTTAATTGTGATTATGCATATGCAGCTAACTAATGTTAATTAATAAAATTATATTAATGGCTTACTAACGTTGTAGCTGAGGAGCAAAACATTCACCAAATTAACTAAACAGATTAGTCACTGTCACGAAACATTTATTAACTATTTTAATGGCATCAAACCAAAACAATGGACGTTTATTATACAATTTTCAAATAGGATTGTTCCGTCCATATGAAAAATTAAGAATTTAACTTACACCCAATTAGAGTATCACAACTTGCTATAGCTGAAACATTGTGTTCTGCGCATCGTAGCAAGAATCAGCGGCCGTGTTAAACGGCCCTAGCATAGCCTGTCCGTACGAGTGAACGCCACTAAGAGCGTTACCTATCGTTATGTTGAAAGCGTCTGCATGAGTTCCAGTATTGTCAGTTTGGCTCCAAGGAAACCCTCCTAGTACTCTTGAATGCTGTTCTCGTCCAACCAAGGAGTTCTTATTCGTCTCCAAAGAAGCTTCGTCCTCGAGATTTACGGTGGTTATGTCGTGAATGCTTGCTCGTCTCTTGTCCTTGCCGCCGGAATGTTGCCGTATAAAGTATTTTTGGGCGTGACTAGCTACTTGCGTTGGCGTTCTTGTTATGACAAAGTTCCTAGATATGTTCCTCCAATCACCTTTCCCGTATTTCTTCAAACCCATTAGAAATAACCTGTGTTTGTCACAAAAGCAATTTGTATCATATATGTTTTAATCATAAACCTATATAAAATTACAATTTACAAACAATATCAAAATGCAACTATCTTATTATATAAAGCATAGTTTTCAAAGTTACTAATTAACACGATTGTGACACATGTCAGTTATATATTTTAGATTGCGACATGTGTACAATATATTTAATATTTATATAATAAGATTGATTTTCTTATTTCTCTATCTTATTATATAAAGCTAAAGATAATTTTCCTATTTTCCTACTCAATCTTATTAAAATAATTATTTTCGTAATTATCCTTTTACATTGATTTTCTTATTTTAAGTTAATGTGACAATTTTTCTTATATGTGATTATGCTTATGTGTATTTATTTTTATCGACATATCAAATTGGTTATGCTATTGTATGTTATGTGACATGTGTTAGAATATCTTATGATCAATATATATATATATAATTGTCATGCTGATGTAAATTAGTTATTGTCACATTTATATTTAAACATTTGTACATATTGTTGTACGTAAGTTAATGGAGAAGTTAATGTGACAATTTTTCTTATATGTGATTATGCTTATGTGTATTTATTCTTATCGACATATCAAATTGGTTATGCTATTGTATGTCATGCTACTAAAGAATTTAAATATAAGAGAATGACTTTGTAATATTATGTTGTAGGTCATGCTATTTAGGAATTTAAATCAAAGAGAAAGACTTTGCAATGGACAATGTTATTAATAGTTTGACGTAGGTAATATGATTATTGAAGTAGAAATTCTTACCGAAAGTTATGTGGAAAAACTGATTTTTATTCCTAGAATAAGTTTCATACCAGCATATGTAAAATGTCCTTTCAAATTGAAACGACGTTAATTTTCTATACAAATTTGCTATTCAATGATTATCAACAAGAGTTAAAATCAAACTTTAAAAGTTTGGTATATATTTGTCAAGTCCAGTATGACAATTATACACCACACTATCAAATATCACTACAACTGCATTAGCTTAAGATTTTTAAAACAAACGACAACAAGTGTATTTCAAAATATTATATATAAAAAAGTTTCGATAATATATAATATATAAAAGAAAGTTAAAGTCACACTATGGATGCTAAAGTAAACAATTTAATGTTTTACTTGACAATATATTTGATATTTACCTGACTATTAATAATACATATTGAATGGTGTTGTGTAATTTTAACATTTTGAATTGTGTTGTTTTTAATTTGTATGAAACAATATGAATAATATAGAAAGTTCATAGTTCTATATGTTTCAAATAACTACAACTAATATTAATTTTTAATAATTTAAAAATATTAATATAATATTTAAAACACCATGATTATTAAAATAGAATATCAATACAAATTTAAGTAAGAAACAAAATAATATTACTAAAATATGACCAATATATATGGAAAATTCCAGAAACTAATATGAAAAAATATTTTCATTATTTTATATGTTATTGAGATTAAAACATCAAATAAAACTCGTGCGACGCACGGATCCATATCTAGTTTAATAAATAAACCAAACTACGACTATGCATGTGTCTATTAGAAGCAGCCTGAGTGTGACAAATATCGAATTAAAGATATTTTCATAAAGTGATACACAATGATATCCAGTTTTCGTTTTTAATAACTACTAGTAATGTAGATGTTGGAACTTTCTCCAAATAAAATCAAAATTTATGTTCAGCTATTCCACGAGTTTGCATGACTAGTAACACATATTATTCCGGTTTCATATCAATTTCCAGTAAACCGGAAAATAAGAAGAGAGGCTTACTTGTGTTCTTCCTCTGTCCAAGGAACACCTTTCTTCCGCTCCAACTCCGGAGATCTACCGGCAGGAGAACGTTTATTACCAACCGGATGACCCGGTCCGAATCCGTTACATCCACCTCCACCACCGGCCCAATCCAGAGTGAAAGGCGGCGAGGTGATGTAACCGGGAACCGGGATTAAACCGGCCTCGATGCTGCTGACATCAGCTTCCAGCTCGTTATACTGCCTGATGACATCACTAACTGTCTTCCCCGGAATCACCGCGGCTACCTTCTGCCACCGATCAGGGGTGTTGTCGTCGTATACCGCCAGAGCATTCTCGAACGCCTTATTCTCCGCCGCCGTCCACGTGGCAACCTCACGGGTAGTTGAGACGTTGCTCTTCGTCTCATCCATGAGCCAGTTCCCACTGGAGACGTGTGAAGTTGTCGGTCTTAGAATCTCCATGTCCGGAAAACAAAACTAAAACCTAGCTCTGTTTTATTTTTTCCTTTTATCTTAAGATTTTTGAAAACAAAACATACCGACAGTATTTCAACGGGAGAAAGAGAGTAAGAGTTCTTGGGTTTGAAGATAAAAGTGAATCAAAGGAAGAACAATGTCAAGTGATACTTCTTTTTTTTTATTTTGATTAGAGAAATCATCAGAATATCTTTGAAGCGTTGCTTAGACCCACATCAAGGAATCTAGAAAAGTTTCAAACTTTTGGAAAAGGGTTGAGAGAATCCATGGTAAAATCTAGGCAAGATCTGGGTATAGCTCTAAGATTCTGCAGAAGAAATCTATTGGTTTTCCAGATTTGGTGGAAACTGAAGCATGAGTAAGTTTATATGTATCAGAGACTCAGAGTTGTGATTTAAAGATCTGGGTGTGGATAATATTTCTCGGGAAAATAAACATATGGCTACAGAAAATGAAAATAAAAATAAAAATACTATTGAAGAAGCTACCTTGGAGCTTACCCAATTGGGAACACTATAGCGTGCAAGAAGAAGCAAATGAACCCATAAATAGAAAGAAAAGTAACACCAGAAACCAGTATCTGAAATCTTTCTAGTAAAAAAGAAAAAGAGAAGAAGAAGAAGAAGAAGAAGAAGTATGTAGAGAAAGGGAGGAGATGATTTGGGCTCTTATAGTTCTGTTCTTGACAAATTACATTTTTGGGTGATGCTGTCTTTTTGCTCATTACAGAAATTACAAGATTGGATTCTCTTTTCTTTCCTACTTTTCTTTTGTCACCTTGCAAAGTTACATTCATGCAATACTTGACAGTTAAAAAAAAAACTTCCCGTCTACGGAAACTATGTTACAAAGAATGATTATTTTTCCTTTGTTTACAGTTAGATCTCAAGGGTTTTGATTGAGAACACTTTGGAATTATAAGGTGAAAATTATATATACTATGTTATTATAAAAATTATATAGAGTATTGAAGAGGAGTATAAAAATAATCTATGATAAACGAGGGTAAAATGAATAAAACTTAATATTTTATTTAATTATATTTTTTCATTATATGCTCAACTCCAAATAAACAGTTCAAGTTTGACTCTCAATCAAGAAAAGACAAAGAAACACTGGAGTAAACTAAAGTGATAATACTTATTTTCATGATTTAACCGAGAATATATTGTTGTTATTATTAATATTATTATTATTATTATTATTTAATTTTACTCCATTTCAACCAAATAATTACACCGTCTATCCTTTGTGTTGTTTTTATAAATGCATAGTTTTTTTATTAATCTACGGTGTAACTAAAAGCACGATAACATAATTGTTAAGATTTAAAAATTTCTATACCAGATTTGAGGTAGATTTCTAGAGGATGTAATTTCTTTTGCAGATTATAAGATGCAATCTTATCCGAAGTCTTAGAGTGATGTAAACAGACTCATTCATTGTAATTCTGTGCTATGGAGAAAACATGTCCATCGAATATGTCAACATATTTGCAGAACCGTCAGTTGTCCGAATGTTAAGGAAAGAGCTTTGTCAATCCAAGTGTTATAAAGAGAGTTTGACCATGAAATTATCCGTAAAACTGGATTTCGCAAATGTTGTTGATAGTCTATAACCATTTGTAATCAAAATTACATGATGACTAGGTGTTTTCATTCACCATGTCAATAAAAATTTTAAAATGTTTTGACAGATAAATATAAATAATTTTTTTAATAATATTGTAAATTATATTTTTCTTAGTAATATTTAATATAAATTTGATTTAACTAAACACAAAAATTATGACAAAAATAATTTTTTTTTAATTATTTAAGATTGTGCATGTATATATATTTAAAATTATAATCTTAGACATATTTTCCTATCTATTTATTTTAATTAAATAAATTTGTAAAAAAATGTACAATTCTCAAAAAATAAAATTAAACAATGTTTATAAAAAATTAAATATATTAAAAACTAACGATTTTACGATTACATTTTTCCAATTTCCTAATAAAATTGTATACATTTTTGAAAATTTTTGTAATAAGATTTTATAATTGAAAAATATATAATTAAATGATATTTCAAAATATGTAATGCCTTATTTTGAATATATTTATTTATTATTATCATACTAAAATTTCCAAAAATGTAAATCGACATTAAATGTAATATATAAGTTATTACTATGTTTAAAAAGTTTACCAAATATATAATTAATATTAAATATAATTATATATGTCATATTAAAATATTAGTCACGTCATTAATTTTAATAGCTATGTCATATTATTTTTGTGAAAATGATTGTAGAGAAGACATGTGGTAAAAATATTTTATCAAATAATGTATAGGGATGTACCAAGTGTTAGAAAATATATGTAATGTAAATACTGCCATGTAAAGTTTGATTGATTTGGCCATATCTTTGCTCTGTTTCTCTATGGAATTTTATACAGATTAAAATGAATAAATTTGTTTTGAAGTATGGTAGTTTCTCTCACGAAAACATATTTCATAACTATGAACCAATAGTAAAATTCAGTTAGTAACACTTAAAGTAGTACAAACATTTATTAACTGAAGTGAAAATAAATAAAATGCTAGAAAACAATCTTTGAGTGTAATAGATAGGTAATAGAGTAAAATGGTGGGAAAGTAAGGTGGAAAAGAGAAAAGCTAAATTTAAAAAAAAAATGGAGAAAAACTTTCAATTTATCTAAAGTGGAAAAAAATTACTCTGATTTCATTCATTTTTAGGGTAAACTGACTGAAAACCTTTCTAATCTGATTGCTTAAAAATGGAAAGAGAATGAAAACTGAATTTGGAGTAAACATTTACTTTCAATATGTATATTCAGTTACACTTTTTTGTAGAAGAAGAAAAAAACTCAACACATCATGTATGAGGAATAGTGAGATTACAAATTTGTAAATGTGTGAAAGAAAATAAAAAAAATGGAAGAATAATTCCGTGACTGATATGATTACAACATAATAATGATGGTGAACACTCTGATATATTATAAAATACAGAAATAATTGTTTCTTTTTTTTTGCTGAAACCCAGGAAAATTATTTTATTCATTTAATTTTAAAAATAATACACGAAGTTGACATTTTCTGGGAGAATACGATGCCTCGCATAACAAAAATTTCAACATCCTTATTAAATTATTTTACTAAAACATATACGTTACTTATACTGCTGTATAATTTTATTTTATATAGTCGATATGATATAGTTTTATTTTGTTTTCACAATTTACGATTTTGTGTGTCAGATCGGGAAAAAAAAAGCAGCCGCCAAATGAACGGTCAGATCAGCGGTATTTACATGGCCAAGTTGTACAAAGGGGTCCACGTAAGATGCGCGTTTTGAATCGCCATTGGTCGGTCTCCCACTTATATAGTATATTGTTTTTCTTTAAGATCTCGAGGAATCTGTGTTATTATGTTTGGTTCACGTGGCAAATTTATCTACGTCCGATCAAATCGCCTATAGTTTATTTAATGGCGAATATGCACGTGAGATCTTCAATGGGCTCTCTCTCTCATTTGGTTTGGTAACGTACACAATGACGTTTGTATAGTCGAAATTTTACTTATCAGATCTGTTTTTTTTTTCTTTTTTCTTGCAAAAATGATCTATGTTTCAAAACATAGTTTTCGGAATAAAAATTATGAAATGAGCTTTTAAAACAAGCAATTCAGATCATAGACCAAAAACCTATAGTATTATTTACCCTAGCTTAGTTAATTCATTACATATAAAAGTTTATGTCGGTCTTCTGTCATTTGATTGGTTGCACACTACAATATTTTACCTCCGTTTTGTATTAATTGTCATTGTAGAAAAACTTTTTTTGTTATAAAATAAATATTCATTCTATGATGATGTTTTAGAGTGTTTTTGATGTTTCAAAATAGATGATGTTTTCGTATATCAATGTACATTTTAATTTTATCAAAAACTATGTAGCCAATGATATTTTGTAATCTCTTTTATGATTGATGAATAAATTTTAATTTATATTTTAATGATATTTTAAAGATTAAAAGCAAGTTTTTTAATATTTGTACACAATCCTAAAACTTCATCTATTGTGAAATAGAAGGAGTATCATTTTAGCATTTCAGTGCAGAATCTATTAATTTTATTTTCATGTTTATTTTTTAATTAATTGAAATATAAATATGTATATGAAAAAGTGTTTTTAACTTTTTATATAAAAAATAAGTGAAATTAAATAATTTTTTAATTCATGTATCCAAGTTTAAAATTACACTTAATATAAAACAGATGGAGTAATTTACATGGTTAATAACTAAGAAACAAAAGTTCATTTCACGATACTTATGTACGATTAAGAGTCTCATCACAGAAGTTTACAAAAACACATCGATCACGGTATGTCTATCATAGTAGAGTTCAAGATAGTCAACCAGTCACCTTTCCGGAAGTTTGAAATTACGATTATTTGAACCCAAAATGTTCTTCATTATAGTAATCGTAAACCCATAAATGATTATCTAATCAAATCAATGTTTTATTTGACAACGTTCTCTTCTGGACAATGCTTTATGAGATTTACAGTTTATATTTAAATATTGCATAATGTCCCAATAGTTGACCATAGCATGAGTTGTCCTTTATTCATGATACAATAATGAATATTTTTAAATTGGACAAATATTTATTTTTGTATGAAGAATCTTGGAACGTGTCAATGAAATCCATTGCCTATCGAGTTTACTAACATTCCTAATTTCACGGATCACATAGATTTCCTAATTACAGTGTATTAGTAAATATACTAAATAGTAATTGATTACATTTTAGTCAAAAAATCATATATTTTATGCCGCCGAGCTTTATTATGTGGATGGTAATGGACTAATTGGTAGAGAATGTATCATATATTTCACCTTAATCAAGTTCAAAATGTTATAATCACCTTTGATTATATACTATATTAGATAAACAAAACTTGTCACGCAGTTTACATCTCGACTGATAGTTACGGTTGATATATATGCCTGTAAATTCGGATTGTATAATTAAATACGTGCGTTGGAAATATAATTGTTCCACTGACAAACGATTACAGACCTAGCACCTTTAAATCATCTATATCATGTCATATTAAAAAGGAGTTTAAAAGTGATCATATCACTTACTATACATGAATGGAATCGTCATTTCTAAAATCTTTCGCGCATGTTTTATATATGAAAAATTGCCAAATCAATTATGTGTATGAATCATGCAAGGTTACAAAAAGTGATACCATTTCAGAATATATTTACAAGTTTATTATGGCCTAATAATGGTTTTATCTTAGTTACAAAAATAATGGTTTTATCTTATTGACGATGCTTACATCTTTAGCGTATTCAAATATAATAGTATTTTTTATATAATGCCTCTTTGGACTTTCGAGGAGCTATATGTAGAGGAAATGTCTGTTGAAGACACATGGCAAATAATTGAATAGTAGCTTTTGCCATTTCTGGTGCAACTAATATTCTCTAAACAATGTGTGTCTTCCCATTTATAGAAATCTTTCAAGTTAAAATACTCTTTTATTCATTTGAATACTTTTAGATGGTTATTAGTTGAATATTATGTCAAACGAGGAATAAGTCAGAAATTTGTTTAAGCATAAATTAAAATCAAACTAAGTTTTTAGTGCACCAAGGGACAAACGTCCTGCGAAATGGATGAAGCAGCCAAAATAATTTGGAATCAATTCCCTGACAATTTGTTTTATTTCCTCTTGTTAAACTGTTATAATACTTTGATGGAAATTGTGATTCCAAGCATAACTGAATATATGTTTATAAATATATATTCATATGCATAAACAATCGTGTAAGGATCCAATTAAATGATTACGCACATTAATCACCATTCAGCGTCTACGTTTTATATTTTTCCAGTACGCCCTCTTGTGTTTCGCTTCCACATTTTGCTACATCAAATAAAAATAAAAAATATATTGGAGCGTGCAGGGAGTTACTAAATGTTGGTGAGTTAAAAAGTCAAAGGAAATTATGTCAAAATAGAACAAGATTGTTGCCGGGTGATAAAGAAGCGAGGCTAAAAGCACGCTAATACGTTTTTGGTTCGATTTATTTGCTACGCGAAACTAAGTCTGGATAGAAAATATTTCTGTGGATTGTATTTTTCATTAAGAACTAGTCTAAGTCTCTCCATAGGCATGAAATACCTCAAATTAATCAAAGAAAATTATGTCATAAACACATTTTTTTTCATTTTAGTATAAACCAACCTAAGTTTGCTCCTATAGTATAGTTTTTTTTTCATAATCTCAAATTAACCCTTAATTAATCAAATGAAACACAACTTTAAACTAAGGTTGGATATTAAAAACGAAATTATAAATAAAAGAGAATACAATTAGAAACAATTCACAATTAAAAAAAAAAACTAAAAGTTAGGAACAATTAAAAATAAAAATTTAGAAAAAATGATTATTAAACACATATAAATATACATCATAGAAGAAAAGTTTGAGAAAACCACATGACAAACTATGGAGAAATCATGGTTTTATGAAGAACAAAACCTTAATTTTCAATTTTTTTATGATTTCTTACAAGAAAGTCGCTGAAACACGTTTAAGAAAAAACAAAGATTTTAATATATTTTAAAAAAAAAATTGTAACTGAACTTGCCATATTGTTTGAAATATAGTTATTTTTATACATATAATGTATAACTTCTACACTGTGTAGAGAACATAAAACTAATTTGTACAGATTCTACCATATGTAGATTTTTGAGTTGTTTCTAGATTTCATATTTGTATAACTTTAGAATGTCTCATAAAAATAGAAGTTGCATTCAGAATACATGTAGCTACTTTTAGAATATGTAGATTTCACATTCCTCATATTTATATTTTCTATTTATAAATAGATTATCGATTCTAGTGAAAATAGAATAATTTGTGTAATCTGAAATTCAATTATTACAATGCCATTTTCGTAGAAGATGATATCTTGTTCTGTATAACATAATTTGAAAATTTAATCTAAGAATTTTTACAACCCAAAATAATACCAGTATGTGTATATGGATATTTCATCAGTTCTTTTTTTAGTTTTCATAATTTTTTAATTCATAAAACTACTTATTTCATTAAGTTTGATTAATATAAAGGATAATTAAGATAAAAAATGGACAATTTTCTTATATACTAAAAGGATAAAGAGTGTGGTTTTGATTCTATTTTGCAAATTTCTTAAAAACAAATCATTATCACTATAAGAAAATACGGATTTCAGCGAACAAATCGTATTTGTTAAAATAGCAACGAAATACCGACTACATGTTAAAAGTATTCTTGTTTTTACAAGAGTGTTAAATTATTCATCTCATAAACACTTGTACAATGTATGTAAGTAAACGTTTGTTTGGTTTGATACATCAACCTAGTTTTACATGAAAATCAATAAACAGATCAAGTATGGTTTTTTTTTTTGATCGAGTATGCTTTTATCCAAACCATGTCACCATTTTGTCTCTAGCTACGTAATGAATCACCAATCCATTTAATTGAAATGAGACCACTCTTTGTATTTTTTTGGTTTGTAATGTTAGTGTTGTCGACATGGATACAACGTGTGTGTGTGAAACATTATACATATATCCTTTTTTTTGGTCGAAATACATATATCCTTTTAAAAACAATTTTAAGGAACACACCGACACCGACCGAACCTTTTGGGTTTTCCTTAAGGATATCCGTGACATTTGGCATTTAGAAATCCTTCCGTTGAGCACCGTATGGGTTTACTTTTTCTTTTCTTGCTGGGTAACTCTACTTGCCAAGTTGCAACGAAAACAGTCAAAAATGAAAAGAAAAAAGAAGCCTAGCTAGCATGCATAAAAACAACGTTCTGGATTTAACTATAAATCAACCTTTTATCTTCTTTTTTACATAAAAGTTTGTAATGATGCACCAAACCCTAACATTTATTTCCCAAAAAGAATCAATTTGTTATATATAATATCATATAACGAAGTAACAAAATAATAAGTTTTTCCCCCTAACATTTGGGAAGATCGGCGGGTGGAGGAATCAGGGACTGGTCAGGACCGTGACCGTTGTCCACGACGAATGCCATCTTTAGTCCCCAAGTTGTATGGATTTCCAAGTGACAATGCATGAACCATACCCCTTATAATATATAAGAGAACAAAATAACAAGTATATATTAGCACAAAACTATAGCAAGTTGGACCGACTATTGCATAAATAATGCGTTACATGTAAATAATAAATAAATAATTCTTGATCGAAAAAGACTAACTGTTTGACAAAAGTATTCGACAAAAGTATAATGCGTAACAAGACCAACTTCTATACGCAAAATAAACCAATTTTAGAAAGAGTAGTACTTGGGTTCACCCCTGTGTGAATTCTCTAATTCACCTCAATCCTCTACACAAATTAAAGTGACATGTAGGATTGGTGAAAAATGAAATATTTTTTTAAAGAAAAAAAAGTAAAACATGTGAAAAAAAAACGTCATCTTCTTCTTCTTCATCTCTGACATCAAAAAATTGAAGTTTTGGTTGTCAACCTTTTTGAATCTCCAATTTTGTGTTTTCAAATACAATTTTATACTCTAAATCTAAATACTATACCCTAAACCCAAACTGTAAACCCTAAACCCAAACCCAAATTATAAACCCTAAACCCAAACTGTAAACTCTAAACCCAAACTGTAAACCCTAAAACCAAACCTAATACATCTAAATATGACTTGTGTTTAGAGTTTATGATTTTGATTTAAGATCTACAATTTGAGTTTATGATTTAGGGTTTAAAAATTGATGCAAATAATTGTTTATCTATCTCATAAGAGAACATGATTTGATTTGATTCTGAAAAGCTAAAGTCAAATTGGATTTGAAATTATAGAACTGAAAATTTAAATTTGACAAACAAAGCTTCATATTTTCTCTGTGAAGATGAAGAAGAAAGAGATCACGTTCTTTTAGTTTTCATGTTTTCCTTATTTTTTTTTTATTTTTTTAACTAATCCTACATGGTAATTTAATTGGTGTAGAGGATTGAGGTGAATTTAAGAATTCACCACAAGAGGTGAACCTAAGTTTTATTTTTTAGAAATTAGCTACACTACACAACATGCATTATTTTAGTTATCAGTTACCTGGATTGTCGGCAATGAATCTGATGGCTGTCCAACCACCAGCTGGAACACCAACGGTGTTTCTCTCTACCGGATCCATCAAGTTAAACCTTTTCGGATCCTTTTCCGAGTTAAAGTTCCCTAAACCTCTACCAACCTCGAAGAAGTTAAACCCGTGAAGATGAAAAGGATGGTTTTCAGACAAGATCATCGCTGTATTTTGTAAGATGATTTGCACCGTCGCGTTGTAAGGAAGCCGGTAAAGCTTTGTACCTTTCATCGTAGCGGCATTAACGCTTTGATCTACTGGTGCCGTATAGTTATATGGATTAGACGGTCTGGCTGGAAAGTCGTCGGTAAATACGTGAGAAATATTGAAGTAATGAGCTTGTAGAAGAGCGGTTTTAGGCATGGTGAACGTTACGTTGTTTATTCCAGCCACTAACCGAATACCATTGTTGCAGCTCGGGCAAGGGTTCGCGCCTAGACCCACCGTGAAGAACAACGAGTGTTCAACTGTATTTGGAACTGTAGCCGGATACTCACGGGAATTCAAACTCCTGAGCGACTTTATATATTTAGTCGCAACTAACGTTGCGTTTGGCGGCGGAAGCGAAGCGAGGATTGTTTTCTTGGAGGTGGAAACGGTATGACCAATGTAGTGGAGAGTGGCTGTGGCGGTGACGTTGTCAAAGGAGATGGGAGCATCCATAAACGTTGTGGCGGCGACCATGTATTTGGAACCAGGGTTTGCGTTTGCTGTTAAGAGAACGTTGGTAGTTTGTCCCGGAGCAATGAGGACAGTGTCGGTTCTAAACGGTTTGGTATAAACAGCATCAACTTCCACGACGGTTAACTTGTGACCAGCTATTTTAAAGAAGAGCTCTTCGTTTAGTGCGGCGTTGATGATCCGTAACATGTATGTCTTTCCTTGTCTCACCGGCAAACCATAAACACCTACAAGTAAAATTAAGGAAAAAAAATATAGTACCATAAAGTTACTAAGAAAAACTAAAATGACTAATTACTTTAGGTAATTAAATTGCTATGTAATTACTTTGGGAAGGACAGTTAGAGATGGGGCCGGAGTGACCATTGATTGTATGTGCATCAGAGGCGTTAGGAGCTGTTCCATTTTTTGTAGCCTCGTTTATAATTTGCTCCACGTCCGATTTCCACCACTCACCTATATATATTATAAAAGTAATTATATATGTGGTGAAGAACATTAATCAATCTATCGTTCAACGAAAATTATGTTTTGGTTTGGGTAGCTCACCAAGAACAATGGTTTTCTCTTTGTAGGGCTTGGGGAAAGGGTATGGGACACCAAGCTTAGGCAAGATGACAATGGCCCCATGCACCGTGGCCCGAAGCCACAATATGTGAGCATGCCACCATAAGGTTCCTCGTTGACCCGTCAATGTGAAATTATAAAGATAATTTTGCCGCGGTTGGATAGGACATTGTGTAATGTAGGCCGGTCCATCTGCCCAACCTGACCTCAATTGCCTTACACCATGCCTATAATGTATAGATATTACCTTGATTATTTTTATTATACCGTTATTGTAAGTCAGCTGTTAGGTCTAATTGATACATTGTTAAAGTTATGGGCTTGAATTGAATAAAGATACGTAAATAGTCGTGTCTCACTAATATCTTTTTTTTGGTCAACTTGTCACTAATATCTAAAAAAGGTTTGTTTGAGGTTTGCTCACCAATGGATGGAGACGTTGTATTTGACATGATTCACTACTTTGATCAAAACGGTGTCATCTTCTCGTGCAACAATTGTGGGCCCTGGAAATTGGCCGTTAACCGTGACAATAGGCTTCGACGAGCACAGCTTCGTGGTGTTCGTCATCACCACCTGGCCGTGCACACATTTAAATACATCGGTCAGTAGTGTACAGTACGTAGTGCATGTCCGTATTCATGCATGAATCATATCATGCAAATTAACCACATAGGCTTATACTATATTTTTAGGTGTACAATTTAAGAGATGAAAATAAGGCTAATATTTATGTGTCCCCAGACTCTCTAATTTCGTACGTAGACGCATGGCGTTTTCACGAATAACGTATCATTTTGTGCATGCGTGCGTTTTACATATGCATGACATAGAGACTTACATTAAATTTGTAATGTCGGATCATGGAGTGAACAGTGGTTGGGGAGAGAAGAAAGATAACAAAAAGCGTTAGGATGCATACGCAAAATCGTCTTGGAATCTCCATAATATCTCTGAAGTCTTTTTGTCTTGATGTTGTTATGGATTGAAAAACGTATGTGTCTATATATATGTCAATATGTGTGCTTGAGCTACGAAGGAAAATTTTAGCTATGGTATGTAGAAAACTGTTGTGATGTCGTTTTTACTTGTTAGGTTGAAGAAATAGAAGAGACGTGAAATGTAAGCTCTTTAAATGGAATGCACTGGAAGAAGACATAAGAAGAGGAAAGATCATTGGTTAGATTCGAAAGAGATTAATATAATGTAAATAAATTGAATGTAAAATTGAAGATTAAGATATGAGATGTTTACGAGTCAAAAGGGCTTAGGTGATCTGGTGGCCCAACCGTATTCTAGGTGTAAGTACCTCATCATCTAACTAATCTCACCCACACTTGTTTTTCTTTCATTTTGGGTCTGATTAATCAACTTTATATAAGTTATGCTGAATGAGCTAGTGTAGTTTATCAAGTTTTTTGTTCTGTGTGTTTTAAATAGCAACTATGGATTACTCTTTCTTACGATATGATCGTTTAGTGTTAGTGTTTTCAAACAAATTCGTAAGCTCAAACACCTCTATTTTTCATTGGATAATGTAGTAATGCCAACTGGCGTTCCTGAAATGTCGGGAACCCTAGACAATCCAGTAAGAGTTTTTAATATTTTTTTCTTAAAAATTGGAGGCTTTTTCTAATGTAATTTTTTTAAAAAAATCGGAGGCCCTAACCCGATGTCTCACTTGGCTATGTTTATGACCACCCCTGGTAATGCCAATCAACCATGTTTTGACTTAACAACAAATTTTATTCCTTCACAATAAGGTCCATGACGAGCTAATTAATATACTCGAACAGACTTTTAGACAATTTCAAAGCCATACCATATCTTGATTTAGTTACTTTGTAGTAAAACAGGCTTCTAAAACATAGTAACAAGTTAATTTAACAATCATAAATTAATAGACTATTACTTAGAAGATAATGGTTTTGATTGTTTTAAAGTCTTTATGTTCCGAACTGTAGGAATCAATTTAGATCTAAATTATAAAATTGATATAGTATTGTGTTTAAGTCTGTAAAGTTATACTATATTGTTATCTTAAGTGTATCTCTATAAATAATATCTAAATGGCCGGATATCGAAAGTATATCAAATATATGGTCATTGACATTTGACCTGGAACTTTAATAATTCGTTAGAAAGGTGAGCTAAAAGCTACTTTTAAGTTGTTATATAACAGCTCATCTAATCCATCTATATCATTATCTCCGAAGAAAATACAGTGATTATCCACAAACTTAATCTAATACTCTCTGTTTTAAAATAATGTACTAGATTTTGATCAGCGCTTTCGAAGCGCGGCTAATATTTTTCATTTTATGAAATCCATTATTTTTTTGTAATTATTGAATTTATTTATCTTATTAAAACTTTATTTATAATGAATTCGACACATATAATGTCTTTGGTAAACTATGTATTTCTCTGGTTTTATTTTATTTTCTCTCCAATCGGACATATTTATTTGGCTTGTTGTTAAAATAAATGATTATAGACTTTGATCTCCGCATCTGCGCGGATGTATATTCTGAAAAATATCATGATATTTGTTTTTCATGTAATTATTAGGGTTTTGGCAAAATGAATCCAAGGAACAAAACCGATACAATTCCGAAAATATAGTACCAAACCCGAACATAAATTTATTAAATATTCGAATTATTCAAAATTTTGTTAGTTAGAGAATCAAATCAGATCCGAACCGAAGTATTATTGTACCTCAATTTATCTGAAAATAGATTTATATAGTTACATATATTAATTATTTTTATATTCAACGTATATAAAACATCAAGAATGATATTTTTAAATTGGTTTAAAATACTTGAAAATATATATAGATAGTCAAAAATAAATATCTGAAATAGTTAAAGTATACTAAAATCACCAAAAAATACTTAAACTAATTATTGATTTTGTATCCAAAATTTTAAATCAAGCCAATTGATATGTTAATCTTAGGTATTCTGACATATATTATTTAAATTTATAGGTAATATATTATTTTATTTATAGATTTTAGAAATTTAAAATATATAGTGATTAAAAACTTTAAAATAATTTAATTGGCTATCCAAACTCGAACCAAACCCCTCAAAGATCTGAATCAAACTCAAACAAAAATTTAGAATCATCCTAATAGGACTGAAATTTTTGACCTCGAAAATCCGAAACGCAAACCGATCAGAACCAAACCCGTATGGATGTCCGAAAACTCATCCTTAGTCATTATTATATATCGTATAATTTCATCAAATAATTAATCGTATTTTATACGTATCATCATATAATTAATAGTATTTTATATGTATCATCATATAAATAATTACATATATTATATTTTAAAAACTTAATATGAAATATAAAAATCATAATTTGAATTGGTATTTCAAATTGAGCTTTGTTTTGTATTTTTATTATATATATTAACAACAGATTTTTATAATGGACTTAATAACTTAAGCCCATTACTTTTTTACTTAATTAATAACTTAAGCCCACTACTTTTTAATGACTACAATCAAAGTTTCCAAACACTCTAATTTTTTTTAATAGGCTATTCATGTAACCAAACACTCCGCTTTTGTACTTCTACTTTAATAATATACTAGATTTTGATCCGCGCTTTCAAAGCGCAAATTTGTTTCCTTTGTCAAATTTTTTTGTAACGAATGTATTTCAACATAAAATATGTATCAAATGTTTTAATGGTTTTTTTAAGATTTGTATTTTTTAGATTTATCGGTTGTAAAGATTGAAACCGGAGTTTGATTGATTGATTTGGTGTTATTATATATAAATAGAAGAATTATATTGCTTTCTAAATTCGTGTTAGAAATAAGAGGGATGAAGAGTCCATAAATTATTGAAAGCAAAAAAAAAATCATGCATAAAAAGTGCTCAAAACAAAATAATAGGATAAATTAAAAAAAAATCAAGAATGATACATATATATTAATTATTTTTACATTTAACGTATATAAAACATCAAGAATGATACTTTTAAATTGATTTAAAATAGTTGAAAATATATATAGATAGTCAAAAACAAATATCTGAAATAGTTAAAGTATACTCAAATCATCAAAAATATTTGAAATATTTATTGATTCCCTATCCAGAATTTTAAATCAAACCAATTGATACATTAAATTTAGGTATTCTGACATATGTTATTTAAATATAGGTAATATATTATTTTATTTAAAGATATTGGGAAATTTAAAACATATAGTGAATTAAAACTTTAAAAATAATTTAAATGAGTTGTCCAAACCCGAACCCAACCCGCAAAGATCCCAATCAAACTCAAACAAAAATTTAGAAACATCCTAATAGGACTGAAATCTTTGACCTTGAAAACTCGAAACGCAAACCGATCTAAACCAAACCCGTATGGGTACCCGGAAAACCATCCTTAATCATTATTTTTCCGGATCTAAAATGGCCAAACTAAAATACATTAAAAGTAAATTTCAAGATTTTACAAAATGGCTAACTAAAATATACACGTGATAAGCATACATCAATTATGCATACTTCGTATATGATTTAGAAATTTTAGACACACCGTTTACAACACCAACTGTCACACTCAACATATAAATTCTAGATTTTGACTTTTTGCTTTCAAAGCGCGGATTTGTTTCCTTTGTCAATTTTTTTTGTAACGAATGTATTTCAACATAAAATATGTATCAAATGTTTTAATGGTTTTTTTAAGATTTGTATTTTTTAGATTTATCGGTTGTGAAGATTGAAACCGGAGTTTGATTGATTGATTTGGTGTTATTATATATAAATAGAGAATTATATTGCTTTCTAAATTCGTGTTAGAAATATTAGGGATAAAGAGTCCATAAATTATTGAAAGCAAAAAAATCATGCATACAAAGTGCTCTAAACAAAATAATAGAATAAATTAAAAAAAAATCAAGAATGATACTCAAGAATGATACATATATATTAATTATTTTTAGATTTAACGTATATAAAACATCAAGAATGATACTTTTAAATTGATTTAAAATACTTGAAAATATATATAGATAGTCAAAAACAAATATCTGAAATAGTTAAAGTATACTCAAATCACCAAAAATACTTGAAATATTTATTGATTCCCTATCCAGAATTTTAAATCAAACCAATTGATACATTAAACTTAGGTATTCTGACATATGTTATTTAAATTTATAGGTAATATATTATTTTATTTAAAGATTTTGAGAAATTTAAAACATATAGTGAATTAAAACTTTAAAAATAATTTAATTGGGTTGTCCAAACCCGAACCTAACCCGCAGAGATCCGAATCAAACTCAAACAAAAATTTAGAAACATCCTAATAGGGCTGAAATCTTTGACCTTGAAAACTCGAAACGCAAACCGATCTAAACCAAACCCGTATGGGTACCCGGAAAACCATCCTTAATCATTATTTTTCCGGATCGAAAATGGCCAACTAAAATACATTAAAAGTAAATTTCAAGATTTTACAAAATGGCTAACTAAAATATACATGTGATAAGCATACCTCAGTTATGCATACCTCATCTATGATTTAGAAATTTTAAACACACCGTTTACAACACCAACTGTCACACTCAACAACACATAAATTCACGAATTCTTCATATGTTAATCTTGTTAGTACCTGCACGAATATTCACCAAAAATGATTAAAATCTAATTACAAATATATCTTTAATTATGATCCAAACAAACCCAAAATATAAACTCACAAAGAAAAAAGCAGTTGAGTTTCACAAAAATAATTAAAAATTAAATCTTTTCATGGATTTTTCCTTCCTCATACGGTTCAAGACATGAATACAAATGTCCTTTAAGCTTAAACCTCTTACTGAAAATGAAAATTCACCATGAATATTAGATCTATATAGAGAGACTAATCAATCGAGAGGAGATTAAAAGTGAGAGATAAATGTATATATAAGCTAGGGAGTACTGTTACAGAGATGATCACATGGTGAGACTACAATGCTCGGGAAATAATACATGAAGGTTTATCGATCTGCCTTATGCTACCCCAGTTCCGATGAGCTCGTCACTGTCCGGTGATGAACATAACAACGCCATTAAAATTAATATTAAACCAATCAAATAAGAAAATTTTAGGTTAATTAATCAAAAGACTAAAAAACTTATAGAATACCTTACATATAAGTCAGAAAATATATTTCAGTTGTAGCCATCATTCCAAGATCTATTAGACATGCATAAGAACAAACATGAAATTTAAATTATAACACTAATTCGTTAAGAAGATAAAACACTAAAACCATATGAAAACGAAAAATCTATGTGTATTTTACAAAAAAAAGAAGTGTATGTGTCAACTAATGAATCGAGAATACCATTATATAATGAATTGAGAATGTATGTTTAGGGTTTTAATGCCGATATATTGTTTAGCTTGCAGCATAATTTTCGGTGCTAATTGCATTTGGAAACTAAATTAAATACTACAATATTATTAGAATATATGCTGCAACATGTTTAAATTTATTGTATCAATTCAAAAGCACATTATATGATGTGGTATTTATGATCGGATCTTATTAATAAGTTAGGATTACTATTTGAAAAATCTTATTTAAATCACAAAATCTTATTTCTATATACTATCATTCACATTTATTGTTAAAAATATTCATGGATTTGTTTTGATCCCACCCCAAAATATGTGCGATTAAACAGAATATATAGTTGAAACTTGGAGAGAAAGTTGGAGACAATCTTTTTATTTTCGGATCTTACTAATAAATGAGGATTTGTATTTGGAAAATCTTATTTAAATCACATCTTATGTCTATCCCGTTTCCATTTCAATATCAACTAATATGTCGATTTTAATTTTGAATTTTTGTTTCTATAAAACATTCTCTCGAAAATTGACTGCCTAAATATAATTCAGTGACACATTATGGTAAATACTCTTTTTACCTATATCTATCAATAGAATTTGGAAAACATACGGGTTTGTTTCTGTTTGTAGCAATTCAAGAGAATATAATCAATACCAACTAATATGTCAGATATTAATATGTCGATTTTGAATTTATGTTTCCATAAAACATTCCATTGAGTTTAGATGGGTTAGTAAAGAGATTGGAAGCTCATTCGATGTGAAAATAGATTGTGTTTATTAGGCTTGCAATTTAAACTAAATAGAAATATCTTGGGTCTGCGGTTTTAGTTTTTAAAAAATAAAAAGTCATGTTTTGTAATTATCTTAAGAATGTTTTGTAATTTCTTTAAAAGCGAGGGATTTTTTTGTGGACCTCTTAATATTATAAATAAGAATACCTCCATCTATATTTTTGAAATTAAAAAATTATTTTATGTTGATAAAATTATTAACCCGTTTGTTAGATCACAATAGAAATAATAAACGCATTTGTAAAACCCGTTTGTAATTGATACATATTTTACATATTTAACGGAAAAACATGTATTGTAAAAATTTATACTGATTAATTGTATATTGATTTTTGAGAGTCTACTTTATTTTAAAATTTAAATATTGATTTTGAATTTCTGTTTCTATAAAATATTTCATCAAAATCTAAATGGGTTAGTAAAGATATTTGGAAGCTCATTCTGTGTGAAAATAGATTTAAATTATTGGGTTTGTAATTCAAATTAAACAGAAATATCTTTGGCCTCCGATTTTTGTTGTTAGTAAATGAGAAGCCATATTTTGTAAATACCTTGAAGATGTTAATGAAAAGTCCTGTTTTGCAAATATTTTTTAGAACTTTCGGTAATTCGGCTGAAATTTCAGGAGCAGTTTCACAAAGTGTCAGCTACTGTAATAGTATAGATATATGTTTTTATTCAAAGAAGTTCATTAGATAGATTGTCTTATTTTTAGTAGTGATAATCTACTAATTTTGTTTATTATATTTTGTTTTATATTAAAAAATTGAATTTATAATAATTGTTCTTTACTTGTCTATTATTTTTTAGCCACAGTCCTTTAAAAAAAAGATTGTAAATTTTGGTCAAGTGCATGAATATATCAAACAGAAGCATCATTTACGTCTGATCTCATGTTTACCAACAGGAAGAAGGCTAATAAAATGATTGTAAGTACTAAGTAAACATAACTACTTTCACTAAATTTGTCACATATTAAATATTTTAATGTTTAAATTTTCACTTTAATCTCCGGTCTGCAAACAGACTCGATGATCGCCCCAGAGACTTCACATGGATCCAAGCTCTCTAATTCTTCTTCAACTCTCACAAATTGTCTCTCGGCAGTTCGTAGATGAGACGAAGACTTCCTAGGGAGCTTAGTGATAATTTGTTTTCACATAGTTAACAAAATCAGATTCTTTGATCTTTCCAATACAACATCTAAAAGAACACATCTCACCAACTTCAATTTAGATTGTATTGTTTAATTATATTGTTTATATTATTTTACTATATGTGAATACAATATCATTCTTTTTTACCAGTCAAAGTTTTCATTAAAAGGTCCAAAGGATACATGTTTAGTGGTTTATACAGTCGACGAAATTACAAATGGTGCAAGACAGCGAGAAAATAAACCACAAAATTATATTCAAAGATGGGAATTATAATGGTGCAAATGTTCTTATTTTATCTTCAGAAGAATCTGAATATTTTCATTTCACAAGGCTTATGTCCATCATCATCGTGTCAAATCAAACGTGGCCATATAAAATTTTCTCCACCGGCATCGATCACGTCTTCGCCGTGAAGCCTCTGTCACTTGCTTGCATCAAATTGCACCATTTAAGATGATAACCGAAAGAAATTAAAAGAATTTTTCACAGCCACAAAAAAAAATTAAACCACAGTTATCTAAAACAGAATGTTCTTTTGATCACCATCTAACACGATTAGAGATCTAAACCATTTTTTTTTATAAGTATGTGAATTCAAAAAAATGGTTTAGATCTCTAATCGTGTTAGATGGTGATCAAAAGAACATTCTGTTTTAGATCTAAACCATCATACTCTATTCAACGTCAATCGAACCATTTTGACCATTCACTCAAGGAGAACATTCAGCAACAAATAAAAAGTAACATCGACATAAGATTTCAGTATCGACTCCATCAGCAACAAATCTGAGAAAAGATGAACAATCCAGAAGAAGAGAAATAACTCATGATCAAAGTATATATAACAACAGAAATCATGAGACGTCAGAGATCATTTTCGAGATAAATCGGAGAGTAGTATAACATTATGTTTTTTTTGGTGTATCGTGGAGTAACAGATCAATTCATTTAAATTATGTAAAGTTATTTATAGTTAGAGAAACAAAGGTAAGAGCAAAATATGATAATAGTTAATGAATAGGTCCAACAACCTTATTTGAGTAGATTTTTTCAGAATGTTTCTCTTTTAACAGTATAGATGTTCACGTTAAATTCTAGTTAAAAAATGTATAACTTTTTATGATTAACTATCTCTTATAATTTTAAATCAATAAAAGTTTAATAAATATGATTACTATTTTTAACCTTTATAATTGATTATTATTAATTTATAAAAATAATTGAATATATAAAAATGTATTTTTTGAAATAATATTGTTTTAAAAGCATGTAATGAAAGGGAGGGAGTAAAAAATGAAAGGGAGGGAGTAAAACAATAGCCTAGACATCATGGAAACAGCATCGTATTCGGCAATAGTATTGCGATTGTAAACAATATAATTTCAGTCTTTTCGATTTTTGCAGGAAATTTGCGTTTTTCGGTGTTGGCAGGAAATTGTATTTTTGCAATTTCAACGAGAAATTGCATTTTCGGTTTTGGCGGAAAATTGAGTTTTTTTTTCAATTTTTGCTGGAAATTGCGTTTTTCGATTTTGGTAGGAAGTTGTGTGTTTTGCGGTTTTTATGAGAAATTTTGTTTTCCGGTTTTTGCGGAAAATTTACGGTTTTGGCGGGAAATTATGTTTTCTAGTTTTGACGGAAATTGTGTTTTCCGGTTTTGAGGAGAAATTGCGTTTTTCGGTTTTAACGGGAAATTGTGTTTTTCAGTTTTGGCGGGAAATTGAGTTTTTGATTTTGGCAGAAATTGTATTTTTCGGTTTTGACGAAAAATGTATTTTTCGGTTTTGACGGGAAATTGCGTTTTTTGGTTTTGACGGGCAATTTCTATTTTTGACGAGAAATTATGTTTTTCGATTTTGGCGAGACAATTGTGTTTTTCCAGTTTTGGCAGAAAACTGTGTTTTTCTCTAAATCCTAGATATTTAAGTTTATTGGACCGACCATTATCCAAGTGGTTAAACCTAACTGTGTTTTTTGCTTATTTGGACAAAAATTAATTATGGTCCATATCAGGACGTGGACCGCCCATTAATAGCCCGCCCATCTAGGCAATATTACTAAACAAGCCCACAACGTCCAAATCATTTCTTAAACGTTTTCCATTCTATGATAGTGAGGCCCAAAACAAAGCTGCCAAGGCTAATATCAAACGACTGCTGTTGTTCAGCTTTCCGTGTAAGCTCACTGATCATCCTGCAGAAGCTTGGGTCGTAGATGAGATTCATTGAATAGGTTCAAACGGGTTGTGATTAATCAAAACTGTTGGATGAACAGAGCCAGTATCTAAAATAAGATCAATCTTCCAACAAAATCACCATTGTATTGAACTCTTGAGTGCGTTGATAACACTTGGAGAAATAGATAGAACAAAGATAAGCATATGTCAAGCTTCATATATCTATAGAACAATGGGATAACAAAGTAAACATACATGGTAATGGCTAATTACAACACAGTAGTATCAAAACATAATTATCCATCACATTTCAAGACTAATTCATCAGCCTACTACTTTTCCCAGAGTTGCTTGTCACATGAGTACTCTTTAACGGCGCCAAGTAGAATCTAACCATACCGTTTCTGAGGCTATCCGGCGAGTAAGAAGCACCAAGCTTGGCCTCTCTCTGAAGAAGAAGATGATTCTGTTTGTCTTCGCACAAGCTTCTTCTTCCAGTCTTAGCACCACCAGTAATAGTAGAGCCATGGAACAAACCATCACAAGAGCTTCTTCCACCTTCGAAGCCGTTAACAACAGAACCACCATGAAACATGCCATCACAAGACTTTCTAGCACTAACGCTGTAACTTCTCAAGAGCTTCTCGCTGACATCACCGTTTCTCCTAAGCTTCAAGAGAGATTCAGCAAGAGAACCCTCCATTGCATTTCCTCCAAGTTTCAAACTTTGATCGGTCTTAACCTCGTTCTTGGTTGTATCACCTTTCCTCTGAATCAACCCCCAAAGATTCCATCCTTTGCCCCATTTCTTTCCACTCTTCTTCAAACCGAAACTATCCTGCTTCACCTCACAACCACCAGGAACACAACCAACGCCTTTAGAAGCTAACTCTAAGCTCTCCGGTTTATAATTTTTGATGGAATACCAATTAGAATCCCTAAGCTCCCTCTCGGTAACAAGCAGCTTAGCTCCATGAAACAAACCAACACTCTCTTTCACTTCATCAACATCCACCAATCCATGTCTCGATGATGACCGATCAAAGCTTCTTCTTCTCCGTGAGTCCAAGTAGTAATCCCTAGTCTGAGCTGTCCCACCTGGCTTCTTCTCCTCCTCCTCCTCCTTCTCCGGCGAGGAGGCTTTAGCATCTTCAGTGACAGATGATAAAGGAATCAACTTTGGATACGTTTTCCCGATTAAACATCCGTCCCATGACGCTCTAGGCTCCTCAAAAGAGACTCGAGCAGCTGCTGCGTTGTCGAGAGATAGCCTGGGATCTACATCACACGAGCGTCGGCCAAGAACGTCGCCGTTTTGAGAATGCTTGGGATGTTTAAGTGAAAGCTTCTTAAGCGTTCTGGTGAAAACAGATGTGAATGACTCTTTCTTGATTTGCTGAGTTGTTGATTCGAGATCTATTAACTCCTTCATCGTCTTCTTCTCCTCTCCATCTTCGATTTCTTCTTCTTCTTCTAGGAGCTGCATACTCACTCTACCTTCTTCTTCTTCTTCTTCTTCCTCTTTCGAATCTGGAACCATAGGGATCCGAATCGAGCTCTCTTCTTCGTCGTCGGCGAATCGGTGGTGGAGAGAGCCGATAACGTCGCACGATCTGCGTCGCGGCTGGGGGAGATCTGCGGCGGACGCGTCGCGGACGGAGTGGGAGCGAAGACGGCAGAGCTCGGGAGGTTGATCGGAAGAGAGAGCTTCGATTGCGGAGAGGCGTTCGCGGAGACAGGCGGCGCAGAAACCGGTGGTTGGTTTGGAAGTGGGATGACGGTTACAGACGGCGGAGTGACGACGGCGACGGCGCTGGGTTTGGTTGTGGTGGGTCATGATGATGGGATTTTAGGGCTACTCAGTGGGTGGTGGTTTCAGTGAATGGAGTGTTAATGGGTGGTGAGACATTTCTAGGATCTCGAGAGAGAGAGAGAGAGATGTGGCGTAGTCAACACTATTGAACAACCTCTTTACCTTTCCTTGAACCCCACTTTTCTGCATTTATATTAATAATCCTTATTAATGTGTGCTAATGCGTATTTATATTTTATTTCGTACATTATTTGCTTCAAAACATCAATTGCTTAAAATTTCAATTCAATAATTTTGTTATGCATGTAACAATCTTATCAAAATTTCATTTTATGAGCATTTTAATAGTCTATCAATTAGTTAGCTTAATTTTATAATTTACTTAATATATATCTATATATATAAAATAGACTTTTCTCTCTTCATGTGACATGTGGAAGGGAGGTTTGGTGACATGTGTCCACTTTTTTTTTTTTTTTTACATTTTAGCTCTTTTATCTTTTATATTACTACAATTTGGTTCACCATTTTTTAATTGTGCACTATTTAATCCTTCTCACAATAATCATCATCATTTGAAGTGTTATAATCTATTTTATTAGTCACAAAAATACATGAAGAATTAAAAAATAAGTAAAGTAATATAAATATATTTTAACAATTTAATTCATTCACAACTAAAAAATAACATAAACCTTCGTTATTTTATTATTTTACTATTTTCAATTTATTTATTTACAAATCATATATTTAATTTTAATATTAACTAAACTAAAAAATAATAAACTAGATCACAATACATAATTTAAACACAAAACCTTCATAATCACAAATAAAATCAAATTGCTGAAGTAACACTAACTCAATAGAAGTTTAAAACTAAAAGAAAATCAAGAACAAAGACTAACTTACCTCGGTTTAATATTGAGTGTCACACCCAGAACAAACAAAATTCAGAAAATAGTTGAAAGATAAACTTTGAAACAAAGCAATCTCTTGAACACAAAAAAATGTGATCAAAGACTAACACCAAAAAATAAGAAAACATGTTACCTAAAGAATAATCAACAGAAGACCAAAATTGCTACGAAGTAAGAGGCACTTTCCTAATGCACCGTAAGCACAACTACCAACTAAGAAGTAAGAAGCACCTCACAAACTAAACAAAAAACAAACAAAAAGCTCATGGCAACAAAGAACCACAAAGCTCTGGATAGAATGGTTGAAAGATAAACTTTGAAGCAAAGCAATCTCTCGAACACAAAGAAGTGCGATCAAAGACTAACACAAAAAATAAAAAAACATGTTACATAAAGAATAATCAATAGAAGACCAAAATCGCTACGAAGCAGGAGGACACTTTCCTAATGCACCATAAACACAACTGCCTACTAAAGTAAGAAGCACCTCACAAACTAAACAAAAACAAACAAAAAATCCGTGCCAACAAAGAACCACAAAGCTCTGGATAGAATGGACCAAAGCTCCAGGAGATTATCTCCGCACACTTATACTAAAGGAAGTAGGGGAAGAAAAAAAACAACCCGAGGGAGAAAGAATGAAAGCCAACTACCTCCAAAGCAGAGCGCAAACTTGAGACTAGAAACAACCTTCGAAACCTACAAAGCATACACAGAGGAAAACACTATCCAAACCTAGATTGGCAAGCATGGCGAAAGAGAGAGCCACAAGAGATGCAACAAATGGCCAAAGAGAGAGTCACAAGAGATGCAGACAGCGATGAAAACTGCAACGAGATGAAAAACATAGAGAGAATGGTAGATGAAATGAAATCGATAAACCGTGGAGCCTTCCTTGAGCAACGAACGAGAACATACAAGTTAAATCACCAGAATCTAAATCTTGAAAACTAAGACAAGCATAGACTATTGACAGTAAACCAACGACGATGATAACAACATCAAAGACGACTAAACTCAGATCCAACCCAAGGAGATGCAGTTCCTAACATCAGTTGAAATTTAAGGAAGAGGAGGAGCAACCAATATTGACTGGAACAACTTACAATGCCGTTATAAACAACCGCATAACTAGGAACTTATAAATCCGATCTATAACAAATATCAGATAATCTCACATGAAAAAAGGTGAGGAAGAACAAGAGCATGGTGGTGAGTCTTTTTCCAGTGATGGTGAGAAATACATCACACCAAAATGGTAAACGAAATACATAGATGGTGACCGTTCAATATCAAAATATGGGGATACGACACAAAACATCTTAAATGTTTAAATAATTAAAAAAACATAAAATACTAATTTTATTGCTAAATTGTTAATCTTAGATCAATTAAAATTTTTTATTGAAATTCAATATGCTTTATATCAGATGCTTCAATATATTTTACATCATAGGCTGTTGGCTACTATATACACAATAACACATTATTGAAAAACTAAACACTAAATATATTAACTGATTATCTATTATACTACATAACACATTTAAAACACCAGATAATTAACATAATGTATCTAACTAATAAAAACAATCACATAATTACATCATCCAGAAAATCATAGTTAACAATACTTGAATAATATTCACAACACTTGAACAATATTCCGCGCGAAGCGCGGACAAGCTTCTAGTATATATATATATATATTAAAATTAATGAAGAGAGCAAACAGCCAAACACATTGATATGTTGTTGCATACACTTCTCATGATGGTTTGTAGTTAGATACTGAGAATCTTGTAATATGTTTTTTTAGGTGTAGATTTGTTATAATAATTGTGTTGGTGTAAACATCATTTTTACCACATTCACCTATTAATGATGTTAGTGAATGTGGTGAAAATAATGTCTACACGAGCGCAATTATCAGATTTCTCAACATACTTCATAAGAAAAAAAATCAAAGATGCAAGCGCTATTTTGATTGCGATAACACTTGTTCTTAGTGGAAGTAATATTAACGTGTACAACCTGAAATGGAGTGCTCGGAATTTTCTAAACTATTTGTGGGAATAGCTCCACCAGTTCGAGAAGCTAGATCGTTCTAGGATTCTTGTTCCACGTTTGGAGTCATTTTTTGTTAGAAGAAAATGAGTTCATGAACTTAATATTATTGTTATGTTTGCAGGAGCTTAAAGAAATGGAGAAAAGGAAAATAGTATAAGTGTGTCACATGACTGTGGCAGAGAGAAAAAAAAGAAACATGTGTACAAACACATCCCATTATGGGTCTGACCTCTGCGCTTGTAGGACGAACATAAAAGGCCCTTAATTAGTGAAATCTATAAAAACAATTTAATGGATAGACCTAAGAATTATTAAATGTTGAAAACACGTGTGCCACTATAGCGTACTGAGTACTTGTTTGTTTTTTTACCTTGGGAGTAAATATTTGGCTGCTTCCATCATTTCTTTGGATTCCATTCGAATCAATAAAATCAGTTCAATGTCAAACTTTTGTAATTCTTTAATCGGATGTACTAGAGTTTTAGTGGTTCATTTTCATGTAGAGACTAGATAGCAAGAATAGTTATATTTAAATTAGTGCAGCAAGATGTAACGTTTGAACAACACACATTTGTTAAGCAGCGACCTTAATTGCTTTAATATGTTTAAAAAAATTGCTTTAATAAAGCGTGGTGTTCAAATCTTGGATCGTCATCATTTGTATAATTAACTGGTGAAGTCAGAGAAAACTTATATCGTATTTGAAAAATAAAAACATTTACAAGAAAAATGTACCAGGGTTCGCTTACAGCTTGATAATATCCTATTTTTATGGCATTTACCTTAGATAAAAGAGAGTAATATTCTCTATACTTGTGGTGGTGGATAGCAACGACCGACGAGTGACATAGAGATTCGAAGTTACGACAAGTTCCCAAAGAGTGTGTTTTGTTCTTTTCTTAAAGCAATAAAACCACAGCAGCAGGTCCCAAAAATACACCAGCCATTGTTTTGTCTGAATGTGATTGTACTGATTTTTCTTTGCCCCTTTCTTTCCGATAAGTATTGGAATTTTCCGACGACTTCGTCCACCAACGGACAACGATGGCTAGATGAAAATGTAAATTTACAATGCTCATCCAAAACTAAATGAAAAGTTGATAAGTTGATTTTTGGTATATAAAAATCTCTGAAACAAACATAAGTGTATATATTTATTTGTGAAACAGAATTTAAACTGGATTATAAGCCATGAATCATGATAAACCGATCCAAATAAATTCATTTTTAGTTTGTTTATAAATTTCATAAACTTCTAATATCAGAAAACAAAATTTGAAGCAGAAAAAAAAAGAAAAGGACTCGAACATTTGTGAGGCCAAGGCCGTTATTCAGGCCCAGTATGATGAAAAGTAAGTCCAATATCTGGTTGTTTGTTCGTCCGCCGGAGCAAGATCGCCGGAGAAGGGTGAGCAACTGTAGTTTATATTATGTCTTTCCTTTATCATTTTATTTTGAAATGACATCACTGTGTCCTAATATACGTAGTTCTTTTGTTATAATGTATCTTGTCTTTTCAACCTAGCGTTTGAAGTGAGTTGATTTGTTTTAATCCGTTTGGATGATTTGTGGCTAAGATATTTTCCAAGAAGTAATTGATCATTCATTCATCTCTTAACTTTATATGTGGACCTTTTTGCCAGCTTAATCCACCACTTTGGACTTGCTGGTGGATCATGTAGACAACTTGCAGCTTTAAATAGAACCATCTTTTTTCTTGTTTAACAATCAGAAACAAGATACATTCACTTTGTAAATAGAAGATCTTAGTTTGTCTCCTCTTCAGATTCTCTATTAGATATATTTAAAATAAACCAGTAGACATTTCATGTTCACAGATAATAATAATGAAAAACATTAGGCTACATCAAATTAATATGGAGGTATGTTTTCCGCTACTCATATTACTATCGAGTTGTAAGTGCTCTCTCTCGATGAGTGTATGAGACTTGATTAAGAGCAATTGTTTTAGGTTTGGGGGACTTTTAACTCTCTTTTCTTATATTCCCTTCTCCTTAAACTAATTAGTTTTAACATTATTAATCTGTCGTTTTCTAATCTCGAGTCTTCTTGGGTGGAAAAGTCAAAAAGAATACAAAAACTCAGATTTATTGCTCATTTCCATTGACTATGAAAATATAATAACAGAAAACTTGCAAGACCTATCAAGCTCTTTGAATCAGTCTAAAACACATTAAAGAAAGGGAACATTTTTATATATGTATGTTAATATTATCTGTTAACAGACAATAACCGGATGATTAATATGTATATTATATGGAACACGCATATATATTTATATAACATAAAAAAAGAAACAAACATGACTGCCACAAACTTTCTTTCTTTCCCTTATGGACATAAGAAATAATATTCACTTCATTCCTATAACCATGTCCTTAGACATACACCAATGAGGAGCAGAACCCCAACACCTCTCCTCTCCCCAAATGGAAATCCTCAAAAAGCCGTTTCTGTGTATAACTGGAGTGATGCAGGTACCAGGGAAAGGGTGAAGAATGTCTCCACCATCGGAGCAATCAAACGAGCGGCCAAGAAATTAGTAGGAGTCTTTGCTTTTATTTTCTCAGGACAGAGAAAGCTAAAGCCTAGAGAATGTCGATCTGATCCTGGAGACTGCAGCAACATTGACAGAGAATCTACATGTAAGCATATAAGATATTTGATCAAATCGTTTTATCAAACATGCTTTGAATCTTCAAAGCACTTTGTGATGTATGCCTATGTGATCTCTATATTGTATATGGTGCAGTGTCAGGGTGGTCTGGTTATTCTACACCAAGCTCTTATGGAGGACGGTCAAAAGTTTCAGGTCAATATAGATTTTCTGGTTCAAGATTCAAAAGTCCTGGCAGAGACTCTTCTTCTAGCAAGAGTTGGCACCATGGCCCAGTAATTTTTTCTTTTGCCGAGCTTCAGAGAGCGACAGCGAACTTTGCAACCGTTCATCAGATCGGTGAAGGTGGTTTTGGAACTGTTTTCAAGGGGAAGCTTGATGATGGAACATTTGTTGCTATCAAACGTGCAAGAAAGGTATTGAAATCTTGAATACTAATCAAGAGAAAATAAAAGACCTATACAATAAGTCAATAACTGAAAATTCTGTGGCAGAACAACTATGGAAGAAGCTGGTTGCGAGAGTTCAAGAATGAGATATACACATTGTCAAAGATAGAGCATATGAATCTAGTAAAGCTCTATGGATTCTTGGAACATGAAGATGAAAAGGTTATAGTTGTTGAATACGTTGGCAATGGAAACCTAAGAGAACATCTAGATGGTAAGCTACAAGAGGTACTTTCCTTTTATAGCATAGAGAAAATTTCTAAATATGGAATAATCTGGACTTGTCTCAACGTAGGTTTACGAGGTAACCGCCTTGAAATGGCAGAACGTCTTGAGATAGCAATCGATGTAGCTCATGCTTTGACCTATCTCCACACATATACGGGTAAACTTTGTCCTCTTCTCTGTTTTTTTTTAATATCAATTTGAAGTGTAACTTTAGTGCCAAGAAACTATCATATATATGTGCAGATACTCCAGTCATACATAGGGACATTAAAGCATCAAACATTCTCATCACCGATAAGCTAAGAGCCAAGGTGGCAGACTTTGGATTTGCTCGTTTGGTTTCTGAAGATCCAGGTGCTACTCATGTATCAACTCAGGTCAAAGGATCTGCAGGCTACGTGGATCCAGATTACCTCAGGACGTTTCAACTTTCAGACAAGAGTGATGTTTACTCTTTTGGTGTTTTGCTTATAGAGATTATCACTGGTAGACGTCCCATTGAGTTAAAGAGACCACGCAAAGACCGCCTCACGGTTAAATGGGTAAGTAACTTCTCTTTAGGTTGGGGGAGTCTCAAAAGAGATATAACTATTAATTGTTATTTTATTTTGTGCAGGCGTTGAGTAGACTCAAAGACGGTGAAACTGTTCTTGTAATGGATCCGTTGCTCAAGAGAAACCGAGCTGCGATCGAAGTGGCTGAGAAGATGTTGAGACTGGCTAGAGAATGTGTTGGTCCGACGAGGGGTACACGTCCGGCTATGAAAGAATGTGTGGAGAAGCTGTGGGGTATAAGGAGAGATATGAAGGAGACAATTCTTGTTTCTTCCCCTTCTGTCTCTTCTTCTTCTTCAGCAACACATAGCTTCGTTGGTCGTGACTCAGACAGATATGCATTGCCGAAGATTGTAGACGATGAGAACAGCACTGAGCTGCTCTCTCCTTGATGACTCCAATTTGTAAAAAACCTTTTTTACTTACTATGAATATAAATACACACACGGAGACTGTAATTTCTTTTCTTCGTCATTTGATTTATATATTGAATACATTCATGTACGAGGAAAGTCAAAAGACATGATTGTGTATCGTCTACCAATGATGAGCAAAACATACTAAGGAGAATCATGCATCGTTGGCAGAAAAGATTTTATTGTGCATTCTTTATAGAGAAATTGCACTCGGTATACAAACATAACTCATATATTTGTAAGGATGGATTTTTTGTCTTTTTGTATGACATGTTTTTTCTTAATGTCCACACTGCCCCTACTCTCCTACATTGCAGTCTAATGTCTAATCATTTTAAAAATCATATATTTCATCTATACGTGTGAAGTGAGAAAGTCTTTCAAAATTATATTTTTCAACTTTTCCAGACTCTTTGTTTTCTCCGCAGTTTCAATTATCATCTCTCTTAATTTCTTTGATTTCTCGTTAGAACCAATATCCACATAGAATCTTACATCTCTCTCATTTTTTCTTGAGGTCTCCTACGATACCGAAGCGACCATATCGGCTTTCATCAATCGGAATCACCTATTAAAATCTGTCGGAATCACTGCTCCAAAACAATGTTATGCTCGCCGGACTCTCACCGTATTCGATTGTCTCCTATACGATTGTAAGTATTTGTAAAGCTTTTGCTGTTTTCTGGGTTTTATTCTCTGATTCTTGTTAGATTCAAAAGGCTAGAGAGTTAAAATTTCATCTTTACACTATAAAAGATTTGTATTTATGCTGATTATGATTCAGTTGATTGTGAGTTCAATATCCATAGCAGCTCATATTTTTCTCTATACATTTTTATGACTCTGTTTTTATGAGAAATGCAGTCTTTTGAATTTATTTGTGCAGAGTCTGTTTTTATGGAAATTCATTCTTTAAGTTAATTTGTGCATATTTAGTAAGATTCGTCAAGATCTTTGAGCAAGAAGCTAAGCTTTAATTGATGATATTGTTATATTTGATGACTATATCATGCCACTAATTGATGTTATTGTTTTGTTTGATGAGTATGTGATGATGATGGCTGGATATCATTTCTTAGAACCACCAATGGACTGCACAGTCGCCAACCTCTACAAAAGCACCACCAGAAGTTATGTGTATACTGGAATCAGAGGAGCAGTGTACGTGAGCTTCTTCGGACAGTGCTAGATAGGAGCTGGGTCAGGACGCGAGAGTAGTTCTTCCTCTTGGTGATTCTTTACGAGCAAATGCTATTAACATAGCTATGATTTACTGTTAGACTGTTAACATATTTAATAGCCTAAAAATTCAATGTTAGATTGCTAACAATTTTAATAGCGTATAATCATTTATTTGCTTATGTACCTTTGAATAATATTGTTGCTCTATTAGCCTGTTATGTGATATTGTTAGCATGTTAACACATCTAGTAACATATACCTATGTGTTTCTAAATTTGTACATTTAACAAATGACAGCTAATAAAATAATTAGTTCTACTTACAAATTTTTAGCCGGCTAACAATTCTTTAAATTATATGTTTTTGTAAATTAGAAAGTTAATATTATATTTAGCCATATATCCGAATTTTAATATCCAATAATAATGCTACCATAAGCTTAGTGTGGCTTCCTTAATTTATTGCCCGTCTACAAAAGTCTTGTTCGTATGGTTTTATCTTAACACCTAATAATATTTCACAAATTATATCAATAATTAGTATATATTACCGGCTAAGTATAAAAATATCAAAATAATACTATATAATACCGGCTAACTAAAACAAAAACAAGTTAAGTAAAATCTTAATCGGTTATTTCACAAATTATATTATCAAAAAAGTAGAAAGACATTTCCTAGCTAGAACCATGTTGATCTCTCCAATGGTGAATTTTATGTTTTTGCACAACAGATCTGCAATTCTAGTTCTTTTCAATTTGACCCCAAATATTTTAGACTTACATAAACATCTTCATGAATCAACCCAAAATCTTTCGATTCTATTCATGTATATGCACAATAGTACCTTGTCTCTTGATGGTTTTCAAATTGGCCACAACATTAATTACTCAATATATCTTTTGTGATGGCTTTGTAGTGTTAACCGGCTATTAAGCTGAATATTTAACCGGCTAACTATAACAATCTCGAGATAATTAATATATATTACCAGCTAAGTATAACAAAATAGTCAAGTAAAATCTTAACCGGCTAAACAATCATTTTAATCATATGTATTGTGATTTGTTAATGAGTTAATTATATATTTAGCCGAACCTGTAAATCTAATCATATGTTTGGTGATTTACGAGAGAGTTAATTTTTTTGTTTATCTGAATTGATACATAATATAAAACCATCAAGTGATCAGATAGCCGGTAAATATAAATTATACGTCACCTAAAAATGTAAATTATCCGGATAATCAGAATATAGTAACACAATTTTATTAGCTGGATAATTATAATTGAGAAAACATGCGTAGTCGGATAACTATATAGTTATCCGATTATTGATTAAAAATACTAATGAAGAATTATGATATCTGGATAGTTAAAATACATTACCGGCTAACTATAACAACATAAACGTCAAGTAAAATCTTAACCATTTATTTCCATAAACCATGTAACAACTAATAGGCGGTATTCGGTACTCATCTTTAATAGAACTGATCCGTCCAAGATGGTATTTGACAACGGTAATGCGGTGGTAATATGGCAGAGGCGGCCTTAAATAATAATGGTTAAAAAGAAAACTTTTGTTGAAATGTGGAGAGTGAATGAGCTTTATGTTAATCAAGGCACATGCTTTCCATCTTCTGTGCATCGCGCCGTCGTGTAATTACCCAAAACTTGATGATTGGAGTGAGAGAAATTTTAAAGGTAAATATGTGAATTTGTAGTAATGAATCGAAAAAGATAATAAAATTTTATAACAGAGAGAGATCCTGGTTTCAAAAACTGATGATTTAGTATGATAATTTATCTTTGTGAAAAAGAGATGTATTGTTTGGCGGAGAAAACAAGAGAGAGAGGAAAGTCATCCGGAAAAAATATCAAAGGAAAAGTGTCGTTTGGTGAAGAGAGCCTATTAAATTAATATTTAATCATTTATGTTTCTCTTATTTATTTAAATTATACTCCAAAATTGTTCCATAAAATAATGGATAATTGATAGGGTTAGTTTCGTCATTTTGTTGGCAGTTGGACTGGGACCTACCTCATGATTACCGTAGTTTTTCATATCCGCAAATATAGCCACCATTCCTGATTTATCATGCAAATAACTCTTCTTTATAAATTTCAGAATTTTGAGATAATGTGAATTTACAATTTTCTTTCCATTTACAATAATTATGAATGCTTGTCAAATTGCGAAACAAGAGCAGATTTGACCTTATAAAATCATTAAAGATTGAGAATAGATGGGAAGAGTATTTGACTAGTATACTGGATCCCATAAACATCAAATCACAAACCATTCCTAGTTTGATTATCATTACACAAACATATCCAGAGAAGATGACCGATCACATCACAACCCACAAAAACAGGACAGGATAGAACAACATGATAAAACACAATACAAAACCCTTTTGTATATTCATATATAAAATTTACAAAAAAATGAGAATCTTACACATCTTTCAAGCGAATTTAGGCTTAGGCAAGACCGCCGAGCCACCAATGCCGCTGCTGCCTCCTGCGTGGACCGGTCCAAGCTTCTGAATCCAATGTTTCAGACCTTTCCTTGGGTCCTTGCAGATCTTGTTTGAAGCCAGATTCAAATTCCCTTCACGTTCCAGTGAATCCTCGAACTGCTCAAGCACTTTCACCACCTGCCAGAAGTCGGGTCTCTTATCCGGTGCAACCGACCAACAACGCTCTATCAGAGCTTTCATGGCTGCTGGACAATCTTCCGGGATAGTCGGCCTTAAGTTCTGAACCAAAAGATCAACATGTTTAAGGTCAATAATCGTTGAAACAACTGAACAATAAAGGACTTAAATATATGGTTTACCTTGTCGACTACTGCAAACGCAGCTTGAATAGGATTCATGTCCTCATACGGGGTTGCTCCAGCCACCATTTCCCATAAAAGAAGTCCAAAGCTGTAAACATCAGCCTTTCTCCCATGCGGTTTACGTTTTATCATCTCAGGTGCCATCCACCTATACGTCCCTGGATCATCAGCCAACATATCACAGTACTCCTCCTCGCACGCAATGCCAAAGTCAGCAATCTTCAACTGGAAGTCTTCGTCGATCAACACATTTTCCGGCTTTAAATCCCGATGAATCACATGCCGTGAATGAATATATTCCATTCCTCTACCAATATCCAGAGCAAACTCTATCAGCTTTTTCAGAGGAAGAGACCTGTTCTCAGGCTTGTGCAGATAAGCTCTTAAGGATCCTTCAGTTAAATACTCGGTGAGGACACAATATACAGGGTGATCTTTATACGCTCCCACAAACTGTTTCAAAACAAGAAAATAACAATTTAAGCACAAAGTAATCATTCCACCTATAGAGATTAAGAGAGTGGTAATCACCTTAATAACATTAGGATGTGACAACCGTGACAAAAGGGTGACTTCCTTCGTAAACTGTTTCTCTAAACGAGCTCCCAAGCACCCATTCTCATCATCATCAGGGACAGTGATAAGCTTCACAGCAACAGCTTTATCTTCATACTTCCCACGGTAAATACTGCTATACAACCCATGAGCAAACTTAAGCCCGAAGAAAAGATTCGACCTATCGACACGGAACTCCTCAGCAGCTTCCGAAGCGCTCACCTTACGACCACCACCACCACCGTTACTCAAAATCTTAGACCATCCTCCAGTATTGTCCTTCTTCCCCTGCGTCTTAACCCTCTCCTGGATTCTCAGAGTGCTTAGATCTCTGATGGGAACCGATGGGCGAGACTGCAAGCTGATTGATCTCTTCTTGTCAAAGGTCTCTTTATGGGACAACTTGGGCTTTTCTGAGTCTGTTCTTCTCGGATGCGGAGTAGAGAATCTCTTGCGGTCAGATTTAGCTTCCTTGAAGACTTCGGGAAGAGGCGTCTGAGGGGTGGGGGAGACAGATCTCTGCTTGTTGGTTACAGGGTTTATCTGTATGTCTGAATCAACAACGTATACATCATCAGCTGTGGAAGAAGTTTGGGGTGTTGTTGTTTTGAGTCCGGGGAGGTTCTTGTCTTGGTTAGAGTTAAAAGAGAGAGAGGATAACGTTGAGGAGTCGAGACGGTGAGAAACAGTTTGAGAAAAATTAGTCCTCCTAATCCAAGAACCACCCTCTTCATCCATCTCTTTTAACAAAAAAAAATGCTAAAAAAAAAAGATTTTAAAATTTTTTTCTCAGACTAGCAAAAGTCCTATGATAGAAGCAAACCCCGTGAATATTAATTGCAATCTCTTAAATCTTTTCGAAACCTAATCTTTCTTCTTCAACAATTTAGTCCACCAAACTCCTATATAAAAATACTATTTCTTCACAAATCGCCGGAAATCCAGAATCACACCCGATCATATACCTCTTCCTACAAATTCAAAGCGAAAGTCAATTCGGTTTGTGGACCAAGAAGATGGACGAAATTACGATGAGAGCTGATTTTTCGGAAGCTAAGATTTTACCTTGGGACCAGGAGAAGGTGAAGCGGGAGATCAAGTAGAATCGGAATCCGGCGACTTTTGAAGCAGCCGGAGGAGGAGGAAGAAGAGATCGAGGGAAGGGAGAAGACGAGAGAGAGAGAGAGCTTAAACCATACGACGCTTGGATTCCGAGAAGACGTATTTTGACGAATCAACGCCCTCTTTTTTCTTTTTTTAGATGGATTTGTGATTTTTTTATTTTATTTTTAGTCTTGTTCACAGATACAAGGTGGAGAGAAGAAAATTCTTTGGAATATTTGAGGGAAATACGTTAAAACGACAGCGTCTGGTCTGTCTGTCAGCATCTCTGATATGCTGTTAATATTCTTTTTTTTGGGAGGGAAGCTTAAATCATTGACTTGTTTTTTTATATCAAAATAAATTTTATTAGGCTTGGTTTTGGCCCAATGTGTTGGGACCATTTACAGCCCATTCAAAAGTACAAAGCTTGGACAAGGATAAAAAGCTGTCGTTGGAGTTTTTTATATTGGGAGGTTGGCCATGGATTGCGTGCAATTTGATTGCCCGCTTCTTGATTCTAATGAGAGTGAGTGAGAGAAATGTGTAAGTTTGTAGAACTGCCCGATCTTATTCATTCTCATACGTGAAACATATATACAACTTCCTACACCGTCATATGATGTGGATAACTACTCAACTAATTACATATTTATCACTTAAGATATAACATCTTTATCTATAATATCATCCTTATCTCTTCCTCCAATACTCCCCCTCAAGTTGGGAAGGTGGAAGTTTCGAACTCCCAACTTGAACAACACTCCAAACTGTATTCTCCCAAGTGCTTTTGTCAAAACATCAGCTAGTTGTTCAGTAGTTCTCACATGAACCGTCTTCAACAGTCCTTCTTCAATAGCTTCTCTCACTTGATGACAATCAGACTCAATGTGCTTAGTGCGTTCATGATACACTGGATTGGCAGCTATATAAATGGCTGATTTGCTATCACACATCAACCTAGCAGGTTCTCTCTGCGGAGCTCCCAAATCTCTGAGTAGTCGCCTGAGCCACTTGATTTCACGTGTTGCCTGCGCCATCGACCTGTATTCGGACTCTGCAGATGAGTGTGACACAACCTTTTGTTTCTTAGTCCTCCATGAGACCGGTGAATCACCCACGAGTGCAACATATGCACTTAACGATCTCTGTGTAAGTGGACATGATGACCAGTCTGCATCGCAATAGACAGTTAGATTGGTATCAACCTGAGAACTTAACAATATACCCTGTCCAGTCGTTCCTTTCAAATATCTCACAACTCTCATAGCTGCGTCCCATTGCACCTCCCGAGGCTTCTGCATAAACTGTGACAGGATATGAACTGCATACGATATGTCCGGACGCGTAATAGCCAAGTAAATTAGACGTCCCACCAGCCTTCTATACTTCTCTGTATCTCGTAAAAATGGACTTGTATCCAGGGCTAGTTTATGTTGTATCTCCATGGGTGTGGCCACTGGTTTTGAACCAAGCAACCCAACTTCAGCAATTAAATCCAACGTGTACTTTCGTTGTGTCAACATGAACCCCTCAGCTCCTCTACCAACTTCAATGCCTAGAAAATATTTCAGTTTCCCTAGGTCCTTCATGTGAAAACATCTCCCCAAATGATCCTTAAATTTAGTCAAGAAATCAATGTCATTTCCACATATCAACAAGTCATCCACATATATAAGAACTCTAAGCTCGACACTCCGTTTTGAATACACAAACAGAGAGTAGTCTGCATAAGAGTGTTGAAACCCAAAGCCCTTAAGTGCATCCGTGAGCTTCTGGAACCAGCACCTAGGAGCTTGTCTCAACCCATATATCGCCTTATGCAACCTACAAACTTTGTTCGGTCCCGACGCTTTAAAACCTTGCGGAAGCTTCATATACACCTCTTCTTTGAGTTCTCCATGCAGGAAGGCATTGTGAACATCCATCTGATGGATCGTCCACCCTTTCCCTGCTACAATTCTCAACAAACACCTTACTGTCGTCATTTTTGCTACCGGAGCAAACGTTTCCTTGTAATCTCTACCTTGCACTTGTCTGTTACCCAAGGCAACAAGTCTGGACTTCGGTCTCTCTATGGTTCCATCGGCATTGTACTTGTATTTGTACAACCACATGTTCCCAATGGCTTTCTTACCAGGTGGCAAGTCAACTATACTGAACGTTTTGTTCACCTCAAATGCTGTGATTTCCTTCTGCATTGAATTCCTCCATATCTCATGCTGCACTGCTTCTTTATAACTTTTTGGCTCTTTCGCAATTGTAATTGCTGCTAAGAAGGCTTTGTGTGCAGGTGAGAAATTGTCATCACTGATATAGTTAGTAATAGGATATGGTGTAGTACCTGAAACCGTCGACGATGACTCTGATTTTTGTGGCGAAGCTGCAGTGTGATCGTGGTGGGGTTTCTTGACGAGGCAGCTTGTATTGTAGCATACATAATCTTGTAGCTTCGTCGATGGTTGCTTTACTCTGCATCCTCTACCCATATCTGGTTCTGTTCCCTCATTTACAGTTTTCTCTACTTCATCACCTTGACTACTCTTCTCCTCCATAGTGTTACTTTGTTCTGCTGTATCGTCCTGCTCACACTTCTCTGTCTCATCTTCCTCATCTGCCCCGGTTTCACTAACCGCAGTAACTCCATCTCTACCTTTATCAGGAGATTTCAAGTCAATAACCCAATCATCATCTGGACTTTCAGCAATTTCTCCGAATTCTACACTACTATCCTCCTCATGCTCATATGGAAATACATCTTCCTCAAAACTCACGTCTCTAGACACTAAAAACTCATTCTTGTCCATGTCATACACCCTCCAGGCCTTCTTCCCAAATGGATACCCTACAAATACACACTTCCTACTACGTTCTCCAAACTTATCTTTGTCTCTGCCACGTCGATGCACATGACACAATGACCCAAAGACCCTCAACGCCTCATACTTTGGTTTAGTCCCAAACAACACTTCATATGGGGACTTATTCTTCAAAACTTTTGTCGGAGTCATATTGATCAAGTGTGTAGCTGCTGTTATTGCTTCTCCCCAAAATTTCACAGGCATGTGTGCCTGAAACAACAGAGCTCTTGCGACATTTAATATATGTCTGTGCTTCCTCTCTACTTGTCCATTCTGCTGTGGCGTATCAACACAGCTCGTTTGGTGAATTATACCTCTGTCCTGAAAGAACTCTCCCAAGCACATGAACTCTGTTCCATTGTCACTTCTAACTGTTCTAACAGGTTCACCAAACTGTTTTTCAGTGTATGCACAAAAGCGTTGAAACACTTTCTTCACCTCTGACTTGGCAAGCAAGAGATGAGTCCACACAGCCCTTGAATAATCATCTACCAACGTCAAAAAATACACAACACCACTTGATGCAGGAACTCTGTATGGTCCCCAAACATCCGCACGAACCAATTCAAAAATCTTGCTCGTTTTATTGATACTATCATGAAAAACATCTCTTGTTTGCTTAGCTCGAAAACACACGTCGCAATGACTAGAGCAAGCTTTATTCTTAAAACCAGAAAGCTCAGACAAAGTAGAAAACACAGAAATAGAAGGATGTCCAAGTCTCCTATGCCACAACAGTTGATCTCCACTTCCATCAGCTTTGCACGCACGAGCAACTCTCACATCCTTAAAGAAGTAAACCCCACCACGTTCCTCACCGGCTCCAATCAGAGTCTTCGAAAAACGGTCCTGCAAAACACAAATAGTGTCTGTAAATAGTGCAAAGCAATTCGAATGTCTTAACAACTTTGACACCGAAATAAGTGTGCAATCCAATTTGGGTACTAAAAGCACGTCTTTCAGTGATATACGATCAGTGATAATCATATCTCCCATCTGAACAGATGTAGATCTCCCTCCATCTGCAAATCCCACTACACACGGCTGTGTGTGTCTCAAGTTCACTAGAAACGCCTTGTTTCCAGTCATATGGTGTGATGCACCTGAGTCGATAATAACATCTCCTATATGCTTACCAGAAAGCTTCTCAGCTTGACTTCCAGACCTTCCATCATTGATAATCTGAGTTATCGCCTTCCACTGTTCTGGTGTCAGATCAGAAGCTCCAGACCCGTTCGAAGTTTTCGCATGAGCAGTGTTTGCTACACGCCCCGTTGCTCCCCCACGACCATAACTACTACTCGAACCTCCTCGTCCGTTACCTCTGCCTGCACCCCTTCCTCTTCGATCATTCATCCACTATGGATATCCTATTAACTGCCAGCAGTTGTTCTTCTCATGACCAGTTTTGCCACAATTCGAACAAACTCTGTCTTTGAAACGGCTCCCATAACCTCCATTGAAGTTGTCAGTACGTGATGCAGAACCATTAGTGTCACGACTTTCACTTCTCGATCTTGAGTCACCTTCATCTTTCACATCTTTTCTGCTAACAAACCCAACAGCTTCTTGATGTGCCACCTCTCTGGATTTTGCAGTGTTCATCCTTGCTTCTTCTCTGATCACCTTAGCATACGCTTTACCAAGATCAGGTAACTCGTCTGCTTCTATTATAGCTGTTACTACATTACTAAAACGAGAATCATCCAGCCCCATGATGAACTGATGTACACGTTCATCCTCTCTTTCCTTCTCATACACAGCTGCTGCGGAGCAGCTACAAGCAGGAGGTGGTTTATACGTCTGAAGTTCCTCCCACATCATTGCAAGTCTACCATAGTAGTCTATTACTGGCTGTCCGTTCTGCCTACATGAAGCTAGTTGCTCCATCAACTGGTGTACTCGAACTTTATTCCCAACTTCAAATCTCTTCTTCAAATTTTCCCATAATTTTTGTGCTTCGGTTATGAATGTCACGGTAGATCTGACCCTTGGTTCTATGGAAGATTGAATCCACCCTACTATCATTGAGTAAACACTCAACCATGCCTCCAATTCACTGCTATCCTTTCTCGGTTTAGGTAGTGTTCCATCGATGAAACCCCACTTCTTCTTCGCTCTCAAAGCATTACCCATCTCCATTGCCCACTCATTATAATTATCACCTTTCAACTGAACAAATGTAATGAGGGCACCAGGATTGTCTGAGGAAAACAGAGCATACGGTGAATTCCCCAGTACTTCATTCGATTTCACCATAACTTGCTTTGAATCATCACCCATGATGTTACTTGTTTGTCACGCAAACGATAAAGAATTGAAATTAAATTTGATCACAGCTCTGATACCATGTAAGTTTGTAGAACTGCCCGATCTTATTCATTCTCATACGTGAAACATATATACAACTTCCTACACCGTCATACGATGTGGATAACTACTCAACTAATTACATATTTATCACTTAAGATATAACATCTTTATCTATAATATCATCCTTATCTCTTCCTCCAATAAAATGCTTGAGGTTTTAGCCGGAGTGTGTAGGTGGTGCATTTCCAGGCTAGTAATAACATCAGTCTGGAGGAGGCGTTCAATGTGCCGATTGTACGGGTGGGACTCGGGTCGCAGCTAGCTTCAAGATTGTTGCCCAGCTGAAACCACAGTCAAAGAAGTACTACAGACATACATCGGAGGTGGGGTTTGTGTTTTTGATGACTCACTCTGGGAAAAATATTCTTTTATAGAAATAGTCGTCGATCCCAAAAGAAAACTCATTTAATGTTATAAAATGGAATGGATACTATGTTGTCTTACCCGAATTGAATACCTTTCGACTGATGTTATTAGACTAATATGTAAACTACATGGATTGAAACCCAGCTGGCCAGTAACAACAATTTTGTTTCCAGCTAGAATTAACCCAAGATAGATGAGCAGCCACAAGGTTGGTACTATAGTAGATATTAAGGACGGGCAGCCAACACTAAAACATTGTACCTTGGGATGCCACCTTTGCTCCAAACGACTTCCCACCAACGTACAAGGTCTTTCATCAATCCGTTGGGTCATAGACTAAGCCAGTTAGTAGCAAGTGCACGTATGTCCTATTTCCCATTCATAATAATAGCCTCTTCTTGGGTAAAGAATAAAGTGGTGACGTGCCACGTGAGGTACACGTGATATTATCCAAACAGGCTTCATGTTGCAATGAAAGTGTTTTAACTTTTAAGTTCAAGCCTGAGGATGCTGTTCAAATTTGTAAGTTCCTTAATTCCCAAAACCTATTTTAGTTAGATAATTATTACGAAGCTTGAATGATCACTGCTCTTTTCAAGGTTGAAAAGAAAGAGCAACACTCTATATCCACATAGTATATTCACTTGCATAACTTTTCGAAGGTAGCACCAAGGGATGCTTGGAATGGAAGTAACCTCTTTTTCAGTTATCATGTGAAGTATAAATAATATAACCAAACGAAATATAATACAAGAAGAATGTGTATATTTTATATAATGAAAACTAAACGTACACAACTGGATAATTGAAATGTAATGTCTTCCGAGATCCTATTTTAACCTAAGCTATTTTATCATAAACATCTTGATCAGTGCTCAGCTTCCTAGAGTTTTAGAGCTTTCTTGGGGGACGGAGAGCACCATACTGATCAATGAACGGCGTATGGTAATTCAGAATGCCATCATCTTCTTCCATAGGCAAAGTCGAAACATTCACTGTCGTCAACGTGATAAGTTCTTGGATCCATTCTTCTTTTTCAGCTTCTTGTTCTGATCCTATGAGTGGAATCTCTGGAACATAGCCATGAGCTTCATTGATCGGCTGCTGCTTTGTGGAGGAATCTGGTACAAACTCATGATGATAATAAGGAATAAGAGCTTCCTTGTTATTCTCTTGAATATTCTTGCATATAATATTACTCGGCTGCTCCTCCAAGGAAGGAGCTAGAAAAGTTTCTTGATCAACAATATTGATCGGTTGCTGTTCGGAGGTGTAAAACTCAATACGATGAGCTTCATTGATCGGATGTTGCAGCTGCTGATCAGAGAAAGAAGAATCTAGAACAGACACATGATGACGATGATTACTAGAAGTGCAAGCTTCATTACGATCATCCTTCTTCTTGGAATTCTTGATCACGTGAATCTTGCAGATGACCAGTTCATGAAACTTACCTTTTTCTTCCGGAAGCATATATTCTGTCATAATCCAGCTCTCGCTGTCTTGTGATACATTACAAGAAGTACCGTCTCCCCTCCTCTGCTTCTTGTTATTTACATTGCTTCTAACAAATTTTAGGCTTTGCTTTACCCCAATGGTCTTCTTGGTTTCCATGTCCGTGATATCTTCTTTCGTATAAGCCCTCCAAGACCCATTATCGTCGTCTCGGGTGATCTTTCGTTTCGCTTTCTTACCACAACCAGTTTTCTTCTTAGAGAGTTGAGTCCTTGTCACAAAGTAGTACCACTCGTTCTTCTTGAAAAACGAACCCATGGGATGGTCCAGCAACCATGGCTCCTTTGAGTAAACATCTTTCATAGTTATCTCTCCACGTGGTTTACCTTCCAATCCGGGGATTAAATATTCGTTGATGAGTTCGTCGTCGTAGGGTTGAAACAGAATACCTCCATCTTCATCGTTGTATTCATACATGTCGCTGTATTCATACATCTTCTCCTACGTGTCTTATGGTGCTTTTGAGTTAAGAAGCTCTTTGGGAAGTGGTTTGTGAGGATTGTTATCGTCTGTGTTTATATTTATAGTCATCCTACCTTATCATGAACCATTATGAAATTGGTTTTGAAATTCATATCTAACAAGGATTATGATTCTTTATCTTTTGTTTATTTTAGAACTTTCTTACACGGAAATAAAATGAAAATCCCTACTATCTTATAAGAATGTTTTCGCATCTTGTTTTATTCTGCTTCAACATCATTTAGTTGTTACGCTTTCCTTTTCTTTCATCCTCTTTATTTTTACTATGAATTTAACTGGTGTGGACTGTGGATAGTAATCGTTAGATTTCTTTCCTTTAATTTTTTACTACATTATTTAATTTGTGAAAATAGTGATCTTTTCTGAATAAACAAAAGTTTCTTTATTTTTAAAATAATATCAGGTTTTAATTATCCTGGTTCAGATAACCATTTAATTTATTTAATTTGACTAAATAGAAGTCTTTTTGACCAATACACATGCATCTATTAAATAATGACATAATTATACATACATGATTACTTTCATGGAATATCAAAATTTCATTACTCTGATTCTTGGGTCAACACTCAACATCGTTATGCATGCATATATACACATGTTATGCATGGAGCATGGTTAATATATGACACAGTTAACTTTTTTAACCATTACCAGACAACCTCTTTTCAATCTACTTTCGATGCCAAATTGAAATTTGAATATAGTGGTTACCGACCCTCTTGATATATTTGACTCGACCTATTCCGATATTCAAGGATGCCTTTTGATCAGGAATGATATATTTCATTAAATTTTATATGTTTCTCACTGGAACTTGAAATTTGATAGAAGCTCCGGTGTTTGTTAGCAACTAAGTAACTAACAATATAAACTTTTCTGTGAGGAGTTGGAGATCCATGCCACTTAGCCACATGAGGAATTTGCAATATCACACTGATAGGCAATTAATTCTTGTCCTGGACCCAAAAAATGATTTTTCGTCTAGTGAAAATCACGGGACCACCAAAATAGATTTTATTAAATTTTATATGTTTCTCCCTAGAATTTGAAATTTGATAGAAAATCGTGTTTTTTAAGAAGTTAACGATATAAACGATTGTGGTGAATGAATTCGCGAGATAGCGGTTCTCAATATTTTGGAAATAATCAAAACACACAAGAAAAAGAGGAATATATGAATAATGAGACAAAAAAACTGATGCAGTATAGAGCAAACAAATAGATAAGATGCATAAGATTTTATAACGTCTCCACGGAACCTTTCACGTCCGGACTCATTCCATACAACGTGCGGTGCATGTTTTGGAGACTCAAAATTTTTGTTTACTGAACTTACAATCACATTTAAGTTACAAAAGAAAACTTACAATCACACAACATGACATTTTCTCATGATTTGGTCGCACTGGAACAATATCACAAATAACTTTTTGATAGGTTCCCTAACTTTTTATTATTCCAGTTCAATCACACTTAATTCTGTAATTTTAATTATAGGTAAGCACACTTTTGTGACAAATATAGCTATCTCAATAAATTATCTTAAATATTTCTATATATACCAAAAGTTAAGTTGTTACCATTCACCTCCACTCACAGACCGTAACATTCTTGTTGTGCACTATGACATATATCTCAAGATGTCTCTCAAATCATAACCAATAAGGCTCACAAGTTCTGATACTATTTGTAATGCCCCAACAGCTCTCCCAGCCCGTGGGCCCATCCCATATGACGGACGGTACATTAATTTTTTGTAGGTTCGGAAGTCTTGTTCACTAATATTGCAATCATCACATGACCTTTCACCGTGCGTTAGCCTCACTCATATGATATCACAAATCACTTTCTGATAGGTCATCCATTCTCCACTACTCCATCTCAAGCACACTTAACTTTGGAACTGTAAACGGATGTGTGACTGGAAAGGTAAGTGCACTTTGGTAGCATAGATAGCTAAATCAATTCTTTTAACCATTTCCATATACCACACAAACCAGGATGTTACAATTCATCCCCTCTCACGGAATATAGCATTCTTTTTGCCCTTCCCCCAATATCGTTAACAATGTTAGTGTGAGCCCACGCATGACTCCACACTCGTCGTTTAAGTTCGTTTTCAATACCACTTGAAACACTCCGACCGTTCATGACTAATGGTTTTTCCTCGCCCGCTCACCAGCACGTGGACCCCATTCTGTGCGAAGTGCAGTGCGTTAATTTTTCAGAAGTTCAATAGTTTTCTTTACTGATTTAGCAATCGTCACATGATCTTTTCTCGTGTTTTAACTTCACTTGCACGATATATTGGAATTACTTTCTATAGATTTTTCATCCTTCTACTATTCTATCTCAAACACGCTTAACTCATAAATTTTGAACGGTGTGTACTCAAAATGTTAAGCGGATTTTGATGACATAAATAACCAAATCTCTAATACAGAAATTAGGAACTATAATTTCACATGTAACTCAGATAATGGAAAGATTCTAAAACCACTGTGTGTAAACCATCCCACAAGGATCATATTTTCAAGATTTAATGTCATAAAAACAAAGTGATGGAAGATATAATTACCAAGTAACTATAGGAGCATGTTTGACTAGTACAATAAATGTTAGAAAGTAAAACTAAAACACTAACTTAAAAAATCCCGAACTATAAGAGCCTGTTTAGCCTTTTAATTAGTCCGTATTTTTTGGGCTTGTTGTAGTTCTTGTTGTAACTCGGCATGTGCCGGTTAATGAGCCTGGCCCGTTTCTAATAAAATCACCCTTGACAGAATAAAAACCCTTCTATCAGAGTTCGGATTCAGGTCCTTTCATTTGGAAGAATCTGAATCCATTAATGTATGAACTTTCAAACATGTACGCTGTTTGAATTTAAATTTTGGATTTGAATTCTATGTTTTGTTTATAACGGGAATTGTGTCTGATAATCTGTATTGGAGGAAATTGACGACTTTATTATGACCTCTATTAGTGTTTTTTTTTTTTTTGCTCTTGAAGTTGAACACTAGCTTTAGTTATTGATTTGTTTTATGTTAAAAATTAATTTTAAAGGCTTGGTTTTATCCTGATATTTAGTGACGTTTTTTGATCAAAAAAAAAAAATTTAATGACGCTTTCTGCCCACTTTACAGCCCACAGAGAACAAAGCTGGAAGCCTGAGGAGGATGCATGCACATGCACGCTCTGTTCTAATTGGTGTGAGTTCCTTAAGACCCAAAACCTCTATTTTAGTTATTACGAAGCTGTGGAAAGCACCATGGCATAGTTAATTTAAAAGTTTTTAAGATCTGGATTTGTTTCTCAGAGATTATAGAATATACTTTATATTGAAAGTTTCAAAGTGCTCCGCATAGATCAATTCATCGTCGTTATTTGCTGGGAAGAAAACATATCTGTCAGTGATGTCGTATATGTAGAATTGTCTGTTAATCCTAATGATACATGGAGAGTTTCGTCGTGAACTTGTCCTCGGAAATTTTCATCAATATCATGTCATTATGTGTTGTATATAGTTTATCAACAATATGTAATAAAAATGTTCTATAAAATTTATTACGAAGCTTGAATGATCACAGTTTACAGCTCTTTTCAAAGTTGAAGAAAGATCCACACTACTCGTATATCATATTCACTTGCATAAGTTCTTCCGAAGTAACACCAAGGGATGCTTGTTAAGGAAGTAACATCTCCCTTCCAGTTTCAGGTTTACATGTAATGTATTTAGTGATAAATTGTTTGGAAGAACTTCAGCTATTGTTTCTTCTTTTATAAATCAACTAAGAGACTTGAACCAAGGTTGGAACTTTACACACATGACACAACCAACCGATATATAAATATAAGAAGAATGTGTATTTTTATATAATGAAAAAAACTAAGCGTACAACAACGGAAATAATTGAAAAGCAATGTCTTCCAATCATATTCTAACCAAAGCTATTTTACACTACGATATCTAAAATCTTGATCATTGCTCAGATTCCTAGAGCTTAGACTATTCTTGGGGGCGGAGAGTAGCATACTGATCAACCAAGTCCTGGTCAACCAAGGACGTATTGTAAATCATCTCAACATCTTCTTCCATTGGCATACTCGAAGTATTCATTGCCATCAACGAATTTGCAAATCCTGGGATCAATTCTCCTCCTTTTTCTTCATGAGGAGCATCAATGTGAAGTTGTTCATGTTTTTCCGGTACTTGACGAGAAGCTTCAAACACTTGATCATTATTTTCTGATCCTATAAGCGGAATCTCCGGAACGTAGCGATGAGCTTCATTAACCGGCTGTTGCTTTGCGAAGGAATCAGCACGAAACTCATAATGATGAGGAATAAAAGCTTCATGATCGTCCTTGTTATTCTCTTGAATGTTGCATGTAACATTAGTAGGCTCCTCCTCGAAGGAAAAAGAAGGCAGATCATCAAACAAATTCATCGTCTGCTGGTCGAAGGAAAAATAAGCTAGATCATCATACAAATTCATCGGCGGCTGCTCGAAGGATAAAGAAGGTAGATCATCAAACATATTCATCAGGTGCTGGTCCAAGTACGAAGCTAGTGAAGTTCCATGATCAACATTATTGATCGGCTGCTCCTCCGAGGTAGAAGAGTTAATATAAGTAGAAGCTTCATGATGATCCTGATGTTGCAGCTGCTGGTCAGAGAAAGAAGAAGCTAGAGAAGACTCATGTTGATGATGAGGTTCATTGATTGGATGTTGCAGCTGCTGGTCAGAGAAAGAAGAAGAAGCTAGAGCATACTCCTGTTGATGATGAGGTTCACTGATCGGATGTTGCAGCTGCTGATTAGGGAAAGAAGAAGCTAGAGCAGACTCATGTTGATGATGAGGTTCATTGATCGGATGTTGCGGCTGCTGATCAGAGAAAGAAGAAGCTAGAGCAGACTCAAGTTGATGATGAAAACTAGAAGTAGCAGCTTCATGACGATCATCATGACCCTTCTTCTTCTTATTGTAACTCTCGATCACATGAATCTTGCATATGACCAGTTCATGAAACTTACCTTTTATTTCCGGAAGCATATATTCTGTCATAATCCAGCTACTCTCGCTACCTGGTACAACAACATCACAAGAATTACCATCTCCCATCTTCTGCTTCTTCTTGTTATTTACTTTGCTTTTAACAAAAGCTAGGGTTTGGTGTTCACCAATTACCATCTTTGTTTCCTCGTCCCTGATAACGCCTTTCGCATTGGCTTTCCAAGACCCACTATCATTGTCTCTGGTGATCATCCGTTTCACTTTCTTACCACAACCAATCTTCTTCTTAGAGAGTTGAGTCCTTGTCACAAAGTAGTACCACTCGTTCTTCTTGAAAAACGAACCCATGGGATGGTCCAGTAACCACGGCTCCTTTGAGTAAACATCCTTCGCAGTGATCTCTCCACACGGTTTACCTTCCAATTTGGGGATTAAATATTCGTTGATGAGTTCGTCGTCGTAGGGTTGAAACTGAATACCTCCATCTTCGTCGTTGTATTCATACATGTCGTTGTATTCATACATCATCTCGTATGTGTGTTGTAGTGAGTTTGGGTTTAGAAGCTCTTGTGTTCTGTGAGTTGTTTTCTGTGAGGTTTGTTATCAACCATCGCTTGTATTTATAGCACCATACATTCGATCATGAACCAATAACATATTGGTTTAAAAACTCATTTCGATGAGGATTATGATTTTAAACTTTCTTACCGCCAAAGAAATAGCATGTAAATCTTTCCTATCTTACAAGATATCGTTATCACATCTTGTTTTGCTCTGCTCCAACATCACTCGTTTGTTACGGTTTCCTTTTGTTTCAACCTTTTTATTTTTACCTTGAATTTAATTTGTGGAAATTCTAAAAGTGATCTCTTCTAAACAAATCTATCTTTATGAAAACAAAAGACACGTTATTATTACATCCAATTAAAAAATCGTTAAATCTGTTTCCTTTTATTTTTACTATATTCTTTAATAAAAAAATCGTCACTGATCTCTTCTGAATAAACAAAAGGTTACTTTAGTTTTAAAAACAACTAGTTTTTGATCCGTGCGTCCGCACATGTATTATTTTAATTTGCAAATTTTATTTTTAACAATATAATATGTGATCATGTTACTTATAGGTAGATATTTCGGTTTAATTACGAGTACAGTTTGAATTTGGTTCAATTTGTTTATTTGAATCTAAGAAAACTTAAAATAAAGTTAATCAAAATTAATTTAATTTGGTTTATGTTTGATTTAGTTCGGTTTAGTTTGTTTTTTTGTGTTTGGTTTAGTTTTAGTTTGATTTGGTATGTATTCGATTTGGTTTCATTTGTGCTTGTTTAGTTAGTCGTATTGATTTATTAGTTTTTATTAGTTTTGTTGTTGGTAAGTTACAAATAGATTTCTAAAATATAAAAAAATTGTCATTGGACACAAAATCATTATTTTCTTAATATTTAAACGTAAAGAAAAAAATATCAGAATAAAATGTAGAAGATGTAACTAATAGTTTTATGTTTGTATATTCAAAATTAATATAAATATCATAAGTAATTTTCAATCTTTTATATTAATGTGTAAGATTCATATTTTTTTTTTAAAAAATATGTTTGTATTCTGCTCATTTAGAAGTTAAATGTATAATCTATATTTACTTTTTTAGGTTAAACGGTTAAATATATTAAATCTTAATATTATTAGTATCTTTAACTAATTTAATTAAAACACTTTGGTATTTTGGTTCGGTTTAAAACCGAACCATTGGTTATAAATTTTTAAGAAATGGTTTGGATATATAATTTTCTTAAATTTAGGTTGGTTTGGTTTATGTCGGTTTGGTTTTGTTCGGTACGGTTACTTAATAGTACATTCTGCGGTGATTAAAAAAAACAAAATTATAAATTACATGAGTTATTCTTGTTAGATATCCCCTATATATTAATCCTGAAACATTACAACATATTTTGTAGCCACGTTTCATCACCGAGATGATTCTCAGAAATCCTTAAGAAAATAAGTTGGTCTATACAAATATATATTATACTTTTAATAAAGTAATTATCACACTGATTAGTGGTTTTAAATTCTTTCATTAAATAAAAGCTACGTAAGTTTCTTTTCATAAATAAAAGCTATAAAATTATCTAATATGATTAGCGTATATATGACAATTAATGATTATAAATCATACTTATTTGATAAAAAAATTTGTATCCTCTACATTTTTTATTTATTTATATTAATATAAAATTAGAAATCACATTAAGCATATTTAAAAAAATATATATATATTTTTCATATATGTTATATTTTTAATTTTTAAAAATGTCTATAAATTAAGAAAAAGTGGTAAGATGTTATTTTTTAGAACGGAACATGATCCGAAATGAAATATTTTGGATATTGAATATATCCAAACCAGATTTATATACTTAAATATATTAATTATTTTTATAATTTAATATCTAAAAGAATATACAAAATATATAAGATGCTATTAAGTTGTCTAAAATACTTGGAAATATATACAACTAGTTAAATAGTTAAATGATACTCAAAATACAAATACTTCAAATATCTATTGATTTCCTATCTGAATATTGAAGGTAAACCAAATTTATGTTAAGTTTAAGTATTTTAGCTTACATTATACACATTTATATGTTATAAATATTTATTTTTATATTTTTAGAAATTTAACGTATATATGATTTTTTTTTAAAAATTAAATGAGTTATCTGAGTTCAAACCCAAACCAAATCTGCAGATCCGAACCAGATCGAACTCACAAAAAATTGAAACATAACTGAACCGAACCAAATGGTATTCGAATGTCCACCTCAAATCAAATGTAAAAAAAAATCTTGATAATAAAATACGTTTTAATTGTAATATTTAAATACAACATATTTTTAAAAACTCACTCTGCGCATGGCGCGGATTATCATCTAGTATATTGTACAATTGGATAATATAATTGGAGGAATGTATTAAAAAATTTATACCGTGTAGATAGTATAACTTGTTTTGCAAGTATTTTTATTATTGTTACTAGAGTGTTTTCCGCGCTACGCGCGGATAATTTGCCTAATTTTTTGTTGTTGAACAGTGAAAAAAATATTTTGATTTTGTAGAATGAAACTGAAAGTAAGGAATCAGTCATATGTTTCTTTTATATACTTTCACCTTAAACCTACGTGTTTGAAAAAAGTTAGCCTAACAATAGACATGCATCTCATGGTCAAGACCAAGATCACCATTACCATAACATTTTGAAGGAAGATTAGTTAGGTTAAATGAGATGGGAGGATGAATAATGTAATGGCAAGCTATCTCACTAATCAACCAATTCGGAGGCATGCTTTCCAGTTATTAGCTCAGGGCCTACAACACCAAGTAACACGAACACAGCCTGGTCTTATTGTTGTAGACAAAGATCTTAGCAAGATACCGGTGCATAAGAGAAACCAAATCTCAATCCAAGCGAAAGTTTGAATACTGAGGGTAAAGTTCATTTCTTTGCGACTCCGGTTACGTTTTCATTGCCACATCAACGAAGAAAGGCCTTTTGTTGGTCTTTGTTTTGAAATTACTGCAAGCGATATAATACCAAGAAAAATACATGGTTAATATCATCAGTTCTGACAATGCACTCAAAAACATGATTTTTTTTGTGGCTTATATACATATTTATTTTACCTTGGCTGATCCTTGCTTGGTATAAGCAAAGTTTTTTCCAATTGCCATTAACTGAGTCTCAGCCTTGGTCACCTCCTATGCATTCACTTTCTTAGAAATCTCTGGGTTATTAATTCAACCTGACACAATATGCACAACAAAAGGGGTTCTAACATTAGCGGAACATGTACTTGTGGCCATACCAAATACAGCCGATGGAAATGAACATGTTTCCTCATTAAATACTGACAACTGAAGTAGTCGATTGTTGGAATTTTTGTCCATGAAAAACGTGATGTTGACATTGAGCTTAGGGCAAGGGTCCCTGTTGTTTATGGCCCAGACATCAAAACGTGGAATCAAATGGACAAATCATTTGAAATATTTTATGAAAGACTGAATGTTAAGAGAAGCATTGAGTTGGTTAAGCAAACTGAAGAAATATTTACCACCAATACGTTTTGGATTCACAGTCATCAATAAAAACGATGACTTCATCGGGAGTGTTGGCACTAGCCGTGAATTTTTAGAACATTGCTCTGCCTGGTCCCAGAGATACAATTTCATAATAGGCCCTCTGCAAATGTTGATTCATGATGGTTAAATTCTGTCTTGTGTCGCTATTTCCATTTTGTCAGGACTTGGACGGTGAATGAGCAATTGTCCATTCAGTAATTCAGTAGTTCATGTGGCCAACAAAATCTACAACATTGTAAGAATAACGTTATCAGCTAAATGTTGTATTAGAACGCCATAAGAAGTACGCCGATAAGCAAGGATAACCAAGTAAACAAAAGATAAAAAAAATAACAACTCAGATAAAGAACAAAGCTGCAGATCGTCTCAGACCCTACCATAGAGGTCTTCCCCGAGTCCACAGTTGGATTCAAAATCCTCATGAACGTGGAAACTGAACCGGTCATCGTCCATAGGTAAGCACATGTGGTTTACACCGGATATAACAGAACTGTCGTTGAAACATATTGTTAAACGTTGATCACCAACTCGGTAAACCTCTCTGCTTTATAGTTTTGGTATAAAAATTATTTATATGTTTATGAAACTAACCTGAAATCATATTTGAGAAGCTGATTTTGCCAAGTAATCTGCAGAGTCAAATCTGCATAACTATGATAATTTTACAGTAATATTAACAATTTAAAATGAAATTGCGCATGAAAGCACTCAGACCTGTTCATGGATGCTGAGCAGCTCTAAGCCAATAAGAGCTCCACCTTTCGGTCCGGCCTCCCATAGTCCCATAAATAGATCAAACGGAATAATAATTCCGACTCCAATGAATCCAGTCTCAATCAGGTGAGAGGTCGTTGAAATATAGAGAAACTGGAGACTTTCCGGAGGTTTGAACCAATTTCATGCCCCTCGATTGTTTTTGGTGAATGGAGGTTGTAGAATTTAGTTCGGTAAAAGCTTCTACAAACATGTTTATATAGTTGGAGATATAGAGGAATCTGTAAGGATATCATGAAGAAGAATGAATGATCAAGAGTTGAGAAACATAAGAAGATGCAGAAAGTTGAAACGATGAAAAAGAAGCGAAAGAGGTGGCTGGCGGCGAAATTAAAGTGCAATGGAGTTCAAGTGGACCGTAAAAATTATTTTTGATTGGGGTTTTTAAGACCATTAGAGATTAGTTTAGTTAGTAATGGGTTTCAATCGAAATGCTACAATACAAATATTTGTGTAACGGGTTTGACGTGGCAGAACAACATTTTCCTATTGACTGATTTAATAATCAGACGTGGACAGTCTCAGAAGGATTTATTTAGTGCTTTTAGTATAGTATAGATTAATGTCATAGCTTTTGTTTAGGAGTTTATTATGCTAAGTTATTGGTTTTTGGCAACGAAAGATTAAATATGGTCTGCAATATACAAATAAATTAATAGGTATACAAAAAGTTCGGTTTCATACACAGTGCTTATAAACGGGGAAGAACAGGGGAAGTTCGAGCCAGGGAGAGGTCTGCGACAGGGAGATCCATTGTCGCCTTTTCTCTTTGATCTGTGTACCGAAGGTTTGTCACATCAACTGAATGCAGCGGAGAGTAGGGGAGAGATAACGGGTATCCGGTTCTCTGATGATGGGCCCGCGGTTCACCATTTGTTTTTTGCTGATGACTCCCTGCTTTTGCTCAAGGCAAATGAGGACGAATGCAGAGTGGTGTGTAAAATTTTGAAAGAGTATGAACTGGTTTCAGGACAAGTGATTAGTTTTCAGAAATCGGCAATTACTTTTGGTAAGAAAGTTCCAGTGGAGATGAAGGTTAAGATCAAAGAGATCACATGAATTTCCAATGAAGGAGGGTCGGGGAAATATCTGGGTTTGCCAGAATGTTTTAGCAACTCTAAGGTTGAGATGTTGCAATATATCCAAGAGAAGATGCTGTCTCGGTTTAATGGATGGTATGCTTTCTTTTTATCGACTGGAGGGAAAGAGGTATTGATAAAATCTGTGGCCATGGCAATGCCGGTGTATGCAATGTCGGTTTTCAAGCTACCAAAGATGACTTGCGAAAATCTCACTAGTGCTATGGCAAATTTCTGGTGGAATGCACAAGAAGGAAGAAATAAAATGCATTGGGTGTCTTGGGAGAGAATGTGTTTGGATAAGAAGGACGGATGCTTGGGTTTTAAAGATCTGGAGAAGTTTGATCAGGCTTTACTGACAAAACAAGGCTGGAGGCTAATTATGGATCTTGAGTCTTTATGTGCTAGGGTGTTGCGGAGCAGATATTTTCCTACGGGTGAGTTCTTAGATGCAAGGCTTGGCCCAAGACCCTCCTATGCTTGGAGTAGCATTGTATACGGAAGTGAGCTATTGGTGAAGGGTCTACGACGTAATGTAGGGTCGGGGGAGACTATTAACGTATGGATGGAGAAATGGTTATTCGATTCTGAACCAATTGCTCCGATGAGGAAACAAATTCTTTTCGACCTTGATCTGAGGGTGTGTGATCTCATTAATCCTCAAACGAAAACTTGGGACAGAGGTAAGATTGAGGAAGTTTTCTTTCCATCTGATATTGAGAAAATTCTGAAGATGAAGCCGGCTTATGGGATGAATGATTCTTACGAGTGGGTTCATAATAAGTGGGGGGCATATTCTGTAAGATCTGGATACTGGTTGGCTTGTTCTATAGACCAGTCGGAGGTTAGAGTGGCAGCTCAAAGCAAGCCCTCTCTGAACTCTTTGAGAAGTCAAGTGTGGAAGGTTGATACAGCCCCAAAGATTAAGATTTTTCTCTAGAAAGCGCTTTCAAATGCTCTAGGTGTGGCTGATGAGTGTAATGCAAGAGGGATGAAGGTTGATCCTAGATGCCCTCGTTGTGGGGAAGAAGGTGAGTCCATTAATCATGTTTTGTTTGATTGTCCAGCAGCGCGGTTGGTATGGGCGGTGTCGGGGTTCCCTTTCCCCCCACGAGGTTTTGAGCATCGATCCCTATATGAGAATTTTAGTTACTTGTTGTCAAAAGGACTTGACAAGAAGGCCACGAAGGAAGTTATTCAGTGTTTTCCGTGGATCCTTTGGTTGCTATGGAAGAATAGAAACGCTTTTCTATTTGAAGGGAGGGACTATAATGCAGAGGAAACAGTAAGTAAAGGGCGTGAGGAGGCTGAACGTTGGTATGAGGTCTTGGGAGCAGCAAAGTGTGGGGAAGGTGCCAAAGCCCGCAAACGTAAGGAGGATAAGGGATGGAAGGCTCCAGTGGAAGGGAAAGTGAAGTGTAACCTCGGTATCTCGTGGGTTAGGGGGACGAAACTGGCGGGGATGGGGTGGATTGTTAGAAATAGTGAGGGTGTAGCTCTGTTACATTGCAGACGAGCTTTTAATGGTGTATCATCTTTGTTGGAGGCTAAACGGTTGGGTGTTTTATGGGCAGCGGAGAGTATGTTATCCCATAAAATACAGAGGGTTAGTTTGGAGGTGGAGGATTCGGAAGTGGTGGGGGCGGTAAACAATCCAAAAGCCTGGCCAGCCTACCGTGCTTATGGAGTAGAGATAAGAGAGGTTTTGAATAAGATGGATGAAGTGGAACTGGTGTCTGTGAACAGAGATAAGAACAAACCTGCTTTCCTAATAGCTCGGAGTGTTACAAAAGAGAAAAGGATCCAATCTTACGTTGCGCAAGGAAGTCCGGTTTGGCTGACTAGCTTGCTTGCGGAGGAAGGTTTGAGGTCGAGGGCTCCCTGATTTTGGCTCTTGTTTTTTATTATCCTAGCTCTTGGTTTTTTCGTAGGGTGTGTGAGCTTTAGACTCTCTCCCTTTGTCTTTTGGTTTTTGTGGGTGGTGTTGCAGGCCTTGAGTGTTTGGTTCTGTTTCTTTAGCAAACGTTTTGTTCCGTGTTTCAGAGTTAAAAAAAAGGTATACAAAAAGTTAACGGGCTTCTGTTGTTAGTGTAGTATGCCGTGAAACACTACAAATAATTAGTAAAGTTGTAGAGATTAGTACCAGTGGCACAAGATGATAATTATTTAGAAAAAAATAGGGAAATTTCTTTTTTGTATTGTACTTCTGCTTTAATAGTTTAGATATAAGATTTTTATTATCCTGGTTCAGATAACCATCTGCGTAAATAGAAGTCTTTATGACCCTTACATATGCATATAAATAATGTCATAATTATATATATATATATATATATATATATATATATATATATAAACATGATTGCTTTCATGAAATATTATTTCGAAATTTCGTTACTCTGATTCTTGGGTCAACATCGTTTTTTTGGTCAACATCGTTATGCATGCATAGATACACATATGTTATGCATGGAGGATGGTTGGCGAGTGAGTGAAGACTTGTTGCTATCATCCAAACACTTTTCAAATATGTTCGAAGCCAAATTGAAATTTGAAATAGTGGTTACCGGTGTTAAAAAACGAATATAGTGAATACCCTCTTGATATATTTGACGTGACCAATTCTGATATTCAAGGGGTTAAGGATGCTTCAGATCAGCAATGTTAGATTTCATTATATTTTATATGTTTTTTGACTAATAAAATTCAATTTTATATGTTTCTCACTGGAACTTGAAATTTGATTGAACCCGTGTTTTGTAAGCAAGCAACTAACGATATAAACTCTTCTGATGAATGAATTCGCGTGATCAAGAAGCGATACAGAGCCTTTTTTGGGAATAATCAAAGCACACAAGAAAGAGAGGAATGTATGAATAGTAAAAGAAAACTGAAGCTATTTAGACGCATAGGATTTTACAAGTTACTTGGAAGATCGAGGGATTCTAAAACCGCAATAAATATAATCCCGCAAGGCTCATGTTTCAAGATTTAGTGTCATAAACAAAGTGATGTTTTTACCAAAAGAAATAAGATAGTAAACAAAGTGATGGAAAACACAACTATCTTTGGATTTGAAATAATAAATGTAGTAAGTAAAACTAAAACACCGACTAAATAATCTCGAAGCATGACTAACTTTCTATCAGAGCTATGATGATCAACTTAGCTTCACTTGGAAGAAACTGAAACGAAGACACTGTTAATGTATTTCACTAGCAAACTTGTATCCTGTTTAAATTAAATTTTGGAGAATTATGTGTCTTGTTTAATATTGGAATTGTGTTTGACAATCTGCATTGGAGGTAATTGAGAACTTTACATATGACCTCTATTACGACTAGCTCTTTTTTGAATTAGAAGCATTCAACATGAATGGTTTTTGGAGTTGATACCATTGAAGCTTATCTCTGAATTTGTAACATTTCTTAGGAAAATCGCCAATTAGTACCTGAACTAGGATCATATTTCCTAATCAATACCAAACTATTTTACTGTGTGCATATGTACCTGATCTCATAAATTATCTGAATTTGATATCTGAACTTATAAAAACGGTTTTTACATACCTAAGACCGACACTGTGTCAGTTATAATGCTGACGTGGACCAGTTTATTGATCAGTCCAGATTTTAATTAAACGACGTCATTTAGATAAAAGCTAAAAAAAGAGGTACCTTGGATCGAACCCGAACACCAAGCAATTACAATAAAAAATAAAGCTACATTTGCTAGTGAAGATACATAGTTTATTTATACAACCACAACAATATAATCTTTGGTAAGCGCTCATTAGAATTTAACACTGTCAATTAAACTCTCCACCCTCCCCGACACTTGAATTAAATCGGGGGAAGTGGAGATATTTTAATCTGTATATTGCATTGGACTTTGTATACATATAAAATCGATAAAAACTGAGAAAGGGTATCCACTTTCTCAATTACGAATCTTAACCTTCTTACTATTTTGCTATAAAGAAATACTCGTAAGTGTGTTTTCCTCATGGCATGCCAACCAATTACAGATTTTAATTTGTCAGCTTAGGGGGTATTATTGGTTAGGGAAGTTTAGTGAAATTGAATATAACTGTAATTAAGATTATTTAATCGATGAAAAGGATTTAAATAGAATGATTTGAAATACATTTTTATTTTTGTGAAGGATTTTAGTGAAATTCGTTTCCAAATCAACAATAAAAAGAATCACAAAGTGACCTAAGTTCAAACAAGGGTCTCCAATTTTTTTATTCCCACTCAAGCTCAACAGCTTCTTCTTGAAAAACGAACCCATGGGATACTCCAACAACCATGCTCCTTTGAATAGACATCCTTCATAGTGATCTTTCTACATGTTTTACCTTTCAACTTTGCGATTAAATATTTGTTGATAAGTTCATCATCGTAGGATTGAAATTGAATCCCTCCATCTTTGTCGTTATATTCATACATCTTCACTTACGTCTTATAGTGTGGTTGGGTTTAGGGAGTTCTTTGGGACGTGTTCTATTAGGTTTGCGATCGACCATCATCTGTATTTATAGTCACCCTACATTCTCATAAACCAGTATCAAATTGGTTTTGAAACTCATTTCTAATAGGATTACGACTATTTATTTGTTGTTTATTTTTAAACTTGTTTACAGCCAAAAAATAACATGTCTCTCTTATAAGATCTTATAAGATATTGTTATCTACCTAGTTAAATCTTCTTATGTACATAAAAATTTATGTGGATGCAAAAAATAAAAATCTGAAAAGTAATAAGAGTAGTATAAAATATAAAAGAGAAAGAAAGATTGAAGAAGCCAGTCCAAAAAGATTGGTAAATCACAAATGCTTAATAACAGAGCTAATTTTTGGGGACACATCAGTTTCTCTTCGCACCTATTCATGTTTGATGTCCTACAACTTTTGACACACACTTTTCCTCTTACTCAACCCTATATAATTAAGGATCCGAATGATGACTATTCTGGAAAAAAAAAGGAACAAATAGGAAAAGAACATAAAAGAATAAAATTGCAAGAAACAAAAGGAATTGTTGGTCAATCTCAAATTTGACAAGGAATAATTTTCTTCTTTATTTCTCTACAAAAAAAAGAAATGATAAAAAGAATGAGAATGAAAATTTATTCCTTGTGACCGGTGATTTTTGTAAGGAATGTTAGGGAATGCATTATTCATCGTCGTTCCTTGGTCACCATTCATACCCTCACATCACTCTATATATTTCCTTTTAATCAAATTCCATACTATTACTGTCTTATTCTTTTCTTTTAGGTAAAATATCCAATAATTTATTTACATATACTTTTATACCACTAGATAATTTGAAAAAAAGTCTGTGGTAACTTTATTGAAAAATTTCTACCTGGTTTCGATATCATTGGAAAATACTTAATTACTATATGATAATCCGCGCACATGTGCTGAGTATGTTTATAGTAATATTTGTTCGGAATGATTTTAATATTTTGCAACACTATAATCTTTATCGATTGTTAAATGACAATACAAATATTGGTGAATGTATCGTTGTTGAAGAGCTAATGTTTTTCAAATTATTTTAATTATTTTAAAGACTTCATATGCATAATAAAAAAATTATAGCTGACACAAATCACCAAAATCAGATAGATAACATCAATTTTAACATGATGAAAGGGGGTTATGTTTTGTGCTCTCCATTTGTTTACAATTTAATCTCCATAAGCGATTTTATTTTCTACATCTATAAAATTGTGTTTTTGTTCTCGTTTCGGTCTCACTGATATGAGTTTTGTTCCCTTTTTAACTTAATTTATGATTTCAGTGAATTTAATAAGTGTCAATTATTCCGAACAGAGGTTTACGACAAGGGGACCCTTTATCTCCATATCTGTTCATTATGTGCACTGAAGTTTTAATAGCAAATATCAAAAAGGCTGAAACTGGAAAACGGCTGACGGGAATAAAAGTGGCAAGGGCATGTCCTTCGATATCTCATTTGCTTTTCGCAGATGATTGTATTTTTTTCTGTAGAGCGCGGAAAGAGGAATGCAAGACTATCTTGGTAATTCTTAAAGAATACGAAAAGGTTTCGGGACATCAAATTAACATTCAAAAATCGTCGATTCAATTTGGCCACACAATTGATGACGCTACACGCCAAAAACTTGGGGATATTTTGGGTTTTCAAAACGTGGGAGGAATGGGCACATACTTAGGCATCCCAGAAAGTCTGGGTGGCTCAAAGGTACAAGTATTTGGTTTTGTTCAGGAAAGATTAAATAACAGAATCAATGGATAGACCTTTAGGTTTTTTTCTAAAGGAGGAAAAAAAGTAATTATAAAGTCGGTGGTAACGGCTCTACCCAATCATATTATGTCCTGTTACAGAATACCAAAGACAGTGGCGAAAAAGCTTACCAGTGCGGTAGCGAAATTCTGGTGGAGCCCCAGTGGAGATACAAAAGGATTACACTGGAAATCATGGGATAAGGTTTGTGAGCATAAGGATGATGGAGGACTCGGTTTTAGAGATTTTACGGATTTTAACACAGATATGCTTGGAAAGCAGCTGTGTAGATTAATAGAGAAACCAAACACTCTATTTTCTTGTGTCTTTAAAGGTCGATACTTCAGGAACGCTTCACCCCTGGAACCGATCAGATCGTACGCGTCCTCTTATGGGTGGCGTAGTATAATCTCTGCTAGATCTCTGGTTAGCAAAGGACTAATCAAAAGGGGGGGGGGATCAGGGTCATCCATCTCAGTATGGAATGATCCATGGCTCCCAACCACTCGCCCGAGACCAGCAAATAAAAAACAAAATGTTCTCTTACCGGATCTTACGGTTGATTCCCTCATTGATGAAACCACACGAACATGGAACTCACAGGCTCATCAGGAAATAATGGACTCTGAGGATGTTAAAATTGTCGAGAGTATACCTCTAAGTAGGACACAAACAATGGATCGGGATGGCTGGCATTTTACAAAAAATGGAAAATATTCGGTTAGATCAGGATATCAAGTGGAGAGAACATATCCAGATTAAGAACGAGGGGCAGTAGAATTTGGACCCACGGTTACTGATCTCAAAGCCAATTGCTGGAAATTGCATTGTCCACCAAAAATAAAGCATTTTCTATGGCAACTTTTATCGGGATGTATAGCAGTGAAGAAAAGTCTAAAGCCAAGGGGTATACAAGGAGATATACGGTGTGATAGATGTGGAGCATCAGAGGAATCTATAAATCATGTTTTCTTTGAATGCCCACCGGTAGTCCAGGTCTGGGCACTATCAACGATCCCAACGCATCCAGATCACTTTCCTGGACAATCTTTGTTTGCGAAAATGGAATATTTATTCTGGAGGAATAAGCCAACAATGGAGGATCATCATTTTGCATGGATACTTTGGTATATATGGAAAGGACGAAATAACAAAGTATTTAGTAATTTGGATATGGATCCGAATGATACTCTTCAACGAGCTATGACTGAGTCTTTACTCTGGACGGAAGCTCAACAGGAAATAGTTCAAACTCAGAACCAGGTTACACTTATGACTGATGCAGTATTGCAGACTAGATCGGGACGATGGTGTTTCACGGATGGATCATGGAAAGCAGGGGATACCTTTTCAGGACAAGGATGGTACAATACCTTGGAAGGCTTTGAAGGTTTATTGGGAGCCAGGAATACGAGGGCTAGTCAATCCCCGTTACATACAGAGGTCGAAGCCCTTATCTGGGAAATGGGATGTATGAGGAATTTAAGGCAATATAACGTTACATTTGCAACAGATTGTTCTCAATTGATGAAGATGGTTTCGGAACCAGAAGAATGGCCGGCTTTCGCAAGTTATCTAGAAGACATCAAGAGTCTGAAGAGAAGTTTCAACAGCTCGGAGATTATTCATATACCACAGACGCAAAACACCAAGGCGGATAGCTTAGCACGCAGTGTGAGGCAACAAACGTCGTTTACTGTCCATATGGATACAGAGCACCCAGTTTGGTTTACAGAGTCCACATGAGTCTGTAAAATGGTCGACAAAAAAAAAGTGTCAATTTAAAAAGATGAGCATCTGTAAAATTAGTTTCACTCCATATACATATCTAATAATCATTTTTTGAAGAAAATCACCGGCAAATCGTATTCAGAGATTAGTGTATAAATCTAATATACCATCAAGCTTATATATAATATAAATGATTCCAAATATAAATGTTTGTCTAGTATATATTCACCAGCCCGGTCTAAAAGTCATCCAATTCTAGAACAATAAAATAAATTAATTATTATATTAACTTTTGAGGTTTAGTTACTTAGGAGTATGCAAATAAAAATATTTATAATACCTTACCAATATAGTATATTTAAAATATTGTATAAACTAAGAATTTTTTCATCTATTAAATGATAAACCATAAATTTTATAATAATTAGTTCAAATCTCTCATTCTTAGAGTTATATTGTATAAACACATATTAGACGAATGATCAAATCTCTCATTATTCAAACAAACTAAAAATGATGTAACTGGATTTTTTTTATGATATTTAATTAAAATCCTTTTAAGAATAAAAATAAAAATAAATTTATTTAGCCCGAATGAAATAATATATATATATATATATAGTTTTTCCAATATTGAAAGTCACTTCGATTTAAATAAGTGTATTATGGGATTTTCAAAACCAAATAAAATATTAGAAACCACATGTTTAAAAAATAATGTGTATACATAAAAGTATGTACATTAGAGTAAGCACACAGAGCAAAACAAATACCTTTTGTTTATTTACAATCATATTTTTGGGTAAATAGATCAAAAAAACCATTTTATTTATTTTATATGGTATATAATTAAACTTTAGTGATTTTCATATATATATATATATAATATTTTAATATAAATATTTATTATTGACACTTCTTACTCATATGATTTTATTAACATTTGTATATTTGTTGTAACAAAAATTCAAACTGTTAATCACGAAAAATTAATGTAAGATTTTTCAATATAAATTTAAAAATTAAAATATTAAGATCTAAACAATTTTTAATGCAAATTTTGAAGCTAGCATATTTGTATATTTTTATATATTAGATAATTTAATTTAAATGACATATATATAATATGAATATCTATTAGTGAGACTTCATATTCATGCGATTTATGATCATTTGTCACATGTTTGAACAAAAAATAAATAAACCAGTGATCACATAATTTTCAATGTGAGACTTTTACCTTTTAATATATTTTTTAACACCAAAAGTTTGTCATAAAATTTAAACGCCCAATGGGCTAAGTCAGTTACAACCGTAGAAAATCACGATGGTAAACTGATAAGCTAACATGACTAAAACATACAGAAAGATGGAATTGGCTAAGGAGAGAAGAAAGCCGTAGAAAATCTTCACTTGTAATCCTAGAGCCCATGTTTGATATAACACACAATATTCAAAATCATTGACTTGAAGAACAAAACCAAAGGGTTTTGAGACCGGTTGAAACCCGTTTCTAAAGATGCATGGATCCCCAGATGTTGTTGTGAGACTTTTACCATTTTTTTGTAATTTATAGTCTTTTAAAAAATTTAAAATATAACATATAAGGAGGGGGGGGGGTTCTTTTATTATATGATTAATTTGATATTTAATTTCATTCAATAATATAAAATTAAAAAAAAAAATAGAGAGGATGCAAAAACAATTTATAGGATATGTATGATTCATAATCATTTATTATCATATTAGGTAATTTCATAATTTTTATTTAAGAAAATAATGTATTTAAGGTAATCCCGTGGCTTTTAATTTAATAGTTAGTTTAATAAAACATATAGTATATATTTATATGTATCAAATTATTTTCTAAAAATTCTAAAAATCATCATAATGATGACATATGACTACAAAATTATGTTGTAGTGTTTCATGATTAATATATATGGGATACTCATGCTTATACTTTGTGTTTTAGCAAATGTGTGCATGAAGAGCCAAGTGTTACATTCAGACTAGCTAACGAGCAAAGCTAAATGGAGTGGAATAGAAATAAATAGGAATATATATATTGGAAAATTAAGATAACACTATTTACAAGAAGCATGCACCAACCTCAAACTGAAAATACTTCCGCTCATCATTGTTTTCTTCTGGAACACAATATGAATGTTAGTACGTACAAAAGAAGGGGAGCTAGCTAGAAGTGGATTTGTCAAAAGTAGAAACTGCTGGTTGCCTGGTTGGAAACAAAGAAAAGCTCTTCCATGGTTTCCACTTTTGTTTTATTGTATGTATATATAGAAAGTACTGAGTAAACTGCTAATCTTATAGGTCAAACTTGCAAAAAGATAAATTAGGTTAGTTAAGAGGAATTCAAATTCAATGAAAGATCGGTGAGAAAGTACGAGATTGCGTTGTAAATTGGGAGAAAACCGGTACCGAACTAGTGACGAAGAGAAGGGTCAAGGGTTCACTCCAAGTTTTAAAGATACAAAATATTTAACATGTAAAATAATCATTCTAACACAAACTAGGGTTAGTTAGTTGATGATCATCCATCCTAATTAAAAAAGGGCTTATTTACCAACTAGCTATGTTTCCAATATAATTTAGGTAAATGTCATTGATTTTGACATAATTTAATATCTAACATTTATATTTTAAAATATCCGGTTTTATCTTTTATTTTTGCATGTATCAGGTAAATGTGTAGGAAAGAATACGTGGCCAATAGAATATAAAGACAAAACCACATGAATACTATTCCAAACGAAAAAGGACAAACACATAACTACTATTCCAAATGAGAATACTATTTGAAGTAATTTATGATTATAACTTCACCTACAACTCCTAAATACTAATAACTAAATATATCTCAACATGTATCCCTAATTTCACACCAACTTTTAAATACTAAACCCTAAATTATAATCAGTAAACCCTAAACCCAAATATAAACTCAAAATCCAAACAAAACGGAACAAAAATAACATAGTACATATTGCTTAAATTTTTAAATGTATATAATTTCTAAACCTAAAACTCTAGTCACTAAACATTTATCCAAATATAAACCATAAACCCAAATATATACCATAACCCTAAATAGAATGTTACAAAATAAATAATGTAGTACATATTGTTGAAATTATGAAATATCTATGATCGCATAAAGAAATTTAATTTTGTCTCCAAACATATCCTCTCACCTTCTACATGGTAAACCTTAAACTTTAATCACTAAACCCTAATTTAAATAGAACACGTTTAGTAACCATCAAATAGAATGGAACATAATAAAATAGTATAGTAACAAAATATATCGCATAATAAATATGACAAATACACATTGTTTTAAATTTCTATTCTATATAAAATAGAACACAATAACAAAACTATTTCGGGAATCCAGTCGGTGGTCATGCGGTCGCTCAAATCTTAAAATGAAACTATTTATCTTTCTACAAATACACTTAAGATAACGTTAGTTGCAGAGGTTGTGTGATTATTAAGGACTTTTTTTTGGGTTCACCCCCTAGGATGAACTTTTAGGTTCACCAACCAATAAAAAGTTGTTATTTTAAATTCAATATCTTTTAATTAAGGAAATAAAATAACTTACCAAATTATATTATGTTTTTAAAATAAAAAATAAATAATAAACAGTTTTAAAATAAAAATTATCTTTTTAAAAATAATATTTGCTTTTAAAGTTTAGTGTTTAGTGTTTAAGATTTATAGTTTATAATTTATCTAAATGTTTAGTGTTTTTACAAGGGTTTAGGTTTACCCAAGGGTTTAGGATTTACCCAAAGATTTAGGGTTTAGGATTAGAATTTAGGGTTTAGTTTTTTGTTGATAATATTAAAATATTACTTTTTAAATTCATTTAAATATATTATTGTTTTAAATTCGTTTTTAATATAGTATTATTATTTATTTTGAAAATGTAATATAATTTGGTAAGTTATTTGGTTTTCTTAATTAAAAGATACTGAATTTAAAATGAGAACTTTCTATTGGTTGGTGAATCTAAAAGTTCATCCTAAGGGGTGAACCCAAGAATAACTCATTATTAAAAGGACACGGGTTACTTTTTTTATACTTAATAGTTATTAATAGAAATTAATTTTCTTCCAGGTTTTGCCGGTGAAATACAAGGGCAAAAGTGCATTATTATATAAAAGTCACATCACATATCGATGAATCAGGGTAAATAGTCATAGAATGAATTGGAGAAAACAGCCATTAAAACCACAAACTTTCAAATTAAAGCCAAAAAACCTTCAACTCATGTTTGGGCCAAAATAATCATCAACTTTCAAATATTAATCATTTTAACCCTCATATTTTGTTGACTCGGTCATTTAAGAAACTCGAATAATCAACTGTTAAAATCGATTAAAAAATGAACGCATGTTAACTCTTTAAACGACATCATTTTATAAAATGATTTAAAGCATTGATCAAACAACGTCTTTCTGTTTCCGAAAACGCTCAAATCATCTATTTCGCAAAAAAATAGAACTTCAAATCAACTTCATTTTTTCCACTTTGATTTCGCGAAAAAGATGTTTTAAGTGTTTCAGAAGAAAAAAAATAATATGTTTGATCAACGTTTAATCGTTTTTTAAAATGATGTTGTTTAGAGAGTTAACTTGCGTTTATTTTTTAATCGATTTTAACAGTTAACTATTCGGGTTTCTTAAATGGCCGGATCAATAAAATATAAGGGTTAAAATGACTAGTATTTGAAAGTTGATGATTATTTTGGCTCAAACATGAGTTGAAGGTTTTTTTGGCTTTAATTTGAAAGTTTGTGATTTTAATGGCTGTTTTCTCGAATGAATTGTATTTTTTTTTAACGCTATACGATGCAATTTCCCTTAAAAAAAGGGAGACACGTAGAAAAGAAACATAATATAAAGCAAACCATCTAAAAAGAATTTCAGCAAGCGATTGATAAAATGATATTCTGCGTTGTTGTTGTTTTTTTTTTTTTTTTTTTGCTATAACGATTCTGCGTCGTTACGTAGAATGTTCAATCGATTAAGAATATATTCCCTCTAAAGTCTAAACGTTTAATCAAAAAAAAAAAGTCTAAACGTTTCTTTCTCTTCAAAGAGATTGAAACAATCGTTTTCGCTCATTTTATTTCTTATGGAGGACACAATAGAAAAAGTCATGCTTTCTGACTTATATCGGATAACAGTTTCAATATATAAAGAACATTTTGTCGTGGTTTGGAATCGCATTTTTATAATTTTATGAGCGGATTCTCATTCCGACTCCAATAATGATTCTAAATATCTAGTAAAGTTAATATGATTCGGAAGAACAAACTATGCAAAAGGTGGCTAGATGTCGAAACACTGTTTATTAATATCATTTAATAAAAACGTTTGATACTTGTCACATCAAAATCCTTTTTCTCTTCTCACTGGCCTGTTTCCCAAAAATCTTCAGCTGAATTCTCTATTTATTTGCCAAACTTTGAACCTCAGTTTTACATCTCTTCATCTTCTTCTACTTCCTATATTGGAGAGAAAAAAATGTTGCCAGGCATACTGCTATGCTCACTTAATCCCAGGAATCACAGGTGAATACTCTACTTGATTAGAATACGTATTTATATAAATTCTTTAGAATAGTGACTTGATTAATATACTTTTGATGTTTTGATTCAGTATAATGCGTTTGTGTAGTCCAAAACGGGTTAATTGATATACTTATTTGACTTTATCGATACATATGTTGATATATCATATAGTATAGTTAAGAAGTACAAGGATTCTCCGAATGATTTGGATTAAGGGAAGATCCATGATCTCATGATGACTTTATGAAATCATATCCTCGACAATCAAAAGGGAAACTAACAAAAGTACTAAGAATCATAATTACTTAATAATGAATATTCCACTCTGACTTTTAATTCTGAGGGGAAAAATCATTTTTGTTTAAATTGCAAGATAAATTGGACAAATGGTAAAAAGGGATGACCTGTATACTTTATTGTGTTTATAAATAAAAGCCTCTGTTATATTTTTTAATAATATAGAAAATTAATCTTTTGATTATAAAGGTATGTAATAGAAAATGAAAAAGTATATTAAACTTAATTTTGGACTGAAAAAACAACAAAAAGTTATGGGGTTATTATATAAAAAAAGATTTGAAAAAAAAGAAACATGAAAGAGGACCATGTGCGGGGTGAAAAAAAAGATGTGGAAAGACCCAAAAACCTTTTCCCGAGGGCCCAATAGCTTTTACGTCAGTGTAAAAAGCAAAAAGGGGTAATTCGGGAATTATGCAAGTCTTTATTGGCTCTTCTCGCCACTGACTCCGAGAGAGCTTACAAATAAACCAGACATCTCCGGTTATCTCGGTCGTTGACCGGGAAAAATAGTGGATTAAATAACCGTCGGAGTCGGTTTACTTTTCACTGTGCAGCAAGAAGAAGAAGAGTGATAGAGAGAGCTTAGATACTGATCCCAAGGACATTGACTACTGGTACTCTGTTCAGTTCAACCGAGATCCTCCGCGATTCGCTCTTCGATCAGAGAACAACAACAATCACCGTTCTCGCAGGTAATAGCTTCCCTCACAAGTGAATCCTCCATCCACTGCTTCCGGAACGTTAAGTTTCATTGTTTGATTTTTTTGCAGCACGAGCGGCGAATTCTGCAAGACGAAGAAGCGAGGAGAAATGGCGAACAAGGTCTCAAACTTCTCGGATCTGATCCAGCGAGTCACCGCCTCGTGTCTCCTCCATCCGCTCTCCGCCGGCCGGCAAGATCTCGCCGGAAACCGCCGTGGAGAGTACGATTCCGAAGGAGAAGAAGAAGAAGATGAGATTCAGTACGAAGAAGACGAGAATGGTGAAGAAGAAGAGACGGTTAGGAGGAAGAGCGGAGGAGGGAGCGTTGCTGTGAGCGTGGAGGCGGTTCAGGAGATGGAGATGGTGATGGAGGAAGTGTTCACAGCGGCTGCAGCTTTGAAGAGAGCTTACGTGTTGCTTCAGGACGCTCACTCTCCTTGGGATCCGGAGAAGATGCACGATGCTGACGTGGCGATGGTCGCCGAGCTGAGGAGGATTGGCACTCTCAGAGAGAGGTTCAGGAGGGTGAGAGGCGGTACCGGCGGCGGACGGAGGAGGAAGAACGACGGCGGGAGAGGAATGCTGAGAGAGGCGGTTGCGCCGTACGAAGCCGTGGTGAAGGAGCTGAAGAAAGAAGTCAAAGCCAAAGACAATGAGATTGAGAATCTCAAGGAGAAAGTCAAAGCGATGGTCAACGGTAACGGTAACGGAGGGAAGAAGCATCACCGTCTGCTATCGAGCAGGAAAGTTAACTGCACAACGCAAGTCGCTGTATCTCCCGTGCCGGAGCTATTCGAGATGACTATGAGTCAGGTTATAACTAACAACTTACGCCGTTATAACTAACTATATACAGCTCATATTTACCGTTAAAACACTAAACGGCTCTATGCATCTTAAAAATGAGTCAGGTGAAAGAAGCGTCGAAGTCATTCACAGGGATACTACTGTCTCTGATGCGAGCTGCGCGTTGGGACATTTCCGCTGCTGTTCGATCCATCGAAGCTGCTTCGGCTGCATCAGACGGCGGGATGTCTACAGCTTCTGCAGCGTTGGCTTCCTCCTCTGTTCCCAACGGGCACGCGAAGTTCGCTCTCGAGTCTTACATCTGTCGAAAGATCTTCCAAGGGTTCGACCACGAGACGTTTTACATGGACGGGAGCTTGTCTTCTCTTATCAACCCTGATCAGTACCGTCGCGACTGCTTTGCTCAGTTCAAAGACATGAAGGCGATGGACCCCATGGAGCTGCTTGGGATCCTGCCGACTTGCCATTTTGGTAAGTTCTGCTCCAAGAAGTACCTTTCCATCATTCACCATAAGATGGAAGAGTCGTTGTTCGGAGACTCGGAGCAGAGGGAGATGGTTTTAGCTGGTAACCATCCGAGAAGTCAGTTCTATGGAGAGTTTTTGGGGTTGGCCGAAGCGGTCTGGCTGCTTCATCTGTTGGCGTTTTCGCTCGATCCATCCCCGAGCCACTTTGAAGCAAACAGAGGAGCAGAGTATCACTCCCAGTACATGGAGAGTGTGGTGAGGTTCTCGGATGGGCGTGTTCCTTCGGGTCAGGTCGTAGGGTTTCCTGTTTGTCCTGGATTCAAGCTTAACCATCAAGGGAAAGGATCGATCATCAAATCCAGAGTTTACTTGGTTCCAAGGGCTTAAGACATGTATCATTGAGTTCACTCTTTGTAGTAATGCCATGTTGGTGTGTTTGTTATGATAAAGCTTAGCTTTTGTAAGAAATAAAGGGACCGTTTTAAATAAGAGTTTTAAAATTGGATAAGAACGTTTTATTATTTATCTAACTGACGAAAGTTCACGTAACATAGAAGTGTATATATAACAATTCGACGACTTACAACGAATAATGTAATAAGGTATATGTTCTTTTAGACGAGGGATCTCAGGAATCAATCTAACAATACTTCTCTTAGAAACACTTTCTTCACCTGTCACAGAGAGAACAAGATTAAAGAGATGAAAAAGAAGAGCATTTCATCATCATCAGAAAGTAAAAGAGAACAAAGAGAAGAAGGCTAGTTTACTTGTTCAAGTGTGAGGAACATAACTACGTTCCAAGTTCCTAGCCGTGTAAAATTCGGGAGGAATCCTTTGTAGAATGCCATAATCCCCTGTAAATATATCAAAACAGAGCACATATGATTGGTGTCTAAAGATAAGGTGTGTTAAAAAAAAGATATAAACCAACCTCAGTCTTCATGGTTTTGATAAAGCAATCGATTGTGTTACGGTAAGTAGAGTCTCCCATCATTCTAGATTTCACCTGTGAGCAATATACCAAATACATAATTTTCGAGTTAAAATTTCCAAGCAAGAGGTCAGAAACATGAAGGTGGAAGACACACGCATGTGAGAATGCCTGAATCAATGTCACTTTCGAGGCAGTGCTATGTCTTTCTAATGCATGGGACACCGTATTATTGTCCATTTACAAGATGTTTTAAACAAAGGAGAGATACAAGAGTTCCGTAAGAAGGTTCAATCTTTGCCCATCTAAATCAATCATAACTTAAGTCTCTTGTGTTTTTTCTTTTCTTTTCTTTTTTAAAGTCGTTGGTTTAGGCATTTAGCGCTTTTGTTTCAGATCTATCACTTCACTCTTAAAAGTGAATTTAAATATACTACTTGCTACTGAAAGTGATGGAGACACGGATCTAAACGATCTTTGTATTCTTGTTCTTGTTTTATGTAGAAGGAAGAAAAAGAATGCTTACCACATCAACTGGGGAACCGATACAAACAGCAAAGAATCCGGCAGCTAAGCCAGCTAGCAGATGAGTTAGAACACTGTCTCCAAATCCTGGAATTTTCATAATTGTCTGCATGTGTATAAAAAAGTATTAAACACAGACAAATGACTAACCAACACACAAGTAGAAGCCAAACAGATCTTTATAAAAACACTAAAGAAAACATTTTAATGAGTTAAAAGAAAAATATCACACACCTCCTTGATTTGATCATAACTAGCTAGCTCTGCAGCGTTTACAATAGCGTTCCTTGCTATATTAGGACCAAGCCCTGTCCACAGCGCACTAACTCCTTCCTGTTTCACAAATTAAAAAAGGCTATAACTCCCTATTAACTAAGTATATTTTGTGTGTGTCATCCTTGTGCAGGACCATACTAATCTTCTATGTATTGTTCCAATTTTATCGGATGTCCTCAAAAGAACTTATAAAAAATATATATATTTTGAAGGAAGAGTTTACTAACCATCTTCACTATGGTGAAATATGCGTCCACAGCTCCAGCATAACGCCTAGGAACACCAGCTGGTAGTTTTCCTTCTGATTGAAGCCGAACTTTAACAAGATCGGTTGGATTAGCTACTATGATAGCTATAGCTCCTGTTGTCAACCAAAACGAAAAGATTCATTTCATTTTGTCAAGCTTTCACTTAAGACTAATATAAATCAAGAACTGAACTCACCGGTTAACAAAGCTGCAAGAATCTTCTGATATAATGGAATATCCCCAATAAAGTCACTTCCAACCAAAAACGTCTTGACCTGGGGATCGAAATTGTCATCCATCAATAAAAGAGAGTAAGCAAGCAGTACAGAGAAGGAAAGTAAGTAAATGTGAGGACTCTGACTCACAGGCTCATATAAACCAATCCTTAAGCCACCATAAATACATTGACGATGCAGTCCTGCAATAACGCCTTTCCAAAGCCCTGAGATACCTTCCTCTCTTGCTATGGTGGAGAGAGTACCCAATGAGCCTCTGTACTTGGGCAAATTGTCACCGTCTCCAGTGGGGATCTTCCTCTGGAGCTGAAGCCTTACTTTAGCTGTGTCCAATGGTACCGTACATAACTGCAACAATCATTCAATCAGGGTTGACTCCAAGGCTATAAAAGACTAAGTAAATTAAACATAATTAAAAACACACATAAAAGTCATGTCTTTTTAACAAAAACGTTGAAATGTAAGTAAAACCCATATAGCTCATTAATTACATAAGCGTCACGAAAATTCCAAGGAAGTAAGTCTACCACCTAGGATGGTCTAATCTACAATTTAAAGTCTCTAACTTTCTCTGGGCTCTGTTCATCAATAACTAAACTAAGACCCAAAGAGCAAAGACTCAAACTTTCAATCAGCGAGTGCGGCGTTGAATCAAATCCAAAATGAGAAAAGCGAAAAAGAGAAAATAATCATCATCTCGCACTATACCTCTGCGAAACAAGCTGCGAAAGCGCTGCAAATGAAGGTTTCAAGAAACGAAATCTCGATCCTGGGGTTGGGATCCGCCATTGTTGGTGCTGTGTAAAGACAAGCGAAATCTCGGGAGCACCGACTGGGGAAATGAAGAAAGGAGCTAACTTTTCTTCTCTAATGATGATTCTTAAAAATGGGTTCGATCAAATGGTTTAGCTTAGAGTAGTAATGAAGATAAGTTTTTTTTTCTAGATCAAGAGACTTTGCAATGGCGTTCACGAATTCAGGAAACAAGTACAGAGTCTCAATCCATCGTGTGATTTACTATTTCTCCACACTGTTTCTTTTTTTCTAATTCTTTTTTTTTTTTTTTTAATTTTAAGGTTTTTTAATCTTATTTCCTAATCAGCATTAAACACGTCGTTAGCCAATGATTAGAAAATATGGAAAGAACTGACACAAAAAAAAAAAAGAAAATATGGAAAGTAGAAACCCTCCATCTCCTTTGGAAGGTTACTTGGTACGTGATGATGCAGGCAGTGCATTTGTCAGTTTGTTGTCCCCCCCACGCTGATCAAGGATCTTGTACGGCTCCTCCATCCATGTATGAAACCATGTTGACATCAGCTTCAGGTTTCGTGATGTCATAGCTTCCAAGACCGATTAGATAATCAAATCGGATAATCTATTTGATCTTCAACCGAAATAGCAAAAGAAATTGAGGTGCATAGACACACACACTGCATCGCATGAATCCTTGAGCAACAAAAAAAAATACACCCTCTCAAATTTCATGAATCTCGATTATTAAGTCCACGTTCGCTCTTACATTTGATTTAAATTTTAGATGTAACATTTGAATATGATATCTTGATGTTATATCCTACTGCTGCTCGCTCCTATAAGTAATATTTATATCCAAATACATCATCAGTTTATTTTAGTCGTCGTTCTAGGCTTATACAAACAAAAATATAATTTTGTATATTTTCAAAACAAAACACAATTACTTATACTTATAATCATATTTTAACCAATAAAAAGGAAAATCTTATTGATAAATTTTGCATTAAAACTCTAAAATAATATTTATTTTGAAATAAATTTTGTCCCCTACAATAACAATAATTGAAACAGAGGGAATATTAGACTAAAAGGGACATGATTCAACTTATTAATAAATTAATTATAATATTAATATGAATTTATTAAAAACTATAGTTGTAATAAAATGAAACATAATTTTACGTTTAGCGGGATAATCCGAGTCTATGGTTTTAGTGAGAAAATTTAATTTTGTAATTTTGATAAAAAACTTAATTTGTCGTTTTTAACATGAAAAAAATCAATTGCGGATTTGGAAAAAACTTAAAATTTGTAGATATTTTGCCCATTTCTAGCAAGCCAAGTATGGCAAAATTAACACACCGTTTTCATACACATTTACGGAGTTCACTTTACTTCATTCATGACCTAGAAAAACTTATTATATCCGGAGTGAATAAAGTTAACATAAGTCTTACTTTCTCTGCAAGGAGAAAAATTTCATCTTAACTTAATGGTAAAGATCAATCAAATGACATGTAGAACAAAGATTTTGTTCATGATGAGGAGACTCCAAAAAGACTCATGATAGCAAACTAGTTCTGTAAGAGAAAAGGACATTCATGAAGATTGTTATCCTTAGAATGAGTTTGGAGAAACTCATTAGTGCATTCATTAAGCTAATCAGTTAACAAATTTAGCGTATTTAGTTATGATATAGGTATATCTTGTTCATTTTGGTTAGCGTCTGTTGTTAAATTATGAGTTGTATTTTTTTTTCTATTGTACTATTTATTTTATTTTACTAGTAAATTAAAAAAAATAAGTATAAAATATTAGAGTATTTTGTTTAGATTGAGTGTGTTTTATTAAATTACTAGATATGAGCCCCTTGCGTTGCAACGGGATTTTTTTTGATGTTTTAATTTAATATGAACACAAAAAATAATAAATATTATTATAGTTTTGTGATTATTCTTAAATGTGTTGTGTGATATTTATTTTATAAATAAAAACTCGTTTTCACACATATATTCACGTGAAAAATTCTATTTTATAATAATCATGGTGCATAGATAAATGTTACAAACTTTGTACTTAGGATTAAAGAATATACTATACCTAAACGTTTTAATTCAACACAACTCAAAATAATTTTTATTTAAGAATTACTATTAAATAAAGTTTTAGAATTCTTTCTGATCAGGATTTTATAAAAAGAAAAACAAATTTAATTTGGATTAAAAAGGGAAGAAATATGTCACATAATGACATTTTTTTACTGTCACATTCAAAATCTAATTTATTAATTGACACATATATAACAATTATATCCGGTGAAATAGTAGAAGTTACTTTTTGTTTATAATATTTTTAACACAAATTATCGAATAAAAGTAAAACTAGTTAATTATATTGAAAATTAGATAACCTATAAAGTTTTATTTTATTTAGTGTCTTTAAAAAGGATAATTTAATGGTTATTTATGTACTCAGATAATATTTTATTTAAATACTATTGTGTTTTCCAAAATTAACATGTGGAAGCTTAAACCTAAATGTAGATGTGCAATATTTGTAGCTATATTTGGTTATAATTTTTAACAGGCAAATATCTATTGAAAATGGAAAGTTTTTTATTTATAAGAAAATAATAAGAATAGTTTTACGATTTTCTTTTGTTTAGGCTTTTAAAAATGTATATTATTTTATACTATACATAAACGTTTTAACTCAACACAACTCAAAATAACTGAATGAAAAGTAAAAAAAAAATGAAAGTCAAATACATCAATCTAGTCAATGATAACATTTTAAAACTTTATTTTGCTAGGATTCTTTAAAAAAGAAAACATTCTTTTTTATAAATCTTTATTTACAATAAAAAATAAATCTAATATTAAATACTCTTTTACATTTTTTGTTTAAAATTTTAGAAAATGAAAATCTATCTTATGACCTATTATAGTTATCTTTTCTTTAAAATTTCAGAAAAAAATAAATTGTTATCAATAGGTATTTTTATCATAGATTTTTATTTTGCAATTGTCTTTTATTTAGGATTTAAAAAAGTAAAATTCCTTTAAATAATATTTATAATTATATTTTTTTAAACATATTATCACACGTCATAATCTTAAATATTTATATCTTCATTAGGATTTTAGAAAAGGAAATTAGTATTAAATAAACTATTTTCATATCTTTTTGTTTATGATATTATTAAAAGGAAAATTTCTACAAAAATTACTACGAAATAATTTTAAAATGTTCGTTTTTACTATTAAATAAAATTTATATTTACGTTTTTTATAAAACTCGCTTTTATTATCAAATAAAAAATTGCAATTATTTTTTATTTAGGATTTAAAAATGAAAAATTAGTATAAATAATATTTTTTATTATACTTTTTAAAATATATTAACACATGTCGCAATCTAAAATATATAACAGCTACGTGGCGCTCGTGTTAATTAGTAACTTTGAAAACTAAGCTTTATATAATAAGATTTTAAAGAGCAAAAAATATGTTTAAAATTATTTTTTTAACCTTTTTAATTAGGATTTTAATAAAGAAAAATTAGCATTATGAGAGCAGATATATTTTAAAGAGGAAAATATGTTTTAAATATGTTTTTTTGGGACAATTGTTTTTGACACATGTCACAATCTTAAATGATAATTTGACATGTGTCGCGATCGTGTTAATTAGTAACTTTGAAAACCAAACTTTATATAATAAGATACTATGAAATTTGTGTGTCAAATTATTATTTAAAACTATAGTTTATCTTTTTTTTAAAACAAAAAAAAATTTAGACAGCAAAAGTTATAAGTAATGTAAAATTAAACCAAAAACATTGACAACAAAATGCTGATCTGTAGCAATTATATTTACAAAGGCCATTTCGGTCTGGTTTTCATTAAAAATTAGTGGACCTTAAATAATCAATTCGAAGCCCATTAAATGTAGGCAACCGAGGAACTAAGAGGGGCTTATTGAATTGGGTATTTGAAGGAGTTTCAGTTTTTAATCAAATCTCCCCTTATTATATTGAGCATTTTTAAAAAAAAAAAAACTACAAATCCAAGGTCATTGAATTAATCATTTGTTTCAATTCCGTAAAATCACCCCTTATTGGAAAAATGGGATTTCAACAAGAATTTTTATCAAAAGATACTTTAGATTATTTGAGAAGGATTTGTCGATAAATTTAGTTAGAGTAGAATACCATCTAATGAGATGATATTTCAGAAGAAAAAAAACAGGATTGTTTCATCCTTCTAGCTAAAAACCTAAAAGTGATCAAACCCTTTTCTTAGAAAATAGTTTCATCCTGTATTTGATATCATCATCTAAAATCACCATCATGATTGATGAATCCATTTCCAGGATTGATAGGTTAAGGTACCCTCAATTAGAGCTAGGGACACTGGACACTGCATTTTCAATTTTTTTCTTGAGATGTTCTATTAAACTCGCCTAATTGCCTGTTATTAGGGATGGATCCATCAATAAGAGCTGAAGTTTGGAATTAATTGTCTGTTATGTATTGAGTATCACCTTTCATTGTTTTACACACCCAAAGGTTTGACAGTCTGTTTGCTTTAAAGTTATATCAGAGAGAGTGCTAAGTTTAATTCTCCATTTATTCATGCAGAACGCTATGGATTAATTTCAGATGCTTTGTGTAGGAACTTGTTCACTTGTATGTGTTGTAACAACAAGAAACATCATGATGCTCTTAATGCTTCTTGAAGCAGTTCTAAAGACAGGAAACCGGATGAACGTTGGGACAAACCGAGGCGATGCACATGCGTTCAAGCTATTTGATGTCAAAAGCACTGATGGAAAACAAAGCTCTTGCATTTCGTTGTACAAGAGATTTTGAATGCAGATCTAGTTATGCAATTTCACAGGTCTTCTTATAGCAACACAACTGCATCCATTAACCTCGAAATTGAAAGTTGCATCCTGACTCTGTTGAACAATCCGGTCGACGTCTCAGTCGGGCTGAACAAAGAAAATTGTACGTGATGATGGTTTGAGAATATAAGATGTCCCTAAAGTACCATCAGCAAAGAAGACTCTTCGTGGTAGGATTATACAAAGATGCTCATAAGAGGAACATGATTCCAGTGTTACTGATGTAAAACATGTCCCCCATTAGGCTATTAGTGACTTATGCTAAACTATAGTTAGTTCTTTTCTAATGTAGTTATGACTGCAGCGTAAATTTTAAGTTATTTTTGTTTGTTTTTGAAACTCTTAAAATCATATCTAATCACCTCCTAAGAATTTGCTCAAATTCTAAGTCTTTATAAAATTCCCTTGAGTTTTGTATATATTGAAAATCTCTCAAATCATCAATTCAATAAGCCCCCCCGCCCCCCTAAAATTCTTGAATATTGGATTAATGGTTTTGTCTCAGTTAAATTTAAGACGCAATCGTGTATCTCTGTTTAATTTAAAAACAAAACAATGTGTTTGATAGCAGTGGCATGATGATGTAATTATTATGAAAAAGTCATGGCTAAGTACAATTCCTTTTAATAGTTTAAGATTATAACTTTGTTTTGGTCAAACTTATTGTTGGTTCATGATTTTGAGATTCTAGAAAGATTTTTTTCTCTATAAAGTGTTTAAAGTGTATATTTGACCTTTTCTTATTTTGGAAAGAGTATATATCATTTTTGGAAATACCACAATTGTCAAATGTATTAGAGGAAAATATACTTTATTTCAGTTTTATAATCCATCAGTGTGAGTCATAATAATGTGATGTTTTGATAATTACCTCATTTTATATAAGAAGTAAATTATAATTTATTTATAATTATTTTTTTTAAAAATAAAATATTTTAAAAGCATGCAAACATATTTAATTATTTATTATATCTAATCTAACATTCATAATATGTATTATTTTAAAAAATTCAAGTAAAATCTCATTTGTAATTGAATTTTAAAAAGTACAAAAAAATTAAAAAGAAGCGAGCAAAATTATCTAGCTATTTTAAATTTTGACTAAATTTAGTTATATATATTTTTTTCTTGTCCTCTGTGAAATTTGTAAACTTATCTAGTAATTATAAAATCTGATTGGCTAGCTAAATTCCATTAGAACTGTAATGTCAGCAATTGTCTGTAAAATGTGTTAACTTATCTAGTAATTTTAAAATCTGATTGGTTAGCTAAATTTCATTAGATTTGTAATTGCAGAAATTGTGTGGACTGGAAAGTGTTTACGATATTTCCTTATAAGGAGCCTTTGAATAAGAAAAACAAAACATAAAAGTTTGGATGTGTATTCAAAGTCTGTCTAAGCTTCAAAGAAAAATTGTCTTCTCCCGTCTCCAACTTTCCTCTCTTTTCTTGGTGATCATCAACTTTTCTCATTTTGTAAGTCTCCTGCAACTTCTTCCATCAACATCGCCTATTAATCTCTATGGTTTGCTTGTGTTCGAGGAATCCTTACACTGCTTCTCGTTGTTGTCTTTGTGATTGGATAAGTTCTTTTTGCAACCCTTAAACCACTTTCTCTAGTCTTTTGATTTTCTTAGGGTGTGTGTGTATAGTCAGATGACCTCGAATGAGGTGTAGGACTCAAGAAAAAGGAATGAAAGAATTGTTTTTATTTTCTGATCCCATGCATGGTCATTTCTCTCTCTATATCTTCTCGAGTGGTGTGATCCTTTGTGTTTTTGAAAATGAAATCATATGGGTGAGACATGCTTGGTGCAAAGTTATATGCTTTTGAAGCCTCTATGATTTCATGCAAACGAGAACTAGTGGTTGTTGTTTTTTTGTGCAGATGCTATATCTCATTGGCTTATTTTGTTTGGTGTGTATTTTTTTGTTAGGTGACTACAGCCCTTGAGATCTCATGAATCCAATGGGTATTGAGATTCAACGCCTAGCGCAAAACATTGAATCGATTCCCCGGGAGCATTTCTGTCCTGTTTGCCAACTTCTTATCAACCCTAATGAAGCTCTCCAGGCTATGTGCGGTCACTTGTACTGTAACGCATGTTTAACTTACGTCGCAAGGACCACTAGGGCGTGCCCTTATGATGGTTACTTGGTCACGGAAACAGATGCAAAGGTTTTTCTCTTCTTCAATATTTGTTTGCTTTATTTTTGTTCACCTGGCTATTTGCACGTTAATTAAGCCAGGTCAATTTCTTTTGCAGCCACTAGTGGAGTCTAATAAAATGTTGGCTGATACTATTGGAAAAACCCTGGTATTTTGCTCATACCAATACAGCGGATGCACGTGGGTGGGATCTCTAGCTGATAGCTTTATCCATTGCTTCGAATGTGCTTTTCGTAACTCACATGTTATGTGTTGCTGGTGCGGAACTCATATGGCACACCGTCAATGGCGGGAGCATGTTCAAGTTTGTCATGTGAGTTTATTACCTTTTTTCACACTGTAGATTTCCATTAAAACCAAACTAATAACATGACACAATTTTTTTCTTTCAAGTTTGTTACCTATATATATATATGTCAAATAATATATAAATGCTTGTTTATTATTCTTATCTGTATAATTTTTGTAATAAATGGCTTTCAGGGCGCTTATAATCAGGCAAGTGTTGCTATGGCCACCACTCAGGCTAGCATTGCTATGGCCACCACTCAGGCTAGCATTGCTATGGCCACTACTCAAGCCAGTGCTCAGGGTCATGGTGTATCTGCTGCAACGTTGACTCAAGAGCAATGGTATCAAGAACCATATCAGCAATATTACCAAAACTATATCGGAGACTACATGCAACAACACCCGATGCAACGTCAAAGTTTTGCTCCCCAAAACCAAGTAATTTATGTGCAGGCGCAACCTCAACCACAGGTCCAACCTCAGAGTTCAGCTATGCATCAGCCTCATGATGCATTTCCCTCACCTGAGGTCAACTCTGTTCAGGATAGTTTGGCACAAAGCACTATTGACCAGTGTCAGTCAAACCAGACACATGCATCTTGGACTGAACTGAATCCTCAACCTAACCAGACAGACCAAGAAGAAGCTCCTCCAAACAGTATGTTCATGTATCATCAAGATCATTTTCGTGAACAGGTAACACATGTTCGCCCACCTTAGTTTCTTCCTACTATTCAAAAACAGCAGCCTTTGTTACCAAGTCAACTAACAAGAGATTAATATATGATGCAACAGTTGCTTAAGTACGGAGAAGTATCAGTCCCTGAAAGCTCAGATATGCATTCATTACAGAAAATCCAGTCACAGTCTTCGTTGCCGCAACAACAAACAGCAGCATCAACTACTGGTGTAGTTCATAATCAGACGCATCAGGAAGGTTCTTCCTATAATCCACATATAGCTCCTCTGCAGTATCATTTACGCCCCATAGCGCTGGTACAAGGGTTACAGGAACATCCACAAACATTTCAGAAGCATCAGCCTATTCCTACAATTCTTGGGGTTCAACCAAACATGAACCATTTCTCTGCTACTGCACCGCAGGTGGGCTTAGTTCATGATGCACCGAACTCGCAAAGGATCCCAAAACAAGTACATTGGCCACCATTGGGCCAAGATAAAGTACTTCATATATATGGGAATAAAGACGATGAAGCAGTTATGGAGGGTTTAGCTTCTGATTTAGACAACGATGCATATAATGTGAATCGTACCTTGTTAGACCAAGAAGAACTTCCAGACTTGAGCAATATTGGGAAGGATTTCCTCATGCTTGCTGAAAAATCTAAAGCTCGTTCTGCAGAATCACTGGATAGAGGGTTTGACCAGAGATCATCGGTTGGGACTCAAGAAATGTATGAGCCAGGTTTCGACTTAAGACATGCTTTAAGATCCTCTCAGCCTTCCATGGACTTGGGTGAAGGACAGTTCAGACGTGGACCGAGAAGTCCTATAATAAGTGAACACCTTGGGATGTCTTCTCATGGATATGGGCCTTTAGAGGGTGGATCTGCTTTGCATAGGAGTGAGTTTAAAGGTATTGGTAATCTTCAAATGGGAGACAAGGTAGTAGCTGCTGATATGATTGGACCAGTGGATAGTAATGGTCTTAGGCTTGGAGATGTTGGATCTCAGAGTAGATATCCTGGTGATGATGTCTCGTTTCAAGTTAAGATTTTAGTATTTAAATTCATCTAGTTTTTATTGTCCCTAAGCATTTTCAAGATGTTTTAAACTTGCTTTTCACGTATCTAATTTGAATTTCTTTGATTTTTAGGGAGACTGGGCAACAGAAGCTGTTGAGAGTTTAGGTTCTCACTCCCAGACAAAGGAGCATGATGAAAAGAAACATAAAACGTAAGTCCTTTAAAGCTATTTTACATCAAGCTATATCATGAACTTATAAATGGTAAGTTTGACATGAATTATTTGTTTGTTTATTTGGTTTATCTGCTAGGGCTCCTTCGGGTTCTTCTCAATTTGGTAATCAAAACAAAAATGAAGAAGACAAATTCAAAGGACCAGGATAGAAAGAGGAAAATCGGTCCATTGTGCATCATCAGTATTAGTAATTTGGCTAAAAACTGCTGGTGAACATTCTCCAGCACCTCCTATCCTATCAGACTTTTTTTCTTAAGAACTATATCATATCAGACTTTTTTTTTATTAAGAACTATCATATCAGACTGCATCTTTTTACTAAGACTTTATGCAATTTGAGTTATAAGTTTATGTTTCCTTCTTGTATCTCCATACTATGTAGTTACAGCCTTTTGTTAAGGTTGTCACTGTCGAGAAAACATGGATTTTCCTTCATATTTTCAACTTGCATTGCATTATATTACTCGCATGACGTACTTGATACTTAATGCTTTTGGTATGCTATCTGGTCCTAAAAATATTACATGTCCATTCGAACTAGGGTGTCAAAATATCTGCGTACAGTAAGCGTTCATGTTGGTTTGTAGTGAGTGTGCAAATGCCAACTTATGAGAGAGACCTTGGTTTTGCCAGCTAGCCTAAGTAAGGAAACAGTATATGTGACCGAGCATATTTACACAATGAAACCAAAGAACTCCAGTCTATATAGTATATTACATGTTTTTTCTGGATAAAATAAATATATATCTAATACATTAAATCTTGATTTCGTTTTTATTTATTTTTGTTCAGTTCCCACGCAACGCTTGTCATATTGCTAACCATGGAATTTACAGGTCTCACAGATCATGTACCAGATAAAATTATACTTGTATTCCAAAAAAAAAAAATGTTCCACGTCTTTCCCATACAAATTCTACCAAATTTGAAGTTTGTGGCTGCTTTATTAAAAAACGCATTACTGAATTTTCTTGCATGTGCCATATAGGTCTCTAATGTTAAACAAAGATAAATGGTTTAAACAAAATGATGAAAATGTTTTAAACAAATATATTTAATGAAAGTTACATTAACTATTGTGTGATCATCACAGAATGTATGACATTTTATTTGGTTCTATAAACGAAAAATGATTTAAGAACATTTGTGAAATTTTAATAAAGATATTCATATATTTTGTCAACAAAGTCAATCATCATGCTTATCGTAATTTACTGTAGCCAGAACGAAAATTTATATGGTACATTTAAATTTATAACTAACTTACGAACATGCACCAACAGCGAAATTCAAACAGATGTACTGAAAATATAAAATTCGAAAGTTGATATTAAAAGTAAATAAAATAGGATAATTCTCAATTATGTACTTTCAAATAAATATATGTAACTCCAAATCCAAATAGTCTCAACATCTCCTTTTCTTGGTCGGAACACCAACCAAAAGTTACCATTTGTGAGAATGGAGATGAGAATAACTTCAAGAAATTACTTGAAGTAAGAAGTAAAAGTACTGTAGTTCAGACCTCCGACTAACTTGAAGTAATTTTACTTCTTACTTGAGGTAGTTTAAGGCAGAGAGACTTTCAAATTCAAACTTTTTTATAATTTCTTTATAAGTTTTAGATTACATGTTTTCATATTACATGATAGATTACGTTTTTTTTATCTGCATGTGACAAATCAAATTTCAAGATCTGAATTCAGTTTGCAATGGCGTCGTTCACGAATTCAGGAAACAAGTACAGAGTCTTAAGCCATCGTGTGATTTACTATTTCTCCACATTGTTTCTTTTTTAAAAAAATTAAGATTTTTAATCTCTTTTCTAATCAGCACTAAACACGTCGTTAGCCAATGATTAGAAGATATGGAAAGAGTCGACACAAAAAAAATATATGGAAAGTAGAAACCCTCCATCTCCTTTGGAAGGTCACTTGGTACGTGATGATGCAGTCAGTGCCTTTGTCAGTTTGTTGTCCCCCCGCTGATCGAGGATCTTGTGATGTCATAGCCTCCAAGACCGATTAGATAATCAAATCGGAGAATCTATTTGATCTTCAACAGAAATAGCAAAAGAAAATTGAAGTGCATAGACACACACACTGCATCGCATGAATCCTTGAGCAACAAAAAAAATACACACACTCAAATTTCATGAATCTCGATTATTAAGCCCACGTTCGCTTTTACATTTGATTTAATTTTTAGATGTAACATTTGAATATGATATCTTGATGTTATATCCGCTCGCTCTTATAATCTAAACTATTACAATTTTAAAGTACAAATAGAATTTAAACCCTAATTTTTTTCTCAATAATTATAATTTAATGCCACTAACATTAAACACAGTATCATCGACCATTAATTCGCTTAACATTCACTAGACAACAAAATTTACATGTTTGGTTTCGATAATATAATTTTGTTTTGGGCTAATTATATCTAAATGACCCAGATCATAAACAGTATTTATATTTATCGAATCCAAACTGAGGAAAGATTATTGTTTGTCGTAATGAAGGAGGAGACGCTTCATATTAGCTTTACACATGTGTTATAACTTACCTGATATTATTGTTTCTTTATGCTCTGAGACAATAATATTTATAAATCTGGCAAAATGAAAACACGGTAAACAATAGATATCAAATATTCTTTTATAGAACCAAAGTAAACAGTGGATAGCAAATATTATTTAATATTTATAAATCTAATAATATTTATAGATAATCTCTTTAAATGGATTGCACACTAGATATTATTTTATTTTTTTCATTTTAGATATCAAATATTCTTTATGTTTTACACTTTAATTTTTACTTGACCAAAGTAGAAGGAATAAAAACTCAACAAAATTAAACAAATTCTTATAGTTTATAAATGGACACTAAATACAACATACATCACACAACGTTGTGAAAATTTATGAATATATAACAAGAACATAAGAAAATAGTGTATGAAATTTTTAAGAGTTAAAAAACATGAACAAACACTCATACCAGTTTAAAAGCACAACAGAATAAAACAAATTCTTATAGTTTATAAATGGACACTAAATACAACATACATCACACAACGTTGTTAAAATTTATGAATATATAACAAGAGCATAAGAAAATAGTATATGGAATTTTTAAAAGTTAAAAAACGTGAACTAACACTCGTGCGGATGCACGTGTCAAAAGCTAGTTAATATTTATATCCAAATACAACATCAGTTTCCTTTTGTCGTCGTTCTAGGTTTATACAAACATATTAAAACATATAATTTTGTATATATTAAAAAAACACAATTACTTATACACATAATCATATTTCAACCAATAAAAATAAAATAGAGAATTTTATTAAATAAATTTTGCATTGAAACTTTAAAACGACATTTATTTTCAAACGAATTTTTCGCCTACAACAACTATAATCGAAACAGAGGGAATATTAGACTAAAAGGGACATGATTCAACTTATTAATAAACTAATTATAATATTAATATCAGTATATTAAAACTATAGTTGTAACAAAATGAAACATAATTTTACGTTTAACGGGACAATCCGAGTCTATTGTTTTAGTGAGAAAATCTAATTTCGTAGTCTTGACAAAAAAAATAATTTATCGTTTTCAACAGGAAAAAAAACAATTTTGCGGTTTTGAAAAAAACTTAAAGTTTATAGATATTTTGCCCATTTCTAGCAAGCCAAGTATGGCAAAATTAACACATCGTTTTCATACACATTTACGGAGTTCACTTTACTTCATTCATGACCTAAAAGAAACTTATTATCTGGAGTGAATGAATTTAACATCAGTCTTCCTTTCTCTACAAGGAAAAACATTTCAGCTTAACTTAATGGCAAAGATCAATCAAATGACATGTAGAACAAAGATTTTGTTCATGATGAGATTATGAGAAGACTCAAAAAAGACTCATGATAGCAAACTAGTTCTGTAAGAGAAAAGGACATTCATGAAGATTGTTATCCTTAGAGTGAGTTTGGAGAAACTCATTAGTGCATTCATTAAGCTAATCATTTGCTGCATTCACCCTAAATTTAACGTTTTTACCCTGTATTTACAACTAAAAAACCATTGTATAAGGGGGTATTAGTGGGATGTTAATTTGTAATGATTGTTAACTGATTTTAAAAATCAAGAGATTTGCTAAATTTATACAGAGTTACAATGAGTTTTTAGTATTTGAAAAGTCTACAAAACTTTTTAGTACAATAATTTTATGAATCTTGAGGATATATCTTTTTATTTATTAAAAAAATTATGTTAAGAATTCTGACCGCAATAACGTTAGATTTCAATAGAGTTATAGAATCATTAAAAAAATAATAAAAAAGGATTGTGTGTGTCATTAAAGAATCACCAACCCAATAAAATGTTACCATCCATTAACCAATAACTAGATTTTTAGTATCCTAACGATCATTATATATATAGCGCCCACTAACACTCCCTTTGGATCAGTTAAAAGTTAATTAGGAATATGAGTCCTTCTCAAATCGGTTTTCACTTCTTTCTCATTTGGTTTTCCAGTTTTAAAACTTTCTTTCTTTTTTTTTCTTCTCTCTAAAAACACACTAGCTTTTGATATGAGCATCCGCACATTATATATATATATATATATATTTTGCATTATTTTATGTTTTTGTTAGTTGTAAAAAACATTCATGTTAATGTTTCATAGGGTTATTTAGTTTTGATATAGGTGTATCTTGTTCATTTTGGTTAGCGTCTGTTTTTAAACTATGAGTTGTATTTTTTCTATTGTACTATTTATTTTATTTTACTAGTAAATTAAACAATTATGTATAAAATATTAGACTGTTTTTTTTAGATTATGTGTGTTTGGAAGTCTAAGGATCTTGGAGGTTTGGGATTTCGAGATATTGAAGATTTCAATCAAGCGTTGCAAGCTAAACAGGCATGGAAGCTGATCAATGAACCTAATAGTCTCCTGGCTAGGATTTATAAGGGACGGTATTACGCTAACAAGGACTTTCTAGCGTGTGGAAGCGGTTACAGACCCTCATACGCATGGCGGAGTATAGTATTTGGGCGTGAGCTTTTGCAAAAGGGACTAATAAAGTCCTTGTGTAATGGACAATCTACTTACGTCTGGGGCGAGAAATGGATCATGGATCAGGTACCTCGTCGTCCTGTTAATCGTCAACTTTTGAACGATGCCAACCTCAAGGTTTCTGCACTTATAGATAACACTGGAATTGGAACACTGAGATGTTATTATCGTTGTTTCCTCCTAATGAAGTAACTAGGATTTGAGCATTGATTCCAGGGGAAGTGAATGACTGTTTTGTTTGGGCATACTAATCACATGGACCTTACACCGTGAAAACGGGATATGAGTTCATCGAGACAGAAAAAGCTAGGGCAGAAGGTCAGATTTCACCCCAAGAACAAGTTCGTCGGGCCTTAAAGAGGAAGGTATGGAAAATTCCTACCCTGCCAAAGATCAGAATGTTTTTATGGAGGGCTCTTTCTGGAGCTTTAGCAGTGGCAGAAAGATTGAATACGAGAGGTTTGGGGGTGGAGAGCAATTGTCGAAATTGTAACGGTGGAGTAGAAAACATTAACCATGTCTTATTTACATGTTCGTCAGCCCTTGAGATATGGTCATCTGCGAACATCTCCCTACCTACCAATATGTTTCACCAATCATTAGAGGAAAATTTCTCCTCTGTTTTTTCATTGATGGAGGACAATAGAAACCCTCAAGATGTTTGTCGAGCTATTCCATGGGTGATGTGGTTGATTTGGAAGTATAGAAATTCTTTGCTCTATGCGGATACCCAGGAATCAATAGTGAATCTGCTCCGAGTTATGTTTGATGAGGTGAAACAATGGTTTACTCTGAACCTGACTCCGACTCAAGAGTCATTAACAAGGGCTGGTTTGGTTAATAAAGAGAGGTGGTGCCCACCAGATGCTGGAGTTGTCAAGTGCAACTTACACGCTAATTGGAGGAATGCTTTCTTACATAGTGGTGTGGCTTGGATCACAAGGAATCATCGTAGGGATGTGATGCATCATGCAAGGGATGCTTTGATCTATATGCCTAATCGTATGGTAGCGGAGCTGAAGTGTGTGATCTGGGCTCTGCAGAGTTTGAAAGATCTAAACTATTCCAAGGTGATCATGGCTTTTGATTTGTATGAAGCGATGGAGGCTATAAAGACGCCGAAGCAATGGTCTCGATACAGAGCTTTATTGGAACAAATAAACATGCTTAGGGAAGACTTTGAGTGCTTGGTTTTTTATGGCGAGAAGGTTTCATCTAATGGTATTGCCAGAGACATAGCCAAAAGCGTGTTGCGTGATGGAAGATTACAATCATATTTAGCTTTGGGTGGCCCCTCTTGGCTACACGATCGCATACTACGAGATTACATGGGAAGCGACTGTTGATTCTTATTTAGACTATTGCCGTTTGTCTTTTATCTTCTTTGCCTTGGCTTGTAAGGCATTGACCTCTCATGAGGTATCTTTGTAACATTGTTACTCTTCAATCCAGACGTTAAAAAAAAAGATTATGTGTGTTTTATTAAATTATACTATAAAATTTTTGTCTCAAATTATTATTTAAAATTATAGTTTATCTTTTTTTTAAACAATAAAAATTTAGACAGCAAAAGTTAAAACTAATGTAAAATTAAACCAAAAAAAATTGACAACAAAATGCTGATCTGTAGCAATTATATTTACAAAGGCCATTTCGATTTGTTTTTCATTTAAAATTAGTGGACCTTAAGAAATCAAATCGAAGCCCATTAAATGTAGGTAACCGAGGAACTAAAAGTCTTTAGTATTGGATTAAGGGTTTTGTCTCGGTTTAGATTAAGACGCCATCGTGTGTCTCTGTTTAATTTAAAAACAAAACAATGTGTTTGATACCAGTGGCATGATGATGTAAATATTATGGAAAATCATGGCTAAGTACAATTCCTTTTTATAGTTTAAGATTCTAACTTTGTTTTGGTCAAACTTGTTGTTGGTTCATGATTTGGAGATTCTAGAAAGATTTTTTTCTCTATAAAGTGTTTAAAGTGTATATTTGACCTTTTCTTATTTTGGAAAGAGTATATATCATTTTTGGAAATACCACAATTGTCAGATGTATTATAGGAAAACATACTTTATTTCAGTTTTATAATCCATCAGTGTGAGTCATAATAATGTGATGTTTTGATAATTACCTCATTTTATATAAGAAGTAAATTACAATTTATTCATATTTTTTTAAATAAAATATTTTAAAAGCATGCAAACATATTTAATTACTTATTATATATAATCAAACATTCATAAATATGTATTATTTTTTAAAAAAATCAAGATCTCATTCGTAACTGAATTTTAAAAACTACAAAGAAGAAATTAAAAAAAAAAAGCGAGCAAACTTATCTAGCTATTTTAAATTTTGACTAAATTTGATCATATATATATTTTCCTCTATGAAATTTGTAAACTTATCTAGTAATTATAAAATCTGATTGGCTAGCTAAATTCCATTAGAAGTGTAATGTCAGCAATTGTCTGTAAAATGTGTTAACTTATCTAGTAATTTTAAAATCTGATTGGTTAGCTAAATTTCATTAGATTTGTAATTGCAGAAATTGTGTGGACTGGAAAGTGTTTACGATATTTCCTTATAAGGAGCCTTTGAATAAGAAAAACAAAACATAAAAGTTTGGATGTGTATTCGAAGTCTGTCTAAGCTTCAAAGAAAAATTGTCTTCTCCCGTCTCCAACTTTCCTCTCTTTTCTTGGTGATCATCAACTTTTCTCATTTTGTAAGTCTCCTGCAACTTCTTCCATCAACATCGCCTATTAATCTCTATGGTTTGCTTGTGTTCGAGGAATCCTTACACTGCTTCTCGTTGTTGTCTTTGTGATTGGATAAGTTCTTTTTGCAACCCTTAAACCACTTTCTCTAGTCTTTTGATTTTCTTAGGGTGTGTGTGTATAGTCAGATGACCTCGAATGAGGTGTAGGACTCAAGAAAAAGGAATGAAAGAATTGTTTTTATTTTCTGATCCCATGCATGGTCATTTCTCTCTCTATATCTTCTCGAGTGGTGTGATCCTTTGTGTTTTTGAAAATGAAATCATATGGGTGAGACATGCTTGGTGCAAAGTTATATGCTTTTGAAGCCTCTATGATTTCATGCAAACGAGAACTAGTGGTTGTTGTTTTTTTGTGCAGATGCTATATCTCATTGGCTTATTTTGTTTGGTGTGTATTTTTTTGTTAGGTGACTACAGCCCTTGAGATCTCATGAATCCAATGGGTATTGAGATTCAACGCCTAGCGCAAAACATTGAATCGATTCCCCGGGAGCATTTCTGTCCTGTTTGCCAACTTCTTATCAACCCTAATGAAGCTCTCCAGGCTATGTGCGGTCACTTGTACTGTAACGCATGTTTAACTTACGTCGCAAGGACCACTAGGGCGTGCCCTTATGATGGTTACTTGGTCACGGAAACAGATGCAAAGGTTTTTCTCTTCTTCAATATTTGTTTGCTTTATTTTTGGTCACCTGGCTATTTGCACGTTAATTAAGCCAGGTCAATTTCTTTTGCAGCCACTAGTGGAGTCTAATAAAATGTTGGCTGATACTATTGGAAAAACCCTGGTATTTTGCTCATACCAATACAGCGGATGCACGTGGGTGGGATCTCTAGCTGATAGCTTTATCCATTGCTTCGAATGTGCTTTTCGTAACTCACATGTTATGTGTTGCTGGTGCGGAACTCATATGGCACACCGTCAATGGCGGGAGCATGTTCAAGTTTGTCATGTGAGTTTATTACCTTTTTTCACACTGTAGATTTCCATTAAAACCAAACTAATAACATGACACAATTTTTTTCTTTCAAGTTTGTTACCTATATATATATATATGTCAAATAATATATAAATGCTTGTTTATTATTCTTATCTGTATAATTTTTGTAATAAATGGCTTTCAGGGTGCTTATAATCAGGCAAGTGTTGCTATGGCCACCACTCAGGCTAGCATTGCTATGGCCACCACTCAGGCTAGCATTGCTATGGCCACTACTCAAGCCAGTGCTCAGGGTCATGGTGTATCTGCTGCAACGTTGACTCAAGAGCAATGGTATCAAGAACCATATCAGCAATATTACCAAAACTATATCGGAGACTACATGCAACAACACCCGATGCAACGTCAAAGTTTTGCTCCCCAAAACCAAGTAATTTATGTGCAGGCGCAACCTCAACCACAGGTCCAACCTCATAGTTCAGCTATGCATCAGCCTCATGATGCATTTCCCTCACCTGAGGTCAACACTGTTCAGGATAGTTTGGCACAAAGCACTATTGACCAGTGTCAGTCAAACCAGACACATGCATCTTGGACTGAACTGAATCCTCAACCTAACCAGACAGACCAAGAAGAAGCTCCTCCAAACAGTATGTTCATGTATCATCAAGATCATTTTCGTGAACAGGTAACACATGTTCGCCCACCTCAGTTTCTTCCTACTATTCAAAAACAGCAGCCTTTGTTACCAAGTCAACTAACAAGAGATTAATATATGATGCAACAGTTGCTTAAGTACGGAGAAGTATCAGTCCCTGAAAGCTCAGATATTCATTCATTACAGCAAATCCAGTCACAGTCTTCGTTGCCGCAACAACAAACAGCAGCATCAACTACTGGTGTAGTTCATAATCAGACGCATCAGGAAGGCTCTTCCTATAATCCACATATAGCTCCTCTGCAGTATCATTTACGCCCCATAGCGCTGGTACAAGGGTTACAGGAACATCCACAAACATTTCAGAAGCATCAGCCTATTCCTACAATTCTTGGGGTTCAACCAAACATGAACCATTTCTCTGCTATTGCACCGCAGGTGGACTTAGTTCATGATGCACCGAACTCGCAAAGGATCCCAAAACAGGTACATAGGCCACCATTGGGCCAAGATAAAGTACTTCATATATATGGGAATAAAGACGATGAAGCAGTTATGGAGGGTTTAGCTTCTGATTTAGACAACGATGCATATAATGTGAATCGTACCTTGTTAGACCAAGAAGAACTTCCAGACTTGAGCAATATTGGGAAGGATTTCCTCATGCTTGCTGAAAAATCTAAAGCTCGTTCTGCAGAATCACTGGATAGAGGGTTTGACCAGAGATCATCGGTTGGGACTCAAGAAATGTTTGAGCCAGGTTTCGACTTAAGACATGCTTTAAGATCCTCTCAGCCTTCCATGGACTTGGGTGAAGGACAGTTCAGACGTGGACCGAGAAGTCCTATAATAAGTGAACACCTTGGGATGTCTTCTCATGGATATGTGCCTTCAGAGGGTGGATCTGCTTTGCATAGGAGTGAGTTTAAAGGTATTGGTAATCTTCAAATGGGAGACAAGGTAGTAGCTGCTGATATGATTGGACCAGTGGATAGTAATGGTCTTAGGCTTGGAGATGTTGGATCTCAGAGTAGATATCCTGGTGATGATGTCTCGTTTCAAGTTAAGATTTTAGTATTTAAATTCAACTAGTTTTTATTGTCCCTAAGCATTTTCAAGATGTTTTAAACTTGCTTTTCACGTATCTAATTTGAATTTCTTTGATTTTTAGGGAGACTGGGCAACAGAAGCTGTTGAGAGTTTAGGTTCTCACTCCCAGACAAAGGAGCATGATGAAAAGAAACATAAAACGTAAGTCCTTTAAAGCTATTTTACATCAAGCTATATCATGAACTTATAAATGGTAAGTTTGACATGAATTATTTGTTTGTTTATTTGGTTTATCTGCTAGGGCTCCTTCGGGTTCTTCTCAATTTGGTAATCAAAACAAAAATGAAGAAGACAAATTCAAAGGACCAGGATAGAAAGAGGAAAATCGGTTCATTGTGCATCATCAGTATTAGTAATTTGGCTAAAAACTGCTGGTGAACATTCTCCAGCACCTCCTATCCTATCAGACTTTTTTTATTAAGAACTATATCATATCAGACTTTTTTTTATAAAGAACTATCGCATATCAGACTGCATCTTTTTACTAAGACTTTATGCAATTTGAGTTATAAGTTTCTGTTTCCTTCTTGTATCTCCATACTATGTAGTTACAGCCTTTTGCTAAGGTTGTCACTGTCGAGAAAACATGGATTTTCCTTCATATTTTCAACTTTTTTTTGATAAGTATGTGAATTTTCATTAACATGGTAATGACACAATGTGATACAATCAGTTTGAAGGAATCAGAACTTAATGCATCTAAATCTGCTTAACAAAGCAATCTAGTCTAAGAGAACCCCAAAAAAAGTTAAAAAAGATCCTCTCAAACACAAAAGGTTTATTAAGTCCCACATCGATTAATATGAGTGAATGGGAGTAATATATAAGTGTGTGGCAATCCACCACTCATAGGCTAGCTTTTGGGTGTGAGTTAGGCCAATCACTAATATGGTATCAGAGCTAGGTTTCAATTAATCGATTGTGGCCCACCCGTGGATGTCCAGTCCCACAAACTTCACGCTACAGATGTCCAATCCTGAGCGTGAGGGGGGTGTATTAAGTCCCACATCGATTAATATGAGTGAATGGGAGTAATATATAAGTGTGTGGCAATCCTCCACTCATAGGCTAGCTTTTGGGTGTGAGTTAGGCCCATCACTAATAAGGTTTAATCTGAATCCAAAGGATATGATTAAAGCTTGGCTAAAACTAGGATTTCAACAACAGCAAGTTAAGTTTCAGTAGGCCAAAGCGTAGCCTTGATGCCGGAACCTGCACCAAGCGCAAAGACCATTAGAGATCACAGCCGGAGAACGATCCGAGGCACCGCAGACCGTCCCAAAGGCGACTCCCAAAGGGGAACAGGCGAAGCAGGGTTGGCAACTCCCTGGTCCGGCCATCACTCCCGATGAAGACCACTCCAGACGCTGAACACTCCAGAACACAAACCTTCGGTTCCTGTGAATCCAAACTCAACGAAAAGAAACCAACATTTAAGCGCAGGTGAAAGTACAAGTTGCTGGAAGCAGAGGCTTATCGGCTCAGCTCCGGTCCCACCACGCGAGCAAAACACACAAGTAACGGCTTCAGAGCATCAAGAGAGGCAGGTTACTAGGGTAGCTTCCTTCCGAAACTTTGAATACAAAAGGAGCAAGAGCTCCCATCAACAGGCAGAGGAGGTGAGAGAGATCCGTAATTCGGTGCGACGGCGAAGAGCAACGGCACGAGACCCTGTACCATCACGAACCTCCGAACAGACTAACCACACAAATCTGCCATGCTAGCTGTAAGAAACCAGACATAAAAGAAGTCCCCAGCGATTTCCTCACCATCACCTTTTCAACTTGGACCCGAAGATCTAGAGGGGGAAGTTCTTGTTTGAGCAACCGGGAGAGGAGACAGGGGGGAACAGAGGAGGCAAGAACTTTCCAGAGAAGTAGTGGCAGCGACGCACATCGACTCCGGCGAAACCTCCGGGATGGTCTGACCCAGATCTACCTTCAGTCAAACCCTAGATCTACACTCAACACGGCGCAACCTGTGCGGAACTCCAACCAACCACGACATCGCCATCACTCCAGGGAAGCTGAATACACATCCAGACTTCGGTTTCCTTCGCCGGATCCGGCCGCAATACGGTGGAAGGCCAGAGATAATGAAGCAAGGAGGAGGTGGAGAGGCTAGAGCTCGACAGGGGAGGAGGATTGGACAAATGAGGGGCTGGGGGTGGCGACCGACGGATAGAGACCCTCCGTCGGCCACCGGTTGCGAGTAAAAGTTGGAGACGACGAGTAAGAGGGTTTGGTGGGAAGAGAGATTCGAGAGAGATCATATTTTCAACTTGCATTGCATTATATTACTCGCATGACGTACTTGATACTTAATGCTTTTGGCATGCTATCTGGTCGTAAATTGAAACCTTTTCGCTCTCTAAAAGTAAATTGAAACCTTTTTGGTGAAACTTATGTTGGTTCATTATTTTTTTCTAAAAAAAAGTCGTTGGTTTAGGCATTTAGCGCCTTTGTTTCAGATCTATCAGTTCACTCTTAAAGTGAGTTTACATAAACTACTTGATACGTATTGAAAGTGTTGGTTCACAAAAGTTCAGTCAAAAAAAAAACTTATGTTGGTTCATGATTCGGAGATTCAAGAAAGTCTTTTTCCTAGAAAAAGTTTAAAGTGAACATTTGAACTTTTCTTGTTGTTGGGAAGAGTATATATCATTTTTGGAAAATATTACAACTGTCAAATGTATTAGAGGAAAATGCATATGAATCCAAAAGCAAATCTTCTGCAATAAGATAACCATAGTGTGAGTCATAGTAATGTGATGTTTTGATAATTCCTTGACGTTCCATCAAAATTACTAGGGTTGTTAACAAAATCTTACAAAAATTTGGAAATTTTAAATAGGATTCTAGATTATCTACTTTTTAAATACTTCGTTTTTTAAAAAAAAAAACGATAAAGTATCATTTATTAATAATTGAATTTACAAAATTTTAATATATTTTAAAATATTTTATAAGAATTTATATATTTTATAAAGTGTGCAAACATATTTAAATACTTATTTTATAATCTCACATTCATAAATGATTATGTCAAACATTTCAAGTAAAATATTATTCGTAGTTAATATTTAAAAAGTAGAAAGAAGATATTACAAAATGTGCAAATTTATCTAAGATATTTTGTCACTAAATTTAGTTATATATGTGTTTTGTCATCTGTGAAAATTTTAAACTTATATAGTAATTATAAAATCTTTTAGGCTAGCTAAATTTCATTAGATTTGTAATTGCAGCAATTGTGTTTTTTTTTTGTTATCTATGAAAATTGTAAACTTATCTAGTAATTTTAAAATTTGATTAGCTTGCTAAATTCCATTACACTACTTCCCGTTGTTGTCTTTGTGATTGGATTCAAGTTCTTTTTTACAACCCTTAATCCATTTCTCTATGTCTTTTGATTGAGTAGGATGTGTGTGTATATATATTCAGATGATCTTGAATTATGACGTGTTGAAGTTGTAATGAAAATAATTGTTTTTATTTATCCGATCCCATGCATGGTCATCTCTCTCTATATATCTTCTGGTGTGGTGTGATCCTTTGTGTGTTTTGCGGTTAATCTCTTTTGTTAATGGAATCATATATGTGTGAGACCAATTTGGTGCAAGTTTATATGATTTTTGAAGTCTATGATTTCATGCAAACGAGAGCTATCTGTTGTGTTTTGTTGATGTTATCTCATAGGATTTTAATTCTTATTAGGTTACTACAGCCCTTGAGACATCTGAATCCAGTAAAAGAGAATGGGTATTGACATTCAACGCATAGAGGAAATTGAATCGCTTCCCCGGGAGCATTTCTGTCCTGTTTGCCAACTTCTCATCAATCTTAATGAAGCTCTACAATCTATCTGCTGTCACTTGTACTGTAAGCTATGTTTAACTTACGTTGCAAGTACCACTAGGATGTGCCAATAGTATCAGCCAACATTTTATTAGACTCCTCGAGTGGCCATAGCAACACTTTCCTGATTATGTCACGGAAATATATGCAAAGGTTTTGTCTTCTTCTTTCAAAAGTTGTTTGCCTTTTCTGTTCACCTGGCTATTTGCACGTTAAATCTGTGACATATTTTTCTTTTGCAGCCACTCGAGGAGTCTAATAAAATGTTGGCTGATACTATTGGCAAAACCTTGGTATATTGCTCGTACCAATAAAGCGGATGCACGTGGGTGGGATCTCTAGCTGATAGCTTGTTCCATTGCTCCGAATGTTCTTTTGGTAACTCACATGTTATGTGTTGCTGGTGCGGAATTCATATTGCACACCGTCAATGGCAGGAGCATGTTCAAGTTTGTCAAGTGAATTTTGTTACCTATATTTATGTCAACAATATTTAAATGATTGTTTTATTAATTATTCTAATCTATATAACTTTTGTAATAAATGGCTTTCAGGGAGTGTATAATCAGGAAAGTGTTGCTATGGCCACCACTCAGGCTAGCATTGCTATGGCCACCACTCAGGCTAGCATTGCTATGGCTACTACTCAAGCCAGTTCTCAGGGTCATGGTGTATCTGCTGCAACGTTGACTCAAGAGCAATGGTATCAACAACAATATCAGCAGTATTACCGAAACTATATGGGAGACTACATGCAACAACAGCCGATGCAACTTCAAATTTTTGCTCCCCAAAACCAAGTAATTTATGTGCAGGCGCAACCTCAACCACAGGTCCAATCTCAGAGTTCAACTATGCATCAACCTCATGATGCATTTCCATCACCTCAGGTCAATACTGTGCAGTATAGTCTGGCACAAAACACTATTGATCAGCATCAGTCAAACCAGCCACATGCATCTTGGACTGTACAAAATATTCAAGTTAACCAGACAACCCAAGTAGGAGCTTTCCCAAACAATATGATCGTGCATGATCAAGATCATTTTCCTAAACATGTATCACAGCCTTCGTTACCAAGTCAATTAAAAAGAGATCAGTATACAAGGGAAATGGTAGTTAAGTACGGAGGAGCCCTAGCCCCTGAAAGCTCAGACTTGCATTCACCACAGCAACACTTTTCAAACTTTGCATTGTCACAACAACATAGAGAAGCAGCATCAACAACTGATGCAGTTCATAATCAGATGAATCATGAAGGTCCTTCCTATCATCCACATATAGCTCTGCATGAGAATCAGCTTATGAGTCCAATTCTTGGGTTGCAACCAAACATGAACCATTTTCTTGCTACTGCGCCGAAGGTGAGCTTGCCAGCTTTGAAAGAGGATCACATGCAAGGTATCCGAAAGCAGGTACATTGGGTAACATGTGGCTAAGATAAAATACTTCATATATATGGGAGTAAAGATGATGAAGCATTATGGAGGCCACTGATTCAACCAACAGTGTATATGGTGTAAATCGTGCTGCTGAAGTAACTACAATTAAGTTTGACCATAAGCTTAAAGGCAAGCTTACTAATGGTTCCGCTGAATCTGTCCATAGATCCAGAATTGTTGTGGATGGCAGTGAAATAAAAAGTGGGCTTCTAGGCAATCAAGTGGTGGAAGAAGATGTTGGAAATGGTTGGGTAGACCTAGGGAAGAGTCATTTAGTAGAGAAAAAAAGCATTGACGGTGATCCTTCTCTGGATGGTACTCCACTAATGAACCCTACCTTGTTTGATCAAGATGGACTTCCACTGTTGAGCAATCTTCAACAGCATTACCTCATGGTTGCTGAAAAATATGGAGCTTGTTCTGCAGGATCATTGGATAGAAGAATATTTGACCAGAGATCATCGATTAGGACTCAAGAAAAGAATGAGCCAGGTTTTGATTTAAGACCTTCTTTAAGATCCTCTCAGCAGCCTTCCATGGACTTGGGAGAAGAACAGTTCAGACGTGGACCGAGAAGTCCTATAAGTGAACACCGTGGGGTGGCTTCTCATGGATATGGGCCATCAGGGGGTAGATCTGATTTGCATAGAAGTGAGTTTAAAGGTATTGGTAATCTTCAAATGGGAGAGAAGGTAATAGCTGTTGATATGATTGGACCAGTGGATAGTAATGGTCTTAGTCTTGAAGATGTTGGATCTCAGAGTAGATATACCTTGCAAGGATATCCCGGTGATGGTGGCTCGTTTCCAGTTAAGATTTTAGTATTTAAATTTGCCTCTTCTGTTCTTCATCTATTTTTCTTTACTGTCTCTCAGCAATTTAAAGATATTTTTAACTTGTTTTTCACGTATCTAATTTGTATTCTTTGCTTTTTAGGAAGACTGGGAGACAAAACCTGTTGAAAGTTTAGATTTTCACTCTCAGACGAAGGAGCATCAACAGAATTCTATGGATATGGTCTCCATGATAAAGCATAATGAAAAGAAACGTAAACTGTAAGTCTTCTAATTCTACATCAGGCTATCATGAACTTAACTATGACATGCATTTTTGTTTGGTTTATCTGATAGGGCTCCTTCGGGTTCTTCTCAATTTGGTAATCAAAACAAAAATGAAGAAAGCAGATTCAAATGTTCAGGATAGAAAGAAGAAAATCGGTCCATTGTTCATCATCAGTATAATAATTTGCATAAAAACTGCTGATGAACATCCTCCAGCACCTCCTATCATATCATATCAGACTTTTTTTTTTATTGAGAACAATCATTTCAGACTTTATGCATTTTTTTTCTTTACTAAGACTGCAATTTGAGTTATAAGTTTATGTTTCCTTCTTGTATCTCCATCCTATGTAGTTACAGCCTTTTGTTAAGGTTGTCACTATCAAGAGAACATGGATTTTCCTTCATATTTTCAATGCGTTGCATTATATTACTAGCATGACATACTTAATATAATCCTTTTGGTATGCTATCTGGTCGTAAGAAAATTACATGTCCATGCGAACTAGGGTGTCAAAATATCTGGATACAGTAATGACTAATGAGAGACCTTGATTTTGACAGTTGGTAAAGAAACAGAATATGTGATCAAGCACATTTACACAATGAATATGTATTACATGGTTTTCTTTCCTGGGGCAAGTGGAAAGGTAAAGATACATCTAATATAAGAAATCTTTATTTTTATTTGTTCAGTCTCCACGCAACCCTTGTCATTTTGCTATGGAATTTACAGGTTTCACAGATCATGTACCAGATCATTTCACTACAAGAAAACACGGGGATACTGACGGACGAATTCGTCAGAATGTTGTCGGAATACACATATTTTGACGAATTTCTGACGAAACAGGCCGTCGGTATGATTTCGTCAGAAAAAAAAAAATCGTCGGAATTTCGTCAGAATTTCCGACGACATTCTGACAAATACAGAAAAACCACATTCTGACGAACTTCCGACGAAAATCCGACAACCATTTCTGAGAACATAGTTCATCGGAAACACTAAATTCTGACGGACGCTTAGTCGTCAGTATATTCCGACGAACCAGGATCGTCAGTACATTCCAACGACTTTAGTTCGTAAAAATATAGCGACGAACTATGGTTCGTCAGAATAGTGCATTTTCCAAATATATTAAAAATTTTCATTTTTATTTTTTTAATATTAAATATTAATAAATAAATAAAATCCAAACTTTTGAAACTAATAATATTATAGAATTTAAGAATTCATACAAACTGAAATAGAAAAAAGAAACATTCAGAAAATTTTAAAATTCAGATAAAAACTAAGGACCGAAAGTAAACAAACGATTTAACTTCTCCATTATCTCGGTGTTGGTCTTCCTTGAATCCGCTAACTTAGCAAGAATTGTGGCATTTTGCTCCTCCAATGCCACAATCCATCCATCTCTGATGTGTAACTGCTCCAGAATCATGAAATTGGCATATGGAACTTGCGAAGAAGAAGTCCGTATACGAAGAAGCACGACGGGCCAACCCAACTAAATAGCCTCCTTTATTTTTAGCGCATACAAAAATATTTAAAGTTATTAAACACAATTATGACATAAATATATTAACTTAAATATTACCTTTTCGACCAGCTCGTTTATTTGCAGTCGGGAATACCTCGGCCGCCACGGGGTGCGAAACGACGGGCTTCAGAACGGCGTGCATCCTCAGATGTAAAAAAATAAAATTTTAATACATCAGAAACTTTTTCAAAAATATTATATTCAAAATGTTTTCTTTTATATATTTAAATCTAAAAATTATTTATATATATATATATATATATATATATGTATACAAAAATTATAATTGTTTGAAAAACTATAAATATTGAAAAGGTTGTTAAATATATTAAAAATGATATATATATATATATATATATATATATATATATATATGTATAAAAAATTATAAAATATGTTAAAAAATATTTATAAATATAGAACAGGTTGTTATATATATATATATATAAGTTTCTATCTATAAAAAATATAAAAAACAATTTCTACATAAAAATATTTACAAAATGTTTATAAATATATAAAATGGTTTTTAAATATATATAAAAAAAAATTAAAAACGTTTTATTATATATAATATATTACTGGAAACCCCAAAAACATTTTTACAAATCAAAAAACGTTTTAAAAATACACAAATACACAATATAATATCAAAAAATTAAAAAAAAAACAATCCAAACAACAATAGATCCTAAACTATCCATTCAATCCTAAAATTTTCAATCAAACAACCTCAAATCCTAAGATCTAACTTCCTAAACCCTAAAAAATTGAATTATACAAAGGTTTATAGAATCTTACATGATTTGTGGTGTGGGGGAAGAGATCTGAGGCTGGGAAGAGGACTCGCCAGAGATGGGAGCTCGGATATGGCCGGAGTCCCCATTAAAGAGAGAGAAACCAGAAAAAATTTAGAGAGAGAGGCGGAAATGACGAAGAAGGAAGAAGAAGTGCTTTTATCTTTAATAACACCGACGGACCCGTGTCCGTCGGAATTCCGTCGAAAATATTAAATACATACCAAATGGCGGTTCGCGAAAATTTTCAAGCGATTTATTTTTCCCGGGTATTTTGATATTCCGACGGATTTCCGACGGAATTATTAAAGTCGTCAAAATTCCGTCAGAATAAGAGTCCGTCGGAAATTCGTCAGAATTTTCTGACGGATTACTGACAAATTATTCCTACGGAATTCCGACGACTTAGTGTTTAGGGGTTCAACACAAGTTTCTAGATGTAAAATCCAAATCTTTGATAATATATATAGTATTTGAAAAAGATTTCACTATAAAAATGTTTTCATAACACGATTTTACACAAAAATATTTTTTTAGTATAAGATTAGATGAATATGATTGTATAAGTATATGAGTGTTAAGATGAGATATTATGAAAACAATAATATACATAGATAAATATTTTAATAAGTTGTTAAATTTGAACTTTTGCGATCTAATACTATACTAAACACATAATATGTGTTATTTTCATAGTTTCGGTTTCCAAATTTATATATTTTTGATATGAAATTTTGTAAAAACTACATTTCGTCAGAAATCCGTCAGAAATTAGTGATGACATGACGAACTTGCGGAGTTCGTCAGAATGTCATCACTATTTTCTGACGGATTTCTGACGAAATGTAGTTTCATTCAATGTGGACAGGTTCCTCGGAAATCCGTCGGAAAATTGTGATGACTTTCTGACGAACTTCGCAAGTTTGTCAGAATGTCATCACTATTTTCCGACGGATTTCCGAGGAATCTGTCTACACTGAATGAAACCACATTTCGTCGCTAGTTCGTCGGTATATTCTGACGACCAACAACGAAAATATATTTTATCAAAAAGTCGTCTAAAGTTCGTCGGAATATTCCGACGAACCTTGTTTTGTCAGAAAGTCGTCGAAATATTCCGACGAAATTCCGACGACTTTGTATTTTTTTGTTTTCGTCGGTATGTCGTCGAAAAAGCGTCAATAACTTCCGACGAAATTGACGTCCGTCAGAACGTCCGTCGGAATTTAGCGTGTTTTCTTGTAGTGATATTGGCCACACCACAAGGTTGAATTCATTTCATATTAGTTTCTGGAAGCTTTTGAATGTCTGCATTCCAATATAGCGTTTACTTAAAACGAAACATTAATGTACTGATAGAAGAACGAGAGTATTACACTACCTTGGTTTTTAGTTAAAAGCCGTTTGTTTTTTAGCTATCAGAACTATTTTGGTAGCAAGAAGTAATGGGAAAAGTGTCCCATAGTGCAAATCACTCTTTTATTAAATTAATAATGTATCTGTTAAGATAAAATATGATGTTAGAACACTGAATCGTTTTTGGCTTAGCATAGAAACAAACATTGCTCCCTAGTACAGGATGAGATCACTTAAGAGAGCTACCCTAACTAGCTCCGTTTTAAAGTCCCAAGACACCTTTCAAAGGCTTTACGTCCTCGACATGGTCTACAAAGGTGTAAACTCTGAGTTTACGTAACCCTCCAATTCCATGGATATCAACTATTCTGCTAGTTCCCGTCTCGAGACTGTAGTAGAAAACATAGAAAGGGATGTACGAAGTAGCCTTCACCAGCACAACTTCATTTGAACGAGTCACTCCAGCACAGTAAACATACCCCCAAATCTGAGGCAGTTTGTAAAAATGCCTGGACCATTGCTTTTTCTCTAGGTCATCGAGAACCCACATCTCAAAGCTTGAGTTTTCTCCACAAACCCTAACTGAAGCCAGTTTACCATTGTAGTTTATCAAAGTTGCATCAGGATGCACTGGCCCAGTGAAAGGTTTCATGACTTTAATAAAGCTGTACTTCTCAGACCTAATATCAAAGGACATTATCGTAAGATGATGACCAAAGGAAGAAGACCCGTGGAGATCAGCTTTGTAATACAAAACACCATTGATGCAAACAGACTTAGAACGAGGAAAATGAGGCACACCACATTCAATCATTCTCCATGAGAGTTCCCCTTTTTCTAACGTCAGAATTTGGTGCTCATGAGAGATGGCGTCATCTCTGCCACGTGCCCATGTGACTGACAATAACTTCAACTGCTTATCAAGTGGATCATACCCAAAAAAGTATCTCATATCATACCCCTCCCTTGTATTCCTTCTCGGTAAAGTGAAGGACTGTCCGGTGCTAGGGTTACATATCACCCACGCCATTTTATTTTTACCTCTAACGCAGACCAAACCACCGATAGCCATAGGAATATCCATATCATGATCACGTATAAGGGGGAAACTCATATGATAGTTAACTACTGCATGGAAGGATGTGTTGTTACCTTCTTGATTTTGAGGCTGGTGAGGTAAGGAAAAGAAGAGTATCTGGTCGTCTTTTTCCCAGGCAAACAAGAGATGAGGACGAGTAGATGATCTTGTCAAGTAGGGATCCGTGAAATCTTGACGTACGAGTACGGAAGCCCAGAGTTTCGACAGGCATCGACATCTGGCTATACAATCAGCAGGCGATCTCAAGAGTATCTCGAAGATGAGATCGTCTGGGATCGTCAATGAGTTTTTGCTAGCATCTAACCGTTCAACGACAGCTTGGCGATCCTCCGACACCTTTTGCCGCCGTTTTCTCATGGTGTACATGTTAGGATTTAAACCTCTCTGCCTGGTGCTTAATCTTTACAATGAAATCAAAATATCAGATCCCAGTGATTAAGAAAAAAAACCCCACACACTCTTATTTTCTCGGATATGTCTACCCCGAACACCAACATCTTATTTATATATAACCCGATCACCGACCTCAATCTTCCTATTTCCAATTGTCTTAAACTTTTTCTTTTATTTTTCTTTTCGACGGACGTTAAAGTGAAAAAGGAATACTCACGTTTTAAAAAAAAAGTATAAATAAATCTACCTATCCCTTCTATATTATTTGCGAAGTGATTTCGCCACATGTCTTCTTCAAAATCAGTTTCACAAAATAAATGATGACATGGCACATAAAAAATATGACATGGCACAATTCATATTAATTTATGGTAATTGTGACTATGATCTTGCCATGTCAAACTTATTAATTTACATATTTAATTTGGAATACAAATAGAAATATAAAATTTAAGTAAATTTACATATTTATATATATATACGATTCACATCTTCATATAATTGACTACACGTTTTAAAGTTGATTAAGGTTTACAAAGGTCATTGCAATGTTGATTATATCTAAAACAAACAATTCTTTCGTTCTTGTGAACGACATTGATGTCGCTGATGAAAAACAAAAAGATCAAAGTTAAGGTTTTGGTGTTCTGAAAGACTACAAAAATTCCTCAAAATATTATATTTATTAATAAAATATTAATAAATTTAAAATTGAAATAGTTAGTTCAAATAAAAGAATAATACTACAAAAATACTTTTTATTTTTGCAAACCGTTGAAGATAAAATTTTAAAAATAATAATATTCAAATATTAATTAAAATTTTAAAATTAAAAAATAATATTTAAAACTAAGCTTTGGTACGGAACCGTCTCAAGCTGGTGGTAGTTATTCAACTGCGTTGTTGCAAGGTTAACATATAGGGGATATATATATATATATAAATTGAAATAGTTAGTTCAAATAAAAGAATAATACTACAAAAATACTTTTTATTTTTGCAAACCGTTGAAGATAAAATTTTAAAAATAATAATATTCAAATATAAATTAAAATTTTAAAATTAAAAAATAATATTTAAAACTAAGCTTTGGTACGGAACCGTCTCAAGCTGGTGGTAGTTATTCAACTGTGTTGTTGCAAGGTTAACATACATATATATATATATATATACTATTCACATCTTCATATAATTGACTACATGTTTTAAAGTTGATTAAGGTTTACAAAGGTCATTGCAATGTCGATTATATCTAAAACAAACAATTTTTTCGTTCTTGTGAAAGACATTGATATCGCTGATGAAAAACAAAAAAAAAATCAAAGTTAAGGTTTTGGTGCTCTGGAAGACTATAAGAATTCTTCAAAATATTATATTTATTAATAAAATATTAATAAATTTAAAATTGAAATAGTTAGTTCAAATAAAAGAATAATACTACAAAAATACTTTTTACTTTTATAAACCGTTGAAGATAAAATTTTAAAAATAATAATATTCAAATATAAATTAAAATTTTAAAATGAAAAAGTAATATTTACAACTATTTTGTTATTCATACCTTATTCTTTAATTAGTAGCTTGTGCATGTTCGACGTCCTTCCCATACAAATTCCACCAAATTTAGAGTTTGTGGTGTGCGTATTTTGTGGCTGCTTTATAAGTAACACATTACTTAATTTTTTGTAATGTATATGCCATAACAAGCCTTTCCTTTTTTTTGGTTATGGTCCTTATGGATAAGAACAATATATCTATATCCATAAACTTTGAAATGATAACTTTTATGAAAAACTAAGAAATGAAATAAAATTTATTTTAAATAACTTAAATCCACCAATTCTTAACTATTATGTACTTATTAATTATATTTTTCGTTATTTTGTTATTACACAATATTATCAATTATTCATAGGCAAAAATTGTCAAATACATAAGTATAGGGGTCAGATTATAATTTATGTAATAATAACGGTTCAGTCTGTGAATAAACCAAAATCTCGTGGCTCTTTCCTTCTCCTAAACCCCCTCAGTCGCCGATCAGTGACGACGGAACAAAAGAGAGAGACAATGGCGGCGACCCTTATGAACAGAGCAATCTCCAGAACCGAAACCGTCGGTGCTTTCAGACTGTCGCTCAATCTCCTGAGGAACTTCTCTGCGCCGGCGGCGGCATCTCCGGCGAGCGAAAACCCTAGCTCCGATCCGATTAAACCTAAAGGAAGAAAGAAGAAGAAGAACCTAATAGAGGTGGCTCAGTTCTTACCCAATTGGGGAATCGGATACCATATGGCTAAAGCTCACTGGAACGGAGTCTCTTACGAAATCACTAAGATCAACCTCTACAAGGTTCTCTCTTCTTATTTTTCTCTCTTATGGGTTCTGTTCATTTTCACTTGCATCTGTCCTAAAACGGTTGGACTCTTGTCTTAATGTTCTGGTGATGTTTCATTACATGATTCATGTATTGATAGAAGACATTAAAGTCTGTGTCTTTATTCTGAGAAAATGTCTCTGTCATCAAAGTCACTGTGATTTTTGTTTAGCTGATTAGGGTTTTTGTTGTTTGATTCAGGATGGTAGGCATGGCAAAGCGTGGGGCATTGTTCACAAAGATGGTGAGTTCTGTTCTTATCTGCATCATCACTTGCTATCCACGCTATTGATTACAAAGGCTTGAATGTGATCTTTAGAAAAGACTTAAATGTCCCGCCTTTTCGTCCCATTGATGTATTATCTTGAACTCGATGGTCTTCTTTAACTGCATTTGTATGCAAGGTTCTCAGTTATGAGATGGGTTGCATTTAGTCCACTCACCAAGGTATCGCTGAAACGTTTTATGTAGATTCGGTGTGACTAACATACATAGGTTATATCTCAAAATGCAGGCTTGCCAGCTGCAGAAGCTCCAAAGAAGATAAGTGGAGTTCACAAACGCTGCTGGAAGTATATCCCTACCCTGTCAAAGACCACGCCTGCAACAAACTCTGCAACCGCCTCCGACCTCCAAGCTGCCTGATCTGTTTTACTTCCATTTTTTTTTGTGGGTACTTTTATCAGACATATATCTGTTTTATTTAAAGTTTGGATACACTTGGTCATTCCAATATAGATTATACAATAAATTGTTTTGTTACATATCATCATCGTTAATTAGATATGATATGATTCGGTATCTGAGTAATCCGATTAATTGGGTTTTGTTATAAAAGTTCCTATGGCAAATAAGTAAGCAAACATCTAGTCGAATCATGTGTATGATCCAGCCTTCTGCATGACTGTGATACATATGTACTGGACCTATTGGGACAAATGAAAGTTCCCCTTCCCGAGGCTTTCTTCTTCATGTTTCTGCCAGCTATTCATTTGTCCTTTCGCTGCGTCTTTTGTTATGCTTGACAACTTTTGTAGGAAGAGTAACTCATTTCTCTACTTGCATAGAAAAAAGCTTTTGTGGCACTTGATCAATCTTCGTTATATATGATTTAATCTTTTCAACATTTTCTTCCAGACTTTTTCAAGGTCGAGCCAATCCTACATTCTCAACATTTGGAAAATATGTGATTTATATGATCTCTACAATGCAATTTGAATAAAGATCTGAATACCTCTTTTGAGTATGTAATTTGATTTCCGTGATTTTGTATTATTTCTACGAGGTGTTTGTATCATTTGTTGGTAAGCGAAGAAAAGTAATAAAGTCACTCCCAAAACTGATATTCACGTAATTATAGTCTCTGATGTTAGAAATAAATATAAGATCTAGACAAAAATGTTCTAAACAAATATATTTAAGCAAAAAAAAAAAACAAAAACAAATATATTTTATAAAATTTACATTTAATTTATAACTATTGTGTTCATCACATATTGTATAACATTTTATTCCTATAAATTAAAAAAAATAAAAAAACATTTACGAATTTTTAATAAAAATGTTTATTTTTTTGACAACAAAGTCAATGGACATGCTCATGTACAGTATATAACTATATATATATATATATAGGTTAAATACTGATTACTGTAGCCATACCGAATTTTTTATGGTACCATTTAATTTTATAACTAACTTTATACAAACGTGCACCAATAGTGAAATTCAAACATGATTGAAAAATAAAAGTCGAAAATCGATATTAAAAGTAAATAAAATAAGGGGATTCTCAATTATGTACTTACAAAATAAACATATGTAATTCCAAATCTAAATAGTACAATATAAAGTTTACTCTTCTTTTTAATCACAAGTGTACTGCTGCAAACCAAAATAACTTTTCACATTTGTGGTGTTCTTCTTTTATTTTTCTTTCGAACAATTATTAAAGAAAACAGTGAGTTTCCTCCTAGCCAACATTGTTTACATCCTGACACGCATACTGACATGACAGTGATTTTTGTGTTTAGTTTCACGAATGCCCCTCATCTTTTTGATAACTGAAAATTGACCTCCCGTGTTTGTATACTATTCAGAGAAACCCTCTACTCTCGTTACATTTTCCAGCATGTGTTAACACGGTAATACTTCACTCTACGTCAACTCAAAAATCAGTTTAAAATTGCCTTATTAGGCAGTTTTGGTAACAACCATTAAATTCTAAATAAATTCAGTTTATAGAAATAATGTACTAAGACCATCTCCAATGTATTTCCTTACTTTTACTTCTAAAATAAAGCATCTCTAAAATAAAGATGAGTTTTTCTTCTGTGTATTCCTCTATTTTTTCTATATAAAAAATATTTTCCTAATATTCTATTTTAATTTTACAAGAAGAATCACTTATATAAAAAAGTTGATAATCAACCTATTTATTTTTAATTTTTTTAAGAAAATCATAAATTATGTATTTGTTTAAATTTAAGTTTTATTAAAAGAATATTATGAAAATAAAAATGTAATTATATTCTTATGAAAACTGTATTTCTCTATAAAAATAATTATTTTGGTTATAACTATCAAAATTTAAAAGTTAAAGGATTATTTTGAAACAAAATGACTTTATAGTGGAGAAATGCTATTTTTCTATATATAGAAGAAAAAATAGCAACATCTATTTTAAAAGTGGAAAAAGATGTAGGATATAATCCTTTTGACTCTACTATAGGCTATAGCATATAAAGTTGAAAATCACAATGGATTGGAGATGTTATAAGTTACTATGAAATTCTATAGAATTAATATTTCTTTTTGCTCAGTTTCAGTCTGTTGTTAACCAATTCAAAAATATTACACCATAGCTTTCTTTCTTTCTACATGCTCTTTTAACCCAATTACCAAAATAGTATAACACTTAGAAACATAGTTCAAAAGGGAAAGAGTCCTTTTAACAATTCTATTGACTGAACATCTCCTTCTCTTGGTTGGTCGAAACAACCAAAAAATATCAGAATGGAGATATGAATACACTAAAACTTCTATAAATTAATATTGTTGAAGTCTGGTGGTAATGAAACATCGGGGGGGGGGGGGGGGAACTGTGTATAATCAAAAAAAATTAATAATGTTGAGATTTTAAAATTTTATTAATTTATAGAAATATTAATTTTCAAAAGTTTTCTTATTTTTATTTTTTTCTATTTTTAAATATTTTTATTTATAACAAATAATATTTTATTTTACCGTATGTATATTATTTAAATTTTAGAAATTTGACTTTCATATTGTTTTACTATCTTATTTTGTGTATATTTTTATGTTTCAAAGAATTCTTAAGTGGTTTTTGGTATAATTTTACTAAATATTATCAAAATATATATAAATGTTAAAAAAATAAAGAATTTTCATTGTGAATATAAAACCAACTATATAATATTTAGCTTGTACTTATATAAAAATTATATATAGATAGATTATTAATTTATGATTTTAAGGGGACTATATATTTACATAGAAGTTTTAAAATATTATTATCTTATTATTTTATTAATTTGTGTTATATTTAATACCGGTCTAATTTAAGACCGGTAAAATTTATTAATTTGTAAAGATTATTAATTTATAGATAATTTATAGAGGTTATATGTATCTTCTTGAAGAAATCATTTGAAGTTGGAAGTAAAAGTAATGTGGGAATAAAGTACCAAAGAAATTATTCATTGGAAAAAAAACAATCTAACCTATTGAAGAAATCAAGAAAAGTACTAAACAACAAAATAAAAAATGATTTTCCACTCAGTTGATGTTTTAACTTTTAAGTTACGTGGGTACATTTCTTCTGTTTATTTAAAATGTTAAAAGTTTAAACTCACAATCTTAAACTATTGCTTTTTGGTTTAATTTTCAGTAAGTAACAACTACTCCCTCTGTTTCTTATTGTAAATAGTTTAAGGAATTTTTTTTGTTTCAAAATGTAAGTAGTTTCCACATATCTAGACAGCTTTTGCATTTATTGAATATGATGTAACCAATGAAATAATATCAAATCTTTTATAATTGGTTCAACTAATTAATTAAATATTATTTTTTTAAAGTTATTACAATTTCTTAATAACCGCGATTTTAACCAAAACTACTTACATATCGAAACGAGGGAGTAACAATTTATAAGTCTTGGAAACTGTAGTTAAACTGTTCACAGAACAAAAGACTCGCACATAATTATGACGAACGGAAAATTAAAGTGTACATTAGGTGACAAAGATAAACTAGTAACATTTTACTATTGATAACAACTTAACTTAAAACTTCAGTAAATATTTTTGTAAATTAATATAAAGACATCAAGAAATGGTACTTTTGACGGAAAAAAGAAGAAATTTACTTCACTTATTCAGAATCCTTGTTCTAAAACGCGGGCGCGTCACCGGAAACTCGGACGCAAAATCGTTGATCGGTGGGTCACCGTGGCGAAATGGTGGTAGGCGGAGTAGTTAGGCGGTGAAGCGATTTTGTCCCATATTAGCCGCGTAATTGAGTAAATCGGCGCTTAAATGTTCGTCTATTTACTTATAAGTTTCCGAAGCCCAGATTTTTTTTCCCAGAAAACCTTACTTTGATCATTCTCAACCTGAAATCTATAACCCTGTTTGTGAATTCGAGTAAGTAATCTTCTCATTTATGTAGAAATCAATCGCAAGCCATAATAGAATTGGGGAAGAAGATGATTTTAATCACAACTTTGCCATTAATAAAAAAAAAATAAAAAAAAAATAATAAAAGACAATCAACACTCGAACACGTGAATTATATGAAAGCACCATGGCTCAGATTCCACTAAGCTACGACATTATATCTGACATGTCCAAATAACAACAATATATATATATATATTAGCATAGCCGATTTGTTGTTAACTATTTAGAATTTGTTAGTTTTGTTTGAACTTAAATTTTGTATTGTGATCTAATAGACATGTATTTATAAATCTATAATTTTAGTAAAAATTATGTGTCTTTCATAAATATGTATAGTAAAAAATTTTGTAATATATGTATAAAATATGATGTTATACGTATAAAAGTATAAAAAATTCTTCCCCGCGTACTCCCCGATTTTATTCCGCTTTTTCAATAAATCGCTAGGCCCGTGTGTGCCGCACGCGTAACGCCTAGCGAATTTTTGAACAAGGTAATCAGAATATATGAAAAAATAGAATTTAGTAGAAATTAAATGTGGAATCACGAATTATGATTCCGTACCAAATCGGGATCTAACAATGGTTAAAAAAGAGTACTCGGTTTGAAAAACCTTCCAAAGTTGAGGGAGACAAAAACAAAGAAGTAAAAATTTTGTTTTCAGACAAAAAAAAAAAAAAGAAGATTATTACAAAGAACAGAACAGAAGCTGCTCTTTTGTCCAACGCTTCTCCCTTTCTCTTTCTCCAACATTTTTCTTCTCTCTGCAAATAAAAATAAGGGAAATTGCATCCCCTATACAAAGCTTTATCTCTAATTAAGCTCATACCCTAAATCCCCACCCATGGTACTTTCTTTGATAGACACAAACTTGTCACATCATGTACATTTAGCTAATTTCATAATCCTTTTAGGGTTTTCAGCAAATTAACTCTAAAAATAAAACTTTAAAATAAACAAAATAGACAAAATTAACTTTTTTGTCTATTTTTTGGGTATTTAATAACTTCTTTTGTTTGCTTTCCTCGTAAAACCCATGACCCTCCCCTTTGCTGCTAATCTTCAAGAAAAATGCTTTCTTCTGCTTTTGGATCTCACCACCATTTGGCCGCAAATCCCACTGACTCGCCGTACACCGTCGAAATTAGCATCGACGGCGACTCCTCCGACTTGGATTCCTTGTCTGAGGTCGACTTAGAGAGCGGCGGTGTGACGAAGCTACATTCCGGTGGTGGTAAGAAGAGGAGGGTGAGGAGGAGAAAGAAGAAGAAGAAAAGGAAGAAGAAAGAGAGTAGAGATTGCAGGATCTGTCATCTGCCTTTAGAGAGTAGCAAAGAAGGTGAAGAAGATGGTGATGATTCTGATGAACAAGAAGCAGATAAAGAAGAAGATGATGATGCTGAAGAAGAGTATTATGGTTTGCCTTTGCAATTGGGTTGTTCTTGTAAAGGTGATTTGGGTGTAGCTCATAGTAAGTGTGCTGAAACTTGGTTCAAGATCAAAGGAAACATGTAAGTATCCTCTCAATTATTCTCATAAACTTTCTACATTAGATATATCTTTTATTTATTTCTGTTTCTGGAAAAAAAATCTATAGTTTCTTATGAATCTGTGGAAAAAAAAACAGTAAAGTGTGAAACTTTATGAGGAAACAAAATTATTTGTTTTATGTACTTTGAGTTTTTCTTTTTGCTTGTCTGATTTTCTAGAGATCTACATGATGATTACTTCTCAAAAAGATTGTCTCTACTGAAGCTGGAATCTACAGTTTTTTTGCGACCACCAATTATTCAGATTCTGTTCCCATGTGTTGTCAACTTGTGTCTCAATGTTCTTATTTTCCTGCACATTTTGGACTGATTTTGAAGCTTCACTGAGAATCTTGCAGCTCCTATTGTTAGGACAGTTTGATTCTCTTACCAGTCACCACTATACTAATAGCTCTGTGTCTACTCATAGGCAGTAGAAACCGGTTTAGATTTTTATTCTTGTGCGTTTAGAATTAAAGAGACTCTCCAAAGGTTATAATACTTATTAATAATACAAGTTATTAGCAATGTTTCATAATGTTTCTATGAATCTGAGCAGGACATGTGAGATATGCGGGGCAATGGCTATAAACGTAGCTGGGGAACAGTCAAACCCAGAGAGCACTGCCTCCACACAATCACAAGTGGCGGCTGCAGGACAAACTCAGAGTAGTCAGACAGAGCCACGGGGAATATGGCATGGTCGCCGTGTTATGAACTTCTTACTTGCCGCTATGGTCTTTGCCTTCATTGTTTCTTGGCTTTTTCACTTCAAAGTCCTCAAGTGAAACAAAAACTCCATCTTGAGCCGCTTCCCCCCACAAGCACTCTCTCTCTCTCTTCTCCTGTTCTTGAGCCGCTTGCAATCACTACATCAATCCCCTCCTGTTGCTTGATTGTTTGTTCACACGTTTTGTAGCTGTAAAAACTTGTTAGTTTTTAGATTGTTGTTGTCACTTGTGAGCTTTTACATCTTTGTATAATATCCATCTCATCTCTACTCCGGCTTGTTCTTAAGCTCTTTTGGTTTCAGAAACAAACATCCTTGTCTTTGAAAACTGATAATAGAATAGATAGCTGTGTTGTTGAATCTGTTTCTTCTTTTCTTTTTCTTTTACTATTTTAATTATTTCCACTAGCAGATAAAAGGATCTTGTTGGACAAATGAGAAAGATCCTTCGATTCACAGGAAACCACAAGTTAAGTAGCATGAGCTGAGCTCAAATGCTTAAAACATAATAAAAGACAACACTTGGGAAGTTTTCAGTTTCTATTGTTATGTTTCTTGGCTTCCAAGGAAGTGCCGTCTTTTAGGGTTTCGCAAGCGTCTTTATCCATTCCAAGGCTGAAGAGAGCAGCAGCTTGCAGATAGAATGCTGTTGGCCACTCAGGAGACACTACTTGCGCCTGCATTGCATCGCCAAGTGCCTCTTGAGGCTTGTTGCTCATCAGATAACACAAACACCTCCTTGCAAACACCGTTGGCGATACCATTGTGCCATCTTCAATAAACTGCAGATACAATCAGAGAACACACCGATTGAGTTAAAGAGTTTACGGAGAATTGTGTTTCTTGCTAGGTTTCAAGAAAGTATACCTGAGTGTAACATTCGATGGTAGTGACAAAGTCTTTGCCTTTGAACGCAGCATCTCCTTGTTTCTTAGCGTTTAGAGTCTCCTGAATCTGGTCGGTCCACACTTGGAACGAGAGCTGCATTGCAAAATGAAACAGTGATCAATAGAGACCTCGTAGAAGATGCAGAAAGTTCTTGTTTCATGTACATACCTCATTAGCTACGCCTTCATCGTCTTTGTATCCAACTTTTTCAAGAATCTCATGAATCGCGGTGAGATCAAGTCTTGAACAAGCATCGCCAAGAGGGGTCAGCGAAGTTGTTTCCTTTGGAGGAGAAGCAGCTCCATGTGGAATCCCCATTAAGACATGAGACGGAACCTGAAGGAAACAACAAAGAAGAGGAGTCACCACAAGACGTGAATAGTACAGGAAGTTGTTTTAATGAGCAACATACATCAGTTTCCTTCTGAAGAGGAGCGAGTGAAGTCACAAGAGACTTCACATTTGGCCTTTCACGAACTTCATACTGCAAACAACGAGAAGCTAAGCGAACCAAATCAGTTCCATCATCGTTTGAGAAATGACCGTCGAGAGCCGAGTCCATTAGCATCAGGAAGTTCTTCCCACGGATCAGATCAAGCGCCTGCAAAGAAACTAAATTGATCAATAACTTTCCAAAAAAAAAAAGAAAAAAAGTTGAGCCATGTTTAGGTGCTTTACATGGCTTGGTGGTATGTGTTTGCCACTGAGAAGATCTAACAACAGCGTTCCGAAGCTGTACACCACGCTCTCTGGAATCACTCTCCCTGTAAGATATTAACAACACACACATGGATTCATCAGATCAGTATAATAACTACTCTCTCCATTTCATTATAATTGTCATTGTATAGTAAAATTTTTGTTTTAAAATAAGTGTATTTTAAATTTTTAATGCAAAATTTACTAATTCTGTCATTTTTTATATTCTCCAATCTATTTTTCTATTGATTGAAATGGAATTAGGTGTACAATATATTTTATTAGATATTTTTTAATCTTTGTGTACAAATCTAAATAGACAATTAAAATGAAACGTGTTGAGTATGTCATACAAAAACCAACATAACTTGAAGCCATTGCATCTCACATAAGTAACTGACCTGTTCTTAAGTACTCAGGAGGTGTGAAAGCCAGATTAGTACTGTAACTCTTCCCATCCCTACTATTCTTCATAAGACCAAAGCAAGATAGTCTCGGGTTACCCTCCTGCAAACCACATAACACAACATTGATCAGAGTCCCTAGTACCATCTATTAAGTAAAAGAGAGATACACAAATAAGCTCTGAGAAAATGGACCTGGTCAAACAAGATCCTGTAAGCGTTGAGATCATGGTACAAGGAACGACCTTTGCTGCTGCAATACTCGAGTGCTTGTGCAAGATACAAAGCCACTCTCACCCTCATAGCCCACTTCATTGGCTGGCTATCCCCTGCATATATATTTCATCATCACACATTAACAAACAAGTAAGAGTGCTGCTGCTAATCTCTTTCAAGAAAAAAGAGACTTACAGTGGAAGAGATGCTTAGAGAGAGTTTCAAAAGGCATAAACTCAGCAACGAGCAATCTCTCATCTCCTTCACAGCAGAAACCAATCAAGTTCGCTAACCTCTCACTCCTCAACTGCCCCACAGCTTTTGCTTCCTCCTAAAAGGGCCCAATCAAATGACAAGACCCATCAATGGAAATGAGCAAAGGGAATCAACTTTAAGAAAGTTTTGTTACTAATGATTAAGACCCATCAATGGAAATGAGCAAAAGGAAGCAACTTTAGTTACAAGGAATTGACGAGTGTCGGGCCAAGCGGATCTGTTGAAGCGTTTAACTGCGATCCAACGGTCATCTTCGAGTCTGCCTTTGTAAACGACATTAGGAGCTTTAACGCCGTGTTCGGACACGATGCTGTCCGTTGAGAAGCCTGAAGTAGCAGCTCGTAGTGTGTCGAAGCTGAACTCTGTAAACGACGCCGAATCGTCTGTTCCGTTTTCTGTCGGAATTAAAGAAAGAGAACTCAACTTTGTTGTAAGCAGAGAGAATGAAAATGCGGTTAAAGGTAAAGACTTTATTACTAACCAAGATCAGAAGCGTCGTTGAGAGATGATTTGTGATGAGTCTGCCACCAACAGAGAGATAGCTTAGAGCAACGAGGTCCCATTTTGGGGTTTCAAACAGCTTCGAATCAAAAAAAAAAGATTTAAAAGGGAAGAAGAAAGATGAAAGCTTTCTTCGTTAAACCCAGAAAGCAAAAACCTTTTTTTTCCTGAGTATGAAGTCTCAAGCTTGAGTCACTTGTTAAAGAGAAAGATTAAAAAAAAAGGTTTTGTTTTTGTGTTTTTTTTTTGTTCTCGAGGAGAAAGGAATCTACGAAAAAATGAGGGAGGTAAATTTAATACAGCGCACGTAGTGGAGAAGACACTGATTAAAACGAAGGCAGGATATTTAATTAAGCCTTTCGTTAAAATGCGGATGAATGTTATGAGGCATTTGCTTCACCTTTAAAAATTAAAAAGTATGTGTATTTGGAAAAAAAAAGTGTGTATTTACTATTTATATAATCAAAATAGACTGATTTTGAAGCCATGTTGTTAATAAATAATAATTTTTTTTTGTCCACAAAATTTCAGACTCTTAAAATTTTTGTTTAATTAAATATTTGGTAAGCAGAGACGTCCCTGAAATATCCGGACCATAGATATTTTAATAAAAGTTTACAGAAAAATAAATTTATATACCAAATTTAGAGGCTTTTTCAGTGTAAATTTTCAAAAACAAATCGGATTTTAGTCGAATGTCTCATCCCACTATGTTCAGGACCACCCCTGGTGGTAAAACTGATTTTGAAATGCGGGTCTGATCAACAATGTTTCACATTTTAATCAACGTATAATATGAGTGTATTTGAACAAGCTAAAAACTTTCCAGCTAAAATGACGCAGATCGGTGACCCAACAAAAACTTAAAGAGGTCCACAGATCATTTTAAACGACAGTCAAAAAGCTTTTGTTGACATATATACTATATACTATCAATCATCATATGTGTATAATGTATTACACCGCGAAGCCCCATTTTCTTATATTTTTTCTAGTTTACTTTATTCATATCAGAATCAACTTTTGTGTTTTTTGATTTTTTTCATATACGCTACTCCCTCAGAACTACTGGTGGTTAAAGAATTTTTTTTGTTCCATAATAATTGATTTTCTCACGAATCAAGATATTTTTTTGTTTTTTTAATATAAATCGTTTTAAAACTATGCATATAGATTAAGAAAGTTATTAATTTCTTATATTTTCTAAACAAATACATCATTAATTACCCACAACTCAACCAATGAAAAAATAAAAGACAAATTATCATTGGTCATACAATATTAAATATTAATAAATTTTAAATAGAAAATCAAAAACGTCATATAACTTAAAACAAAAAATTCTCTAAAACGACTTATATAAAAAACAAAGGGATTACAATTTAATATCATTTGAATTTTGCGACAAATTATAAAATATTATATATTTTTCTTATTGACTGAACTAGTTTCATTTAATGATATTTTTATGTTACCAAAATTAATGACTTTCTTAATCTATGTGCAGAAAAATTAAACTTACTTAATGTTGGTTGGTGGAGACAAAGAGGATCTTGGAGATAAATATGGTAAAGAAGAAAGTAGTAATAGAAGATGACTTCATGCGTGTGCCAAGGAGATATTTGTTGTCCTCCGGGGGACACATTTAGCCTAAATTAAGATGCTCTTAAATGACCAAGTCAGGACCACTATAACCAAAAAAAAAAAATAAGGGAAGATAGTCTTAATTCTAATTTCTAACAATGGAGAGTTTTGTTTATTTCGGAGAGTTGAATTGCATGTGTCAAAAACTCGCTTCGACTCTTGGCTCAGGAATATATAGATATTTCATTAAAAAGACTAATTACAAGGTACCCTAAAGAAAAAGATACTATTAGACAAGAAAAGCGAACAGAAGATGTTTAAAGTTAAATATTTCGTCCACTCGATTTCGAGTCTTAAGAGAAGTACACTGTACACATTACTTGTTTGTGCTGAACCATGTTCAAACTATCCGCATGCAGCTCCCAAGAGGTGGATTATAGTGGAATTACACTTTAAATTCAGTAGTATTTGTCATAAACAAAAGAAAAAAGATCTAGTCTTATTTGGAACACAAAAGGTAAGATTTGAAAGATGTTCTATAAGCACATAATGGAATGAATCCATTATACAGATATGCTAATGCATGTAATGATGGAGTTTGGCGGATCCCTGTAAAAAAGAATCTAAAAAGATGATAGTACAAGCTGACAAGGTGGAAAACTTACGCAATAATTTTGGTTCAGAAAAAATAATAACACCATCAGAATTTCAGACCCCGAATGTTGATCACAAGTTCTAGTAAAATTACTGTATTATTTATTTCCGACAACATTTTTTAAATCATGAACATAACATTTTACTATTTTAGTAAATAGATAGACCTCCTAACAACATTTACGTAGCATTATATGTTTACAAATGCTAAATTTGGTCGATATTATTTAAAATCAAAATTAATGAACATCCAAATAATCATTTTGACAACGAATATATATTATATATTAGTGAAATCTCCGATAATATTCTACAATATATAAATCATTGTCTTATTTTTTTGGCATATGGCAAAATAAGATGTTTAATGGGTCTACCATGTTGCTTGTTGTGTGTTCGAAAGTGCATAAAGCTATGAAATCCACTCTGTTTCTCACTGTCTTTTTTTTTGAACTTGAAGTTTCTCACTGTCTTTGTGACAAGAAAAACAACTTCACGTGACCGATGGGAACATTTTTATTGTTTTCATGTAAAATCTTTTTGACTTTAAAAGACTATAACGTTAAGACGATGAACTAATCCAAAATCTCAAAATTTATTCAAAACCACGACTTATCTAATTGTCTATAAGTTTTTAAGACAATCAAACCTGTCTGGCCAGATGGGTGAGGTTGAAAAACATGGTTCTTGTGAATCCATATATGGTATATCCGATATTAGTTGCCTCGTTGCCTCAAGAGAAAGAGACTCATCATGACAATGGGTCACCCGGCCATATTTAATAAGACCCTTTAATATTTTTCAGATTCAGGCTTTTGAAGGTCCAGAAACCAAAGATTTTTCCAGCTAGAAAGTAGACCAACATTATACATATATGGATTATTGGATTGGATAAGATATTTTAGATATTCACACTTAAGTTGGGAAGATCATGTGACAAAAAAAAGCTGGGAAGATCATTTCTACACCATTAAACTAGCTACTTTGCTGCGTTTTTATTTCCTGCAATGTCTTTCTTACCCAGTTACCCTAGGCTTAACACTAACCTTTTTCACATACATGTTTCGATCATGCAACACCCAATCAATCAAACCAAACAATCTTGTATCGACCGAAAGGCCATAACCATGAATCGACCAGGAATAATTTATTTTTGGTTTCTAATCCTACGTATGTCATTGCATTCACTTTTGGAAATCATTAAAGAACAAGATGAAAAAGAGAATCGCAAACAACAAAATTACCTTTTCGGTCCTCTCTAGAAATTGCCTAACCGTCTCGCCAGATTGCCACACCGGACAAAGTATTCACTTCACAACAATTATAAAAATGCTAGTAGCACGGTCATGCTGAAGATTTCTTCCGCTTAAACAAAGAAACATAGAGGAAGCAGTTGATTCAGGATTACATATAAAAACATAACTCATCATCTTTGAGCAAGTCAAAAGAATATATAACAACTGCCAATAGCATTTCTTGATTTAGTAGTACAGAACTTATTCAAACAATTATCCTGATGCTGAGAATTGGAGATGTGCGCACGCACTACAAAAAAAACAGGCGAATACCGAGAGAAAAAATTGTCGGTATGTCGTCGGAATAACGATATTCCGACGACATACCGAGTATTATTTCCCTCGGAAAAAACTCCTCGGTATTTAGTGTTTCCTCGGAATGTTCTCGGAATTTTCGGAGGAAATTCCGAGGAACCAAAATTCCGAGGAAATACCGATTACAACCGTTCGTCGGAACAGTCGTCGAAAAATACCGAGGACCCTCGCCGTTCGTCGGAAAGGTCGTCGGTATATACCAAGGACGATACCGACGAAACTTAGCATCGGAAAATTCCGAGGAACAGCTTCCTCGGAAAGGCTCGTCGGAAATTTCCGAGGAACCAATTCCTCGGAAACCGTCCCTCGAAAAATTCCGACGAATTTGGTCGTCGGAATATTCCGATGGAACAATTCCTCGGAATTTTGAAAAAAATTAATTTTTTTTAAAAACAAAAATTAGATATTTAAATTCGAAAATATAAAATTAAAATTCAGAAATATAATTTCGAAAATTTAAAATTAAAATTCAAAAGTTTAATTTCAAAAATATAAAATTCTAATTCAAAGTAGTACAAATAAAAAAACATTCCAAGGTTTTAAAAAATAACTAAGGGTTTTGGGGGTTTGGGTTTTGGGTGTTCGGGTCTTGCAGGGTCGGGAAGTTCACGTTCGGGTACAACGTCCTCATCATCTCCATCATCTGCTCGTTCAGCTTCCTCTGTGCGTCGAAGCTCGCTTGTTGAGTCGCCATCTGGGTCTCCAACGCAGATATGCGAATATCCTTGTCATGCAGCTGACCAATAAGTGTTGCTGGATCAACATATGGCGGTGGTGCAGCAGAAGATGCAACCGACCGGGACCGACGAGCCAAACCGAACAAACGTCCCTTCCTCTTTGGAACCGACTGAAAAAGAATATAGGCAAATTTAATTAATAGGTAAGATGAACTGAAATTTAAAAAAAAAACTTACCGATTCAACGATTTCGTTGATCCGAGTCTGAGGCAACTGGGTACCCGTCGATTCTTCGTCGGTTTGAAGCTGAGACGCTTCTTCTTCCAACTGAGAGTGGATGAGATCGACCACATCCTTCGCAAGACCATCATCAATCTCGCCGGTCTTCTTGTTGGTATACGCCCTCTTCATTACGGCGAAATCATCAACCGGCTCACCATCATTTTCTTCCACCTTGATATCAATATAAATTAAACAAAAATTAGTAATTAGAAGAAATGATGAATAAATAAAATTTCAAAACTTTTAAAATAGAATAAAAAGCGAATGAAATTACCATGCGATCCCTGAGAGTGGCTTGAGACTGAGCACCCAAGTTGTGCTTGAAGACGCCCTTCCTTTTACGGCCGCTTTTGAGGTTGGTGGAGTTGGTGGAAGAAGTCGATTTCGTCTCATCCTTACTCTAATGCACACACAACTCCGCCCAGACCGTGAGGTTGATCGACTTTGGGACCTTTAAAAAAAAATTGTTAGATAAGTAAAAAAATTTAATAATGAATTTAATAAATTTTTTAAACTTTAAAAAACCTTGTTTTTTTGCCACTTCTTCTTCCACTCGTGTATTTGATACGAGTAGTTCGTCATGACTTTATGGACGAAGTGGTAATAGATGAACGACGTACTATCGGGATTCCAGTTGAATTCTTGCTGCAAAAAATACATAATTAGTAGAAAATTTATATTAAGAATAAAATTCTAACAAAAAAATTTAAAAATTAGAATATTTACCGCAAACTGTTGAAACCACAGAACTTTTTTGTCGGTTGGGAAGTCGGTGAAAGTCGGATGTCCCACGTCCAAAGAAGAGTACATCATACGGTTGAGCCATGTGCTGATCCCGTTCGAGGATCGGTTGAACCATGTTTGATCCGGTCCAGATGGATACGGAGTGAGAAACGGAAGACTCTCACGACCCGGCTGTCGAACATACTCCGCAACCCTCATCAGTTCCGGAGGACCCTGATAATGAGGAGGAATAGGGGGTGCAGAACCGGAGCCAGTAGGAGCGTCGGGAAATGGAGAGAGAGATGTTTGGTACGAGCTGCGGGGCGATTGGGAATCCTGAACGGAGTGGCTCCCCGACCCACGACCACGACGCTGTCGAGGAGGCCGACTCTGATCATCGTCATAAGACATGTAGTTTAAATATATAAAAATAGTTTTAAAATCTAAAAATAGTTTTAATATAATAAAAAATAGTTTTAATATATTTAAATTGTTTAATAATTACAAAAATATTTTAATAATTAGAAAAATAGTTTTATACATTAATTATAATTTGTATTTAAAAATTGAAAAAAAATTATAATTTGATAGTATAGATTTTAAAAAAGTTATAAATTTATTAAAATAGTTTTAAAATCTAAAATAGTTTTAATATCAGAAAAAATAGTTTTTATATATTTAAATTGTTTAATAATTACAAAAGTAGTTTAATAATTAGGAAAATAGTTTAATAATTTCAAAAATAGTTTTAATATATTAAAATTAATAACAATTAATAATTTGTTTGTATACATGATTTATACAGATATATGAGTATTAAAAATTATAAATTGTTTAAAAATAGAGAAATAAGTTTTATAAATTTTTTAAAAAAAATTAAAAAAACGTTTCATTATTACTGGAAACTTGAAAAATGTTTATAAAAATAGAAAAACGTTTTTAAAAATCAAAAAAGGTTTTAAAAATAGAAAAACGTTTTGAATTTTAACCAAAACAAAAAATCATTCCAAAAAAAAACCAAAACAACAATCAAAACAACTATCCTAACTTAAACTACTCAATCAATCCTAAACTATCATCTAACAACCTAAAATCCGAAATTTTAATCTCATCATTCCTAATCAATCACAATTTTAGAAGAAAAGAGAGAGAGATAGAGTGCTTACATGATTTGAGAGTGATTTGGCAAAGAATTGGAGGAAAGAAACGGTGGGAATCGCCGGAAATCGATGGAGGAGAAGGAGGAGCCGCGTAGAGGAAGAGAGGAGAGGAAGAGAGAAATGGGGAAGAAGAAGTTGATTTACCCTAATTTATGAGGGGTCCGACGGACATTTTCCGTCGGAATACCCTTGGTATTTTTTAAATGGTCCTCGGAATTTCATCGGTTTCGGTATATCCGATATTTCACGAAATGTTTGGTGGCTAGGGGTTTCCTGGGTAAATGAAAAAATTCTGAGGACCACCAGTTCCTCGGAATTTCCTCAGAAATTTCTGAGGAAATTCCGAGGACCATGTGTTTTGGGGTTTCAAATTCCAATTTTTTTTGCCGAATTTCATTTCTTATTCAAATTTAATGCATACCATTGAGGATTCTTTGTATAGATGATCATCAACCATGAAATAATAAAATATCAAAAATGATTGTAAGTATTTCCTTTAACGTTTTGTTAAAGTGTATAAGTGTTTATCTTATGTTGTGTGGTTTTCGTTCAAGCAATCGTAAAATGTGTTTGTTATTGTGTAAAACACCAAAGTAGGACTTCATAATATGGTTAAGACACTTAATGAAGGTTATATACGTGTTATTCAATCCGCAAAACGTCGTTTCCGGGTAAACCCAGTTCCTCGGTATTTCCTCAGAAAATTCCGAGGCAATACCGAGGAAATTGCTGAAAAATAGTAGTTTCCTCGGTATTTCCTCGGAATTTTCTGAGGAAATACCGAGGAACTGGGTATTATGAACCGAGAACCCACATGGTCCTCGGTATTTTCTCAGAAAATTCCAAGGAAATACCGAAGAAACAACACTTAATAATCAAATCCCTAAATCGAGAAGGTAAATACCGAGGAAATTTTGAGGAAACCCTACGGGCCCTCGAAATTTCCTCGGTATTTCAATTTACAAAAAAAAAAGACTACTCTGATTACGAGCCATCATCACCAGATGAATCGGAATCTGGATCTTGGTGAAACTCTCCAATAACCGGTTCATCCTCTGCGTGAACGACGGCTTCTTCTGCAAAGTCGGTCAAATCGACTACAAGAACACCTTCCGCTACATCTTCTGCTGCACTTAAGTTGCCGGCTGTGATTGGTTGTAGTGGGTCTTCCAGCTCAGAACTTCTCTGAACTCGGCCTCTCGGGTTAACTCTTGTAACAGTAACCCATGGATCATCTCTGTTTCTTACCCGGGGGTACTTGATATAACAAACCTGTAACATTAAAAAAATTATTAGTACAAGTATAAATTATGATCAATCATTCTGAATAATTTACATTGACTTACCTGATCGGCATGAGAAGCAAGAATGAAAGGATCATAATATTGCAGCTTCCGCCTCGAATGTACTGATGTAACACCAAATGCATCTGTTGTCACACCTCGATCTGGAGTGTTGTCGTGCCAATCACAATAGAAAACAGTACATCGCAATCCAAGCATGCCCAAATACTTGATTTACATAATCTCATGTATGTGTCCGTAGTATACATCATCTCCTGATGCAGAACAAACACCAGCATCATAGGTCGTACGCGAACGTCTCCTCTTATCAGTTGTGAAAGCATATCCTCGAGTACAAAATCTCGGATATGACTTCACAACACAGATTGGACCAACCACCATCTCGCGTATCCAATCGTCAAATATTTCACCTCTGGCCAAACCAGCAGACACCTAATAATAGCACATATGTAGGTTATATCAATAAATATGAATTAGTATAAATATGTAATAAAGTAAAATTTTATTAAGTTTAAAGCACTCACATAAGTAAACATCCATCCAGCAAATTCTCTCTGCTTCATTTCTTCAAGTTCCGCCTCTGTGGCGTATCTATGTTCGAACCGCTTTTCTACCATGAAAATCATGTACATATGAGAACAATAATATAATTAATTAAAATTTAAATATCAATTTGTTAAAAAAAATTTGTTAACATAATAAACTTACCTCTCATATGGAAGAACATCTTCGCAGTTGGTGAGCAAATATGTTTGCAAATGACTACGCTCCTGGTCAGTAAGTCGACGGTCCTTTGGTTTTCCGCTAAGTCGTCCAACATCTGTGAAAATGTCTGGAACCTTAACATGATATGTTGCTCGTTCGCCTCTATCATCATGCCGAGCAGGTCTTCTGTTTTTGGTATGAACTTCTCCTGGAAAGTAGTACTCGGCAAAGTTCGAAATCTCTTCATTGATCATCTATGCGACTATAGAACCTTCCACCCTACTAAAATTTTTCACCATCTTCTTCAAATGGAACATATACCGTTCATACAGATACATCAATCTATACTGCACAGGACCACCAAGTTCCAATTCTCTTGTCAGGTGAATAACAAGATGCTCCATAACATCAAAAAATGAGGGAGGAAATATCTTCTCAAGGTTGCACTGAATCACGGCTATGTTAGTCTTCAAATTTTCAATCCCTTCAAGAGTCACTGATCTCGTGCATAAATCGCGGAAGAAAGCACTTATCCCTGCAATTGCTTCATGAACATTTCGTGGTAATAGTTCCTTGAAGGCAAACGGAAGGAGGCGCTGCATCAACACATGGCAATCGTGACTTTTCAAGCCAATAAACTTTCCTTCCTTTTTGTCGATACAGTTACGCAAATTAGATGCGTAACCGTCCGGAAACTCCACATCGTTTGAAATCCAATCAAAGAACGCATATTTTCCCTCTGCATCAAGTCGGTATATGGGAAAAGGAGCCCTACCATTCGCATCAACATGAAGTTCTGAACGAGCACATATATCGACTAAATTCATTCTTGACTTCAAATTGTCCTTTGTTTTACCTTGAACGTTAAGGATCGTGTTCATAAGATTGTCAAAAAAGTTCTTCTCAATATGCATGACATCTAAATTATGCCTTAGGAGATGATCCTCCCAGTATGGCAGATCCCAGAAAATGTTTTTTTTTGTGCCAGTTATGTAGTTCTCCAACAGCATCTACCGGAAAACGCTCATGTCCACCGACGTCTGGCGTCCTTGCAGCACCATAATCTCTTAGTTGTGTCTTCAAACCTTTCCCACTAACTTCCTCAGGTGGACCATCAAACACCTTCTTGTTCTTTATAAACAAAGTCTTACTCCGACGGTATGGATGATCAGGTGGTAGGAATCATCTGTGACAGCCAAACCAACACGTTTTTCTTCCGTTCTTTAGTTGGAAAGCATTTGTGTCATCTTGACAATATGGACATGATAGTCTCCCATGCGTTGTCCATCCAGATAACATACCATATGCTGGAAAATCACTTATTGTCCACATTAGTACTGCCCGCATTTGAAAGTTTTCTTTACACGAAATATCGTATGTTTCAGCACCTTGGGCCCATAGTTGTTGCAACTCATATATTAGTGGCTGAAGAAACACATCAAGTGATCTCTTAGGATGCTCTGGTCCGGGAACGAGAATGGAGAGAAACAAAAATTCTCGTCGCAGGCACAAGTTTGGGGGTAAGTTATATGGTGTAACAATGACTGGCCATAGAGAATATTGTCTTCTACTCTTCCCATACGGGCTGAAACCATCAGTACATAATCCAAGGTAGACATTTCTTCTCTCATATGCAAAGTCGGGATACTTTGATTGGAAATGCTTCCACGCTTTTGCATCTGAAGGATGTCTAATCTCACCATCTGTTGAGTGCTCCGCATGCCATCTCATTCGTTGCGTTGTGCGTTCCGAAAGATACAACCTCTGCAACCTTTCCTTCAAAGGCAAATATCACATCCTTTTATATGGCACTGGAACTCTTCCACTCGTATCTTTGTAACGAGGCTTCCCACAAAATTTGCATGTAATCCGCTGGTTATCCGCCCTCCAATAAATCATGCAGTTATCGCTGCATACATCTATTACTTCATACGGTAAACTAACACCAGATACGAGTTTCTTCACCTCGTAGTATGAACCTGGAGCTACATTATCCTCAGGTAAAATACCTTTTACAAAATCAGCTATCGCATCCACACAGTCTTCAGCCAAGTTATAATCTGTCTTAATGCCCATCAGTCTTGTAGCAGATGATAAAGCTGAATGACCATCTCTGCAACCTTCATACAAAGGTTGCTTTCCAGCATCCAACATATCATAAAATCTCCTAGCTTCTGCATTGGGTAAATCTTCCCTTCTAAAATGATCATTTACCATCTGCTCAGTACCTACACCATAATTTAAATCCGTTCTAATTGGTTCTTCTAATCTAACCGCCGGCTGAGGTTCGCTAGTACTACCAAGTTCTGAACCAGTTTCCCCATGATGATACCAAATTTTGTAACTTCGTGTAAACCCATTCAAAAATAAATGGGTCCAAACATCCCACTCTTTAATAACTTTTCTATTTTTACAATTTGAGCAATGACATCTTAACTTACATGTTTCTGGTTCCGGTTGTCGGCGAACTAACGCCATGAATTCGGTTAAACCTTGTTGGTATTCTTCCGTAAGAAATCTCGTCTCCGGATCCAAATGAGGTCGATCGATCCAAGAACGAAAATAATTTGAAGAAGACATGTTTTTTTGATATCAATTTCGTGATATTAGGAGAGAAGAAGAAGAAATGGAGTGAATGAAGAGGAAGAGGGAAGGCTGTATTTATAGAAGAAATCCTGCCGACATACTGAGGAAATTCCGAGGAAATTCAACCATTCTTCGGTATTTCCTCGGAATTTTTGAAATCGCCCAACGGCTCTCCCAACGGTTCTCTAACGGCTATAAAATTTCCTCGAAATTTTAGAAAAATTCGTCGGTTTTTTCCGACGGACACAATTTCCTCGGAATATCCTCGGAATTTTCCGAGGAAATGGTGTTTCCTCGGAAAATTCCGAGGATATTCCGAGGAACCCCCCATTTCTGGTGTTCCTCGGAATATCCTCGGTTCTTCGTCAGAAAATTCCGAGAATTCATTTTCCCTCGGAATTTCCCTCAGAATTTCCCTCAGAATATTGAGGTTTTTTTGTAGTGACGTATGTAGGACAGCCAAGTCTCAGATAAAATATCCAAACTCAAACATATAACCTTGACTAGTAAAGACCACGTGGCTTGTGACGCATGTCACATACATGGTAAAAACTCACTTATGGTGACTTCCGCTCCAACTGAATCCTGAAAAAGAGAAGAGGTGAACACTCAAGAACCTGCTTATCTTTGGAGAACTTATAGAAGAGAGAGAAATATTATCCTACCAATGTAATGAAGTGGAGACTAGGACACTGCTTTACGATCATCAAAAGTGGAACGTCCGAGACTTGAAAGCACAGTAGTTTCAGTCGTGAAACGTTGGGAAATAGAGTAGATTCCCCAACCTCAGGAAAAGACTTCCTTGTGATGACAAGTTCTCTGCAGAAACTTATAGCGGATAACAAGTTTTTGCTCCCAAAGATGTTCACATGGGCTTTAAGTTGAGGAGGATTCTGGATCAGGAAAAATCAACCTGAATTAGACCCACTTACTTTGAGGAAGCTGAGATTGGGGGTATCAATAGTCTGATCAATCGTTTGCTCATTCACTGCGTCTGCATCAGTAAAACTACTTGCAAAGTACAGCTGTGTACTCCTAATGCTCTTTGATACAATGACAACATGTGATAGCAGTCCCTCTGTGGGCAGCAGCTTTATCTCAAGATCTAGAAGAGCAGGACATGATCTGATAAGAATCTCAACTGCCTTATTGCTTGTTGGTGGAGAAGGTCTATTCAGTTTCGAACTTCTGACACATGGCAACGAGAATGTTGACTCTTACTCAACCAGCCGAGGATGAGACAAGGAGAGATTAACCAAAGTGGAAGAGTTGAGAAGGCACTGAGGCAGAGAATAGGGAGAAAAATTCTCGATTTCCAGGTGTCTTACTCTTCTTGTTACAGCATGTTTGATCCATGTTTCCATTGGGTTTTCATCCTTCCGCAAACCAACCAATCGGAATCTGTCTATGTCGAAGCCTTCCAAGGAATGTAAGAAACCAAAGACAAATTTTTTGAAGCTCTCCCAGCTTTGAAAACTCGATGCTTCAACGTTGATTGTGGGATAGCTTTTCCAAACGTTTCTCCACTTCTTGCAGACTTGGCTAGTGGCTACATACTCTTGAATATGAAGGAGGGATAATATTTTGGTTAAAATATCACTTGATAGCTTCGTAATAGCAGCAGCAACATCTAGTGTATGAATATGCCTATCACGTTCATTACTTTTCTGTTCACTGCTTTTCTCCCACTGCTCATGGTTCCACTCCTGCTCCTTCACTCTAGAAGAAGAGCCCCTCTCAAAGACGGATTGAAGATCATCCCCCCTAAAACGTTTTCTTATGGTGTGATATCCTTGTTGAGAAAACGACCTGTCATGTTTCTTCTTTCTGTCCCACTGTTCTTGTTTCCAATCATGCCTCTTCACGTCAATTCTTCTCACCCACTGATCATGATTCCAATCCTGCCCCTTCACTCTAGAAGAAGAGCCCCTCTCAAAGGCAACTTTAAGACCATCACCACTAAAACGTTTACTTGTGGTGTAATAACGTTGTTGATACAACTCCCGTTCACGCTTCTTCTTTCTGTCCCACTGTTCTTGTTTCCAATCCTGCCTCTTCACTTCAGTGCTTCTCACCCACTGCCAGTCCTGCCCCTTCACTCTAGAAGAAGAGTGATACCGTTGTTGAGACAACGACCTGTCATGTTTCTTCTTTCTGTCCCACTGTTCTTGTTTCTATTCCTGCCTCTTCACTTCAGTGCTTCTTGCCCGCTGCTCATGGTTCCAATCCTGCCACTTCACTTTAGAAGAAGAGCCCCTCTCATTGCCAATCGTTATCCTCTAAAATCAAAGCAAATAGAAGAAGCGCAATAAGAACACTGTCGAGGATTAAAGTTCAGTCTAAAAACAGGACAACAAGTATAGAAACTTGACTTTATCCTGCAAACACACAGGGTTACAGAAACATAGCATACACAGTTTCTAGGGACTGAAAAAGGTACAAATGCGATAAGACCAGCTACTGACTGAGTAATCAAAGCTCGGACGAAAAACAGGACACCAAAACAGAAAAAAATGAATACTTTCTGCATATACATGGAAATGATTTAATCAATGAGTTCATCTTAAAGAGTTAATACAAAAAATGTACTGAACCTGAACAAAATTGAGGCTCGGTAAAGGCAATTATGATAGCAAAGTCTACAGGAACGCTTTCAATGCATACCCATGGGGGATGAAGATTGTCGTCGCTGACTACTTTCCCGAGAACTTGTATGCGCTTGGCCACCTTGATGCTGCTCCTTGATTATTAGCATTCTCTTTATATTTTCTTTTCTTTTTTTCTTTTTTTTATTTAAAAAAAAAACGAATAAATCATTCGACAAACAATCCTCCTTGCCATCAATAATAATGTTTATTACTCCATCCGTTTCAATATAGATGATGTTTTAGGAGAACTATTTTGTTTCAATTTACATGAAATTTTGAGATTTTAAGGTTAACTTTAATTTTATTGGGAACTGTTCAACCAATTAGATTATACAGTCTTTTTTATAATTTGTTAAATGATTTTAAAATTATTTCTTTAAATGATTGCTTAAAGATATATAATTATAAATATAATTTTCTTAATTTTTGTGCACTATGTCAAAACATCAAGTATTATGAAACAGAGGAAGTATGTAGATTGGGATTTCTCTGATGCTCTTGTTATGTGAGTAACTTTTGGTTTTGTTCATATGATTCATTTTTTCTCCTTTTTTGAGATTTATATAGTACAGTATCTTGAAGGGAATTTCACTGTTCCGATCATATCATATGATACAGCTGGATTTGGTATCCCTAATATAAGCAATAACACGGTAACACAACTGAACACGACCTCCTCATTAGCTAACTTTTCGTTTCAACATGTTAAAACTTAAAACAAAAGAGAAGCAAGTTGATTAAGGATTACACATACAAACATAATTTATAGCATCGTTGAGAAAGTCAAAACAACATATAACAACTGCAAATAGCATTTCTTGATTTAGTAGTAGTAAGAACTTATTCAAACAATTATCCTGATGCTGAGAATTAGAGATGTGCGCACGTATGTACGACGGCCAAGTCTCAGATAAAATATCCAAACTCAAACATATAACCTTGAGTCCTTGACTAGTAAAGACCATGCTTGTCATAGACATGGTAAAGGGTCACTCAGGTCAGAATACACATAAGTTAGATACTTAGATCACAGCTGAAACCTTTTGTTTCCTATATAACCCATCAACTAGAAAGTAACAAGCAAAGATGCAGAAATCTTTAAAAAAAACATTTATAGAATTGTACCCGTGGCTTGTCTTTGGATATAAGACTGCCAAATTAAATAACCCACAACAGTACGAAATTTCTATAAGATGACATGGGAAAAGTGATATGTTATTGCTAATTCAAAAGGAAAGAATTATTCTTAGCTTTTATTTGAAACTGTCTTCCATGTCAAGGTCAACTCAGGGTTTTCTTCAGTCTAAATCAAAATCTAATGGTAAAGAAACTGCAGAAGAATCTAAGTTTAACAAGCTAAGGCGAGAAAGAGAGAGAAACAATATGGTGCTTAAGATGGACGGAGTTCTAAGGTCACTGAGTTTTTGGATACTAACATGTCTCCAGGTGTTTTCTTTGGTGTTAGCTCAAGACGGTAATCAGTTTGTGCACTACAACTTCAGTAAAGCAGACTTGCATCGTGATGGCATGGCAACTATCGATGTTGGCCGATTGCATCTCACAAATAATACAAACAAGAGCACCGGTCACGCTTTCCACAAGATTCCAATGAACTTCATAGCGTCATCATCTTCCAGTTCACTCTCTTTTTCAACAGAATTTGTCTTTGCGATGTTTCCTTTGCAAGGCGACGGGCAGGGACTAGCTTTTGTGGTATCTCCTTCCATGGACCTCAGGTATAACGGCACTGAAACTTCAGGTTTAGGGCTTTTCAGTACCGAAAATAATAACAGAACTGCAAACCACATTCTGGCTATAGAACTTGATACTAATGATAGCCCTGAAGCACTTGATCGTAGCAGTAACCATGTGGGGATTGATATAAACAGCAAAATATCGGTCGAAGCTGAGGATGCTAGTTACTATAATGCCACAGAGGGGAAGAACATAACCCTGCAGCTTGCTAGTGGAAATAGTATTCTCATCTGGATAGATTATGATGGGATAAAGAAGCGACTTGATGTAACATTAGCTCCTGTACCAATTTCAAAGCCAGATTCACCTTTCCCGTCAAGCTCCATCAAACCAAGTGTGCCTCTCTTGTCAAGAACCATCAATATTTCAGAGATTTTCAATGAAACCATGTTTGTAGGTTTCTCTGGATCCACAGGCACAGTCAGAAGTGACCAATATATCCTTGCATGGAGTTTCAAGAAAGGTGGACAAGCAGAAAGCCTTGACTTGTCAAAGGTTTTGGATCCCCCTTATCGACCTCCACCACCCTCAGGGTCCAATGACTCTAACATGAAACTGATTCTAGTTGCTACTATACCTTCAATTGCTTTTCTGATGATGCTTGGAGGAATCCTCTATCTACTATACAGGAGATGGAAGTACGGAGAGGTGGTAGAAGAATGGGAACAAGATAATATCCCTCAAAGGTATTCTTTCAAGAACCTCTACAAAGCAACCAAAGCTTTCAAGGAGCTGCTTGGAGCTGGAGGTTTTGGCAAAGTATATAAAGGAAAAATTCCTTCTGGTGCTGAGATTGCTGTGAAGAGAGTCTATCACGACGCAGAACAAGGGATGAGACAGTATGTCGCGGAGATAGCTAGTATGGGAAGGCTAAATCACAAGAACTTGGTGCCGCTTCTTGGTTATTGCAGAAGGAAAGGTGAATTGCTTTTGGTTTATGACTACATGCCCAATGGAAGCTTAGATAACTACCTGTTCAACAACAAAGGCCTCACTTGGTCCCAGAGGTTTAACATAATCAAGGGAGTAGCATCTGCTCTTTTGTATCTTCATGAAGAGTGTGACCAAAAACAAGTTGTATTACATAGGGATATAAAATCTAGCAACATTCTTCTGGATGCTGAACTAAATGCAAGGCTGGGAGATTTTGGGTTTGCAAGATTCCATGAGCGTGGGGAGAATCTTGACGCCACACGTGTAGTGGGAACCATTGGGTACATGGCACCAGAGCTAACTGCAATGGGAGTGGCTACAACGAAAACCGACGTCTATGCTTTTGGAACTTTCATCCTCGAAGTGGTCTGTGGAAGGAGGCCGGTAGACCCTGATAGACCCCCTGAGCAAATGATTTTACTCAAGTGGGTTGCTATTTGCGGAAGCAGAGACAATTTCATGGTTACTGTTGACAGTAAACTTGAAGGGAACTTTAAAGCTGAAGAGGTCAAGATGCTTTTGAAGCTAGGCATGCTTTGTTCTCAGAGCAACCCAGAGAATAGGCCTAGTATGAAAGATATAGTACAATATCTTGAAGGAAATGTCACTGTTCCTAGCATATCAATTGATACATCTGGTCTTGGTATGCCCAATATAAGCAATGAAACGACGACCTCCTCATTAGCTAATTTCTCGTTTGAAAATGTTACAGTCCTATTTGGCGGTCGTTGAAGCCTCTGCATCACATGCTGCTAAGTTTACAAGTAAACTTTTATCCTGCTACAATGTTGTCTCTTAAGTGAATGATTGTATTGTGATTTGTTGTTGAATTTACATAACGTACATGTTTTTTTTCAACGTTTCACTTCAAGATTTTAGATTCAATCTCTTCCAAGCTGAGACCCTTGGTCTCAGGAACTATTAGAACTACAAACAAGAGTGATACCAATGCTATAGCTCCAAAGAGAAGGAAGAGATTCTCTGCTCCAAGATATTCCTGCAAAGGTGGCATGGGAGCCAAAGTTACTAATAAACAAACTTCAAGGGAGTTTTAAACGGAGGGAGCACAAGAGAGATACCTTTAAGGGTGAAAACGCAAAGGTCACAATGGCATTGGAGCCAAAGTTTGTAAGAACTGCAAGACTGATCCCTCTCCCTCTTGTGCGAAGTGGGAAAATCTCTGACACCATTAGCCAGCTGATTGGTCCAAATGAGATCTGGTTCGAACAGTCAGATCAAGAAGATATGACTATTAAGTGGAGTAAGCTGAGACGTTTCTAATATAATCAAAGTTTCCAGTTTTCTCTTCTTGATTCTAAACAATCTTAGGCAAAACTATGTTAGCTACACTACCGAGAGAGCTAGAATCCAAACCTGGTAGCAACCAACATAGAGAAGCAGCGCACCAACTGCGACAAGAGGAAAACCACCGAGAAACTTGTAGTATGCTGACAGTAGAAATAAAGACAACGCCTGGAAATTTTTGAAAAGAGTAAGCCAATGTATCAAAATATGAAAAAAAAAAATAGCCACAAAAAGAGATAACTCATACAATGCCACTGACGCCTCCAATCAGTAAAGGTCGTCTTCCGAGATCATCAACTTTCGCAACAGCCACCCATGTCATCAGTAACTGCAGAGAGGACGTTATCAGTTGAAGAGGTCTGCTTTAATATAACATATACAGATACTTCAAAATCAAAAGAAATAAGCACCTTGAAAACACCAATGATAACAGAGACTCGAGTTGCATCAGCAGCAGCAGAGAATCCAGCAGTCTTTGAAATAGATAAATGAGCAATCAAGTCTCATAAAAAATTCAACTAAAAATCATTTAACTTCAAGGTGTAAAGCAAGCATACCTGAAGAATCGAACCAGCGTAGTAAAGAACACTTGGCTGTCCAGTTATCTATCAAGATAATGCAGAGTATTACGTTAAATAACCTCCAAAGACTCAACCAACCAACAAAGAAGAAGAAGAATCAATCACCTGCTGGAAAAGGACTAACCCTCCACCAATAGTCAAAGCCTTCAAGTTAGGCCCTTGGAACACTTCCAAGAAGTTCCCACCAGACTTCTCATCTTCGTAAGCCGCTTGCACAGACAACAACGCATCATCCACCATCTTCTCCGACAGTTTATCACCGGGAGGTCTCCCACGCAATTTGCTGAGGGCAAGCATGGCTTTCTCTTTGTACTCTTGCAAAGCGCCTTTACCTTGAACAGCTCTGAGAAGCAACCAGCGAGGAGACGGAGGGAGGCTCCACATGCCTAGTCCCATCAGCAAAGCAACAGGGGTACCGAATCCATACATGTATCTCCACCCTCCGACCACATCAATCTCAAAGCTTCCAACGGAAAACCCCAACAGAATGCCCAATACGATGAAGAGTTCTTTGAGAGAGATCAGAGTTCCACGGATTTGAGATGGGCATGTCTCAGCTATATAGAGTGGAGCTCCATGCATTGCCTATGAAACGAACCCAAAGTAAAACAACTAAACAAACAATCAACAAATGAAATAAGACAAGGTTAAAAGAGCTCTCACCAAACCAATACCCAAACCATAAAGAAGCCTTCCAAGTAATAGAATATTGAGATCAGGGGCACAGCCAGTGATCAGAGACCCAAGGAGGTAGAGGCCAGCAGCTATAATGAGTTCCCGCCTTCTTCCTTCATAAGAAAATAGGAAGAAGAAGAAGAAGAAAACAGAATGAGAGAGTTGAAACCAGTTAAGGAGGAGGAAATCAATAAAAAATAAAAGAGTTACCAAGGAAATCAGCAATGCCATAGACAAGAGTAGAACCAAGAAGGGCTCCATATAAGGATCCGCTAACCTACACAACAAGATGCAATACTAAATACTATAACTTTCTGCTAAAAATCCATGGGTTAAATATGGAGAAGGGTCTCTAGAGATGCATTACCACAAGTCCTAGCTGAACAGGTGATAAGTTAAACCATGTAGTTCCACTGAGCGCAGGTGACTGTTCAAAACACCATTATTACTGATGTTGGGCTTTGTAGCTACCAGGTAGTTAACAAAATAAAAAAGAAGATAATTACAAATTCAAAACCTGAAGTGAGAGAGTAGCCCCAGAGGTTGCTCCAATATCATACCCAAACAGTAGCCCTCCCAGAGCCGGGAATACAAACCTGATGATACACAAGGCATTGTTCAAAGATTAAGAGCTCAAGTAAGAAAAAAAAATCATTAGGTAAGATCATTACACAAACAAACCAAACCTATAAACTAGCTAAGGGATCATTACACAGACAAACCAAACCTATTAAACCTAAATTGAAACAAGAAGAGGGACCGAAATACGCACGGGAGTATGACAGAAGACCAAGAAAAGGACTCAGGTGCATCAGAAGCAGCAGAATCAGAAACTTCTCCACTGTCGGCCAACTCTCCTCCAGTCCCAACTCCCACCTACCCATCATGAACCAAAACCAAGAAACCCAAATCAAACATTTTGAAGCAATCAAACAAAAACCCATGAAGCATGTTGCTCACCTGGAATTTTTGTCGGTGTCTAGAGACTAAACAAGGTTTGGGAGCCAATAAAGTAAGTTCCTTGGAACGGAGGTAAGAAGAGTCAGGCCTGGATTTGAAACAGGAGCAGAAGAAGGTACGGGGACTAGAAGAGTTCTTGAACTGGTTTCGTTGCAAGGGTTTGATGGCGAAATGTGACTGAGCAGAGACAGCGAAAGCCATGATCGGAGTGAAAGAGAACTGAGGATTCCCCCGCTAACTTTGTACGCTTATCGCTCATCCTCTTGAATGCTTACAAAGTTTGTCTATTTAAAGATAAATAATCAGAAAAAAAAATATATTGTGTGGTTGTCAGTAAGGAGTCCTTAGTAAGGACAAAACTGTAAATTAATATTAGGTAGGGTTTCTTTAATACATAAACTCTTTTTCTATCTTCTCCGCCAATCTTAAACCTCTGTAAGCTCGTGGAACAGAGTATGTGAGCCAACCGTCCACAATGTGGTATTTTTCATATTCTGCTTCGAAAGCTTCGAACTTTTTCCTCTTTTAGGTAAAAGCCTTTTATCTCTGTTTCAAATTTGTATTTTTTTTTCCGCTGAAACAGAGGTTCGATTTTTTGGAGTAGAATGAATCAAGAGCTCTAGTTGTATTCTTTGTTTTTGGTTTTGGAATCTCAAACAATCCTTTCTTTTGATTGAATGAAGCAAATTTGATGCGTAAACTAACTTTTGGCTATCTGTCAAAGGTATGAGCTTGGAAGGCACACTATTCTACTTTGGGTGGGATCCGAGTGCGTGGTGGTTATTTCAAATAACTAATTTGATCCACAGGACCAGGATAATTGGGTGTGGCTTACACATTGCTTGACATTGTTCTTTGTTAATGCTGCTCCGATGAAAGCAAATATTATCCTCAACACTATGGAGTTGATATTGATCGCGAGAGGAGGACTATAACCAAGACCGGCCAACACTATGGAGTTGATATTGATCGCGAGAGGACTATAACCAAGACCGGCCACTTGACTCGTATCTTAAAGTAAGAGTTTAGCAGTGGAAGGTTGCTTGCATGTATCACATCAAGACATGGACGATGTGATCGTGTTGGTTCTTCTGAATGGTAAAAACAAAAGATTTTGGACTGAGATCATCAAATTTAAGCTGACTTTTAATTTTGGTGTTGATTTTAAACAGATTCATAATATAGAATGAAATGTAATGACTCCATTGCAACCCAATGTATTGGAACAAAGCCAAAACATGTTATGTACATTATTAAGAGCTCGAATTTAGTAGAAAGTCTAGGGGAGAAAGAGACAGATAGCCTTCACATAACTCATTCTCTTAGAAAGTCAAGTCACTTCTACTTCTCTTAGAAAGTAAAGTCTCCTTTGGTCTGCAAAAAAAGAATAAGATAAGAAGTATGTAAGTCAAAGTGAAACTAGTGATTAAAGGAATCCTCCATTGACAAGAAGAAGTTGGTCAGACCTCTGAGAAAAGAATGGTCTTTTCGTTGATTTGCATAACCCCAGCTTTGAGTTTGCACTCCCACTTGTTCTTACGCTTCTTCACCTACAAAAGGTGCATGTCGTTGAATAAAATGGGTTTCAAACCTTCACTATAGTTAAGAATGTGCAATCAATGAAGAAAAAAATAACTTACATAATCAAACTGACACATGATCAGGTGAGGAATGTCCTCATCGTCATTCATATCATCCTCCTCATTATCATCATCCTCGTTCAAACTTTCATCATCATCATCTACATCATTCACACAAATAAAAGGTCACACCTTTCGCGGCAACAAAACCAAACATTTACATCTGAAACTATACCATGAGGAGAAAAAGCGCTTGGCTTTATATCATCAAAAGCACCATCTTGCTGAGGAATGTAAAATCCTTCACTCTCATTCTTTATCGACATCGAAAGATCCTGAATATTAACACCAGTAAGTAACTCAAAACACAAGAACTCCTCTCTATCTAGCCAAAGAGAACCATATATACCGTGGATGGAAACTGAGCATCACTGTTGTCAATCCCCCCACTCTGATTCTGAGAATATCCATTGAAAGGATTCGGATCTTGAATCTGCATCAAAGGTGTGGTGTTGGTAGGAAACGAAGGAGGAGAAGTTGTTTCCATAGTTCCTTTTATGACTCCTGCTTGTATCATCTTCCTTCTCCAAGTCTATGCACACAAAAAAAGATTATTACAATCAGTTTCGAAAAACCCTAACTTTCACCTTAAGAAAATCGAGTTTTGTCAACTAACCGCGAGAAGTTCGTTGAGAACGGACTCATCGAGCTCTCCAGTGTAAACGAGGTCGTTTCGAGACTTGCTGATAACATCGTTGCTGATACTGATGTAGGCGTCGCTTGTATGGCTCGCGTCCATTCCGAAAGTAAAGCTCTTGTGGATGGAGACGAAGGAGAGGAAGAAAGGAAAGCGAAACGATTGAAAGTTTGGTGAGAAGGGGTATAAATAGGTTTCGGCTGCATCTCACGCGTATTTATAGTCACGATAACGAGCTGTAAAGTCGGTTAATCTTTCGGGCCGATCGGTGATATGGATCTGAAGAATGTGGGCTTTAAAAGCCCATTTTCACACAATCGGTAGCCTTTAAACTTAACTCTTTTAATTGCTCAACTGTAGTCTGTTACATGGTTTTTGTTAAACAGTGTCGATCTGGTCACTTTTTGTCCTTTAGTTTTTGAAAATTTATGTATCATTCCATTTAATTTCTTACGTTGCTGAACTTCAATATTCTATCATATATGCATGGCAGGAGTAAATGGTAAGTTAATAATTGTATGTATTTTTAACTATTCTACTTATTAACTAAACCTCGAAATGTTTTCGATTTAATGTAATTTACTAATTTTAGAATGGATCGTAATATCTGAAACTGTTACAATTTTAATTAATATTTCTATCATTTTACAATTATGAATTTATTAATATATATATATATATAGCTTAAGAAACCAATCAAATTGTATCAATATTGTAGTTACACGTTCACAATGTTTATCATTAATCTTTACGGTCAAAGGCATCCACTACCGTTACCAATCAGACTTTAGCATTTTGATAAACTATTATGAACGGCAGTTTAATTACTTTGGGCTGGCAGTAAAATGCATTGCGACAAGGCTGGTTCCACCGCTGTTAAACAATTTTTTTGGGAGTGTTGAATGTTAAAATGTCAGTAGGAGATGACAACAAAAAGAAACGCAATTAACAAGGCTGGTTTAAAGTTTTCGTACCCTTCCTTCGTCATCTTAGTGGTCTATCGAACACCTTCACATGAGAGTTCGAACCAGTAAAGCTGGTGGTGACATAATGAGGACTTCCACTAGGATAACCTCACAAGTTCCCGTACAATTAACGTCGTCATTTTATAGTAGTAATATATTAGGCTGATGGGTTAGCATTTGCCGGGAAAAGTGTCTATTCCAACCTGAACAATTTGGATCGTGCCAAATACAACCTGAACTAATGGTTAGTGCCAAATACGACCTGAACTCAATTAAAATTTTAAAAACCTATCCGAACTATTTAAAACGTGCCTAAATCTACATTGAAATATTATTAAAAAGTTGAAATTATATAAACTACTATTTTTTCATCGTATTAAATTTTAAAACTTTGGTGATAATTTTTTCTGATTTACATAAATACATAACATGTTTTTACTTATGATATCTTCAATAAACTTATATCTTACTAAAATATAAATAATAAAATATTTATAATTACATGATCTTAAATATATTTAAAATTTTGAAGTTATTTATAAAAATTTCTTGTATAGATTATTTTTATTTTTAAAACTTAAGTGAATTTTTTCAAAGTTATTATTATATATTTTAATTTTTTGTTCAATTTTGAAAGGTAAAAGGTTCAAAATATAAATAACTTCAAAATTTTTGAACAAAATATCCAAATATATAATAATAACTTTGAAAAAAATTCACTTAAGTTTTAAAAATAAAAATAATCTATACAATTTTTTTTTATAAATAACTTCAAAATTTTAAGTATATCTAAGATAATTTAATTATAAATATTTTATTATTTATATTTTACTAAGATATAAGTTTATTGAAGATATAATAAGTAAAAACAAGTTATGTATTTATATAAATCAGAAAAGATTATCACCGAAGTTTTAAAATTTAATACGATGAAAAAATAGTAGTTTATATAATTTCAACTTTTTAATAATATTTCAGTGTAGATTTAAGCACGTTTTAAAAAGTTCGGGTAGGTTTTTAAAGTTTTAATTGAGTTTAGGTCGTATTTGGCACTAATCATTAGTTCGGGTTGTATTTGGCACGATCCAAATTGTTCAGGTTGGAATAGGCACTTTTCTCAGCATTTGCCACCCTAATTGCTATGGAAGATGGTTAAGTATACTAGCAATCTTACCTCGAAGAAAACAGCAGTGTCATAACTATAATCTGTTAGTACACTTTTATAGAGAATTTGTCGTGTGTCGTATATATATATATTTATATTACAGTCTAAACACCTTAATATTTATATTTATCTTACAGTCTAAAGAAATTATAGTTTGATTTAATATTTTATCCATCATATATTTTTGAGAATTAAGGTTGTCATATATTATTATTGATCCACGTGACTTTTAGTTTTCGTCCAATAAATCATTGGGTCTACCATCTATGTTATGATAAATCCTTATAAAATATATTTTTTGGATACAAAATCCTTATACAACAAGTTTAATTGTGTGTGTGTGTGTGTTAAATCGGCCAACAAACCTTTGCAAGTCTACATAGACAATACAAACATCCCCTAGCCTCCCACAACGTACGTTTGTATAATTTTTGTATACAAATAAATCTCCATAAGATCGATTACATTCCGAAATTCTCATCATCCTAAACTCCTAACATACGAGATCACTATACCAAATGCCTATAATCAGCACGAACTTTTTCCATACTTTTCGGTAAATTGCTATGCTCTTTAACATATAAGAATGAAGAAATTTTGTTGAATCATTAGATAATCATACATATTATTTGATAGTATATAACATAATGAATCGAATTCAAAGGGATTTGTTCGATTGACAAGTGTCATTTTGTGTCGTGACGGAAAGCAGGAGCAATTAAGCATTTTTCGTGGAGAAATGAATTTTCTGTTGTGGACTTATGTGTACCTTTAATTACTCTTCTTTTTTCTTTTTCTTTTTCTTCTCCGGACAGTCGTCAATTCAAATTACAGATTGTTTTTAAATTATAGTTTTGCAAAATGTCGGGTTTGGTAAACACGTGGTGATCGGAAAGATACCATCTCCAAACATTGATTGAGGACAATTCATATCTTTGATTAAAGTAATGTGTACCTCATTTATACTAATATATTGGCGTGTTAGATCAGATGAGCAACCACACCAAACGCAACGGTCAATTTTAACATGCTATGTATATATTCTTGATTCTGAAATTGTTTTAAAATATTATTTTTATATACGAGTGTACGAGGTTAGGAATATACTCAACAACTTCGTCTATCGTTTTTTACTCGTTCTTGTGCATGCAAGTTTGTATAGGTCAAGACAAGCAAGTGCATATTCTTTTTTCTGAACTAGTGCACAGTGCACAACTTGTTTCTCAAAACATGAAGTGTGCTCAAAGAAAATATAAGGACTCATATGTCATCCTTTACGTAATATATATCAAAAATTTGGAAGTATAATACATATTTTAAAAGACGCTATCTACTAAAGAGGAGTTGTAATATATTAGCTAGCTAATTTTTGTGACTTTGTGATACTCTTTTGCTCGGAATCCAGTAACATGGACCGCAAATGACCAAAACTAACGTATTTTCTTACAACAGTCAAACTAGAATCCAAAGTAAGAATGTGCCCAACAATTATTTCATTTTGGTTTTGATTGGTAGCATACGGGATGTTGGAATTGCGATAAAAATGTGATTTTATAAGTATTTTATCAATCAATAAAATTTGTGGAATGGAAGAAAAAAACAGAAATTGCAAGTATGCATTTTTGCTGATGGAAATACAAAAAAAAGTTATTGAACGAAAAATGATTTTTATTAAATTATTTACGGAATCACACATTTATAATATTAATTCTATATAATAATATTTTATTCTTCTAAATAAATTATACTATTCTTTTATTTTACTGCACAATAAAATATCAATTTATTATTAAAATTTTTGAAAATGAGATAAATAATTATAACAAAAATGAAATAAATTTAATAAATATAGTTTTTCACATTTTAAAATAGTTATATTTTATATAAATATTTGTTGTTTTATGATAAATTAAATATAACATAAATATTTTGATTAACATAATAATTATTTTGCCATTTCGCAAAATTTTATAATCGTATAAAAAGTATTTTATAAATTTCATTCGGTATATTATTTAAAAAAAACGTTTCGCACATTAACTAAAAACCATAATTTTTGATTTTTTACACCAAAAAGAAAAATAAAAACCATAATTTTGTGATATGATGTTTACCTATCCGAACCTTTAACTCGAAAACTGGTTTTATGAGCCTTTAAAGTAAAAACGTAAAAAGGGTTGGTGCGGAATCGACAACTGTCAACTACGTTACATAAAAACACCAAACAGTACGCAATCTGCCGGCCATGCAGATTCAGGGCAAAAAAGAAACTTCCCCGGTGTACACGTGTCGGATGTGAATTATGACACGTAGTTATTTGAAACTTCTACTTCGGTAACTGCGACAAAGAACAACCAAACGACCTTAAACCGCAACGTGGGACTTGCGTCCAACACGCGTCTCCTTAGGCCACAAAACAAGACTTTAGACCTAAACCTCATTTATGAATCAGGGACATAGTAACACGCCGTGTTTTCTTCTTCTTCTTCTTCTTTTTAATACTCTTTCTATTTTTAAATGTAAGGTATTTTACATAAAAACATCAATATTAAAAAACTTGTTAATTTTCAAAAAGTAGCATTTAATGTATGAATCTAACCAACTAAAAAATGCATGTATTATTTTATTAGATACACAATATTTAATAATCATAAAAATGCATTAAAATATAGAAACAACTTATATTTTGAAACAAAAGTTTTTCTCTAAAACTATTTATATTTAAAAACAGAGGGAGTTTTTTTCGTGTTTGAAACGGAAATCTTTTTTTTTTCTGAAACTGAAATTTGTAAGTTAGTGATTGAAGTATTTAACGTTTACGTGCTTTTTTTTTTGACAACACATTTACGTTTTTGAAACTGAAATATAGCTAATGGTTTTTAATGTGAATCTGGATCTCAATTTGAATTTGAAATATCTTTTTTATATTTAGTAATGAACGAACATTTATAGTTTCTTATAATTTGTAGAAATTCTCATATTAACTCGCGCTTTATTTGAAAACCTCACACAAACGTGAATTATGAACAAATGATATACTATTTTCTTCACGCGCATCTCTTAGATGAAAATCTTAAAGAACATATATATGATTCAGTTGAAAATGGATCCACGTGTACAATTGTAATCAGATGATTATATTAAAAAGTTGGGCTTTGTCGTGTTAACTGGAAAATATTATCTAATTTCACTCAAGCTAACAATTTCAATTATTCGTGTAAAATTTACGTTAAATACGTATGTGTATCATGTTGATTTAAGGTTGTAGATAACTTAGGTGTGAAGTTCTCCTAATGAGATTAGAATTATAAAAGATTTATAGTTATCTCAAACGATGTATTTACTAATGAGATTAGGAAAATATATGAGCTATATAAATAAGCTATCATGAGGTGATAGAATGTAAGGATTTGAGATTATAATAAAGTGAGTACTTTTGAGAAGATATATTTGCGTCTTGGTGCTTACGATTCAATAAGTGGTATCAGAGCTTAATAATTGAATTCGTAAATAAAATCAAAGGTGTGAAACATGGGAGATAAAGACATAGTTGTGGCGACAAAGAAGATGAAGGAGACCTCTTCTTCAAGTATTCAATGTCCAATGCTCAACACCACCAATTACACGGTGTGGAGCATACGCATGAGGGCAACCCTCAAGGTGCATAAGGCTTGAGAAGCCTGCGAACCAGGGACTGATGATGGGGAGAAGAAAGACTTGGCGAAGGCGCTCTTGTTCCAAAGCATACCTGAGGCATTGTTGTTAACAGTTGGTCATCTAGAAACGCCAAAGGAAGTGTGGGAAGCCATCAAAGCAAGGTATGTAGGAGCTGAGAGAGTTAGGGAAGCTCATTTGCAAACATTGATGGATGATTTCAGCAAGCTAAAGATGAAGGACACAGAGACGATTGATGAGTATTCCGGAAAACTTGCAGAGATTTCCTCCAGATCATCATCTTTGGGAGAGATCATTGAGGAAAGCAAGCTAGTGAAGAAATTTTTGAGTAGTCTTCCGCGCAAGAATTATATTCATATGCCAGCTGCCCTTGAACAAATATTCGATCTCAACAGCACGATCTTTGAGGATGTAGTGGGAAAGGTTAAAAGCTTATGAGGAGAGGACCAAAGATGAAGAACATGATGATGATCAGGAAAAGCTGTTATATGCAAATAGTGATTCGCAAGCTGCAACCTACGGTCGAGGAAGAGGACAAGATGGCAGATTTGCAAGCAGAAGAAAATGACGTGGACGTTCTAACAGACAAAGGGACTGGAAGGATGGCAGAGACACTTCAAAAGTTGTCTGTTTCGGGTGTGATATATCAGGAAAATATGCCTTCAACTGTCTTGATCGATTGCTTAACCTACAGGAGACACAAGAAAACGATGATGAGAGCACACGAGAGGCTGAGGAGCTGATGATACATGAGGTTGTGTCTATTAATGAAGAGAACGCGATGCCTAGTCTGATGATGCATGAGTTTGTATACCTTAATGAAGAGAACGTGGTGCCTAGTAAGATTGAGGCTCACAATGAAGGTAATGACATGTGGTATCTAGATAATGGGGCTAGAAATCACATGACAGGAACTCGTGATTTCTTCTCCAAGCTTGAAGAGAGTATCACAGGGAAGGTGAGGTTTGGTGATGACTCTCGCATAGAGATTAGAGGCAAAGGCTCCATCATGTTTATGTGTAAGGATGGCAAGAGGAGAAGCTTGACTTACGTGTACTACATACTGAATCTCCGAAGCAACATTATAAGCCTAGGACAGGCTACAGAGTTGGGTTGTGAGATTAGAATGAGACCGAATAATCTGATGATGTATGATCGAGATGGAAACCTATTGGTGAAAGCTACTAGATCCAAGAATAGGTTATACAAGGTTGTCTTGAAAGTTGATGACATCAAGTATCTTCATCATGTAAGGTCCAGTGATGATTCAATTACTTGGCACGCAAGACTTGGGCATACCAACCTAGAGAATATGAGGAATATATTGAGAAAGAAGCTGGTCATTGGTATACCAGAATTGTTGATTGAAAAGGAGATGTGTGCTTCGTGTATGTTGGGAAAGCAAACAAGCCAATCATTCCCACAAGCTACGAGCTTCCGAGCATCACAAGTATTGGAACTCGTCCATGGAGATCTTTGCGGTCCGATATCGCCTCTGACAACTGGGAATAACAAATATATCTTTGTCCTAATTGATGATCACAGTCGTTACATGTGGACAATCTTGATGAAAGAAAAGGGAGAAGCCTATGAGAAATTTAAACTTTCCAGAAGCAATGTTGAGAAGGAAACGAAACATGGAAAAATATCAAGACTTTTCGTACATGCAGAGGTGGTGAGTTCACGTCTAATGTGTTCAGAGTCTTCTGTGATTAACATGGGATAGTACGTCATCTTACAGAACCATACTCGCTGCAGCAAAACGGAGTAGTGGAGCGACGAAAAAGAACGTTGTTGGAGATGACTAGAAGCACCATGAACCACATGTTTGTGCCTAATTATCTTTGGGGTGAAGCAGTAAGACACTCGACGTATCTCATCAACAGAGTGGCCACAAGAAATCTGTAGGATACTACACCATATGAAAGCTTTAAAGGAAAGCAACCAAATGTTAAGCATCTTCGTGTCTTTGGTTGTGTATGTTATGCAAAGGCCAGTGCACCATATCTGAAGAATCTTGAGGATCGATCATGTGTACTGGTGCATCTAGGAATCGAGCCGGGCTTAAAGGCTTACAGACTGTACGAACCAACAAAACAGACGGTCACAGTAAGTAGAGATGTGTTGTTTGATGAGAACAAAAGCTAGAATTGGAATGAAACAGAGAAAACTGAGAAAACAGAGACAGCAAAAACTGTTTCTTTCCCTCTCATAAAGAGTGATGCATATGACAATAGCGATGAGAAGCCTGAAGAGAACATTGAGCAAAGTGAGACAGAAGCAGAGGAAGATCAGTCGGTCTTAAGAAGGTCCACAAGACAGGTTGTGAAACCTGCATATTTGGACGCTTATGTTCTTGTATTTGAAGTAATTGAGACAGATGGAATCTTACTTCTGATAAATGAGGAGCCATGAGACTGGAATGAGGTGAAAACAGAAAAGGTTTGGAGAGAGACATGTGAAGATGAGATCACCTCGAAAGAGAAGAACAAAACATGGACACTTGTGGAGTTACCCGAAGGATGCAAAGCTATAGGGTTGAAGTGGGTCTTCAAAGTGAAGAGGAACGCCAATGGTAGTATTAATAAGTACAAAGCAAGACTCATCGTAAAGGGTTATGTGCAACGACATATGATTGATTATGATGAGGTTTTTGCTCCTGTTGCAAGGCTTGAGACAGTACGGGTCATCATTGCTTTAACAGCATTAAACGGCTGGGAGATTCACCATCTCGACGTTAAGACGGCGTTCCTACATGGTGATCTACAGGAAGAAGTTTACGTCTCTCAACCAGAGGGTTTCAAGGTTAAGGGCAGCGAGAACAAAGTCTATAAGCTTCATAAGGCACTGTACGACTTGAAACAGGCTCCTAAGGCGTGGAACATTAAGCTTAAAGGCATTCTCAATGAACTAAACTTCACAAATTGTTCCAAGGAGCCATCACTTTTCCACCGTCGGACGAAGAGATCAATTCTACTTGTTGCAGTCTAAGTCGATGATTTATTGATCATAGGGAGCAGCCCAGATGGGATACGAGAATTTAAAGCAGAGATGGTGAACAAGTTTGAGATGACAGACCTGAGGAAGCTCACCTACTATCTTGGTATTGAGGTACTGCAGCTAAGTGATGGGATCATCTTGAAACAAGAACGATATGCTGAGAAGATACTCGAGGAAGCATGAATAAGTAGTTGTAATGAAGTTCATGTTCCAATGGATCCGAGTTTTAAGCTATCCAAATCAGAAGAGGAAGAAGGAAACAACGACAAAGGGTTTCGTCGGAACATTGGATATCTAAGGTACTTAATACATACACGACCCGACCTGCCTCAGTGTGTAGGTGTTCTAAGTCGTTATATGCATGAGCCTAAGACGTCACATGGAGCAGCACTGAAACATGTTCTTAGGTATCTGAGGGGAACATGTTCGTTTGGTCTCTACTACAAGAGAGATTGCGGAGAAGAGGGACTTGTGGGTTACAGTGACAGTAGCTACAATGTCGACCCGGATGATGGGAAAACCACGACAGGTCATATCTTCTACGTTAATCATTGTCCAGTTACTTGGTGCTCACAGAAACAAGAAATTGTTGCATTATCGTCTTTTGAGACTAAGTTTATGGCAGCTACAGAGACGGCGAAGCAAGCCATCTGGTTACAGGATCTTCTCAGTGAGATCATGGAAGTCGAAGTCGAGAAGGCAGTGTTTCGTGTTGATAACAAATCTGCCATCGCACTCATTAAGAACCCAGTGTTTCATGGACGCAGCAAACACATCCATACCAGGTTCCATTTTATCAGAGAGTGTGTGGAAGATGGGCTTGTCACCGTGGAGCATGTATCAGGCAAGGAACAAAAAGCATACATATTGACCAAAGCGCTCGGTAGGATCAAATTCAAGGAAATGAGGGAGCTCATGGGAGTTGAAGAGTTGAAGAATGGTGTTCTCAAGCTTAAGGAAGAGAATGTTGATTTAAGCTTGTAGATAACTTAGGTGTGAAGTTATCCTAATGAGATTAGGATTAGAAAAGATTCATAGTTATCTCAAACGATGTATTTACTAATGAGATTAGGAAAATATATGAGCTATATAAATAAGCTATCATGAGGTGATAGAATGTAAGGATTTGAGATTATAATAAAGTAAGTACTTTTGAGGAGATATACTTGCGTCTTGGTGTTTACGATTCAACTAGGTGTTGTGTCCGCTCGAGCGGGCCTAATCGTTTTACAACTAATTAAATACTATGATAAGTTATTGTTTATGATCTTACAAAAAATCAAATTATTTACATATTACAATTTATTTCCAAAATATATATTTATTATTTCGTTTAATTTCTTGGAAGCTCTCATATATAGTAGAAATATTTTTAATTATATATTTTTGTAACTAACTTTATTTATTATTAAAAGATAATCTTGTTATATATATATATATATATATATATATATATATATATATATATATATATATATATATTTAATATTTGTTAGAGATGTTTTTGGATAGTGACAAAATATGTATATGAATTATCTTTTTGATTTTTAAAATAGATTTAATAAAGCTTATTCATTTTTATATTTGGGTAATTTTTATTATATTAAATCATAGTTGCTAAATGTTTTATAATTTCTTATATATATGTGTGTGTGTTACTAATTAAAAGACTATGATAATAAATTATTATTTTTATTTTATTTGAAAATTATTTGATTAATATCCATTATCTAAAGACTATGATAATAAATTATTATTTTTATTTTTGTTTCGTTTTTTTTTCTTTTTATTAAAAGAAATTTCAGATAACATGACAACTTATATTTGAATTATCTTTTATTTAAAATTTATTTTAATTTTGGATAATCCTTACTATTATTAGTCTTATCCATTATCTAATTAATTTTCGGTTTTTATTTTACTTTTTTTTATATTTTATTCATTAAGGGTAATATCAATATTAATCACTCTAACTTTAAACGTGAGAGCTCCGTTGCGAAAAATCACTTCGCAAATAATAGTATAGATTATTTTTATATTTTATTCATTAAGTGTAATATCGATATTAACCACTTCAACTTCCAACGTGAGAACTTTGCTGCGAAAAATCAGTTCGCAAATAATAGTATAGATATATATCATCGTATAATCTTAATTAGCACCATCTGCAAGTAATACTTTCAGAATTTCAAATATACATGCCTAGATAGATACACATTAATAATTAAAATCGTTACTGGATAGAAAAATACCTACCTTACTCATGTCAGAAATGCGATAGATATTGGACATTAAACTATTTGAAGCTATGATTTTCTTGGTAACCTTCTAAACCCTATATGCATAAATTTAAACAATTCTAAACAAAACACAGAAATATTCATTACCACACAAAACTTACGCATCAAATTGAGCATTTATCAGAACGGGATTTAATCATCAGAAAGAAAAGTTGTTTTGCATTTCATCAAAGCCATAATAATGTCTAATGTAGAAATTCCAACGAGAAATTGGTAAGCTTTCATTTTAAAGTTACAAACAGAAAGTTGGGATAATTAATCAAACTAGCTTGCTAGAACCATTGTCTCCTTACCGAAAGCTGATCTCCAACCACCTACTAAAGTAACTAGCCATGTTTCAGTTACTCTTTTTCTTGTTATCGTCAATGTTATAGTTTACCAACATAACATTATACATATTGGTGTTACCAACCAAATAACAAAAAAAAAACAAAAATAATAATAATAAGCTCTATCTTTTTAACTATCAGTCAACAATATATATAATTACATAATGGATTTTGGTGTTCGTTAGTTAAAGTTGATATAATATTTTGATATCGTATAAGATTTGAAAATGATGGTTGGTGACTTGGTGTATAGCTCGGCGAATGCAGGGAGAATGGTCTCTAAACACAAGGGTAATATGATAATAATTTTGGAATGCTCGCAGTTCAAAAAGAAAAATGATAATAATATATTTCTTTTGCTACAAATATAACAATCTGAAAACCTTTCACGTGGCGCAATGTATTTGCCTACCGTCAACTTCAAGTACCTGGCAACTGCTATCCAGCTTTAGCGGACACGTGGCTTCGTTAAAACAAATTTCGAACCTTTTATTTTGTTTTGTAGAGGTAGGACCCATGCAAATCATCGGATGCTATCTTTTACATCAGCTCACACGTCATCCTATTATTTACCGCCACGTCCTATACAATTTCCGTAAAATATGAGTTTCTCTCTATCTTCAAATTCTTGTTTATTACTCCCTCCGCTTAATATAATTGTCATTTTAACATTTCTAATACAGACTAGGAATTAATCGGCGCTACCAGCGAAACTATATTGATTTTCAAATATTTGTTATCTTACTATTTTTATGTTGTATATTTACTTAGTCTAATTTTACTATTTTATATCAAAATGTAATATTACGATATATTTTTATAGTAATATTTACTTGTTATTTATTTTGTTTAACATTTTTAGATAGATAGTTAATATACTTTTCTGTTTCTTATATTATATAACCTTTTTATTAAATATTTTTTATATTGTATTTTTAATATTACGCTAGATGTTTAATGTAATATTTCAATTTTTTACATTGTATATTTATTTATTTTTATTTCATAATATTTTGCATTTATTTATTCTAATTTTCTTGGTTTTATATTAAATAATAATATTATTATATATGTTTAATGTATTATTTGTATTTCTTCTATTGCATATTTACTTATTATATTTTTTACTTGTATGTTTACGATAGATGTTTAATGTAATATTTATTTTGTATTTCCACTGATTATTTATTTATTAGATATTTTTCAGGTAGATATTTAATTTAGTTTCAATTTTTATATTTAATTATTTTTTATTTTTTCTTATATTATATTTACTTATTCTACTTTGTCTTTTATATCAAATTATAATATTATGATAAATTTTTAATGTAATATTTATATTTCTTTTTTTTGTGCAACATAATATTTATATTTTTATTGTATATTTACTTATTATTTATTTTTCTATTATACATTGCTTATATAAATATTTGGAAATATTGAAAATGTAAAGGTATACATTTTTCAAATGGATGTTTAATGTAGTTTTTCTAATCTAATGGTAATATTACGATAATATTTAATGTAAGATTTGTACTTTTTATACTTTATATTTACTTATTACTCCTTCCATTCCTAAAAGATGGTTGTTTTGGAAAAAAAAAATCGTTTCTAAAAAATGGTTGTTTTATGTTTTATATGAAAAAATTGCAAACTTTAAGAAAATTATTTGGTTTTATTGGATTACTATTGGATAAAAGTTGTTGAAAATTAAAAATTACGGAAAAACAATAATTTTATTATAGTGATTTAATGCATTTTCTTAACATGTGTGAAAACATTAGAAAGACTATCTTTTAGAAATGGAGGGAGTACTTCTTTAATATACGCTTTTGAGATAGATGTTAAATATTATTTTGGTAAGCAAGCATTTGTATTTATTTATTTTTTATTTCCACATCTCTCAATAGCTAGAGAAGCTTCCAACTCCGAGAATCCAATGTTCTTTAAAGACTGCAATTGATTCTCATTTTCAGGGGAGGAGTCTGGAACTCTCTGTCATTGTTATTTATTTTGTTTAACATTTTTAGATAGATAGTTAATATACTTTTCTGTTTCTTATATTATATAACCTTTTTATTAAATATTTTTTATATTGTATTTTTACTTATTTTAACATTACGCTAGATGTTTAATGTTATATTTCTATTTTTTACATTGCATATTTATTTATTTTTTATTTCATAATATTTTGTATTTATTTATTCTAATTTTCGTGGTTTTATATTAAATAATAATATTATGATAGATGTTTAATGTAATATTTGTATTTCTTCTATTGCATATTTACTTATTATTATTTTTTACTTGTATGTTTACGATAGATGTTTAATGTAATATTTATTTTGTATATTTACTGATTATTTTTTATTAGATATTTTTCAGGTAGATATTTAATTTAGATTCTATTTTTATATTTACTTATTGTTTATTTTTTCTTATATTATATATATACTTATTATACTTTTCTTGCTTTTATATCAAATTATAATATTATGATAAATTTTTAATGTAATGTTTATATTTATTTTTTTCGTGCAACATAATATTTATATTTCCTATATTGTATATTTACTTATTATTTATTTTTCTAATATACATTGCTTATAAAAATATTTGGAAATATTAAAAATATAAAGGCATACATTTTTCAGATGGATGTTTAATGTAGTTTTTCTTTTTCTTATATTGTATATTTTCTTTTTATTTATTGTTTCTTATATTATATATTTACTTAATCTAATTTTCTTACTTTTAAATCTAACAGTAATATTAAGATAATATTTCATGTAAGATTTCTACCTTTTATACTATATTTAATTATTATTTCTTTAATATACACTTTTCAGATAGATGTTAAATGTTGTTTTGGTAAGCAAGCATTTGTATTTTTTTAATGTAATATTTTATTTTTTTATATTGTATATTTTTTAATTGTGTATGCTTATAGTTTATATTTATTTATTATTTAATAGTTTTATACCAATTATAATATTACGATATATGTTTAAAACATTTTTATGGACATATATGCTTCGTACAGCATCTGAAAAGAGAAGATAATCATATACATATGGCGACGCAAAGATAAAGTGATTATTAGACTGAAACATTGTATTTTAATCAGACGCATGCTATTTCATTCATATGGCGACACATGAGTATGAAACATTGTGATGTTCCAGAAAAAAAAGAGTATGAAACATTGTATTTTTTAGACGTATGCTACAACCTTCTCTTATCCAATTTATTTTTCATTCTTTACTTTGCTGTAATAAGTTGTTAATATATCAACGTACTCTTGAAATAGTATATATCTTAACATTCATATAAAAACATCACTAAGAATCATGAAAGATGGTTCGAGAAACAAAAGCATTTATATAATACGTGAAAGATGAGAAAAGAGAACCTCATCCGACTCATGCCACACACCATTACACCCACCATGGCTTTTTGTCCGTAACCATCAGTTTCAAATCATTAAGGCAATATCCAAAACACAATAATGAAATATATGTCTTTCTTCATATGTCTTTCTTCTTCCTCAAGAAACACGTAGCCGCTTGCGAGCTCTTGTGGTGGCTCGACTTCCACAATAAATCAACATCAAAACACTGATGTGAGACCATCTATCATGCACACCTGACAACACTCCTTTCGGTGGAGGGTTGCCGAGAACGATGGAGGATATAATACTTCAGCTAGAGGTTGAAGAAGAAATTATTCGACAAGTTGTGTTACGTGAATCTCACAACTGCTCTTTTGAACTACGACGACGATGATAACTTATATCAACCCGTTAGGATGTCATGCGTTAGCAGTTCTGATATTTTGAGGTGCTTCATGCTTATATATTAATCACTCATCATAGCTATGAACTCTAACAAATGCTGTGGAGCGACTAAAGCGATGAGACAGCTTATAGCGGTTGGTCTTTTTATGTCGTTGGAATAATTGCTTTTATATGGATTTGTTTGATGTAAAAATATATATATATATTTTTTTTTGTTTAATGTAGTATTTACATTTTTATATTTTATATTACTTATTAATGTATTATTTCCATTTTCTTAATTGTGTATTTACTTAATATTTGTTTGATGTAAAACTATACAATCTTTTTTTGTTTAATGTAGTATTAACATTTTTATATTGTATATTATTTGGTTTTTTCAATGTAGTATTTCTATTTTTAAGTTGTGTACATGTATTTCTATTACATTAAAAAGTTACGATTTTTTCACATATGTTTGATGTAGGACTTTTATTTCTTTTGTTGTATACTTACATATTATTTTTATTTTGGAAATTATTTTTAGTGGTGATATTAAAATGTAAACTATACATTATATCAATATTCTAAAAATGTAAAACTATAATAGTAATTTGGGTTTTCTGCAAAAAAACCTTCAATGTGGTTCTTTTTTGCAAATTAATCCGCAAACTCAAAAACCCACGGGTCAACCTTCCAAGTGTCAGTCAAACCGCAATATAACCCTCAGCCATATATATGTGTATTTGACTGTGTATAATTTTAACATTTTTCAGTATTACATTGTTTTGGCGCAAATTTTTTTATTGAAAAACATTGTAAAGACCAAGGTTCAAACCTTGATCCTCAAACACAGTTTGAATGCTACATAGCCATTTTGGCCAACATATATAATTGTTCACTTATCAAACTCAATTATATATATTTCTAAATGCATTTTGGTATTTTGGTTTATAAAAATAGGTATCATATTAAAACCATATTTATTTTGGTTTGGTTCGGTTTATATACCATCAATTTTTGGTTTTTATACCAAAAAATCATAAAACTTTGTGAATTTTACTTTATATAATTAGATACCGACTTTTATATAACATAAAAATATTTTTTTTAAATAACCAATTTTTATTAATTATTTTACTATTTAAAATAATTAGTAAACATATTAAGTTAACAATTATAAGTTTTTTTATAGAATAAAGATAATAAAAATTGGTAATATATAATGTTATTAATTAGGCCATTTCAGAATAAATTTAGAATTATATATAATTGTGTTTGTTAAGTGAACAAATATATAAGTTGGCAGAGACGGTTATGTAGCATGCACACTGTGTTGGAGGTTCAACGTTTGAAGTTCTACTAAATCTTTTTCATTAAAATATTAGTGTCAAAATGACATAGTATTGAAAAATGTTAAAACTATACCCAGTCAAATACACATATATACGGCTGAAGGTTATATTGCGGTTTAACTGGCACTTGGAGGATTGACCCGTGGATTTTTGAGTTCACGGATTAATTTGAAAAAAAACACATTGATGGTTTTTTTGCAGAAAGCCCTAGTAATTTTTAATGTAAAATGGTACTAATCTTACATTTTCATGTAGTATTTCCATTTCTTGTGTTATATGTTTACATATTATTTATTATTTTCGAAATTATATTTATTTTTAATATTAAAATGTAAAACTATACATTATCTTATATTTTAAATAATGTAAAACTAAACATAATAAGGTAATAATATAGTAATTTTTTAAAAGTAAAATGGTAATTTTACATTTTAATGTAGTATTTCCATTTCTTGTGTTATATATTTATATATTATTTATTATTTTCGAAATTCTATTTTACAGTAATATTCAAATGTAAAACTATACATTATATCAGTATTTCAATTTTTTTTTGAAAAAAATGTAAAACTAAACATAATAAGGTAATAATATTAGTCATGCCATGTGGTTTCTTTTCGAAGAGGGTTTCTAAAACGATGTGGACGCCCACTGGAGGCTTGGATAGTCATTTTTATTAGTATAGATTAAAAAAATGGCAGAAACATATGTAATATTAGATTAAATACAATTTTCTAACCAATAGTATTTAAGATAAATAAAATTCTTTATAATATCAGTGCAGTTTGAAATTAATTTTTAAATGAAAATAAATATAATTTGTATTAAAACTGTAAAGTGACATTTTTTATGTAACAAGAAAAAAGATAAGAATGCCACGTATTATGAAACAGACGGAGTAATAAATAATTATCTTTAATTGTTAATTTTGGAAGAGCAGCTAGAGTTGTATATTTTATCCGTTAAATTTGATTCGTTTCGTTATTTATTTCAATTTGATCTAAAAATTCTGGATATCCAAATTTTTTGAAACAAAACAAAAACTAAAAATCAATATCCGTCAAAAGCGAAGCAAATCACAAATATTAAAATTTTGAGAAGCAAATATCCGATCTGATCCGGCAATATATAAATACATGTATATCTTAATTATATTTAAAATTTTTAAATGTATAAATTATATAATTATTATTCAAACGTATGATTTGATAAATTATATTCACATTATTACTTATATTAAAGTTTTTTTTTTTTTTTTTTTTTTTGTCGACCTTATATTAAAGTATTAGATAAATAAAAAGAAAATAATTTATGACAGTTATATTTTTCTAAAGTTTTGTGTTATTATAATTGTTAACTAAGTTTAAAAATTTACTAAATACGTAGTTTTTAGTGAATGATTAAATCCATTTGAAATGCAGCTAGATTCTTTTCAAATCCATGATAAAAAAAACTCTAGCTAAAATCTATTTACCACAAAACCAAAGCGGCTTGGTTATCCATTTTATTTCTAAAACGCTATAAAAAGAAGAAGAAAACCATGTAATGCAGTGACAATGATGGTTGTATAGTTTATACGGTTCTATCATGATATATCATATATGCTTCTTAACAGTCAGAAATTAAGATATTTGATTTTTGTCTGAATCTAATATATTAAAATAGAAGTACAATTAAAAATTAACCCTAACTTTTTCTAAATATATACAAAAGTTTGCCACTGACATTAAATCTAATAAATAAAAATAGAAATCACAATTTTTGATTGTAATTGTCACAATATTCATTACTTCCTAAAAATATTCTTATTATTTATGATATGGTTGATGTATAATACTCTGTTTTCTAAAATTTAGCTCTACCAAAAAGTAAACTACAAATCTTCTAATTCTTATACGAAAATTAACAAAAAGGTGAAAATCAAAATAGTCACACCAAAATATATCAAATTTTAGTGCAGTTATGTATTCTTTCCAAACACAATATGGTATACATTAATTCATAACAGAATCAACAATAAAACTGAAAATAACTTAGATCAATACTATTAAAATATGATCATGCCCTATTAATATAGGTATGATTCAATTATTTTAATAGTATTGATTAAACTCTCTTATTAATCACTTAAGAAAAATATTATATAAAAAACAAAAATATTATTAAAATCAAAATTAAATTTCTAAAAAATTATAAATCAAAAAATATGTTCGTCTTTTATGGGCGGATCTGAATCTAGTCGTGTTTTATTACTGCAATACTATACACCACATGGTATATTATCTGTAGTGTAATTCTTAACACTTTTACCCAAAAAGAGTAAAAGTGTAATTATCAAAAATAGATATTCAATCAAACCAAGTTAGTAAAGAAAACAAACAGAAATGAGTAGTATGACTGTAGTACATAAAAAAACAAAACAAAAATAATTAATTATAAATTAGAGAAAGATAAATAATTTTGACTCGATGAATAATAATGATTGACTGTCTAAAACCCTCTGTCATATAAATCCTATCTATTATTATCTTCCAAAGTATTCAGTTCTAAAAAAAAGTATTCAGTTCTAACGAATCCACCTGAACATATGATTTTTCTTCACGTCTCCTCCCAGTCTTTTTAATCCTGCTCAAATCCGCCTCTCTAATCGAATTTATCAAGATCTTAGCATGATTAAAAATATTGGGGGTTGATGCTAAGAGATATCATATGTTCAAGTAGATTGGTCAAGAGCTAAGTATTTTGGAGGGAAATAAATAGGATTTCTATGCTATAATTTAAAGGAGGTTTTATGCAGTCAACCCCCATAACAATTGTCATCTGCTGAGATCATCTACAATGTATTTCCCTATTTTTACTTCTATAATAGAGATGTGTTTTGCTCTAATGTATTTCTCTAAAATAGAGATCTCCAAAATATAGAGCAACATATAGAGGAATGATATTTCTTCCTCTATAAATAGAGGTAAAAATAGTGATCTCTATTATAGAGGAAGAAATAGAAGTGGGTTGGAGCAATTTTACTTCTAAATGTTATTATAGAGGTAAAAAAACAATGAGTTGGAGATGCTATGATAAGAAAAAAAGCAGTTGTCATTTAGGAAAAATATAAAAACTCGATAAAATTAGAACAGTGCGTCAAGAATATAAAATAGTATAGATTCTGTTCATCTTAGTAAATGAATTTTGACAAAAAAAATCTTGATTCACGACGCATTTGTATCTCACTGGGTCAAAAGAGCTAACATGTGTCGAGTAGAGAGGTACGTTCTATACTTGTAACATTTAGAAACGAGTGGTCCCCAATTGTTCAAAGTGTAGTTGTATCTCACATTCTCACTGGACTATATTTTGCTATTGATTTATTTAAAAAAGTTTAAAATGTATTATTAGAAAATAAAATTTTAAATTATTTCCTATACTTTTAAAAGATAAATTTTTTGTTGATTATGTTCATATATATACATATTTTTTCTTATATGACTTAAAAATATATTATTATTTAGTCAGCTAACTACAATTTATACATAAGAAAGAGAATGTATAAATCAGTTGTCATATAAACATAAGTTGTTTAAATATTTACAGAATTTCTTTTCGAAACATCATTTAGTTTACAATTATGTAAGACATCAAATATTAAAAACAGAAAAGTATTAAATATAGTTTAGTAGAATTCAATATATTGTAGTTTAACATAATGTCAATTTTGGTTTAATCCTTTTTATATTTTAAATAAAAAAAATATTTATATTCTACTTAACATTTTTGGTTACAGTAACTTATAAAATGGAATACTAAAATAGAACTGAAAATAATTTAACAAAATGGAGGTAAACTGATTTCGAATTTATATCATCAAACCATGTATGTATTAACGTCAGTCACACTACCACAAACCACTATATTACTCACTCTGTTTTCTAAAAATTGATGTTTTGACATTTTAATAATTTTAAAACTTTTGGTATAGTGACCATTTAACTTTGTAAATAATACTATTATTTTTTACTGTAGAAAATGAAAAATATATGACCACATTTATATTTTATTTTATAAGAGAATTTGATGTGAAAAGATCCTATCATATTTTACATTTCATAACAGAGTAAAAATATTTAACTACTCAGAAACTAATTTATCTATTACTTTATTTTTCACTCCAAATTGATGATAATCTGTATTAAGTGTTATGTAATCTGCACACATGTAATCTGTAATCGGCACACATGTTAAATTGACAAAAAGTTTTTTTTTTTTTTGCCAACTATAATTTTATTTAAAATGTTTTGGAACAAAAAGTTATTCTTGTCATATTTTCTACTTTTAATATAAAAAATTGTACTGCTCAAAAAATAAATATTTATTATTTTATTTTCACTCTAAAATGATGAGTGTTCTGTGTTCTGTAATCTACACACATGTTTAATCATTTACCATCAGTTTACTTAATAGCCGAGGAGAATGTGTCTACTGGTCGATGCAAAAACAATAACGATGTTTTACTCAAAATAATTTTGAGTTAAATGCCATATATTTGATTAAATTTTAATGTTTCTACACCTATGGTGAATGGATCATCTAAAAGTGAACTTTCCAAACCATCATCATGGTTCGACGTGAATGCCCAAAAAGTGAAGGCTGGGAGATGAAGTCGAACTTCAAAAATCTTAACCCAGCCTAAAATTGACGAGGATCAAAATTGCTATATCTTTTTTTTTATGAATATATCATATCTTTCGACACAACAACTATACTATGGTGTCGGAAGAGACATGTTGGTGTCAAACGAGAGACATTCTGGATAGACACTCGAGATGACTTCGAGAAGAAAGGTCCGGAATATTGGGTATTGAAACACATAAAGAGAAATAGCAACGTTGAGCTAGGGGTTTTGGCTAAATCATATTCCTTCCGTTTTCAAGTATAAGTTTTTTAGAGAATATTTTTCTTTATCTCATACGATATTTTCAGTTTTCTATGTAGAATTTATTAAAAGTTAATAATTATTATACTATTATATGACTAATGGTAATATACATTCTGTTTTATTATGGGTTGAATTGTGGTTAACTAAATAATTAACTATGTTTTTGTTTCAAAATGTAAAAAATTAATTATTTTTTGATCTATGTGCAAACTCTAAAACGAGCTATATTAAAAATTAGGAAACATCGTTTTAAATAGTAAATTAGATGTTGAACAATAGATTTGATAAACCTTGATGAGTCCCAACTAAGAAAGTTTATGATATGTTAAACGTCAAACAATGATTTATATTCATGCTTTGATTGGTAATTTTTCTGAGAACAAAAAGAATGAATAGGAAAATAACGTATATAAATAAAACAGTAGGAATAAAAGGAAATATTTGTTCTTTGTAAAATTTCTTAAGAAATAATTTTGTTCTTTATTCATTTACGAAAAAATATCGAGGGGAGAAATATTCCTTGTGAAAGATAGTTTTTTTATGAATAATAAAAAAATAAATACTTCTATTCATTCATTGGTCACCATTCAAAATTCTGTTTTTTTTTTCACAACCTTGAAATAAGTCATAAAATTGTACGTTTATAAATTCATCAAAAATAGTTGGACACTTGTAAAAAAACAATGGATAAGTATTAAAATTAAGTATCACGTGTCAATTATCAAACTTGTTAACAAATCATTGAAAATCTTTGAATATTAACTCATACCATATTCAATTCTTAAAAAGATATTTATTTTCAAACCTCAAAATGTTAAAAGGATATTCTGGAGAAAAACGTACGGATGAAAAGAATGAAACAAAAGTACAACAAACAAAACATAGAAATGTTACAGACTTAAGTCTTAAGAAATGGATTTAAAAGATTTTTTTTCTTAACATTTTAACATCCTGTTTCTTATTTCCGCATATTCCATTAGTTCTTACCTTCTGTTTCTGAAATTTTCGCACGTGGTCAATTGTTTTATCACTGTCATTACCGAATTAATTTCCACCGGGAAGGAAATAAATTATTGCCACCTGTTTTGATTGAATTATTGGTTGATTCCCAAATCTAATAAAGTTATTACTTGCAGTTTATAGTAAAACAACTGGAATTGATATTGAAACTGTCCTTAAGTAAACTTGGTAAAAATCTTGCAAAAGAGATTTAGAGAGATAGCATAGCATGCGTGTCATCAAAGGTTCTTTTCACTTTAGGCCAGAGTTGTGTTACAATCTAATTGGCACACGTAACCTTTTCGTATCGATGTTCAGGAGAAGTACACTAACACGTGTTTTGGAATCAACGGTTACGATTTCTTCGTCCAGATAGAGGAGCAATACGTCACGCCATTCCACAAGCTCTCTCTTCTTCCTTTCCTTCTTCATTTGAAGTTATTTTTGATCTGCCCGTTTTAAAGTCTCGGGCAGGTGCCCGTGAATAAAGAGGGACGTTTTAATTTTATATCTTCTTCTCATTATTATATAAAGCTTCCATGGCCAACCTTGTTTAAGCTTCTCTCCTTCTCCTGATCTCGTGTGTGTCTCTTTTTTTTAACTAGTTTTCTGGTGGTTTGTGTAAGGGAGAGAGTGATGGAGTTTGGTTGTTGAAAACATTTTGAACGATCGCATGGCTGAGATTTGTTACGAGAACGAGTCAGTGATGACGTCCACGGTGGTTAAGAAGACGACGTCGACGACGACGACTAAGAGGCGTGAACGGACCTCTTCTCAAGCCGCGAGAAGGAGGAGAATGGAGATCCGACGGTACAAGTTCGTCTCCAGCGAACAAGAGGCCGTCTTCGTCGACGGCGAGTTGCAGAGGCGGGGGAGACGAGAATCGACCGTGTTTTACGAGTTAGGGGAGACCGAAGCGGCGAAGGAGGTTGTCGTTTTGTGCGAGTCTCTGAGCTCTACGGTGATGGCATTGCCTGATCCAGATGCTTATCCTAAATACGGCGTCGCTTCGGTGTGCGGAAGGAGACGGGAGATGGAAGACGCCGTCGCTGTGCATCCGTTTTTCCACCGTCAACAAACGGAAGGATTTCACTACTGCGGCGTTTACGATGGACATGGCTGTTCCCATGTACGACACCGTTTAATTAAAAAAAAAGTTAAGCTTAATTGTTATTACAACGTATGTCGTTTTTCATGTTGTTTTTGTTTTGAAATCTGTTTTAGGTAGCGATGAGATGTAGAGAAAGGCTACACGAGCTAGTGCGGGAGGAGCTTGATGATGCTGACTGGGAAAAGTCAATGTCGCGTAGCTTCACGCGCATGGACTTGGAGGCCGTAGCGTTGAACGCGGGTGGTACGGCGAATTGCAAGTGCGAGCTTCAGAGGCCCGAGTGCGACGCGGTGGGGTCTACCGCGGTTGTTTCCATCCTCACGCCGGAAAAAATCGTCGTGGCGAACTGCGGAGATTCCCGTGCCGTTCTCTGCCGTAACGGGAAAGCCATTCCTTTGTCTTCCGACCATAAGGTAACCATCGTTGATCTCTTATTAGTTGTGTTAGTACAATTGTCTTTGTCTTCGTGTCACTGTCGTAGTTTTATCTTTAGATCTACGGTTATGGTTCACTGTAAAATGGAAACGAGAATTTCGTTACGTGTCGCTTCTAAAACTCAGCCATCAGTTTCTCGTTGTTTAATGCACCTTTGAATGTTAAAATATTATTATTGTTTTTTATTTTGGAAGAATTCGATTTTGTTTAATGAGCATGCAACATCTGGACGGTGGTTAAGAATGTAAAAGACTTTTTAGGTTAGAAGATCTGTTAAAGTTTCTGAGTTCTAGGTTCTCTTTTAATCCGTCGTGTCACTGTTTTCGATGCCTTTTAGGGTTGTTTACATGTCTCTCTCTCTCTTATTTTATTAGCCGGACCGTCCTGACGAGCTAGACCGGATTCAAGCAGCGGGTGGTCGGGTTATCTACTGGGATGGCCCACGTGTCCTTGGAGTACTTGCAATGTCACGAGCCATAGGTCAGTAGAATTGATTACACTCGACGAACACACTGTCCCTGTCCTATTGTCTGTACAAAAAGTTTCCGTACTTCCGATAATTGAAAGTTTAAAACTCGTATCGCCGCGAAATTTATTTATTTTTTTCTTTCACTTCAGGCGATAATTACTTGAAGCCGTACGTCATCAGCCAACCGGAAGTAACCGTAACGGACCGGGTCAAGGAAGACGAGTTCCTTATTCTAGCAAGCGACGGTCTCTGGGACGTTGTCTCAAACGAAACTGCATGTAACGTAGTTCGAATGTGTTTGAAAGGAAAAGTCAACAGTCAGCTAACGTCTTCACCGGAAAACGATGTTGCCGGCGCCGGAGACGTGGTAGTCGGAGGAGGGGATGTCTCGAATAAAGCGTGTGTTGATGCGTCCATTCTGCTGACGAGGCTTGCGTTGGCTAGACAAAGTTCTGACAACGTAAGTGTTGTGGTGGTTGATCTCCGAAGAGACACGTAGTTGTTTCTTGTCTCTCTCCATCGTAATGTTTGTTTTTTTGGTCCTCAGTCATGATGACTTTTGGGCTTTTCTCTTAACTTTTTTTGCTCTTCGGTTTAAGACCAAGGGTTTTTTATTTTATTTTAGCTTGACTTTTGGGTATGTCATTGTGCAAGTGAAAAGCGGTTTACATCTTCAGAAATTTTCACCCTTAGGTGAAACTGCGGTAAAAAAGACTCGAAGTTTGGTACATTTTTTAGTTTCAGATTTATTTTACCGTAGTATCTCGTTTAGATGTTAATCTTATCATTCCTGAAACTAGGACTAATTAGAATCATTATACGATACCGAATCAGTAGTTAATTCATTGTGATAATATATTGTTTCATGACATTTTCTTCAACAAGATGCATGTTTATGGAGTGTGCTAGTACTAATAATGTATGTCTGTATCGCTATCCAAATTCTACAAAGTTATTAAATTATGATCTGTGTTAGTACCATAATGCATGTTACTTTTGAGTTTGGATGAATGCCGTTTCTCAAGAAAGAAAAAAAATATGTTCTAATGAGACCTTTCAAGATAGTAGATGTTTAATATGTTGTGTGTGAATGAAAGAGCAAATAGTTAAAGCAAGAATACTACAAAAAAAGTGATACGTGTTGATGAAATTAACATACTCTACTTTTCCTTTCCTTTCGTAGCAGCTTTTTATTCTATAAAGACATCAATAAGTTTGGATTCATGAAACTACCCGATCAATAATGTGTCCAACATTGATTTAAAAAAAAAAAATAATGTGTCCAACACAATGATAGAAACGCGTGTGGTTTACACACGCTCATGTGACAGGTCAAGAGTCCTACTTGGTAGAGTGTATAGACTGTGGTTGATAAAAATCTAATTTTATCGTTGAAAGTAGTCAATTTGTTTTCCCAAAAAGCTGACATGGGAAACTGAGTGAGAGCAAACTCTCCATACTGCGTAAGCATATACCAAAGATTATGAGATATTAATTATCCACATGAAAGTTCAGCATCTAAGCCAATCGCATTGGGCATAAGATAATAAATTGCTATGCATTTTATCTCACAGCCATCTGAAGAGGAACTAGATCTTTATTCTATATTTTGTTGAACTTCTAGCTCAGTGGCAGATATTTTGTTGTAACCATGTTAGCTCTATGCCTCTATCCTCTCAAGTTCATACAGAAGTGTTTTAACAATGATGGATCTGTCGTCAAAGGAATTGCTTGACAGACATCTTAAACGAGACACTGACTCGTATATCATTTTATTGAATCGTAATATAGGAAGATTTTATAAAGGCTACTGGTGTACGTACACATATGAATGGGCTCACATCAGGCCCAAATAGTTACATATTCGTTAGCTCATTATCCCCACAAATAAAGCCCAAACTAGTCGTTTTCATTATGTCGCCGGCAAGTTACCTTCACCGTTAAATCAACGTTGAGATCCCCGAGGAGAGGAGAAACGTTCCCGGAAACTTACCATGGACTCGCACCACGCGTCTCTAGGACGTCGTACTGTAAGGATTTGTTCGTCGTCGTCCCCGTCTTCAATCTTCGTATGACGTTATTTTAGATTCGTGATTTTGTTTCTGTGATCTTGTAGCTGGAGGAGATTCGTCAAAAGAGAGCGGCGCAAAGGCTCAGCAAAACTTCTTCAGGTCCAGATCTCAGCGAGATTCCGATTCCCGCCGCCGGTAATTTCATCTCTTAATTCAATTTTGGTTTTGAATCGGGAATGTAGTACTTGGATTGTTTGAATTGTAAATCCGTTGCAGGGATCAGAAAATCCGAGAGCGAGAATCGTCTTTCTGAGGTAACTTATATCACAATTGATTTGATTGGAACACGGAGATGGTTCATTTTCTTTTGGTGAAAGATGTTAAGCATTTGAATTTGGAACATGGAGATGGTTGTGATAATGAGAATGTTTGAATTTGAATTTGCATTCATTTTTTTGCTGAGTCTTTAATTGAACATTAGGAGTTTTGTGGTTGTTTTATTGTTATTGTGATCTGAGATTGTGATCTTGCTGATGATTTTGGTTTGTTCTGAATTGCTTCCAACAGACAGATGTTGGTGCTTTATATTCTCAGCTCAAAGAGCTCCAGAAGAAGAATGCAGACATGGAGGAGCGTAACAAAATGTTATACTCAAAGGTACCTCCTCCTCTTCTTGCTGTAAAACAGATCTGGTATCTTTTTCTTTTGTATAAAATGTATAGTTGAATTTTCGTTGTCTATGGGCTTCAGCTTCAGACAAAGGAAGCTGAGAATGAATCACTTGAGACTCGGTTGAATGTGCTAGTGAGTTACAGTTTCAAGCTTTTTGTTTGTTTGTCATCTTTATCCATTCCTCGTTTAGTTTTGTGCTGTAATGTGTTGACATATGTTCTTGTACAGGAACAAAACACAGTGCCATCTCTAAGAAAAGCTCTCAAGGAAATTGCAATGGAGAAAGATGCTGCTGTTGTTTCACGAGTAGGGATTACTCGTCGTTTAGTTTTAATGCTGTCAGATATAACCTACTCTTGATTGCATTTTGATTGGTAAATATTTATTACTTATAGGAGGATCTCTCAGCTCAAGTTAGGACTCTGAAGAAACGTGTTAAGGAGGCAGAGGAGGAACAATATCGAGTATGCAGATAGTCTTTATGTCTTCCGAATATCAAGTTTCCTTTTCCTTGTTTTCTGAACTTACTGTTTACTCATTGTTGATAGGCTGAGGAAGATGCAGCATCTCTCAGAGCAGAGCTTAACTCGATACAACAGCAAACGATGAATGCTTCATTTGCTGGAGTTTCTCCGGACCAAGTTTTAGAGAAGGAGATGGCCAAACTGAAATTAGAATTACAGGTTTGATATAGATACTCTCTCGTCAGAGTCTTTGTTTTGACGATAGTAATGTTCTTATTATACACAGAAAGAATCAATGTTGAGGCATCAAGAACAACAGCGTGTAGCTGAAGAGCAAACACGAATTGCTTCGTTAATGTCTGAAAAGCAGGAACTCGAACAGAAAATTTCAGCTTTGTCTAGCGGTCCCTCAGGTAATACTTGATGTTTTGCCAAGCCTCTTTGTTTCAAAACTAGTAGTTGTACAGCTTTGGTGTTTGGGTCCATTAACTTACGTTTAAATGCTTTTTGAGTCATTTTAAGGAATTGTTTTACCGAATTGCGTACTGTTGGCTACGTATCCGTAACTCTGCTCCCGTGCTATTTGTTTTGCAGAAGTACCAGAGTCAAGTCAAAAAGTATTTTCAGTGGTAGGAAATTTTTTAACTATCTAGTTATTACCACTTACCAGCATATATGCCTTAAACGTTTTATGAATTCCTTTGAGGTTTGATGGTTCTCATGTAGGAAGATAAAGAAATACTTGAGAAGCAGTTGCATGATATGGCTGTTGCACTTGAAAGATTGGAGAGTAGTAGGCAAAAGCTTCTCATGGAGGTAATGTCTTAGCTTCCTGCTATTGTGTATACAATAATAGTCAAGGGGCATGAGTGGAGAAATCAAGTTCCATGGGTTATATTTTTCAGATTGACAACCAATCATCTGAAATAGAGAAGCTTTTTGAGGAGAACTCGAACCTATCGACTTCGTATCAAGAATCAATCAACATCTCAAAGCAGTGGGAGAATCAAGTAAGCATCTCACAGTCATTTTAAGTGAGAAACAATTCCCTGGAGTTTTTATATTGATTTGTATCAAATGGTATATAGGTTAAAGAATGTCTAAAGCAAAACGTAGAACTCCGTGAAGCTCTGGACAAGTTAAGAACAGAACAAGCTGGTACACTTCCACAAGTGTCTTCCGAAGTTCAGGCAAATGGGTCACATGGAACTGAAACTCTGTCCCTCAAGGTTTTAATCTTCAGCAATCTGAAGTTTTATAATAAACTAAACTTGTATGATTAAAATTCGGCATTACCTTTTTTTCATAGAGCGAACTCGCGAAAGAACAGAGCAGAGCTGAATCGTTATCTGCGCAAGTTCTCCAGCTTTCAGCTCAACTCCAGCAAACTACACAAGCATACAATGGGCTCATGCGCGTGTAAGTTTCATTCACATAGTTTCTTCTCCAACCGTTTGAGATCCTATCGTTTTGTTGATTAATCGTTTGCTATGTACTACAGCTATAAACCCGTGCTTAGAAACATTGAGAGCAGCTTAATCAAGCTGAAGCAAGATGGATCAGTTACAGTGGCACAGTGAAGCAACCGCACACTTATGAGCATTGATAGAATTGTATACAACAAACACCTATTTGTAAACTAAGGGGACCCCGCGAGACTAACATATCAACAATTTTTCTGTACTAAACAATATGATTGGTCGTCGTGTTTCGGTTTGATGAAGTCTTGGTATCGGGTAAAATTAAAATTCGGTTCGGTAGCTTTGTTGAAAAAGTTCTTGCCCCGTAGTCTAAGAAATAGGTGATAATCCGTGCATTGCATAAGGGTGCGTGCGTCCAGGTTTTTTTTTTTTGGTTTTTGACATAAAAGAAAAATATCTGATTTTTTTTTCAATAGAGATATCTGTTTAAAATTAAAGATATTACATATTTTTAGTCACTATACCAACTACTGTCTATATATAGGGCTAAACAATTTTCGTTGTAAAAAAAATAGTTAGATAAAATATTCGTAAATTTTGATTTGATTCTAACCGAAATCGGATATCCGTAATTCTACACAATAAAGCAAAACTAATATATATTCCCTCCATCCTACTTGGTGTTTAAGGATTTTCATTTTGTCCCAAAATAATTAATATTCTCATTTTTTTAGACAAAATTAAAATTTATAGCCAATTATAAAATGTTGTATCTTTTTCTATTGGTTAAACTATTTTATTTAATGCTATTTGTATAAAACCAAGATAAATTACATAGAATTTTGTGTTTTCTTAATCTTTGTGAAAAAACCTAAAAACCCACTTAAAATGAGACAGAGGGAGTAATTTTTATAAGAAAATTACTAATACTAACATTTTTAAAATGAATATCCGATCCTATCCATTATATGCATATGTATACATATTTTAAAGAATTATATATATAAATTATATAAATATTATATTATATATAAGTATTATAGTATTTTTTATTTACTAAATTTATTAAATTATTTCTTAGAATTTGAAAAGTAAAAAAATTTAATTTTTGTAATAAATACTTTTATTTATATAACTTTATAATTTTATGTTTTTTTTACATATCAAACCGGATCACGAATACTATGATACTGAAATGGGCCAAGGTATATAATATGCCGTTGGCTTCCTGCACCCTTTCGGTTTCGGATACTGTAAAGTCGAAACTTCAAACTTGTTTAGTACTGTAAACTCTGATAGCAACTCAACCAATTGCGTACTGAACAGATGAGGAAACGACAGAGGTGTGGTATTCTTACCAATTGACCACAACGTGATGTGCACCCAGGTTAAACTCTCGGAAACTGAACTGTAAATAAATGCCAAACAATTTTGGGTTATATAACTTGTGTATTTTTCATCCAAGAAACACTATTGCGCACTTCTGTAACAATCGACCCAACCTAATTGTACTACTACTCTAAGGCCCATGCCCTATTATTCTCAGGTGTATAACCAAATCAGTTTCTCCTAAATATGTGCTTAATATATATTTTGATATTTAGGAGCTGATAACAGAAAAAGACCAAGACAACATCAAACCAACTTTTTATTACAAAAATAGCATCATAAGAAGGAAACGTATCCAAATATTTAAAAATAAAAAATAAATATTAAAATTTTCAAAACAAAAATGTGTTATTTTAATCATTTTATTTTTTGAGTGCTATTTTTTTGACAAAAACTTCGAAAATGGTATTTGAGAGAATTGACCAGATGATAATGTTAAAACAAAAAACGAATCTTTGGAAACTCATAATAAAGAAGAAGAGATATTTCACTAAATTGCATTGTGCCATTAAAGTCTGAATCCTTACAAATCGCAACTTCTTCCTGGATTCAGGAATTAGGAATACATCAATAATTTAATTAAATACAGAGATAAGAGGACCAATAATTTTAAAATAAATACAGAGATAAGATGACCTGGATCAGCGTTTGTCTCGTAATTTATTAAATTAACCAGGTCGTAAACAATTATCTTTTCGACACGACAAGAAAAAGAAAATGAGAATCAACTAAAACTAAAAATCTTGGAAGATTTTATTTTCATTATTATTGCTATTTCAGTGGGAAACAAAAATAAAACGATAAAGCCACAAAACAAATAAGAATCAACAATGCGATTGAACCTCAGTGTGATTGTTATTACTACCAGTGTCCTTAAAAGACCTACTTCCAAAAACCATAAACCCTAATCCAAAACCAGCCATCGCAGCCAAGAATACTCCTCCATTAAATGACATCACAGCCAACATGATCAAGTAAGACAAACCAGCCCTCACAGTGTATAGCACCGTCTGGATAAGCCCGCTGCCAAAGCTAGCCGGACCGGCTTTCATGACTCCGCACCGCGAAATGCACTCTGACAATGCGGAAACGACGAAAACGCTGGCGAGGCAGACCCAATACATGGTCAGATTAGTCCCTGGCCAGCCGTCGAATAGAACCTCCGTGTTTGTGCCCCAAAAGAAAGTCATGTGCATCATGCCACCGTGATGACGATGGCGATGTTGGAAGAACGCCGACGGTGAAGATGCCGGGGCCGCCTGAGAAGATCCACTCATGCCGTTCATATTGTTTAGAGATATTTCTAACTTGAGATGTGAGGGGTCGCTTGTGTGTGCGTGTGGGGTAATTATAAGGGTTTAGTTTTTTGGATAGGAGTTTGGTGTGCAGTACAATGTACATTTTTACAACAACAATGCGACAAATTTGTTTATATTGTTGTATTAAGATTGTACTTCAAAGAGACTTAGTCGAGATAAATTAGAAAAGATATCTAGTTGACACGAACTAATTCCTTTTTTGACGTCTAATAGACTAATACGTAAAATTTGACGAAGTAAACCCCAAAGAGTTGGGAAATCGATTAAAATCTTGAGAAGTTGTCTTGTTTCTAGCTTTACTGTTATAATTGTTCTCATACAAGATCATGCCAGTTAAATAACATATTTACGATTTTTTCGAAAGTGAAAATATCTGTATTTACAAGATCATGCCAGTTACATTAAATTTTAATATAAACTAGATTTTGACCCGCAGTTTCAAACCGCGGGATAAATTTTGATGAATATTTTATATAATTTTTTTATATGAAGTAAGTCTGGAAATAAAATATATAATCCTAACTATAAAAAAACCTATCACGTCCCTATCCAGAATGTAATAAAAAAAAATAAATGGATCTTGTAAGATAGTATAAAATATATCTAAATCCAAAATGTTAGTTGTTCAAAAAAAATCCAAAATGTTATCGGAGAAACCCAAAAATAAAAAAAAAATCCGATCCCAAAAACCGATATGAATGTCAAAATTAATCACAAATATAAATAATTGAAACATAGATATGTAATTCAAATATTGAATTCTATATTTATTTTGAAATGATATCTCAAATAAGTATTGAAATTTTAAATAAGACCTTAAATATCCAATTTTACATAAGTACATATTTATTTCTTATGTTTTATTTTACATTTTTTGAATAATTCTTTGGATATATCCAAACCAAACTAATATAACATGAATTCAAGCGATATATGATTAGTTTATGGGTTTTAGGTTGATACAAATTATATCCAAGACCGATCCGTACTTACAAACTTACCAGAATGAAACCTACGATGTAATATAAATTAGAACCGAAATTCAAAATATCTTACACGTATCCCAAATGAAACCTGAACGCTTATATCTAACTTAAAGTGTGTTTTATGTTTTGTTCGATTAGTTTTATATTTTATAAATATTTTACACGTTTGTTGGAATAACCCGTAAAACTATACTTACAAAAATATCAATAATAAGATTCCAAATTTATTTGATATAAAATTATATTTACACTTAGATATTACAAATGTGATGTTATATTTAGTATTTTGAAACCTGACCCGACCCGCAGTTAAATTGGCAAATTCGGTGGTCTCGTATGTAATCCATTTTAATTTAAAAAACTGTTATTTAAAAATTCAAAATATATTTGTGTTAATATATTTGTTCAATTATTTTATATTTGATTTATATATTACATATCTATTTGAGTAACCCGTAAAAAATATATTCATAAAACGATCAATAGTAACTTGTTTCATCATATAACTACTATTCATATTTATTTCATTATATATATATATTGTATATCTAATTTTAATACTCAAACTATAAGAATAATATATTTATGTATTTGGTGAGTGTTTTGAACAATTTGTTTTTCTTTTGTATTTGGATTAATATATAGCTGTATATATACAAATGAATAGACGTATATAATTATTTATTATATTAATAACTAAAATAAACTGATTAGTTATTTAAATTTTCGAATTAATAAATTAAATTCATTAGATTAGAAAAATTAATAGATTAATTAGTTAGTTCCTTAATTTTAGGTATGATGAATATTTAATAATTAAATTAGATATAAGTAGAAATAATAGGAAACATAATTAAATATAATGGTTCAACCTAGACTACTTGCAAGTAGATAACATTTGTTTCTGTTTTGATAGTATTGGTATGTAAATAAATGTTGTCAAAATAAAAATATAACTAATGAAATAGTTATAAAAGTGAGAAAATGAATGTAAAAATAAAATAAAAAAAGTATTGAAAACAATTAAGTTTTATTTTGTGGTTCTACAATAAATGATGTGAATTTATTAAGTAAAGATATTATATAAAGTGATTAGAATTGATTAAACTGATTAAAATTAGAATGAAAATCTGAAAAAATCACTTAAAAATAGGCAAGTATTAATTTCTACTACTATCCATGTTTCCAAACATATTTAATTGAGAATACTATTCAAGTTTACAAACATCTCCAAAATGTATTTCAACTTTAATAATATAGATATCATTTATGCAAACTAAACAACAAAATATTCATATATCTATGATAACTAATACTTTCCATATTTTGTAAGTGATAATAATTCTAATTTTATGTAAATTATACTCTCTTCATTTAATTTGGATATCATTTCATGCATAATATTATTTGACGACCAAGTATGAATATATACATGAAATTAAAAAAAAATATTTACTATGTTGTTTTATATATAATATTGATATGCAAATTTTGAGAATATATTTCAGAATTTATCAAAACTTAAGTTTTAGATCAAAAAAATACAAACTTATTATAGGTTAGTAATAACGAAAAGACACTAATATTGTCATATCAATAAATTTTGCTTTCTTCTATTGCCATTGTTTCATTTTCTTCAAACGATATAATAACTTTTTTTTTATCAAAGTCTACAATTTTTTTAAAATTTTTTTATGTATACTACTACAACAAAATCCCTATAAGAATATTGCCTTTGATTTGCTTTAGATATTACTAAATCTGTCACTGCCATTTGATAATTATTATATTTAATATATTAATATCCTCCTATACATTAAAAGAGAAGTCACTTTAGTGATTTCTGTTTACGTGGCGATCATACAAGACACTCTTGGATTAATTCTTATAATCTTATTGGTCGATTTTTTTTAATTTCTTTTTGATTTATTTTTTTCCATCGGCCAAACCTTGCCAAAAATACATCCTATGTAATTAATATATAATATATGTGCTTAACTAATCGATATATATTGCAAATGTACAATTATGGTAACTTAATCATGACATATTTAAGTGGCAAGGCAATCATATAAGAGTATTGGCAATTTTAAAATAAAAGGTCTCAGAAACTATAATTTAAAGTATTGGCAATTTTAAAAAAAAAAGGTTTCATAAACCATAATATGTGAAAAAAATGAAACATAGTAATTATTATAATTCCGGACATGAAAATCATTGTAAGACATAATGTACTGAAATCATGTTAAAAAATGAAATCATGTTAATTATTAATAAAATTTGATTAGTGAGTATCAAATATTATGAGAAAAGAAATTAGAAAAAAACCATAATATCTTATTATTAACCAATCACGAGATCATAATTATTATAGTAAAAAAAATTGTTATTGAAATCTAATGAAATCATAATATGTGTAAAAAATGAAACATAATAATTATTATAATTGTTTAAAAATAAAAATATTATGATTTCATTATGATTTTAATTATGGTTTCATTTTTTACACATATTATGATTTCATTATGATTTTAATGCCAATTTTTTACTATTCAAATATTAATAATTAACATGATTTTATTGGTTGATTTTTTAGAAATTCATTTTTAATTTATTTTTTTCACGAGCATATTTATTAGGAAATGAACATTAATTACATATCTTTTGTGTTTTCTCGATTGAAATGTAAATGTATTTTAATCGTCGACAATATTAAAATGGAAAGTAACACTTCATACAAACTAAAAAGGAAACCAGTACTCTTAATTGATTGGTCGATCACTAATTATTTACTAATTTATTACTAATTATTCATAATTTTCCTTATTAGATATTACTTGCGCAAGAATGTTAATTATTACATGTATTAATAATTTACCTTATTACAAAGACGGAAAACAATTCACTTTTGATATCATATTTATTACATTGCTTGGTGTGATTTATCGAATAATATCTAATTAGGTAATTTGTTATTATTAACTTACCTTACTAATATTAACTTACCTTGCTAATATTGATTTATTGAGAATTTATTAGAGAATATTCTACTTCTTAGCTTATCATGCAAGCTAAATCATTGACAAACGTCTACCAATTTACTATAAATAAGAAGTCGCAGTAGAAGAAACAAAATCATTGAACTTTGTATTCTGAATTTTATATGTTAATAATGTTCTGAATTTTTTTCTTCTTATTATTTTAGAACATTAAGCTTTTATATTTCATGAGAGCTGATTTTTCTTTTGGTTTATATGCAGATACTCTATTATGACGATTTTCCACTGAAGCTATATATGATTTGATTGTACACTTATAACTGTTAATCAAAGCTTATTTGATTCTGATACGATTGACATTGATGCGTATATCATTTCGATAACATCTTTGTTCTTCAATCTGGTTTTTACCGAGATAAGTTATTATGTCATGCTTTATTTTTTGACACATCGAGTATTGTTTCGTCACTGATCTACCTTTTAAGAAAGCATGTTTGATCTACTTATACTACTCTTGGCAAATTTTATTTTATAGATATGATTTATTATTTTGGAATTTGTTATCGTTTGATTGATATAATTTGATGAGACATGCTATAAGATTCGGTTCTTGTTCTTATTAATTTATATTATTTTGTTATTTGCAAATGATTTAGAAACTAGAATCTATTATACATCCATATAGCTAAATGCAATAGATGGTATTTGATATTTTTATATTGTTTCATATAGCATCTTAATCATTACATCATTATATATATATATATATATATATATCAATTTTTAATAAACGAGACATTCTGAATTGAAACGAAGCCATTGATTTTGTTTATGCTGTAAGATATTTGTTGCATATAAGAAACATAATCAATTTGATAAAAGTGAATAGTTGACTGAAGAACCCAAACTATTTGGTCTTTCTTTTGTATTATATTTCAACCTTTTTTTATTTATAGTTTTTTTAAAACTGATAATTCTTTTTTACAATATATCAAAATCAAAACTAATTATTATTCTTTAATTTTATATTCATATTATGGTATTAGGAAAGATATACCTTATTGGTAAAGGCTTTTAATTAGTTAATTCGTTTATTAATAACTTGTCTTATTTTGTCATCAATTACTTTCACAAGTTGATATGATGATTATTTTATTTTGGGTTCAATTATTTGTCTTAAATGATATGTTAATTATTATAAATTTATAACAGTCAATTTTTAATATCTTTTTTTAAATTGCTTCATGGCTTATTAAAGGGAAACAAATATTAAAATACCCATAAGACTTTATATATCTCAAAAATGTCTTTACAAAAATTTTTATAACAAATATTTCAGAAACCATAAGAGTTAGTGGTAGAATATCTTGTTATCTATTTAGAAAACCACAGATATAATGGTGATTTTAGATTTAGAAAAACCCAAAACTATTATCTTTATTATATATATATATATATATATCAATTTTTAATAAACGAGACATTCTGAATTGAAACGAAGCCATTGATTTTGTTTATGCTGTAAAATATTTGTTGCATATTTCAACATAATCAATTTGATAAAAGGGAATAGTTGAGTGAAGAACCTAAACTATTTGGTCTTTCTTTTGTATTATATTTCAACCTTTTTTTTTATTTATAGTTTTTTTTTAAAACTGATAATTCTTTTTTACAATATATCAAAATCAAAACTAATTATTATTCTTTAATTTTATATTCATATTATGGTATTAGGAAAGATATACCTTATTGGTAAAGGCTTTTAATTAGTTAATTTGTTTATTAATAACTTGCCTTATTTTGTTATCAATTACTTGCACAAGTTGATATGATGATTATCTTATTTTGGGTTCAATTATTTGTCTTAAATGATATGTTAATTATTACAAATTTATAACAGTCAATTTTTAATATCTTTCTTTAAATTTTTAATATTTTTCTTTAAATTTATAACAGTCAAATATTACAAGACCCATAAGACTTTATATATCTCAAAAATGTCTTTACAAGAATTTTTATAACAAATATTTCAGGAACCATAAGACTTAATGGTAAAATATCTTTATAAAATATGATTATTAATTCCTAATTATTCTTTAAATTTGAAATATTTTAAATATTTTTATTATATATATATTCTAAATTTTTATAAAAAACATTTTCAGGAAAAATAAGATTTAATGATAAAATGTCTTTATAAAATATGATTATTAATTAATAATTATTATTTAATGTTTTAGTTTATTAGTAACCTACCTTATTTTGAACACAGATTACTTGTGCAAGTAATCATATTTATTACATTGTTTTAATGCAATTTACCTTAGTGTTTCTAATTTGTTAATTCGTTTTTAAAAACTTACCTTATTTTGAATATGATTTAATTTCACAAGTTTATATCATATTTATTGTAAATCATTTAATACAATATAACTTTAATATCTTTCTTTGAACTGTTTCATTATTTTATATTTCTAAACATCATTTATTATGAAAATATCCACCTAATAAGACAAAAAAAAGAAGATACAGTCAATACTAACTTATTAGTCTATTTTTATTCGATAAAAAATTTTAAATTTATAAATTCTTATATTTTTTTTTTCTATCAACAGATAAATAACACAGACGAAAGACCGATTGTAGTTGATTACAAACCATTTTCAGTTTGTTTCAATAGCGATATGCAAATTTAATAGTAAGATAAGTCTCAATAAAATTTAGAAATCTATTAAATTATTTTATATTATACAATTTCCAACAAAATTTGACAATTTTTTGCAGGTTTTTATGGGATTTTCTTAATTCATAATTGTTCTACTTATTTTATATTTAACTTTTATGAAAAACATACTAATGATGTTGATTTTTTTTTACTTTAGTTAGCTTTCATTTGTTTTATTCTTATATACTTTTGTGATTTTTTTTTAGTTTTTGTTTCAGTTTTATATTGAATTTAGTTCACATAGTTTATTTGTACATAATTTATGTATTAAAAACATAATTTTTCTTTTAAAAAATTAAGGGACAAAGAGCCTAATTAAACCGATCCAAAAGTAAACCGAACCGAATATAAACTGAACTGGACATATGGTTTACTTTAGTTGAAAAAAATATATTAAAAATCGAACTAAACAAACCAACCAAACCGAAAAAGTAACGAATTTCACCCCTACTGCATCTTGGAGATTTGCGCAAATCATGTCTCAGCATTAGAACTCTCACTTGTTCCAATTTCTCCCACATTTGAACTCAATCGATATTATACTATATTTTAATATCCGCACAGGGTGCGGGTCGGCCACCTAGTTCCATATTAATTGTTGAACGTGAGTTTGAATCAAAAAGGTATCGTTGAGATTGAGAGATTTGTTCAAGTTGTTTGGGTGCGATGCTAAGCTGAGAGTTGATGGGGATTGGAAGCTGTATGTGACGGATAACAGTTAATATGTAATTGCTTAGTATTTTGAGAGTCCGTTGAAAGATGGGTTCGCCGCCACATTGCTGGAGCATGGTTTGTTTCTGGGTATGACTATGTCAGTGATTATCACCGGGAAGAATGGTGTTAAAGCTATGAGCAGATCATGTGATAAAAGTTGAAGTTTTCTTTTGTCTTCTTCACTAGATGACAATTTCTCCTTTATAAAGTTCTAAATAAACTCTTTTTTTTTTTATTTGAGTTTAACAATTGAAAAAAGAATCCGTAACAAAAATGAATCATTTTCAAATCCAAAATTACAGCTCTTATACAGTGGATCTTCAACCAGTAACAATAAGCTACTAAAATATATATGTTTTTGAGTATTTGATTGACTCCCGAGCTATTTTTCATGGAAAATAATATAAAAGTTTTTCGAAAGTGTCATATGCTTGACACTTTATATAACGACAGAGGTTGAATTGATTCTTTATTAAACATGTATTTACAAAAATAACTTCTAAATATATATCTATTCTCTAACAAAGATCTGAAACATGGCTGGACTGCTACGACACCAACCTTGCTACATAAGTTCTGAAACATCGATCATGGAAGAGGTCCGTAATTGTACGGGCTTATTAATGAAGACCTAATCATGTTCACATCAAATCTTTACGGCCAGGCCAGGTCATCTTCACTTGAGTCGTTGACCTTTTCGGTGTAATTTAACGAAAGAAACTGGGCCTTATTTTAACTTAGGGCTGGGCTGATTATTAGGCCTACTGATTATAATAATTATGCGGCGGTTTCACAATCTTCATTATTATTGCGCGGGAAATGATTTCTTCAATAACGGCAACCGGAGGACAACCAATTCCCCGGCGAGATCTCGATCCAAACGCTCTCAGGCTATCACGCCGGAAAACATACATCTCTCTCCTACGAAACTGCAAGAACATCGCTCAAATTCCACCGATACACGCCAAGATCATCCGAACCTTCCACGGACAAGACGCTTTCGTCGTCTTCGAGCTCATCCGTATCTCCTCCAATCTCGACTCCGTCGACTACGCCTACGACGTGTTTCGCTACGTATCCAACCCCAACGTGTATCTCTACACCGCCATGATCGATGGATTCGTCTCATCTGATCGTTCCGCTGATGGAGTTTCGCTGTACCGTCGGATGATTCGCGATTCGGTTTCGCCTGATAACTACGTGATCACCTCTGTTCTTAAAGCGTGTGATTTGGAGGAGTGTAGAGAGGTTCACGGTCAGGTATTGAAGCTCGGGTTCGGGTCTAGCAGATCCGTGGGGTTAAAATTAATGGAAGTTTACGGGACGTATGGGGAGTTGGTTGATGCGAAGAAGGTGTTCGATGAAATGCCTGAGAGAGATGAGGTTGCGGCGACGGTTATGATAAACTGTTATTCCGAGTGTGGTTGTATTAGTGAGGCTTTAGAGGTGTTTAGTGATGTCAAGGTTAAAGATACGGTTTGTTGGACTGCGATGATTGATGGTTTAGTTAGAAACAAGGAGATGAACAAAGCTTTGGAGCTTTTCAGGGAGATGCAGATGGAGAATGTTAGTGTTAATGAGTTCACAGCTGTTTGTGTTCTATCTGCCTGCTCGGATTTGGGTGCGTTGGAGCTAGGGAGATGGGTACATTCGTTTGTTGAGAGCCAAAGATTAAAGCTTAGTAATTTCGTAGGGAATGCTTTGATTAATATGTACTCGAGGTGTGGTGATATCGGTGAGGCGAAGCTTGTTTTTAAAGGGATGAGGGATAAAGATGTTGTTTCGTATAACACGATGATTTCTGGTTTGGCAATGCACGGAGAAAGCTTTGAAGCTATCAAGGAGTTTAGGGAAATGGTGAACAGAGGGTTTAGGCCGAATCAGGTTACTTTGGTTGCTCTTTTAAACGCTTGTAGCCATGGAGGTTTGTTGGATATAGGGATTGAGGTTTTTAGTTCTATGGAGAGAGTTTTCGGTGTTGAACCGCAGATTGAGCATTACGGATGTATAGTCGATCTTCTTGGTAGAGTGGGGAGACTAGAGGAAGCGTATAGGTTAATAGAAAACATGCCGATAGAACCGGATCATATCATGTTAGGAGCTCTTTTGAGTGCGTGTAAGATCCATGGAAACGTGGAACTCGGTGAGAAAGTCGCCAAGAGACTGATAGAATCTGAGGAGTCAGATTCTGGGACGTATGTTCTCTTATCGAACATCTACGCTTCATCAGGGAAGTGGAACGAGTCTAATGAAGTCAGAGGAAGTATGAGAGAATCAGGCATTGATAAGGAACCAGGTTGCAGTACCATCGAGTTAGACAACCAGATCCATGAGTTTCTTGTGGGCGATACAACACACCCTGAGAAAGAAGCTATTTATCAGAGACTACAAGAACTGAATCGAGTTCTTAGGTTCGAAGATGTTATGTTTGTATATCAATGATATGTAGTAACAAATACACATTGTTCTCTCTGTTTTGTATGAATGGTTTAGCCATAAGGGTCGATTGAGTAAGCCACGATTGGACTTCTGACACTGTGACTCCCATCAGACCAAACCAAAGACGAACTAACAACACTTCCATCCTTAAGTCCTTTACCAGAGATGGTCACCACAAACGTTTTCTTCTCCTTCAGAAGACCAAAACTCAAAACTTCTGGCTCAACGCTGATCTGAATCTCGGGTCGAGGAGAAACCACACTTGCTTTGAACGTAGAGTTCGGGGATCCAACGTTAGTAACGGTTCTTGTAAACGTGACATTGAACGGTTTGAGAGCAGTGGTAAACGTAGTCATTGTTGGGTAGTTTAGATCCTTTACTTCTGTTCTCTCTGAACAAGTGATGTTCCGTCCTGAAATTTTTGTAAGCAACTGTGGACCAAAACCCTCCGTACACAACATTTTCAGGTAGTCTTGTAACTCTAGCTCATACACAAGTCCCGGGTCGGTTGCGTTGGTCGGGTTAATGTGGCCTGATCCATATGCAAATTCTTGGTCCGGGTTTTTCATAACGTTCATCATGGGCGTAGCTGCCAATATACCATTGCAATTCTCAGCTTTTGTATTCAGAAATCAAGAAACAAATATTCGGTTTAAAACATTACCGGTTGTCATGATTGCAGATTTCATTGCCGAGGGAGACCAGTCCGGATGAAAAGACTTGACATATGCAGCTACACCTGCAACATGAGGGCAAGCCATGGATGTGCCACTCATTACACTAAACTTCACACTTCTCTTGTCCTCAGGGTTCCCTGAAGGAGAAGCTTCTGGAGAAAATGCAGCTAGAATCTCTAATCCAGGTGCACTTACATCAGGCTGCAAAATCAAATATCTGTCAGAGAAACGAACATGAGTCCGCTAATGATCTTTGTTCTGGTTGCATTACCTTCAAAAGGTTCTTGATAATGTAACTTGGCCCACGAGAAGAGAAGGATGGAACATAAGGAGCTTCTTTATCAATTATCTCTTCACTTCTCAGTATCTCCGCTTGTGGATTCCTGCATATTCACTCATTAACATTACAAGACCGAACAACAAAAAATGCTCCAATGATTCAGATAATCAGATCCACTTACTCTGCAGACTTGACATAGGATTTGACAGACTCATAGTCCTCTGAGCTCAGAGAAGAGACCGGAAATGGGAGCACAAAGGAGACGTCTCGAGTTAATGTGTCTAGAACAATGGATCCAACTGCTCCGGCTCTGTAAGCCTCTTTGTTTGCTAGGAACTCGTCGCAGAGGACGATCTTCCCTTTGACCAGGTCTCTGTCCACACAATCATTTGCGCAAAAGCTGCCAATGACAATATGATCATTATGAGCATATTTCAAATGTGTTCTTGATTCAAGATTTCTCACTCACCTGGCCTGTAACGCAGGACAAGTTCTTGAAACGTTCTGACCGTAAACAATTGGGAACTTTGTCCCAATGAAGTTAACCGGATTAACTGACAAACCCTGTTCAAGAAAACAGAGTATCAACGAACTGATTCTACTGCAGGTTTTAAAATGAACAAACGTACCGTTAAAGCTTTTCCGTTACCAAGAACGACTCTGTCAACGAAACGCCGGTCCGTAGCACTGGCCGCGGCGGTTATCATCCAGGGAAATGCATTTGCAACCGTGCCTTGGTCGGGCCCATAGTTTCCGGCTGATCCCACCGTGACAACCCCTCTAGACATTGCGTGAAACGAACCAATGGCGTGAGAATTGCTCAGGATATTGGAGGCTTCTCTTGAGATCGAGATAGAGATGACATCAACTCCGTCGGCGATAGCGTCATCATAGGCCGCGAGGATATCTACGTCCTTGCAGCCACTGTCCTTGAGGCAGACTTTGTAGGCGGCCACCCTCGCAGAGGGAGCTCCACCACGAGCCGTGCCTTGAGCCAGGCCGTAGAAGCTGGCCGCTGGTACGGGGTTGCCGACAGCCGTCGACGCCGTGTGGGTCCCATGGCCATCGTCGTCTCTGGCTGAGACGGAGTTTTTGGGGTAAAACCTAGCTCCAATGATTTTGCTTGTACCACAAGAAGATAATAATATGCCAGACGTTTAGTCTAATACCATCCATGCGCAAGGAAATAAGTTACATGCTAACGTACAATACTTGCTCTCAGTGTTTTATGCAACGTAAAAAAAAATTAGCTAACTGATCAAATTCATTACAAACTCCTATAAATCTTCTACATATGTAATATGTATAGAAATATAATGTTCACTAATTAATTGTGTTTTTCATCGTTTACTAATTAGATATACATCAACCGAACAGGATATTCAAATCAAGATTGAATGATACATCTTGTAGTTTCAGAGATGCAAGCTAACTATACTTCCTAAGTTCTCAGCACCTAACACGTTCTATATAAATTTCTATCAAGTTTGATAAGAACAAAAATGTTAGATATAATCTTACTTGTTGCAAGTGAAGTTTCTGCCACCTTTACAAGAACCTTTCCATTTCTGTGGAGGTGGACCAAAACCTTGGTCGTGAAAGCTCTCAGATTCCGGCCAGATTCCGCTGTCAAACACTCCGATGATAACATCACTTTCTCTAACATTCTCTCGTTTCGCTCTCTCACCTAATCCTACGAAGTCCCATGATCTTGTTGTGTCCAGTTCATAAGTCCTGCTTGGAAACACAAAGACCACTTCTTTTTTCATACCTACACATACAGATAAATAAGCGAAGGTTATGAGTTCCAGGGAAGAGATCTTTCTAAATCTTTTATAAAGAAATGAAGATTTAATGAGGTTACCCACTTTCCAGTATCTTACTCTCAGCTAGAGATAGATAAGCAGCGAATCCATTGAAGCTCCTTGAATAGCTTCTAATTAACAAACTAGATGCAGAACTGAAGGAAGAACCAGAAAAAAAAAGATAGAATAATTATACATATATAATTACATGTGTAAATTATTATAAATCTAGAACGAAAAAGGTTGAATCGTACTCAGAGTTAGTGCCAACAAGTTGTTGGAGCAATTTGAGATGTTGAGATGGAGCTGAGTATCCATTCTCAGGAAGTGCTCCTAGATATACAATATACGCCTGCAATACATATGTTTAAAGAGAGAGAGAGAGAGTCAATCAATATAAGGTGTGTTTTGTTCATAAGGACATCTTATTAAAACAGAGCAAAACTTGAACTTGCCTGTCTTTTATCATCATCTGCATACACATCTCTAGTGAAAGCTAATGTTAAACAGATTAAGAAAAGAGACGTAATAAACTTAGCCATTGTGTGAAACTCTAAACAAGAGAGTCAAATTTGGGATTGATATTGAAAGGAATATTGTCTCCCTAACAAGGGTCAACATTCCAAATAAATATACATTGAAATCTTCCTTGGCTGATATGGCAACGACTTCAATAGGCAAAGAAGGTCTTGACCAAAAACATAAAAATCGTTGTGAACGGTAATGGGAGAAAAGAAATTGATGATTTTTTCTTTTTCTTCTTGTGTTTGTCCATAAATCTATCAAATGTGTATTATATAGTTTTACTAAGAAGCAAGAGGAAATATTCAGTCTTCTGGTTATGTCCAAACAGATTTTAATTCGGTTGTTTATTTGCGATTACAAAGTAGTACTTGTAGTGTAGATTTTACTTACAAAATATATTAGATAATAATCCTATCTATTTTATATTTCAAATAATACTTTTAGTTTATGCTCCTGTCAACTACTCTAAATTACTATTGTATTGTTTCCCATGAGGACAGCAATTTTGACTAAGCAAATTAAAAGTTCAGTGAACTCAAATGAAGTTGCATCCCACAAGTATTGGTTACGATCCAGTTCTAATGACATCTTGGGACTTTGCTTATGCAGCAGCGGCAGCAGGATCGTTTATGACTCCCAAGAAATCGTCATTGATAGTGCCCACACAAAACTGCAAAATCAAAGACAAATGTGCAAAAGTTGGTAAGACTAAAAAGCCAATAAAAAGATTGAAAGACTATTAAGTTGTTGCATTTGTGAATATGGAGAATGGTTGTGCTTACAATTTCAGTGGCATCGACTCTTGTGCCAATAATCTTCAGTCTAACTTCACATTCTTTCTGGATCTTAACCTGCAGGAAGCAAAGAAAAGATTAGATTTCTTGAAGATCGATGAAAAACAAGAAAACAGAGAGGAAAGAAGACACACTGATCCATCTGAAGTCGTATAATTAGGCATGTCTCCAGCCTGAAACTCCATATCATCTGGTATCAACTGTGGTGATTCAAAAGAGGAGAACAAAAGTCAGATATAAACAACTCAAAAGTGAAGTAGGCCAAAACCATGATGTAAAAAAAAAGGATAATATAAAGCAGTAGGCTTACATGTTTTGACACAAAAATCTGAACAGGGCCAGCTTCTGCAAAGAATCCCATCTGTAAAACATAAATTTATAAAACTTCCATCACTTCATAGTTCATAAACCACTAAAGAGATTGAACTATATATGAAACTATCTACAAAGACAATAATACCTTATTGACGAGAGTGACAGCAGCTTCCAAGATCTCGCCTTTGAAAGGTCTGAAAAGGAGGCATTGGTACTTAACGGGGAAGGTGACAAGAGCAGAAGCAGTCCCTTCAGGTACCAATCCTTTTCCTACGCTTTCTATTCCCGTTATCGCCACTACAAACCCATCTCGCCCACTGTCACCACAAAAACAGCACAAAGAGTTGCAATTAGCCTAAAATTATGACAATAGTAATGACGAATTGCACGTCTTAAAAGAAAAAGCCAAAGAAAGATTTGCTGATTAGTAGTACGAATACGATTGAAGTTTGAAGAAAGGGAAACCTGCAAGTGCCCTCGACGTCTTTGATGAGCTTGGAGACGAGGTTTTCACGAAGGTTAACTCCAAAGAAGCGTGGGTGCAGTTGCATGTTTCGCTCCAATACTACGTGGAAGAACATCTTCTCTCGTTTGCCCTTTTTTGTCTTCTGTCTCCCTGAGGCTTAGGGTTTAATGTCTGTTGTTCCCCACGACACCTCTGAATAATTCATCAACGCGAGGCCTTTTATATAAAAGGGACCTTGATCTCTGTAAACCGTCGGATTATAAATAGATGAACGGTCCAGATCACAATTGTTATGTTGCACAGAAAAATGGAAAGCAAAAAAAAAAACAAATTGCGATCTGGACCGTTCATCTGTTTATAATCTGACGGTTTACAGAGATCATTTTTTTTTGTTCTTGTGAAGGTTTTCCCATTATACCCTTTGGGAATGCAGATTGTGTTTTTTACTTTTTAAGTCAGCCAAAGGATCTAAAGAATAAAACTCTGCAGATTTTTTTTACTGTCTATTACGAGTCAGAGAAGAAGATGATAAGAACATACAAGTTTTGTGAAAATAAATGGGAAATTATTCCAAGTAAAGATTATGATATAACAACATGTGAAAATGTATTTTTTTTTCAAAGCCTTCTTGCAAAGGCCTCAGTACAAATTCTCAGGGAGGAGCTATCAAAAGTTTCTCTCTCTATCTCCCACGTTCCTGTCTTCTTTCCCGCAGAGGGTTCAAACTGCCAAATTGCACAATGAAACAAATCCTTCTGTAAGTGATATACAAACTCAAATCTCAGATTCAATTATGTTCAAAGCTTTTTAGCACACAAACAAATGATGAGTGCTAGTGTCATAATCTACGCAATTTGAGAATCAATATTACATCAGTTAGTATATATGAGGATGTGATAAGCTTCTCTACGTTATTTCAGATGAAACACTAATGCAAACTCTGAGAATCTAAAAGACTCGAATCAAGAAGGGTATCTGAAGTACGTACCTCTTTACATCATAAGAACCGTGGCCTCCGATCCGCAGGCTTAAGTATTTGGAAAGAGCACATTAAACTCTCATCAACACTCATCATCGCACCCGCATTGTCGAATTCCCCACAGTAGTTAGGAGCTGAGAATATAGTCACAAGCTGTCTATCAGCAAAGAACTCATAACCATCCTCCACAACCTGCATGAGAAACAAAAAATTATCAAAAACTCCGCAACTCATCTAAGTGAAAAAAAAAGATTGTGAAGTAGTTTAAAACCAAACCTGGTGAGCACGACAGATGAGATCCATATCATTCTTTATCAGAAACTCAGCAACCTTATCAGGCCCAAACGTGTACGACACTCCACGGTCATTCATCCCCCATCCTTTCACATCTTTACTCGGATCAGACCAAAGCAGATCACATAGCAAGCCAGAGTCCGGAACATCGGTAGGTCGCTTGACGTTCTTGATCTCCTCCACGCTGGTCAAATCGGGAGAAAGCCCACCGTGCATACACAATATCTTATCGTCTATGACAGCAGCCACAGGGAGGCAGTTGAAAGAATCTGTAAAGACTTTCCAGAGTCTCACGCTGAACCTGCGTTTGCACTCGTCGTAGAATCCGTAGATTCTGTTGATGGAAGCGCACTCGTGGTTTCCTCTCAGGAGGAAGAAGTTCTCCGGGTATTTGATTTTATAGGCGAGGAGGAGACAGATGGTTTCAAGACTCTGCTTCCCACGGTCAACGTAGTCTCCTAAGAATAGATAGTTAGCTGCAGGAGGGAAGCCTCCGTATTCAAATAGCCTCAAAAGATCTGAGTACTGTCCATGTATATCACCTGAAACCAATGAGACACATTAGCTTATGTGTTCCTTGTAAAACAAGACCAAACAAAACCAATCAATCCTAGGTTACATCAATTGCTTCAATACTAAGCTAATCTACTCAAGACAGGTAAAAATTTAAACTTTTTTTTTTGGGTTAACGAAGCTAACGATGTAAAGGCAGATCCCAAGAAAAGGATCAAAAGGAGGGAGAGAAAATTGAAATACCGCAGATCTTGATGGGAGCTTCGAGCTCGAGGAGGTTAGGCTGTTGAAGGAAAATCTCTCTGGAGACGAAGCAAAGCTGTCGGATCTCAGACTCGTTGAGCATGACATGTTTGGTTCCAGGATTAGGGTTTCTGTAATCCAACAAACGACGAATGATGTCGTCTAGAACGGCAGGGTCCATGCTTGCCCCCTGCCCTCCTCCTTGCTGCGCCATTATTCCAAATCAGACCCCCCCGCGATCGCAAACACACCAAACAGCAATCGATTTGTATCTTTCTAACACAAAGTTTGAATCTTTCGGACAATAATCAAAACAATCGCCTAAAATCTCCTCTCGATCGATCTTTGGACAAATTAAAGTTTTCGCCTTTGTTTCGCCAAATGTTCTCTTCTTCGTTTCTTTCTTTTATTTATTTTATTTATTTTGAATTTAAATAATTCTCCAGAAATAATAATAGCATAATGCAACTCTCTCTCTCTCTCTCTGCATAATGTTATAAATCAAGTCCCCCGTGTTCGTCCATTTTTGATGGATTTGCTGGTCCCCACTACTGCTCATCACTTGATTATTCCTTTTAGTAGTTAAAAAAAAACAATTGTTTTCTCTGTAAAATAATTAGTATTTTTCAATCAAAGTTGTCTACTGCCGTTTCATCCTCTTTTCTTATAATATAATGTGGACAAGAGGAATTTAGGAGTTTATTGAATTGTATTTTTTTTTTGGATCTGTAGTCATCATCTATGCTATTAATTTTAAAGACTAGAGAATTTAGAAGGAAGTGTTTAACTATACATTTGAAAATTTTGATTAATGTCCACTTGTAAACCAAACTCCACCAAGTCTGTTATTTTTCTGTTTTGAAGTCATCTTGCTCATCTTTCAACAGTTAAACCATGCTATATCGTCACATCAGTCTATATATTTTATAAAAGGTTCTATTCATATATCAGTATCTTCTAGTTTAGTGTAAGTTGAAACAACATTAGAATCTAGTAAATGTTTCATTAAGAAAAAAAAGAGGATTAGCTTTCAAAGTTCGAATATGATATTCGCCTAAGAATATGTCTTATAGGATTTTACTTACTTACCTTTTTACATGTATAGTAACTAATTCCAATAGAACGTACGTTTTACTCGGTTTTCATAGTTATTGTCAACAACTTCTCAGCCAGAACCCAGAAGCTGTCATTTCTCATTGAAACGTATATACGATTGTAAACTATTCTTGTTATCATCTCAATTTCTCATGCATCATTTTGTTTTGTAGATAGAAGGTTTATATATCATCCAGTAATCCATGCTCCTTGGTATATTATTCCACGTACAACCTTTCTTTTTATAATAATCAGACAACCGATCTTTTGCGTAATTGCAGCAAGTTCTTATATAACAGTGAACAACCATTATTGACATAACTGTTGAAGTCAAGCTAATCAGATTATCTGTTGTTAATGGTTAGACTGCTTAGCCATTTTCATAATCAAGTAATAATCATAACTATAAAGATAAAAAAACCTTGGTGAAATATTTATTCGTTAAGGTTTAATAAAAGTTTCTATACCAGATCAAATACCTTGATTCCTAAATGAAGTAATTTATATTAAACTTGTCGGAGGTTTCAGATTGTTACAGACAAAGCCGATCTATGTGGACGTAGGCTGTTGATAGATCATGCCTATCAAAGTGTATGCAAAACCATCCAATATTGACTCGAAAGCAAGAATTTATCTCTTTTTTTTTAAAAAAAAGCAAGAATGTATATCTATGTGGATGTTCCAGGGATAATGTCTTTTAAGAGGCCTGTGAGACTTGATTAGCCATCTTAAGTGACACTTAAAATAACAAAAACGTGATGGATTTAGCTCTGAAATGAAATCAGTTAGTGGGTTGGTATTTGGTAAGTTCTGTTGAGTAATGCTCATGTTTGCTTTAGAACAAGTTAGTAATAAAAATATGAGAAATTGCACTCGGTATACAAACATAACTCATATATTTGCAAGGATGGACTTTTTGTCTTTTTGTATGACATGTTTTTTCTTAATGTCCACACTGCCCCTATTTTCCTACATTGCAGTCTAATATCTAATACATTTTAAAAATCCTATATTTCATCTATACGTGTGAAGTGAGAGAGTCTTTCAAAATTATATTTTTCATCTTTTCCAGACTCTTTGTTTTCTCCGCAGTTTCAATTATCATCTATCTTAATTTCTTTGATTTCTCGTTAGAACCAATATCCACATAGAATCTTACATCTCTCTCATTTTTTCTTGAGGTCTCCTACGATACCGAAGCGACCATATCGGCTTTCATCAATCGGAATCACCTATTAAAATCTGTCGGAATCACTGCTCCAAAACAATGTTATGCTCGCCGGACTCTCACCGTATTCGATTGTCTCCTATACGATTGTAAGTATTTGTAAAGCTTTTGCTGTTTTCTGGGTTTTATTCTCTGATTCTTGTTAGATTCAAAAGACTAGAGAGTTAAAATTTCATCTTTACACTATAAAAGATTTGTATTTATGCTGATTATGATTCAGTTGATTGTGAGTTCAATATCCATAGCAGCTCATATTTTTCTCTATACATTTTTATGACTCTGTTTTTATGAGAAATGCAGTCTTTTGAATTAATTTGTGCAGAGTCTGTTTTTATGGAAATTCATTCTTTAAGTTAATTTGTGCATATTTAGTAAGATTCGTCACGATCTTTGAGCAAGAAGCTAAGCTTTAATTGATGATATTGTTATATTTGATGACTATATCATGCCACTAATTGATGCTATTGTTTTGTTGGATGAGTATGTGATGATGATGGCTGGATATCATTTTTTAGAACCACCAATGGACTGCACAGTCGCCAACCTCTACAAAAGCACCACCAGAAGTTATGTGTATACTGGAATCAGAGGAGCAGTGTACGTGAGCTTCTTCGGACAGTGCTAGATAGGAGCTGGGTCAGGACGCGAGAGTAGTTCTTCCTCTTGGTGATTCTTTACGAACAAATGCTATTAGCATAGCTATGATTTACTGTTAGACTGTTAACATATTTAATAGCCTAAAAATTCAATGTTAGATTGCTAACAATTTTAATAGCGTATAATCATTTATTTGTTTATGTACCTTTGAATAATATCGTTGCTCTATTAGCCTGTTATGTGATATTGTTAGCATGTTAACACATCTAATAACATATACCTATGTGTTTCTAAATTTGTACATTTAACAAATGACAGCTAATAAAATAATTAGTTCTACTTACAAATTTTTAGCCGGCTAACAATTCTTTAAATTATATGTTTTTGTAAATTAGAAAGTTAATATTATATTTAGCCATATATCCGAATTTTAATATCCAATAATAATGCTACCATAAGTTTAGTGTGGCTTCCTTAATTTATTGCCCGTCTACAAAAGTCTTGTTCGTATGGTTTTATCTTAACACCTAATAATATTTCACAAATTATATCAATAATTAGTATATATTACCGGCCAAATATAACAATATCAAAATAATACTATATAATACCGGCTAACTAAAACAAAAACAAGTTAAGTAAAATCTTAATCGGTTATTCCACAAATTATATTATCAAAAAAGTAGAAAGACATTTCCTAGCTAGAACCATGTTGATCTCTCCAATGGTGAATTTTATGTTTTTGCACAACAGATCCCTGCAATTCTAGTTCTTTTCAATTTGACCCCAAATATTTTAGACTTACATAAACATCTTCATGAATCAACCCAAAATCTTTCGATCGTGCGATCTTGCTATTCATGTATATGCACAATAGTACCTTGTCTCTTGATGGTTTTCAAATTGGCCACAACATTAATTACTCAATATATCTTTTGTGATGGCTTTGTAGTGTTAACCGGCTATTAAGCTGAATATTTAACCGGCTAACTATAACAATGTCGAGATAATTAATATATATTACCAGCTAAGTATAACAAAATAGTCAAGTAAAATCTTAACCAGCTAAACAATCATTTTAATTATATGTATTGTGATTTGTTAATGAATTAATTATATATTTAGCCGAACCTGTAAATCTAATCACATGTTTGGTGATTTACTAGAGAGTTATTTTTTTTGTTTATCTGAATTGATACATAATATAAAACCATCAAGTGATCAGATAGCCAGTAAATATAAATTATACGCCACCTAAAAATGTAAATTATCCGGATAAATCAGAATATAGTAACACAATTTTATTAGCTGGATAATTATAATTGAGAAAACATGCGTAGTCGGATAACTATATAGTTATCCGATTATTGATTAAAAATACTAATGAAGAATTATGATACCTGGATAGTTAAAATACATTACCGACTAACTATAACAACAAAAACGTCAAGTAAAATCTTAACTATTTATTTCCATAAACCATTGTAACAACTAATAGGCGGTATTCGGGACTCATCTTTAATAGACTCTCATCTTATGAACTGATCCGTCCAAGATGGTATTTGACGACGGTAATACGGTGGTAATATGGCAGAGGCGGCCTTAAATAATAATGGTTAAAAGGAAAACTTTTGTTGAAATGTGGAGAGTGAATGAGCTTTATGTTAATCAAGGCGCATGCTTTCCATCTTCTGTGCATCGCGCCGTCGTGTAATTACCCAAAACTTGATGATTGGAGTGAGAGAAATTTTAAAGATAAATATGTGAATTTGTAGTAATGAATCGAAAAAGATAATAAAATTTTATAATAGAGAGAGATCCTGGTTTCAAAAACTGATGATTTAGTATGATAATTTATCTCTGTGAAAAAGAGATATATGGTTTGGCGGAGAAAACAAGAGAGAGTGAGGAAAGTCATCCGGAAAAAATATAAAAAGGAAAAGTGTCGTTTGGTGAAGAGAACCTATTAAATTAATATTTAATCATTTATGTTTCTCTTATTTATTTAAATTATACTCCAAAATTGTTCCATAAAATAATGGATAATTGATAGAGTTAGTTTCGTCATTTTGTTGGCAATTGGACTGGGACCTACCTCATGATTACCGTAGTTTTCCATATCCGCAAATATAGCCACCATTCCTGATTTATCATGCAAATCACTCTAAAAATATGAGAACAAAGAAAAAAGGCCGAATAGAGTTTCTGTATTGGGCTAATAGTAGAAGAAGATTATACACAAGAAAAATGGGGCTTCCAGGTTTCGGATATATCAGCGAGTTAAATCCACGCGCGGTAGAGAACAGAGGAAAGAAACCAAACCAAAGGCGACAGCGACAAGGAGGAGGAAGAAGAAGATGAGAGAGACGGTGAAGTTGATAAGTATGGAGGGTTTCGAGTTCGTGATCGACAGGGAAGCCGCCATGGTTTCTCAGACTATCAGAAGCATGCTCACTTCTCCAGGTCTTTATCCCTGTTTTTTAGGGTTCCTGATTGATCGCAATCCCTTGTTCCTGTTCTTGTGATCTTTTTTTTTCCTTGATTTTGAATGGATTTCTATCAAATCTCTCTGAATTGGTTACGAATTAAGCTAAGCTTTTGCCATAGATTATGCTCAGTTCGAAATTCAATTGCGTGATTGAATTTTAAATCAAATCCAAGATTTTTGTTGATTTTAAATGGATTTCTTTTCGTTTTTTTTCATGAGAAACTAAATGTGTTTACATATATCTTACGTGTAAAAGTAATGATCTTGCAATAATGCATTAGGTGTTTACCAGATATTCAAGAAACTCTGTTCTTGTTGTTTCCTTTGGTTGTGTGCAGGTGGGTTTTCGGAGTCGAAAGATGGCGTGGTGACTTTCCCTGATATCAGCACAACAATTCTTGAGAAGATCTGCCAGTACTTCTATTGGTCTCTTCAATACTCCAGGTCCATTATCTCCTCAGTCCTCTCTCACTTGCTCTAATCTCATCTCTAGAACAGGGTATTGTAGTCTCTCCTAGGCTGATTCAACATTTTCAGAACCTAATCACCTGTTTCATCTAAGTTTCACTGGTTATGTATCGATTCGATTCCGATTCACAATAAAGTTTAGGAGTCTCTGTTGTGTTTGTGCGGTGTTAAGGAAAATGATATTGTTTACAGTCATGCTTCTTTGAGAATTTATTTGAGATTCCTTCTTTCAGAACTCCGCTATCTCCATCTTTTTTCCTCTTCTTAATAGTTTGTATTTTATCTTATAGAGGCAAAGAGACCGAGTTCCACATTGAGCCGGAACTAACCTTGGAGCTGATGATGGCTGCTAATTATCTTCACACTTGAAGAGCTGATAAACATTAAACTCTTATTCTGACTAGTGTAGTTTTTCTTTGTAACCATAAGATGTGGATCCCCCGGAGCACTTCGTGTGGGGGTGATTATAAGTATATGCGTTTGATACAAAAATGGTATACTTGGGTTTGTGCTTAACTATTGAATGGCTCCGAGGGAAAGTTGTTCTATTTTATTTACTAGTTATGATTACTGACCCCCAGTATCAATGTTCTTGTGGCGTTATTAGTTTCTTTTCCAACAGCTTAGCAAAAGGCTTTGTAATAAGCAACAAGCATTCTGTCCTAGTAAGGTTAGCCAGATGGAACACGTGAAAATTGAATTAAAAAAATGAGACAGGAGAAGTGGCAAGAGGAAGGTGCTCGTAATTTCCCCATTTTCTTCTAAATTGAATTATTCGTCACTGCAGTTTTTTTTTGCTTTCTGTTGAGATCAAGATGAAAGGATGTACATATGTACGAGAGATCATAAGTGCACGGTTTCGTATTAAAAGAATACTAGGATAAGATTCGCGTCTTGTACAGGATGAAAATGTTATTTTTATTATATTTTAGAGAATAAAATAACAATTCGGTTTCATTTGAATTAAGGGTATTCAATCCGAATATCGGGTTAGTTTCGATTCGGTTCGATTTTTTGATATTTCAGTTTGTAAAATATAACTAATGTTTAATTCAATATTTACTTCGGTTCAATTTGGTTTATATTTTCATTTTATTCGGTTCTATACCAAGAAACATAATTATTGTTTGAGATTATATTATATATTATACGAATTTTGGGTTATGTTGTTAAAAAAATCATTTATTAAAAAATAGTATATATTTAAATAAAAGAATAAAAAACAAAAAAATGCTTCTATCATCTAATTAAATAACCAATTCTAGAATTAATATCAAAACTTTAAATTTTTTTAAAAAAACAAAAAAAAAACATAAGCATGAAATAAAAGTTTTATATTCTTCTATATTTAGTGTTCATCAAATTAATCTGTCTTCGATCGAACATAATTTTGTATGTTTAAAGATAAAAAAAATCGCACATAATTTCAACTAATTGTTATCCATCAAATGTATAATCTTTACTTCAATTTAGTTATTGTTAAAATAAATCAAAAAGATAAAAAAAATTAAGAAAATAAAAAGCCTCAGTTGTAGTAAATTATTACTTAATTATAGTTCAAGTGATTTAATATATAAGGGATATGTTTGGCTGAACATTTGTAATTGTAATTGTGAATTGAAATCTATTTTGAATTTATGATGAGTCTAATCGATTTGGGATTAAATTTTTTATCACCCTATTTATATCTATAAAAACTGTAATGTGGTCATTAAGTCATTTTTGTTACAAAACAGGTTATATATATTGAACTTTCACATCATTGAAAACCATTTTAATGATTTTAGAATCAGCACCTTATTATTTCAAAAATTGAATTACTTTGACTTTAGTTTTCCATATACAGTTTTGAAGGTTTCAACTGGACGATTAAATTGATGCAGCCTATCTTGTTGCTTTAAATCGTTAGTATTAATATATATATATATATTATTTAATTTGAATGTTTATTAAATACAATTTTGTGATCATTTGTATCTCATCTCATTATAACAAAATAAATTAAGCTATTGATCACAAAATTTTCAAAATGGATCTTCAAATTTCTAATAATTTATAGACGTTTTGAATCTGATAATTACATAATCTAAACCACAAAACAAAGTTGACTTAGTGACCAAAGTCAATATTCATAGTAGTTGTCTTTCTTTGTTTATGTTATTTAATATAGGAAAACAAAATTAAGATTTGTAATTCATAATTACATGATTTAGTCAAAAATTCATACCTTTGACTAAGTTCTTTACTTTTATTTTCATCCAAAATTCCGATACGTTATTTACTTTAGATTTCTCATGTTTATGTAATGATTCAGACATCACAAATTTTTTGTACTTTACTTAGAAATTACATTCTGCACAAGCACAGACTATTACCTAGTAATTTAATTAAACAGTCTCATTTCTGTTTAGTAACTGAAACTAGAAAAATATCAATTGTAATTTTATTTTAGCATTTTCCATTTAATATATTTATATTTTTGATTGTTCTGTAAGAAAAGTAAAAGCCAAATAAATATAAATTGAGACCTCAATTTTTAGGATATGGATCAATCATATCCTGAACTAGTTTAGTTTTTATTTGCTGAGTGCAATTTAGCCGATGGATCCCATCCTAAAAGTTTGAACAAAATGTCACAATTTAATTGATACAGATACCAATATAATCATTTATGGTAAAACTTTACAATTAAAGGCACAAAATCAGAGGATTGAATTGAATGAGATTGTTTTTATTTGATACCATGCATGTATGATCTCTCGTATATATATACACATCGTTTCATCTTGATCTCAACACAAAAGTAAAAAAAAAAACTGCAGTGACCTTTAATTCAATTTAGAAGAAAATGGGAAAATTACGAGTACCTTCCTCTTCGCTCCTCTCCTGTCTCCTTGTCCTATTCTTGAGTTCAGTTTCAGCAGTCACAGATGATCCTCAAGATAGACAGGTATTATTATTATTAGGACAGCATGTTTGTCCCCATATATAACATAACCATCCGTTTATGACATGAACATTATGCTGATGAAAGATATGATTATATTGATTATGGATAAAGGTGTATATCGTCTACATGGGTTCACTTCCCTCTCGAGCGGACTACACACCGATGTCCGATCACATGAGTATTCTTGAAGAGATCACAGGAGAAAGGTGTGATTCCTCTTTAGAATATACGAATCTATAAATAATCATGATGTGTTATCATCGGTTTAGTGTTATAAATATTCTAACACGTGATAATATACACTCTAGTTCGATCGAAGGTCGTTTGGTGAGAAGTTACAAGAGGAGTTTTAACGGATTCGCTGCCCGACTCACCGCGTCGGAGCTCAAACGAGTAGCCGGTGAGTGTTCTTCGATCGAGACAGATTTAACGATTTAAAATGTTATACAACTAAATTGTTTTTTTATGAATTACTTAGAAATGGAGGGCGTTGTGTCTGTATTCCCGAACAAAATGTTACAACTCCAAACTACTGCGTCATGGGACTTCATGGGTTTAAAGCAAGGCACGGGAACGAAGAGGAACCCAACCGTGGAAAGTGATACCATTATTGGAGTCATCGACAGTGGGATCACACCGGAATCTGAGAGCTTTTCCGGCAAAGGCTTTGGTCCACCTCCTACGAAATGGAAAGGTGTTTGTTCTGGCGGTGAAAACTTCACATGCAACAAGTAATTCCCATAAGCTATTTTCTCTTTAAAAATTAGTACTATTGGTTTTAATCTCGGCATTAAAGTCTAGTAATTACAAAATAAAAGTTAATATTGTGGATCTGTTTATTATTATTTTTCAGTAAGTTGATTGGGGCAAGAGACTACACAATCGGAGGTGCTAGGGACACTGAAGGCCATGGCACACACACAGCGTCCACTGCTGCTGGAAACGCAGTCGCGGACACAAGCTTCTTCGGGATCGGCAATGGAACAGCAAGAGGAGGCGTTCCGGCTTCTAGAATCGCAGCTTACAAAGTCTGTGACCCGATAGGATGTAGCTCGGAAGCTCTCTTGTCTGCGTTCGATGATGCGATAGCTGACGGTGTGGACATTATCACCATCTCTATCGGCGGTAAAGAGGCGTCCATGTTCGAAAATGACCCTATCGCCATAGGGGCTTTCCACGCTATGGCCAAAGGAATTCTCACTGTCGCTGCTGCTGGTAATAGCGGTCCCGAAGTTAGTACAACCTCGTCTGTAGCACCGTGGTTGCTGACTGTTGCAGCTAGTACTACAAACCGTGGGTTTGTCACCAAAGTTGTTCTAGGAAACAACAAGACACTTGTCGTGAGTACCACGTAACACTTCTTGTTTTTAGCATCAAAGTATCTTTTTACCTTTTAATTACCAATGATTGTTGTTTTTACCAGGGGAAATCAGTGAATGCTTTTGATATGAAAGGAAAAATGTATTCATTGGTGTACGGAAAATCTGCTGCTTCCTCAGCTTGCGATGCAGAAACCGCCAAGTAATGTCTTCCCAATAAACACTAAACTGTGATTTTTTTTGTTTTGCAAATTTTCTAATGTGGTTGAGATCAATTTTTTTTTTTTTTTGCAGGCTTTGTAAGCCAGGGTGTCTAGAAAAATCACTTGTGATGGGAAAGATCTTAGTGTGTAGTAGTCCGGGTGGTTTAAAAGTAGTTGAATCAGTTGGAGCTATTGCAATCATTTTCAAAAGCCCTAAGCCAGATGTGGCCTTTGTTCACCCTTTGCCTGCTTCTGGTTTGCCAGAAACAGAATTTGAATCTCTAGTCTCTTACATTGAGTCCGAAGGGTAAACACAATCATCTTCTCTTATGCTTTATACATCTTCTCCAAGATTCTTCATGTTTATCTTGACCTGTCTTTTGTTTGCTTTTGTTTGTTTTCTCTTAGTTCTCCACAAGCGGCTGTTTTAAGAACAGAAGCAATCTTCAATCGTACGTCTCCTCTAATTGGTTCCTTCTCTTCTCGTGGTCCAAACACCATAGCTGTGGATATTCTCAAGGTAAAATTTACATAATATTTATAACAACGGTTATGTTTAATTCTCCGGTTTGAGAGAAATAAGGTGGATTACTTTGCAGCCGGATATTACAGCGCCAGGAGTTGAGATCCTTGCAGCATATTCGCCTGATGGTGTACCATCTGAATTTGACAATAGACATGTGAAGTACTCTGTTCTCTCAGGAACTTCTATGTCTTGCCCGCATGTTGCAGGTGTGGCTGCCTATGTCAAAACGTTTTACCCTAAATGGTCTCCCTCCATGATTCAATCCGCCATCATGACAACGGGTAAGAAAAAAACATCACCTGAAATTTTGAACTTTATTGTCCCACAAGTAACGTTTTTTATACTGTTCTTATATGGTGTCTTAACTAATATTTGCAGCCTGGCCGGTAAATGCTACTGGAACTGGTATCGCGTCGACCGAGTTTGCTTATGGATCTGGACATGTCGACCCAATAGCCTCTCTGAACCCTGGACTTGTCTACGAATTTAACAAAGTAGACCACATCGCCTTTCTATGCGGCATGAACTACACTTCAGATGTACTTAAAATCATCTCTGGTGAAACTGTCACTTGCTCCAAAGAAAAAGTAGTTTCAGCCAGAAACCTCAACTATCCTTCAATGTCGGTTCGGTTGTCAAAATCTGATAACTCCTTCACTGTCACTTTCAACAGAACCGTCACCAATGTTGGTACACCGAACTCTACATACAATTCAAAAGTTGTCCCTGGCCATGGATCTAAGCTCAGCGTGAAGGTCACTCCTAGTGTTCTGTCTTTTAAGACGGTCAACGAGAAGCAATCGTTCACGGTAACAGTTACAGGCAGAGATCTCAACTCAGAACTGCCTTCGTCTGCAAATCTAATTTGGTCTGATGGGAAACATAACGTTAGAAGTCCTATTGTTGTTTATACTGACGCTAACTAATGAGGTATCATCAGTTCGCCAGAGTCATCACAATTATCTGCTTTGAAAAATGCCAAATCTAGAGGATTTGGATTTGTTATCATAATACAATGATTACAAAACTATGCAATTCCCTCTTTATTCGTTCAAAGTATAAATATATCACTTGAATATTCCTAAAGACTTGGTTACATATAAGAACAAGCTTGATTGCATAACTAACTCCTAAATCCAAGTCACACAATACTTATTCGTTTATCAAAGCTAGTTATTCTCATAAAGAGAGAGAGATAAAGTTGACTGAAAACCAAGCTCAGAAAATTTACAATAAGTTCATCTTTCAAAGGCTATATGTAAGATTGGTTAGTCAAGGTTTCTTTCATGAGAAACTACATTCAATGACTATACGTCAGACTTAGTGGTCGTACATTACATATACATATTCATGTATTGTAATGTAGTTTTATGAATATATTTACGTTTCATCGTGTTGTGTTCTTTCTTTCTTAACATTCCAAGTCAATTTTGAAATTAAAAGTATTGTTTATGGTTAAGAAAATGTAACATTTACATGTGTCGTAATGTACTTTAAATATAGGGGGTTTGGATTTAGTAATATACAAAATCCTTACTCTCATACATTGATTTTTTCTGGTTCGTATAGTTTGTGTTGAAGTGGTTAAGGGATTTGAATTATGCCCACCAAGTTAACAATACAATTTTTTGTGGTGGTCGAAATCAAAGTTACTTACAGTAATCTCCTAGTAGTTTTAATAAGATTTACCATTTCTCATTCCCTTTAAAAACATACCCTTAAATGTGAACAATATATATATATATATATATATATATATATATGAAAAACTTAAGATATTTAAAACCCTTTTCGAAAAAAAAACTTAAGATATTTAAATGATATTTACCAAAGTTAACATTCCAAATGCAGTATAAACTCTATAAACTAATACTCAATAAATTAATAAACGCGAAAAATTAATAAATGTTTTCGGTGTTAAGTTGAATCAGTGTAGTAAATGCCATAATTCGATAAGTTATTTTAAATTAACTTTAATATTGATTTATTTGTTTATTTTCAAATAATTCGACATTTTTTTTTGCTAACTATTTCTTGTTAGCGTTCGATGATGCGATTGCTGAATTCTGACGGTGTGGACATCATCACCATCTCTATTGGCGATAAAAAGGCGTCCATGTTCAAAAATGCCCCGATCGCCATACGGGCTTTCCACGCTATGGCCAAAGGAATTCTCACTGTCACTGCTGCCAGTAATAGCTGTCCGAAATATAGTACAACCTTGGCTGTAGCGCCGTGGATGTTAACTGTTGCAGCTAGTACCACATACCGCGCGTGGGTTTGTCACCAAAGTTGTTCTAGGAAACAATAAGACACTTGTCGTAAAAAACACTTTCATTAATTTCTAGTATTAAAGTATATTCATAACTTTTAATGATCATCGCCTGTTGTTTTTTTACCAGGAGCAGTAGCGGCCCTGGGCAGAAGCATCTGCTTCCGACCGTTAATATAAATATAAAATTTTCGGCCATTTTTTAAATTCTATAAGTAGTTCAGATGGTTAAGCAACTGTAAATCTCCTCAAAGGTAACAAGTTTAAGCCTCAAGGACAACCCCCTTTTTTACGTTTGCTTCCAGCGTAAGTCAGTGAATGCTTTTGATATGAAAGGAAAAAAAATATTCATTGATGTACGGAAAAACTGCTGCTTCCTCTGCTTGCAATGCGGATACCGCAGAGTAATCTTTCTTCCCTGAAAACACTATCTTAGTTGTGATCATCTTGATTTTCTAATGTAATCATTAGATCAATTTTTATATTTACACGTTTTGCAAGCCAGGGTGTCTAGACAAATCACTTGTGAAAGGAAAGATCTTAGTGTGTGTTGGTCCGGGTGGTTTGAAAGAAGTTAAATCAGTTGGAGCTATTGCAAACATCTTCAAAAGCCCTAAATCATTTTCAATAAGTTACTTAACTTTTAATTTAACCATCGTAACTTCTCATTTAACAAAATAAAACATCATAACTTCTCCTTTTACAAAAAAAAACATGATAACTTCTTAATTCTTTGTATTGGGCATTGTAATATACGTTATGAAAGGCTTATAATAATTTCTTATATAAATAACTTACACATTCACTTATAAATAAACGTCAATATCTAATTAAATACTACTGTCCGTTGGTTAATATAAGTCCACTCACCTCGTATCCTCAAGCATGATTAAGACGAAAACATCAAATTTGTTATTGAAAAAAAACGATAAGAAAAGAAAATAATGAACAAGTTTAGTATTTTCATATGTTTGTTTATGTTCTTTATGATCACCTCCGCCCAACCCAGCCAAGATGTGAGAAAGGTATTATATATGAGATACGTAATATATTTTGATTGCCTCTTTTTAAAAAGATAAATATATAACAGCGTACGTAAGATGGTAATCAAGGGTGGATAATGCAGGTCTACATTGTTTACATGGGAGCATTACCGTCAATCGACGACTACGTCACTACTGAAGCTTACCATTACTCATTGGTTCGTAGTGTCACCGGAAAAAGGTAAACTATTTTAATTTAGGTCCGGTGTGACTGAGTCAGGGTCTCTCGATTAGTTGAACCGGCTCCTAATATATATATATATATATATATATTTCTGCTATACATAATTTGATACTTGAGGTGTATATATATTTAATCATCAGTTACACACCAAGCCTAATTGTCTCCAACTACGGGAGGTCATTCGACGGGTTCTCTGCATGGCTCACTGAGGAGGAAAGCAAGAAGCTTTCAGGTAAAAAACATTTCCAACCCTTTTTGAAAAAATAAACAAATTCAAAGAGGATAAACAAAGACGGTTAATGTTGAAAAAGAATGTTGTAGAATTTTAGCCACTGACATATTTTAGTTGGACAAAAAATATAATCCTTTTGGCAAAAAAAAAAAAATTATAATCCTAAAGTTTAAACGAATCACACACTAAATCTGAAATAGAAAACCGAATGTGTTCGACCAAATTGAATTTTAATCATGTTGCACCCCTTTTAAAAGTGATTAAAAAGTGTTTTAAAGGAAAAATCGAATCACAAAAAAACGAAAACAATATATTTTTTTGGAATAATCTAACTGAAACTTCACCAATTAAAACACACCGAGTCAGATCAACCTTTTTTAATGAATTTTCATAACAAATGACTATGTTACAAAAAAAAGCATAAGTAAAGCAGCTTGCATTACTACATTCGTCACCTGAAAATTTGAATAGACAATAAAATGTGCAGCTTGTGTTTATACCTAATGGTTTGTATTATGTTCCTCTCTGGTTAAAATTGTATTGTAGTCATGCCGGATGTGGTTTCGGTTTTTCCTGACGACATGCTGTATCTGGACGTGATCAACGATGGCGGCATACACTCGAGACTAAGAACTCGGCATCTGTAACCTGTAGACATTGATTTTTTGTACTAATCATACATACTTTGTATGAAACCATCATACTATTACAGAATCTTTAGATGAAAAATGAGTATTATTTATATTTCAGAAGAAGGGGCCGTGACTATTTAATGTCGTTGTTAGTGTTTACGTTAATTATTTAATTGCATCGACTCACACTTTTTCAAAAGGGAAACTGCATATATGTAAACTTTTGCAAAGTTTATCAAGGGAAAACTTTAACCACATGGTTAACCGGAAAAATAACACATGCTCCCTTGGAAAGCATTCTTATTAAGATCCAAGATCCCTCAGAATAGATTTTTGTCACTTTCTGATATTCAAGATGTTAAATGGATATCTAATTATCTTCAGTGATGGAGTTACTTTCTTATATTGCGAACTTGAGTGATTGTGCAACTCGGAATAATATCAATTATCAAGTGCGTAGCAAAAAAAAAAAAGAATATCAAATGGGGAAGCTCTGACTTTGATCAATCAATAAGATACAATGTGCATTGAAGCTCTGGTAATTGTTACCTCACAAGTAGGGGTGGGCAAAATATCCGTAAATATTGATTCGATTCGTTATTCGTTTCGATCCGATCCGAAAAATACGGATATCCATATCTTTACAAATCGAAGCAAATACTAAAATTCAATATCCGTCAAAAACGAAGCAAATCACAAATATCAAAATTTTGGAGAGCGGATATCCGATCCGATCCGGCAATATATAAGTACATGTATATTTTGATTATATTTAAAGTTCTAAATGTATAAAATTATATAATTATTATCTTGACATATGATTTGACAAATTTTATTCACATTATTACTTATATAAAGTAAATATAAAAGGAAGAAATACATTTTATGATAATTATAATTTTTTTTCTTTAAGTTTTGTGTTCTTATAATTGTTAACTAAATTTAAAAGTTTTATAAAATATGCAGATTCACTGATTCTTTTAATTTTTTATCTTATATATCATGTAAAAATATATTATACAAAACAAATATGCATCAAATTTTTAAGATTATGTATATTAATCAAACATATGAGATATCTGTAAGTATTCGTAAATATCCGCAAATATCTATTTATTTTCCGGATATCCGTTTTTCCGAATATCCGTATTTCTCCGAAGCAAAACAAATACAAAAATTAGATATCCGTAGCATACGAAGCAAATCACAAATACCTTCAAAAATCCGAATATCCGATCTGTGCCCAGCCTACTCACAAGAAGACTTATTAAATGTCTTCTTTTCTTATTCCTTTAGTTCTGATGCTTCACAATGTCAGAACTCAGAAGAGACCACATCCTTTGATTCTTGTGAGAAGAGTATCAAGTGGGGAAGTCTCTGACTTCATAATTGTCAGAAGAGACCACAGTCTTTACATCCTTTGTAGGATTCACACTGCGAATGTATCAAATGACAAGTGTCAATGCTTGTTTTTACACGATATTTAGAAGAAATATTTATATATATATATTATACAATTTTTTTGGTACAGCTATATTATACAAATTTCAATGCCTACTTATGTAAATATATACACAAATATTTAAGTGAAAATATATGTATATATTATACAAATGTCAATGCTGATTTATATGGTAATATATATACACGAATATTTAGGTGAAATATATGTGTGTATATACAAATGCCAATGCTTATTTATGTATATATATATATATATACATATATATATATATATGAATTTTTAGATGAAAAATATGTATGTATGTCTATAAATATTCGTAGCTTTATGATGCATTGAAATTTACCCGAAAGGACCATATACTGTATGTACAAACAAATAAAAAAAAAAAAAAAAAAAAAAAAAATTTACCCGAAAGGACCATATACTGTATGTACAAAATTTTCAAGGCATCTGACTGCATGAGTCAGCTCAACCGGTTTCAGCTCTGTGGGCCAATTGTCATGCTCGCGAGTTCGAAACCCGGCTGAGCCGAACTGCTCTTCCATGTCATAAAGAGGTACTGGGCCTCGGTCCAGGAAAAAACCTCCCGGGTGAAGCTGGCCGCTGCCTGACCGGACCCTGAGGAATGACCCATCAAGTGGAAAACCCCAGGATTATCAAAAAAAAAAAAAAAAAAAAAAAAAAAAAAAAATTTACCCGAAAGGACCATATACTGTATGTACAAAATTTTCAAGGCATCTAGACTTTTATCTCCAATTTGATATAATTGTAGACTTGTAGTATATGATGAGATATTCTGTTGCATCTTATACCCCGAAGCGGGATCGATCTTCCCAACTACGTGTAAACAACGTGTATCATTCGAGGTCTTACGTGATACTATGCTAATAAGACATCTATTTATGTAATGCAAAGAAAATAAATAAACTGTTCATTTTTAATTAACAATAAACTGTTCATTATTTCACACTATTTTCTCTTGTTTTTATCACGTTTCTGTATATATTATCTTATTATATAAAGCATAGTTTTCAAAGTTACTAATTAACATGATTGCGACATGTGTCATTAGATTTATTAAGATGGTGACATGTGTCAAAAATATGATATAATTCTTTTTTTGTTTATGATTTAAAAGATATTTAAAAAAGGAAAATTCTCACTACAAAATATTACTTTAAATTCTTTTTTTTTAGGATTTTAGAAAATGAAACTACTATTACATAATCTTTTACTTTTCTTTTATATAATTTTAGAAAAGGAAAACTGTAAAATTGTTAAAATATTTCATAGTAATTTTCAATTTTAAAAAACAATCTACACAAAAATATTTTTTTAAAATGTAAATTTTAATTTGTTACTATTTTAAAACATATTGTGACATAATTTATCTTTCTTTTTATTCAAAGAGATTTAGAAAAGGAAAGTCTTCATTACAAAATAGCCTATTATATCTTTAAAAAAAATATTCAAAAAAATTACTCTTGCATAATCTTTTACAATTATATATTGTTAAAATATTTGATAGTAATGTTTTTAAAAGTCGAAACAAAAATAATTGTAAGAAGCTACAAGCAAATAATTAGTTTTTGTTTTTAGAAAAAAAATAATGTTTGTTTCTAAAAATACCAAAGAAGTGGATTGTAAAACAAAATACTAAAAAAAACGAATTGTAAAATTCTACAAGTTTAATAAATTATTTAACAAAAACATGAAGAAGAACTAACTATAAAATAAATAATATTCCTTATGTAAAAGCCTAATTAAAAGAAATTTGTATAAGTACTATTATTATTTTCTTATAAGTAACTAAATTTCCTTTTTAATAGGTAATTTTATTTCTAAAATTTATGTCCAAAAATAGTTACAAATATTTCACATCTATATTTTGGTTTAATATTCCATATTATTCTTACATACACACAATAGTATTTACATGAAAATTATTACCTTAGTATTTTCTTAACCAATTAATATTTTTATATATTTTTTAAATCTTGACCAGATAATTGAAAAATTATATTAATAGTAATTTTTACTTCAAAAAATTAATGATAAACATGATACTAACAATGATTTAATTAAGAAAAAAATTTAAAAATATTCGTGATACTGACAATAAACTAATTTTCAAAATGAAAATTTTAAAAAATACTTAATATAACTGGAAATAGTTATTTGATAGAAATTTTAATTTTATAAATTCTAAAATATATTTGTGAGAGATTAGTAATATTAATTCCCTTTTCTAAAATCTTAAAAACTGTAAAAGAATATTTGATAGTTGTTTCCATTTTCTACAAAACAAAATCCTAAACAAAAGAAATTGATATCATAGTTTTTCTTCCTAACCAAAAGAGAATTGTAAAAGTTTATTTGATAATATTTTAATAGAGTATTTGATGATTAACATGATCCTAAAAATTATTTAATTAACAAAATAAATGTAAAGTTAGTATTGATACAAATTTTAAAATAGCAATTTTAAATTTATTTATTAATTAATAATAATAATTATTCTTCGCTATGAATTTATTTTCTTCTGAAATTTTAAAGAGAGGATAATTATAATAGGTTATATGAAAGTAATTTCCTTTTCTAAAATCTTAAAAAAATGTAAAAGAGTATTTAATGTTATTTTTATTTTTAATTGTAAATAAAAAGGAGAATTATCAGAGAAAATGTTTTCTTAAAAAATCCTAGCAAAATAAAATTTCAAAAAATTATTTAATAAAATATTAAATTAGTACATAAGAATGTGTATAATGTTTTCATTGACTCCATTGACGTATTTGAATTTTCTTTTTTTTATTTTTAATACAATTTCTTATTTTAAATTATGTTCAGTTTAAACGTTTAGGTATAGTGTTTTCTTTAATCATAACTACAAAGGTTATATCTAATCATCTATATACCATGATCATAAAATATAAATTTTAACTTGAACTTACATGTTATAAAACATGATTTAATTATAAAATAAATCTCATACAAAATATATAAAAACAAAATTATTAAACTATAATAAAATAATGTATTATTTTAGATTTTTATTACATTAAAACATCAAACAAAACCTGTTGCAACGCAACGGGCTCATATCTAGTTTATAATATTTTGAGGTTTTTGCCAATGTATATATGTATTTATATGTTATGATCACGTACAAAAATTTAGAAGAAATTATCTCTTTAGACTTTTTTTTGAAATTTTTTTTTTGTGATTTGCTTCCAAGAATATCATACTTTGGTAAAAAACTTCAAACTACCGGTACAAACAATTTATGAAATGTAATACCAAGCTATGATGATAAATCATTGCAAAATTAATTAAGCAATATAATAGATTTTTTTCTGGAACTTGAAGAAGTGAAGCAGAGAGAATTTGCTGGATGGATGTTTACTTATGTGAGTGCTTTAAACTTCATAAAATTTAATTTTTCACATTTTTATACTAATTCATATGTGCTATTACACAGGTGTCTGCTGGTTTGGCCAGAGGTGAAATATTTGACGATTGGATACGCGATATGGTGGTTGGCCCAATATGTGTTGTGAAGTCATATCCGAGATTTTGTACTCGAGGATATTCATTCACAACTGAAAAGAGGAGACGTTCGCGTACGACCTATGATGCTGGTGTTTGTTCTGCATCAGGAGATGATGTATACTACGGACACATACAAGAGATTATGGAAATCAAGTATTTGGGCATGCTTGGATTGCGATGTACTGTTTTCTATTGTGATTGGCACGACAACACTCCAGATCGAGGTGTGACAACAGATGCATTTGGTGTTACATCAGTACATTCGAGGCGGAAGCTGCAATATTATGATTCTTTCATTCTTGCTTCTCAGGCCGATCAGGTAAGTGAATGTAAATTATTCAGAATGATTGATCATAATTTATATTTTTAGTAATAATTTTTTTAATGTTACAGGTTTGTTATATCAAGTACCCCCGGGTAAGAAACAGAGATGATCCATGGGTTACAGTAACAAGAGTTAACCCGAGAGGCCGAGTTCAGGGAAGTTCTGAGCTGGAAGACCCACTACAACCAATCACAGCCGGTAACTTAAGTGCAGGAGAAGATGTAGCAGAAGGTGTTCTTGTAGTCGATTTGACCGACTTCGCAGAAGAAGCCGTCGTTCATGCAGAAGATGAACCGGTTATTGGAGAGTTTCACCAAGATCCAGATTCCGATTCATCTGGTGATGATGGCTCGGAATCAGAGTAGTTTTTTTTTTTTTTTTTTTTTTTTAATTTTGAAAAACCGAGGAAATTCCGAGGGCCACTAGGGTTTCCTCGGTATTTACCTCTAGATTTAGGGATTTGATTATTTTGTGTTGTTCCTCGGTATTTTCCGAGGAAATACCGAGGAAATTCTGTATTTCCTCGGAAAATACCGAGGAAATACCGAGGAAGGCAATGATTTTCAATAGTTTCCTCGGTATTTCCTCGGTATTTTCCGAGGACATTCCGAGGAAATGGGTTTAGGGGACCGTAAACAACGTTTTACGGATTGAATAACACGTATATAGCCTTCATTAAGTGTCTTAACCATATTATGAAGTCATACTTAGGTGTTTTACACAATAACAAACACTTTTTACGATTGCTTGAACGAAAACCACACAACATAAGATAAACACTTATACACTTTAACAAACGTTAAACGAGATACTTACAATCATTTCTGATATTTTGTTTTTTAATGGTTTATGTTCATCTATACAAAGAATCCTCAATGGTATGCATTAAATTTGAATAAGAAATGAAAATCGGGAAAAAAAATTGGAATTTGAAACCCCAAATACTTGTTTCCTCGGAATTTCCTCGGTATTTTCCCAGGAAATTTCGAGGAACTACTTGTCCTCGGAATTTTTTTATTTACCCGGGAAACCCCTAACCGCCAAACATTTCGTGAAATATCGAATATACCCATACCGAGGGAATTCCGAGGAACTTTTATAATATACCGAGGGAATTCCGACGGAAAAAGTCCGTCGGACCCCTCATAAATTAGGGTAAACGATCTTCTTCTTCCCCATTTCTCTCTTCCTCTCCTCTCTTCCTCTACGCGACGGCTCCTTCTCCTCCTTCGATTTCCGGCGATTCCCACCATTTCTTTCCTCCATTTCTTTGCCAAATCTCTCCCAAATCATGTAAGAACTCTATATCTCTCTCTTTTCTTCCAAAATTGTGATTGATTAGGAATGATGAGATTAGAATTTCGGATTTTAGGGTGTTAGATGATAGTTTAGGATTGCATGAGTAGTTTAAGTTAGGATTGTGGGTTTGATTGTTGTTTTTCATTGATTTGGAATGGTTTTTTTTTTTTTTGGTTAAAATTCTAAACGTTTTTCTATTTTTAAAACATTTTTTGATTTTTTAAAAACAATTTTCTAATTTTAAAAACGTTTTTTAAGTTTCCAGTAATAATAAAACGTTTTTAAAATTTTTTTAAAATTTTTAAAAAACTTTTTTCTATTTTTTAAAGCAATTTATTAATTTTTTATACTCATATATATATATATATATATATATATATATATATATAAATCATGTAATCTAATAAATTATAAATTTTTAAATATTTTAAATGTATTAAAACTATTTTTCTTATATTAAAACTTTTTAAAATATATTAAAACTTTTTTTAAATATATTAAAACTTTTTTTTAAAATTTTTTCAAACTTATTTCTATTTTTTTAAACAATTTATTAATTTTTTATACTCATATATATATATATATATAAATCATGTAATCTAATAAATTATAAATTTTTCTTAATTTTAAATGTATTAAAACTATTTTTCTTATATTAAAACTTTTTTTAAATATATTAAAACTTTTTTTTTAATTTTTTTCAAACTTATTTCTATTTTTTTAAACAATTTATTAATTTTTTATACTCATATATATATATATATAATTTCTCAGGTCTTATGACGATGATCAGACCCGGCCTCCTCGACAGCGTCGTGGTCGTGGCTCGGGGAGTGTCTCCGTTCAGGATTCCGAATCGCCCCGCAGCTCGCACCAAACATCTCCCTCTCCATTTTCCGAAGCTCCTACTGGCTCCAGTGCTGCACCCCCTATTCCTCCGACTTATGTGGGTCCTCCGGAACTGGTGAGGGTTGCGGAGTATGTTCGACAGCCGGGTCGTGAGCGGCTGCCGTTTCTCACTCCGTATCCATCTGGACGACATCAAACATGGTTCGACCGATCCTCGAACGGGATCAGCACATGGCTCAACCGTATGATGTACTCGTCTTTGGACGAGGGACATCCGACTTTCTCGGACTTCCCTACCTGGAAGAAAGTCCTGTGGTTTCAACAATTTGCGGTAAATTTCTCAATTTTTTTTTTTTATATTCTTATTCTTAATATAATTTTTCTACTAATTATGTATTTTTTGCAGCAAGAGTTCAACTGGAATCCCGACCTTACGACGTTCATCTATTACCACTTCGTCCATAAAGTCATGACGAACTACTCGTATCAAATGCATGAGTGGAAGAAGAAGTGGCAAAAAGACAAGGTTTTTTTAGTATTTTAAAAATTTCTTAAATTTATTATTAAATTTTTTGACTTATCTAACAATTTTTTTTATAAAGGTCCCAAAGTCGATGAACATGACGGTCTGGGCGGATTTCTGTGTTCATTGGAGTAAGGATGAGACGAAAGCTACTTCTTCCACCAACTCCACGAACCGCAAAAGCGAGCGTCAAGGGAAGGGCGTCTTCAAGCACAACTTGGGTGCTCAGTCTCAAGCAACTCTCAGGGATCGCATGGTAATTTCATTCGTTTCTTTTTCAAATTTTAAAAGTTTCAAATTTTTATTAATTTCTTCTAATTACTAATTTTTGTTTAATTTATATTGATATCAAGGTGGAAGCAAATGACGGTCAGCCGGTTGATGATTTCGCCCTAATGAAGAGGGCGTATACCAACCAGAAGACCGGCGAGATTGATGATGGTCTTGCGAGAGATGTGGTCAACCTCATCAGCACTCAGCTTGAAGAAGCAGCGTCTCAGCTTCCAACCGACGACGACGATTCGACGGGTACCCAGTTGCCTCAGGCTCGGATCAACGAAATCGTTCCATCGGTAAGTTTTTTTTTTAAAAAAATTTCATTTCATGCATCTTAGCTATTGTTTAACTTTGTCAACCTATTGTTTAACTTTGTCAATTTTCTATTTCAGACGGTTCCAAAGAGGAAGGGACGTTTGTTCGGTTTGTCTCGTCGGGCCCAGTCAGTTGCATCTTCAGCCGCACCACCCCCTTTTGTTGATACCGAAGTACTCCTTGGTCAGCTGCAAGACAAGGATACTCGCATATCTGCGTTGGAGAACAAAATGGCGACTCAACAAGAGAGGTTCGAGGCTCAGCAAGCGGACTTCGAGGCACAGAAGAAGCTGAACGAGCAGATGATGGAGATGATGAGGACGTTGCACCCGAACGTGACCTTCCCGACTCTGCAGAACCCGAACCCCCAAAACCCAAACCCCAACCAGTAGTTTTTTTTTCTTACAACTTTCGAATGTTTTTTTATTTGTACTAATTTGAATTTGAATTTGAATTTTATATTTTCGAAATTAAATTTTAGAATTTTCATTTTCTATTTTCGAAATTTAATTTTTTAATTTTATATTTTCGATTTTAAATTTCTAATTTTCATTTTTTAAAAAAATTAATTTTTTCCAAAATTCCGAGGAAACAGTCCCTCGGAATATTCCGAGGACTCTTTCCCTCGGAAAATTCCGAGGGACTGTTTCCGACGAATATAGTCCTCGGAATATTCCGAGGGACAGTTTCCTCGGAATATTCCGAGGGACATTTTCCTCGGAATGTTTCTCGGTTTCTAATCCGTAATCCGATGATCCTTTTCCTCGGAAAGTCCTCGGTATTTTCCGACGACCCGTCCGACGAAATGTCGTGCTCGGTATGTCCTCGGAATTGTTGTTCCTCGGAATTGCCTCGGAAATTTCCGAGGAAATTCCGAGGACTTGCTAAATACCGAGGCTTTTATTCCGAGGGAAAATATGCTCGGTATGTCGTCGGAATACCGTTATTCCGAGGACATTCCGACGATATTTTCCCTCGGTATTGGCCTGTTTTCTTGTAGTGATTATTTCCCTCAAAAGCTTTTTGGGTTTGATCTACGAAGGACGAGAACTAAGTAAGGATTACTGGTCAGTATATTTTAAGGGATTGAAAAATTAAACTAAATGTAGTGTTATTGGTTATATGATTTTGAAACTAAAACAAATATACATTAATAAACTACTTTTATTGTTAAAGAGCTTCGAGATAAACTATTCAATATTTGTAAATTTCTTTTGAAGTGGATATTTGTAATTTGTTTTTCTCCAAAGAGTTATTGATTAATATTTGTGAGCCTTCAGTATAAAGAAGAAGAAAACGAATAACTTCATTGAGTGGAGAATTTTTGTGGACCTCGTCTCCCCGTCTTTGATCATATGTTCTTATCTTAACTAACTAAAGATATTAAGTTTTGTATTTAACCAATATTGATAATATTGTTTTGGGCATATTGTCTTTTTAATTGTATTCTAAAGCATAAAAGGGTGACCATTTCATATCTAAGAAACGGATCAGATAACATGCATGGAATTTGAAGAAGATCAAGTTGTTCATCCTCTGTTATTGTGGGCTTTGGTGCCTCTTGGGCCATCCTGGCTGGGTTGGTTAATGGGCTTCGACTTAAACCTGCAAGATGAAACAAGATGTACTTAGTCTTGTGCCATAAGGAGTCCTAGTTCAAATTGGAAAAAGCTCAGATGCATATGACGGTGGAAGATAATTTCCTTTTCTTATTAGAACTAGGTCAAGGCAGGTAGTATAAATATAGGTCTCATCTCTTCATTGTAATACACAACACAGAAACATATAATCTCTTAGAACACGCAACTAGTGCGAGGCTTGTAATCTTTCGATTCATAGTGATATAGAGTTATCTCCGGTTTGGAGAAGGACTCACCAAACATATCGTTCCGCTCGTTTCGTTTATTACAAGAGAAAGCCAAGGTCGTTTCTCTACAAGTGGTATCAGAGCTTAGGCTAACCGAGATCCTAGTTACAGAGATTCGAAGGCAAGATTCAATAAACAAGCAAGGAGAATTCTTATCTGGTGTGGTAAAGAAGTCTCAGCTCGTTGGTGATTGAAGCTTGACGGCGACGGCGTGTTACAGCAACCTGCGAACAAATAAAAACAAGTTTACAGGTTAGTGGAGAGATGGAAGCTATTTCAAAGAAATTTGAAGTAGAGAAATTCGATGGCAAGGGTGATTTTGGTCTATGGAAGTATAAGATGCTATGTCAGCTAGAGATCTTTGGTTTAGGGTCTGTTCTTAAGGAGAAAACTCCTTCTAAGGATGCTGAAGGTGAAGAACAGAAGGATGAGAAACCTGATCCTAAGGAGCAAGACAAGGAATTGCGAACAAAGAATCTGATCAGTCTGTGTCTGTCTGATCTTATCCTACGCAAGGTCATGCAAGAGCCTACAGCACTGGCTATGTGGAAGGCTCTGGAAGCTGAGTATCAGACCAAGACTTTACCTAATCGAATATACATGAAGCAGAGATATGCAGGTTTCAGAATGGAAGAACACAAGACCATTGAGGAAAATTTGGATGTGTTTCTGAAACTTGTGGCAGATCTAGCAAGTCTGGATATTAAGATCAGTGAAGAAGATCAAGCTATTCAGATCTTAACCAGCTTGCCCAAGCAATACGAGTCTCTCGTTGATGCATTGAAGTACGGCAGCGGAAAAGAAACCTTAACAGTACGTGATGTTACAAGCTCAGCTTATTCTAAGGAAGTTGAATTAAGGGAGAAGGGACTTCTTAACAAGTCCAAGAGTAACTCAGAGGGGCTGTATGTTGGCAACAACAGAGGCAGGGGCGAGAAGAAGAATGACAAGACTTGGAGAACTAGATCAAAGAGCAAGAACAGATCACAATCAAGACCTAAATTTTCTAAAGAATGTTGGACGTGTGGCAAGGAGGGACACTTTAAAAAACAGTGTCCAGAGAGGAAGTCATCAAATTCGGTCAACATAGCTGAAGAGAAGGAGCAACCGTTGGTGTTAGTAGCTAGCCAGCAAGCTACTAAAGACGAGTGGGTACTTGATTCTGGTTGTACGTTCCATATCACTCCCAATAAAGATGTCTTATTTGATCTTGAAGACATAGAAGGAGGAAAGGTTTTGATGGGAAATAACACTGTCAGCGAGATTAAAGGGATCGGGAAGATCAGGATCATGAATGATGATGGATCAAGCGTAATTCTCACTGATGTTCGTTACATGCCTACAATGGGCAGAAACCTTATTTCCTACGGTTTATTGGAGAAGATGGGATGCAGATACGAAGGCAAAGACTTCATGGTGCAGTTTTACAAAGGAGATCAGAAGGTTATTTCTGGGAAGTACTGTGATGGCTTGTATTATTTACAAGGGACAGTGTTGAGTGGTGAAGCTGCAGTTGCAAGGCCTGATATCGATTTGACTAAGAGGTGGCACTCTAGGCTCGGACATATGAGTCTAAAGGGCATGAATATTCTAGTCAAGGAGGGATACTTAAACACGAAGGATGTAAAGACGTTGGAGTTTTGCGAGAGTTGCGTTTTGGGTAAAGCACACAAGCTAAGCTTTCCAAAAGGCAAGCATACGTCTAAGGAAGTACTAGAATACATCCATTCAGACTTATGGGGTTCACCTTCGGTGGTTAAGAGTCTTGGAGGATGCTTTTACTTTGTTACATTCATTGATGACTTTTCTAGGAAAGTTTGGATCTATTTCCTAAGATCAAAGAATGAAGTGTTTCAGAATTTCAAGGAGTGGAAGACAAGCGTGGAGACTCAGACAGGAAAGAAGGTGAAGTGTCTTAGGACGGATAACGGATTAGAGTTCTGCAATACACAGATGGATACTTTGTGTAAGGAAGCAGGGATTAAAAGACACAGAACATGCGTCTATACTCCACAGCAAAACGGAGTATCAGAACGCATGAACCGTACGATTATGGAGAAGGTGAGATGCATGTTGACAGAGGCAGGCTTAGAGCAGAAATTCTGGGCAGAAGCGGCTTCTACAGCTGTCTACTTAATCAACCGATCTCCTAGTACAGCTATTAACTTCAAGCTACCGGAAGAGGTGTGGTCTGGAACTAAAACAGACTTAAATCATCTAAGGAGGTTCGGGTGTACGTCTTATGTTCACGTGACTCAAGCCAAAACCAGTCCAAGAGCGATGAAAGGAGTTTTCATGGGATATCCAGAGGGGACTAAGGGCTATCGAGTTTGGCTACCAGAAGAGTTAAGATGTACAGTGAGCAGAAACGTGATTTTCAATGAGGAAGAGATGTTTAAAGACATCAAAGAAGTCAGCGAGAAGAAGAGGAGAACGAAGAAAGTAACGTTCAATCCGGTGCTGATTCAAGGACCTTCAGGCACAACTACAGACACTGAAACAGAGGATACAGTTCAAGGTGGAGTTTCTCCAGCATCAGAAAACTCGGAACCTGAATCCTCAAGCTCAGAAAGTGAAGAAGAAGTTGTGGAAGCTCAACAGGAAAATCTAGATAATTACATTCTTGCTAGAGACAGAATCAGAAGAGAAATTAAGAAACCTTCTAGATTTGATGATTCAGATTGCGTGGCTTATGCTCTAGCTACAGCAGAGGAAATAAATATGGATGAGCCTAAATCCTATTTGGAAGCAAGAAGGAGTAAGAGCTGGAAGTTATGGCACGAAGGAATGCAGGAAGAGATGGATTCGTTGGAGAAAAATCAGACTTGGAAGCTGGTTGAGAAACCAGAGAAAAAGAAAATTATTGGCAGCAAGTGGGTTTTCAAGCTGAAAGAAGGCATTCCTGGAGTAGAGAAGCCGAGATACAAAGCTAGGTTAGTAGCTAAAGGGTTTTCACAAGTTGAAGGGATCGACTACACAGAGGTGTTTGCACCAGTGGTGAAACATGTGTCGATCAGAATTATGCTGTCACTTGTTGCAAATTATGATCTTGATTTGGAACAACTAGACGTGAAAACAGCTTTCTTATACGGAACGTTGGACGAGGAGATTTATATGGCACAGCCAGAGGGTTTCGTTGAGGAAGGAAAAGAAGATCAAGTTTGTCTCCTGTTAAAATCACTTTACGGATTAAAACAGTCACCAAGACAGTGGAATAGGAGATTTGACAGTTTTATGAAACAACAAGGCTTCGACAGAAGCGCTTACGATCCTTGTGTCTACATGAAAGGTTCAGATTTATCTCATATGGTTTATCTCTTGATCTATGTCGATGACATGCTCATAGCGTCTAAGGATTCTAAGGAGATTAAAAGAATCAAAGATAGCTTGAAGAGAGAGTTTGAGATGAAGGACCTTGGAGCAGCTTCAAGAATACTTGGGATGGATATTATTAGAGATCGGGAGAAAGGAACTCTAAAGCTATCACAAGGGAAGTATCTACAGAAGGTGCTGGAAACTTTTAACATGACAGAGAGCAAAGCTGTGGTTACTCCTATCGGACCACAATTCAAGCTTAAAAGTTTGACACAAGAAGAAGAGGACGTGGAAGCAAGTTTCATGAACGTGATTCCATACGCATCAGCCGTTGGAAGTTTAATGTATGCAATGGTGGGATCTAGACCAGACTTATGCTTCGCAGTGGGCTTAATCAGCCGTTACATGAGCAAGCCAGGAAGAAAACATTGGGAAGCTGTTAAGTGGGTGATGAGATATCTTAAAGGAGCTCTAGATTCAGACTTATTGTTTACTAAAGGAGAAGATTTCATGGTTCGAGGATTCTGTGACGCGGACTACGCGACCGATTTGGATAGAAGAAGATCTGTTACCGGATATGTATTTCAAGTCGGAGGCAACACTATAAGCTGGAGATCAGGTCTCCAACATATTGTGGCACTATCAACGACAGAATCAGAATACATGGCATTAGCCGAAGCTTTTAAAGAAGCATTATGGCTTAAGGGTTTTGTTGGTGAATTGGGATTCAAGCAAGATGACGTGAGAGTGTTTTCAGATTCTCAAAGTGCTATACACTTAGCTAAGAATGGAGGGTTCCATGAAAGGACTAAGCATATAGACACTAGACTACACTTTATGAGGGACGTAATTGAAGCTGGCGACGTTACGGTTCATAAGATTCACACATCTATCAATCCTGCGGATTTCCTAACTAAGTGTGTACCTGGAAAGAAGTTCGAGACATGCTTGGAGATCCTCAAGGTTCTGCCATAGTAGGTCTCGTGTGGCTGCAGGTGACAATGGTGTCGAGTTGTTCACCTCGCGGAAAGGCCACAAAGAAAGTATCAGTTTCAGGAAAAGCAAACTGATGGTTCGACAGGGATTTATAAAGCTTGGGAAGAGGATGAATGTGAGTGTAGAAGATTACCTTTGAAGAATGATGGTTGTAGACAGGAGATGTCTATACAAGGAACCTGCAAAAATTATTCAAAGAATACTAGTTAAAGAATTTTTTATGCAGAGGTTCAAGCTTCAACAGAAGCATGAAAATCATTAAAAGAAAAGGATCAGAAGTTCTACCTGAGGACGTGTGGTTGTAGCGAGGAAACGTCTGCAACAAAGCTGTGAACACAAGATTATTAATTCACAGGTTTATGCTCATAAAGGAATTAAAGCAACAATTCTATTTGGTTACCTAACGGAAGCAACGGAGGTGCAGAGACGTCTACACCATGAGCTGGAAATTAAACAAGGAAATGTGTTTAATTATTTAGCTAAGGAGTTTTCAATACAAGGTGACAAAGGGAGCTTAAGACACGTACAGGAAGCAAAGTCAAAAGGTGATACCTTTTGTCTGATTCAATTTCACATGTCGTGAGGGAAGGAATCTTGCTACCGGAGAATCACGAAGGTCAATGGCGGATTCATCAAAGGGACAAGCTGGAAAAGAATTGAAATCAAAGGTTAGGTCTTTGTTCTATTGTCTAAAGAAACAGACAAGGAAGAACAAAAGGAAACCTGAGATATTAATGGTGGAAGCGGTGGAAGCTGAAGCCGGTGAAGACAAGCGGCGGCGTGGTCGGGATTTTGTCTTGGTCACAGGGAATCGAAGAGAGGAAGTGTTTGGGAAAGAGAGAGGAGCAAGGATCGGAGAGGCATGCATCTCCGGTGGAACGGCGTCGAGGAACAGACGGTGGGGCTCGGAGAAGACGATGCGGAGAGCTCGTGAAGCTTCTGTCTTTCATTTTCGCAGAAAGAAAGAGATGAAGAAGCGGAGAAGCCGAGGAATGACCAAAGAGTCAAGGTGGAGAATGTGGGCTTTGGTGCCTCTTGGGCCATCCTGGCTGGGCTGGTTAATGGGCTTCGACTTAAACCTGCAAGATGAAACAAGATGTACTTAGTCTTGTGCCATAAGGAGTCCTAGTTCAAATTGGAAAAAGCTCAGATGCATATGACGGTGGAAGATAATTTCCTTTTCTTATTAGAACTAGGTCAAGGCAGGTAGTATAAATATAGGTCTCATCTCTTCATTGTAATACACAACACAGAAACATATAATCTCTTAGAACACGCAACTAGTGCGAGGCTTGTAATCTTTCGATTCATAGTGATATAGAGTTATCTCCGGTTTGGAGAAGGACTCACCAAACATATCGTTCCGCTCGTTTCGTTTATTACAAGAGAAAGCCAAGGTCGTTTCTCTACAGTTATCTTTTCCACTTTGGCCCTATGTCATCAAGAAGGGTCGGCTACTTATCCTCTTTAAGATATCGATTTGGTTATTACAAGGGGAATATTGAACATTGAAGTCTTTTGAAGAATCTCATTGTTTGTGTCTCTATCCGGAAGAGATAAGAATCCAAATGTGTCCATAGGCTTACAACAAAATAAATAAGTCGTTACAATCTAAAAATAAGCAGTAACCAATAAGAATGGGAAAGAAGAAAAGATAGCGAAGCTTCTAATTTCTCTAACAAGGAAAATAAAATTGAAATTATTTATAAGCAATAGTCTTTTCAGCATCAAGACGAGAGAACATTACCCATAATAAGCTTCTTTTTCTTGACGGATGGTGACCATGATAATGATCATGATGGCTCCACTATCTCCATAACCTAATCCCTTGTAGCATTATGTTATATATATATATATAGCCCCATTGAGATCTTCTTTGTAAATACACAAACCTTACAGAACTTTCATATCCTTCACTCTAGTTCTCTTACATAAGAATAAGCACAAAAAGATAATCTATTTCTAAGTGATTAGAGTATAAGTTTGACAGTTATTAATGGAAGGTAAAAGACGAGTCGGATCATCAACTTCTTCTTCTTTAACCACAGAACTCTTCGGCTCCAAGGATCCTTCACCGCCATCTTCTTCCTCCGGAATCTTTTCCTCCATTTTCCCTCATCCTTCTAAGGTCACATCACCTTCCTTTTCTTCAAACTTCGTTTCTTGAGTGATCAGAATGATTCTTGAGGCTTAACCTTTGGTTTCTTGATTTGATTACTCAGGGCGTCGCAAGAGACGGTCCAAGCTCCAAACATGTCTCACAAGGTCAGTCAGAAAATACATCCTTCTTCGTCTTAATTTCCTCACTTTTCGTCTAAAATTTTTTTGGTCTAACTTTCGTCTAAAGTTGGCTGTGTTTTTCTAATAATCCGTTTTCATACCCAGCTCAACGTGTGCAATCTTTAACTGCGCAAGAAGACAGAGTTGAGCCATGTCATCTAAGCTCTTCTCTTTACTATGGTGGTCAAGACGTATACTCTCGATCCACCACCAACCAAACTTACCCTACAGTGAGTCTTCATAGTTTACCTACACTTTGCTAATCATTTCCAATAATTAAATAAATACATAAACAGAGGACTCGACTGATCAGAGAAACAATTTTTCAGGTAAGAAACGAGCGTCCAAGAAGCGGAGAAGACGATACTAATGGACAGAACTCACAAGATGCTTCAAGAGGAAACTGGTGGCAAGGTTCTCTTTATTACTAAACAATCAATTCCTTTTACGTTCTTTGTAAATCTCTCCAGAAACCCATGAAGCTCAAGCCACGTGCTAATTATCTACGGAACCAAGACTTTGTATAAATAAGTTTATGCAGAAAAGGGACAATTTAGTAGGAGGTTCGAAGATTAAAAATGATCTCCTAGCAAAACTGTTTTGAATAGTAGTCCTTCTAATAAACTGTATCAGTGTTTATTCTGCTTAGCTATCTCATGTTCAACATAATTTCTTAACATTTTACCTAACGCAAACACATGACTAAACCATATACATCTTTTACGTAGAATCCAAAGCCAAACATTACCAAAATGATTTTAGCCGTTACTCCATAATAAAACTGAGGCCAAAGAAGCATGTTGGACTAATCGTCTTTTTACAAAAAAAAAAGGACGAAAAAAAAATCTATCGCGTTAACCACATGCAAGGAATAAGAGGGATGATAAATTGGTGCTGGGATTGATGAGCATCACGAGACGAGCTTCGTGCCGGTGGTTGATTTCAGATATCCATTTGAGTTGCGTGCCGTCTCAGCAGAGCCGGATCTGAGATTGCGGAGGTTTGAAACATTTCTTAAGGATTTTAAAAAATTTGGGGGTCAGGATCAATATTTAGGAACTTATTTCTATGTAAAAAAACTCTAAAATTTTTGGGAGTCGAGACCAATGTTTCATCCGGCTTTGCCGAGATCCGGTTCTGCGTCTCAGTCTCAAGCAGAGAAAAACGGCGAGACGTCGACCTGTGAGACTATGCTTAACAAACGACGAGTAACTAAAAGGTAAAAACGAACCCGGGTCACAGGCGGAAATACTTACCACTATACTACAACGACATATTTGAATGTAAACATTCTTATAAAGTAGATATTAAGTAATAAAAATGCCTTTCATAGTGCAGTTGTATAGATGTACTATTTATGTTTTCTACGGCGATGCCTGAAAAAAATCCTTATAAAAAAGGTATTCATTATTTCAGCCATAAGAAATATGTCAGCGTTAGAAGTTTGATTATACCGTACTCAAAAGTCTAATTTATATGGTTAATGGTTGTTAGATAAAGGCCTTACCATAAAGGGATATTAGACCTACTTTATCGTAATAAAAATAATTTTTAGCGAGTAAAACGTTGCAACGGAAAAGAAATTAATATATTTTCTTATATAAAATGTGAATTCTAAAAGGAATTAGCTAGTGGTAGTAGGAAGTATTTGTAGTAGTTGTACATTTATAACAAGAAAAAGAGTATGCATACTTACGTTTGGTCAGGTCTTTAAAGGTGAACCTAATCTTCCCTAAAATTTGTTACTTCAAAACATCGCATAGAAAAAAGGAACATATACTATATCTTGTCTCTGAATCAAACATCTCAACTTGCATTTGTTGACTTAAACCCGATTAATCCCAAATAAATCACTTACAACGGTTAAACCAATATGATATGTTACTCCGTGTGCCTAGCTCATAAATATATATATATAATAGATGGAGTTTATGTTTCTATTAAAAAAAAATCAGTGCGAATATTACATATCCACTTGTTTTAAAAACTGGTTTGAGATATAAAATCGTATATTTTATATGGTTGACAATCATTAAAATATGTCTGTAATGGTTGATAATGGAATCTTAATTTAATTGGTGTCAATCTGTTTATAGTTAGCAGTTCTTCGATAATTAGATGTTAGAATATGAATAATATCGTGTGTCCTACCTACCAGAATGTGAGGGATACACGACACATAACTTATAGTATTAGAAGTTAGACTGCACAATTGTTCTTAAAATTAATCTATTTTTTTGGGAAAGAAATGAACTTAGTATTTTCAGTCGATCTGTCATGACAAGTTTTGTTCAATGTGTCTTTCTAGTTAATTTCAACTGTATTCTTACATTTTGTACCTTTCTTTTGTAGTTAAATGGTTATTTGATAGTGATATAACAATGTAACAGATTTTAACAAAAGCAAATAGTTTCTACGTTGTGCATATAGGCTAAAAGACCATCTTTCAGAATGACATATTGAGGATTTACAATGGACCATGGTCGTTGAAAAACATGGTTCGAGTTTTCCACTTCGAATTCAATAATGATTAAAAATACAGATGCCTGGTTAGCAAGAGATCCCTACTTTCACAGGCTCTTTATTTAAGTGAAAATTTCTCTAGAAAATAACCATAGGAAACTATGATTTTATATAGCTGAGGATTTTAAGAAATCTACGTATGTAAACTAGTTCAGCAATGGCTCTATCTTTCCTTACTTGAAGATCAAAGTATTGTATGAGGTTAAGCGTGGCAAGAATCGTTATTTCTTCAACGTTCGGTTATATAAAATTGGATAAGTAACTGGGCCTCGTGGTCTGGTGGTAAAAGAACATCAGATAAGAGGTCCGCCATCATGAGTTCGAGTTCCGGCCACAACGGATTTAACATGATTTTCTTTTGCCTCCATGACCTTTTTCGTCAGTTCCGATTGGACGCGGTGGGATAGTCGGACTAAGTGAGAAGTCCGAATACGTGGATTATAAAAAAAAATGGGTAAGTCCACAGAATTTATTTTGGGTTAGTGGAAAATGTATAAGTCGTCACTTCCACGACGTACATACTGGCTTGGCTATCGAACTCGTGACACTGGCCGGATTGTTTTTAACGATTTTTGAGTTGTTGTTCACTCGTGAAAAATGTTCAAAAAAAAAGTTATTCTGAAGCACCAAACGTCAACAGGGTTCAAAGTTTTTTTTTTTTTTTGAAAAAGGGCTTTAAAATTAAAATGCATAAGTAATAGTATAAGGTATGAGTTTTCACCCATAAGTTTAAAAAAGATTGCAACAAGCAAATGATACAAAGATCCTAGACTAAGATCCAACAATGAATCCGAGAAGAGCAAATAGAAACAAACTAACTATTGAATGAGGTTCCCTCGGCCACGGCGACCTTGTTTGCCTCTTCCTCTAGCTTTAGTCCATTCCACATCTTGAATTTTTTGGGTTGGTTTAATTGGTCTTCTTCCTCTAGTTAGACTATAACTAGAAATTTCTCCAATTTCATCAAAACATGTCTCTTTTTCATATGACAGCGGAATTTCCGGTTCCATACGAAATTGTTGACGGTTAAGTGTGTGAGAAGAATAAGGACCAATGAGCTGCACATGTTCTTGAGAGCTCTCCAAAATAGTTGATTTTGATGGAATTTCTTCCATAACATGTGAGTGAGTAGGAGCAGTGTTTCCAACTGCTAAAATAGGTAAATTATTTTCATATTTTGAGCAAGAGGAAGCAAGTACCTCAAGCAAATGGGAGACTTTCAGTTTCAGAGGTTTTAGTGATAGAGTTGTCTTCAATGTTCATAGATGATTGATGAACAGAAGGTAAGAGAGTATTGGTCAAGGAACTGCCACTTTGCAGCAAGTGATTGATGTCCACCAATGAGACTTGATCTTCTGGTTTATCAGTTTCCTTTGTTGCTGGATCAGAAATTTTTGACTCAGCAGGAAGAAGACATCTTTTTTCCTTATGACCAAGAGCTCCACATCTCTCGCAAGCACTTGGAATCTATGAATACTCAACATCTACCAAATAGATATTACTTTGCTTGTCATCGAGAGCAATGAGTTTTGGAAAAGGTTTGTCTAGCTCAACTTCCACCAATATTTTTGCTTCTCCCATTTTTGTTGGATCCAAGCGAGGTTTGTAAGTAAGCATTGGTTCTCCCAGCCCTGAAGCTATGTGACTAATGCCTAATCTTGAAAAACATGAATCTGAGATGTTTTTAAGAGTAACCCACATTGGTAAAGTAGAGATCTCCAGGACTTTGAGAGAGTTAACAGGGCTCCATGGTGCTACGAAGAGGAGACAATCATCAATATGCCATAATCCGCGTTGGATAACCCATTTGCGAGTGTTTTCATGGGGAATATGGAGCAAGAATGAAGAGTCACTTAACTTATGACAGCTTATCTTACATTCTCGACCCCATAACCTATTCAACACTGCATGAATGAGTCCACTATGAGGAGATGAACATCTGTGAAACTGGCCAACTATGTATTCTTCCTTATTTTCTGGGCCTAGTCTAAGAACCTGAGAAGGGATTGTCACTTGAGGGGTACCATCCAAACGGTAAGTCGGTTCAGCAGCCCGGAAAAGATTTCTTGATGCTTGGTTCATACGAGCCCCCCCCCCCCCATGGGAACCTAAGCATACCATCTCCTTTGAGAGCTGGAGGTGGAATATTCTCCACCGGAAGCTGAGACATAGTTTTCTCAGGATATCTTATATGTCCTTTCTTTTGCTTCTGACCCTTGAGAGTAGCTTCATCAGTGGAAGGCCAAAATGAAGCTAATTGGCTTTTTACAGCTTCTAAAACACCAAACCTCGGAGTTGCAGGTTCAGGGGGGGGGGGGTGGAGCTGGCGTGAAATGGAGAGGTTTTGACCATGCTCCTAAGGTAGGGACAAAACCAGTTCCTTGAACAGCTTCCTCATCCTGTGAATCAGAATCAGAGTAATCAACTTCATCGGAAACTGGTGGCGGAACTTCATTCACGATGCTTGGAGATGATTGAGATGGAGGTGGAGTACTGGTGGTAGCGGCTGGTGAGTGGTCAGGAGGTTGATTATCAGAGTTCGCAGGAGCAGAAGCAGAGTTGTTGTCTGAGATCATGGGAGGTTGAGCGGATGTCTTGTCGAAGACTGTAACAGAGGGAGCAGCCATAGGAGGAAGGTGAGCAACGATCTGAGGTTCAGAAGAGGCACTCACCGTAACCAGGGTTCTGATGGAGCCAGATACGGCGGTAGAAGCCACCGAATTGAAAATCGATGAAGTTAGGGTTAGTCGCCGCGAGAGAAAGAATTGGGTTAGCGCGTGTCTGAAACGCGCTTTTTTTTTTACTATGTTACTTATGGGTTAAAAGTTTGTGTACGTTAATTTTGAAAACTAAACTTGTCTAAACAAACCCAATTTGTCTAAACAACCCAAGAATATCAGAGATCCAAAAACTTCCAAAGGTTTCTGTAGAGTTAATATCGGATATATCATCATCATCACAATAAATTTGAAATCTAAAATATAAAGTTTGAAACATCGTTTGACAAAGTTTGTAAACTATAAAAAGCTAATTGACAGGTATTGACTGTATAACAGTATTACTATTTAGAACTCTCACATATTAACTCTAAATGGCAGAGAAATCAGTTTAAGTTGATTACATTGTTATAAGAGAAATGTTTATAAACATTCACCTAAAGTAGGAATATGTCATAAATAAATGCATTTATATTTCAAGAAAGGAAAAAAAAAAGAAAAAGAGAGAGAAAATTGCATATGTATATATATAGGCTCTATTATTTTTTTTAATATAGCTTTCCTTAATCCTTAATCTTTCGTGACTCGCAACAATTGGCAGGTGATCGTAACGCCTTCTGCTTAAAGCTGTCCATCTGTACGGGCTTCTTCTTCCTTCTTTATATATCTCTTAACTTAAGACTTCTCTCTGTCTCTCTCTCTCTCTCTCTGGTTAAAGTTCGTTTGTTCTGTCTGTACTATCCAAAGATATTTTCTCTGCTCTTCTAGACAAAGATTCATCAACATGGAATCTACTGAACTGCAAGACATAGATTTCTTTAGCTCGTTTTCCGACCACACAAGCCCAACTTTCTTCACTCCAACCACAAGCTCCCTCCGATCCGACTCCGTATCCGAAGACCCGGATTCACCAAAGCCACAAAAAGAAGAAGAAGAAGACGAGTACGTTGCAGAGTTGACTCGTCAGATGACTAACTATATGCTTCAAGATGACGAAAAGCATCAGAAGGTACACAGCTTTTTTCTGTTGAAACCAAAAAGATTCGCTTCCTTTTTCTTTTTTAATAAAACTTTTTAAAAAAAAAAACTGTTTGATCAGTCTTGTGGTGGTAGTGGTGGTGGCTCTGGCTCGCCACAATCTACTCTTTGGTCACCTTTCGCCTCTGGTTACAGCAGCCCAATCGGTCCTTCCCGAGAACCATCGCCGCCGCTAACTCCGGTGACGGCGGTGGAGACGCAGCCCGTTATGATTCCTTTTCAATCAAAGCAAGCTTTAATCGATGACCAGATCCGATCTATTCAAGCTAACGTGAGCTCATGTTTTATTGCATTATTTTACTAAAAAATATTATTTTTCAGAAAAAAATCCGTCGGTTATAAAATCGACGGTTTAGAATTAACCTTAACGAAAAGAGTTTCGTTACTACCTGAAAAGAGTTTAGTTACTACCGTCGGATGCATTATCTATTTAAATAAAATTTCGTGTTAATTTTCTTTTCTATATAGTTCCACAAGATCAAAAAGGAGAAAGATAAGCTACGTAAAGATGACGTGTTAGGACACAAAGCAAGGAGCTACCACCAACAACAGAGACCAAGGTCGGGCGTGAAGGCGGTGTTCGTTGACGGGTCAGGTTCGAGAACCGGGTCGGCTGGAACTGGAGTGTATTTGCCGCGTAGTCATGGTACTGTCGTGGAGACACGCAAGAAAGCAGGTTAGAGCCAGTAGTAATGTCATATTAGTTTATCATTTATCAAAAGATCTTTTATTGGTTTAAAATAGGTTACGTATGATAAAGGACAAAGACAATAATTAAAGATTGAATGACGTCGTCTAAGTACTTTGAGATTCCTACTTTGTTTTTTAGGGGTTGACAAACTGGGGAATCTTTGCGTATATACATTAGATAATTTCATAAATTATCTCCTTAATATAAACCACCGAATGTTATGTTTAAATTAAGAGTGTGTAATTCTTATTCTGTGGTCGACGAGATGGATAGCATTTCATATCCCTGCCATGCACTTTCAGAATCGACTTTTAGTGTACCATAAATTCCATTCGTTCAAATTTTGATAAAGTTCTTATCATTTACTCAAAACAGTTTTGTTTGTTCAAGCAATGATAGCTTAAGTGAAAGCGTTAGAAGGATTCAAAAGTTGTGACATGAATGATGAATAGTTTTAATTGAAATGGTTAAGATTAGGTTGGGTTAGTTTAGCAATCATCTCAAGCTCAAAACTCAATTATTTAGTTAAAATATATTATAATAATATTTTTCTTACATTATTACATTGTTTGACTGAGTAGATTCCAAAGATTCTTTCTCACCTATTAATCCCTTTTTATTTTTAGGATTTTGTGGATGTGGAGTTGACAGATATGCCCTCCTAAATTAGAATCTTGCCTCAAGTTGTTGGCCCCCATTGTTAAACCATTTCCATTTCACCGAAAATGAAATCATATAGGTTCAAAAATCATTATCATTAAGTTTTTCTCTAATGACCCCACTTGTTTGATTCAATAAGTGGATTATAATCAAAGGTAACCTTAGATATTAATTCATCTCGTGATTCTTTCTCATGTCACCGTTCGATCATATACCCAAGACTATGACCGAACCACATAGTGTAAACTTTTTTTCTTTCAAAATATAGTATTATATTCGTTTTGGATTGTATGTTCCTTAAACACAAAGACCTGTACATAACACAGCAACGTTGAGAATCTCTGACTATTTCATTTTTAACTCTTAACCGTTACCCAATCTAGGAGTCGGTGGGTTTGTCAACAAATATCATCGACCTCTTTTTTTAGATAAAAATATTATATGCATCATTTGATTTCTGGTTTTAGATATTGGTGGGGTGGTGACCATTCACTATCTATTGTACTGTTGTTATTACGATTTATTGTCGTTCTATGAAATTGATATCTGAACCAAACAGTTTTTTGAAGCTATTACTCTGGGATTAAGTAAACGTCCGATTTAGTTTGGCTTAGATGTGGATTTATTGTGGCTGAATTTTTTTTGTTGCAGGATGTTCTACAGTAATAATACCAGCAAGAGTGGTTGAAGCCTTGAAAGTTCACTTTGACAAATTGGGTGTTCCTTCTACATTCTCTTCCGATATCCCTCCTTTTCATGGTACCAGACCCACCTATCTTTTTCCTTATTCAATTGTTTTTTTTCCTTTTTATTATTTAATTATCTGTTCTACTGTTCTTTTGAGTAAAGTAGTTAATTTACAAAAATCGTTATATATATATATAAGTTAAAACCCTTTCAAATTGAATCATTAAAGTCGATTTGTGAGAAATTCATTACCAAGTACTTTAAACATAGGTTAAAGTATTATTTTAATTGATAATATTTTTTAAAAATATTTAATTGATAATTCTTGATTTTTTTACCTATAGATGCTTTATTGGTGTCCATGAAGAACAAAAACAACAAAAGTAGTTCATCAACTCGGCCCCAAAGTGGACCACCGTACATGGCGGAGACGTCGGCAGAGAGCCACCAAGAACCACCGGCGGATTTGCCACATGAATGGACGTACTGATCAAAACACTGGCACATGCCCTTGGTTGCTGAAGTTATAGGTTTCCAAAAGGTAGTGTCTTATCGGATTGAATATTTTATAGTGGGGTCAAAATATAAAATAAATAAAAAGCTTTAAATAATCATTATTTTTTTTTGGAAATATGTAGATTTTAATCGGGTGAATTTGTTCTTTTATTATTGGTAGTTCTATTAGCTGCGCTGGTTCAGGTAAAATAAATAGTTATGATAAAAGAACAATGAAATATGCATGTGTATGTTTATATATGGCATGTCTATTGTAATAGGGGATGTGTTGTTTTTGTAGGATTCCTTGTAATAAAAGCATCGCCAGTGTTATAAAAATAAAAAGTGATTTTATTATTACGCCTTAGTTCTTGCATCTACTTCGTTTGCTTAAACTTTCTTATTTACAAATTGCGCTTACAGAATTGCAGCCATGGTTTTCTGAATAAAACAGTACTAGTTTTGTATCCATGCATGTTTTCTAAAAAACACATCCAGTATTATTAGTTTTGTATCGTCAGTATATTCTTTTTCAAAGAACTTATCTACGGAACGCGTTTAGATGTGTGGAAATGTGAAAAGATATCTCGTGGCCTCGTGGATGGTCTTAAATCCGCCGACTTATCGTAATGTGCAAGAATGGTGTTGACTTATTCTTCGTACTTTATAAGGTTCATGTGCACTCACGGTTTGTCATTTGCTCATATTAATTCTGAGCCAGTGACGGTGTACACAATACATTTCTCCACTCGACTGATGCGACTTCTCTTTCACATTTTGTTTTGTTTACTTACACCGACAATTTACATAGGGTTTTAGGTATTCGTGCTACAGCATACAACTTTATTGAGCTAAAGTGATACTGCATTAGTTATGAAGCACCGACTTTGATTGAACTACGAATACTAAAATTTTGACCGAGCTGTAGTCTAGCAATATCTACACTAATGTTGTTATTGTGTTAAAAATCATGGTTTGTTGATTTCCAAAATCTAGTTATCAGCTTTGTTGGACTCTGTTGTTTCACTAAAACGCAATACATTAATACGATACTGTATTATTCATTTTTGGTAGTTGGTCAAGTCCCTTTAGACTTGTGCTTTAGGCACCATCTTAAAAGAACCTTATACTAAATAATTTTGACTTGATTTGTATGTCAAACGATGATTTTTTGGACTCTTCTGAAATGGAACTTAGAATATTCAGAGCTCAACAAACGGTTTACATAGTCTAGTTAAGTAGGTTAAAGGTTGGTTAAGTTCGGTTAAAGGTTATCAGTTTCAGTTTATCTTTTCACATAATAACAATCTTGTTCCATGTAACCATCTGTTAGTATATCTTCTTATTCACATTGGTGATCCAGGTTAATTAATCCATTCGCTAAATCGTCATGTACAATAACCTAGGATTTCATGGTGTAAATGCTGGATTCCTTTTAGATGGAGGAAACCCAATGAATTTGATTTGTGATAACCAAACTTGGTGATGGGTTATTGATATTAGTCTATAAAATTCATATGGGGTCTTGGAGGTTATTAGGGTTATTGAAACACTATATAAAGTCTCTTAACCTAATGGTATGAAGAGAGCAGACATAATATAAAAAAGAAAGAAAATACTCAAAAAGACTCTTGACACAAAAGAGAGAAAATGAGAGAAGAAGACATATTTTGTCTAGGTTTGTCAAGACAGGCTTGGAGGACCAAACAGATCCTGATCGGACTGATATTTTGTGAAAAGCTTCGTCAGTCAGTGGGTTAAAGGTTCATCGAAGGAATTTAGATTCTAACGGTTGGATCTTCTGTTGTATGGGTTTTGGTGAAGCTGGTCGTCAGAGTTTTTCAGCAGTGATGTCTTGAGTGTTTGGTAAATCCGACGATGAGATATTTTCTGACTGAACTGAGATTTGGCAGAGGTATTATAGACTGGTTCATCTTGGATTTGTACGGTGGGATTAGTCTCTGGTTGCTGGAATCCTTGTGAGATGAGGTCGTTTGGTTGCCGCCAGTTTTGAAGTTTTGTGTTGCTTTCTTGTTGTTGTTGTTCTTGTGTTGGAGATAACTCTTTGAAGCTAGTGTTTCTGTTTTGTTCAGGTTGTTGAACAGGAAAGACGTAGTTGTACTCACATACATTTATATAGTGGATTACGGTCCCGTGGTTTTTCCTTCTCACATCGAGGATGTTTTGCACGTTAAAATTGCTTGTCTCATTTAGTTCCTGCTTATATCATATCCTGCTATCATCGAAGTATTTTCCTTACAGGTTCTCACAAGGTCAGAGGAAACACAACCGTTAAGTTTCGCTGTGCCGTATCCGCTTATTTCCCCAACAGTAAATTTGTGGATATTCTGGATTTAATTCATGTGTTGAGCAACAAGTTACGTGTATATTGCGTCTTTGTGTTTCGGATTGCCCACAACACCAAACATGGTTTTTGTATAATCTCCCCAGTAAACAAAAAATAACTGAAACTCCAATGCCCAGTGTTAATAAGTATGATTGCTACTCAACGTAAATGCGTATGCAACGAATATGGAAACAGTTTTACATTTAAAATAATATATACAGACAATTTATATATGTATATGAGCCGTATATGAATTCGATATATCGAGATCCACGAATCTAATCTTCTTAGTTTTTCTTTTGGTTTCACGCACAGTCACATCTTTTCTTCTATAAATTTTAGCTTTTCCAGATGAGATTTCTCTGACTAATGAAAATAGGTAACTATAACAAATTTTGTTTTCACAAAGTACTCTTTTTGGTTATCAGTGAGATGGGTGATTGGGAGTTGGGACGAACGTAAACTTTTTATAGACCTACAGGTTGACACGTAAACACAATATTCTTAACGCAAGCAAAGCAATTCCAACCACTCATTTACGTCCAGCTAGTTACCAAAAAAGTTAGTGTCCCCCTATATGCGCATTCAACCTCACAAAATGAGGAAGCTAGGTGTTGCGGGATTACGGGCTTCTCCAAAAACAAAAGTTCGAACAAATAAAAACTCCAGAAAAACTAAATCCACTAAACCATAACACATAGCAAACTACCATAAGAACTAGATATCAAGTGAAACTTCAAAAACATGATCGGAAGAAAAAGAGGCTCATGCAAGAGCAATACGACATGAAAAAAATTTGTGAGTTTAACGTTACATAAAAGTAAGATCCCTACAATACCAATTGCGAAATTAAGCAATTTATAAGTATAAGCTAGCTACTTGAAATATGCGACTTCGGCCTTCCACTGGAATGGTGCTGCAACAACTCCAAGAAGAGTGACTAGATCCCTACTACGAGTTTGAGTAATAGTGTCATCATCCACCACACACTTTCCGAGGACTCCACTCACACTCTTTCCATGCACTCAATACCCACAAGCAAACTTTTCAGGTGTTCAAACTCTTTAGCAGTTCCTTTATAACCAAGAACATCCAACACCTTCACTTGGAGCAGACCAATAGTAACATCGCATGTGTCACCAACATGACCCTGGTCGGTGAAGCATCATGAATTCATGCAACGATTAAAATATGTTTCTTTATACATATATATAAACTTTCTGCTCACTTATTAATATATACCTTGATGGTTAGTGTCTCAACCTTTGGAGATTGTTTAAGCAGATATGGCAGCAGTTTCCAACATCTTTTGCTGCAAGTTCCAAAAGATAACTTAACAAGATTCTTGAACACCGGTAAAACTAGTCCATCTTCAACACATTCCAAATCACCTGAAACACACAACAACACACAGTAACTTTTCAATTAAAAATTTGTCCATGCTCCTCTTTTAAAGAATATGGGAAGACTTACAATAACAGAACCGGTAGAAAGATGCAGGGTCTGGAAGTTGCTTATCCCTATGATGAGACCAGATAAATCCGTCCTCTCGATCTTTCCTGAATAATAAATGTCCAGCTTAGCTTCGACTAAGGACCCCAAGTTAACGAGTGGGTACGCATACAAGGCATAGTCACTGTAGTCGAGGGAGACAAGAGCTGGGGCGTCAAATGACATATAATCACATACATATTAAGAATCATAGTAAACTGTTAGCTTCTTGATGCTCTGACTCGATATGCTGGGCGGGCAATGCTTCCTCACGTGGCGAACAGTTAACTCCTCAAGCATTGGACATCCTGGAAGAAGCACATCACTAAGACTATTGTTGTCAAACCTGATGGTGTCGATGAAGAGTCACTTGAGAGCTGGCAGAGACACAGCCGGAGGAAGCTTTCCAATCTCAAGACTTGCTCCCAGAGGTGTCTTGCTCCTGAAGAGGTGACATGGAAGAAGACAATCCCCGTGAACCTCATCAACATAACATACCGGGTATGCCCAATCTCGGTCTCTACCAGGCATCACACTAAGGTCCATTTCCAAAACACAACGCTCAACGACATTGCATATCCAGCGGAGCACATAAGCCACATCACTCTGCTCGTCAATGTGCAACTTTAGAGAGAATTTCTTGACACGAGAACCGCATTGCAAAGCGAGTGTTCGTTCCACAAAGTTTCTGAAGCCTTCTTTACCCTTTCGCCGTCTCGGAAAATCATCGAAATCAAGAGTGTGCCTCCAGTTTTTAGACAGAAGAGAAGTTGAAGCAGCAAGTTTGGTAGGAAGTAAGGACAATATGTCTTCCAGAACCTCTTGAGGGAGACAGCTGTTGCATCTCTCAAGCCAATATGTAGCTTGTTTAAATCCATACACACAGATCCAAATCTCTTCTTTCAGAGAGTGCCTGAAAGATGAAGTGAGCACAAGAGTGATTCAACTGCTGGATTTGACCACCAACCATAAGATCTAGTTTTCACAACTAAAACGATTTGAGAATACAAATACAACAAATATAAGCTGAATTAACAAAGTTAAAAGAAAAAATAACAATGCAAAAGTTCCATCAAAATCAATGCATCTATAGTCTAATATGTAAATCTCACAAGAATGATAGAAATAAAAGCTTCAATGAAACTTAACGCTAAAGACGAACCTGCCGAGAACGTCGTAACAGACACTGATGGGATGGCGATTCAGATTTTAGGGCTATATATGTTGGGTGTGATGCATAAATATTAGAGACACTGTGTAATTCAGACACCGTTGATTTTCATAAAAGCACTGGTACATGTATCGTGGGCTAAGACAAAATAACGATTCAAACAAAGAATACGAAACTGACAATTTTAAGGTAAGCACATAAGTAAAAAAAACAAACTGTACAAAAAATAGAAGATTTGAATATAACTTGGATTTCTTGTTATTATTTTCTCTCCTTTTGAAAAATATTAATGTTAAGTTATGTGCTCAATAATTAACGACCTTTTTGAACAAAATGACTTATCAGTTACAGATTATGAAAATTATTACACAATAAATCTATAACCGACAGCTTTACTTGTTTGTGATGTTTTTTTTTTTTTAAAATCAGTTTAGAATGGTTCTATTTGCATCATACTGAACCGTTTTATAAAAAGATATTCATAACTACTTTATAGTACACTATATTTAGGAAAGTTACGTATTTCTTAAAATAGAACTTTTTCATTAAAGTTCAAATATCGTAACTGCAAAGGAAAGGGAAAATTTTGCATCCTTTTTGGTAAACAAGATAAGCTACAATAGCAACAAAAATTAAGAAAAATAGTTTTTTTTTTATGAAGATGATGGCGAATTCAAAACAAAGTTTGAACGCGGCGAAAGATCTTTCACGACAATGTCGGATAGTTAACAAGTAATCATATCGTTGAAATCCAGTCCACGAAATAATGTCAGTTGTCTCTTCAACGAACCGGTTCACAAGAAGACAAACCGGTGTCAATGTGCAACCTGAAACTAAAGATTGAATAATGCTCCGTAAAAGCTTCTTCTCCTTTCATATAAAGAAAAATTGGTAATATAAAGGATGGCAAATGAATAACTTGTACTGGTGATTAGTGAATCTATAGATAAACTTAACTTCTTCGAAAAAAGATACGCTAACAAAGATATCTGGTGAAACTTACTGAAAATTCTTTACATCTTAGACTAATAATCAAAACTATATTTTGATTATTTCTGGTTGAAAGATATTTTATGTTATAAATTTTTATTTTATTTATAATTTTAGGTTTATGAAATTTACAAAAGTGTGTTAAGTATGATAAAATTTATATTGGGATATCTTTCAAATAAAATTTATGTTGGACTATAATAAAATTTATATATAATTTGTTTGGTCTTATATCATCTAGTTTTATCTGTATTTTCCAATAGTGTTCACTAAATTTAGTTTTTATTTATATTTTGATATATATTAAAATTAGAGTGAAACCAATTATATAAAAAATGATAGGCCATATTTAAATTAGCACCAAGTACTACCTAATTGATACATAAATAAAACAACGAAACTTCGTTACCAGCCACATAAAAAATATTACATATGATTCAATATTGTAACGCTTTCTAAAAACTTTTGGAGCTCATAATGTAGATTCTACCGATATCATGCATAAAAATCTCGTGTGCAAAATATTTAAAGAATTAAATTTCATACTCAAACATTGATGTTACATAAATCGAACATTCATAAAAAAATGCAAAAAGAAAGCATGAATGAAAGTATGTTGAGAATCCAAAGTCTACTATTTTCAAAAAAGAATTTTCGTGTATTATAACAAACAGAAAATTCACTCAGTTGGGGTTTCGATGCTTAACACCAATAGAGTGAGAAATTTCTTAAACCCTAAAATAATTTTCGCCAGCTCATTGACTTACTTATCAGTGTAGTATTCAAATTAAATAATCTTATCAAAAAGCTTGCTACATAAACACAACTTCATTAATTTTCAAAGAAAATAAACACAACATCACAAAGTGTATCCCCATAATTATAATAAATATGTAATTTATAAATTTATATTATAAGAAAAAATTCTTTGTAGAATAAATTAGGATATCTAAAAAATGTAAAAGATCTAAAATTATGGTAACAATATTATTTATGGTTATGAATTGACTGCTGCAAACTTATAGTTTAAATGGTAAATGTATCTTTTGAATGAATTACGATTATCAATTAGATGCATTTTATAATATATACTTATAATATATAGGATAATTGATATCTCACCTATACGAATTTTCATTTATTTAAGGACTTGTTAATACTATACATATATATATATATATATTAATGTATCTATTTATATTCTGAAAGCGCGATAATTTTCTTTTGTTGACTAATCCATTTTTTATATCACAATATAAATTAAAATGTATTTGTAAGACTCGTTTGTACTTGATACATATTTTACACATTTAATGGAAAAATCTGCCAAATTTAATTGTAAAAGATTATACTCATTAATTGTAGACTGATTATGGAAGTCAAATTTGTTTTAAATTTTTTAAATATTTATTTTAAAAATAGTTAAGTTTTATGTAAAATTATATTTTAAACCGCATAAATTTAGTAAGTTTATGTCATATTGATTTTGAAAATAATTATATCTATGATTTTATAATATGTATTATGTAATATTATGAGGAGCTGTAACACTTCCTTAAAATAGTTTGTTTAAAGTTAACAAATTAAAATTAACATTTATGTGGTCATTCAAATGATAATTGCAACGCATATAAATATTTTACAAATATTTAAAATCTTCTTCACGTTTTTGTTTTAATTAAAACTTAATCTCAGATGTTAAAAATGTTTTTAATTTGCAAAATAGATCCAAAAATTATACAAAAAAAAACAAATCAATCCTAAAATTAAGGGTTAGTTTGAATCTGGGAGTTTATTGTTTTTGGTTATTCAATAAAGTTTAAAACTTAATATTGGATGACTAAATAGATTTTTTTTAGAATTAAAAAGATTTAGTTATGATTTAAATAAAAACATAGATTCAAAATACATCAATATCATCTATTTATTTATTTATTTTATTATACTATTATTTATGAAGTAATTTCGCTTATGTGTGATGTTCCCCATGATTTTAGGTAATTTTGTTTATTATCATATTTGCATGTTTTTCTTATATGTCAAATTTTAAAATAATATAGTTGATAATTATAAGTTTACTCATATCAAAAAGTATTCAAAACAATAAATTAAATAGTCCACGAAAATTTTTAAAAAAAATCTAAAATATCTTAATTACCTTATTATTGCCTATATGCTGATTATTTAAAACTTAAAGACCTTCATCTATATAAATATTTGATATTATCTAACTCATTGTATTGATGTTTATTGACTATTTTTCAAACCCTTTATTTTGCAATATGTATTGATGTTCATTGATTCTTGAGGTTTACAGTTAGTTATACTATTATATTATAAATCTTTGAAAAAAATGATTGTTTTCTAATAATACACACTGGAAAGATATATCATACATGAAAAAAAAAAAGAATTTTGTTGATGACATTGAAAAGGAATTTGCTGATATTTTAATTTATCCAGTGAATTGAATGAAGGTGATTGGATGACCATAAAAAACTTTTATATTGAACATGCAGGAGAAATTTTTAGGTTAATGCTTCATGATTTTAAAATTGTATGGAAATCCAATCCTTTTTTGTAATTTAAATCCAATACTTTGTTAAAATCTATTTAGTGAATCATGATTCCACCTAGTTGCTTGAAAACATAATTCACAGTGGATTAGATTTACTTATATTTTATATTTAACTATTAATTTTAATAAATAATGTTAGTTATTTAGCTGATAATTTATCATTATCTTCAGAATAATTTAAAAAATTCTAAAGATAATATCAAAACTAAATTTATACTGTATTATATTTAATTTAGTAATATTAAAATATTGTATATATGTGTTTATATTATATTTGAGTTAGTAATATTAAACTGAGTCTATTTTAATATATATATATATATATATATATATATATCACATAAGATAGAATGACTTTTCCATCTTTTAAAATAAATTTATTAGGACAATTAAAATCACTCATTGTGATAATTTTTGAAAAAAAAAGTTGCCAAAGATTCGAAAATATTTTATACTATTATTTGAAAAAGATTTCTTTTTCTCTCACCTTTAAAGTTAGAGCGTTTAAAGTTTTCATTATTCTTAATAAATAACCATGATAATCATCATAAAATTTTTGCAACAACGATAATCATCATTATCTAAAAAAATATATTATATTATCTAAAAGATTACAACATAATATTTTTAAAATAAATATAAAAATATATGTATAATTATATATATATATATGCGTGTTCTTAAGTTTATTTTATATAATAAAAGATATTTTATTAACATACAAAAATTATCCTATGTAATTTTTTCATAATATATTAATTTTCAAAAATTTTATATAATCATTAAGCCCGCAAGGGCAAGCACCTAGTAATGTTGTAAATACTTCAAAACTTCAAATTGACCTCAAAACAGTTGACTGTGTTTTAATAGTATGCTCCAATAAGCAATAAGCAATAGTAAGAGATAAGCCCATAATACACTCGCTCTCAGCCCATACATAAGATTGGAGACGAGGTCATCAGTTGAGAGACCCAAAATATCAGAAAGTGAATAGCCTCACCGAAATAGTCAGGACGCACAGTAAAATACGACACAACAGATCCGACGGCAGTGCAACAGATCTTGCAGAGACAGGAAGAATAGGTTGAACTACTGATAACGATGTGAAAAGTCGCTTGTCCTAAATAAATTACCCAAGCTCAAGCTTAGACAAACTTGAAATTCCACAGACAAATGTCGTCGGAACATTAACATATATTTGCATCATACTGAACCGTTTTATAAAAACCTACATATAACAGTGTAAAACTATTAAAAACTTTAATCAAACTACTGGATTAGGGACTTATACAGTGATTAACAACTCATGCGAATAACATTTCAAAAGATAGTAATACAAAAGTGGCTTCCATGAAAAATGTAAATTACTAAATTAGTTATGCGAATAACCCCGAAGCGGTATTTAGACGTCACCGTCTGGATCAATGAGTTTCGTCAACGTAATGTTTACAATGCATTAACTGAAAAGGTCCATAGAGGTCTCTATCATACTACTATCTTCTTTTGTATGGTTGGTTTTACGTTTACGCTATATACTATCCGAATCACAAAATTGATTTACATATTTCTGAAAATTCCAAGAATGGTAAAATATTTCTAAAGAGATTATGAATTTATGATACACTGCCTGTAATTCCAAACCAAATATAGTAAATAATTAAAACTAAAATTTTGTACTATCAATAGTTTCCTCTGTTTTGTACTATACAAAGTTTGAAAAGTCAAAAAAAAAAAACAAGTTGTACTGTAGTACAAAAATATCGTTACTCTTATCTCCACACAAACCCAAACAAAAGAGGAATCTCAATAAACGCGTATATCAATAAATATCAAGTAACCCTCTTCTAACATTGTTATTAATTCTCCTCTCAAAGCAACGTCACAAGAAGACCAAAGAGCAAAGAAAGCATGGACCATGGTAACATGCATGACATGCCTCCACCATCAACACCATCCATGATGAACAATGGATCCATGAACGGAGGAGGAGGACATCACAAGATGATGATGATGCACATGACTTTCTTCTGGGGCAAGAACACGGAGGTTCTCTTTTCCGGTTGGCCGGGAACAAGCTCCGGCATGTATGCTCTTTGTATCATCTTTGTCTTCTTCCTCGCCGTCATCACTGAATGGCTTGCTCACTCCCCTCTCCTCCGTGGCACCACCGGAGATTCCGCTAACGTCGCCTCCGGATTCGTACAAACCGCCGTGTACACCCTCCGTACTGGCCTGGCTTATCTAGTCATGCTCGCCGTCATGTCATTCAACGCCGGCGTGTTTCTAGCCGCCATCGCCGGTCATGCCATCGGTTTCATGTTGTTCGGAAGCCGAGCTTTCAAAAAGCCCTCCGGCGACCAGAAAACTAACGATCCTCTTGTCTCAGGTTGTGCTTGTTAATTGTCATATATGTAACGAACTGATGCGTACTTATATTTTTAATCAATGATCTAGCTAGGGGTTGGAGTTTTCTTGATTGTTCGTGAGGTTAATGCGAGGAGGAAAATTTGATATTTGTCTATTTGTTTTGCTTTACAATTTTTATTTCCTTCTGGTAAATATGATTAATGGCGAAAGCTGAATATATCAATTTGCTAAGTTTGGACACCGGTTTGTTTTCTCTCGGATTTCATATGAAACTTTCTTATCTCACTATGAACAGTCTTATATATACTAGACTGCTTATATTAATTTTTGTAGCTAATATAGTTTATCTTGAAGTCAAAATTCTGTTTATCATATACATATGTTCATCTCCCTCGTACAATAATCAGGTTCGTATTCAACTGCAACTTTAGATTAGTATAATGTATTTCAGCTTAGCCTTTACTTTAAACTCCTCTTCACTAGTTATCTCTAGTATAATGTATCTGAATCCTATCAATTCAAACCCACTTGAATTTATCTTTGTTAGCTGTAATAAGTTTTTTCCCCTCTTCTCACAGTTCTGTATTTTTTTGGTTGTAGGCCATAACTTTCAGAAGTAGTATTTTGCTCTTTTTTTGCATTCTACCAAAAAAGTTGGGGAGAAAGACATATTTCCACCGCATTCCTTCATTTTACAGTATAACAAATCGGTTCTGTCCGGTCAAAACGGTAGCAAAATTAGAATCTGAGTTGATGAACGGCCCCAATTGAATATGGTCATCGACTTGTTGGGAATGTACCAAAGTCGCTCTTTACTCCAAGTGTTGTGTGGCTTGAAAAGAGTTATTTACATTCCTATGTTTTCCATCAATGTTCTTCGATACAATCCACTATTCGTATTCTCACCACTGTTCAGAATCTCCTACATACCACACAAATCTTCGAACAAATCAGATTAATAGTATTATCATAATTAAATGAAAAATTAGCGACATATTTGTCTTTATCACACACACAGAACGCTTGGCAAGTGACAACGCTTTGCTTGTCTTTATCTGCACACGTTCCCAAAGATAATTAAGACGATTTTTTTTTCAAAAATTGCAAACAATTGCCAATTGACCATTTCTTATCTTTCCCCCACTCCCCAACAACACACGTGACAAGGATAAATAAATGCATTGATCACGGTCACATGCATAACATGCTCGCGCTTATGTCAGTTAACGCCACCGTATTTCTAGCCGGTCGCGCCGGCCATGCCATTGGGTTTTCTAAAATTCTTCCGCTGACTCGAAACTGACCAGCTTCCTGCTTCAGGTCGATGACACGATATTGTTTTAGATAAATGTGCTGATTGAGCCATACTTTGGACGTGTATTCAATATAGTATTTAAGGAGATTTGTATTTAATGAGTTTGTAATTGATATTGGAAGAATTACAAAAATTGCTATAATTCATTTAAAACTAACTAAAAAATAGAATAAATACAAATATCATTTTTAACAATCACCTAATACAAACCAAACTTTTAACAAGAATGTAAGATGGTCTCATGTACAGTATATGAGATTGAATTATTACGTCGTCCTATTGATATATGTCTAAATATATTACAATGTATCGTGAAATTCATGATACTAGATGACCGGTCCGCACACTGTGCGGGCATAAACAGAGTCAAATTATAGACTAAGTAGTACATAGTTTTGGAAGTAACATATTTTATATCATCATACTACCGTCCCTTGGGAGAAAGCATCAGACACGGAAAAATGTTGGTACTCAATATTTTACATAATACTACCGTTCTCTCTCTCTTTCCCTCTCCCTCTCCCTCTCTCTCCCTCCCTCTCTCTCTCCCTCTCTCCCTCTCCCTCTCCTTCCCTCTCCGTCTCCCTCTCCCTCCCCCTCCCCCTCTCCCCCTCCCTCCTTCCCCCCTCCCCCCCTCCCCCCTCCCTCTCCCTCCCTCTCTCTCTCTCTCTCTCTCTCTCTCTCTCTCTCTCTCTCTCTCTCTCTCTCTCTCTCTCTCTCTCTCTCTCTCTATTTCAATTGTTTTACCTCTCTCTCTATTGCTCCATGTCTTTTTATATATCTCTGGGTCTTCTCTCAGCCTCCCTCTCTCTTTATCATAATCTTTAACCTCTTTCTACTTCACATCTCTCTATATATATATATATATATATCTTCAAAACTGAATAATTTTATTAAAAATTGAATAATAAATATTATATACAACTAATTTTCGTACAATTTTGAATACAAAATATCAATAACATTTAAAATAGTCATATTTATCTTTTTCAAAAAAATTATCTAAGAAAAATAATTTATAAAAAAAACATATTCAATTTCGATGATAAATACATATTTTGATTTGACAAATTACAATAAATATATTGTTACAAAACATTCAAATCCGCAAATTCGCTGGCATTCACCTCTCTTTATATATATTTGAGTCTCTTTTTCGGTATTCCTCCCTTTCTATCTCTAAATACCTCTTTCCTCTATACCTTGTTAAAATAAAATTTATTTATTTATTGTGACCTTACCAAAACTTCATTATTTTTTTAAGAGCAATTACACGCGTTATACACGGTCAGAAGATTAATTGCATATGTGGTATCAATCGCTTCGCGTACTGTTCGGACTTTCATTGTGTTTGTAGTTTGGTTATGCTGTTCAGATCTTAGTTTCTCTTCTAATTTTGTAACTTTACTTATGCATGTGTCTCATATGTTTTCGTATTGTTGTGCGAAATGTGTAATACTCTATCTTATGTTTCCATATATGTATTTCTTTTTTTTCCATATATGTATTTCTGTTTGTGGTATTAATCAAATCTTGTGTTATGACTGATGATGATGTTTAATATATATTACAGCTTCCAATATGAATCGCCTCCTTCTTATTTATATATGTATGAGTACAATTAGTCATAGTGGAAAGGACAAAAGTCCAATTTTTCCTCTTAATAATTCAAAGATGCCATGCTTTGCACATGCTTCCTATATACGCTACATCACGGTTGCATAGGGAGAATGTGGTAAATTCCTATTGTCGCGGACATCCGATTACCTAATTAAAAACATTATTGCATGGTCACCTAATTAACTTTATTTTATTGGTTTTGTAGCTAAATAACTCTTTTTAATTGATTAAATGAAAGAAATTCATAAAAACAATTTAAACATTCAAACCTGCAAAATTGCGGGCATCCACTTAGTTTCTTGATAAATTTGATCTTGCTATGGATCACAAAGATCATGCATAAATTTATAAATTTAAACCAAATAGAAGGACAAACAAAACTTTGTTCCTGAAGTTTTTAGCACATTTAAGTAAAAAAAAATAGACAACTGCTTAAGAAAGAGACCAAGTCACCAAGGTAAAAGGCAAAAATCAAAACTTAACACATATAATAAAAAATAGACAAATCTCTCGATCATATTATCATTTGTATGTAATCTTGTCCTTGCCATGAAACTTCCTTCCAGCATCTATGGATTCTCTGTAGACCAAAGAGAGAAAAACACACAGACACATCAGTTATAAACTGATCAAACAAAAACATATAACGAATATGAATGATCTGCAATATAGAAGACAATTTCAAAATTCTATTTTTTGCTTGGCAAATAGGTGAGAAAATTTAGGTTAGCTGTGGTTGTATATATATATCATTAAGTTTGTCGATGCTCTAGAACTGTCTATCAAATATTTGTTTTGGAATATACAATATTTGTTAAGGAAATCCCTAGAGTATTGGTCAAGTAAAATATTTTAAAATATAAATAGTTGGTGATGGTTTACATATCTTTCAAATATATATGGTACTATAGGAATATAATATCGCAGGAAAAATCTTTTTCAATTAAAATCTTAAATATGATATATATATAGTGTAGTTAATACATACCCTTGATGCTCAAGTTATTATATATACAGGGCCGACTTAGGACATGGGGCAAAGGGGCGTGGGCCCCGGGGCCCAAACACTTTTTAACAAAACTATTATTGAAAAGGGATCCAAATTTTTTTAAATAGTTAAGGATAAGAGCCCAAATATTTAAATTGTCCAATAATACATGTAGAAGAAATTAAATATTTTTTTTGCTCAAGAGTCTAGGTAAACATTGAGCCGGTCCTGTATATATAGTGTATTTTATTCATAATGACTTGCCTCATTTATTTGTGTGAATGCAAGTTATCCCCTTATTAACTTTATTAACTTGCGCATTTTAAATAAGGTAACATATTTCTTGGCAAGTTGATTATTTGTAATAAGGAAATTAATTGTTATATGTATTAACTAATATTCTTGTGCAAGTAATGTTAATAGGAGGATTAAATTACTTTTTCCTTTTCAATTAGTATTCAATGTTACTTTTCTTTTATAGGAAGATCGATGAATTAAAAAAATATTTGAATTGATAAAATGACTTTATATATTCTTATATATATAAAAACTACATAAAATAATAAACCAAAAATATTTATTTGAATTGATAAAATGACTTTATATATCATACTTTATTCTTATATATATAAAAACTACATAAAATAATAAACCAAAAATATTTATTTGAATTGATAAAATGACTTTATATATCATACTTTCGACAATTAATTACCATAAATAGTTATTAATAATATTATGTATGTCATTTGGAAAATATTATATTTATTTGAATTGATAAAATGACTTTATATATCATACTTTTGACAATTAGTTACCATAAATAGTTATTAATAATATTATGTAAGTCATTTGGAAAATATTATATTTATTTGAATTGATAAAATGATTTTATATATCATATTTTCGACAATTAGTTACCATAAATAGTTATTAATAATATTTTGTAAGTCAGTTGTAAAATATTATATTTATTTGAATTGATAAAATGATTTTATATACCATAATTTCGAAAATTAGTTACCATAAATAGTTATTAATAATATTATGTAAGTCATTTGGAAAGTGATGTTAATTGGTCATTAAATTATGTTTTCCTTTGCAATTAGTATTTAATGGTACTTTCCTATTATAGTGGGATCGATGAATTAAAGAAAATAAAAAAGAAAAGAAAAAAATCAAAAACCATCAACCAATGAAATTATAACAATCTTTCTGAGAAGCTCTGTATGGGCGACACGTGTCAGAAATCACTAAAGTGACTTCTCGTTTAATATATACGGGGATATTTTGTAATCATCTGTTGCTCAACGACGTGTGACCCTGACACATTTACATATTCATGTTATAGGATTTATAACACTCTAATTATACTATATGTTTAAAGATACTTTATAAGATAATTATTTAAATCATTAGGTTGCATATATCTTTTAGGGAAAATTTGGAAAAATACATTTATACGAGATTCAAATTTAAAAACTACACTACTAGTTAACTTTTTTGAAAACTACTCTTCTGTATATACAAAGTTACTAAATTATCCTTGGGAGAATTGCTAAAACCAACCTAAATATTGAAGTCAAATGCATTAGTGTACCCCAATTTCAGTCAAATGCAGAACCAATCTAAATGGATGATGAAAATATTATTTTGTCCTTATGACCAAACAAAAAAACGGAGAGGTATTTACGTTTCTATCCTTTTGGAAGTCTACATGTAGAAGAATGAAGTCTACATATTTTTAGACCTCCATCGAAGTCTAATTTGTAGACTTGATGTGTAGTCTACACCAAAATTTTATCTAATATTTAGTTTTAAAATTGTTTAAAAATAATTATTGCGATAAATTTTAACTAACCATCAATATAATGGATAGTATGAAGTAAATATATAAAAAAATTATATAGCTGAATAATTTTAAAGAATATATACTAAATTGGTATCCATGTGTTAAACAATGTTCATAGTGTAGAAACAAAATGTTGTAACATGATAGGTCTTTTAGTGGTAGATTTTTAGAATTAGACTTTAGATTTTGATTTTTTTTTGTTTTATTGACTTAAATCTGTTTATTAATGTTTAGTAGTTTATATTTTGTGTAATTTTGATATTTGATACTGAGACTTTTTGAGTATCAAGCAAACTATTTAGGGTTTGAGATTTGTGGTTTAGGGTTTCGTAGACCTACAATAAAGTCTATAAATCTGTAGACGTCTTTGTCAGTCTATTTTATCCGTGTATATCTTTAATTTTAAATTAAATGTTCCAATTTTAAATCATCATATATTATGAATATTTATTTTTTTTTGTTTTTTTAACACATATTTTATAAATTATATATTAAAAATAAAAAGCGAATTTTATAAATTATATATTAAAATTATCAAAACAATAAAGAATAATAAATATTGAAATTACCATAGTAGACTTTCTAAGAAGTCTACAAATTACAACAAAGTATACTCCATTATTTTAATTTTAGTAGACTTCAAAAGAAGTCTATAGTCTCGTAAATTTTAACCTAGTTTCACTTTTGTCTCCATATATAAATGAAATTTACACAACTTCACTCCAAAATGGCTGCATATCTTCCTTCTCTCTAAAACTCTCTCCCTTCTCTCTAAAACTCTCTCTCTTCTCTCTAAAATTCTCCCACTTCTCTCATATCTTTCTCATAATATCTTGTTATTTTAGGTATTATAATTCATGGTTTTCATCTTCTCCTTTAAAAATGTAAGTTTTAGATCTATAGATTTTAAATGTGTAGTTTTATATTATTTTTCTCACAATATTATATTTTTTTGTAGGTATTATCATTCATGGTTTTCATCTTCTCCTCTAAAAATGTAAGTTTTAGATCTATAGATTTTAAATATGTAATTTTATGTTATTTTTTTCTCACAATATTTTTTTTTTGTAGGTATCATCATTCATGGTTTCATCTTCTCCTCTAAAAATGTAAGTTTTAGATCTATAGATTTTAAATGTATCTTTATATGTTTATATTCAAATAAAATGATAGATCAATCTCTGTGCATTTAATTTGCTAATCTTTTATTTTATAAATTCTATTTTAAGTATTTTTAGATTTAAAACTAGATTCACATTTCAAAATGTACAGATTTTTCCAGATCTGAAAATTATAGAGTAGACTTCTAATAAAGTTTGCTTATAAGCTAAGGTTAGTTGACTTCATATGAAGTCTAGAAAACCAAAAATTTCAAGTAGACTTCATTGAAAGTCTACAAAAATATGACTTTAATTTTTTTCATATGTTCTTTAAATAATTTAATCTAATTTTGCAGATATTTTTCTCCATGGTTGTTATTTCCTCATCCCAAAAATGTAAGATTTATATCTATAGATTTTAAATATGTGTTTTATATTTATATTTAAATAAAATTGCATATTCAAACTATATGTACTTTATTTATTACTATTTTATCTTATAAATTATATTTTCTAAAGTTTTAATATTTTATCTTATTTCTCATAATTTGATTTTATTTTGCAGTTATTATCCTCCAATGTTTTCAAATCATCTTCCCAAAAATGTAAGATTTACATTTATTCATTATAGGGATATTTTTTCTTGTTTTTATTGTACCTAATTTATAGATTCATACTTATGTTTTTGTTCTTTACTACAAAGTTGACCAAAAACAAATTTTTAAATATTTTTTAGAACAAAGAGTATTTCAAATTTTCTAAATGTACAGTATAGTTCTGAAATTTTCCGCTAGTGTAGACTCCAAAGAAAGTCTACAAAACCATGAACTTTCAGTAGACTTAATAAAAAGTCTACTAAAATATGATTTATATTTTTTCTTATGTTTTTCTCATAATTTTATCTTACTTTGCAGGTACTCTTTTCCAAGACTTCATATAAGACATCAAGATTATGAAAATATTCATTTGTAATAATTTCTCATAATAAAATATTCATTTGTAAATAATTGTTTAATACATAATTTATAAACATTGTATTTATTTTTTAGTTGTGTTTCACTTGTATAATATTATCAATTTTTGCACAAGATACTCTACTCAACCAAACAATTAAAAACACTATAAGCTAAAACAATAACTAGCACACATGTGAGAAGAAAAATCCATACAAATTTTCAAGAAGTTTCAAAGAGTAAAACTAATTACAATTTTTTGATGTTTCAAGTGTATAATTATAACACATCAACTTTTGATATTCATCCAAGACAATTAATATTTACTAACATACACTATAAAATAATTAAATCATGCAAAAATATGATGAATAATACACAAATGCACTTCTAATAAAATTTACGACGTAGACTTCAATTGCGGTCTACATATGTAGTAGACTTGCAAAGATGTTTACACTTATTATCTAACATATAGTCAAAAATTATAGTCTACTTGGCTCTGGCTTGATACACAAAGGCATACAAAATATGTTTTAGACAACTCGATCACACCAGCTTCTCGATCTTCTTGTCTAGATCATAATCTTCTTGTACCATTTGAAGAAGTTCAACATGTGTACAACCATCTTTCAAAGGGAAAAACCTCCCTCCTTTAGCTTTATTGACCACAAACTCCCACAATGAACCTTTCTCCACACATTCTCCGTATACGGTCGGTAATTGAGTCATTTCCTGCAAAAAAATATAGTTTCACGTAATTAGCGAATAAATATTTTAAGTTTCATAAAATTATAAACGTAGACCTACAATTATGTCTACATGTTAACACCTAACTACATTGTAAAATCAAAGTATTATAATTTCATAAATACAACAGTTTTTCTTTTCAAAATCTCTCAAACCCATTAAGATTAACTAACACAGACTTTCAAACAAAAAAATCTAGCAAAAACTTTATGAATAATACATAAATTCAGTTTTAATTTATTTTCTTATGTAGACTGTGAAATCGGTTTACGCCACATTGGTGTAGACGTTCTTTTTAGTTTACATTAGTAGACGGTCATATAGGTCTACTCGGGTTGGTTTTTGCAATTGAAAATTTTACGGGTTACCTTTTTTATTTGACCAGAATTCATCCAAGTTTTGACTTTATAGATTTAGACTTACTTTTCAGTCTACCACATTAAAAAGGTTAGTTTTTCCCATTGACCAAAATGTATCCAAGTTTTGACTTTAGAATGTAGATTTCATATGTAGTCTACATGTTTTAATTTTTTTGAAAAAGGTTAGTTTTGCAATTGACCATTGTTTGACTATCTAAGTGTAGATTAAAATGCACGTCTACAACTTCGTAGACTTCGCGTAAAGTCTAACTTCAAAACCCATGGGTTGGTTTTGCATTTGACCAAAATAAATTTGTAGACTTCACAAACAGTCTCAATTTTTTTTGTCTAAGAAGAGAAGACTGCATTTCAAGTCTACACTTTTAAAAAATATTTAATTTATTTAAAAACATTTTAGTCAAATACAAAACTAACCTATTCAACGAAGTCAAAGTTTTGGTCAAATGCAAAACTGACCTAAAGTAGACTTCTTTGGCAGCCTACAGTTCGTAGACTTCCAGTGAAGTCTACTTTGTAAAGTCAAAAGTTCGGTCAAATGTAAAACTAACCTCTTTCCCGTAGCCGTCTTGGTAGGTCTACGTAACTTTTTTATTTTTGTTGTCAAAGGTAAGGACGTAGACTGCTGTGGAAGTCTGCGCTGCAAAAAAAGTTCGAAAGGTTAATTGCAAAACTGACTTGTGCGTTGACAAATAGACTGACTCGTACGTCTACATACTGGTGCAGACATATAAAACAGTCTACAGACGCGACACAGACTGAAGAAAATGGTGAAAACAATGTAAACAGTTACCTTTTTCTTGTGTGAACCTCGATTCCAACCCTTTCAACCGTCCAAACACCAAAAATGAGCAAAAAGAGGCATCTTTTACGATTTGCTGATGAAAAAATACGAAAATGTGAAGTTTGAGATTATGAAAATAAGAGTTATGAGGGTTTTTTAGATAGAAATGTAGAGAAAACAAGAGGAAATGAAGAATTGTTGTTTTAGAAAGAGAAACAAAGTGATGTAAATGTAGATCTTGAGCTTTTATGAGCTCTAAAATGGTGGTTCAATGGTGGTTGCAATATTGATGATAATGGCATTGTTGTAAATAAGATGAAATTTTTAGGGTGTTATGAGTTTTTTGTCTAAATCTTTAATGTGGTAGACTGAAAAGTAAGTCTAAATCTTTTTGATAATAATGACAATTTTGTAAATGATTCAAAAACATAAGGATGGTTTGGAAATTTCAAAGGTGAATAGTATTGACAAAAAAAATGAGGTTGGTTTTGCATTTGACTTGAAATTGTAGGTTAGTCTTGAAAAAAACCCATTATCCTTTCGGTTAAGAAATCTATTGTTATATATTTTTGTAGCTGTGTCATGTACAAGACGATTCTCAAAAAAACTAGCAATAATATACTGTCGATCAGCTTTTGGTTTGTTTACTACACAAAGTCTTTGTATATCACCTGCTTAGTAATGTGGAGTCTCTGAACTTTGTGTCACATGAGCTGACTTTCATTGAGATCGACTTTCACATTGGCTGCCATTATAACTAATTGTTCAGATATTCCATCTACATTCAACACATCTTATTTAATATGCAGCTCAACACTAGGGAAATTAATGTCGCCTAAGCTGCTCAGCTATAGAACACGAATGAGCTCTGTTTCATTCACGAAAAATAGGAGAGCCTAGACTATTGAAGTAATGATGCATAAGGGTAAAAAAAAGTCTAAAAAGTTTCAGGTTGAAACTTGTAACAAAACGTCCACTGAACTATATTATACATGGACTAATACAGAACATATCAAGCTAAATTCCATCTTGTTTTTTATATTTTTGAAAAGACAAAACTAAGAAGACTAAGAAAAAGAACAGAGGTGATACATCATTCAGGAATGAAAGCAAGGAGCTATTCTACAATACTCCACTATTCAGATATTACCTTCTTCTGGCAACATAACATCCAAATATTAAGCTGTAAAAACCAAGAATACAAAATTTATCAAATCAGCTTTCCAATGATAACTTATTAGATCCATTGAAGAACGCAACATGAAGTTCTTCTTCCATGTACCATCATATGTATAAGGTACATTAGTTTTCGTTAAGGAAACATTACTGAAAAATGTATACGACGCACATGATCTACATAATTCACTTGATAAGGACACATGCATATTCTGGTTTATAACTTATATGATTCAAGTCCTTGTGATTCACTAACGTGTATTTAGATTTTAATAAATTTTGAAACACGAACAATAAAAATACACATGAATCGGATAACAAATAACTGATTTTGATTTAAATTTATTTATTTTAGTTTAAATTAAAGTGAGGATAAAATGTCTTTTTACATATAAGAAAGTGTAGTTTTCAAAAAAATATAAAAAAAGTGTATAGTTCAAATTTCAAATCACAAATAAGGTATTTTTCAAATTATCCCTATTTTTTAAATCATTGATAAAAAAACCTAAATAAAGCATTTTTAAATCGTAGTTGTTGAAAGATAAATAGCTTTTATTTTAACAAACGAGAAGATAAGTAACTTTTCGAAAAATAAAATTTGACACCATGTGCATAAAAAGTTAAAAACAAAACACAGAAACATGTGACAATTACAAAATTAATAACTTTCGAATATTCAATTATTGACGCCTTGGAAGTCAGGCGAAGGTGAGCCCACATACCGAGAGAGTAGAAGCCCACGGGCCTGCTTTAACAGCACATCTTATTATATAAAGCTTAGTTTTCAAAGTTACTAATTAACACGATCACGACACATGGCAGTTATATATTTTAGATTGCGACATGTGTTAAATAAATATTTTAAAAAAAAAAAAAATAGATTAAACCAACATAATTTTAAAAGTTAGTTTTCCTTTTTCAAAAGTTCTTTAACAAAAAAAAGTAAAAGATCAAAATATATATCCATATAAATAACTATTTAAGTTTAAATAGTTATTTAAAATTAGTTTTCCTTTTTCAGAAAATCTTTAACAAAAAACTGTAAAAAATCAAAATAATTTCATATAAACAACTATTTAATATATAGTATTTATTTTGCATTCGTGGTTTTACAAAATATAAAACATTATTTTGAAACTATTTTTTTGGCAAATTAAATATTAAAAATATTTATAAAAATATCTTATTATATAAATATTGATTTTTCAAAGTTACTAATTAACATGATTGTGACACATGACAAATATCTTATTATATAAAGTTTAGTTTTCAAAGTTACTAATTAACATGATTGTGACACATGGCGATTATATATCTCATAATTAAAAACATATATATTAAGATAATAACAAAAACAATTTTTGTTAAAAAGTAACTATAAATATCATTAATAGTAATATTTCCGTTTTTAAATTCCTAAACAAAATAGACATGTGTTAAAATACAAAACCAAATTAATTAAAAATATTTTTTAAAAAATAGTAATTATCCTTTTTTTTTTACAAAACCTATATACCAAAATAAATTTGTGATATTTAACATTGTTTTTTCTATTTTCCTACTTTCATAATAAAGAAAATTTGGTAAATATTTTTAAAAAATTGTAACTTTCGTTTTATACAAATCATGTATACTAAATTAAATTTATACAATATTTAACACTAATTTTCCTATTTTCCTACTCTCTATAAAGAAATACAATTTTATTTAAAAAATTCGTAATTATCCTTTTAAAAATATAAACATGAAAAATGTCAAAGATTGTTTAATGTTAATTTTTCTTTATAAACCTAAAAAAAAATTCACATGATAAAATGATTTATTAAAAAGGTAATACTAATTTTAGTTTTAACAAAACCTATACCAAATCCAATTTGTAAAACTAATTTCTTTTCAAAAATTATTTAAAATTAATTTTCATCAAACCTATATCATTTTCCTACTTTCATAATAAAGAAAATTTGGTAAAGATGTTTTAAAAATTGTAATTTTCGTTTTATACAAATCCTGTATACTAAATTAAATTTATACAATATTTAACACTAATTTTCCTATTTTCCTACTCTCTATAAAGAAATACAATTTTATTTAAAAAATTCGTAATTATCCTTTTAAAAATATAAACCTGAAAAATGTCAAAGACGGTTTAATGTTAATTTTCCTTTATAAACCTAAAAAAAATTCACATGATAAAACGTTTATTAAAAAGGTAATACTAATTTTAGTTTTAACAAACCACATGGTGGTGGGCTAGTGGTCTTGAGGGAGTTGCGACCCCAATACGGACCCGGCTTCGAAACCCCATGTGGCCACCCGGGCTAGCGTTAAATCGCAAGAATACGTGGACTGCCGTGGGCCTCGTGGGATTAGTCGGTTGACCTCGGTCGCCGGACCCCCACGGTTATCAAAAAAAAAAAAAAAAAAAAAAAATTTTAGTTTTAACAAAACCTATACCAAAACCAATTTGTAAAACTAATTTCTTTTTAAAAATTATTTAAAATTAATTTTCCTAAAAACTATACCATTTTCCTACTTTCATAATAAAGAAAATTTGGTAAAGATTTTTAAAAAAATTGTAACTTTCGTTTTATACAAATCATGTATACTAAATTAAGTTTATACAATATTTAACACTAATTTTCCTATTTTCCTACTCTCTATAAAGAAATAAAATTTTATTTAAAAATTCGTAACTATCCTTTTAAAAATATAAACCTGAAAATGTCAAATAATGTTTAATGTTAATTTTCCTTTATACACCTAAAAAAATTCACATGATAAAACGATTTATTAAAAAGGTAATAGTAATTTTAGTTTTAACAAAACCTATACCAAAACCAATTTGTAAAACTAATTTCTTTTTAAAAAAAATATTTAAAATTAATTTTCCTAAAACCTATGCCAAAACCAATTTGTAAAACTAATTTATTTTTGGAAAACTAATTTACTTAAAACTATTTTTCCTTTCCTAAAATCATGAAAATATAACTTTAGAAATAAATAGGCAACTTAAATAAAAAAAAATGTCAAAGATTGTTTAATGTTAATTTTCTTTTTTAAGTCCTATTTTTTTTTTAAAAAAAGACACATAATCCAAGAGGAACTATGATTATTCACACCTATATATGTAGAAGTAAACTCTCTCATATTTGATCACCAAACATAATTATTGATTCAGAAAAAATATAAGGTGATTATGTATATCTTTTTTGCTGCATCTTCTTTTCTTCATAGAAGTGATTTTGGTTTGTTGTGTCCATATTATCATGCTGCCTACATTAATTACATATATGATGATTTCAGCAAATTATTTAACACTAGATTAGTTAAACAAAAAATATCCTTACTGTCATATCGTAGTTCGTCTTACTAAAAAGTGAGAAGCAAAAAAATTAAATAAGAACAATGAACTCATATGAATGAATTTTTTCTTACTCGATGAGAAGGTAAATATTTTTTTATTTTTTTTTAAAAAAGATCTAAAATAGTTTTATTATTAAATATATAATTTGTTTATTATATAGGAAAAAACTATTCAAGTTTGTGTGCATAATTCTCTTATTGAAAAGTTTGGGGATGTATTTGAAATCTGCAATTTTAATATGCAAGATTGCAACAAAATTTACAATCAGAGAACATCATTTGCATTTTTAATAATTAGTAATCTTCATTTATATACTTTATCAGAGGATTTATGTATAAACAAAAATCTCAGATATTATAATTACAATTTTAAAAATAGTAAATTTAAATGTTAAATTTTTAAATTTGAAAATAATTTTTTTCCTAAAATCATAAATAAAATAGATTTATAAAATAAATATTTTTAATTTTACCAAATAAGATTTGTTTTCTTTTTTTTTAAATCCTGACCAGAAATAATTGTAAAATTTTACTTAATAATATTTTTTCTTTGAAAAATTAATGTTAAATATGATACTAAAGATTTTTATTAACAAGAAAATTTGTAAAAATATTAGTGATATTGAAAAAGCCTAATCTTGAAAATGAGAACTTTTAAAAATAGTTAATATTAACTGGAAATAATTATTTGATAGTAATTTTATTTTTCTTAATCCTAGACAAAATAGAATTGTAAAAGACTATGTAATTTTAATTTCTTTTTCAAAAATCTTAGAAACTGTAAAAGAATATCTGATAGTTGTTTTCCTTTCTAAAAAATCTTAATCGAAAGAGATTTGTATCATATTTTAAGTTATAACCAAAAGAGAATTGTAAAAAAATATTTGATAATATTTTAAGAGAGAACTTGATGATGAACATGTACTAAAAATTATATGTTGATGAAAGAAGTGTAAAATTAGTATTGATACAAATTCTAAAAATAGTAAATTTAAAATTATTTATTAGTAACTAGAAATAATTATTTGATAGCTTTTGTTTTTTTTTGAAATTCTAAAGAAAATGTAAATTGTAAAATCTTATATAACAGTAATTTTCTTTTTTACATCCTAAACAAAAAGATAAAATAGTATTTAATAGTATATTGTATTTCAAAATTGTAAATAAAAGAAGATTTATAAAATAGAATGTGTTCATTTTAAAACAAATCCGAACATAATAAAATTTAAAAAACTTATTCAATAAAACATTAAATTATTACATAAGAAAGTTTTTGATGGTGTCACTGAATCGATTGGCGCTATTTGGCTTTCAATTTTTTTCATAAGAAACCGTATAGTTTTTTCTGTAATTTAAGTACAAATTTGATAGCAATTCATCTATGAACCGTGATTATAAAATACATGTATTAACTTAAACTTATGTGTAACAATTGTCTTTTAACTATAAAATAAATCTCACACAACATATGCAAAAAACAATCATAAGACTATAATAAAATAGTTTATTATTTTATGTTTTTTATTAAATTTAAACATCAAACAAAACCCGTTGCAACGCAACGGGCTCATATCTAGTTATGAATAAATGTTAATATTATTTTCTACTGAGTATGTAGTGAAATCGTCCAATTGGAGAGAGATCGTAAATGGGCCGCGAGAGCATCGGACCATATAAAAAGGAACAAAAGAATTTAATGAAAAATTATAGATTTTAAATATATTACTAGATTATGAACCGTCCTTGAAAGGATATGTATTTTTTGTTGTTTATTTAATATAAATATTGATAATTATTCGTTTTAATTATATAAATTGTGACATGATCAAATTTCAGTTATGCGAGTTTAATATAGTGTGTACAAATTGCATCACACAACCATTTTATGTTTGTAAATAAGTTAAACAATGGTTGTATCCAAAATTCGTACTTGGACTATTATATAATTTTTTAAAAATTATAAATTATATAAAATATTGCTAAACATATAAAGTGGCCAATAATATTTTTGTTTGTTTTATCTTCGTGTAGTTACAAAATTCCAATTTTAATATCAACCTTTTAAAAGTATTGCAGACTTTAATTTATGTTATTAATATTAAAAATTACGGAATATGAAATTGATTATATAAAAATATAAATCACTTAATTAGTTAACAGATTTGGATCATATCTAATTTATTTAGAAACATGAGTTAAAATAAAAAATAGACTCATAAAATCAAAAGACAACAATACCATTAATGCATTTTTTAGTTAGTTATATCATTAAAGATATTTTTTGGAAAATTTGAACATTTTAAGAGTATAATTTGGGAATGATCTCCTTTTAATAGTATCGATAGATTTCTATTGTTATGTTGTATTGATATGAAACCTTCGCATATATAGTAGCATCAATAAAAATGGTGGGAGATTACTTTATAAAGAAGTAATCGAGATGGTGATAGACTTCAAGAGAAAGAGCATTGAGGAACAAAAATATTAACAAAGATATATATCCAATTATTTTAGTAAGTAATTTTATTATTTCCGTCGTAGTCTAGCTGGTTAGGATACTCGGCTCTCACCCGAGAGACCCGGGTTCGAGTCCCGGCGACGGAGCTCCTTTTAGCAGTCTAGGTTTGGGCTCTATCAAGGATCCTCTCACACCCGGATTATTTTCCAGGTCAATCCCTGTTTACGAACATGGATTATTTATTTTGGAGAATAAAACCGGCAATGGAGGATCATCATTTCGCGTGGATACTCTGGTATATATGGAAAGGAAGAAACAATAAGGTATTTAGTAATTTGGACATAGACCCAAGGGCTACTCTTGACCTGGCTATGACCCAATCTTTACTATGGACGGAAGCACAACAAGCTATCATACAGAAGAATTACGCCCCCGAGGTCTCTGAGCATGTTTTACCCCTGAGACCGGGTAGATGGTGTTTTACAGATGGATCTTGGAAATCTGAGGACAACTTTTCCGGTCAGGGTTGGTATAGCACTTTGGAAGGATTTGACGGTTTACTGGGAGCTAGGAATACAAGGGCAAGTCAATCACCTTTACACACGGAGGTGGAGGCTCTTATATGGGCAATGGAATCTATGAGGAATTTAAGGCAGTATCGTGTTACTTTTGCAACGGATTGTTCTCAATTGGTGAAGATGGTTTCGGAACCAGAAGAATGGCCGGCGTTTGCAAGCTACTTAGAAGACATTAGAAGTCTCAAGAAAAGTTTTCACAGCTCGAAGATTATCCATATATCAAGGACGCAAAACAAAAAGGCGGATAGCTTAGCACGTGGTGTGAGGCAACAGACGTCGTTTACTGTCCATATGGATACAGAGCAACCAGTTTGGTTTCCAGAGTCCACATGAGTCTGTAATCTTGTCGACAAAAAAAAAAAAAAAAAAAAGTTATATAATTCTTCCATTTCAATATAGATATTATAGAAGAGTTATTTTGTTTCAATTTACATAAAATTTTGAAATTTTAAAGTTAATCTAACTTTATTAGAAATTGTTCTACCAATTAGATTTTACTGTCTTTATAATAATTGATTAATTGATTTTTAAATTTTATATAAATATTCTTTTAGAAAAATGTGAATTTTCTTAATCTTTGTACAACAACACAAAACTTCAAGTATTATGAAACACTAGGTGTCTTGTCCGCACATGGGGGCATAATAATTTTCAGATATTTATAAATAGATAAGTTATCAATTCGAGTACCTTACAATAATTTATTGTTCATGCATTCAGAATATTTAATAATAAACTAAATAACAATTTGTTATATATACAAAATATTTCATCATAAGATAAATAATTTTATCACGTAAAAAAAAATTAAAACATTAATTAAACATTCAAACATTAAGTAGTAAATTAAATATCAAATTCTTTAAATATGATAAATTTTTTCGGTATAATAAAATTATTTTTATTGCGTAAAATAAATTTAAAAATACATAAACTGATATAATCTATATATGTAAGGATTTCTTTTTTATTTTTATGTTCTTACAAAATTATGACATAAGATAATTGTTGGATAACATAATATAAATATTTTTTAGATAAGGATAATTATTAAAACAATGAATTTCGTTTTTTAACTTATGTACAATTATATTTTTTTTATAAGGACGATTATTAAATGAATTAAGTTTTTTTTTCATCATAAGATGTATACTTTTTGTTATGTAAAACAAAACTAAACGTTAATTAAACATTTTGATAATTAGTCATAAATTAAATATCAAATTCTTTATATATGGAAAAGTTTTTCGGTATAATAAATTGATTTTTATTATGTAAAATAAATTTGAAAACACATAAACTGATATAATCTATTGTTGTTAAAAAAACTGATAGAATTTATATGTGTAATGATTTCTTTTTCTTTTTATGTTTTTAAAAAACTATGATGTAAAATAATTGTTGGATAACACAATATAAAATATTTTATAGATAAGGATTATCCTTAAAACAATGGATTCGTTTTTAACTTATGAACAACTATATATTCGTAAGGATAATCATTAAATTAATTAAATTCGTTTTTTATTTATGATTAGTTATATATTAATAAATCAATTATTCATTAAGAGTATAAACGATATTAACCGCTGTAACTTTTAACGTGAGAATTTCGTTGCGAAAAATCACTTCGCAAATAATAGTATAGATAGATTAGGAGTTTCGCCCGCGCATGCGAGACTAAACATTTTCAAATAACTTATTAATATAATTATTGATAATTAAAAGATTATAATGATAATTTATTTACGTTTTCTAAAAAAAACATATTTTATATATTTTGTTTAAAAAAATTTGTGTATAACGTTTCTATAAAATTTCTTTGTATATATATTCATTATTAAAAAAATCTTAAAATTCATTCAATATTCTCTTTTTGATTATATAAAACTAAAAAAATTACTTGATTAATATTTAGTTATGTATTTTATAATTAAAATCATGAATTATTTATGTTTTCTAACAAAATATTTCATTTAAAATATTTACGTATAATTTTAAAAACATTTCTCTGTATATATACTCATCATTATAAATTTCAATCAATTTTATCTTTCAATTCTATAAAACAAAAATAATAATTTATTAACATTTAGTTATGTATTGTTTGTTTAAAAATATTATTATAGATATTTTTAAGATAAAAATATAAAATATAGGAATTATCTTTTTATTTAAATATATTTTTAGGTTTTCGATAATTCTGATTATTATTATTTTAATTATCTATTTATTCAAAATAATTTAAATTCGTTTTATGTAAATAATTTATAAATTTATTCACTAAGGTTATAAACGATATTAACTTTGTACATACATTCATTATTAGAAAATAAATCCTAGACATCATTCAATATTTTTTCGATTATATAAAACTAAAACATTTACTTAATTAATATTCAGTTATGTATTTTTGTTTAAAAAAATATTATTAAAGATATTATTAAGATAACAATATAATATATATAGGAATTATCTTTTTATTTTAATATATTTTTAAATATATTTTTAGGTTTTCGATAGTTCTGATTATTATTATTTTAATTATCTATCTAATTAAAATAATTTAAATTCTTTTTTTATGTAAATAATTTATAAATTTATTCATTAAGGGTATAAACGATATTAACCGCTCTAACTTTTAACGTGAGAGCTCCATTGCGAAAAATCACTTCACAAATAATAGTAGATAGAAGATATGAAGTATTTTCTAATAATTAACAAAACTAAATAAAAATAAATATGTTAATATAAATAAATAAATTCTAAATACACCGTGGTCCGGTTTCCATTTAGCAATCTAGATTCTAGGCCTAGTTATAACTTTTATGACCCTAATTACTTTTGTCTGATCCAAGATATATGCTAACAATATGTTTCTTTAATACAAAAACTGTTTCACAAAGAGGTCAATAGCTTTCCCCGCAAGTCAAAAACCTTCTCCCTCTCATATCCGCCATGGCAACAATCCCCATCAACGGCCAGCTTATCCTGCTACCGGAGGTTTCAATCACCGCCTCTCATATCTCCACTCCTCGTAAACACTCCGCTCCTTCTTCCTCTCACGAGCTCCGCTCCAACGCTCCTCCCCCTCGCTTCCCATCTCTTAAGTGTTGCTGCAGCTTACCTAACCGGAACGCGTTGCCTTCTTCTAGTGGCCATCTCCTTAACTCGCTAGGAAACTCTCTTTTCTTCGGCTCCATCTCATCCGCAGCGTCTCAATTCGGCGGAGGAGGAGGAGGCGACCGTAACTTGGGTGGATCTGGAGGAGATGTTGGTGGATTATGGAGGGACTTGTTCTCTCTGGCGACTCCAGTTGCGATCGCGGACGAGAAGCACTCACCGGACTGGGACTCTCACGGATTACCGGCGAACACTGTGGTTCAGCTGAACAAGCTCAGCGGTTTCAAAAAGTACAAAATCTCCGACGTTAACTTCTTTGACCGGCGGAGCAAAACCACCGCCTCCGCGGAAGATTCCTTCTCAGAGATGGTACCGATTCATCCAGGAGAAATCCACACAAAAGCGAAGCTTCAGAATGACCTAGAAACCCTAGCTTCGTCAGGTCTGTTCGAAAAAGTCGATCTCTTGGGGAACACGAAACCCGACGGAACCCTAGGTCTCACAATCTCCTTCGTGGAGAGCATATGGAAATCCGCGGAGAGGTTCCGTTGCATCAACGTCGGGCTAATGACGCAACTTGAGCCGATACCTACCGATTCAGACATGACGGATAGAGAGATGATTAGGTATTATAGAAACCAAGAGAAGGAGTACAAACGGAGGATGGAGAAGGCGAGGCCCTGTATGCTTCCAGGACCGGTTCAAAGAGAGATGATGCTTATGCTTAAGGACCAAAAGAATGTTAGCGCGAGCCTTCTGCGGAGGATCGGTGATAGGGTTGTGAAATGGTATCAAGACAATGGGTATGCGTTTGCTCGCGTTACCAACTTTGGGAGCTTGAACAGTAAGGAACTTGTCTGTGAAGTTAACGAAGGGGACATAACATGGGTTGTTATCCAGTTTCAAGACAAGCTTGGTAATGTGGTTGAAGGTCACACACAGATTCCTATCATCAACAGGGAAATTCCCAAACAGGTAATGTATCTTTTTACTTAATTTCTTGAATGTTTAAGCTGTGAAGAACATTTTGATTAATGGTAATATTATGTTGGTTTGGTTAACAGCTTCGTCCAGGTAATGTGCTCAACATGAAAGCTGCGAACCAAGCTGTGAAGAAACTTTTATCTTTAAACTTGTTCTCTAACGTCGAGATCGTTCCACGTGCCGATGAGAAAAACGAAGGAGGTGTGATTCTTGAGATCAACATTAGGGAGGCAGATCGGAAATCAGCAGAAGTCAGCACAGAATGGAGTATTGTTCCTGGATCTGGAGGAGCTCCTTCGTTGGTATATATGCAGTGTCTTAACTCATTGTCTAGTAAATTTTGGAACGCTATAAAGTTTTCCACTGAGGTTTTCTATGTCTACTGTTTAGGATTCGCTCCAGCCAGGTGGATCTGTTACTTTCGAACATAGAAACATTCACGGTCTTAACCGATCTCTCATGGGTTCAGTGACCGCTAGCAACCTCTTAAATCCTGAGGTATATACACTCGTTTCAATATGATTTTGTTCTGATACATATCTGGTTCAAACTGTACATTCTTTTCTCTCAGGATGATCTTTCTTTTAACCTTGAGTATGTACACCCACATCTAGATGGTGTTAACAATCCTAGAAACCGTGTTTTCAAAACTAGCGCCTTCAACAGCAGAAAACTTAGCCCAGTGTTCACTGGGGGACCCGGATATGAGGAGCTAGTGCCTCCATTGTTGGTGGATAGAGTTGGTGTAAAAGCTAATATTACTGAGGTAACTAAGTCTCCTTATGGTCAACTAATTTTACTTGTCTCACAAGCAACTTAATAATCCCTGTTTTGTTTTTGTGCAGAACTTCAACCGTCAGAGTAAATCCACATATGGACTTGTGCTGGAAGAAATAACAACCAGAGATGGAAACTTTCAAATCTCTACAAATGGTCTGAGGTTATTACCTAGTGGAGGAACCAGTGATGATGGACCTCCGACAACTCTAAGTGGCACCGGTATTGATCGTGTAGCGTTTCTACAAGGCAACGTAACAAGAGACAACACCAAGTTTGTGAATGGTGGTATTGTTGGAGATAGGACTGTCTTTCAGGTGGATCAAGGATTGGGTATAGGAAGCAAGTGGCCTTTATTCAACCGCCACCAACTAAGTTTGACAAAATTCATTCCGCTGAAGCGTGTCGTAGAAGGATACGGTAAGCCACAGCCGCCAGTCCTAGTCCTCCATGGCCATTACGGTGGCTGTGTAGGTGATCTTCCAAGCTACGAAGCTTTTGCTATTGGTGGACCTCACTCTGTTCGTGGCTACACCATGGGAGAGTTAGGTGCTTCGAGAAACATTCTCGAGGTATAAGCAAATATTAACAAACTCAATACATTAATCATTTATGTCTTTATCCCCTAAAATTCTGAATGGTGTTTTTGCTGGTTATAGTTAAGTGCTGAGATTAGAGTCCCTGTGAAGAACACACACGTGTATGCATTTGCTGAGCATGGCAACGATTTAGGGAGCTCAAAGGATGTGAACGGGAATCCAACGTCGGCTTACAGGAGAATGGGACATGGCTCATCGTATGGTGTGGGTGTGAAACTAGGCCAAGTACGTGCTGAGTATGCTGTAGATCACAATCGTGGAACCGGCGCTTTCTTTCTCCGGTTTGGAGAGAGGTATTGAATTTAGAAAAAAATAAAACTCATGTAACCTAAATCTTAGCCTTATGAGATTAAACTACAGCTGCACTATAGTTTTTGAAAGATTTTATTTATAAGAAACCAGATTATTCATTACACAAAAAAACAAGCTGAAAAACTTCTACTAGAAGTTGTCACAAAAAATAAAATTCTACTAGATTTCGTTAACTACTTTTAAGACAAAAGCTACGCTACTTCGGTTATATGAACCGACTCCAAGAACTCTGCAATGCTGCTTCCACGAGATTTGCGCAAGAACGTGAGAAACGGCATGAGCTTCTTCACCAAACCTCGAAACAGATCAACCCTAGCCATCCTCTTCTGCGTGACTTTCAATGCCTTGCTCACCACGAAATTGCCAAACTCACTCCTCGCCAACCTCATCAACCTATCTCCATCGCACTCCACAAGCTCCATCACCACCACAGGAACCGAGACGTCCGCCTCCAAAAGCCGCTCCACTATGTAGCTTCCGTACTTCTTAAACGAAAGATCAATGCAGTGGCCACGTAGACTGAGAGCCACGTTGCGCGTGGTCCTCGGATCGTTCAGTTTAAGCGCGTGCTGTACCACAAAGTTTCCCGAAGCATCGTGGCTTAGCCACTGAGCGTTGTGCGCGACCACGTCAAGCAGCTGGTCTCTGTAGCGAGGATGGTCCAAGTCGGTTAACATCTCGTTGAGCGCGACGCAGCCGTGTCGGTCACGCGCGATGAGAAGCGCGTTGCGGATGAGCTCCTGGCACATGAACTCTTTCTTCTCCCCGGCGAACACTCGTAACCCCCGCGTCGCCACGTAGGACGCGTGCTTGTCCGTCATGACGTGGAGGAAGCGGTACAAGATAGCGGCGCATAATAATTCGTCCACGTCATCTGATTTTCCGATGAGTTTCTGGAGGCGGTGAGAGCCGTTCTTGTTTCTTGCGATCACCAAGAAGTAGTCGGGATCTGACGTCAGCAAAGACGCGATCCCCTGAAGATCTGTTTTGCTTAGCTTCGAGATGAACTCTCTAAACGGATACGCAGCGTCTTCCTCTTCGCTCCGGGTCATCAAGTTGAACATCCACTCCAAAGGCGTCTCGTCGCAGCATCCGCAAGGGTATGGACGGATCGGTGGAGCGTATCCCGGAGGAGGAGCCAGGGCGTATCCCCGAGGAGGAGCCAGGGCGTATCCCGGGGGAGGAGCGAGGGTAAGGCCGGTTGGGGGAGGAGGAGGAACCGCCGGACGCTTCTTCTCGGTGGCAGAACGGAGATCTTGTAAAGATTTGAGCAATGTTGACATTGAAAAGGGATTGGTGTCTTTTTCCATATTGTATTAGCACGTTGATTCTACGGAATGAATATTATTACTCTGTGTGTGATATCTGGAGAATGAGAGAATGTGTTGAGATCTGTGGTGTAACGATGTGTATTTATTTATAGGTTCTGATTTTCCTAGTTACAACTTATAAAGCAAGTGATACTAATACGTTTGGGAAAAGGAAATTTATTTGGCGGCGTCATGAATTTTTCCTTTTTCGTTTACAGAGTTTCCTTTTTTCCGATTTTGTTGTTTGTGCCTAGTAGTTCATTCAGATTGATTGAAGTGTGATGTTGTATACTCATATGGGATGGTCCAGAAGATGCAAAATTAACTGCCGATGTAATTATTTAACCCGGTATTCTTTTTAATTAGTTCCTTGAACATATTGATATATCAAACCCAACACACTTTTGCGTAAGATTATGAAGTAAACTTCGTATAGGTTCTGGCTAAGAACTTTTTTTTTTTTTTTTGAAACTCGGCTTCAAGAACTCCTTATGCAGAAATAAATAGGAATTGTTGCCCCGCGTAGACTAAAAATCAAGAATCTAAAATCAAGAGAATTTCTAGATGAGCTTCAAATCAATAGGCTCGTAGAACCCCAAATGCCGTTCAGTTCTGGCTGGTTATGTGAAGTAACCTAACTGAAACTCAGCTATATTTCTTTCAACATCAGTGTTCAGTAATTATCCCAATGGAATAGTCACACTCTCCAATCTACTAGTTATGGTATGGATGGATGCATTTATAGTAAGACTGTTTTCCCCACTTAGATTTCCTTATTTAGATGCATCTCAAAATCACATGGAGCAGGGGAGAACAATGCTAGATGCAATAATAAACAGCTTAGGGGGAGTAGTTGCCAATCAGCTTCGTACACATTCAAATACAAAAAGGAAACACTACTGTCTGATTGTCTGAAGCACATAAAACAGCATGTAGTTCAACGTCAGGAAGCACAAAAATTGTGAACGGCAGCCGTGCAAAATGAGAGAGCAAATGAGTCCTCAACAGTGTCCGAGCCAGACCAAACTTTTATGAGTGTCAATTTCATTATCACAAAGAAGCATTATTCTTAAATCTTAACGGATACAAGTTTTATCATTATGATAACCAGTTACTCAAGAATTCAACAACACTTTTTTCAGAAAGCTTTGGATCTCCAACGCAACAAAACAAAGATGTAAACCGGGTTCTAACAAGTCGTGTTTGGATAGTTTCTGAAAGTTTTTTTTTTTCAGATAGAGAATATGAAGAACATTGATGAAACTCTAGAGAGAGACATGAGAAAGCGTGGAAAGTTCATAGTTTGCTCACAACATTTCTTGAGACTTCCTCACACACCGACTCACTTTCTTCTTGAACTCGTCTCTCTTCTCACGCCACTCTTTCTACACAAGAAGCAAAACAACAACAGCAACAACCTCATCAACAATCTTAATTTGTCCAAGCTAAGTGAATCAGATTAAAGAAATACTCACAGCAGCTTCAACGTTTGCAGGAGACTCATCGTTGGGACCAGAAAGCATAGATATAATACTCAACATAATACTTTCAACCTGAAACACCACCAATTTAAACTATGGTAACACTACTCTTAAAATCATCTACTCTGAAGCAAGATCTCAAAATCATTGATTAACATACAGTATGAACAGGGGTCCAACGCTCGCTAGCAAGCTCATAACCACTTGGATCATCACCAGGAGGATGCAGAATCGAAATGCAAACACGACCATCAGAATAAACTGCATATAAAAAAAATGAAAACCATTAAAATAAATCTAATCCAAATCATAAGAATCCTCAAGAGAAGTAAAACTAAACTAACCATTAGGATGCCACATATCTGAAGTGAACCTCACGGTCGGTGGACTATTCGGATAATTCTGAGGGAAGCTCATTATAGCGTTAAAGAATCCTCCTTCACTGCACAGACCAATAATAAATTCAAATTCTCTTAATTAATCTATTCGATTACTGTTCATTCAATCTGATCTACTACAAAATGTTTTTTTCAATCTCAAAGCGTACTAGAGAGTATCTGGAGGCCCGATGATGGTAACGTTCCACTCGAATATATTCTTCTCGTCGACGAGCCCCGCGGAGAATCCATCAACAGGATGCTTACATAGATCTGAATCAAAATTAAAGAAATTAAAGCAATCAGAAGAGAATCTTAAAGAAGATTTGATTTGATTAGTGCATGCCTTTCAGTTGTTTCTGCAGGAGAAGGATAGCTTGTGAGGCCATGGATGTTGATGATGATGACAGAGAAGATCGAGCTTGAAACTCTCGAGATTTGAGAGAGAGATGGAGAGATTTGAGATAGAAGAAGGTTATGATAGATCATCATGAGAGAACAACACATTGAAGGAGGTGTGATCGGCTACGGACAGTCTATTTTGTACTTTACCGTTCTACCCAATAGGCTTTCGAGAATTTTTCTATCAGTACCTTCGGTTTATTTTTCTAAATTATATGTAGACCGGGTTTTGATTTGGTTTGATACATTTTTGGTTCGATCTTCGTTTTTTTTTTTGTCGAAATTGGATGAACGATTTAACTCGGCTAAATAAATGCAAGATTTAATATATTTGATTATGTCCGTATACTTAAAATTAAAATTTTTACTAAATTCAACCAATTCGGAATGGAAAAATTATATCAAGTGGAATCAAACTAATACCAAAATAGATTATTAGGTTCTAATTGGGTCGTTATATTTCGAAAATCGAATGTTTACCGTTAATTATATGATGGATCAGCTTCTTTTTCATATATCTAAATTTGCATTGATTTAAGGTTTGTAATTTTCTTATTTTTATAACTTAAATTCCTTTCGATAATTATCGATATCTCAAATCTCAAATCTAGTTGTCATCATGAATGATCTAGACTTTATGTATGAGAGGGTCCGTGACTAAAGATACGTTAATCATCTTCAATATTGTCCTGATCAATAAATTACAAACGCACAATATTAAAAATAATTTTATTAATCAATCCGCGTCGACATAATGCAAATCAATCACACAACGGCCAAGCACACAAGTGGTAATAGTCTTTACAGATTGTACAGTTAGTTCTAGGAGCTATTAGCTACACCAAGTTGCTAACGACATAATATTAAACTAGGAAAGAGTTGCTAGATTTTGTTCCGTCTTTTTGTTGTTGGTCCATATAGTGAATAAAAAATGAGACATTCAGTGGAAAATGCCGATTAAGATCTACCCAAGCCAGTTGCCCAAAAAAAAAGATCTACCCAAGCCGGACTGACCGACCGACTCACAAAATAATACAAAATTCTACTTGATGATGCGATAGTTGAACGTATACCATTGGTGTTCTTTGAAATAACAAGAATGGAAATAATATTTCATGAAATGAAAAGTTGAGATTTTACACAGTGATAAATTAAAATGTAGAATTATTAGTCTTGGTGCCACGGCAAAAGAAAAGATAAAGAATGAAGCCTACAAGCTGGTCTGAATAGTACTATAAAACAAATAAGATATGTGAAATAACCTGTAACATTTTTCTTATTTCTAAGTGTGAAGTGTGGTTACATAGGATTCCAAGGAATGACATTTAACCAGAGAATCTTACCTGGTTTCTTCAAATGAAGTAATCATTACGATTCTCCAAGGAGAGTACCAACTAGATGTGACAAATTTGTTGTATCGCGCTTTTTTACACAGTATATATATGATGATGATCCTACATGAAGAAAATAAGCTTTCTCTACCTAAAAATATGAGAAGACATGCTGTAATAATCAACCTTCTCCTTCTCACCTGCCACTTTCTCGGCATAATTGTGACTTGGGAATGCCAAAAAGGTAATTTCACAACTCGTTCTGTGTGTTTGATTTCTCATGAATTACGGCAAAGAGACGAGAATTTGTAACACGTTAATATGAGATCATAATTCTTTCGCGCACTTACATACTAACCTCTGTTGTCTGCCTGTTTCAGACCAATTTATAAGTGCACCTGAAAAGATCGGCACAAAAACAAATTACGAAAGAGTGATGCCAACTTGGGTAAGAGATCATTTTTTTCCTGTAACCATTAGAGAACGGAGAGCATATAGATGTGACATCTATCTTATGGAATCAGGTTGAGGAAAAGGCGGGGCATAAGCACCCATCATCAGGACCTAATCCAAGTGGAAATCGGCACCCACCGGCCAAAGTCAAACCCTGAGTCAATAACGGTTTAACTATTGCAGCTAAACCATCTTATGTCAGTCTTTTAATATGTATCTAGTATAATAAATAGGGAACCAACCTATGATGATTGAGATTCCTTTAAGTTATAGTTCCGATGTAAGTGTGAAACATATGTACTCTGATTGATTATATCAGCTGCTTAAAGTATTTTAGTGTTAGCCGTGCTGTGATTGATAGCGTCTATGGTATTTTACTAAAATACTATTCATCTATTTTGCATCAAATGAAACACTAAAATACTACTAGATGAATAGTATTTTAGTGTAGTAAATAGTATTCTAGTGTGGTTAATAGCGTCACATCAAATTTAGTGTGAAATTAGAGTGCTGCACTAAAATAATGTAATTTTTGCAGTTAGAATGGAGAGATTCTAGTGTAAGAATCACACTGAAGTAGAGTTTCGCAGTTGAATTGGAAATCGACTTAAGGGAGTATAAGTTAACACTAGGTATATTTGACGTTTATAGTCCACTTGCTTACTACACAGTGTGGTATGTTCACTTATGACTGAAGGACAAATTCTTCTTTCAGGTAGAAGAAGAAACTAAAAGAAATGAATGGCGTAATTTTTTTCGATAAGCATTAATTAATGGCGTGAATGCATTCTAACGACCAACAAACCACCACTAGACACCATTTTACCATCTAAAATTCCTATTTAAACCCATCATCAGCTTCTTCAGGTCTCATATCAAACATCAAAGCATAAGCAACTAGAGTAAATCTCAACATTTTCTTATCACAAAACAAAAAAGGAAAATCAAAACACAATGGCCTTGGCTCTGAGGTTCTTTACATGCCTTGTTTTGACGGTGTGTATTGTTGCATCAGTAGATGCAGATATTTCATGTGGTACAGTGGCAAGTAGCTTGGCTCCATGTGCCAATAGGGAAAGGAGGGGCCGTGCCACCTCCGTGCTGTGCTGGAGTCACAAAGTTGAACGGTATGGCTCAAACGACACCGGACCGTCAACAAGCATGTAAATGCCTACAATCCGCTGCAAAGACCATTGCTGGTCTCAAACCAAGTCTAGCCTCTAGTCTTCCTGGAAAGTGCGGTGTTAGCATTCCCTATCCTATCTCCATGAGCACTGACTGCAACAAGTAAGTGTTTGCTGTTCTCATTTTTTTGAGCAATTTCACATTCTCCTCTTTGTACTTGATTAATTAATCGATCTAAATACCGTGATTAAATTATTTTGATGATTTAAGTTGATGCTTTGATCAGAAAAAAAAAAGAGTTAATGTTTTGATCGTTTGTGTTGTTGCAGCGTCAAGTGAAATGGGAGCTTGGTTGCATCAGCGTCCAGTATGATTTAATTAGCATAAGTATAATAAAGATCGACGTCTATGTGCGCTGATCTCAAATTATCCCTAGCATGGCTCTGTGATCTTTTGCTTTCTTTAGTTGTATCTTAATATGTTTGAGATGTGATATTTATCCTAGTCCTATAATTTTGATACATATTATCTCCCACGGGTTGTACGCAAAAATAATATTCTGACGAGCAATAGCTTAGAGCACTCATATTAGAGGTTTTCCATGGATATTTTCTGACTAAAAATCTATACTATATTAAAAGAGATTGAGGAAGGCATTTCAGCTATGCCACGTCCTTTAATAAAATCGACCAATCAGGTTATATCAATCCTCCACAACAGCTTCGCTTCAATTAAAGATTTTGTGCTAATGCGTGTGGGCTCAGGAGTTATATTCAGCCCAAATGATATCAATTATCAAAATCTTAGTGTTTGTGACCCATCTTAAAACACATATGAAAAAGGTAATCCGTAGAATTCCGAAAGACTCATCTTTCATCTTCTTCCAGTCTTAGTTACACGCATTCCTCTGCAATCAATAGTAATGATTTCCTTTCAACTCCCACTATTTATCATTCTTTATATACTATTTTGTCTTTATTTTCTAATTGCTACAGACCAAAACCCACAAATCTACCCTGATTAATCTCTAGCCATGGCGTGAAACCAAACGGCAAGTCCCATGTCTACTCCGCCAATGATCACGAAGTAATGTTCTTCAAAGATATCTCACCAGGCCCTCACGAAACCCAATTACGCTACCGTTTTCTGGGAGGCTCGAAACCCAGTGAAAAAAAACAAATTGATCTTGAGATGCTCCTCGTAGACGAACAGGTTCGTCAATTCTCTAAAAATTGGTCTCCCTGATTTAATTAAAACATCGTTGTCTTTTACTCCAATTTTTTTACTCCCTTGATTTTATTTTAAACGTCGATTTTTAGATTTAGATTTTAATAACCACACAAGGTTTAATCTTGGCAGGGAACTGTTATTCAAGGATTCATTCCATCAGGTCGTGTTCAAAAATATTTGCTTGACATGAAACAAGGATCAGATTACAGTCTCTTCAACATCTACGGATCCAAAAACAAACCTGTGTATCGGTTTGCTGAGCATAGTGTAACCTTTCTTTCTCATGGAACTCTTTCATGTTTAAAATAGCACATTCCTTGACATTTAATTAGATCTATGCATAACATGTTGACTTTGAATTAAGAATTTCATACTAAAAATATATTTGAATTTTGTCAGGCAGTGAGGATTGGTGACGTAGATCTCAAGAACGTCCAAGAGAGGTTTGAGAAATTTTCCAGACCTTGAGCGAGACAAGCGGGACGTTACTGAAGAAAGTAAACGCATAAATCTTGAGCTTTCGAAGGTAATTTAATATCTTTTGTGATATTTGGTAAAGTTTCAAAACTCGATGACGATAATGTGACTAAACAACGTTGGTATTGTAGTCAAGAGCTGAAGTTGATAAGAGGAATATAGAAATCAGGAAGTTGGAGAAAAGAATCAATGAGATTGTGGACCGTATTTATAAGGATTTTAGCCAGTCAGTTGGTGTTGCTAACATACGTGAATATGAAGAAAATCAGCTCAAGGAGGGTCAAGAAGTGGCTGAAGAAAGGCTGAACCTGAGTAACCAGCTTGGCAAGTTAAAATACCAGTATGTCTCTTATGCTCTGGTTACATATGATATTTATTCGAACTTCTCATATGTAGTTTAAATCTCTATTGACGCGACCATCGACCACCAGAAGGGTTGTATAATCTCAAAGAAAACATGAGACATCTACTCCACTAACGAGCCACAGAATGCGTTTAACTCGAGGGTTGCCTTCTGTTTGTACATGCACAACGAAGGGGTGAGAGCCCTGAGGTTCCCACCAAACACGCACATGGAGAAAGTGAGTGAGGAGAAGAGGAGAGAGGGATGAAACAGCAAGAAGTGGAGCTCACTGAATACATGGCTGAGGAAGATGATGAAGATTTCTAGATCTGATACAAATTCTACCGTCCGGTGTCTCATGTTATTTCGAAATTATCTATCATTTTTCCTCTTTTTATGCATATCAGTTGTTTTACTTTATGAGTAACAGAACTCGATATATTTGCAAATGTGATGCTGCTAGTGCATATTAGCTAGCAGGAGATGATTTAGTATGTCTTGGCGTTTGGTTTGGATAGGGGTTTTAGGTTCGGTTTTGTAAACTCCTTTCAGGTTTTTAGCTCGGGTTCGGTTGAAAGTAATTTGGATTCAGATTTCTATATATATAGATTTACATGAGAAGAGCATCAAAAAATCAATCCATAAAATTATAATCAGTAGACTTGATTGTTACTTGGCAAATTATCGGAGCATAAGAACAAGAATTTCTCACCAGTACAACCCTAGACAAACGCTATGTCACATGATTTTTGTTGGGCTTTTCAAGCCCATGTCCAACTCTGAAAGGTCCGATTAGTACGATATTGTCCACTTTGGGCCCGGAGGCAAGGCCCGCATGGATTTACTTTGGGACTCCTTCTCAAAAGGTCTCGTACTAATCAGAGTTGGACATCTTTTTATATACTAGACATTATTTGTCTAATCTTCCAATGTGGGACTTTGTTTGCATTCACAACAAACCTCCTCTCAAACCAAGTACCACATGAACTCTTGGTTTCTAACCTCCAGCGATACCTGGCACGCATCTTGTACCGCCGTAATCACCAACAGGACTCTTCACCTAACCCTTGTTACACCATTAGGATTTATCCACCTAACCATTACTGCACCATTAGGACATTCACCACCTAATCCTTGCAGCACCGTTAGGAATATCCACCTAATCTTTGTATCGTCGTTAGGAAGAGACTTTCGATACAGGTCTCCGGCACCACTTAATCGCGAAGTCACCTTGAGAATTATCCTCCGACAACCGAAGCTTCCAGGATCTTTGACAGGCCTCTGCTACGTACCATCCCTTCCCATCGAAGAGAAAGCGGTTCGAACTTGAAGGGTATTTTGGTCTTCTTGCAGATCTTCGTCATCCCGGCTCTGATACCAGTTGTTGTGAACGGCTGCGAATTATATGAGAAGAACAGAGAGCAAAACGAATTGAGGCAAATACCCGTTTAGAGTTTCTTATTATTGTGTGAATGAATAATTTACAAACCCTTAGACCCATATTTATACAAGCCTCAAAAAACCCGATTTCCTTTTTCCAATAAGAAAAATACAACAGAAAAATACTACGTCCGACCAACGAGTGCTGGGCTTTTACTGGTGCACAGAGATTTAAGACACACAGATGCAACAATTTTATTACAAGCAAATGACCCAATTTGTTATTATAATTTGAGCACACCATGTATTTCATGGTCTGGATTTTATTTTTCAGCTTTCATAATAAATAGAACTTTTACATCTTTTCCGAAAATTACAAAGACGAGAACTCAAGCTATAAAAACGTGAATCAGTAACTTTCAAGGCAAACAAACTAAAACAACATGAGACATTACCACATCCGATAAAATTCAACTTTCTAGATCCCAACAGCATCAAACTAATACTAATTCGATCCAAACAAATAAGAAATCAGCGCCAACACAGACAACACTAAAAAGATTGAATTACATTAGTCTTTCAAGAGAAAAATAAATTTAAGAAAAAATTGGTATGCTGTTTTGTTCATCCTAATTTCCAGAATATTAATTTTTACACAACATTTAAGTTATTTTGGTTAAATTGTGATTTGGTTGACACTAATTTATTCGAAGTAAATTATTTGATATGATTTGGTATGAAATTCAAGTAAAATTCTGCTAGAAATGTAATATTTATTAATTTAAAATTCTAATCGATAAAAATATTTTCAAACAGCATGAGCAAAATTCCCCTAAAAATAATTTATTATAAAAAGGCTCAGTAAATCCTAAAATAATCTACAAAACATAATTACTAAAACACACAGAGTTAAAACAAATTTCATTATAAATTGAAAATCTAATATAATCTGAAACAAATATACATTATAAGACATCTTTTTGTTAAATAAAATATATTAATAACTATCTATGACATTGTTAAATATTTATATAATACTTTTAAATAGAATTTCTGTGATTTTATCACGTTAAATTATATTTTCAATTTATTTACTTTGGAGGTGGATTAATTTATTATCATGAAAAAATTAATTAGTGTAATACTATCATAATTTGAAACTCTAAAAAATATTAATTATTCATACTTTAGATTTTTTTCAACTTTATAAAAGTAAAATTAAAATCAAAATAATAAATATAAACCATTTCATTTTTCTTAATTTTTATTTACAATTTTGTGTTCCCTTGAAAAGGAATAATTGTGGTTTTTTCAACTCAAAAAAAAAAATTAATAAATTTTAAAAAATTATAGATTATATTTATAATGATCAATTTAATGTTTCTTCAATTGTTTTATAAAACTAAAATATATCTTGATATAAAATTATTTTACCGTAAATTCACCTGCCCGTAGGGCGGGCCAACCCCCCTAGTAATAGTAAAAAGGATTAAAAGAGAGAGTAACGAAAGGATCTCGAGAACTTTTGAGATCTTCATATTAACAATCAACGATATGATTACATTATATAAAAATATTTATATATTTCTTTGAAATTCTCTATAAGGTTCTAAAGGAGGGCTTCTATAGCTGCGCGATGAAACATCTAGTGGCTTAATGATCACGAATCGAATATAGTTTATTACTTGTTTACTTTGACATATATATAAACTGTACGACTCACCAACAAGGTTAATAACTTAATATGTATATTCCCATGCGATGTGTACGGAAACCAATCGCCTGAATCAACAACAAGCTTGTTTGGTTCCTTAAAATTTTCAGTGGATACAATTCATTCATAAAGAATGTGTGCCTTATTATTATACAGCAACAACAAGACAACTGTGTGTTTAGTTTTAGACAATTGTGTAGCCACTTTGGTCTTGAAGGCTAAAGAGTGCCCCACCCAATCCAAGTTCAATCGTTTGTGTTTGACGGGATGAGGTAACACAAGTGATAAGGATCTTGGGGGCTAATGGTCATGCTCCCGGGTTCGAACCACCTGGAGGGAAACTACTTCTTCCATGTCACCAAATGCGGTATTGGGTGTTGGGCCTTGTCCTCAGCCCATGTATAGCCCTCCCGGGTGAAGTGGACCGCTGCCTGACCGGGTCCGGAAGAATGATCCGCGTAAGTGGAGAACTTCCGGATTATCAAAAAAAAAAAAAAAAAAAAAAAAACAAGACAGTCTTTAGAAATTTAACCTATATTATACAGCAACAACAAGACACTCTATATAGAATAACTTGTTTTTTTAGTCATCGCTCTGTTTTTAAAATAGACCTACCATTATAATAACAACCAAGTCTATTATAATGTTACTCTATTTTAGAGAAATAAAAATAGATTAAACCATAGAAGATGATGTCTTATTAAGCTTGAAGCAGTCCCTCGTGCTAGTGCAGACTAGCATTGCCATTTCAATTGCTTTTAGAAACACCACTCTTGCGCCTTGAGATAATGCGGTAGAATACCGACATCATAAAACGACTGAATCTCATTGATTAATCTAGCATGTTTAGCTTTATTCTGTTGGTGAGTAAGGCTCTATGTACACATCACAAACAGAACATGAGCAAGTGAATCCCTCAGTCTCAATCCTTTTTTAGAACAACTTAGCCATGCGTATGTCTGTCCATTAACCTATAAATTGATGAAATACAGTCACACGGAACATTTTTCCGGTAGTCCACCTTTTGGTCAGGCTTGTATAGCTTCAATCGACCCTGGCACTTTGTATATATACTAGGTGTTTTCTTGCGTTGCAGCAATATAATTTCTAAATTTAAATTATATTTAAAATTAAATTTTATTATTTTTATCAATATTTTAAAATAAATTTGATTTAATTACATATAAAATTAAGATAATATAAACAATTTTATTTCAAACTATATTTAAAATAGTTATGTACATATTTTTAAAATTATAATTTAGATAGATTTTATCTATTTCTTTTGGATTAAATATATTAACTCAACTTGTATAAAATTGATTAAATAAATTGATATAAAAGTTGTTGTATAGTTATAAAAAAGTAAAACTAAACAACATTTCTAAATTTTGAAGATACATAAAAGAAACTAACAATGTTTTAAATAAGAAACTAATTGAAAAGAAATAGTTGAAAATTTTGAAAGTAACTTCTGGTACGAAAATTTTTATAACTATAAAAATAGGAGTAAACGATTTTCAAAATTTTTAAAATGTTATAATATTTATATAAATATGTATTAAATGTAATTGTTCATGTCACAATTAACTATAAGTAATGTCATTTTTTCTTATACTATGTTACATCGTTAGATGAAAATAGTTGTAAAAATGATGTATTAAAATCACTTTGCAAATAATATATAGAGGATATCTTGATTACCATGAAATCTTTTGGCTCGTGAGTTTGTAGAATATATAAACTGCCCAATGAGCAATAAGAATATTGTCCAAGTTTCTCTTCGAGTCAATCAAATTAATTTGAAAAGACATTTACATCAAATGGCCACCAAAATTATAGATAATATCCTCTTATATTAAGCACAGATACAGGGGTGAAAATTACATAAATATCATAGAAAGTATGGAATGTGGCACTCAGTGCTTTCTCTCTTCGATTTAAGTTCCATATTTTGTATGTATAGTACTTTATTTTCAGTTTAAAGGTTAAATACTTAAATTAAAGTGCTTAGACTCGATAAAATACGACCAATTAGCTTTCATCTCGTTTAATAGATACCTTATTTTTTCAAAAAAGAAGAACCATAAAAGGAAACGCTTATTTAATTTGAATCCCTTCGTTACATCTTACAACCCATTTCCATGATCGAACCTACTAGAAGCACCAGAGAAGAAATCAATAAACGGCTGCTCTTGTTCGCCGCCATCGCCGAAATAAGTCACCGGAGAATCATGACAAGGGGTAAAACTGGAATTTTCAACACCATCGTTATTAGTCGCATCCGAAGGCTGAAGTGGAAAAAGGGGAAGCGTCTTCCGTCCATTGGAATTGACGTTCATGTCCTCGCCGTTATAACAATGATCACGAAGGGTAATTCGGTCGAATCTGAGTGAACTCGAAGCCATTGACATTCTAGCCGTTGTTGTTGTTATGTCTGAAACATGTTTCTTATGATCTGTGATTGTGCATTTCTCGTAGCCACCACTTGGAAACATCACTTTGTTACTGTGCAGATCTTGTCTGTATACACTTCCATGTTGATTATTATGATCACTTACTTGCTGAAAATAGTACGGACTAACGCAGCCCACTTCATTACACAAACAAATTAAAGTTATCGTTTAGTAACTTTTGAAACGTAAGAAATCAAGAATACAAAAAAATACTTTCCACATTTGAAAATGTATCATAGGTTGGGTAAATATACAATAATTAAAAAGTGTCATTGAAAATACAAGTAAAACTCACCAATTATCAGGAAACACAATTGTTAAACAAAATTGATTGCACAGTTTTTATAGAGTTAAATTAATTTAAATTACAAACACTCTCTAAAGAATTACGTATAAATTTTGAAACTGGAGATGTGCTATTTTGGGCTGAACAAATAATATACATGATCAACAAGAACCCGATTATATAGGTGCAAGTTTCTTTTTTATATAGGTGTAAGTTCTAAACCTTTTTAAGAACTGTATTATGCGATCAAGTAAGTACGTTATAATACTTATCAATATGTATTTATACAAATAAGAGAAGGGATGAGAAACTACGTGCCGTTTGAGCAAGGAATAGGGTGGAAGAAACGGGATGTTTTGTGGAGGAGACGACTGAAGGAAGCGATGCGGTCTTGTTTCTGCTTTTGGCGTTGTCTAGCCTTATGGTTCTGGAACCAATAAAAGACGTTTTTACCCTCGATATGGCCGAACGCGCGGAGCCTTCCGGTGATATGCTGTATCTGATCGGCGCTCGGTGTTCGTACCCCTTGCTTGTAAAGATTCTCAAGCAGCGTTATCTGTTCTTTCGTTGGGTTCCACCTTGGACTGCTTGCCGTTCCTGCACTGCCTTCGTTTTCCATTTATTTTATTTACTATTTTTTGTGAGAGATTAGGGTTTTAATGTGAATTTCTGCATGTTCTTGATGCATGAGTGACATGGGGTTGCTCTCATATTTATATAAGAATTTAGTGAGGGAGTGGAACAGAGTCAGATTAAATGAAGAGAGATAGAGAGTGTCTGTGTGTGTGCTGGAGACTCTGAAAACATGGCGTGGAGCGGCTGAGATGGTAAAAAAGAGGCTTGCTTTTACTGAGAAGACAAATAGGAAAGAAAACAATTCGGATTTTCTTTTTGTAAATCAATCATTAGTTCAAAGATTGGCAACATCGCTAATTATTTTATTATATGTATGGAAAAGGATAACTCAGTTCTTGTCAATGGCAAATGCTATCTTTAGATATTTTCCCACGTGAAATTTGACATATGGTGGATATAGTTATTGGATTGGATTATGTGATTTTATTAACCATTTTTCCTTATTCTTTATGGGGATTATGGATGTTTTTTCGAAAGTGCTTTAATGAAGGAGAGCCATAAGTCTTGGAAATGAAAGAAACAGTAAGGATAAATACGAACGTTAATATAATAGGGCGGCAAAAGATAGCTGGTTGGATTGTGTTCTTTGTAGGTCATGAGAAGCCTATACATCTAGTTTGCTTCGGAAATTGACATATCTTGTTTTATAACTGAACTTATATTATTTATATTTATAACACGACAATTTGAAGTTCAGTCGCTTGGCTCTTCGATTTCTTAATGAGCAAATTTTCTTACAGGAAGTTCGAGCAAAGAAACAAAATGTTAATCACATTTAGTAAACCATCAGAAAAGCTAGAAAACTCTAGTGGTCTTAGTTGTTTCGCGTCGTGATGTCGATCTTACTTTGCTTCCTATGGAAGGTGATCAAACGAAATGGGGAATTCAAGTGAGAGTATAATTGATATATGCAAGTGATAAGACTAAGATATGTGTTTAGCTGTCTGTGTTAATACTTGCTCATATATATCTGGATCAAAACATTTTTATGACACGTTGTTATAAAAATATTTTTGGGACAGGGCAATGTTCTTAAACAAGAACATATATATTGTTTCGATAATTATGTAATGATTCTGTAAACTTATTTAAATATTAGTGAAAAATTGTCTAACAGGATAAAAAATTAAATAAATAATTGAGTAAAAACAATGGTATAACATTTAATATTTATATGTATAATACTATTTTTGATTTTTGATACACTTAAACAATACATAAATCATTAAATTTATAAATTTTAATTTGAAAAGCTAGTAAAATTCTATCAAGTGATAAATTTTGTATTCTATGTATACCCTCTCCTCAATAACAACAATATTAAATATACGCTTTAAAATTTAGAACACTTTTTTTTAATTAAAAACTGAAGATAAATATATGCTAATAAAATGTTTAATCACAAATCATTTTATCATTTTTGATCGGTAAAACAGATTTCATCTTTTGGGAATGAGTATTTAAATTTTATTATCGCACATACTTCTTTCTTTTAAAATATGATATACTTTTACTAAAACACACAAAAATTAATAAATGATCTGGTCTCTTAAGTATTTCTTAATACAAAAATTTTAAATAGCTATTAGTTATATAAAAGCTGTCATATAGAATTGTTATACAAATTTAAGTCAAATCTGCTTAATAATATGAACAAAGTTCATATTTAAATATATAAAATAATTTTTGAAACTATAGTAGATTCTCAAATGAAATGAATAGTATTTTAACATCCCAACTTTATACTAAAATAAAATAGTGATATCTTCTAGTGAAATTTAGCTTCAACAACTGAAAAAAGTAAGAATTGCAATTTATCTTCTAGTGTAATTTAACATCCCTTATAAAATGTGTAAAACGAAATATATCATATATCATTTTTTTTTTCATATATCATATATCATGTATGTATATACTTGGATAGTAAGATTTTGACGGGATGAGTCAGCTCAACCGGTTTCAGTTCTGTGGGCCAATTGTCATGCTCACGAGTTCGAAACCCGGCTGAGGCGAACTGCTCTTCCATGTCATAAAGCGGTACTGGGCCTTGGTCCAGGGAAAAACCTCCCGGGTGAAGCTGGCCGCTGCCTGACTGGGCCCTGGGGAATGACCCACCAAGTGGGGAACCCCAAAAAAAAAAAAAAAAAAAAAAAAAAAAAAAAAAAAAAAAAAGATTTTGTGAGAAGTTGGCACGCGGAATGATAAAATGTGAAAGCAAAAGACATGCATGGCTTCAATTCGAGTCTTTTAGGCACCTAGGAATCTATAGGAGCAGAGATTTGCCTCGTGAAAGAGTGAGAGAGAGACATATTACACTCCCCAATCTCTTTGCCAGTTCATTGACTTTCATGTTCTGTTGAATTTGAGCCATTTGATTCGAAATCTCTTGTTTCCGTTAAATTTCAGATAACAGTCCGAATAACCATTTGTTTACTAGTACTTCTTAATCACCATCTCTATCTTTCATAAATAACCATGTACGATACTACTAGTTAACATTGTTCAACACCCTGTTTTACATTTTTAATATCACACATCATCTTTTCATGTATTAGTTCAATATTAATTCAATATTGACATTTACAATCATTATTAACGAAACTCAACATCTTACTGAATCATTTTAACTCATGTTTTTATATTTATATATGTAGTTTTAACAGAAAACTATTTTTCACTTGCCGGAACCGAAAAACTGAAAAATATACATGGCTATAATATGTGAATTGTGAATATTCGAAAGTGTTTCAAAAAAAAATATATATTCGAAAAAGATAAACAATTTCCATTGCAATAAACTACTATATTTGGTTAAATTCTTTTAGAAAATCATATATCAAAAATGACTTTACAGTAAATAAATAAGTGTTATATTTTGTTGTAGTATCATTCCTGTAAATCGTCTGTATATACTTATTGATCAATATAGGTGATGTTTTTCTCAAAAAAAAATAGGTGATGTTTTTACAAAAAATAAAAATAAAAAATAGGTGATGTTACAAGGTGTTTAATACTATAACCAGAAAAAAAGCTATATTATTTGTGGTTTTTCATCCTAGCGGCCCGTCTTCTCTTCTATTATTATCGTCATTTGTTATTTTCTTATTTTTTTCCATCTGTTCTTTTCCTCCATCTCCTATACTAACAACATCCATTTCTCTGCTTTCGTCATGTACTTTTTTTCTCCGCTACTGTCAGTTACTTAAAATAATTAGAGAGGATGAACAGTTTACTCACCTCCGACCACTCCATCTCCTTATCAGTTTCGATCACATATACATGTAAATAAATTATAGAGTAATGTGATTTTCGTTTCTTTATTACTCTATTTCCACTACAAGAAAACAGCGATATTCCGAGAGAATTCCGAGGGCAAATGATTGTCCTCGGAATTTTCAGAGGAAAAACCGAGGACATTTCGAGGAAACCCGATTTCTGGGTTTCCTCGGAATGTCCTCGGAAATTTCTGAGGAAATTCCGAGGAAACACAATTTCCTCGGAAATTTCCGAGGACATTCCGAGGAAGTTATGTCCGTGGGAAAAAACCGACGGATATTTCTTCAATTCCGAGGACATTTTGTAGCCGTTAGAGAGCCGTTGGGAGAGCCGTTGTGAGATTTCAAAAATTCCGAGGAAATACCGAGGATATCTGAATTTTCCTCGGAATTTCCTCGGAATTTCCTCGGAATTCCGTCAGTATGTCGGTAGGAATTCTTCTATAAATACAGCCATCCCTCCTCCTCTTCATTCACCCCATTTCTTCTTCTTCTCTCCTAGTATCACGAATTTTAGATAAAAAAAACATGTCTTCTTCAAATTATTTTCGTTCTTGGATCGATCGACCTCATTTGGATCCGGAGACGAGATTGCTTACGGAAGAATACCAACAAGGTTTAACCGAATTCATGGCGTTATATCGCCGACAACCGGAAGCAGAAACATGTAAGTTAAGATGTCCTTGCTCTAATTGTAAAAATAGAAAAGTTATTAAAGAGTGGGATGTTTGGAATCATTTATTTTTGAATGGGTTTACACGAAGTTACAAAATTTGGTATCATCATGGGGAAACTGGTTATGAACTTGGTAGTACTAGCGAACCTCAGCCGGCGGTTAGATTAGAAGAACCAATTAGAACGGATTTAGATTATGGTGTAGGTACTGAGCAGATGGTAAATGATCATTTTAGAGGGGAAGATTTACCCAATGCAGAAGCTAGGAGATTTTATGATATGTTGGATGCTGGAAAGCAACCTTTGTATGAAGGTTGCAGAGATGGTCATTCAGCTTTATCATCTGCTACAAGACTGATGGGCATTAAGACCGATTATAACTTGGCTGAAGTCTGTGTGGATGCGATAGCTGATTTTGTAAAAGGTATTCTACCTGAGGATAATGTAGCTCCAGGTTCATACTACGAAGTGCAGAAACTCGTATCTGGAGTTAGTTTACCGTATGAAGTAATAGATGTATGCAGCGATAACTGCATGATTTATTGGAGGGCGGATGAGCAGCGGATTACATGCAAATTTTGTGGGAAGCCTCGTTACAAAGATACGAGTGGAAGAGTTCCAGTGCCATATAAGAGGATGTGGTATTTGCCTTTGAAGGAAAGGTTGCAGAGGTTGTATCTTTCGGAACGCACAGCGCAACGAATGAGATGGCATACGGAGCACTCAACAGATGGTGAGATTAGACATCCTTCAGATGCAAAAGCGTGGAAGCATTTCCAATCATTGTATCCCGACTTTGCATATGAGAGAAGAAATGTCTACCTTGGATTATGTACTGATGGTTTCAGCCCGTATGGGAAGAGTGGAAGACAATATTCTCTATGGCCAGTCATTGTTACACCATATAACTTACCCCCAAACTTGTGCTTGCGACGAGAGTTTTTGTTTCTCTCAATTCTCGTTCCCGGGCCAGAGCATCCTAAGAGATCACTTGATGTGTTTCTTCAGCCACTAATATATGAGTTGCAACAACTATGGGCTCACGGTGTTGAAACATACGATATTTCGTGTAAAGAAAACTTTCAAATGCGGGCAGTACTAATGTGGACAATAAGTGATTTTCCAGCATATGGTATATTATCTGGATGGACAACGCATGGGAGGCTATCATGTCCATATTGTCAAGATGACACATATGCTTTCCAACTAAAGAACAGAAGAAAAACGTGTTGGTTTGACTGTCACAGACGATTCCTACCACATGATCATCCATACCTTCGGAGTAAGAATTTGTTTAGGAAGAACAAACAGGTGTTTGATGGTCCACCTGAGGAAGTTAGTGGAGAAGGTTTGAAGACACAACTAAGAGATTATGGTGCAGAAAGGACGCCAGACGTTGGTGGACATGAGCATTTTCCGGTAGATGCTGTTGGAGATCTACATAACTGGCACAAAAAAAGTATTTTCTTTGATTTGCCATACTGGGAGCATCATCTGCTAAGGCATAATTTAGATGTCATGCATATTGAGAAGAACTTTTTTGACAATCTCATGAACACGATCCTTAATGTTAAAGGTAAAACAAAGGATAATTTGAAGTCAAGACTGGATTTAGTCGATATATGTGCTCGTCCAGAACTTCATGTTGATGAGAATGGTAGGGCTCCTTTTCCCATATACCGACTGGATGGAGAGGGAAAAGATGCTTTCTTTGATTGGATTTCAAACGATGTGGAGTTTCCGGATGGTTACGCATCTAATTTGCGTAATTGTATCGACAGAAAGGAAGGAAAGTTTATTGGCTTGAAAAGTCACGATTGCCATGTGATGATGCAGCGCCTCCTTCCGTTTGCCTTCAAAGAACTATTACCACGAAAAGTTCATGAAGCAGTTGCAGGGATAAGTGCTTTCTTCCGCGATTTATGCAGCAGATCAGTGACTCTTGAAGGTATTACAAATTTGAAGACTAACATAGCCGTGATTCAGTGCAACCTTGAGAAGATATTTCCTCCCTCATTTTTTGATGTTATGGAGCATCTTGCTATTCACCTGGCAAGAGAATTGGAACTTGGTGGTCCTGTGCAGTATAGATGGATGTATCTGTATGAACGGTATATGTTCCATTTGAAGAAGATGGTGAAAAATTTTAGTAGGGTGGAAGGTTCTATAGTCGCACAGATGATCAATGAAGAGATTTCAAACTTTGCCGAGTACTACTTTCCAGCAGAAGTTCATACCAAAAACAGAAGACCTGCTCGGCATGATGATAGAGGCGAACGGGCAACATATCATATTAAGGTTCCAGACATTTTCACAGATGTTGGACGACTTAGCGGAAAACCAAAGGACCGTCGACTTACTGACCATGAGCGTAGTCATTTGCAAACATATTTGCTCACCAACTACGAAGATGTTCTTCCATATGAGAGGTAAGTTTATTATGTTAAAAAAAAATTATTTGAACAAATAGACATTTAAATTTTAATTAATTATATTATTGTTATCATATGTACAGGATTTTCATGGCAGAAAAGCGGTTCGAACATAGATACGCCACAGAGACGGAACTTGAAGAAATGAAGCAGAGAGAATTCGCTGGATGGATGTTTACTTATGTGAGTGCTTTAAACTTCATAAAATTTAATTTTTCACATATTTATACAAATTCATATTTATTGATATAAACTACATATGTGCTATTACACAGGTTTCTGCTGGTTTGGCCAGAGGTGAAATATTTGACGATTGGATACGCGATATGGTGGTTGGCCCAATATGTGTTGTGAAGTCATATCCGAGATTTTGTACTCGAGGATATGCATTCACAACTGAAAAGAGGAGACGTTCTCGTACGACCTATGATGCTGGTGTTTGTTCTGCATCAGGAGATGATGTATACTACGGACACATACAAGAGATTATGGAAATCAAGTATTTGGGCATGCTTGGATTGCGATGTACTGTTTTCTATTGTGATTGGCACGACAACACTCCAGATCGAGGTGTGACAACAGATGCATTTGGTGTTACATCAGTACATTCGAGGCGGAAGCTGCAATATTATGATCCTTTCATTCTTACTTCTCAGGCCGATCAGGTAAGTGAATGTAAATTATTCAGAATGATTGATCATAATTTATACTTTTACTAATAATTTTTTTAATGTTACAGGTTTGTTATATCAAGTACCCCCGGGTAAGAAACAGAGATGATCCATGGGTTACAGTTACAAGAGTTAACCCGAGAGGCCGAGTTCAGGGAAGTTCTGAGCTGGAAGACCCACTACAACCAATCACAGCCGGCAACTTAAGTGCAGGAGAAGATGTAGCAGAAGGTGTTCTTGTAGTCGATTTGACCGACTTCGCAGAAGAAGCCGTCGTTCACGCAGAGGATGAACCGGTTATTGGAGAGTTTCACCAAGATCCAGATTCCGATTCATCTGGTGATGATGGCTCGGAATCAGAGTAGTCTTTTTTTTTTTTTTTAATTTTGAAAAACCGAGGAAATTCCGAGGGCCACTAGGGTTTCCTCGGTATTTACCTCCTCGGAATTTCCTCTCGATTTAGGGATTTGATTATTTTGTGTTGTTCCTCAATATTTCCTCGGTATTTCCTCGAAAAATACCGAGGAGATACCGAGGAAACTACTGATTTTCAGTAGTTTCCTTGGTATTTCCTCGGTATTTTCCGAGGAAATACCGAGGAACAGGGTTTAGGGAACCGTAAACAACGTTTTACGGATTGAATAACACGTATATAGCCTTCATTAAGTGTCTTAACCATATTATGAAGTCATACTTTGGTGTTTTACACAATAACAAACACTTTTTACGATTGCTTGAACGAAAACCACACAGCATAAGATAAACACTTATACACTTTAACAAACGTTAAACGAAATACTTACAATCATTTCTGATATTTTGTTTTTTATGGTTTATGTTCATCTATACAAAGAATCCTCAATGGTATGCATTAAATTTGAATAAGAAATGAAAATCGGCAAAAAAAATTGGAATTTGAAACCCCAAATACTTGTTTCCTCGGAATTTCCTCAGTAATTACTGAGGAAATTCCGAGGAACTAGTGGTCCTCGGAATTGTATTATTTACCCGGGAAACCCCTAACCGCCAAACATTTCGTGAAATATCGAATATACCCATACCGATGGAATTCCGAGGACCCTTTAAAAAATACCGAGGGAATTCCGACGGAAACTGTCCGTCGGACCCCTCATAAATTAGGGTAAATCGACTTCTTCTTCCCCATTTCTCTCTTCCTCTCCTCTCTTCCTCTACGCGGCTCCTCCTTCTCCTCCGACGATTTCCGGCGTTTCCCACCGTTTATTTCCTCCTTTTCTTTGCCAAATCTCTCCCAAATCATGTAAGAACTATATCTCTCTCTCTTTTCTTCCAAAATTGTGATTGATTAGGAATGATGAGATTAGAATTTCGGATTTTAGGTTGTTAGATGATAGTTTAGGATTGCATGAGCAGTTTAAGTTAGGATTGTTGGTTTGATTGTTGTTTTTGATTGATTTGGAATGGTTTTTTTTTTGTTAAAATTCTAAACGTTTTTCTATTTTTAAAACGTTTTTTCATTTTTTAAAAACAATTTTCTAATTTTAAAAACGTTTTTTAAGTTTCCAGTAATAATAAAACGTTTTTAAAATTTTTTTTAAAACTTATTTCTATTTTTTTAAACAATTTATTAATTTTTTATATTCATATATATATATATATAAAAATCATGTAATCTAATAAATTATAAAATTTTCTTAATTTTAAATATAATAAAACTATTTTTCATATATTAAAACTTTTTTAAATATATTAAAACTTTTTTTAAAAATTTTTAAACATTTTTTGTTTATTTGAACTATTTTTTGTATTTTTATAACTTTTTTAAAATGTATACTACCAAATTATAAATTTTTTAAAATTAAAAATTTCAAATTATAAATCATGTATAAAACTATTTTTCTAATTACTAAACTATTATTTTAATTTTTAAAACTTATTTCTCTATTTTTAAACAATTTATAATTTTATATACTCATATATATATATATATATATATATATATATATATATATATATATAAATCATGTATACTAATAAATTATTAATTTTTATTAATTATTTATATATTAAAACTATTTTTTTAAAATTTTTAAACAAATTTTGTTTATTTGAACTATTTATCTAATTATTATACTTATTTCTCTATTTTTAAACAATTTATAATTTTATATACTCATATATATATATAAAATTTCTCAGTTCTTATGACGATGATCAGACCCGGCCTCCTCGACAGCGTCGTGGTCGAGGCTCGGGGAGCATCTCCGTTCAGGATTCCCAATCGCCCCGTAACTCGTTCCAAACATCTCCCTCTCCATTTCCCGACGCTCCTACTGGCTTCGGTGCTGCACCCCCTATTCCTCCGACTTATCAGGGTCCTGCAGAACTGGTGAGGGTTGCGGAGTATGTTCGACAGCCGGGTCGTGAGCGTCTGCCGTTTCTCACTCCGTATCCATCTGGACCGCATCAAACATGGTTCAACCGATCCTCGAACGGGATCAGCACATGGCTCAACGGTATGATGTACTCGTCTTTGGACGTGGGACATCCGACTTTCTCGGACTTCCCTACCTGAAAAAAAGTCTTGTGGTTTCAACAGTTTGCGGTAAATTTCCCAATTTTTTTTTATAATCTTATTCTTAATATAATTTTTCTACTAATTATGTATTTTTTGCAGCAAGAGTTCAACTGGAATCCCGATAGTACGACGTTCATCTATTACCACTTCGTCCATAAAGTCATGACGAACTACTCGTATCAAATTCATGAGTGGAAGAAGAAGTGGCAAAAAGACAAGGTTTTTTTAGTATTTTAAAAATTTCTTAAATTTATTATTAAAATTTTTAACTTATCTAACAATTTTTTTTATAAAGGTCCCAAAGTCGATGAACCTGACGGTCTGGGCGGAGTTGTGTGTGCATTGGAGTAAGGATGAGACGAAAGCTACTTCTTCCACCAACTCCACGAACCGCAAAAGCGAGCGTAAAGGGAATGGCGTCTTCAAGCACAACTTGGGTGCTCAGTCTCAAGCAACTCTCAGGGATCGCACGGTAATTTCATTCGTTTCTTTTTCAAATTTTAAAAGTTTTAAATTTTTATTAATTTCTTCTAATTACTAATTTTTGTTTAATTTATATTGATATCAAGGTGGAAGAAAATGAGGGTCAGCCGGTTGATGATTTCGCCCTAATGAAGAGGGCGTATACCAACAAGAAGACCGGCCAGATTGATGATGGTCTTGCGAGAGATGTGGTCGACCTCATCAACACTCAGTTGGAAGAAGCAGCGTCTCAGCTTCCCACCGACGACGACGATTCGACGGGTACTCAGTTGCCTCAGGCTCGGATCAACGAAATCGTTCAATCGGTAAGTTTTTTTTTTTTTAAATTTCATTTCATGTATCTTAGCTATTGTTTAACTTTGTCTATATTTTTTTTCAGACGGTTCCAAAGAGGAAGGGACGTTTGTTCGGTTTGGCTCGTCGGTCCCAGTCAGTTGCATCTTCAGCCGCACCACCGCCCTATGTTGATACCGAAGTACTCCTTGGTCAGCTGCAAGACAAGGATACTCGCATATCTGCGTTGGAGAACAAAATGGCGACTCAACAAGCGAGCTTCGAGGCTCAACAAGCGAACTTCGAGGCACAGAAGAAGTTGAACGAGCAGATGATGGAGATGATGAGGACGTTGCACCCGAACGTGAACTTCCCGACTCTGCAGGACCCGAACACCCAAAACCCAAACCCCCACAACCAGTAGTTTTTTTTTAAAAAAACCTTGGAATGTTTTTTTATTTGTACTAATTTGAATTTGAATTTGAATTTTATATTTTCGAAATTAAATTTTAGAATTTTAATTTTCTATTTTCGAAATTTAATTTTTTAATTTTATATTTTCGATTTTAAATTTCTAATTTTTATTTTTTTTTTAAAATTATTTTTTTCCAAAATTCCGAGGAAACTGTCCATCGGAATATTCCGACGACGTCTTCCGTCGGACTTTTCCGAGGGATGTTTCCGACGAAATATATCCTCGGAAAATTCCGACGACATGCGTTCCTCGGAATTTTCCGAGGACCAGTTTCCTCGGAATGTTTCTCGGTTTCTAATCCGTAATCCGATGATAAGTTTCCTCGGATAGTCCTCAGTATATACCGACGGAAGCGTCCTCGGTATTTTCCGACGACCGGTCCGACGAAAGGTTGTACTCGGTATGTCCTCGGAATAACTGTTCCTCGGAATCTCCTCGGAAATTTCCGAGGACATTCCGAGGAATTGCTAAATACCAAGGACATTTTTCCGAGAGAAATTGTACTCGGTATGTCGTCGGAATACCGTTATTCCGACGACATTCCGACGATATTTGCCCTCGGTATTGGCCTGTTTTCTTGTAGTGTTCCTATTTCATTTTGAAATAAATTATAGAGTAAAATTGGAGATGCTCTAAAGTATAAAATGACAATAATGTATTTTTGTCCAATTTTGTACCAAATAACACAACAAAATCTTTACTTAGCTACTTTATAATTTTTTTTCCAACTTCTAAAAGTATCTCTAAATCCACCGCATGCTTTACTGTATAACAGAGTAGAAAACAGAGCATTGAAGAAATAATAAAATATAATTCTATTTATAGAATAATCATTTTTTGTGTTTTCATCACTTATTTTCTCTCTTTATTTTGCAGTAAATAATATAGTGTGCTTAGGATGCTATAAAAACATTTTCATCTCGATCCTAATATTTACTTAAAAAATGGAGCATGAACAAAAAATAAAAAAAAATCTTTATTTTTTGTTTATATTCTATTTTTCATTCCATTTTTAGATAATTTATGGAGTGATAGTTGAGATGTTCTAATGTGTATATTACTGATTCACCTATAATGTTATAATTGAAAGACACGAATCTCTGATCAGGATTAACAAAACAATTTAGACAAAAACTTTCTTTCCTTTTGTAAAGACTCAAGAGCATTACTAATAACAGTGATATATAGTCCTCTGCAATACTTTAGGTTCTTATTTTGTATGCTATCACCTCAAAATCAATTCTTCTACATTTCGTTATGTATGTGTTCATGTGCAAAAAGACGTATATGTATAACTGCCGTAAAAAGGCAATTTTGTCTCTGTTGTGTGGTGTCGTCGTGTTTGACCGACACTTGTAGCCAAAATTTTACACGTACATATCAATGCATATTCTACATCGATACACGTATCGTATTCATCTCTTTTGTTTGTATACGTTGTTTCCTTCGTGTGCTATGTTTACTACTTTTAGCATTTAGCCAAACTAGAGTTGTAACCCGTTCGCATTTCCGTGGCCTTTGCTCCTCTATCTTACGGAGGTATGATTTAAACTCTATAGTAGGAACAAAATTAAATGATATTAAAACGAAAAGTTCTGAAAAGGTACAGTGAGACTTCTGGAAGAGGTGGAGCCGTTCCTAGAATTTAGGAGAGCCGATCGAGGGAACAAGATTATTGTACTAACTTAGAGCATCCGCATCGGCGGATCACGACGAGTTCGTGGGCTCGATATTTTAAAGCCCGACGAATAAAAATAAAAGAAAAATGGGTTTAAAGTGGTGAACCGGGCCTTACGGTTGATACCGTATGACTCGGGTTCAAACCACGCATCGCGTTTTGTATGGTTGGAGGGAAGCGCGTAGTAGAGGAGGAAATTAGGGTATCCGCGTGTTTCGACTCATTTGCTCTCCTCTTCGAAATAGCTAGGGTTTGTCTCTCTCGGAGGCGATTTTCTGATATCTTCGTTGAGCCGGAGAATTTCTCGACCAAATCGAGCGCGGAGCCTGTCGTTGACGATCTAAGGTCTGTATAATCCTTTTAGACCGATAGATCTACTCGATTAGGGCTCGAAAGGGTATCAGGTTCAAGGTTTTTCAAAATCGAAATTGGGGGGTTTTTTTTAAGGTTAGAAATCGATAAGAGGGTTTCGATTTATGGTTTAAAAACTTGATGGGTTTATGTTAGGGTTGTTTTATGTCGGATTTCAAATCGATTTGGGGCTTTTAAAGTTAGGGTTCGTGATTGACTTTATCGATTCGATTTAGCGTTGATTGTGATCTAATCTTTGATATTTTTGTCGTTTAGATGGATCCCACAGAAGAAATAAGACATGCAAAGAGGCAAAAGGAGTCAATCCTTATGCTACGATACGTCTCTGATTCCGAATACGGGATTCTGCGGAGTTGCCCTTGTGGTGGGGGAATCATTCAGGAAGTAAGGGCGAAGGAAGAGTACGACACTCTTCCAGGGAAGAGGTACTTCACGTGCAAAAATTACGAGGTAAAGGTTCTTCTTCCTCTCCGCTTAACTTTTTCTCATTTCTGTTATAGATGAAAGTGGTTTCTAATTTAATTGTTTGTTTGAACCCAAGGCTGATGAGTTTCATTATCGTCAGCCTTGGGTGTTTGGTGTTCTGGAGGAGATCGAACGCCTAACTAACCGACTGGAGAAGGTTGAGCTGTTGATCAACGGGGTCCCGAAGCTCAACTATAAGATCGAGAGACTGGAGGTAAAGTGTGTTGGGTATTTTCCTTTTTAAATTTGGCAATTAAGTTCAATATTTTTAAGTTACTAACAATGTCTGATTGTTATATACATGTGCAGGCAGAGGTTAAAGGGCTCACTCGATTGGTGGATAAGATCAACGGCGAGGTTTATAACCTGACTGTGCAGGTGGCGACATTGGAGAAGCTCTGATTCGAATGAAAACAAAAGGTAACTCTCCTTAACCACACTTGAACTAGAACTTAACTAGGTTTGGTTGCTTCGTAGGTAGAAGTTAAGTAAAACTGAAGTAGGTTCAGTATAACATTAAATGACCTGCAATACGTAGAATAGGATTCGTACAAGAATTTAAGTAGAACTGAAGTAGGTTCAGCTATATAGTGTTCGAGTTTTAAAATTTGATTACTTCTTGTCTATTTACATATAGTGGTTGTGTCATTACTGTGGTGGTTGTAGTGTATTTAACCAAACGGAAAGTAGTTTAAAAGATATGTAATCGACTTTAAAAAACACAAACAAGTAAACCTTAAAAACCACTAAAACCTCTAGACACCAAACAAACCTAAAACACAAAATGGACCCTTTCTCGGTTAACTCTCCCGGGTTTCTTAACCTGTTAGCCTCGCAGAGCTGTCCCATAGACGTAGACTCTGCTGAGGCACCGGTTAGCTCTCCGGGGTTAGCAAAACCAGTTGAAAGGCGAAAGTGGACAATCAAGGAAGATAATGTGTTGATCAATGCTTGGTTGAACACCAGCAAAGATCCCATTGTCAGTAATGAACAGAAGCTAGGGTCGTTCTGGAAGAGAATTGAAGAATATGTTAATGCTAGTCCTCAACTCGTTGGCTCCCTTCCTAGAGAGTGGAGCCAATGTAAGCAGAGGTGGGGTAGAATTAATCAAGAGGTTTTTATAAATTTGTTGGATGCCATGAAGCGGCTCTGAAGCAGCAGGCTAGTGGTCAGAGTGAGAATGATGTCATGAAGTCAGCCCATGACATCTTCTCCAATGACTACAAAGCCAAGTTCACAATGGAACACTGCTGGAGGGAACTGAGGTTCGATCAGAAATGGAGATCCCACGCCATCTCATCTCAGAAAAGGAAGGACGCTGATGCGGATGTGGTGCCTAAGGACGCCAACGTGAGGCCCCCCGGTGTTAAGCAAAGCAAAGCAAAGCGAAAGAAGCCAAATGAGGCAGCTTATGATCAAATCCAGAGCATCTTAGATCAGAAAAAACAATTTCAAAACAGAAAATTCTTGATCGCCTCCTAAGCAAAAAAGATGAGACTCTTTCTGAGCAGGAACTTGCTCTAAAGACAAAACTCATCTCAGAAATGCTTTAAATGGTTAGTGGCTACTTGAACGTGTAGATTCTTTTTAGGTTGAGTGGCTAGTTGAACGTGTAGATTCTTTTTAGGTTGTGTATGTGATATTTGAATCTGTTTTCTCTGTGATTCCAATGGCTACGTCATATGTGTGTATGTGAAATGTGAAAATGATTCATATGTTTGTTTTCTTTTCTTGACATTATTGAGATTGCATCATTTTCTCCACTGGTTATTGATATTGTTTCTGTTTGGTTATCTTTCTGCAGGACATGGAGTGGAGGTCACGGGTTGGAAATGATGGGTTGGCTGTTTGCAGTTCACGGGTTGGATGTTTGTAGTAGGTATCACGGCAAAATGTAGCATTTTTAAGTAGCTACACTTTAATTTATGTATCACGGATGTACTTGTAGGATGCTCTTATCTTTTTTCAAAACTCTCTATATTAACTCATGTATACACTCTCTCATTATGTATCAAAAATTTCTATCCTCTTGTCTCTGTTTCAAAATTTCGATCAAACAACTTAATCTCTGCTTGCAACAAAATTTCTATCCTCTTGTCTACTCTTATTGCAACCCGACTTAGATAGAGGCAACATCACAAGCTATCAAGCAACTTTTCTATCCTCTTGTCTAAGCTATCAAGCAACATCACAAGCTTCTTTATCAACACGAGCACAAACCAACATCAGAATCTTCTTTATCAAGACTCAAGGTAAGTGAAAACATGAGAAAATATGATAGATTATGTAGTTAAAAAAGGATTATGAAAATATAGTTAATTTAAAATGATGACAGAATGAAGAAAAATATATGGATTATGAAAAAAAAAGAAATGTTTATACTTAAAAAAAAGGATTATGAAAATATAGTAGATTTTTAAAAATTAAAATGACGATAGAATAAAGAAAAATATATGGATTATGAAAAAAAAGAAATGTTTATACATAAAAAAAGGATTATGAAAATATAGTAGATTTTTAAAAATTAAAATGATGATAGAATAAAGAAAAATATATGGATTATGAAAAAAAGAAATATTTATACATTAAAAAGGATTATGAAAATATAGTAGATTTTTAAAAATTAAAATGATGATAGAATAAAGAAAAATATATGGATTATGAAAAAAAAGAAATGTTTATACTTAAAAAAAGGATTATGAAAATATAGTTAATTTTAAAAATTATTTTGGTTAAAATGATAAACTTTTGTTATGAAAAAAAAGGATAGACTTATTACAAAATAACTAAAGATTTCTGTCAAAATGATAAAATTTTCTGATAAAAATTAATAAAGAAAAAATGATAGAATTATTAAATATTCTCTTTTCTCATATTAGGAACAAGCAATTCACCAATGTCTTCCTCATCAAGTGATGAAGTTGATGAATATTTAGAAGAAATGGTCGACGAAGTAGTTGATAATTTCATCGACTCAGTGATTCAAGTTCACCCCAAGAAGTCTAAAAGACGGACTTTTATCGAAAGAGATCGGGAACAAGGCCACATTCAGCTTGTCAACGATTATTTCACGGGAAATCCTACATATACAACGAAACAGTTTAGGCGGCGTTTTCGAATGAACATGCCATTGTTCCTTCGCATTGTCGAGCGTGTAAGTACTGAATTTCCATACTTTCAGCAAAGTCAAGATGCTACCGGAAGGAACAGTCTATCTCCACTTCAAAAGTGTACGGGAGCGATGCGTATGCTCGCATATGGTCAGTCAGGAGATACATATGACAAATATCTCCGGATGGCTGACAGTACATTACGTTTGTGTTTGGCAAATTTCACTGAAGCAATAATACAATGCTTTGGAGATGAGTATCTACGAAGACCTACAGCCGAGGATCTTCAACGATTACTCGATATTGGAGAGGTACAGGGTTTTTCGGGGATGATAGGCAGCATTGACTGTATGCACTGGGAGTGGAAAAACTGCCCAACGGCTTGGAAATGTCAGTTCACACGTGGTTCGGGAAAGCCGACAATTGTCTTTGAAGCCGTGGAATCACAAGATCTTTGGATATGGCACGCTTTTTTCGGCTTACCAGGTACCCTCAACGATATCAATGTTCTTGATAGGTCACCAGTTTTTGATGATATCATACATGGTCGAGCACCTAAAGTGAAGTTCAAGGTCAACAACCACTTGTATCGTATGGCCTACTATCTCACTGACGGCATTTATCCTCCATTGGCAACATTTATCCAATCCATCTCACTTCCTCAAAGTCCTAAAGCACATAAATTTGCAGAAAAGAAAGAATCCGCCAGAAAAGATGTCGAACGGGCTTTTGGAGTATTGCAATCGAGGTTTGTAATTGTTAGGAACCCAGCTCTACAATGGGACTTGGAAAAGATTGGAAAAGTAATGATGGCTTGTGTCATATTGCACAATATGATAGTAGAGGATGAACGAGACGAATACGTTCCAATTGATATATCTGAGTTTGAGACAGGACAGTCTAGCAGAAGTTTGCGGGCGAAAAGCAGAGATAGTGTTAATGTCACCCCGGATATGTTAGCCATGAGGAGAGAAGTTCGAGATGGCGAGAAACATCATCGTCTGAAAGCTGATTTAATGGAAAATATTTGGCAAATGTTTGGTCATGAAGATCAATAAATAAGTTATGTATGTTTTTAAATTTCTCAATTTATGTAATGAACTTTTAATGTAATCATTAAAATGTTTTATTCATCTTTTTTGAATATTTAAAAAAAAATTAAATTAATATTATTATTTTATTCCTATGAACCTTTTCTTCGGGTTCATTAATGCAGAAAATAACACATCCGGGTTCATAACTGTCCATGGGTCCAAAGAGGAGTTCACCAATGCTCATGTTCTTAGATTTCATCATATTCTCAATCCGAAATCCTCTAGTGAAAACCTTCTCTTCCCCCACGGCTTTGTAAAACGTAGATTTTTAACAATTACTCTTAAAATTTAGAGGGCAGAAATCAAGAATGAAATATTTAGCAAAATCAAACCCCGTTTTAATGATTGTATGGTGAGAGCATATATTAATATCATTGATAATAACAAATTTTTGCTTTTGTTAAAAACTACTATTATGTTTATACTTTAGTTTTATATATACAGATTTACATTATATGTTTTGACATTAATAGCAACTACTCGATGTATCAGTCATCTAAGTTTAAATCCAGATGATATTCTTTATTTGAACAAGAAATTAACATTCAGTCATATATGCATGTTACAATGAGTGTTCATCCCCGACTGTCTACCTTTTAATCGACGTGTTGTATGGCCCATTTAGAAATGTTTATTCTAGTGGACCAGAATTAGTTATGTGCTTCTGTTGCAGCAATTGGTCGTCCACAATATTCAAGCCTTGGGCATGGGATTTATTTGTCCACACATACTATCACCTTTGGTAAAGGTACTCCTCACCATCTCCAACAACAAATAATGAATACTCATGGAATATTAAAAATAGGTAGTTTTAGAAAATATTTAGGACAGTGCCAGAGTCTATAGGTAGAAATATAAAGGAAACATTTCAATACATCACACAGCGTATAAGGAATAAGTTGGATAGTTGGTACTCAAAGTTTCCTGCTGGCAAAGATGTCCTACTCAAGGCAGTCCTAACAACTCTTCCTGCATATACAATGTCATGTTTTTTGCTGCCTAAAACTTTGCTTCAGGAAATTACGAAAGCGATGAAGCAATTCTGGTGGTCAACAACTAAAGACAGGCATAAGATACCTTGGATAGCTTGGAACAAAATCACAGCTTCCAGAAAAGATGGGGGCTTAGGTATACGGGATATGTCTGCTTTCAATAAGGTCCTCCTAGCAAAACAAGCTTTGAGATTAATGTCATGCCTTTCTACCTTGTTTGCTAGGGTATATAAGACCAAATATTACAGGAAAGTTGATTTTAATGGAAGATGGTTGCTATGCAACATCGAGCTATGCGTGGAGGAGCATAATACAAACCCAACCTCTTATTAGCCAGGGTACAAGATGGATCGTCAGAGACGGAGAGCATGTCATGTTTTGGAAAGATAATATGGCTTCCTCAATCAAATCTCCTCATCCCTAAAGCCCCTGGAACTTCTGCTGACCCTCACCTTCGGGTTAAGGACCTATTTATTTCAGGAACAAAAGTTTGGGATAATCAGAAACTAGAATTTGATAGAGGAAAGAGACATGACTATTGTGCTCAGCATCAAACCGAGTACTACTGGTGGTAAAGACAAGCTTGATTGGACCCATACAACCTCTGGAACATACTCGGTGAGATCAGGATTCAGCGTCAACTGTGTAAGAGACAAGGTTTCACTTCTTAGATTTAGGTTAGGTTGAGAGAGATGATGAATAAGAATCGTGGGCCGAATCCCGTAAGTAAGCTTGAAGAATGAATTTGATTTTATTGATGAATTGAAAGGATGATAAATACAAAGAATAGTATCTTGAGTTGAATACAAATGAAATAGGTAATGCTTTGAGTCTAATGTAAAAGTTGGTATCCGGAAGAGATCTCTTTTGTCTTCGATCTTCCCCGTCTTTATATAGTCTAGGTCTCGCTTGTAGCTCCTCAACTGACCTCCGAGATATACGGCTTCAATTATGGACTTGATCCAGGTTCCTCTTGACTGAGTCCCTCAAAGTGTCAGCTCCCATTCTATCGTGACCTCCATTACGATGACATCTAGGTTCGGCCTTTTGTTCAGCTTCCAGCTCCCCTTATCATAATGGGCTCACTGCGGCCCACTTGATAGCTCACGTTTACCGGTACCTCACCTGAGGGTCATATTCGGGTCCAACAGTTGCCCCCAGCTTCCGAATAAAATCTTTTGTCTCGGAAGCTAGATTCTAGCTATCGATCTTATCTTTCCGCTGAGGTAATGATTAGTTCTTATCCTGTTAGATTCGGTTTACTTAATCTAACAGTCCTCATCGCGCGTGACGGAACCTACGGCTCAGATGGAGAAGATTTGAAATAGTGTTTCCAAATCTCGAGAGTTGATGGGATATGAAGCTGTAAGCATTAACTGCTACGCCTCCCACTTTCTCCACGCCTCGGTTCAGTTTCCCAAGGTAACTTCTTTCTTCTCTCTATATTTTTTACTGCGATTTTCATTTTTTTTATCTTCTTCGTACTCTCCTTGCCAAATTCTCCCAAACCTTGCAATCTATCTTCTTCTTAATCTTCCCATACCATGGATCATCCGAAAGAAGGTTCCGGAGAAACCGGGATGCCTCCCTCTGCCTCTGGAGCTGAGCTGCTAAAGGTCAAGCAGGAGGTCGGAGTTAGGATGAGGAATGAGAAAAAGAAGGCCAAGGAGACGATCGCGACTAGGGTCTCCAAACGGAAGAAGAAAGGCGATTCTAGTGGGAGTGGTCCTCACTCGCCTTCGTTGCTGAAAGGTCAAGACGTGGTCAACCTCATGGTTCAAGCTCTCGGCCGAAAAGAACTTGGCCGTGCCTGCAATTCCGAGGAAACCCCCGAAACTGCTCCGGAGGTTTGGTTCTGTTGTCACGAGAATTACATCTCCAAGTCTCACTTGAGATTTCCTCTCTCGACCCTGCTGCTTGATCTATTAGATCATTATCAACTAGCTCTTTCTCAGCTCTGTCCCTCAGTCATCCGGGTGATAAACGGTTTTATCACTAGGTCCAAAGAGGAGGGGGTTAGCGTTGGTCTTACCGAGCTTATGATCCTCTTCTCTCTGAAGGAGAGTGCTTCTAAGGAGGGGGGTACCGGGACCTACTACCTCCCTAGTCGTCCCAATCATGTCATCTTTAGATTCTCAAGCAGTGACGACGACTGGAGAAAGAAGTATTTTTATGTTAAAATCGACCCGTCGACGGTTCCTGTGGGTCGGAACCTCAGGGTTACTTGGTCTAATCCATCTCGTTAGGAATTCTAGGGATATATTTTATCTATTTCATTCGCTTGTGGTTGGTTAACCCTCTTGCTCTGATTTGCTTGCAGAAATCGAAGATCCCCCGAAGCTCTCTACCAAGCTCACTAGGGCTCTGTATCGCAAGCTGCAACAAAGTCCTTGTACCTGGGTAGCTTACACCACTGTGGGAACCAAAATTCGCACTGTCGATTTTAGTTAAATTTTATCGGAGGAAAACTAAGTAAACCTAGTTTTCCCTGAAGGCTCGGATTCTCTGCGACAACCAAACGAAATTGATAGAACAAGATAAAAACGGAAAAGTTGCACTAAGGCGTTTATTAAACAGATGACAAGTTGAATACAATATTCTTCCGAAAAACGGGAAGTAGAGATACGCTGAAGAGGAAACAACGGAAAAATAGGAGACAAAACGTTCTAAGTCTTGCTCCGCTAGTCTAGCCTCCTAAGTCCTAAGTTCCCTAAGCTAGCAGGAATTCTCTAAAACCCTAGATTTCGGATTTGGTCTCTCTCTCGATGATTTTTGCTCCCTTGATGATTTTTTGCTCCCTTGATGATTTTTTGCTCCCCTTTTCCTTCTCTCCCAAAGCTCCTTTATATACTTCTTCTTATGACGGTCTATTCTCCTTTTGGGCCGCGAAGCGGGCTTTTTCCATTTTCGTCGGCCTTCATGTTTATCGGGAAACTTGACATTTATCTTTGGGAAACTTGACATTTATCCTTCCGGCAATTTAGCATTTATCTTGTTACGTAAAGATAAACGTAAATCGTCGTATCTATCTTAGATAATCGTAAATGGATTGTCCGATCGCATTTGGTCCCTTTCGGGCCGTTTCTAGAACTTCCGTTGTTTTCTACGATTTCTTCGGAAGATCTTCAATCCTTCGTAGAATTGAGATGTGTGGTGTCTTAGATAACCATCATCGTTTCGTATGAATAATTTAAGATCTTCCTTTCCGTTGATATCTTACGAGTTTCTGAAGTGTTTCCGACGATCTTAGTTTGGAGTAAGAACGGGAGTTTTGTACGCGGAATCTCAATGATTCATTCCGCGAGGACTCGGGAAAGATTCAAAGTACAGACTTCTGACGGCCGGGGTCTGGGACTTGTGCACGGAAGATTGTCGCTCGAAGACCCGAGCCAGCACGGGCGCTAGGAGCCCGGCGCCTACGGACAGCACGGGCGCTAGGCGCCCGGCGCCTAGAGGCAGCACGGGCGCTAGGCGCCCGGCGCCTAGAGGCAGCACGGGCGCTAGGCGCCCGGCGCCTAGAGGCAGCACGGGCGCTAGGCGCCCGGCGCCTAGAGGCAGCACGTGCGTCTCGGCGAGGGCTTCGATTTGATATCTTGTTCGTTTTCTGGATCCTCACGGTTTGAGAGAACGAGCTCTTTGAAGTTTTCCGGCGGCTAGAACCATCACGGGCGGCTAGGACCAGCACGGGCGCTAGGCGCCCGGCGCCTAGAGGCAGCACGGGTGCTAGGCGCCCGGCGCCTAGAGGCAGCACGGGCGCTAGGCGCCCGGCGCCTAGAGGCAGCACGGGCGCTAGGCGCCCGGCGCCTAGAGGCATCACGTGCGTCTCGGCGAGGGCTTCGATTTGATATCTTACTCGTTTTCTGGGTCCTCACGGTTTGAGAGAACGGGCTCTTTGAAGTTTCAAGGCGGATTCTTTGTCGTTCGGCCTGTCCAAACTTAGATTACTTCCCGTTTCTTCCGTATACTTTCGTATGGTCGTGTCATCTTAGCTACGGACCTAATGTCTCTCGGTTCTTCTTGATTGTATCATCGAAGTTTTACGACTAAATCTTATTTGGTTTTCTCGTAAAGTTTATCGTGTAAATCAAGAACGATCGACTTTAACATAGGTTCTTTAAGCTATACGACTCGTCTTGCTTCCGACGCTTGTTTTATGGAAAGTCCGCGCATGATAAATAGTTTTAGCCGTTGATTTCGAGAGAACCGTTTTTGACCCCAACAACCACTTCTCGAGTGGGTGCAGCTAGATTCCCAGATACCTACAACACCTCTTTCCAAGATCCCATTCCTGCTGAGAACCTTGAGAGTAAGTTCTAGTTCAAACTCTTCTAACGATTTTTTTTTTGTTTTGAAGTTTTTAATCTTAAGAATTTCCATTGTTCCAGTTTCGGCAGGTGACTCAGTTGTATCGATCTCAACTGGTGCTAGTGCTTCAGGAACTGAAAAATCTCAGCCAGGCGACATGACTTTGCGACCATCATTCCGTTCTAGGGGTAATCCCTCTAAAGCTGCCAGTGCCTCCCGTGGAAGCGACAAGAACCAAGGAGTATCGTTCCTTGATTTGATGAAGGAAGTTTTGGATGACGGAGGGTCCAAACCTGTTGTCGAGACTACTCCAACTGAGGTCGCAGCTCAGGATGCTGCTCCTCTCCCTGAGGTCCCGGTGCCGGAGGCTGACTACCAGGCTCCGAGGGGTACCTCTGAGGTTGAGCCGTCGAGACATAAGAGGCCCAGGACTGGTCAAACTGGAGCTCCCACCTGGTCGTCTTCCTCGTCTTCCAGAGGAGGAATTGTTGGGTGGAGTTTTACCCATTCAAAGCCAGGGTCGATCCTAGACGACCCTTCGGGCTTGGCCGCGATACTGAGGCACCTGAAGAGGGTGGGATATCCCCTTCCAGCGCTCAAAGACCTGACTAACCGGGATGAGTATCTTGACATCGCCCACTGTATGGGTCAGGTATATGATTCTATCTTCTCTTCGTTTAGTTATTTTTTGAAGATGATGATATATGTATTTTTGGTTTTGTTGCAGTTGGCTGGTGCTGTTAATAGGGTCCAGCTCAAGTTTGAGAATGCTTTGCATGATGCCCCCAATGCTGGTGAGCTTGCCGAGGTTACCGAGATGGTTAAGGCAGCCAAGGCTGATCTTGATCAAGCCCTTGCTCGAATGTGGGAACTCGAGTCTGAGGTGAAGAGGCTGGGTTCTAAAGCTGATGCTCAACAGGGGAAGATCGAGAGTCAAGAGCTCGATATCCAGGTGAAGAGCAGAAGGATCAACGAGCTGGATGCTGCTCGTAGGGTAGCTGAACATCAGGTCCGTGACCTCATTATCGCGTCTCAAGACAGCCAGAAGAACAAGGAGGCTGAAGTCAAGTTAGCTGTGAGGGAAGGGAAGAAGGAGGTCGCTGAGGCTTACGGCAAGATCCTGGCCTGTGTTGAGGAGAAGTTTGCTAGGAAGAAGGAGGAGGTCAGTGCTTTGGTTTATGCTCAGGAGCTCCAAGCTAATGCCGACCTCTTGAAGGACATGTTGAACAACAAGATCCAGAGTGTTGAAGAGGAGTACAACCAGTTGGTGGCCTTGTTGCCAGGTGCGGCGACTGCGTATGAGAAGGCTCAAGTCTCTGACTTTTCAGTCAGCAAACTTCCTCTTCCCCAGATCTCGGACAGCTCAGGTACTTTCGAGATTAACATGTTTAATCCATCCTTTTCTAGGGAGTATGGTTCTAATTTGGATTTGATGGCTCCTGACTTAGCTCCGGTCGAGGCAGCTACGGGAGGAAATGACAATGTGGTCGAAGAGGGAGTTCCTGCTGGTGATGGTGATCCGATCCAGGAAGAGAAGGACGATTGAGAGCTATGGCTCTTTTAATTTCATGTTTTGTGTTTTCAAGACTTCAGCCTGAGGGCTTTTGTTTCGTTAAGCTTTATGACTTAGTGCCTGAGGAGGTCTTTAAACCTTAACACTTGCTGGATTACAATAGCCTGGGGAGGCTTTTAAACCCTTTCTTATGTTTAAATCTTGGCTACTATCTCTGTTTTAAGCTTTTGAACTTAACTTTGTTTTATTTAGACATAGTGATTGTGAATCTCGGATGAGTCGTATACTGTGATCATTGAATCGGATTAGGACCTTTAGTCTTAGTTTGTGATAAGCATTTAGCTTAGTACGTATTCGGTCATGAAGACCTTAAAGAGAAGTCTTTGATATTAGCTCGGGGAATTTAGGGACCTAAGTCCGATTTTTTGAAAGGTGCTGGGACCTAGTGTCTAGGTCCGTAGGAACCTGAATTTAGATTCTCAGGGACCTGAGGTAGCTCGAGGGATTTCGAGGCTTTTGGACTTTTAACGGATGAAATTGAGGATTTTTGAGACTTTGTTGATTCTTTAGGATTTTAAGACCTTTTGGTTTTGATAAGGATTTTAAGACCTTGTTGATTGTTTTAAGGATTTTAAGACCTTAGTTGATTGTTAAGGATTTTAAGACCTAGTTGTTGTTAAGGATTTTAAGACCTTGGTTGTTGTGAAGGGTTTTAAGACCTTGGTTGTTGTTAAGGATCTTAAGACCTTAAGTTGTTGTTAAGGATTTTAAGACCTTAGTTGTTTGTTGAGGATTTTAGGATTTTAAGTTCAGGTTTTCAGGGACCTGGATGTATTCGAGATTGTTGAGCTTAGGTCCCGGTTTAGGGTGACCTGGATTTTTTTGGAGGGTTTTAAGACCTTTGATGTTTATGAAACTGAGTTAATCGTTTTATTAATATCAGATATCAGAGAATACATGATTCAGATTATTCTCACAGTAACTGTTTCCAAGCTATGTGTTCTTTGTAACGCATGCCTCTTCTGTTTGGGTGAGGAGATTGGTGAAAAGAGATTGGGGCTGCACTCATAACGGAGTTGCCTACGTACCCAGTCAAGGGATCAAGCCAAACGTAGTTCAGGAGATTTGGGTACCTAATGATAGTATCTTTTGAGGTTCGTGGCGTTCCACGATCGGATTTCAGGTACCCCGGTTCGTACCTTCTGATGTTTATAGACTCCGGGTCGTACTATGTGGATAATTCGGTAGGGTCCTTCCCAGTTGTTTCCTAACTTTCCAGCTCCCGGTTCTTTAGTTCCTTCGAACACCTTTCTAAGTACTAGGTCCCCTACAGCGAACTGTCGGGGCCTTACTTTGGAATTATAGTGCCGTGCCATTGCTTGCTGGTAATTTTGAATGCGAATCAAGGTTTGGTCTCGTCTTTCCTCGATTAAGTCGAGGCTATCCATCAGGAGCTGGTTATTAGCTGCGGGATTGGAGGTGCAGAGCTCCCGTCGGAGGCTACTTGCGGTGGTTTCTGTTGGGACGACAGCTTCCATCCCGTAAGCTAAGGAGAAAGGAGTTTCCTCTGTAGCTTTTCGTGGGGTGGTTTGGCAGGCCCATTGTACTTCGGGTAATTTTTCCGACCAAAGCTTCTTCTGGGCTCCTAGGCGTTTCTTGAGGTTTGCTAAAATTGACTTGTTAGCAGCCTCCGCCTGTCCGTTCCCTTGAGGTCGCCGAGGTGATGAGAAAGTGAGGCGGATGTTCCATTTATCGCAGAAACTTTTGAAGTCGTGGGATATGAACTGTCCTCCATTGTCGGTTACGATTTCGTACGGGACGCCATGCCTACATACGATGTTTTTCCATACAAATCCTTCGACCTCAAATCTGTTTATTTGTTGGAAAGCTTCAGCTTCGATCCATTTCGTGAAGTAGTCGGTTAGGATCAGGAGGTTTAGTAACTTATTTCCTTTCCCTGAAGGTACTAGTGGACCTACAATATCCATGGACCACCTCATGAACGGGTAGGGAGCTGATATGTTGGATAGTTTTTCTACAGGTTGGTGTATTATCGGTGCATGCCTTTGGCATTTGTCGCATGAAGAGGAGTAGACCTCGCAATCTGTAATAATGGTGGGCCAGAAGTAGCCTTGTCTCTTAATTCGGATCGCCAGGGCTCTGCCCCCGGAGTGGTTCCCGCAGGAACCGTCGTGCATTTCTTTCATAAGTTTCATAGCTACGATGCCATGAACGCATTTTAGGTAAGGTCCGGAGACGCTCCGTTTGTTGAGGGCTGATTCGATTATGCAATATCTTGCGCTTAAGGCTTTGAGTTTTCTAGCTTCCCACTTATTAGGTGGAATTTTTCCTTCTAGGATATACTCCATGATCGGTATTCTCCAATCTTCTCTTCCTACGACTTTATTGTGGAGAGAGGTGGGAGGTTCCTGTTCGGGACCTGGTGTCGTGGTGCCCCCGGAGATATTCGTTGGAGCAGGCTTCGAAAGGTCTGGATCCCGAGGGATATCTCCAGTTCTTTCGTCGTCTCCTGGGGTTTGAATGGTGTCCCTATATAAGTTTTTAAGAGCGGCGCGGCTTCTTGTTTATACTTTGAGGATAAGTGATTTCGAGGTTTGAATGGTGCCCCCGGAGGTATTCGTAGAGTTAGGCTCTTGGGAGTCTGAACTTCGGTGAATACCTTCGCTTTGGTCGTTGTTTTCTGGGTTTTGGATTGCGTTCCCAGGGGTGTACTTTGTGAAGCTGCGTATTCTTGTTTTAGGGAACCAGAATGTCGTAAAAACTTGGGTAGCTACCGTCGGAAGGTTGTTATCCTCGATTTTTCCCTCGGTTTGCTATCTATCTCAGCTTTGGTAGCTATGTCGATGCTTGGCTTTTTGATTCCTTCCACGGGTATAATTCGTTTTACGAGAGGATCAGATGTGGAAGCTAACACGGCGAGCGCGTCTGCTGAAGAGTTTTCTCCGCGTGGGATCCTCGTTAGCTCAAATTTGTCGAACTGCTTTGTGAGGCCCAGGACGACTTCGAGGTATGCCCCCATTCTTTCGTCCCTTGTTTCGTATTCGCCGTGAAACTGACTAGCTACAAGCTGTGAGTCACTGTAAGCGTTCAGCTCCCGGATTCTGAGGCTCAGGGCGAGTTTTAAGCCGGCGATTAGTGCTTCATACTCGGCTTCGTTGTTTGAAGCGTTGAATCCGAGCCTATAGGATTGTTCGATGGTTTCTCCGGCTGAGGAGGTTAGTCTTAGACCGACACCGGAACCTTGTTTTGACGAGGCTCCGTCTACATACATGCTCCATTTAGGCACCTCAGTTTCCAGGTCTAGGTGTTCAGAGGCTAGTTCGATTATGAAATCAGCGAGGACCTGAGCTTTTGCTGCTGCTCGAGGTCTATACTCGATGTCGTATTCGCGGAGCTCTATGGCCCATTTGGCTAATCGTCCGGATTGGCTGGGGCTATGCAGAATTGTTCGCAACTGCTGTGAAGTCATTACGACGATCGAGTGTGATTGGAAATAAGGTCGCAGCTTCCTGGCAGCTGTTACGACTGCCAGGGCTAGTTTTTCCATGATAGGGTACCTCGTCTCGGCGTCTATTAGGCTTTTACTAGTGTAATAGACAGGTCTTTGTTCGTTTTGCTCCTCTCGAACTAGCACCCCGCTAACTGCAGCTGTCGATACGGCGAGGTACAAATATAACGGTTCTCCGACTACGGGCTTAGACAGTATCGGAGGTTCCGAGAGGTAAGCTTTTAGCTGTTTGAAGGCTTTTTCACACTTTTCGTCCCATAGAAACTTCTTATTGTTTTTCAGAAGTTTGTAAAATGGGAGGCACTTATCGGTGGACCTGGATATGAATCGATTTAGTGCTGCGATCCTTCCGGTCAATCTTTGTACCTCTCTGGTTGTTTTAGGTGACGGCATTTCTAGGAATGTCGCTATCTGTTTCGGGTTGGCTTCGATGCCTCTTTCGGTAACGAGGTAGCCAAGAAACTCGCCGGAAGGTACTCCGAAGGTGCATTTAGCTGGATTTAGCTTCATGTCGTACTTGTTGAGGATGTCAAAACATTCCCTTAGGTGAGAAATGTGGTCTTCTCCGATCGAGGATTTGACCAACATGTCATCAATGTAGACTTCCATGGTTTTTCCAAGTTGTCCAGCGAACATTTTGTTTACTAACCTTTGATAGGTAGCTCCCGCATTTTTCAAACCAAATGGTATGACCTTATAACAATAGGTTCTGCGTTCGGTTATGAATGCGGTCTTTTCTTGATCCTCAGGATCCATCATGATCTGATTATATCCTGAGAAGGCATCCATAAAGGACAGGAGCTGGTGACCGGCTGTTGCTTCGACCAGACGATCGATGTGAGGTAACGAGAAGCTGTCCTTAGGACAAGCCTTATTTAGGTCGGTGAATCTACGCAGATTCTCCATTTCCCGTTTTTCTTTTTTACTACCACTGGGTTAGCTAGCCAATCGGGGTATTGCACTTCTCGGATGGACCCGGCTTTCGTTAGTCGATCGACCTCGTCGTTGACAGCTTGGGCCTTTTCTAGCCCTAGCTTACGACGCTTCTGTTTGATCGGTTTGAAAGTAGGATCTACATTGAGCTTATGAGTGGTGACATTTGTATCTATGCCTTTCATATCGCTGGTTGTCCATGCAAAGGTTTTGACGTTGAGCTTCAGAAATTCGATGAGCTCCTTCTTGGTTTCGAGAGGTAGCTCAGCTCCAATGCTTACCTGTTTTTCAGGATTTGAGTCGTCGATGCCAACTTTTTCGGTGAGGTTCTTGGGGGGACCTCGGATATTCTGTTGCATTTCGCGACTCTCCTGGATCTGTAATTGCTATTTAGGGGATTCTTTTATGATCTCGAATCCTTCCAGGTAACAGATTCTTGAGATCTTTTGGCTACCGTGCACGGTAGCTATTCCATCGGATGTTGGGAATTTCACGCATTGGTGATAAGTTGAAGCTACTGCTTTCATTTTGTGAATCCAAGGCCTTCCAAGGATTGCATGGAACGGGGATGGCTTGTCGACGACTATGAAATTGGTCATCTTCATGACTCCGCCAGCTATAATTGAGAGTTTAATTGTTCCCAGTGAGGTAGCTGTTTCCCCAGAGAAACCTACGAGGTTGGATTTCTGGTCGATAATTTCGTAGTCGTCTATTTCCATTCCTTTCAATGCGTTGTAGAAAATGAGATCGACGGAGCTTCCGGTGTCGATCATGAGCTTAGGTACCTCGTACCCTGCTATATTTAACGTTACGACGAGGGCGTCGTCATGAGGTCTGTCGAGATCTGATGTCTCGTTTTCCCAAAAAGAGATTTTAGTGTTAGACTCGGGTTTGGTCGGTTTGGGCTGAGCGTTAGGCACAGCTTTCTGTACGTGACTTTTGATGGAGTTAACAGAGTCTTGACACACGTCGGACCCTCCGAGGATGTAATCGACCCTTGAGCCAGAGCTCTCGATTGGGGAGGTGGTTTACTCAGGAGAGCCTCGATTTATAGGCTTTTTCCTTGCGGGAATTTTCCAAGGATCATATCGACTCTCTTTTTGGGAGCTGGGGGTGGTGAGTCTGTTTCTTTTTCAGGTGATCGCTCGCGTTTCGGAGAGCTATCTCTGGGACCTCTCTTCTGATAGGCCTGTGGTTTTTTGAGGTCCACGTCTTTTATTTCTCCGGCTGCGAATTTAGCAGCCAGTTGTCGTTGGAGGTCCCAACATTCTTCGGTTGAGTGTCCTTTTCGATCGTGGTAAGAGCAATGTTTGCTCTTGTCGTAGCCTTTGGACCAGGGGGCTTTGGCTGTCGCGGCGACAGGTTTTTCTTCCTTGTCTTCCTCGATTGCGTAAGAGTGCTCTCCCTGGGTCTGATTATTTCGGGAGTTCCCTCTTTTGTGAGGTCCCTTCCCGTCGGAGACTTCGCCTTTCGGGTGATTCTGAGATTTTCTATGGAGCTTATCCAATGCCGCGGTTTCCTCTTTCAAGGTGATGTATCTAGAGGCCTTAAGGAGGGCGTCATTAATAGTCGGAGGGGGATTCAGCGTCAGCTCCGAGAAGAAACCTGATTTATACCAGAGACCTCTCCTAAGAGCCTCAATGGATACCTGATCGTTGGGGTTCGAGAGTTTGGTTCTTACTGCCCTGAACTTCTTGATGTAGACTCGTAGCGAGTCTCCCAATCCTTGTCTGATCTTCCAGAGGTCAGCCTCAGACGCTTACTTTAGGATGTGGGTTGAATATTGCTTCATAAAGGCGTTAGCTAATTGATCGAAACTGTCTATAGAGTTCGGCTCGAGACCAGAAAACCATTCGAGAGCTGTTCCGATCAAGTTTTCAGCAAATGTTCTGCAATATCCTGCATTGCATTCTTCCATTGTGAAGTGAGCTTTGACGATGGCTAATCGGAAGGCTCTTAAATAAGCTTTTGGGTCTGCGTTCCCATCGTATTCGGGAATCTTAATTTTTCGAGTATCTCTTATATAAGAGTTGGCAATTCTATCGGTGAACGGAGTTCCACGAGTTTCCTCAAATAAGCTCTCCATTTCGGGAGCTGAGCTCGTCGCCTTGTGAACTTGAGCTCCCAATTTCTGGAGAGCTGCGTGGGTTCGCTCCATGTATCTACGAATTGCGTCGGGTCCTTCGAAGGGAAGGACATTTGGGTCATTATCAGGCACTCGGCGAGCAGGTTCCTGGCGAAACCGAGCTCGGTCGTTTTCCCAGTTAGCTGGGGAAATATGTCGCTCATTGGTCCTCAGGCTCCGAGCGAGATTAGTGCGGAGGGCTGCAGGATCAGCATCCGTCCTTTGATATTCGTCCGTATTTGGGGTTGAAACCCTAGCTTGAAACACCGAAGCTGATGTTCTTCCCCCGGACGGTATGTTGGTTCCTGCTCCAGACCCGGAAGGAGGTGGCGGCGGAGGCAAACGGGTGCTCCCACCAGTGGCTCGATCAGGCATGGAGCTAGTTGTTGCTACATTGCTTCCCATGGTGCTGGTGATAGGCGGGATAAACGCGGGAGCTGTCCTAGCGCGAGGCGTTTGGAAAGCAGGTTCATGTCCTTCTGCACCAGGGCTATCGAGGGAGAAGTTCAGACGTTCTCGAGGGAAAGAAAGGTCAGCTAACCGTTCTTGGAAGGTGACTCCTGTTCCCTGGTGAACGGATGGCTGGGTTTCAGTGGACTGAGACCTGGTTGTCTCTTCGAACCGTTGCTGCCTTTCAGCTAGCTGTTGCATCGTTCGCTCGGTTTCTTGAGTTTTGTCCACTAACTGGAGCATCATCCGACGGATCTCAGAAAGCTGAGCTTCCGTTTGGTTCGGAGCGGATTGATGCGATGGGTTATTGAGGGCTGAGGACCCAAAGTTGGTCCCTCCGGAGGCTCTCGGGTTATTTGCCCCCGGAGCAGTGCGGTTCGGTGAGCTATTGCTCTGGTTCGATTGATCAGGGTTAGATGGGTTTGTTTCATCGAGTGGATTCATCCTTAAGCTTTAGAGAAAGGGATTCGATTATTTGTCCCCACAGACGGCGCCAATTGTGAGAGACAAGGTTTCACTTCTTAGATTTAGGTTAGGTTGAGAGAGATGATGAATAAGAATCGTGGGCCGAATCCCGTAAGTAAGCTTGAAGAATGAATTTGATTTTATTGATGAATTGAAAGGATGATAAATACAAAGAATAGTATCTTGAGTTGAATACAAATGAAATAGGTAATGCTTTGAGTCTAATGTAAAAGTTGGTATCCGGAAGAGATCTCCTTTGTCTTCGATCTTCCCCGTCTTTATATAGTCTAGGTCTCGCTTGTAGCTCCTCAACTGACCTCCGAGATATATGGCTTCAATTATGGACTTGCTCCAGGTTCCTCTTGACTGAGTCCCTCGAAGTGTCAGCTCCCATTCTATCGTGACCTCCATTGCGATGACTTCTAGGTTCGGCCTTTGATTCAGCTTCCAGCTCCCCTTATCATAATGGGTTCACTGCGGCCCACTTGATAGCTCACGTTTACCGGTACCTCACCTGAGGGTCATATTCGGGTCCAACAAACTGGACATTAACACAAGCTAAGACGCTCAGATTTCCTCTTTATCTTCTTCAACATTACATAATCAATTGTCAGCTAGACTATGGAAACTTAGTATTCCGCCTAAATAAAAATATTTTGGTGGAAAGTTCTTCATAATGGAATCTCAGTAGCTGATAACTTAGGTAAATGAGGAATTAAAATATCTAGAGACTGTCAAATATGCGGGGAGGAAGTAGAAACTCTATCTCATGCACTTTTCTCTTGTAGAGTAGCCAAAGAGATTTGGTCTCTTTCGAAAACTAGTATTGCTGTTGATGCTAATCATGCAGATATAATACTGCAGACCATACTTGGCTTCTTTAGCAGTAAAGATAGAAACCCGCAAAGCACTTTACCAAAGTTTTTTGGTTGGAGAATATGGAAAAAGCGAAATAAAGTGTTGTTTGAGAATAAAAGAGATCATATTCCCAGTGTTATACATGCAGCTCACTTGGACTACAAAACTTGGATGGAGGCTATGATCAAAGCTAACGTACACACTGAGACACCATAACTCTCCAAAATCAGTTCCATTCAAGAAGTTCCAGCCATAAATTACGGATTACTGTGTTGTAGATGCTTCCTGGATATCAGCAGCAGATAAAGCTGGCATCGGGTGGTCCTTACACAGCAGTCAAGGCACTCTTTGTATCCGTTGAAGTTCTGCAATACATCAAACGATCTCTCCGTTGGTAGCAGAAGCTTCAGCCCTGTTGCTAGCAGTTCAGCAAATATGTTCGTAAACGACTATCTTACAAGAAAGTTATGTTCGTAAACGACTACCAGCCTCTAATTAAAATTTTACATCAGGTACAAGGGTGGGAAATTATAAAGAAGCTGAAGTGGACATCAATGAAGCAACATCCATTAGTCAAGACATTTGGAACTACTCTAAAAATAATGGCTTCAGTTTCTCTTTTGAAGCAACATCCATCATTCAAGACATTTGGAACTACTCTAAAAACAATGACTTCAGTTTCTCTTTTGTTCCTAGAACTTTTACGCAATATGTAGATTCGCTTGCAAAAACAGCCAGGATAAATGATCAAAATTATGTTATATTCTGGTCCTCTTAACTTTCTTGTATTCCTTTTACCAGCAAAATAAGAGATCAAAATATTGACACAAAAAAAAGCTTGTTTGATTCTTGGATAATATACCAAAACCAAAACCAAAACCAAAACCAAACATTAATATTCAAACATGATCCATCTTAATAACACTGGCTCTAAAACCACCTCTTATTTTGGTTTGGCTTTTATGTCAAAGGGTAGCGCTGGTGATGCAACATCAGTAGCACAAATCACTAAAGTGCATAGCTTACTCGTGGTGCTTAAGTATCTTTATGGAACATACAACTTTTGTTCGGCCTGGGTGCAATTTCATTTTTAATCAAAAAATAAATCGGTTGCCAAAACTTCCAAAACTTATTCTAACGGTACTATATGGAAAAACGAAATAAGAAACACACTTTCTGTGGTTAAAATAATTTAAAATCACCGGTGACAATGGAAAAACAAACAGCTATTGTGAATTTGTGGCCGACGGTTGTCTACCCTTTGGCTCTATCTATTTATTATCTTATCCAATCAATTTTTTTTTGTAAACTATCCAATCATATTTGTGGGTTCCCACCGTGGTGTCTCCAATTATTATTCCTCACGAATTCTTCTATTTAAAATTTGCTATATTACACGACATATATCTGTAGCTTTTTACTTATAGAAAATAAACCATTTCATAGAGTTGCAAAAGTTTATAAATAGTTCTAAATCAAAAGCTTTATTTCTAAACATTTGATATGACTAGCATGGCATGCAGTCCTTTGAAGTATTTTTGATTAACTTGTATGGAAATACATGTCATCTATTAAATTTTATCCAAAAACTATTTATTATCTAACAAAACATTTATCGTCTTCTATCAAATAGTATATCATATCAAATCCAAATAATTGTATCTATAAAAAAATCTTACAGAACTTCTCTATAATATTATTGTATATAGTTGGAATAAAAATTAGACTTACATATTATCTGTTAAATTTAATCCAAAACCCATTTTATTAACAAACGAAACATTTATCGTCTTCTATCAAATAGTATCATATCCAATCCAAATAATTTTATTTATGTAAAAAAAATCTCACAAAACTTCTCTATAAGATTATTGTATCTAGTTGGAATAAATACATAGAATTACAATTATAAAAATTGTAATATTTATTTATATGGTTTATAGAATGTATATATTAATTAATATTAGAATGTACATTCGTATATTTTTATATTTTGATAATTGTATGTCTAATTACTATCATCTCTGGGTATATATTACCAAACAGTAAAATATGTGATACATACTGCCGCTTTTAAACGTTTAAAATAACTTATTCATTGTGTATGAACATATTTTTTTTTAAATCACGCAGTCGCATAAAAAGTTTATCAGACTAATTCCCACATATGATTAATTGAATATTTGGACTTTTTTTTTTTGAAAATAATATTTGGACATCTTATCATAGTAAACTCTCTCATGTTCTTTAACTTCTCTAAACTTAGATTTACTCGAGAGGATAGATGAGTCACGTATCCTTCTAGCTAATTATAGTACGATATAGCTGAACTGCCAGAACTGGGATCAAGCTCATCATTCACATACCCGACCAAAGGTATTTTAATTATGCCAATCCACTATTATTGTTTTGAACAACTGGCTAATCACTTTAGTTTATTGCGATTGAATATAACATTCACTGATTCACATAATTAATGTGATTCACATAATTAATGTGGACCGTCTTTTAGCAAATTGTAACACAGCTATATTTCAGTTGAGATAATAATACTTTCTCAGTTTCTTACGATCTATACTATTAAAAGGGAAACAGTTTTAAAAAATCTACTTATAAAAGTTGTTTGGACCTATTAGTTAGACTACTAATGTTTTGGGGTTACTTTAAATTTACACTAACAATATGTTACCATATATTTCTCTAACAATATTTACCTTAATCAGTAACAAATATATCTGTTTAAATAAAATATAATATTTCCTATTTCTTACTCCCACAATTTTGGTATCTAACAAATTAAACATCAGTTATCATTTTACATACATATATTCCACGCCATACACATATAAGTTGTTCAATCCATGCATAATTATTTTTTTGTTCATATCATTAATTAATTTAACTATATAATTGTTTAAATACTTTTAAATGAATTATATTATTACCCCCCATTTCATGTGAAATGTTCTTTCTCTAAATATTTTAAATTGATTTTACAAACAGTACTTATAACTAAAATTTGTTATCTAAGATTTTTTTAAGAAAAAAAATATTAAAAATCATATAAATATATAGTAGTAACTTAGCAAAAAAATAGATCATATAAATTTTAAAAATATAAATCTTATAAAATGCACGCAAAATATAATGAGAGAGACTAGACATGTGCATTCGGATCTTGGATAAAATACAGATTGATTCCTATCGGGTTTAAATCTTTTAGCTCCTAGACATTTACACCAACTAGGTATATTTCAAAATTTTCAAGTACGTAATTGGTCAGAAAATTTAAAACCCGAAAAAGAATCAAAATATCTGAAAACTCAAAATACCTGAAACCCCAAAAAATATCTGAAAATATTCAAATACTAACCCCCCCCCCCCCCCAATTTTACCCGGGATCTCACACATGAACCAATAAATATGCTCAAAAGTTTACTTCAATACTCAAAATATATTTTAAAATTTTGAAATTTTATTTAAAACCCGAAACTATACCTAACCAAACCCAAAATTTTTAAAAATATTTTTAATACATAAAACAGGATCCACAATACCCAAATGAATATAAGTAGTATACACTTACGAAACATTTTAGGTATCCTTTCGGGTCTCGAACATGACCTAGACTCGAACCAAGACCAGGCCAAGACTCAAATCGAGACCCGCAGGTCCAAAAAAATATCAAATATGTATTTTATCTAGATCCAGTCCGAACTAAACATGTGTTTTCAAATAAATTTTGGTTTGGTTTTTCGGATCCAGATAATATATCAGGTTTAAAAGTAGATACACAATAAGAGTGTATATACAAATCATTAAAATATAATCATATATAGATTTAAACATATTCACTTTTTCAATATAATACGACTTTATAACATAAATATATAACAATCTTAATTTATTTATGTATATTAAAAAAACCCCCCGCATTTTCTAAACGCGGGTTAAAATCTAGTATAGTTTTAAATTTTTATTTCTGTGCCATTTGTATTTTAAATGCATTTTTTAATAATTATTCATTTTTAACCTTACTATAGTAGTGTATTAATTAGAAAGAGAAAATATTTAATAGGTAAATAGATGATAAATAGAATTTTAAATAATTTTTAATATGTGTAATAAAATTCAAATGACACTTCTATTTTACGAAACAGAAAGAGTATTATAAAGATTCACTAACATTTAAACCAAAAGGTATATTACTACTATGTATATATCTGTATACAGTGGGAAAAGACACACCGATAGAATCTTGTGTCTTTGAACAAAACAAAAGAATCTTGTGTCTATTTTTCAATGTGTCTATTACTCCTTCCGTTTTTAAATAAGTGTCACTCAGATACTTTTTTACTTTTCAATTAGATTAAAAAAGTTGTTGAAATATATGTAAATTGTTATTAATTACACTTTTTTGTCCAATAGTATTTTAGATAAATAAAATTATTTATAAAATCAATGCAGTTTGCAATTATTTTTCAGCTGAAAATAAGTATAATTTGCATTGAAACTGTAAAATAACACTTTTTGTTAAACAAGAAAAAACAGTTAGAATGACACTTATTTGAAAACAGATGGAGTATTTGCTCATAACGAGGATTTTTACCCTGTAGTTATTTGAAAAGAGTTCAATGTTGTGAAACTTTTTTATTGAGAAAAAGTATTGTGAAACTTAGTAAAGTTTATAACGGAGCTAGGAAAATAAATTAATGTCTAAATGATACACAGTGTGTGTTACGTTGCACAAAAGCTCAAACAAGTTTTTTTTTTCTTTTTGCCCAAGAAAGAAAAAGCTCAAACAAGTGGCAATATATTAGAACATACTTTATTGTAAGATATATATTGCTATATAATACTCCTTCCATTTCCATTTAATTGTCGCTGTATGAAAAAAAAATGTTTCAAAATAAGTGTTGTTTTACGATTTCAATAACAAAATTTATTTATAAGATTTCTCAATTTATTTCTGTATTGATTAAAATATAATTAGTGTATATGTAATTGTGTTTTTATTTTTGAAATATACATATTACTCCCTCTGTTTCTAAATAGATGATGTTTTAGAGAGTTTTTGATGTTTCTAAATATATGATGTTTTCATATATCAACGTATTTTTAACTTTATCAAAAACTGTGTACACAATGACAAAAAAAAATCAAAAACTGTGTACCCAATAATATTTTGTAGCTTGTTTTGTAATTGGTCGAATATTTTTTAATTTATATTTTAATGACATTGTAAAGATAAAAAAACAACTTTCTTAATAATTGTGCATAACCTTAAAACATCATGTATATTGAAAGAGAGAGAGTATATGTTTTCTTAATTAAAATCTAGAACAACAATTAAAAATGAAACGGATGAAGTAGTATATTAACCACTAATAGAGATGGATATTGCATAATAGCCCGCATAATCATATGGGTTACAAAACAAATATGCGCATTGCGCGAGCATCTTGTAGACGAACTACGAAGCTGTCGTTTGTTTTGTTTGTTTCGACGAGACAAAAAATCAGAAATTTATAAAATATTGTAGAGTTGAAAAAAAAACACAAATAGTAATAGCGTGGACCGCTTATTCTTTAATATTCATAATATATGTTTACCATATTTCTTCTGTAATATATGTTTACAATATTTTTTAGTTTTCAAAAAAAGAAAAATTCTTCTCTAATCATTGTTACCTGAAATACCAATTCTGTCTTAATTCTTAAACAAATTATTATCACTCAAGCTCTCACTTTTCATATTTCTTATAAATTATATCCATATTAAAACTGAAATAGTCTGTATAACATATAAAAACACTTTGTAAGGATGGACACCCTATTAATATGACCATTTTGTAAAAAAAAGACAGTTACCTAAAAGGTTCTATAAGAAGTACTCCTTGTAAGTTGTATTTAACGTTTCTTTGGAAAACGGTACTATATCAAAAAGGAAAGGGCGGTGCAGGTGGGGGTGGGGGTGGGGGAGGAGATTCGAAATCTCGAAGTTGGAGAAATTTCCAAAAGGTTCTCGACTTGGAAAGGGTTTGGAATTCGTTTTGTACATCAGGTTTTCTATATATGGATATATAGCTTGACTGCACTCAAATGTTTTGCAAGACAGACAGTGTTACTGGGCCATTGCAGCTAAGTCTGAAGTGGATATGACTCTGTAGATTGTTCTTTCAACAACAGATTCCCTTAATTTTAGTGTAGTTGTGACAATTCCGTTGGCGCAATGGTGCAGGTCATTATGTTCCAAAATTCTCGTCTAAAGCGACTTGGCTTTACAGTAGAGAGGTTACTCTAATGGTTCCCTGGTAAACCCTGGTGTGGTTTAAGAAAGAAACGATCATTTGTAAATGATTATTTGTTATTTGAATGGCTATGCTATATATCCAGACTTGCGAGTTGCGACTAAGGATCGGTTGGCTTCTTAAGGTCCTAGTGTTGTTCCCTTGCAAAGTGTGTTTCTTCATTATAAGGCTGGAGTCTCACTTGCATCTTAGTGCCCTTGCAAAGTGTGTTTCTAGTGCCCTTTCTCCTTCGTGGTTTGGGTTCATTTCTGTGGATGAACCACCCATTATTTTCTGGCTCAGCATCATGTTGCAGCTTCTATGGAGTTACTGTTTGTCATGAAATTATTTATGCAAAGTATTGTCTACTACATTTGACGTGAAAAGAATTCTCGTAGTTTCACGCATATTTTAACATCAGAAACTGGGGTACTGCTTGGATGGATCATCTCATTAGGGGTTCCCTTATCACTCTTCCTTCCTTGTCATGGACCTCTCTATCTCTGCTTCATGATTACTTCTTTTTTTCTCTTCTCCACCTTGGTGTCTTTTTATGTTTATCCTCTGTATTTTTTTTTATGTTCTTTTTTCTTATAATAAGTGATAAGCCACAAATCTTGTAAACAAAAAAAATGGTTAGTATGAATATAAGATTTACAGCCAAAAAAATCTATGTACCGTATGTGTATAATTGAGTGCTGGCTTATAGTATTTTAGGGTAAACCCCTCTAATAACACTGTACAATTATATATATAAAACTTGGGTCTTTGCGTAAAACCCTCTTAATTATGATATTTGTACAATTATATATATATATATATATATAACTTTTGTTTCATGTTGACAATCAAATATACATTTAGCGCATACAATATGAGAATTCTATATATAAATAGGAAGAATAATAACTATGTTTATCTATATTAAAATTCAAATAATAGTTAACCGAATAAAATTTAAAGTGTTTACACCCAATGAAATTTTCAAAACTGCAGATACAAGTTGATAGCACTCCGGGTCATTCAACATCAATACAAAACACACAATACAAACAATTACTTTGTCTTTTACTTCAGAAGAAATATGAAAATAAGTATAAAAAAGTACTAATTTTGGTCCTGTGAAACATGCTTATAACTGTAGAAGTATAAGATGTAAAAAGAAATGATTAACAAAAGATTTATTAAGTGTACCCTAATTTCTCAAAATGTCGCGTTACAGGCACTAAGACATGGTCCTTTTGTGCCAAGTATTACAATTTACAAGGAACCTAACTTGTGAACCTAAATTGCTTTCAGAGGGAAGTTTATCTATCTATATCACACACACACACACACACAAATCTATCTTTCTCTTTCGTGGTAACTTCTGCTCCTCTAACAGTATCAATTGCTGCTACAAATATCTCTTATTTCCACAAGTTTCTTACACATTTAGGTTTTCCTCAAACTTCGAAAAAGCTAACCGAATCTGTACTCTCACGCAACGTACCCATTTCTTTTTTCATGTGATGTGAGAATTTTGGGGGTGAGAAGAAGATGAAGACTATAAGTGGTTTAGGGATAGGGTTGAGTTTGGTGTGTGTGTTTCTTCTATTAGCACTTGTTGCAGAAGTCTATTACCTTCTGAGATGGAAGAAGAAGATCGTAAGCCAAGAAAGCGAAGAAGAGAAAGAACAAGAGCAGCAGGTTGGGTACTACGCTAAGGAACTTATCCAGCTCTTCTGCTTCAAAAAGCCTGAGGCCAACAATGGCGGAAGAGAAGTGGAAATCTCGAGGAATCAAGATTTAGAACTAGGGTTTGAAGCAGAGCTAATGAAGCTTCATAACCATAGGTTTCTCTTCACAATCATAGAAGAGACAAAAGCAGATTTGGAATCTGACGATGGGAAATCAAGACTAGGCTCAAGGTCAAGAAGAAGGAGCTTGAGTGATCTTCCGCTTGGAGTAAATGATTGTACTACCCCTGGCTTCACTCCATTGGCTTCTCCTACTACACTAACGTCATCTCCTTTGGAGTCTTACTCACGCCATGGATTCAATCCTCTGTTCGAGTCAGACGGCGAGCTTGAGTTTAACAAGTTTTTCAGGTCGTCTTTTTCTTCTTCTTCTTCTCCTCCGCCTAAGTTCAAGTTCTTGAGGGATGCTGAAGAGAAGCTGAGGAGGAGACTGATCGAAGAAGCCAAAAGCAGAGAGCAAAAGCAAGAACTTTCGATTTTGTCAGAGGGTTCGTTTCTGAAGTTTCTGAATCCTGCGATGATGAACCGAGAGGAGAAACAGAGTAGTCAAGAATCTGATGAGACGGTGTCGTTTTCTCATTCTTCTTCTTCATGTACAAATCTTAGAACGTTAGACCAAAAATCCACATTGGTTGTTTAGTAGTTAGACCTTTCTTGCTCTACTCCTTAATTTCTTTTTTGTTGAAATTTTTATAAGAGTTTCTTTTTTTATATAAGAATTCCAATTTTATTTGTGTGAATTATATTTTCTTTCTCTCATTCTTATTCTTTGGGAATGATTTTTATGTATGTGTTAATCTGAAAAATTGCAGATGGTTGTTGTAATTTCCTTTGAGAAAAAAAATTTAAGCAAGAAAATTGGCTATGAAAATTTGTAATCATAAAGCTTTTGAAAAATAACTTAAAATAAGTGTATTAGGTTTAAGTTAATAATTTAAATCTTTCCGGCGCCACAAGTTTGAAATTTTCAGCCTCCTTAAGTTTTTATAGTCTACCAAGTCCTATCAATATATTACTATTTCTTACACCAAAAAATATATTACTATTTCAAGTAAACGATAAAAAGTGCAATGTTCTTTTCTTTCATATAAATTGTGTAAATGCTATCAAGCCCGCAAATTACGCACAATATAAAATCATGCATAATGTTTTTTCACACACTTGTGATATTTTTAAAACGGAGGCAAACTGCCACACTTGTGATTAGTACTTACTTAATAATGCTTAGTGCCATCAAAACATATCGTTTTAGTATATGTTTACACTAATTACAAACTTGTTATAATTCAAAAAAAAAAATTACAAACTTGTAAGAAAAAAATAGCTTTTGTGTTGTCTGAACTAGAAAAATTCATGGCATCACGCGATGTATCGCCGAAAGGGTTTGGTTTCATTTAGCTTTGCCCTTTTCACACTTTTCCTTCAGGAATATACCTACATACAGGTGTTTTTGATTCCATATGGAAGCAACCAAAAATATAAGATAAAGTATCTCATCAATTGAACTATGTGCGGTTACTGTATATAACATCATTATCAAGTCGTACATCAAAAAATACAAATTGAAATTTATAAAAATATCCAAATTGAAAGACTATATTAGCATGAAAAAAGTTAAATCAATATCATAATCTTAACCTGAAATAATTTTCATTTAAAGTGATTGTTTAGTCCAAAAAGTGTTATTGGACCACGTAACTAGCGATCAAAGTGTAATTTGAATTAGGCAATGCGGCAAAGATACTATAAAGTATAAATGTAAACCATATGTATAATAAAACGGAAAACTGTAAGAGTTTAATTTCCTTTTCTCTCCACTCTTTTGATGTACATATCCATTTTTCATTTGAGAATCAATAAATTTAAAATTTGAACAAAAACTAAAATGCATTTTTGTAAAGTGAATATATATTAAGAGTATCATTAGCATAGGTTTTTGGACGAGATTCTTATCAGAATATAAGGACATATGCATCAATAAACTTTGGGGAGGTTGATGATTTTAATTTTTTATTATTCTTTTTTTTGTTTGATTTATTAAAAAAAGTTGGATTAATCACGGGCTCCCACGTGACATAGGGTCTGCGTAATAATAACGAACCGGTTCATGCGAAAAAGACGAAATGAGACGGGATCATGCAAATTTGATTATTTTAATATTTTATCTTTTTCAGTAACCGTGTGATCTCTCTATAAAACGCTGATGCGCTTTAAAAATCTGATTCTTTTTCAGTTAAAAGTTAATAGTTTGATTCTTATATTTTTCTAAAAACTTAAGTGCGTTAATGATGGTCTAATGCGCTGATATGTAACGTACAGTATCAGTACATGATGTTCATACGTATATATGTACGTATTTGATGATGAATGTGAACATGGCGGCACGTGAAAGAACCGAACTCAAAGAGACAAGGAAAAAGGAAGGGGTCCAAGAACACACGTCAACGTCGTGTGGCCTACTTTAATTTCGAAATTTGCATTGGACGCTGGAGCCCAACTTTACCCAAAATTCATGATTAAATATGATTTATTAGTTAATCCTCGAATAATTTATGGTACATGATTTGTTCTCTTGATAAATTATGAGACTCTTGTCGACCAGGAAAATAAATCATTATAACAAATATACATCATGTGTTATATAACATCTTCTAATGTTCTGTCATAATAAAAACTATATTTGCAGACAAACGACAACGAAGAATGCAAAGATGCCAATTTCAAGAATCGAAATTTAAAATACAACCAATAAGAGTTCAAAGCCATTTGTCGCAGTGGTGAAGCCTAATCTCCACCGTCTACACTGGGAGACAAAATTTCAACTCAACATAAGTTAAAATAATCATCCAATAATTTTCGAACAACCAAAACTATATTATCGCAGATTTCAGTTAATAATGCTATGTAATCTCATAGTTAGAGTCTTGCAATCTCAGGGGACCAATTGTCGCCGCCAAACAAACAAAATCTGACCATTTGGACTGCCACTAGTAGTTGATTAATAATCAATCTACTCTATGCTAGTACGTATGGAAAGACAACTTAGCTAAACAGTTGTAGGCTTGATTCAGTTGGATATTAGCTTATACGGCCATTTTAAAAGACTCGATCCGTGATAGGCATGATCTTCTGCGCAGTAGACAGTGGCTTTCTGGTTCGGTCTTTCACTTCTATGTCCTCTCTTCTTATTCAACTTTTCTTGTTAATCAGGTAAAACCTAGTTTAGTATTGTAGCTCTCTATCATACATAATTCATAAACAACGTAGGTTCAAATTAAAAACAATTTATCAAGTTGGTATGTATTGGTTTCCAGTCCTGTTGGTTTCTCAAGCAACATATAGTTGTGTTTACGAGTTTAGAACTTGTAGGCCTAAGCAAGGACACGAAATGGGCTAGTGTGACACATCTCAACTTTGCTTGAAACAAAATAACAAACGATAACAAAAACACTCGAAAGAATAGAATTATTTGAGAACAGACAATCTTTTGGTCAGCTCCATTGATATCAAATTCTTTTGGAAAAGTAGAATGAATAGACTTGTGGACATAGATGAATTTTAGGCTCTGTTTATGTCTTTGTTTTATTTTCTTTGGTTTGTGTTCTTTAATTTTGGTTTTTATCGATACTATGTATCTCAATTTTTTTCGAGTTAAAAAAAAAAGTGAACAGTTCATGAGGTGTTAATACGTCGCGCTCATAAGCCCGATCTGAGCTAATCTTATTGGGCCTATACGGGTTCTAACTCTCAGTGTTCAAGTCCCGGATCTTTGGATCTTTCGACATCATAGTAAAATTAGGAAGTTAAACAAAAAAAAATTAGGAAAAGTGTTTTTCTCATACATGAAATGTTGGAATAGCTCCACATAAAATTCTCTCGTGTGATTATAGAATAGAGTCACTAAAATATAACTTTGCAATTGAATCTTTGAGTAGTCATTGACTCATCACTGTTGTTACTTTGGAATTTAGAAACCTACAGACATCTAAGTTGTAATTGGCATGCTTTGGTAGGATAATTGATCTTATTGATATATTAGTTAGGAAATGAAGAATTAATAGTACTATGTAGTATTAGTGTATTAGTCGGTGATAACTATTCTAAGATTCTTGTCGATGATGTTTATATTGTCTCTATACAACAGTTCTGTTTCTCACCTCTACTGTCATACCAATACAACATATCTTCAGGTTAAGCTTCTTATATAAAAATGTACATATATTATACAGTAGGTTTTGATAAATAATTTAGTAACAAATTACACTGAGCATGTGCATTTCAGTTATATATAAAAAGTAACAGTACATAATATTATATAAACTATAAAATGTAAAGTGTTATTTACCTCGAGAGAGGAATATTTTCATAAGAATAAGATAACTATTGGGATGATCAACACGGACGCATGTTTGCTTTTGTGGGAGAAGGGGGACAAAAGTCAAATTACACTGAAAATTTCAAGATTCATGTACTCCCTGATTAAATTATTAAAGTTCCCTAACCCCCAAGACATTCAATAAGTCAACTTCTTGATTGAGATAGATTTACCATATCCATGGTTTTGTGGACACTAATTAGCTTAGGATCCTCCATTTATCAAAAGGAAGTAGGAAATGTGTACGGGAAAACATGGGTCTTGGACTCTTGGATAGAAGAAAAACATCTTACTCCTCTTTGATGTTAACTGGAATTTATTATAAAGTATTATTCGTTTAAAAGAACTAGACTACAATTTTGTTTAAAAAAAATAACTGTGCTATACCGATTTAAAATTAGAAAGTAGGAATTGGAAATAAATTTGGCATAGGAAGTAGTAAAATATCATTTATATGATACAATATTTTTAAATTATATGATAGATAAAGTAGTTTTTGTCTACAATTGCGTATTTGTTCTTTCAATAATGTACAGGTGATTTTAGTCGCCTATTTAATAAAAGAACTCATGTGTACTTAGTTCGTTATTAATATGCTAATTTAAATGTCTATGAGTTTGTTTTGATGAAAACACATATGAAATATTATGAGACAACATTAGAGCTTATTTTGGTAGATCGATTGGAGAATCCGACGAACGAGGGTATGAAAATAAATCCTATATGCAAAGGGTTCAATTAATATACAAATCTCTACTGCAGATTATAGTTCAAAAACACAAATTTATCTACCAATGCTTAAGACAATAATGACTGTTATTGTTTCGAACTCAAACGTTGCGTTTACGTTGCAAAATATTTGATGAAAATTTGTGCTAGTTTCTAAAATACCTAAAAGTTAAAAGAGAAATGTATACAAACAATTAGATCCTAAATATTAAGGTCAAATACTTAGGCATCATTATCCAAATCAAATACTGCAAACAATGTAGTGCATACATATGGACACATGCAGCCGTATATGAATAAATTTATATTAGTCGAAAGCATATAGAACATGGATCAAGAATGGTCCGCTCAATATTCCAAAAGAAGTCTTACCAACGGAGTTTCATTTCATAAGTTTAACGAAAACACTAAACTTTTGTTTGTTTTTTTTTGTGGGGCTTTTTAACACAATAACATAGCATATAAACTTATCGGTAATACAAACAAATAAATTCAAGCTATGAATATATATATATATATATATATATATATATATATATTATCTAAAGAAAATTTATCAATGTCTAGCTTTCTTGATCTTCTTACCGAAATCTTGAAGAACAGACGGAGGAAACATAGATTCGACCTCTCTTGATACGTCCAATAAAATCACGGATCTCTTTAACCACATGGCTCTCCCTTTCACGGCCGGACTAGCTTTTGGCTTTCTTGGCGGCCGCGGAGGACAATAACACCTTATGTTCGAATTCCTCGGCGTCTCTAGAATCTCGACCCGAGAAGTTTCATCATTATATTCCCATTTTCGTTTACTTCTTGATTCATACTGGAGCTTTTCTTGTTCATGATCTTGTTGCTGGCCGTTTCCATTACTTCTAGATTTATTTTCTTGAAGACTTGGAGATAATGATGATTCTAGAGGCTGGGGTTTTGATAGAACTAGGAGACTATCAGTACTTTGCATGGCTGCAACATCTGTGTCATCAGGCAACAACTGAAATATCTTTGTGTCTGGCATCTTATCACAACCAGGTAGAGGAATAGAAAAAGAAAGGTGAAATATAAAGACAACCTAATGACTTTGATATCAGAGACATCAATATATAAGGCCACGGTATATATATATTTATATTAATGTATACAGTGTGTATGTGTGTGTGTTTTGTAAATTAGTAAGGAGGAAAATAAATTGTAACTAAGATACTTGTGTATGTTTGATATGTGTGTGTGCGCTTGATATATAGCAAAGAGCGACACATCCAAGTCGACGAGGGAGCAAGGCATGCAGACCGTAAAAAGAGAAAATACTTTCTTATATATATTTCTGCTAGTAAAAATTGCACAAACAGAAAGAGAAAAAACTACTACTCACCGAGATGGCGAGATATAGTATCTTATCTATAATAAATAGTGATTTCCTCAAAAAAATCTATAATAAATAGTGCATTATGTATAAATTGTATTTAACCCCAGATCCAGACTAATTTAGAATGAGAAAACGAGCTTATCCAACATACCTTATTATTTTTTTTTCAAAAAAAAAGATAATCCATTACAAGATTCAAAAGTATGATCTTTAAATCAATTATCACAAAGAAAAAATGTCCAAGTTAGCATTTTGCTAATTTAAAATGTTTCTTAAATTAAATATTTGGTATCATTTGATGAACTATAGGATCAAGATTAAAGATATAATAGCTTGAATGCAAACCTAAGTAATCAAAGTTTTGGAAACTCCAAATTTCAAATGGATCTAGGGTTTGTATGGTATGACTGAACGCTTGTAATTAAGGAGATATTTGATTGAAAGCATAGTTTAGAATTAATTAACAAAAAAACTTTATTTACTAGCAGGGTGTAAATATGTATTTTTTTAAAGTAATATCAAGTTCAGTGCACTCTACACTGAATATTATGTACATCATCTTGAGCATATATGAGGGAGCATCAGTATATTTTGATATAAAATTACGTGGGTCCTAACTCCTGACCACAGAGAAATTGAAATAAAAACGCACTTTGTGCGAGGGATCCAATGTAAAAACATACGTCCACATATATTTCTGATTTTTAAAATAAGAAAAGTTTTTTTTTTTTTTTGCATTTACATACAAGCCACATAAATATAAATTAATCACTATCTCTTAGCTCTTAGTATAAGTAATTATTAAAACTTTAGCCATAAAGGAAACCCTCCTTTCTCCATACTCAGATTCATGTCGTTTCATTCTTTTACCTCCAAGAATATCAGCATAAAAAGTAGCGAACACTCAATAATAATATTTCTAACTTATCTCTTTTAGATTCTAGCAATTTTTGTTTCACTGTTAAATTACTAATCAATTAAACTTAAATGATTTTCTTCTCTTTATATATAGAAGGTATTTTCTTATATATACTAGGTAAAGAACTTGTGCGATGTCGCACGGAAACTCATATTAAAAATTTACAAAATGTAATAGAAAACTTTATAAAATGTATCAAAAATTATTCAACTTATTTTGGTCCTAAAAATATATTCAATCATTTTCGAGTCTTTAAAGCATTTACATTATTTATTTTCAAGTTATTTTGTATCTAATATTTCATAATTAATACATTGATATATATTTCCATTTGTATCTTTTTCAAAATGGATGGACAAAAAATCATGATTGTTAAAACATAATTCATCATTTTTCAATTTTTTTGTTTTTATAATATGTTAATATATGGATGTATATATATAGACGAACACTACAAAAAAAAGATTATTTAGCATCACTTATTTTCTATATTTACATTACTTATAAATGATGTAAACAAAATTTGCATCACTTAATTAAATGACTCTGAAAGTGGTGATGCAAATAATTTTCATCATTTTATTAATAATTGATACAAATATTTTTTTTATTTACATCAGTTAATGTAAATGTTGTTAATGTGTATCAATTGTAAAAAGTGATGTTAACACCTACATCAGTTTTTAAAAAATGATGTTAGTATTTGTATCAGTAGAAATAAACGATTTCAAAATTGTATATGGTTTATTAATATATAAAATAAATTTATATAAATTAATTTAATAATTGTATAATTTAGTTAAAAATTATCAGTTGTATATAATAAACGTAAATTTATTTCTGAAGATAAATAAATTAAAATATTTTATATTCATAAATTTCCATTAATAATATGAATACAAATAAGAAAAAACATTTAAAATATATACATAGAATCCATAATACAAAATTATGAATTGAAAGAAAAAAAGACTACAACAAAAAAAGGAAAAAAAAACTGTACAACAATTAATTGTGATGAGAGTTCAGCCGAGATTTGGCTTCTTCTTCTTTTTCTTGTAGACTTTTAACTTCTAGACTTCTAGACATTCAAGATCAGCCAATTTTCCAGTAGAAATAAGAATACATTTACTCCTGGCCAGAATTAGTTTCCTCCTCGAACACCTCATGCTTCTGCTGAAATCAATGGCATATTACATAATCAAACCACTTGAGCCCTTTCTCTGGAGATATAGGAAAAATTTGATAACCATGGTTAGAAAAGACTAGAAGTGAATGAACTTTAAAAATAAAGATCTTTAAGCCATAAATAAAATACAATAAACTGTAATCTTTGCAAAAAAAAAAAACAGAAGAAGAAGAAACAATAATACCTTTATAGATTCTATTCCATCAAGTTCGTTGGATTACTAAACCTTCTTTCACATCATGCAAACGAAGAAACATAATCCTCACCATCATCATATAAGGAACAATCCTTCATGCCACCAATGGGTTGCTAATGAGACGTCATACTTACTCATTTAAAAAAAAAGATTGATTGGTAGAATATTTGTTTCTAATAACAAGAAAACTGTTAACGAATTCTAAGCACTAGAGAGACAAAGTGGGGATTTAGATCATGAGAAAAGAATATGCTTTTGGATAAGAAAAAAACTGTTAAGAATAAAACGTAATTAAATTAGAGCCACAAAAGAAATACTAAAACCACAAAAATCTTAACTGCATTGTAATCTCTTTTCTTCTAATTAATATTTTATATCATAACAAAATAAATAAATGATAAAAAATAACATCATTCTTATTAAATTGATGTCAAAATAATATATAATCACATAATTTGCATTAGTATCATTTTTTATTGACGTAAATTTTGTATCAAATTAATAAACGATGTTAACAAAAATAAGTAAGTACATCAATTATTTAAGTGACGTAAATATATATAATAATATCAGTTATGTTAAATTGATACAAATGAATAAAAAGCAAATCATTTTGTTGAATTGATGCAAAATTAATCAATAATAACATTACTTCTTTATAATTGATGCTGAATTAGTTATATTTGTCTCATTTGTTAATAAGTAATTTAAAATAGAATCATTTCATTTTCTGATACAATTTAAGTGATTTAATTCACCTCTTTTTTTGTAGTGGAAAGAAATAATGAAAAATATAAAAAATAGACGAAAGTCATTTCCATAAAAACTTTATTTGAAATTTCTTTTCTAGTTTAATTAATATATAGTAATATAAAATTATAAGACTATGCAAAATAATATTATCTGTTGAAGAATAATGGAATAATGGATCTTTGATGATGCAAAAATGTATTAGACATTCTTCGTACTTTTGAAGATAAATATATTCTACTGAAAATTAAAAGTGAATTATTAAAATTTTGATCTACATTTACCGAATGTTTACTTATTTGATAAATAGAAAATATAAGATATGCTTGTTTAAGAATTAGAAAAACAATGGAGTTTTAAATAGATACTGAAAAGATACAAGTAATTGATACAACTTTTCATATCAATGTTCGTAACTATTAGATGCACCTTTTCATAATAAAAATAATAAAAATAAATACAAAATTCTAAAATAAAAAACTAACAAATGCATCTTTTCACAATTCAGTTAAAACAGTTATTTACAATTTTAGAAAGTTGCAACCGTATACAAACAGAATGATGCAACTTCTTGTGACATTTTTCACAACTCTTAAATTAAAAAAATACAAATCTTCACATTAATTGAGACTGTTGTTATCAACATCTACTTCTCTTAAGATAACAACGACATACAAACAAACATTTTCATCTAGTAGAAGAAAATTAAGACTAATAATTTCATTGTTCCGTTTAGGATTTTTGACCATCCAAACACGTAAAACTCTTTCTAATATTTTTTATTGATAGCGTTTCATTTGAACCTCTTCTAAAAATTTGTAACCAAGTAACTTCATAGAACTTTTTCACCATTTTATTATCAGTTAGATTAGCGAAAATTTTACTTTCTGAAAAATATAAACATGAACTATTTATAGATTTTGAAAAATTCTCTTTGAAAAATCACATTTTTAATTTAAATAGTTGCAACTTTTATTAAAAAAAAAGACACAACCTTTTAAATAGTTGCATATCTTAATAAAGAAGAGACTCAACCTTTTATAAGAAGACACCTTTGACGAACAATCAAAATTTTTCAGAAGATTTGAGATATCTATAAAAACAAACACACTTTGGAATTAATCAGGATTCCTATTATTAATATATATATATATATATATATATATATATATATATATATATATATATTCTAGTTTGTTTATTGCATCTGTAGTGGACCAATCGACCCAAAATATCCATTCCAAAACGTATAATGCAGCAGGACTCCTACATATTCATATTTATCCAATTGGAGTTTAGCCAAACATTTAGAATATTATTAAATAATAGTATTTGATACCTTCGCCTAACCGTCCACGTGTTCAATCCGTCCACCGAACGAGACACGCGTCTTCTTTTCACCATATCAGAGTCCAAACGCCGGAGAAAGCTTTCGATCACCTCTCCCCCGCATCACAACCAGTTCCACATCGGAGAATCGTCATCTCCATCATCTTTGCCGACGAAACCCACCTCCAACGACTGTATTGAAGGTATAAGATTTCATCGGTTACCTATCTCCGGAGAAAAAAAATGCCGCGAAACTAGACGACGCTTCACCGGACCACTTCAATGGCATGCGTCTGCAACACATCCAGTTTCTTCTCCACCACCATTTTTCGCAGAGATCATCGATCGATATCAAAGATCTCATCATGTACCCGAGTCAACAAGACTCCATAAAACAACACCTACCGCCGGCCATCATCACCAGAAGAGAATTGATGACGCCAGAGTTAAAGCCGAATGTCTTCTATAGGATAATGATATATGGTGTTTTATACATCATTGTATATATGTTTTCTAATTGGTTTTCAAGTCTTTATCGAGTCTTTCTAGTCCTTTTCGAGTCATTACAGGTCTGGAGTTGCACTGGATGGGATATGGACCAGTAGAAGCAAAAGGGACAGAAAACAGTGCAGTTTGGTGATTTTCACGCAGAACACTCTGATGAGTGTTCCGATTGATTGTTCCGCGGCAGAGATTTTTATGGAAACTACACTTATTTCGGGATTTGCCCTAATTATCCTCTTTTTCTTTTCCAGCCGCCTGTGGCTTTGATATATCATTATTTTCTGTTTCTCATTATCATTCTACACTACTTTTCACTCAAGAAAACCATTGAAGACTTTTGTGCTTTTGGATTGTAAAGGGAGAAGGCTTCATCTCTCTCGTTTTGGAGAAGAATCCCTGAACCCTCTCTTTGTTTTCTATTATCTTTATGCAGTATTATTCAGTTATCATGTCTCTGATTTCTTACTGTATGGCTGAGTAGTCGATCTTGTTAGCCTAGGGTGTTAGGGTGTTAGATCGTAAGCTAAACATAGATAAGTATCCATTGATTGTCTTCATTCATAACTGATCTTATTGCTTGCATTAAACTGGCCATTCAATGCATGAACTTAGGTTTAATCTGTTCATTAACCGTGTAATAGGTTGCTAGACGTGTTATGAATGAGCATTGCATCCCTAATCAGCGAAAGTAGATATTAGGGTGTTTTGTGAACTGATCAGATCTGCTCTTAATGCTCATCATTAGCTCTCAGACCAAGAGACATCTTAGGCGCTGAGGCTGATCGATGAAAGGTGAAACACCACGACAGTGGGTTGATCTAGCAGTGTGTTCTGAGTTCTAGACTAGTTCATTAATCAAACTTGAATAATTGTTTGGCTCATGATTGTAAGCACCCGTTGAACCCTAGGCTAGCTCCTTTATAATCTGAAACTTTAATACATTTATTTTATTTGCTGCTTGTTACGATACCCTTAATCTCAAAACCCCCAATTTGTTTTAGCTTAATATTGATCCCATAGAAATAAAGTGTAATAGTGGTCTCTGTGGATTCGATCCTAAAGTGCTACATCGACATACCATTCGATTGTGGTAGTGTGCACGTTAGGTTAATTGGTGTGCGTGAACACGAATATCAGATAAGAACACCGCCAGAGACAAAAAATCGGAGCCGAAACTATACTTACTAAAATCAAAAGAAAAAAAACATAAAATAGTATGAAATAAAATACAAGTCGGACCGACAGTGGCTGTGGAAGCCCACCCGTCGGCCGGAATCGAAAGTCACGGCAAGATTTTTTTTAGAGAGAGGTCAGAGATATTTTCTAGAGAAAAGTTTTTGAACTTATTATCCAGCCCTAAAAAATACTAAAACCAATACCTAACAATGCTTGAATAGACCAATAATATTTATTAAATATAGTAATATATTAACTCAACTCCAATTGTAGGGGAGAAAAAGTTTCAATGTATACTTTTTGAACATTTTGTAAGTTACAATGCATACTTGGTTATGAAAGGTATACATATATACACCACATTTTTTTTTTTGACAAAGGGGCTCTATATACACCATATAATTTGGGTGTAATTTTCATAATAACGCTCATGTGACTCGTATACTTAGTTTTCATTCTTCAAAATTAGATCACGTGATTATATAACTAAAATATATATGCTGCATCTTCTTTTGTTAAAGTATCTGCTGCATCTTATGTGGAATCTGTTCTCTTTTTAGCTTTAAAATCACTTTTACATCTTTAATCCTATTAATTACCTAAAGCTTTCATGTGATCGCGATGCCACTCTGTATATCTTTATCCAATATCCACGGTTAACAGAATAAAATGTTAATGCAATATTCATATTACTTGTATATACAGTAAAACCTCTATAAATTAATAATGTTGAGACTTTGAAATTTTATTAATTTATAGAGATATTAATTTACAAAAGTTTCCTTATTTAGATTTTTTCTATTTTTAAATATTTTATATTTATAAAAAAAGAAAATATTTTATTTTACCATATATACATTATTTAAGTTTTTGAAATTTGACTTTCATATTGGTTTACTATTTTATTTTGTATATATTTTATGTTTCTTAGAATTGTTAAGTGGTTTTCGATGTAATTTTACTAAATATTATCAAAATATATTGAAATGTTAAGAAAAATAAAGAATTTTTGTTGTGAATATAAAACCAACAATATAATATTTAGCTTGTATTTATATAAAAGTTATATATAGGTAGATTATTCATTTATGATTTTAAGGGGACTATATATTTACATAGAAATTTTAAAAATATTATTATCTTATTATTTTATCGATTTGTGTTATATTTAACACCGGCCCAACTTGGGACCAGTAAAATTTATTAATTTATAGAGATTATTAATTTATAGATTATTAATTTATAGAGGTTCTACTGTATATTAACAAGCATCAATTGGGTTTTAGTTATGTAACTTTATATGTAGGTAGTTTTGCACATGAGACTCAAAACATAAAGTCAAACCTAAATCTAATCTATGATTTTTTTGGAAATTGTGTTTGACCTATTCACCAAAGAAGTTCACAATATTCACGAAATGCTATTGATATTTTGTTTTTTTTTGAAAAATACATTTTTACTCTCACAACCTCATCTTCTTCACTTATTTACAAAATTGTCATTGTCATCAATACACCAACCACCATGAACAACCACTTTGAAGCTCTTAATGCTCATAAATCGATTAAACACTACTTCTTTCTTCATTTCTATCAACTAAAACCAACTTATCTTTCATTTTCTCTCCATATTCAACCATAAAAACCATAGATTTTGATTCTAAAATTTGCATGGTTTATTGAGCCATTGAAGCTCACGATTCTCGTTAGGTCACTTTCTTTTGAGCTTCTGGGTGCTTGGAGAAGACTTCTGGGAGCAAAAAAAGTTATCTCCCAAGTTTAAGGTAGGAAATCGAGTTATTTTCCAGATCTGTTCGTCCAGACGACTTCCGTGGAAGTCGTCTGGTCAAAGCAGAAGTTAGTTTTGCAATTGACTTTTAAAATGTGTTTTGTTGGACGACTTACATAGAAGTCCTCCAACTTTCTTTGTTGAAAATAAAATCCCAGACAACTTCCGTGGAAGTCGTCTGAGATAAAGAAGTTAGTTTTGCGTTTGACCGAAATTTGTCAGAAATTTGACTTTTCCAGACAACTTCCACGGAAGTCGTCTACGAGAAAAAGTAAAAAATCAAAACGAAAAAAGTTTTTTTTTTCTAGACGACTGGAAGTCGTCCGGTAGACGACTTCCACGGAAGTCGTCCAAGATTTTATTCCGAGATTCTGGTCAAACCTCGGTAATCTTGGATGACTTCCACGGAAGTCGTCCGTTTAGACGACTTCCACAAAAGTCGTCTAAAATTAATAGCTATACCTTTAAATGAGTGGAAAATGAGAGCCAAGTGATAAAAAATCTGCAAAAAAAAGTTAAATTAGACTTCCAGGAAGTCCAGATGACTTCTAGGTAAGTCGTCTAGACGACTTCCAGGTAAGTCGTCCCAGAAGTCTTCCAAATCCAGATCTGAAAAATCTGCATATCCAAAAACGTTAAAATGGTTTAAAATAGATAAAATTAGTGGAAGATTAGAAAAATCTACATTTATAGAACACACAAAAATACATATCTAAAATTAATAGATTTACCTTTAAATGAGTGGAAGGTGCGAACCATGTGATAAAAAATTTGTAAAAAAATAAAAATAAATTAGTGAGAAAGACATGAGAAAAAACTGAAAAAATCATCTAAAACTTGGTGTATTGAAGTCAAGGAGATTAGTGTGGGTTTGGAGAGTTTTAGTTTAGGAAAAATATAAGAACTTCATACAACATGAGATGACCAAATAAAGAAAAATCAGACACAAAACTTACCAAAATGCTCAGATTTATTATTAAAAGGAGAGACATGAGAGAGGACTTCGTCAGACGACTTCCAGGAAGTCCAGACGACTTCTAGGTAAGTCGTCCGGACGACTTCTAGGTAAGTCGTCCGGACGACTTCCAGGTAAGTCGTCCCAAAAGTCTTCCAAATCTAGATCTGAAAAACCTACATATCTAAATCCAGATCTGAAAAACATGCAAATCCAAATCCAGATCTGAAAACCCTGCATATCCATAAACATTCATATGGCTTAGAACAGAGAAAATAAGTGGAAGATTAGATAAATTTATCTTTATAAAACACACAAAAATATATTTTTAAAATTAGTAGATTTACCTTTCAATGAGTAAAATATGAAAAATATGTTATGAAATACCTGCAAAAAGTGTTTACTATACACTGAAACAAGCACGAATAGGTAAAAAATTACATTTTCAAAAAATCATTCAAGCTTTCCAAAATCTAACCCTAACAAAACATACAATACTACTACATATGTTCTCAAACCCTAAAACCAAAGAATATCATGATTAACCACTTTCACTCATCTATGTTGAAAACTATTCAAACTTATTATTTTTTAATTTACATCACTAACAAATGTTTATAATTACATGATTTTAATTTTTCACTAGTCAAAATATTTTTTAATTTTTTTTATTTTTAAGATCAAAAATTCCAGACGACTTCCATGGAAGTCGACACAGACACAGACGATTTAATAGGGTTATATTCGTAAAAATGGCTTCGATTTTTTTGTTCGCTCACAAAGAGCTGGCTGTAATTTCACATGATCTTGAGGTTAGTTTTCTATTTGATTTAAGTTGGGGTTTGGTTTTGAAATTATGATCAAGTTGTAGGTCATAACTTGTAAAAACCCCTTTATATGTATGACATACACATTATATTAATAATTATCATCAATGATAGAATATACATAAATATTGTTGCTTCTGGCGTTTAGTCTAAGGTCTCCTGTAAGTGGTAAGAGTGATTCTTAGGATTCGTTCATCGACACAGATGGCTTCAAAGAGTTGTAGATTTGGTACTACTTGTTTGTTTTTCTTTTTGATCAACTTGTACTACTTGTCTGTTGTTTACTCAATTTCATGATATTTCCCAGACCCCCAAATTTAATCATTTTAAGTGGTTGCAAAAAATAAAATTTTGTTTCGAGTTTTATTGAGATCTGTATTTAAATTGATTACCAAAAAATCTGAATTGATTTAGAATAGATAATTTTGAAGTCGTTCCAGTACTAGTATCACAAATCATCTATATAAAAATGTGGGCTAAACACTGATCTTTTCAGAAAATATAGTATATTCAATTATAAAAATATGAAAATCAGCATGGTATATAAAGAAAATTATTGAACCCGCGCTACGTATTTTCAAACAGTTTGTCCTTACAGTGATCATTTGGATATAGAAATTCATGGCTTTTTTTGCCAAACAATACTTCCATTCGAATAAACCAAATAGAAATGAATAAAACTTGGGTTCACTCCTATGGTGAACTCTCAAATTCACCTCAATTGTTAACACCAATCAAAGTGCCATGTAGGATTGATAAAAAAATAAACAAAAAATTAAAAAAAAGGAAAGAGGTGAAAAGACGTCGATTATTTTTTTTAAAGCATCCATGGCTTCTTCTTCATCACCCACAAAGAACATTGAAAGCTTTGTTTATCAAACTACTAAAATCAAAACATTAAACCTTAAATCATTAGGTATATCATAAACACTAAACATTAAATCCTAAACTCTCATAATATCTCTTTACCCAAGGGTTCATGATTTACCCAAGGGTTCATGATTTACCCAAGGGTTTAGGGTTTAGTGTTTTTGGATTTAGGGTTTAATGTTTTGGGTTTAGATTTATGATATGAGAACAGATGATTGTAAACATTAATTTGACAAAAAAAACTTTCAATATTATGTGTGGATGATGAAGAAGAAGCCATAGATGGTGTTAAAAAATTTAGTCGTAGTCTTTCACCTCTTTCCCTTTTCTTAATTTAATTTTGTTTCCTTTTTTTTATTAATCCTACATGGCGTTTTGATTGGTGGTAACAGTATGGGTGAATTTAAAAATTCACCATAGAGGTGAATCCAAGTCTTTCTCAATAGAAATTCATGGCTAGGCAAGCAAAATTCTGTAAGGAAAAGAAAAAAAAAATCTGTAATGAAAAGTGGAGAAAAAACTGTTTTGGAAAGAAATAATAATTCAGACGAAGACAATATGTCACCACGCTGGGACCCATTTGAGATTGCTTGGGTTTCACCGCATCCTAAGTTTATTGTTGACATTTGTTTCACAACTCCTATTTTTTATTGTTGAGATTGTTGACATTTATTTTGAATCCAGACCCCATGATTTATGACGCGACAACATAAAATAAACTAGGCCTGGGCAACCGGAGTCCCATTCGGGTTTCGGTTAAGTCCAATCGGGTTTCGGTTTTTTATATACCAAGAAAACAGCCCCATTTGAATTGTTAAAATGTTCGGTTTGGGATCGGTTCGGGGTGTTGCCGGTTCGTTTCGGGGTGAGTAAGCTATCACGAAACCGGTTAAACCCGGAATACTTTCGGTTTCGGTTTTAAATCGGACTATCGGTTCTTCGGTTCTCAATTTATACTAAATTGTAACCAATGAAAAACTAAACAAACCATAAAAACAAGAATTCATAGTAATACTATTAAACAAAAAATCAACAAGAATGGTACGAAAGTCACCAATTTTATTAATATGAAGAAAACCAAACAAATAACACTTTGATCCTCTTAAACAAAAGGTAGCAGAGAAACTCATTCTCTTAAACAAATGGAAGCAGAGAAAGTGATAAAGAACACCAAACTATCAAGATATGAGAGCATTATTAATAGGAAAAAAAAAACAAATTCTGAAAACTTGAAAGTGCAAACGCCAATCTTCATGCTCCCTTCTCAGCATGCTCCAACCATCAATCATCAAGACTTTGCGCTTGAAACTCTGCAACAGAAACCAAAAGAGACAAAGTTAAACATTCATTACAGAACATGGTAAATAAAATTAAAGTGCAAAGGAACACAAACCTTCTCAAGCAGGTCAAGCAGTTCCACATCAGCAAGCATCTGTTCGTTTGTAGGGACTTGTTCAGCTGCCTTGATATCAGTGTGCATCCACTGCTCAGAACACATGAGCACTTCAATCATATAACGCGTTAAGCAGCTCCGATAAGGCTCCAAGATCCTGCCACTTGTGCTAAAAGCACTCTCTGAAGCAACAGAGGAAACCTGCATGGCGAGTAGATCTCGAGCCATCTCTGCAAGAACCAGATACTTCAGCTTGTGGACCTTCCACCACGAAAGGATGTTGAACTCAACACCAAGTAACAGCTTCGGAGTTTCAACTGGATCCGTCAGGTAAACTTCTAGCTCATCTCTTGTATCTTCTCCCTTCTCAGCCACCAGCTCCTTGTACACACAATCCATCCTCTCATACCCATAATCTTCCACCACGAGCTCCATTCTATCCACGCTTTGTTCTTGAGAATCTTGACTAGGCAGAGAAGCCTCAGCTTGACTCGACTGAGAAGACTGTCCAGTAGACCCTCTGAAACGGTTGTTGTACTCCCGGAACATGGACTTGAGAAGATCACCAACAGAATCTGCCATTTCCTAAGACTCCAAGCTGTTCTTCCCATAGAGTTTCTCAAAGCAAAGCTTGGCAAACTGCATCTTCTTTCTAGGATCAAACACAGTCGCCAATATCAGCATCTTGTTGACACTCTTCATGCCATCCCAGTACTTCAGAAACTTCTGAAGCATATCGGTTGCTTTCACCTTCAGCTCAGGATCAAAACTGTTAGCAAGTGCAGTCAGGTTCCTCTCTATCGTCACAATCTCACCATAGCACTTGTAGGAGTTCACCTTTGCTGAGGAAGAGATCACCAACGTGCTGTTGTAGAGGATGACAAGAAATCTCTTCAGCTTGTCAACAGCACTCCAGTCTCCATAACCAGGTGGTCCGCACCTCTTAACACCATTTTCCATATCTAGGAAATACTCATTATACAGCCGGTCTTCAGCTTCCATCTTCTCAAACGCCACACGGAACTGAAGAGCCCTAGACAGCATAAGAAATGTAGAATTCCACCAAGTCTTTACATCTAGAGGCAAGCTACCACGACTCATTCTCCCACTAGTTACTCTAAGGTCAAATGCATTCAGCCTAGGTGTAGAAGAGCGCACATACTGGATAGCATTCCTAATCGCTAAGACATTATCCCCCACCTCAGCCAAACCATCCTTAGCAATCAAGTTGATGATATGAGCAGAGCACCTCGTGTGCATGTAATCACCATCTAAAACTAATGCATCAGGAGCAACCTCACTAAAATCCCTATGAAATTTCCTAATGGCAGAAGTATTAGCCGTTGCATTGTCTACCGTGATGCAGAATACATTTTCAATCCCCCAGTCAGCTAAACATTCCAAGAGGACATTAGCTATGGTCTGACCTTTGTGGTCCATCACGTACTTGAAGCCAATAATGAGCTTCTTCAGCTGCCATGAAGCGTCAATGAAGTGGACAGTTATCACCATGTAACTAGCACCTGTAAACCATGAAACAATAAAACAATGTTAGAATAAACGTTTGAAATGTACAGAAAATGAAAAATAAGCGTTTCAAATTTACAGAAAATAAAACAAGAAGAGTAGCATTACCTGTGACATGAGAAACCCAAATGTCAGTTGCTAATGACACTCTTTGTTTGGTTGTGCGAAGCAGGTTCTTCAAAGTTGTCTTCTTCTGCACGAAGATCTGAACAATGTCTCGAGTCGCAGTCCTCCTAGAGTGTGGCTTGTAAAGGTTAACCTTGCAAGAGAAAAGTTGGAAAAGTTAGACTTAGATTACACAAACTTAAAAGGGTAAAGGGTAAGAGGTTCTACGGTATTACCTTTATGCAGAAATGTTTCCAAGCCGTACTTTCAACAAAAGAAAGAGGCAATTCAGCTAAGACAATCAGCTCGTTGGAGGCTTCTCTGAAAACCGGCTCTGGGACCTTTGATGACTTCAGATTGCCTTCTGTATTAATCACAGTCTGATTCTTCCCTTGGCTGGTTAACCATGTTTGGTATTCTTTGCAGATGGTCAGATGCTTCTGAAGGTTTGATGTTCCCGATTTGGTAGCACAAGAGAACACCTTCTGACAATAGTGACAAATGCATCTGTCACGACTCTCCTTGGTTCGGGTGTAATGGCTCCACACACCAGACCTTGGCACAACGGTTTTCTTCACCTTCACCGACTGAGCAGATACTCCAGTTGTTGCATTTCCATCAATGGACTTCCCTCGGCTTTGGTTCTCTTGTCCTTCGTAAGTCACTTGAACATCAGATGTGTCTTCACCAGTCTGTCTTTGTCTCGATGATGAGGAAACCATCTGCAAGATAAGATGAAAAAAAAATACATTTTAGTTACATGAAACGATTTGTTGTATAAAGAAAAACATAAAGACAAATAGTGTCATCAAACGAGTGTTGTATCAACTAAACTAAATAACTAATAGTCAAGCTCTCTGATAAAACACAAACAAATCAAACCCGCATGAAAAGAAATTGTCTAACACAATATGAGATTCAAAGAAGATTGACTAACTATCACGGATCAACCATAAAGTTACTTGCATCTTATATATTATATAACACTCAAAGCCATGAAGAGACAAGAGCATCGACAGTACTAAGGATAGAGAAGAATCGAGACTACTAAACTGAAGAGACAAGAGCATCGATGGTTGAGAACATAAACTAAAAAAATACCATCAGTAAGCAACATCAAAAGAAACAATTCAAGTTATTAGTTTCTTACAAAAATTGTGATGCTTGATTAAAACGAAACAAAACAGCAAGCTCATGAAAAAAGAACCTACGATTACTAGTAGAAAAAACCAAAGCATAAGAGAATCCGTACAACAAACATCAACATTCACGATATGTTATCATTGCACAAGGCAGCAAGTTCATGTAAAAGAACATATGATTACTCGTGTGATGCTTGATTAATACGAAACAAAAACATAAGCTTTCAAATTTTAAAAACTCTACCAAAAACCCGAAAGAAAAAAAATTGAAACAAGCGTCGAACCAAAAAAAAAAGCAAAAATTGGAACAAGCATCGACTTCTATGTAGAAAGAGGAGTACCTTTGCTTGATTACTTGAGTTATGTGATGGAGGAGACGATGATGATAGCATAAGTATATATAGGATCTTAGACTTAGGGTTTCGGTTTCAAATCGAGGAAGAGAATCGGATACGATATGTGCAAACAGTTGGAGATATCCGATAATCAGAGTTAGGAAATTATTTCTGTGAGAAAATCTTGGGAGATCGAGATTTTGGAAAGGTTTCATGGATTCTCCCCTTGAGGATCAAGAGAAATCAAATCGCGATAGGGGAAAGAGAGATTAGGTCTAAAGAGGGGCCGGTTTCGGGTGTAACCATTTGGTCCCTCGGGTTTTATCCGATCCGACCCGACACCCGACAGTAGCAAGAAATCAGGCCCGTTCGGTTTTTTGCACAGATCCAATACCGACCCATACCACTTAAATCGGACCGGGTTCGGTTCGGATTTTCGGTTTCGGGCCTTTTGCCCAGGCCTAAAATAAACTATATTCGTAAACAAACTGCAGAATAAAATAGAAGTAATATAAAAGTTATTTTGAGCAATTACACATCCTTATATATATTACAATTGTCACAGATTAGTCTCATTTTTGGGTTAAATTTTTGATTGATATGTTATATTCGTATTGAAAGAGGGTAAGAGAAATCGTATTTTGTAAGCAGTGGTCACGGTAGTATAAATATGGTGTCATGGCTAAACATTATCTAGAAGTTGCAAATCATTTTTGAGTAAAATTAGTTTCTTTTTCTGTATACATTTTCTATGGGTTTATTGTAATTTCCAGTATCTCCAAATACAGAACAATAGAATTGGTTCAGTACAAATTGATAAATGTTCCACTATTAGTTTCTCTATTACTACTAGTTGGTCAATATTCGTAGTTAACAAGTTGGTCACTACATTTAATTGTTTTTAAGTGCACTATTTTTAAATTAGTTTCTCTATTACTAAGATTTTCGTAGTACGCCACTGTTATTAGCGGCATGTTATACCACTATTCCTTATGTCTAAATAGAAGTCTATATAATTTTTTTCTTTTTTCTTTTTTTTTTCCTTTTTCTTTTTTTGTTCGTTTCAGTGAAATGGCATAGATATACAAGCTTCCGTGAATCTAAATCCGCTTAAGCAATATTCATGGATTCCCCAAAAGGATAAAAAGATCCTTAAATACATAACTATGTCTAATTTTATTCTAGTGAATGAAGATTAAAGCTACAAAGAGAGATCTTTCGGACAACTACATAACTAGGTATAAACTATTTCTGACGTATGATAATGTAGTTCAACACAAATATTAGTATATTTTATTTTACATATATAAACAATTATACGAAAACAGAAGACACACTCTCATACCAAATAATTACATCTCATGCTCATGCTTAATTATGCTGCTTCCCCACATTCAATCATCATTGCACCATTTTCTCAATCTTCGTCAACCTTTTTCAGCAAATACCCTACTTGGTTACAAGTTTTATAATCTTACTTTTTCTCTATGTAGAGTTTTTTTCTGTCCATTGGGGATTGGGTATGATACTCCGGTCGGCGTTTCACTAATAGACCCCAAAAAGTAGACATAATTTCCTGGAGTGGGGTAAAATGGTCTTCAGGCCACTCACCATTGCAAACAAAAAAAGTTAATCGTAAAGAAGTACATATATAAACATAAGGTTATAAATCCTAATATCAGCAGGAACAAAGGATGTTAATAGTTGTTTCAAAATCATATGTTGTCGCAGAAACTTGGTCATTAATTATGCTTATTGCCTACCACATATGCATCTCTAAACACATGATTGTAGAAGGCATGCAATTTAAAATAGATCAAATGCACATCTTTACTTTATAGATTAATCGTTTTTTGAAAATTTACATAATCGAATAAAATAACAGCTCGAGAGTCGTGAAGCAAACACAAATACGCTTACATTCACCAGTAAGAAAAGTAAGCTGAACTGTTTTGTTTGTGATTCATGTTTCGCGTTTTAATTCTTAAGAACATACTACTAGATGATAATCCGCGCCATGCGCAAAATGAGTTCTTTAAAATATGTCATATTTAAATATTACAATTAGAACGTATTTTGTTATCGAGAATGTTTTTTACATATTTTGGGATGGACATTCAGATACCATTTGGTTTGGTTTGGTTCAGATATGTTTCGATTTTTTTGTGAGTTCGATCTGATTCGGATCTGCAGGTTCGGTTTGGGTTTGAACTCAGATAATTCATTTAATTTTTAAAAAAATAAAATCAAATTCATATATACTTTAAATTTTTCAAAATATAAAAAATATTTATAACATATAAATGTGTATAATGTAAGTTAAAATATTTATACTTAAAATAAAATTTGGTTTAGCTTCAATATTCAGATAGAAAATCAATAGATATTTTAAGTATTGGTATTTTGAGTATCATTTAATTATTTTAAACATGTATTTTTTAACTATTTGTATATATATATCAAAGTATTTTATACAACTTAATAACATCTTATATATTCTGTATATTCTTTAATTAAATTCTAAAAATAATTAATATATTTAAGTATATAAATCTGGTTTGGATATAATCGATAGCCAAAATATTTCGTTTCAGATCGGATTCCGTTCTAAAAATAACATCTTAATAACATCTTACTATTTTTCGTAATTTATAGACATTTTTATAAAATTCAAATATAACGTATATAAAAAATCTATTTTTTTCTAAATATACTTAACGTGATTTTTATTTTTTTAATAATATTTTTTTTTTTAAAATGTAGAGGATACAAATTTTTTTATCAAATATGTATGATTTATAATCATTAATTGTCATATATAAATTAATTATATTAGGTAATTTCGTAGCTTTTATTTAAGGAAAGAAACTTATGTAGCTTTTACTTAAAGAAAGAATTTAAGACTACTAATTAATGTGATAATTAGTTTAATAAAAAATATAACATATATTTGTATGGACTAACTTATTTTCTTAAGGATTTCTAAGAATCATCATAGCGATGATATTTGGTTATAAAACATGTGGTAATGTTTCAAGATTAACATACAGGAGATGACATTTCAGATATGTGAACCCATTCATAATAATTAAATACGTCGCATGACATATGAAGGTAGTTGAAAACGTCACCATTATCATCTCTTTTTTTTTTTGTTCACGCACCATTATCATCTCTAAGATACTCTCATAATCTCATTACTCAGTGATCCATATTTTGAAAGCCCAATTTAGTAACAAGTTTTCACTGACCCGATTCTTCCGGAAACATTGGTTTTCGTTCAGCTGGGTCTGTAATATCATTTGCCCAAAAATAGGTGGCCGGCCGTGACACACTCTTAGATATAAGTCCAGCGAATAACTAACGGCCAAGATCTGTTTGCATTCGAGCTATATAAGGAAAGTTTCTTAATTTCTTTGGCCCTTTCAGAAATTTTGAACCCATACAGAGCTGGTGCATTTCAGGATCCAGTTTCTTTATGTGTTCTTCGTTAAATAGTCACCAGGTGACTAACTTTTGTTATTTGCGTTTTTAATCATCGATTTCGGTTTAGTTCCATCCACATTGCTAGGAAAAATCGAACTGTATAGAAGAGTTTAACTCGAATAATCTGCTTGGATCGATGTGTAAGGTCATTTTTATTTGGCATGGCTCGTCAAATGAAGAATTCTTGAAAAGAATTTTCATGGTATAAATAATAAGTAAAGAGTTAACGATATTGAATATTATGGATTTTAGGAATCGTTTAAGGATTTTAGGAATAGTTTAATAAAATTTATAATCAAAAATGTATTGGACATGGTCATAAGAATGTTCAGTAGTAATTAACGTGACCATTGATTAGAACCGTGGATTCGACTACAAAAAAAAGTTTCGTTCGTCTTGATTTATTATATACAAATAGAGATTGAAGAATGGTTGACGATGAAGACATTCAACCGCTTGTTTGTGATAATGGAACTGGAATGATTAAGGTAAAGTTTTGCTAAATGCTATGACGTATGTGTCACATGAGTCACATGACTAAGTATACCATAAAATACTAAAGTAAGATCTGAGTTTAGGCTGGGTTTGCGGGTGGCAGAGCCGGATCTGGAGACAGCCGAATGAAACACTGGCCTCGGCCCCCAAAATTTTTAGCGGATTTTTACATAGGTTTGAGCTCCCAAATATTAACACCGGCCTTCAAATTTTTTTGAGTTTTTAAGAAATGTTTCAAGTCCCCAAATTTTCAGATCCGGCCCTGGCGGGTGGTGATGCTCCACGAGCGGTTTTCCCGAGCACTGTAGGCCGTCCTAGTCACACGGGAATGATAGCTGGGATGGGACAAAAAGATGCCTATGTTGGAGACGAGGCTCAATCAAAACGTTGTATCTTCTCTCAAATACCCAATTGAGCATGGAGAAGATTTGGCATCACCCTTCTTACAACGAGCATCCTGTCCCTCCTGAAGAACACCCGGTTCTCTTGACCGAAGCTCCTCTCAATCCTAAAGCCAATCGTGAGAAGATGACTCAGATTATGTTTGAGACATTCAACACTCATGCTATGTATGTCGCCATTCAAGCTGTTCTATTACTATATGCCAGTGGCCGTACAACTGGTTAGTACCATATACACTTAATTCTTTTCAAACATTCATAATGGTTCATTAGCTTTGATCGCTCGATTGATTAGTTGGTATTTGGCGTAGGCATTCGAGCTTTAGATTTTGTTTGTTTTATATGTTTTTTTCTCACCATTTGTTTTATATGTTTAGTGAAACCTTTTATATATATATATATATGTTTAGTGAAACCTTTGTTTAAGCTAAAACAATTTTTTTTTTTTGGATTTGGATTGCATAAACAAATGAAAATGTATGTATTAATAGTTATTTTATTTTGCTAGGAACGTATACATAATTAGTTTCTTATTATAAGCTGATTTATATATCTTTAGATGCTCATCTATATGCAGGATACTTAAATGTATTTTAAAATATACCTAACCAGGAAGTTTATTTTTTAATGATTGTCTTGGTTTATTTAATTTGGTTAAACAATTTTACTATTAGGTTTAAACAAATATCAGTAGGTTTTAATTTAGAAATAAAATCCATGATCCTTTTGTAATTGTTGGTTTAGGTATTGTTCGGGAATCTGAAGATTATGTGAGTCACACTGTACCAATCTATGAAGGTTATACTCTTCCACATGCAAAGAGGTTCCGGTGCCCAGAAGTTCTGTTTCTCTTTTTTTTTTGAATGAGAAGTTCTGTTTCAGCCATCGATGATTGGAATGGAAAAATCCAGGAATCCATAAAGTCACATATAATTCTATCATGAAATGTGATGTGGATATTAGGAAAGATTTGCACGGAATCATTGTTTGGTGGATAGGTAATAGAATGAGCAAAGAGATCACAGCTTTAGCACCTAGTAGCATGAAGATTAAGGTTGTGGCTCCACCCAAGAGAAAGTATAGTGTTTGGATGGATGGTTCTATATTGGCTTTCTAGGCCAAGATTGGTAGAACATTAGCATTATCATTATGTCTATATTATCCAATCAACATTTGTTACAAAAGCATTTAGAATAACATTTACTAAATGCTAAAGCTCTCTAAATGCTCTTTGACAAATGCTCTCAATTGAAGCTTTTGGAAAAGCATTTTCATTTATATTTTATATAAATATATTTTAAATTAATATATAAATTATATTTTAAATTAATTATATAAATATATAAATTAAATTATATAAGTTATCTTATATATAAATTATATTTTAAATTAATTTTATAATTAATATATATATTTTAAAATATAGTTTTATTAAATTAATTATATAAATTAAATTATATTTTAAATGCGAAATATTAATTTAAAATATAAATATTTTTGTTAAACACATTATTTCCCATTTAAATATAATTTATTATATTTAATTAAATTTAATTGAATAAATTATATTTTAAATTAATTATATAAATTGAATAATATTTATTTTAAAATATAATTTTATTAAATTAATTTTAGAAATTAAAAATTCATGTTTTAATTGTATAATTTATCTTTTTAAAATAATATTTTTGATATAAAGATAGTTTTTTGATATATTCATTATAAATAAATATATTATATATTAATTTTAATAATAATTTTAAATAGCATGTTCAATTGCTCTACCAATCAGTCTATTAAATAGTTTAACAAAAGCATACAGTTTCTGCAGTATACTGCTACTATAACATACTGTTATTGCTTTCTCATTTGCGTTGCCAATTAGAGCCTAAGCACTTTCTAGCAGGTGGAAACATAAGTAACATTTTCTGATCTTAGTATATACACTTATCACGTTTTGCAATCCACATATGTAATACGATGAATCTGGCAAAACTCAACTCTTCCCCTATGGTTTCCAAGCTACACTATATTATTCTCTATGGAGAGAACGCAATTCTCAAAAGCATGGCGAGCCTCCACTTCCACCACTGAAGTTGATTACACTTGTAAACAAGACCGTCCGTAACCGCATCTCCTCCTTCTGGAAAATGGGTATTCACACCTACGATGATACTATGAGTCTTTGGTTCTCCACAAGAAAAGGCCTTAAAAACTTTCTAGTATGATTCATGCTATAAACACTATGCTTTGAAGATACTTTCTATAAAAGAATATAGAGTACCGTAGATATCATAAGCCAATATTGTATATTTATTATATAAGATATTACATTATAGAAGGGTATAGAGTATCGTAGATATCATAAGCAAATATTGTATATTTATTATATAAGATATTACATATATTTATATCTACATATATTATGAAATTTCAGTAGTATAAATATGTATGTAGTCCTAGCTATTATTCTCATGCGAGTCAATATACAATTCTTCTAATCTTATACTCTCATCGTTCTTACTATGGTATCAGAGCTACAATGATCTAACTATTGCTCTGTTCCTGTTTCCCTTTTTTTTTTTTCAGGCTACAGAGCTTCTTTGTTTTTATTTTTGATTTCAAGCCATTGAGTTTCTATTATATTTTCTGTTAAGCTATATGCTTCAACCATTCAGATTCATGTGAATCTCTAGATCTAAGCCATTGAACTTTTTTTTTTGTTATTCAAGTCTATCATAGAACTCTGAATCCAAGCCTAGTGCTTCTTTATTATAATTCTTAAACCATTATGGCTTCACTTCCAAAATCAAAGCTTAATGATTCTTGTTTTTTTTCTTATTTTTCTTAAAGCCATGGAGCTTCTTATTATTCAAGTCATCCAAAACACCTCTGAATCTATTTTTTTTCTGAAACAAAAAAAAAATGTTTTCTTTGTTCTATATTTTTCTATGTATTGAAAAAGATATTTTTTTTTAACACCTGAAAAAAATACTTTAAAAAACGGTTTTGTTACCAAACTAAAGTTCTTCCTACCATCATCAACAAGCAAACATGCATTTCAAACCATCAACGCTTCTAAAGCGTTTGGGCTCGTCAATAAGATCACAACCACCAAAGAAGGCACATCGTTATCATCACCGTCCATCCATCTCCTCACCACTAGGACAACCATCTTCCGCCTTTGATCCAAGTACTCAAATCAAATTACCACAAGTCAATCTCAAGCTTGTCATTCCACTGCAACTCCATTACAACCTTGAGATTGATGGGGCATATAGAAGGATATAGAGTATCGTAGATATCATAAGCAAATATTGTATATTTATTATATAAGATATTACATATATTTATATAGAAAATTTCACTAGATGTATGTAGTCCTAACTATTATTCTCATGAGAGTCATTATACAATTCTCCCAATCTTATACTCTCATCATTCTTAATACTTTCACTGTACAAATGTTTTTTTGTGCTAATAAATTTTATTTTTCTTTTTAAAAAACAAACTAAACTAAACTGAATCGAACTAACCGAACCCAAACTAGTGAAACCTCTATAAATTAATAATGTTGGGACTACACCAAAATTTTATTTTTTATTAATTTAGAGAGATATTAATTTATCGAGATACTAATTGAACCAAAACTCAATTTGAGACTATAAAATAATATTAATTTATGGAGATTTTTAGTGTATATTAATTTATCTGAGATATTGATTTATAGAGGTTCTATTGTATATGTTTCAACTATTCAGTTAAAAATTTTACCAATCCAAAAATCTGGTTTGTTCAGTTTTAAACCTAACCATCTAAAAACAATATGTTTGTTTGATTAGAGTAACTAAATATACTAATAATATTAAGTTTAAAGATATTTATGTATAATAATCCAAACAACCAAACATAATTTTATACATTTTACTTTTTTTAATACATTTTACTTTTAAATAAATATAAAAAACATAATTAACAATAAAATAAAAACATCAAACAAAAACTATATATGATATTTTTATATTAGATTCAAAAATTAAAACAATGATATAAGATTATTGGATTTTATCTTTATATCCTTTCAAACCCCACCGGCCACACGGATATGAGTTATTGCTTTCGGCTCATTTGAATGTTTAAAAGATGATTTATCTGTGGACTGTACCTCCATCCGGAGGTTAGGTCTGTGTCGTCGGACCCGGATTTAACCCTTAAAGTTTCAAAAAAAATTGTGCTTTCTTTTTTATTTTGATTACTACGTGTAATAATTACTGGGCAAGGACGTAATAACCGAAATAAATTCTCTATTCTAATGTTGAATTTCGTTTATATTTCAGACAAAAGAAAAAAAAAGAGGATTTATTTAATTTCGGTTAACTTTAAACCGAATCGAAACCCAGAAACAGAAAACTCGAACAACAATTCAACAAGGATCACAGAAGATCCTTCCTCGAGATCGCTGCCGACAAAATCTGCTAATCTTCTCATTGGTGACGAGGAGCAAGAATCCCCTAATTGGTTCAGAGAGGAGAGCTAATTGGTTCAGAGGTGAGAGAGAGAGAGCGTACGAATCGGGGATGTCGAACGGAACGGAACAGACGAGGAAGCGTGCGGCGCCGGGAGACAACAATTGGTTGCCACCTGGTTGGAGAGTTGAAGATAAAGTTCGAACCTCCGGTGCTACTGCTGGTTCCGTTGATAAGGTCTTATAAAAAACTCTTCTCTTTACTGCCTCCTCTGTACCTATAACTATTAGAAGGAAGGTTATGAGTTTAGAGATGCTACAGTGTTTTGTGTATAAGAAAGATCTTACCTTTAGATATGCTTAGAAGGAAGGTTATGAGTTTAGAGATGTGTGTATTGATGATCCTGTTGTGTTTTGCAGTACTATTACGAACCAATCACAGGACGTAAGTTTCGATCCAAGACCGAAGTGTTGTACTACTTGGAACATGGGACTTCTAAGAAAGGAAGCAAGAAACCAGACAACACTGATTCCAGTTCTGACGTGAGTTAAAGTTTGAACCTTTCCATCGTTTGTTTTTTTTTTTTTTTTTGGGTTCAAACTCATGGAATCTTGTGTTTGCAGAATTTGGAAGGGCAAGGAAGCAATAAATCCAGCAGAAAAGCTAAAGAGCAGCAGCCTCCTCCTCCTCCTCCGCGGCCACCATCGCCGCCGTTGAAGTTTGATTTTGAGAATCCACCGGAGAAGGTAAGCTGGTCTGCGGCAAACGGAGGGGAAGAAGGTTGGACACCTTTTGTTGGGGACGACAAGGTTCAAGATTCGTTGAGACGAGAATGGTGCACTGCGTTTAACGTTATCACGACCAAGAACCCAACTAAACTGTCATCATTGAGACGATGATGATGATAGACAAGGTGGCGTTTTTTTCTTTGGGTTGTTGCATCTGTTGTAACATAAAACGGGGATGGATGGTAGAGGTTATTTTAAGTGTGATGTTTTTCTTAGTGTTCACATAAGTTTAAGTTAGTTTTGCACTCTGATTTTTCCTAGATTGTTTTTTGAGTAATGTGATAATGGGATTACACATATCTGCGTTTGCGTTTGACACACAATGGACATCGCTTTTTTGATACACATTGATAAGAACGATGTCTAAGCTTTGAAGAGGTACGACTAGAGATAGATGATCTCACATTTCAGGTGGTGGCTATGTTCTTGGAGAGCTAATGGAACGGTGAGGTAAAGCAAAAGGCGAACATGGAGGAAACAAATGAGCTTTGATGATGAAGTTACTGTCGCACTACACTTGAATGATATGCGATAATTGCTTCTTTCAACTTCAGAAGTGCAAGATTCCTCCGTGTATGAGAAGATTTACTCCAAAAAAGTGAAACTGAATGTAACAAACATGCATTATGCTTTCCAAGGCAAGGAAGAGAGATAACACCATGATTACAATTTAAATGTTAGACAAGAAGCGTCTGTAGTCCAACGGTTAGGATAATTGCCTTCCAAGCAATAGACCCGGGTTCGACTCCCGGCAGACGCATTTACCTTTTACCAATTTTTCCAATAAGTGTTTCAAAGTTGAAAACAGTCAGAAATGTGTGTTTTTGTGGGTGCAAGCAATAAAATCTGGTGATGCTAACTTGCATTTGAAATGGTACTACTTTTTCTCTTATGACTTTAAGGCTCTATAATATTATTTTACGTTGTCGACAGGCTGTATAATGAATTACTACAGAGACAGATAAGTACCAAATTAGTAATTCTTGGTTTCTAAACCTTCTGGATGCAGCAGAGGCTTCCGTTTTTGTCTTGTGCCCCAAGGTTTTATAAAAAGTTAAAACAAAGGTTTTTGTACCTCGTGTTGGGTTAGGCTATCTTTTACCCTCTCTGTTTGTCCGAATATACAAGACTGCCACTGAGAGATAACTTGCATTGTCTTCTTTATCTACAACGTTCCAACAATTTACTGAGGGAAAAGGAAGAGACTTTGAGAGAAAATACACACAGTTTCTGTGATTCACTTGCAAAAAAAAAAAGCTCCTCGGAGAAAAAGGTATTTGCTCTCTATCCAGTAATGCCTCTTTCACATCCTCAAGTTTTCTTTTGTCCATTGTGATGATAAAATCTAGAAAATAAAAAGGAGGTTTTTTTTTACTTCACTACAAGTCGTTTCCTTATGTTTTCTACTCTGCTTTCATGTTTGTAGATGTGATAAAAGATCATACATTTCTTCATTTTTCTCTTTTGTCCTGATCCAGAGAATAAGAAAGGTCGTAGCTTTAGGTCTTTGTTGCTCTAAAGAACGTGACTTTAGAGTAGTTAAACCCATGGATTATCTGTTTCTGCAAAGTTTTTGTCCTAATAAACCCCAAAAGATTTGTCTTTTTACTCGAATTACAAGCAAAACTCAAAACTTGATCTAGAGAAATGAGAAAGGTTGTAGCTTTAGGTCTTTGTTGCTCTAAAGAACTTGACTTTTTGAGTACTTAGATTAAGCTTTTTCTTAATAAAACCAAAAAGGTTTGTCATTTACTCATAGTTCATGCAAAAAAATCAAAACTTTGATGTTCTTTAGGGAAAGTAAGCAAGTCTTTTCCATTTTTGGTTGTGTCTTGCGATTATCACGTCTCCTGCGTTTCATTACAGTCTCTGTGAAGTGAAATCTTATATGGGTTGTTCTCTATTTGCTCTTAGATGGAGAAACAAGAGTTCTCAGTTGGAGAGTCGTCCACAGAGACCAAGAGAAGCGTCTGTACTGAAGAGAAGTTTGTGTGGCCATGGGTTGGTCTTGTGGCCAACATACAAACGGTGGTTGGTGAATCTGGTCAGAGAGTGGGCAGAAGCGGTTCAACGTTACGTGACGAGCTCATCCAGAAAGGGTTTAATCCAACAAGAGTCATACCCATCTGGAACTTCAGGGGACACTCTGGTTTCGCCTTGGTGGAGTTCAACAAAGACATTAGAGGGTTCGAGAACGCCATGAACTTCGAGAGGAGTTACAAATCAGACGGACACGGCAAGAAAGATTGGGAGAAAGGTAGTAACAACTAACTGCTTCTTCTGTCTTTTAAAGTGTTTAAAGGTCATTTTGTGTGTTATATGACATTGAAAGTTTCTGTCTTGTTTTTGGAACAGGTGTTCACTTTAGAGATGATAAGCCCTACGGATGGGTTTGTAGAGAGGTAGACTACAACCAAAGAGGGATTGTTGGCGAGAAAGTTAGGAAGAAGAGAGACTTGAAAAGCGTGTCTCAGCTTCATGAAGAGGAGGAAAGGAAGATGGTTCAGCTTGTTGAAAGCATGTCTCAGTCCATTGAGTTGAAGATATTAAGCAAGCAGGAGCTTGAAGACAAGGTGGATGAGACTTCTCGCGTTCTAGAGAGTGTGGAATTGCACAACTATCAGCTCAACGAAAAGTACAAGCAAGGTAATGAAACAAACACTTGTTTTTAAAATTCCCACTTGAAAATCAGAATGTATTTGTTTTGGTTGTTGATGACATTGTTCTTTTCGGTTGTTGTATTTTTGATGAGAAGAGGTTGAGAAGACGCAGGCGAACTTGCAAGAGCAGTATCAGCAGATTATGTTAGCACATAAAAAATCTATGTCTGACCTGGAGACAGAGAGGGAGAAGCTGGAGCAGCGTGCAAGGCAGATTTACATAAACGAAGCTGAGATGGAAAAATCCAGACTTGAGATAGAAATGGTGATGATTCTTTCCTTATAAACTAGAACAAAAAAAAAGATAATAAGAAAGTGAAAATCTGTTACCTTTTTATGTTTTTGCAGAATCAAAAGGCTATGCTGGAGCAGAATGAAGCGAATATGGAAGCTATGAAGCTTGCAGAGAAGCACCAGGCAAGTAGTTCTTTAGTCAGACTGTATATTCATGAACATACCAAAGACCTTTGAGTATCTCAAAACATGTTTACTTTTGCAGAAAGAGAAGGAGAAGCTTCATGAGAAGATAATGGAAATGGAGGCTAAACTCAATGAAACGCAAGAGCTGGAGTTGGAGATAGAGAAGCTGAAAGGCAGCACCAATGTGATGAAGCATATGGCGGATGGAGATGTAGAGTTAATGGAAAAGATTGCAAAGACTCAGATGGAGCTAGAGGCTAGAGAAGCGGCTCTACATGATAAGATAATGTCTGTGACACAGAAAGAACGCATGGCCAACGACGAGTTTCAAGAGGCTAGGAAGGAGATGATTCAGGTGAAGAAAAAAAACAAAAACAATATTCATCTCTTTGTGTGTCCTTTTAACTAATGATATTGACTTTGATGTGAGCAGTTCTGGAATGAGAATGAGGATTTGGTGAGTGGAGGGGAGATAAGAGTGAAGAGGATGGGGCAGTTAGACACGAAGCCGTTTGAGCTAGCAGTGAAGAAGAAACTAAGAGGAGGTTCAAGAGTAAAAGCAGAGCTGAAAGCTATGGAGCTGTGTTCATTTTGGGAAGGACAAGTTGGAGATGTGCATTGGTATCCATTTAAAGTGGATGAGTCAGATGGAATCGCAAAGGTACGTAACATATAGATTTTGAACATTTCCTTGTTATTACAAAATATATCTCAAGATCTCTCTTACATGTGAAATATGCAGAAAGTGGTTGATAAAAACGATGAGAAGCTGATAAAGCTGAAGGATGTCTATGGCGAGGCACTTTACAACGAAGTGGTGAGAGCAAAAATGGAGATAGTTGAATACAACCCGAGTGGTGGATACGTGGTTTCAGAGCTGTGGAACTTTGAGAAGAACCGTAAGGCGACAATGGAGGAAGCAACGGATGTGATGCTGAAGATAAGGAAGAAGGTCCTGGCTATGAAGAACAAGCGACAGAGGCGTTGAGAACTTGAGACTGATGCGCAAGAAAGATCTACTCAAGCAAAATAAGATTGAACTTTAAGGAACAACGTGAAATGGTTTTGGCTTTTGGAGACAAGTTTAAATTAATGTGCTAGAAGTACTGTGACTTATTTTGCCAGTTTCGTCAATGGTTTGTCTCCAAATTATTTTGCGTTGTTCTCTATTATGATATATGCAAGGATGGTTTTGCTTGCTCTTATATAATAAGAGGATTTAGTCCATGTGTGCATACGGAAACCAAATGTTACATGCATCATTTATCTTCAAGGTAAGCGAAAGAGATAAGAGGATTTCTACAATTTTCTTGGGTATTCAAGAAGCGTTGGTAGTCCAACGGTTAGGATAATTGCATTCAAATAATAAACTTGGGTTCGACAACCGGCAGACGCAATGATATTTTAGCCATTTCTTTCAATTAGTTTTCAAAATTGAAACAGTGCCACACGGGGTTTTTATATATCCTTTAGTAATGAAAAACAGTCAGATACGTCATACGCGTGTTTTATATATCCTTTAGCTTACACTTAAATGGTAGTATTACTTTTTCTCTTATGTCTTTTTTTTTTTGTTAAATTTCTCTTATGTCTTTAAGGCTGTATAATGTTGTTCTATGTTGTCGACAGGCTGTATAATAAATTAGTACAGAGACAGATGAGTACCAAATTAGAAATTCTTGGTTTTTAAACCTTCTCGATGCAGCAGAGGCTTCCGTTTTTCTCTTGTGCCTACCTCAAGTTTTACAAAAAGTGAAAAACAAAGGGGTTTTTTCTTTTACGGTCTCTCTGCTTGTCCAAAATTACAGGACTGCCACTGAGGTTGCGTACATTGTCTTCTTTATTTACAACGTCCCATCGAATTACTGAGGGGAGAGACTCTGAGAATAAACACACAGTTTCTGTGATTCGCTAGGAAAAAAAAAATACATCTGAGAAAAGAAGAGCACACCAATATCCAAAAGCCAAAACCATTTCAAGTTGTTTCTTCAAGTTCTATCTTATTTTGCTTAAGTAGAGATCTTTCTTGCCACGACCTTCAACATCACATCCGTGGCTTCCTCCATTGTAAAGTTCTGAAACCACTTAGCCACCGCTTGGGTTGTATTCCATAGTCTCCATCTTTGCTCTTACCATTTCATTGTAAAGTTCCTCGCCGTACACATCGTTCAGCTTAACAAGTTTCTCATCCAATTTGTGTTCAAGCTCCTGCTTGCTCATCATCTTTCAATAGACTGACTGAGACACGGTTTCAACAAGCAGAACCATTTTTCTCTCCTTGAAGCTGCGATACGCTTTTCAAGCCTCTCTTCTCCTCAACTTTCTCGCCAACAAAACGACCTTTAAATTAGACGGCCATGGCAAGAAAGATTGGGAGAAAAGGTAACAGAAACTGCTTCTTCTTTTTGTATTTATTTCTTTTGGGAGTTACAAATCGTTTTGTTTGCTATATGACATTTGAAAATTTGTTTCTTTTTTGGAAAGGTGTCCGCTTGAGAGATGATAAACCCTACGGATGGGTTTGTAGAGAGCACAAATACAACCGAAGTGGGTCAGAAAGTTAAGGAGAAGAGAGACTTGAAGAGTGTATCACAGCTTCAAGAAGAGGAGGAGAGGAAAATGGTTCAGCTTGTTCAAACCATGTCTCAGTCAGTCGATTGAGTTGAAGATGATAAGCAAGCAGGAGCTTGAACACAAAGTGGATGAGAAGCTGGCTAAGCTGAAGAATGTCTACGGCTAGGAACTTTACAATGAAGTGGTAAGAGCAAAGATGGAGACTGTGGAATACAACCCGAGCGGTGGCTTCATGGTTTCAGAGCTGTGGAACTTTGAGAAGAACCGAAAGGCCACGGTGGAGAGGAAGCGACGGATGTGATGTGATGTAAAGATAAGGAAGGAAGTCGTGGCTATGAGGAACAAGAGAAAGAGGCGCTGAAATTGATGCCCAAAAAAGATCTCTACTCAAGCAAAATAAGATAGAACTTTTTTTTTGATCAACCATAAGATAGAACTTTAAGAAACAGCGTGAAGTGGTTTTTGCCATTAGAGATTTGCTATGCTCCTTTTTCTTACAGACAAGTTTAAATTAATTTGCTAGTACTGTGACTGATTTTGCCAGTTTCTTCAACGGTTATTGTTTATTCCTAGTTATTTTGCGTTGTTTCCCCTGTTTATAACATGAAGCACAAGAAATGTTTAGTAACTATATTCTGGTTCTTTTGTTAGTCAAGAATGTGAATAATGTAAGTAAGTTGAAAATGACAAATATCAAGCGTCTGTAGTCCAACGGTTAGGATAATTGCCTTCCAAGCAATAGACCCGGGTTCGACTCCCGGCAGACGCATTTTTATAATAGTGTACCTCTGACGTCAATGAAACGGTTCTCGTATTTATTTTAAACCCGCCGCTTCTAAGGCTATAATGGTCAAAACAGATATTTTATCCACTGACAATCACAGGCCGCACATATTAGTAAACCCATGGTTGCGTGCACGCGCCGAATCGTATCGTGTGGCCAACATTTCTCGAACCGAACAGCCACTCCACCACACGCTTCTTCCTTCTTCTAATGTTTTGTCTTTTCAATAGTTTCTCCGGCGAGTGTTAGATATTTTTTTCTTTGTTAATCATGGCTGGCACCTGCAGCTCGATTAGGCCTCGCCTCATTGGTGGTTCTTATTCGACTGTTGAGCTTTCCAGGTTGATTAACCGAACAGGAGTTCCTTTCTCCGTTCGAATCTCTACCAGAACAAGAAGCCAAGGAGGTGGTTTCACCGCACCTGTCTCGTCACGTGAGGAAGGTCCTTCTTGTATCTTCGTCGGTCCGATTGATTCCGCTAGAAAAGAAACTCTTGAAGCTCTTTACCGCCAAGTACACGCCTACTCAACTCTGTTTCTTTCTTGATATTTGCCTCTATGACTGTGTAGTGATCAGTGAAGTGAGTTTTTTTGGGTGGTTTTGTAAATGAAATTAGGCGAAGAATGCTTACTACAATGGCAAGCCTTTGATAGTTGATGATATGTTTGACAGAATCGAGGTATGATAAACAATTTGGTGTTATATAGTTTCTAGCAAAGGTATGGTTTATGTAACTGTTGTTATGTTTTCTTGCAGCTGAAGCTACGGTGGTATGGTTCGAAGTCTGTGGTCAAGTATCCTCGGTGCAGCCTCCTGCGACAGTCAACTTATGCTGATGCAGAGGTACACTTTGGAGGAGTTCATATTTCACTTCACTTCTCTTGAAACATATATATTTCGTGATATTTTGGATTCGGTTTTAAGAAGGCTATCTATGAAACAATTCATATCTTGTGTTGATGTACCATTTGTTATTATAGTGGGAAAGCATCAACTTCCTCCCATCTGTTAACTAGGATTAGTATTTTATGATAATTGTTTTTTTTTTTTGTGTTGGTGAAGAAGGCTTTTGTCAAGGGTTGATATTGAGTTGAATCCTTTTTGTAGGACAGGATGATGCATCACAAGTTCTACTGTTAGCTACAATATGGATCTTGATTCTCTTGTTCGGTAGCTCAGCATGCGTTTTCCCCACCATGTATGGCCTCGGCCTAGTCTATGGAGGAGATCCCTTCGACTCAGGGCTTTTCTATAGCAGCAGCCACCTGTCGTCGTCTTCGGTTCCTCTTCTGACTAAGTTGAACGGCATCCTCCTCACAGTGCTAGGACCTGCTTTTGGATACCCGATTGCTTCTTCTGCAGGTACCAGAATGCAATTAAAAAAAAACATGATTCTTACCGTATAAAGCTTGCAGTTTATATTCAATATTGGTAAGAATGGTGTTTGCAGTAAGGGTTCTTAAAGGGCTATGGAGAAATGACCTTACCGCTCTAAAGGGAGACTGCCCGAACTGTGGGGAAGAGGTTCAAATTCTTTGTCTGTAGTTCTTTTGAAGCAACAAAAAAACCATCTTCTTTTTTTTTTATCAGTTCTCTTCACATTTTTGAGTATGATGGAACGTCGTGTAGGTTTTTGCGTTTGTGAGATCAGATCAATCAAACAGATCAGCTCATAAAGCTGACTGTCATGTCTGTGAGTGCACCCTGGAGTTCCGTACCAAAGTGGAGGTAAAGAATATGACATGAACCCATCACTGCCTTTTGTATTCCTATGTAGCTTTGTTTCTAACAGTGATAACTGTTTGGATTTTGTGTATGTTCTGCTTCAGAAATCTGCGTCACTATTGGGTAGAAAATGGGTATACGGGAGGATATACCTCGTTTCACGGCCTAGGAGAGGTCGACGTTCCAAGTATTCATAATTCTTGACCAAAGACGCTATAAATTTTTGGAATGGTTTCTACTCAATTGTCTATTTGTTTATAAAGAAAGGTTACTAGAAGCTTTTGTAACATTCAAAAGATTCATAAAACTGTGACTATAAACGTTTCTACACGCTTTACAGTATATCTTAGAGAATATCTTTGGAAAAAGATTTATTGAATTTAAGTTAAATCATAATTTTTGGAATTACCTGTATCACATTTTAGATCTGATGCCTCACTCAAAATATTGTTTTTTATATTGTGTACCTTTTTGTAGAAAATTCAAAAAGTATTCCTTACTACTAAAGAAATGATGGAGAAGTCTAATCTGGCGACTGGGGATAATTCTAATTTAAACATAAGTGACCAACATAAGAATCTTTGTGTAAACAAAGGTTTTATCCATTGGTAAGCTTAAGAAAACAAAATAATTACCACTCGCTCCCTCCTAATTAACAAGACTTAAGTCCTAACCCAGGATGTTAATTTACTCCCAAGAATTTACGGAAATATCCCCTTATTTACGTAAATTACAGATCAAACCCGTTTCTCATTCCATTGTTTAAGTCCTCCCCTCTTCCTGTAAAGCTTCCAAAGCTTCTTTTAAAATTCATAGAATTCTCTGGAAATCAAAAGAGTCAGAGATCGGCTTCGAAAAGAAGAAGATGGGGAGTCCAAAGAAGAACGAGAACAAGGGCTTCTTCGCCGCCATGACTTCCGGTTTCTCCATGTTCGGCAGCGCCATGTCCAGATCCGTCAACGGGTCAGTTTCCTTATGTTGTGTTGTAGATTCTGCATGATAAGTTGTGTTGTAGATTCCTTATGTGTGATGGCTATATAGCCTATAACTACTTTGATCCTTCAGGTGTAGAGTGTAGTTGTTTTATTACAAAACATGGATAGGTTAATACTATTATTAATTCTTTCACAAGTCAACTACCAGATCAAGCTCTGTTTCTATGTCTGAAATTTTCTTGCATGTTCGTTTCAGTCTCGTGAAAGTGAACTGTGTGTTACGGATCCTTCTGATTCAGTGTTCAATTCATGTAGGTTTTTGGCTAATTGGCTGTTGTTGGTTTTTTTTTTCTAGGTTGATTGCTTATGAAGGAGTTGAAGTGATAAATCCAGAAGGTGGTAAGGAAGATGCAGAAGAGGAAGCTCAGAGAGGAAGGTGGAAAGACGAGGTTTTTACTACTACTTATATACTTCTCTTTTTAAGTTTCTCTATGTTGCTTTTTACGGAAACTTATGTTTTTTGTGTCCTTTTTAACAGGAACGTGATAGCTACTGGAAGATGATGCAGAAATATATAGGTTCTGATATTACCTCAATGGTCACACTTCCTGTTATTATTTTCGAGCCAATGACTATGCTCCAGAAGATGGCTGAGGTTACTAGTCTTGTATATCTTACTCTTGCATGTTTTATTATTTCTATTAGCAACATGTAATATTTCTATAAACATTTCTTGCATGCAGTTGATGGAATATTCCTACTTGCTGGATCAAGCCGATGAATGCGAGGATCCTTACTTGCGTTTAGTATATGCTTGTAAGTGCTGTATACTCTACATCTTGTATTGACTTCCAACTTTGTTAAGACCTTTAAGCGATGAATGTGATTTATTTATCTGTTCAGCATCATGGGCTATATCTGTTTACTTTGCCTACCAAAGAACTTGGAAGCCTTTCAATCCTATTCTTGGTGAAACATATGAGATGGCCAACCATGGTGGTATTTCATTTCTTTCTGAGCAGGTGCATCATCATAAAGGATAATACAAGCTAGTTTGCAATTAAGTTGTCTATTTTGACATAGCTATAATATAAGTTACTTATGTTTTTATTTCAGGTTAGTCATCATCCCCCAATGAGTGCTGGTCACGCTGAGAACGAGCACTTCACTTACGACGTCACCTCAAAGTTGAAAACTAAGCTCTTGGGCAACTCTGTTGATGTTTACCCTGTTGGGAGGTAGATTTTGTTACTCTTTATGATCCTCTTCTCTCTCTCACTTTGCTGAAAATGAAACTTGTTGATGCATGTATTCTTCTGTCTTATGTTCTTACGTCACAATATTCTGTCAATGTTTTCATCTAAGCTCATGATTCGGCCTGTCTATTTGGCTTGCAGAACGCGTGTAACCCTCAAAAAAGATGGCGTGGTTCTGGATTTGGTGCCGCCTCTCACTAAGGTTCACAACTTAATATTTGGGCGGACGTGGGTTGACTCACCCGGAGAAATGGTCATGACTAATCTAACCACTGGAGACAAAGTTGTTCTTTATTTCCAGCCATGTGGTTGGTTCGGGTAAATTGACAACTCTTATTGTTTTGTGATACTCTGTTCATGTGATTCCGACATGCTTATTTATAAAAAAAAACTGTACTTCCTTTGATCTCAGTTCTGGTCGCTATGAAGTGGATGGATACGTTTACAGCGCAGAGGAAGAGCCTAAAATCATGATGACGGGAAAATGGAATGAGAAAATCAGCTACCAGCCTTGTGATACTGAGGGTGAACCCCTTCCAGGCACAGAGCTTAAAGAGGTCGGTCTCTCTTGTTTGTTTCCCTTTTATAGTTCCTGATAGTATTTTCTTATGCTCTTTATTGCTTTTTTTCAGGTATGGCATGTGGCTGATGTTCCCAAGAATGACAAGTTTCAGTACACCCACTTTGCTCACAAGATAAACAGCTTCGACACAGCTCCTCCTAAGCTCTTGGCTTCAGACTCACGTCTCCGTCCCGATAGATATGCCCTTGAGCAGGGTGACCTTTCTAAAGCTGGTTCCGAGAAACACAGGTTCTTCATCTTTACTTACTCTTGTTTTTTTTAACAAAGTTCGAGTGTTATGTTCTGCTTACGATGTTCTTCGTGGTGTCTTTTTTTATCACAGCCTTGAGGAGAGGCAAAGGGCTGAAAAGAGGACACGGGAGACAAAGGGACAGAAGTTCACTCCAAGATGGTTTGATTTAACGGAGGAGATCACATCTACGCCATGGGGAGATATTGAAATATACCAATACAACGGGAAGTACAATGAACACCGAGATTCAGCAGCACCCAGCTCGAGCAGTGAATTGGACCTCAAATCGATCGAGTTTAATCCTTGGCAATATGGTAATGTATCAACCGAATGAGGGCAACGTTTCTTAATTTTAAATATGACGTCTGGTTCCATGGACTCGTGAAGATGAGTTCAAAAGTTGTTTTATACTTTTGTTCCAGTGTGAAAAAAGATCTTGATTACGTAGTTTGAGTGACGAAACATAAGATTGTGTTTGTCTTATTGTATCTTTGTTTCCATCTCGATTCAAAAGTAAATTGTGTTTGTTATACTTCGTTTTAGAGATATGTGGTCTTCTCTTTGTTCCAGTTAAGTTTCCATTTCGAGCAGATTAGTATTTTTTTATCTCCTCGTAACAAAGTCCATATTAGTTAGATTTATACAAAATTCTCTTATAAAAACATATTTTAGAGGTATTTTTGAAACATTTGATGATCGGATTTAAATTAATATAAATGTTCCAAAAAATTATCAATCATTAAAAAGATTGAGATGGCTTTAGTCTATTGTAGAGATCACATTTAGTGGTAACTTCATAATATAGATTTTAAATGCGATATTGTAACGAATTCAACGTCTTTGAATTGACTGTTGATCAGTGGAAAACTTTCATTCAAAAAGTACATATAGATAGATGGAAGGATAAGCATCATGTGATGATGTAATTAATATTGACAAATGAATAGCGTTAATAAAAACGTTAACTATGAAGTTTGTTTTTTGGACAACACACATTAACTATTGAAACCTTTTCCAAAACATTTTTGTGCAATTTCTTTTTTTTTTTGGTGAAAAGTGAAAACCTAATATTTCATTAGCTAATCCTCTTACATTGTATTCTATAATTGGGTAATTCATTCCAAAGAGACGGCCAAAAAAAAAGGAATTGGTTCAAGACTTCCAGTGAATTACAAAAGTATATTCCGCCAAAAGCAACTAACCAGAAAAATAGACATGGATAAGAGGGAAATAAACTCAATCAGTTTGGAGTAACAGATCATAATCTAAGCTCCACAGCTTGGAGTATCATATCATGATTTCTTTTTTTTTTTTTTTGAAAAGAGCTTTAATCATATCATGATTTCTTGAGAAGAGAATGAAGCCACCAAAGCCTACTCCAACCCCATTGGAATCCTGCAACTGTCAGACCTAGAATCGATTGTGAGTCCTGCTACCGATGAGTAACATGACATGGCTGTGAATCATAGTAGCCAGTGGAATGGGAAAATGGTCGTTTCTCCTGCCCGATCGACTGGAAAGATAGAGAACCCGGTTGAAAGGCCTTCAGATATGTTTTTAAATAAAAAATACAGAACTAACTAATATCGACTATATCATGTGCTGTTTTTATTATAAGAAAAAGTTGATCCAAGTTATTTATGACACTGGTCATTTGTCTATAAATCTATATAATTGTGGGATACATTATTATTATGAGCTGCCTTGTGACTTGTGAGCATGTGCCGTCATATTTTTTTTTGTAACATATGTGCCGTCATATTTGATAGTCAAGTTACGTAAAACCTATATAGAAGTGTTGTGAATCATCTCTTCTACGTCGACCATGTCTCCTAAAGTTTCCTCTAACCCTCATGTACTTTCCCTTGATCTATCTTTTTGTATTTCCCCCCTTGCATTCATACGTCAAATGTAGTTATCCTAACTTTAATTTTGTGGTCATAATTTTTGTAAGCAAAGATAAATTTCATAGCGCAAAGTGGTAATGGCGATTGGCGATTTTGCTGCCTTTTATAATATTCACAGTTTAAAACATTGAGTTTCATTGTTAGTTACTAACATTATTCTATTATACTAATACCATTTTTTTCAATATCCAACTGCCACTTATCAGCTATTTTGTAATATTCACATTATATTAGTCATCAGTCATCAATCACCAACGACATCCATTAAAGTTTAGTTTTGAAGATATAAACAAGGATACTAAATTATTTATATATGTAAGAAAATATGCTAATATTAATATACGATACTAGGAGCAATGAAAGATTCTTATTAGGTTCAATGATAGTCTCATGTATTTTCAATAAGTGTTAAAAGTTTCAAGACGTCATGCAAACTCTACTGAACATCTTTGTAACCCACACGAGTTATATTAGTCGTGTTCTTCTATAGTTTGGCCAAAATGTTTGATAGGTTCTAATATTAAAATTGTGGAGAAAATTCGGATGAGTGGTACATGCATGTGCATCCAAATAATAATCCTAGTATTGGATTTCCGATCGATGCCCAGTATCTCGGGTTTGGATCAGAACCAATCAAACTAGTTGTGTATTTATCCCTGCAATCCCGAAATAATTGTATAAATAGACGGGACATCAATGAAAGTATTTAAAAAAAAGACGGGACATCATCGAGCATATGATAGAGAGCTTAACTATTTCCATCTTTATTTTAGTAAAAACAATAAAAAATCATTTATTTCATCTTATCCTTTTGAAGGATAAAGCGTGGGTGGTTTCGAAATCTTATCATACAAAATTACAGACATCACAATCCAAAAAGAGAATATATATATATATTATTTATTCTGTTGATTATGAGCAGTTTGGTCTATAACACTTTCTTGGCTGAGTTATGATATACACAAGACTTGAGAAGAAAGAACAAGACTTGAGAAGAAAGCACAAGACTTGAGGAAAGCACAAGACTTGAAGAAAGCACAAGACTTGAGAATAAAGCACAAGACTTGAGAAGAAAGCACAAGACTTGAGGAAGCTAAGTTATGGAAAATCTGTTTATGACTTGTTGGGCTTTATTATGGTCGAAAGCCCATTAGTGATTAGGTTTAGGGAGGCACTATATATAGTCTCTAAACCTAATTCCTTGCCTCCTAACACTCATTTTACACAGAGAGAGATTAGTGAAGGAGAGAGGCAAGAAGCAAGAGCAAAGAGAAGAGATTGAAGGAGAATCTACAAGGGGAAGCAAGGGAGATCCGGTCAAGAGTCTCAGACTGTTTCTTCTCCAGGGAGTGTGGGTTTCATCTCTTATACAAAAGAGTTCAGTGAGCTTCAGTCTTAGCTCATTGTTTGTGTTGTCTCTAGGTGAATAGAGAGACATAAAGGTTGTTGTGTAAGAAAGCTCTTGTAAACACTTGATACTAGTGAATCGTTGAGAGTGCCGTCCTCTCCCCAGATGTACCGAAAGGGAACTGGGTCAAAAAATTCTCTTGTGTCTTTAACAAACTCAAATAACAACAAAGGAAGTGTGCTAGGTAATTAGCCAAGTGTGAATTAACTGGTCTTTGGCTAGTGGGTATTATTTCTCAACAAGTGGTATCAGAGCATCAGGTTCAGCAGAGGAGAGGAAGCGGTTTCAGTTTCTGATTTGCTGTTGGTGCTTGGCTGCACAGGTTCAGAGATTTCTGGTTTTGTTCAGTGGTTGGAGTTGTTTGAAGAAGTTAAAGGGTTTCTGGTCTGGGTTGTTCAGCTTTGGCAGAGGTTAAAGTCTTGAGTCATGGAGCCAGCTCAAGGTAAATTTGAGGTGGAGAAGTTTGACGGTCAAGGAGACTTTGGGTTATGGAAGTTTAAAATGCTAATGCAGCTTGAGCTTCAGGGTCTGGATTTTGTTCTTGAAGAAGATGGATCCAGCGGTTCTGTTAAAGGGAAAGAAAAGGAAGGTGAGGTCACAGAAGCTATGAGTTCTCCGGTTGATCCGCTGAAAAAGGAGAAGGATAAGAGAGCAAAGAATCTGATTTGTTCTGCTCTTAGCAACATGATCTTACGGAAGGTGATGAAGGAGACAACAGCTCTAGGAGTGTGGAAGGCTCTGGAAAGGGATTATCAAACTAAGTCCTTACCTAACCGAATTTATTTGAAGCAGAGGTTTGCCAGCTTTAAGATGGAAGAGCACAAAAGTGTAGAGGAGAATCTTGATGTGTTTCTGAAACTGGTAGACGACTTGGCAAGTTTGAACATCAATGTGAGTGATGAAGACCAAGCAATCCAGGTCTTGTCTAGTCTCCCAAGGCAGTTCGACTCACTGGTTCATACACTTAAATATGGTAATGGGAAGGAAACTTTGACTTTGAACGAAGTAACCAGTTCTGCATATGCCAAGGAAGTTGAGCTAAAGGAAAAGGGGCTCATTGGAAAGGCTAAGTCAAATGCAGAAGGTTTGGTTGTGTCCAGGGGTAGACCTGAGAGGAAGAGTTCTGGTCAGTCGAGTGGAAGATCCAAGAGCAGGGATTCAAGGTCTAAATCTAGGCCAAGGAATCAACACAAAGCTAGAGAGTGTTGGGTATGTGGGAAGGAAGGACATTTCAAGAAAGATTGTCCTGAAAGGAAGAATGGGAGAGCAACTGATTCTGCAAATGTTGCTCAGGAAAAGGAGTTTCCTATGATCTTGACAGCAAGTGACAAGGACCCTAAGAGTGAGTGGGTCATGGATTCTGGTTGTACATTCCACATTACACCAGATAGAGATGCCTTATTTGATTTCAAGGAGTTTGAAGGTGGAAAGGTATTGATGGGTAACAATACTTCAAGCGAAGTCAAAGGTATTGGCAAGCTGAAGATCATAAACTCAGAAGGAGCTACAGTTATCTTGACTGAGGTGAGATATATGCCAACCATGAGTAGGAATCTCATCTCTTATGGCCAGTTAGAAAAGAGCGGTTGCAAGTATGAAGGGGAAGACTTCATGGTTACCTTCTACAGGAATGGGCAAAAGGTGATTTCTGGGAAATATCAAGATGGGCTGTATTATCTGCAAGGATCAGTGGTAAAGGGAGAAGCGTCTGTAGTCAGAGCTGAAGTAAACTTGACAAACAGATGGCACTCAAGGTTAGGACACATGAGTCTGAAAAACATGAATCTTCTGGTCAAAGGAGGTTATCTAGACTCAAAGGAGGTCCACACATTAGATTTCTGTGAGGAGTGTGTACTTGGAAAGTCCCACAAGCAAAGATTTCCAGAGGGGAAACACACTACAAAAGGTATTCTCGAATACATTCACAGTGATCTATGGGGCTCAGTTTCAAATGAGCCAAGTCTGTCGGGATGTAGATACTTTCTTACATTCATTGATGACTACTCAAGGAAGGTCTGGATCAGATTCTTAAGGAGTAAAGATGAGGTGTTTGAGAATTTTTCAGAGTGGAAGGCACTTGTGGAAAATCAAACAAAGAAGAAGATCAAGTGTCTAAGGACAGATAACGGATTGGAGTTCTGCAACAATCAGATGGATAAGCTTTGTCAAGACTCAGGGATTAAACGTCACAGGACTTGCGTTTATACTCCACAGCAAAATGGAGTGGCTGAGAGGATGAACAGGACAATAGCGGATAAGATCAGGTGTATGTTGGCAGAAACTGGGTTAGAGAAGAAGTTCTGGGCTGAAGCAGCGTCGACTGCGGTTTATCTGATAAACAGGTCTCCTAGTGCATCTTTGAGGTTTCAGATTCCAGAGGAAGTATGGTCAGGGTCAAAGGTTGATTACAGTCATCTCAGGCGGTTTGGTTGTGTTGCTTATGTACACAGAACAGAGGACAAGCTAAGTCCAAGAGCTGTTAAGGGATTCTTCATGGGTTATCCACAGGGTACTAAAGGTTACAGGGTATGGTTACAAGATGAAGAAAGGAGTACTATCAGCAGGAATGTAGTCTTTGATGAGGAGAAGCTGTATAAGGATCGAGATCAGAGAGAAATGGCTAAGTCTAAGAAGAAGAAGAAAGTCACTTTCAGTACTGATTTGATCCAAGGACCGACTATAACTGGTTCAGTTCAAGAGTCTACCGGTCAAGGTGGAGAAGCTTCGGGAAGTGAGGACTCTACTGGTCAAGGTGGAGACACTTCGGGAAGTTCACGGTCAGAAACTGAATCAGAAGAGAATGAGGAATCTGAGGAAGATGAGGAAGAAAATCAGAGTCATATCGAGTCGTTTGATGACTATCTGTTGGCAAGAGACAGAGAAAGAAGAGTCATCAGACCACCATCGAGGTTTGAAGGATCTGATTTTGTAGCTTATGCTTTGGCTACAGCAGAAATCTTGAAGATGGATGAACCAAAATCACTAGCAGAAGCTAGAAGGTGTAGAGACTGGGATAAGTGGAACAGGTCTATGGGAGAAGAGAAGCAATCTCTGGATGAGAACGACACTTATGTGCTCGTCCCAAGACCGGAAAACCAGAGAGTAATCGGGTGTAAATGGATTTACAAGATTAAGGAAGGTATTCCAGGAGTGGAAGATCGCAGGTATAAGTCGAGACTTGTTGCTAAAGGATATACACAAGTTGAGGGAGTGGATTACAATGAGATATTTGCTCCGGTGGTCAAGCATGCTTCTATTCGAATCATGTTATCAATTGTGGTGAACTTTGATCTGGAGTTGGAGCAACTGGATGTCAAAACTGCTTTCTTACACGGTACACTTGATGAAGTCATCTACATGGAGCAGCCAGAAGGTTTCATAGAGAAAGGAAATGAAGACAAGGTTTGTCTACTGAAGAAGTCTCTCTATGGGTTAAAGCAGTCACCTAGGCAGTGGAACAGGAAGTTTGATGATTTTATGAAGTCTCAAAAGTTTCAGAGGTGCAGGAAGGATCCATGTGTTTACACAAAGGGATCAAACATTGATGATAGGGTATATCTCTTACTTTATGTTGATGACATGCTTATAGCAGCAAAGGATATGGAGAAGATCAAAGTGCTGAAAGCAAGTTTGAAGGAAAAGTTCGAGATGAAGGATCTAGGACCAGCAACTAGAATCCTCGGCATTGATATCATCAGGGATAGGAAGAATGGTACTCTGAAGCTATCACAGGAAAGGTATCTTAAGCAGGTGTTGAGAACTTTTAGCATGGAGGATTGCAAGGCTGTTGTAACTCCATCTAATTCACAGTTCAAGCTTAAGAGTTTGACCCCAGAGGAGTTGGTTGTGGAGACACGGTTGATGAGTTCAGTTCCCTATGCAAGTGCAGTGGGAAGTCTGATGTATGGCATGATTGGTACTCGTCCAGATTTAGCGTATGCGGTCGGTTTGGTCAGTAGGTTCATGGCAAATCCAGGAAGATGTCATTGGTCTGCGGTTAAGTGGATTTTGAGATATCTTAAGGGAGCTTCAGATGTGTGTCTAAACTTCAAAAGATCAGACAAGTTTGAGATTGAAGGGTTTTGTGATTCAGATTACTCTGCAGATCTTGACAGGAGAAGGTCAATATCTGGTTATGTCTTCAAGGTTGGTGGTAATACTGTGAGTTGGAGGTCTACTCTTCAGCATGTTGTGGCTCTTTCAACTACTGAGGCTGAGTATATGGCACTCACAGAGGCAGCTAGAGAGGGAATTTGGTTGAAGATTTTCTGCAGTGAATTGGGGTTTAAGTCAGAGAGTTTCAAGGTGAATTGTGACTCGCAGAGTGCAATCTGTTTGGCGAAGAATCCAGTTCATCATGACAGAACCAAGCACTTTGAAAATAAAGTGCATTTCATCAGGGACAAAGTGGAGGATGGTTCAGCTAAGGTGCAGAAGATTCATACTTCTCTAAATCCTGCGGATATGTTGACAAAGAGTTTACCAGGCAACAGCTTTGAGAGGTGCCTGGTGACACTCAATGTCACCAACTGAGTTGAGACAGCGGAAGCGCGAGATGGCTTGTCGGTTATCACCTCGCAGCAGCAAGAAGTTCAGATGGTCAAATCTGAGAAATCGACAAAAGGGTTCAGATGGTCAAGTCTGAAAAGGAATTCAAGAGCAGTTTCAATAAGTTGAACAAGAGGTTGTGTCGAAAGTCTTCCTAGCAGTGTGTTAGGCGGCGTGTTCCATTATTCTGATGGCGGTACATGTTGAGTTCAAGGATTGATCTGTTAGTGTTGTGGGTCGCCGGTAAAGGTGACATGTCTGCTTATTTCTGGTGGTGAAGCTGGAAGGGTTGCAGGAATGATTCACTAGTTGAGACTATGACGGAAGTCTCAGGTTCATCTTACGTTGAGGTAAATCGACATAGAGATGGTATTTCAGTTACAGATTTCTCAAGTACAGGTGACCAAAAGCTCAAGGTGGAGATTTGTTGATTATGAGCAGTTTGGTCTATAACACTTTCTTGGCTGAGTTATGATATACACAAGACTTGAGAAGAAAGAACAAGACTTGAGAAGAAAGCACAAGACTTGAGGAAAGCACAAGACTTGAAGAAAGCACAAGACTTGAGAATAAAGCACAAGACTTGAGAAGAAAGCACAAGACTTGAGGAAGCTAAGTTATGGAAAATCTGTTTATGACTTGTTGGGCTTTATTATGGTCGAAAGCCCATTAGTGATTAGGTTTAGGGAGGCACTATATATAGTCTCTAAACCTAATTCCTTGCCTCCTAACACTCATTTTACACAGAGAGAGATTAGTGAAGGAGAGAGGCAAGAAGCAAGAGCAAAGAGAAGAGATTGAAGGAGAATCTACAAGGGGAAGCAAGGGAGATCCGGTCAAGAGTCTCAGACTGTTTCTTCTCCAGGGAGTGTGGGTTTCATCTCTTATACAAAAGAGTTCAGTGAGCTTCAGTCTTAGCTCATTGTTTGTGTTGTCTCTAGGTGAATAGAGAGACATAAAGGTTGTTGTGTAAGAAAGCTCTTGTAAACACTTGATACTAGTGAATCGTTGAGAGTGCCGTCCTCTCCCCAGATGTACCGAAAGGGAACTGGGTCAAAAAATTCTCTTGTGTCTTTAACAAACTCAAATAACAACAAAGGAAGTGTGCTAGGTAATTAGCCAAGTGAGAATTAACTGGTCTTTGGCTAGTGGGTATTATTTCTCAACATATTCATTTATTTATATATAAACCGCATTAAAACTATCAAAATGACAAATAATTTAAACTTTAAAATTATTTGGCTAGCATTTTTAACCATCTAAATGATATTTTATCGTATGATAAAACATTGACCAGCTAACCATAATTATCGCATAAGAACCATAAAAATAGTGTATATAAATGTGATAAGTTAAACATGTACTAACATTATTCATCTAAAATAAAAATAAAGTAAACACGTAAAAAACCGAAGAAATTCATTCACCAAAAAGTTGCTCAAAATTAAGTTTTCGAAGGGAACATTGACCAATTAACGATTAAAAGCTGGTTAATGGCATCTTGAACGTATCGTTAAGATTAAAATATTGCCATGTATGTTTGCCACTATGGATAATAATCACTGTCATATAGTATGGTCCCACCAGTTAGGTCTGTGGACCCGAGTAGCAACCCAAGCTTTCTCCTTTCTTATCGCCTCACCGAACCTTTCAATGCCGTGAATTCGACGGTGGTTATCTATCTATCCTTCCCTACGAGTTCAATTTCGACGGTTCTTGTTATTCGGCTTGTGAAGAGTTTCTTTTCGTATTTGACAAACTGACTAAAAAGTGCAACAGAGACTCGTTATATTATAAGAGAATCCCTGCCGTTGGATTGAAACAAAACAATCTGAACTGCCAAAAAAAAACAAATTAATAAGCTAAATTGGCCATAAAAAATATAAGTAGATTAGAGGTAATTATTATTCTAAATATGAATATAAGTAGTTTAGTGGTAGATCCACCTGCCACGTGACAGAATGTCGTATAGTTACAGCTAACAGGCTATCTCCACTAACCTATAATTTTATAGTTGAAGTTTTAGTCTAATGCTACGAATTACACTCTACTCCTAACGAAATTCCTTATGTTCTCTTTAAATTAGTAAAAAATCTAATTAAAAGTTAGTATAAAGTTCAATCTTATTAAACTTTTCCGATTAAAACTCCGATTTCTTCAGAATATAAAAATGGAAATCAATTAATTTTAACAAATTTTTTAAGGGAAGGATGTGCAAGTTCTCTTAGATAATTGCATATTCTTTTATCAATAATCAATTATTTTCGTAATACAGATGGAGTTAATGTATTGACATGTAGACATCTCATTTGCTAGGACCAAGACTCATGTGACTGTACACACATCGCCACGTGGTGAGATCTGGAGGTGGGATTACAAGCATGTCAAGCGTGGCGGGGAACCTGGTCTTGGAGTGAATGAGCCCGCCGGTTTAAAAAGAACGCGTGAAACCGGTTCAGCCGGTGAAAAGGTCAGTAAAAAAGGGTTTAAGTAAAAAAAACGTGGGTCGTCCGTCATTCTTAAGGGTTTTTGGTTTTAGGCGTTTCGGAGAGATAGAAGAGAGAGAAAGTGAGAAAAGAGATTGAGTTTGCTTGTGGTGAGAGGAGATCGCAATCGTGTGGGTAGCGTTTCAGACAAGTAAAAAAGATAAAAATAAAAATAAAAGAGTTTTCCGTCACTTTCTCGGGAAAACGCATGTGTTAAGAGAAGACAAAGGGGTTTTGGTGTGAGTCTCCTCCTTCCTTCCTTTGCGTTTCTCTTCTATTTTTTCTGTCCGATCTCGTAATTGCCGGTTTATTCGCCGGAATATTCACCGTTATTTCGCTCTTCTAAAAAAACTCAATTAGGGTTCTAAAGGTGGGAGATTTAGACGTTTTCGTTGTTTTTCCTCCCTTGAATCTTTCGTTTTCTTGGAAAATTTCTTGAAATTCTATTATTTTTTCATCAGCCTGAAATTTTCTGGGTTAATATTTCCTGGAAAATTTGTGGATCTGTGAACCCGATCTGAGATTTAGAACCCGTGATCTGTTGGCCCTTTGATCTTGAGATCCAGTTTTTTTCTAGGGTTTAGGGTTTTTCCTGACGGTTTCGGATCTTACGAGTTGATTAGGGTTTTGGAGTGGTTTAGGCTATTTTCACGGTTTTGACCCAAAAACTTTCAGACAAAACCACCTTTTGTTTAGTATTTTTCATACGCTCATATTTTCTCGATTATCATGGATCTTTTTTTTTTAATTTAATTTTTTTTTTGTTCCATTTGTATCTACAGGTCTTGAATTACTCTACAGTAGGATATTCGTTGGTTGGTGTGCTAAGGAAACACCAGCTTTCTTTGGTGTGGTAGCAGTCGCATACTCTGTGTTATGCATTCTGAGAAATGGTGTCGCATAAGTGTGTAGAAGAAGAGTTCTCTTTACAGTTCCCTCCCAATGCTCGAGCCCCCAGATCCTCAAGGGTAACTTCCCTTACCCCCATTCTCGCTTCTTTTCGTTTGTTTTTGTTACCAAAGGTATTTGACTTCTCTTTTTGTTTTGGCCAGAAGAGGCGCAGCTTCAAGAAGGAGGAGATAACTGAAAATGATCCAACGTGTGCAATTGATCTCTTGGCCACCGTAGCTGAAAACTTGCTGTCTGAGAGCGGAAGTTCTCACATGTCTATTGACAAACCTGTTATTGGGGCTGAAGATCGTTGTCTCCTTACACAAAACTACAGTGTGAAAGATGAGTTCCCGGTGGAAGATAAACCCTTGAAGCCACCAACTTTACCCGATGTCAATCCTCCTTATCAGGGGTCAATGAGCCCTTGCGGATTCAGTTCTGTGATCAATGCCAAAGTAGAGATTGAGGCTGAGGGTTTTAGCAACTCTGCTGGTATAGATGGCGGTGCTGTAGTTCTGGATGGTGTAGGCAGTTTAGGTGGTAGTTGTAGTAGAACCAAAGTGCCTTCGCTGAGGGCATGTGCTTCCCGTGGCGCTTTGGATGATGTAAATATGTTTAGTAGAGATGATGATGAAAACTTTTCTGGGTATATATGCCCTCGTGTTACCAAAAAATCCCCTAGGTCTGTGCTGCGTGTTGGAGACAGGAGAATCAGGAAGATATTGGCTTCTAGACACTGGAAAGGAAGTTCAAGACATTCAGGTAAAGTAACCCACCAGCCTAAAAGGGTTCTTGTCTGGTTTCAAATCTTAATCACTTTGCATTTGGTGTTGTGTTGCAGAGGCAAAATCATGGAGAAGTTATTACTTGCACCATCAGAGGAGCTATCCTATCAAGAAAAGGAAATACTTTGACCACATATCTGATTCTGTGTCTGATGATTATCGCCTGCGCTCTAAGATGCAAAGAGGTAAAAGAGACTTTTCTTTTGTTCTTATCCTTCTGTCTACATCTTGTAGCTTTTATTTTGGTTGTAGTAAGATTCTTGGTTTATTTTTGCAGGTAGCAGAACTGTTACTACTATGAAAGGTCCAGGTGCATCCTTTGTGTCAAGCGACTCTCATGGTAACAAAAGAGTCTCTATTTATTTATGAGAATAAGAAGCTTACATTAGAATGTATTTTGCTTTGTATCGCAGTGAGACTGCGGATCAAGTCATTCAGGGTGCCTGAGCTTTTCGTAGAGATTCCAGAAACCGCTACTGTTGGCTCCTTGAAGGTAAACATCATTACCAAGCTCTTTGGTCTCTCCTTTTCATTTCTGTTGTAACTCACTTCTTATGTTCTGATGGTTCTTAGAGAATGGTGATGGAGGCAGTGAGCACTTTACTTAGTGATGGACACCGAGTTGGTCTGATGGTTCAAGGGAAGAAAGTGAGAGATGATAACAAAACCCTTCATCAGACTGGGATCTCTCAGGACAACACCCACTTGGACTCTCTTGATTTCAGCCTTGAACCCAGCTCTGAAGCGCCTCCTCATCTGTTATCTAGGTTCACACTTCTATTCACAAATCACAACAAAGTTTTGCGTCTTAAACTTCTTGTTTTGCTTTTCCAGTAACCCGTCGGGACATCATGTCTTCGAGGAACTGCCTATGTGCAATGCTACTTCTGACATGGACACTGTGGTCAAATCTGAGTATGATTTAGCAATGTTCCCATCTGACTCGTTTGACAAGAAAACCGCAACAGATGATTCTAAAGCCCTGATTCCTGCCACTGCTATGCTCACCGAACTGTCTCCTCCTCAACCGTCTCGTCATAAATCTAATAAGCAGCTGCAGCAGCATCAGACTGCACAGCGAAGAATGCGTCGACCTTTCTCTGTTACTGAAGTAGAAGCACTTGTTCAAGCCGTTGAGAAACTCGGTACTGGAAGGTAACAAAAACAGATCATGCATATATATCATTTGCTATATCTGTGGTTAGTGAAGTAGAAGAGAGCAATGATACAAATTTTTGGGGGTGAAAATCGGCAGGTGGAGAGATGTAAAGCATAGTGCTTTCGAAGATGCAGACCACCGCACTTACGTTGATCTCAAGGTTCGTCACTTATGTTGTAGTCCGTACCATAATACTTTACAAATCACTAAACTTCCGCCATGATTGGTTTTGGTTGTGCAGGACAAGTGGAAAACGCTGGTCCATACGGCTAAGATATCGCCACAGCAGAGGAGAGGAGAGCCAGTGCCGCAGGAACTTCTAAACAGGGTCTTGAACGCTCACGGCTACTGGTCAAAGCAGCACATGGAGACAACACTGGCTCTGCCTAAACAAGAGCCTGTGCTGCTTCTCTAATCAAAATATGCTTTACAGCTCCTCTCTCCCTACCCTATCGATCTTCCCTCTTTGTGTATTGTTGTAAGATTCTGACGAACATAGATGCACAAATTTAGTCTTTGACTTTGTTTCTTGGCTCTATTTCTTTTTTTAACTTTCTCAATGTAAAGTTTTTAATTGGAATAAGGTGGATGTTCCTTGACCAATTTAGGGCTTTTAGAGGATTTCTTTTCTTTTTGTACATCCTTTGTTACATTCTCTGTCTCTTTGATTTCTAAGACTTTTTCACTCTCATATTATTTCTCTGTTCAGGTTTGCACAAGAATAAATCGTTTAATAATTAGTGAACAAGTCATGTGAAGAAACTTATGAGGGAAAAAAGTTCTGTGAGAGAAATGTAAATAACGCTACATTTTCGAACCAAAACGGACCGGCTGGTCAGATTGGTCAATGTCTTTTAATGAACCGGAAATCGGATTTCAACCGCCGGTTCTTGAATCAGATTAAACCCTCTGAATCATCCGAAGGGTTCTTCAACTCTGCCAAAAACCTAAGCTTCTCCCTCCCACTCTCTTTTTGTCGATCTACTTCTTCTTCTCGAGCAGCTATAATCCGGCGACGTTTCACCCACCTTGACGAACCTCCTGTTGATGTTTCGGACGAGTATTGGTTCCAGGTGAGTCCAACACACCGAAAGTCCTTTCCTTTCCGCGATTCGTTACCATATGAAATGTCTATTTCGATTTCAAATATCTGATGAGAGTTTTAGGGTTGAGCGTATCTTACTAGGTTTTAGGCTGTAAACTGATCTGCTCGTTTTAAAAGTGTTCAACTTTATATGTTTTATCAGTCTCAGAGTCTTAGCATTCCCACCAAGATCCTTCAACTATCTCCCGCGTTCACTCAAGCGTTGTTCATCAATTCGGATGGAGAATCTTACCTTCTCTTCCGAATCCAGCGCCAAGCCGAGAGGTGCATTGATAGTCGTAGAAGGACTTGACCGCAGCGGGAAATCAACACAGTGCGCAAAGCTACGCTCTTTCCTGGAGAGCTCAGGCCACCCGACCGAGCTCTGGAGGTTTCCCGACAGAGAGACAAGCGTCGGTCAGATGATATCCGCCTACTTATCTAATAAGTCTCAGTTAGACGATCGCACCATTCATCTCCTCTTCAGCGCCAACCGTTGGGAGAAGAGGTTCTTCTTCTTCCTCTGTTTTTTTAGCTCTAATCTAAGTGTTTTGTAAGAAGTGACTTACTTTTTTTTGTTGCAGGTCGTTGATGAAGGAGAAGCTCAAGACAGGAACTACGCTTATAGTTGATCGTTATTCGTATTCTGGTGTGGCTTTCTCATCAGCTAAAGGTCTCGGGATCGAGTGGTGCAAGGCTCCGGAGATCGGGTTGCTGGCTCCGGATTCTGTGGTTTACCTTGACATATCGCCGGAGAGAGCTGCTGAGAGAGGTGGGTATGGAGATGAGAGGTACGAGAGGGTTGATTTTCAGAGGAAAGTTGCTGGCTTTTATCAAACTCTACGCGATTCTTCGTGGAAGGTGTGACTGGTTTTAAGACTCTCTCTCTATCTTTTGTTTGACTTCTACTTCTGAACCTTGAAAATGTTTTGGTGGTAATGCAGATTATCGATGCGGGGGAAACTATGGAGGAAGTAGAGAAGAAGATTCAACAAGTGGTGTTGAGTAAAGTTAAAGAGTGTGCTCATGGAAAGTCTCTCTCTCTCCTCTGGTCATCTTGATGATTTTTATAAAAATTCAGTATTGTAGAATGTTTGTGTTATGGTTATTTATACCAAGTTTGTGAAATTTGAAAGAACTATTATATCAACTTAATACGTATTGGTTTGCATAATTGATTCCGTTGAGGAGATGATATTTGATGATATAACATACATATCGAATCTTATAACTTAATATTTCAACGATGGAGGTTGAATTCATTGATACAAAGAGAACATGTTGATAGTGATTATTACATTAGGTTACATCTCAAAAGCTCAAAACTTTAGTGTCTATTTGAATATATCCAGCTTATTTGCTACACTTCTATTCTTAAAAAAAAACACAATGGTTGATCCCAGGTGATAATAATGGTGTTAAGCTGCTCTTATGACCCCTATGCCCTATCAGACGGTATTAGAACTACACAAGAACTCAAAAGACGACACCAGTTCACTGGGTAGTTATCACTACCTCTGCATTGGTTCATTTGATCCTAGCAACAAATAACAAGCTCAAGTATCAAGACCTACGCATTCGAAACCAGTCCAAGATCACAGATTCAAGTTTGGATGAATGTGCCCTGAGCAAGGCACTCGGTGGAGTATCTGTATCAGTGTATCATGATGTACTATTTGGGCCGTACAAGCCCATAAACATGCTCATACTTCTTTTTGTTGTTGTCAATCATATGACATTTTTTTAATCAATTGTTTTCTTGTGAAATTAGTTAGTGACGTTAAAGAAAGGACCATCATTAAACGATACTGCAACAGGTTTAACTAAACCCAAGTTGAAGAATAATCCAGTAATTAACAATAGTATCAGTAGATTAAATCGTTAGTGATGATGTCTCCAAATAATAGCAACATACGATGTGAGACGAAGTCAGTGACGCGCTCTCGGTAATGAGTTCCCTAATAAGCCTAGATCAAAGTTGTGATTGGTTCGTGTCAATCACACGCGTGTGGGTTTTGCGCTCAGAGGTTAATGTAATAATGTCTGTGAGATCAGCATTTTGATTGATACTACAAGAGGCTATTTCTCCCTTCATGGTCAACTCAATCGAATTTTAACATCTAATCAAGAAATTATGTGTTCATACTTCATGGCAGATGTAATATCAAGTTTAACGTTTTTTTTTTGCGTGAGAATTTTTATATGGTTTTATATAGCCGCCAACAAAAAAAAATTGATGTTTTTTTACTAAAACATTTTTACCTTTTAATATGATATTCGTATTTAAAACATTAGTTTATCATTTTTATTTTATTTTTAGTTAAAAATTGGGAGATAAGTTGAATCTGGACAAACAAGTCTCGATCATCTTTAATACTTTATCTTTCCCTCTATCTTTTCTTTCACATGACTAACTGTATACGTCGTTCAAAAAGGAAAAAAAAAAAGACTAACTGTATACAGAAAACTATGTGCCAATTAGATTATTAGTCGTTAATCATCTTCTATAGGTTTTAAAACTAACTATATAAATGTCAGGGCTCAGGACTGTATTAAGGAACCTAATCGCATCGTCTTTTGAATTTTGACTGTTCAAGGAATATAGACAGGGTCAAAGATATGAAAGGATTTTGTAAATGATTAATTAATAATGTCAGGGTTGGTATCCACGATCGCTTCACCCAAAATATTTGTCCAATTCCTTGGACATCAAGATTTATCTTTATGGTTTTTACATAATATGATGTTAAGAGTATACTATTATTATTATAAAAAGAATGATCGAAAACACCAACGCTCATTTAATTGCCGAGCACTAACCGATGTTCTAACTAGGCATGACCACAGATCGTATATACAAGTTTTTGAATTTTCTTTGCTTCAGAAAAATATGGATACTCGGAAAAACGGATATCCAAAAAATAAATAGATATTTGCGGATATTTGCGAATACTTACGGATATCTCATATGTTTTGATTAATACAAATGATCTTAAAATTTCGATGCAGATTTTTTTTTGTATAGTATATTTTTACATGATATATAAGATAAAAAAATTAAAAGAATTAGTAAATTTACATATTTTGTAAAAATTTTAAACTTAGTTAACAATTATAATAACACAAAACTTAAGAAAAAAATTATAATTATCATAAAATATTTTTCTTTTATGTACTACTTTTATATAAATAATAATGTGAATAGAACTTGTCAAATCATATGTCAGAATAATAATAATATAATTTTATACATATAAAACTTTAAATATAATTAAGATATACATGTACTTATATATTACCGGATCGGATCGGATATCCGCTCTTCAAAATTTTAATATTTGTGATTTGCTTCGTTTTTGACGGATATTAAATTTTAGTATTTGCTTCAATTTATAAGGTTACAGATATCCAGATTTTTCGAATCGGATCGAAGCGAATAACAAATTGAATCAAAATTTACGGATATTTTGTCCACCCCTAATTCTAACACCATCCACTAGCGTTTAAGCCATTCGCCTCGGATTCGAAGTGCCAATTAGCTTAAACTTTTCCTATTCTATTTTTCTCTCTCTCTCTATATATATATATATATATTTAAATATTTTGTATATTTAATTAAACTAAAAGTAAATATACACTATATATATATATATTTAAATATTTTGTATATTTAATTAAACTAAAAGTAAATATACACTTTAAGCAAAACAAAACTAAACAAAACAAGAAAGTCTAAGCTAGCTAGATACTCTCTCCGTAATCCGCCATAGAGGATCCTCATCTGCGATAAAACGTCGTCTGGATCTCGAAGTGGAAGATGAGATCATAAGTATTCCAGCCTGTGACCTAACCACAGCTGCTGAGCGTTTCAAACGTACCTTGATAGGGAGAGTCCTCCACCAAGGTGGACGTAGTATTGAAGCCATGATTGCCCTTCTACCAAGAGCACGGATCTGGAATGTTGAAGGAAGGGTTCGTGGTGTGAACCTTGGTAATGGACGGTTCCAGTTTGATTTTGACAAGGAGGAGGATCTGGTCATGGTGCTCAACAAACGACCATGTCACCTCAATCATTGGATCTTTGCCTTGGAACGGTGGGAGCCCTCCACTAGTGAGAACTTCCCAAATACGGTTCCTTTTTGGATAAAGGTTACAGGGGTTCCTGTTCACTTCTGGACGGATGGTACTTTCGAGGAGATTGCTAAGGCTTTAGGTAAACGAGAAGCCATTGATGCCTCAAATGCTCGCATGCAAGTGTCTATTGATGCAGACAGACCAATCCAGTTTGAACGAAGAGTGGGTTTCCCGAATGGTGATATCGGCAAGGTCTCTTTTGAATATGAGGGCCTCAGTCGATACTGCTTTGCGTGTAAGAGGATCGCACACGACCTCTACTCATGTCCTGAGATATCGCAGGAGGAGCGCGAACAGTTGATCAAGGAGCTACGAGTTCGGAATGAATCGGGTACACACTCTCAACAGAACAAAACTAGGGCACAACTGAACAATCGAAGCAGCAACACAAATAACAAGAGGCCCAGGTCCCCTGCAGAGGAGGACCGCAACCGATCCCCAGGACGCTCTCAATTTCCTGGACAATCCAGAGGTGAAAAGAGAAGGAAAGATTCAGGAAGCTACTGGTCTTCTAAAGATCATGGGGACCTCCGTTCCGCCATCCAATCTCACCGGAGACGGGACGACAAACAGGAAGACAGATGGGATGACAAACGGGAGCCTAAACGAGATGACAGACAGGGTCGTCGCCTCTTGAGAAACGAACCTGTTTGGAACCGCTTAGAAACGCGACCTACTCACCTGAGGAATCCTTTAAGGTCTGGAGAGTACGAGAGAAACAGAGGCGCTGGTCGCTCCCCTGCGTACCAGTCTAGACATTCCTAACAGGTTTGGAGACCTAAAAGCCTGGTGACTGAATCCAGAAGCAACTATCAGAGAGATTCTGTGGCGATGGCTGAGAGCCAAGTTCCTCCCTCGCGTGACAGGAATGACTCCCAGAGAACAATCTCGGAAGTTCAACCGGGAAGAGGAACCAGAGAAGCGAATGGTAATGGAGTGATGGTGATACACAGGAATGAAACAGCGGAGGAGAAGCTGAGGCGCCTCAAAGGAAAAGCCCCAATGTTCTCGGAAAGAGGGGAGAAGACACCTATCTCAGCGGAAAAAAAACCCTCCCTCTGGTTTGCTTACCAGAGATAGAGGTATTATCACGCTCAGGGATGGAGTTTCTCCTAACCACACAGAAATGACCAGGTATGATCTGCCCTTAGCTCGTCCTAGCACTGACCCTGAGAAAGATAGCCTTGAGTTAGATAGGCTGATGGCATCTACCCGTATAGATAATATCATTATGTCTAAGGAAGATGAGGAGGAAGTTGATAAATTAGTTGAGGATTTTGGTGATGTGGTTATGGATGATGAAATGATGGAAAATGATGATCTTCTTGTGGATGAGCCTGGTTTTGATGCAGAAAAAATAGAAGCTATATCACAACTATCTCCAGTAAAGGATGCGAAGAAGGATGAACATAAGAAAACCTCCAAAGAAACCAAAACGAAAGAGGATGGACTTGGAGGAATTGGCAAGGGAGACTTAACGTATGGCGCAAGAAACGAAATACTCTCGGAAGGGACTCATGATGCTGATCGTAATGAGCTCAGTAAACAGACCAACTTTGGCGTGACGGGAGCAAGGAAACGGACCTCCCAAAGTCCAGTGCGCAAAGGTACCAGAGCATCAAAGAAACTAAACCTACCAAGGGGCCGTCCGTCTCCAAAGAAGCCTCGAGCTTTGGGTACGTCCAAGAAAGCTCAATCAACTGATGTCCCTCGTATTGAGGTGTTTCCATCTACTAAACGTATGAACTCGTCTTCTGTCTCAGGTTCGGTGGTGTCCCAGAAACCACCCAGTAAGAAGATATGAACACCATCTCTTGGAATTGTCAAGGGGCCGGAGCCTACTTGACCAAGAAGCATCTCCGGGAATTACATCGTTTTTTTTGCACCTTCTTTTCTTTTTTTATCAGAAACAAAAAACAATCGTCATTTCTTGCAAGATTTTCAGTTTTCTTTTGGTTATAATAAACTGTTCACCGTCGAACCGGAAGGTAAAAGCGGTGGACTAGCACTTTTTTATATGGATTCTTATGATGTCTCAATTCTTTATCATGATAAACGTATGATTGACATAGAAGCTACCATCGAAGGGAATAAAGTTTTTATGACCTTTGTATATGGTGATCCGGTCGCTAAGTGCCGTGAATATGTATGGGAACGCCTGACGAGAATGAGTACTACAAGATCAGGAGCATGGCTCATGTGTGGAGATTTCAATGAGTTGGTTGGAAATCATGAGAAGAAGGGAGGGAGAAACCGACCTGAGGCTTCATTCTTACCATTTCGACTTATGTTAGCGGACTGTGGCATGATAGACTTCCCTTACAAAGGAAACCACTTTTCCTGGGTGGGTTACCGTAGTTCCGGGAAGGTCCAATGTAAACTGGACAGAGCTGTTGGTAATGAAGAGTGGCATCACATTTTCTCCCACACTAATGTGGAGTATTTGAAACTTTGGGGCTCAGACCACCGGCCGGTTCTAGTACGTATTCAATCTCGGGATGTAAGACTACGTAGGTCTTTCAAGTTCGACCGTAGATGGTTGTTAAAGGACGGACTGAAAGAGGCTATTGAAGAAGGATGGGGAACCGGGGATGAGTCTAACTCTCGATCTGTCCATGCCAAAGTTGGGGATGTGCGTCGTGCTATAGCTCGATGGAAACGTAAGAACCCATCAAACTCGGAGAAGAAAATAGAAGCTATCAAGGAGCAGCTTGAAAAAGCACAATCGGATCCTAGTATCCCGAGTGGAGAAATTTTAAATTTGAAATGGAACTTGTGTGCCGCCTTCCGCGAGGAGGAGTTATACTGGAAACAAAAAAGCCGTGTACTATGGCTTAAATCTGGAGATCGCAATACCAAGTTTTTCCACGCAATTACAAAGCAAAGACGAGCTAGGAATCGAATTATCAAGTTAAAGAACTCAAGAGGGGGATGGGCAGAGAGTGATCTAGGAATTGAAAAGGTCGCTACTGAATATTTCCAAGACATTTTCACCACGTCCCAACCAGGCGATTTTGAGGAAGCTTTGCGCTATGTACAGGCGAAGGTAACTCCGACCATGAACGCGTCCCTGTTGAAATCTCCATCAGCTGCGGAGATAAGGAAAGCTGTAGACGAGATAAATCCTGACAAAGCTCCAGGTCCTGACGGGATGACCAGTTTGTTCTATCAACGATTTTGGGAGGTTACGGCTCGAGATGTTATAGCAATGGTAAAAGACTTCTTCACTTCAGATTTTTTCGACCCTTGTTTGAATCAAACAAATATTTGCCTTATCCCCAAGAATGCGCGTCCCATGGAGATGACTGAATTTCGGCCGATCAGCCTCTGCAATGTGAGTTATAAGATCATCTCAAAGATAATTTGCTTTCGCTTAAAAAAGCTATTACCGAAGCTTATTTCGGAGACACAATCCGCCTTTGTGGCGAGACGACTCATATCTGATAATATACTACTGGCGCAAGAAGCTTTCCACGCTCTCCGCACAAATCCCATGTGTAAAGCGAAGTATATGGCGGTGAAAACCGATATGAGCAAAGCCTATGATAGGGTGGAATGGAATTTTCTGAAGGCTCTTCTCCTTAAAATGGGTTTCGCAGAAAAATGGGTGTCTTGGATCATCTGGTGTGTGTCCTCGGTCTCATACCAAATCCTGCTCAATGGAGAACCAAAAGGCAACATCCAGCCTTCTAGAGGACTCCGGCAGGGTGATCCCTTATCCCCCTTCCTTTTTATCTTATTGACAGAAGCTTTGATCTCCCAACTCCGAGGTGCAGAGGACGAAGGTAGACTGACCGGACTAAAAATTGCACGGGCTAGTCCCGCGATATCACATCTTCTGTTTGCCGACGATAGTTTATTCTTTTGTAAAGCGGACGTCCAGCAAGGTGCTGAGTTAATCAGGATTATCAATCTTTATGGAAAAGCTTCGGGGCAGCTGTTGAACCCAACAAAATCCTCTATTCTTTTTGGTAATAAAGTAGGACAGGGAGCCAAGGTAGCGATGAAACAAATCCTAGGCATAAGGAAAGAAGGAGGAATGGGTATGTACTTGGGCTTACCTGAAAAGATATGCGGGTCCAAGCGACAAGTTTTTGCCTTTATTCGAGATCGCCTTAATGATCGGATCAACTCATGGTCGGCGAAGTTACTATCAAAAGGTGGCAAGGAAGTTCTTCTCAAATCAGTAGCACAGGCCCTGCCAACCTATGTGATGTCTTGCTTTCTGTTACCAAAAGATATTATTAATAAACTCCACAGTGCAATAGCTAAGTTTTGGTGGAGCACAAAGGCGAACAATAGGGGCTTGCATTGGATCGCATGGGAAAAAATTTGCAGGCCTTTTGAAAAAGGTGGTTTAGGCTTTAGAGATCTTTATAATTTCAACTTGGCTCTCGTAGCAAAACAGCTCTGGAGACTCCTACACCACCCGAATTCCTTACTAGCTCGGGTACTAAAAGGAAGATATTATCGCCATTGTAGTCCAATGGAGGTTAAAATCTCAAACTCCCCTTCCTATGGGTGGAAGAGTATGTTAGCTGCACAAGAACTACTGCGCGAGGGTCTGCGGAAAACGATAGGATCGGGCTACAATACTCGAGTCTGGATGGATCCATGGATCCCAACTATCCCAGCTCGACCGGCTTTAGATAATGGGGTGTATCGAGACCACGACCTCTTAGTGAATCAGCTTATAGATCAATCTACAAAGCAATGGAAAGGAGATATCCTGGAGGCGTTGATAGATCCAATGGATATCCCTCTGATCTTGAGCTTACGTCCCAGCCACAGTTTCAGAGATGACGGGTACTGCTGGAACTATACAAAGTCTGGCCTTTACACAGTGAAGTCCGGCTATACGCTTGCGAATCGCATGAAAGAAGAGAAACTGGAACCAACAGTTTCACAACCGAGTGTTGACGCCCTAATCGCCTTGGTCTGGAAACTAAAAGCACCTCGTAAGATACAACATTTCCTTTGGCAATCTCTAACTGGCTGTGTTGCGACGTGCAGTCGTCTGAAGGAGAGACATTGCGGAGTGGACAGAACCTGTCCCAGATGTGGTGCGGAGGATGAATCAGTCAACCATCTTCTATTTCTTTGCCCTCCGGCGCTTCAAACTTGGGCTCTCTCCGACATCCCATCTATTCCGGGGATCTTCCCGAGAGAATCTCTATATGAGAACTTTGATTATCTACTCCTCCGAGCAAAGAGGAGTGGAACTCCTGAAAATATTATTGCTAGGTTTCCATGGATCATCTGGTTTATTTGGAAAGCTAGGAATGAAAAGACGTTTAATGATAAACAAGTGCTACCACCAGATACAGTTTCACACGCAACTAAAGAAGAGGAAAACTGGCGGGTGGCTCAAGTAATAGAGGAGAAGGAAGACAATGGACGAAACCAGCACTCGAACGTCGGAACACTGGAAGAAGAGCCACTTCTACCAAGATGCCAAGTGGATGCATCCTGGGTGGCAAACTCGACAGTTTCTGGAGGGGGTTTTGTAATGGACCTGATGCAAGGAACACATTTATATGGTTCCTTTGGTATGAATCAGGTACTGTCCCCTATGCATGCGGAGTTTATGATCTTGCTCAATGCAATGAAATACTCCTTACAGCTAGGGATATCATCGATGTCCTTTGAATCGGACTGTCTTCAGCTTGTCAAGTTGATTAACGATGAAGAAGAATGGCCAGCTATGGCTTCGGAATGGAATGAATTTGTTCATCTTTATCCATCTTTTACAGATTTTTCAATTTCTTTTATCGCAAGGAAGCGTAATGTACGAGCGGATCTCCTTGCAAAAGGGGCTCGCTTACAAAATTCTATTTTTTCCCATGTAAACTCTGAAATTCCGGGGTGGTTAGCTCATCAAGCTAACCTTTTTCCTTTGAATTAATGAATTATGGGGTTGGCCGTTAAAAAAAAAAAGATACTCTCTCCGTTTCAATATAGATGATGTTTTAGGAAAATTATTTTGTTTTAATTTACATGAAGTTTTGAAATTTTAAGGTTAATTTTAACTTTATTGGAAACTGTTCAACCAATTAGATTAGTATGTTTTTATAATTGGTTAAGTGATTTTAAAATTATTTATTTAAATGATTGTGTACAAAAATATAATTATAAATGTAATTTTATTAATTTTTGTGCATCAAATCAAAACATCAAGTATTATGAAACAGAGGGAGCATATGTTAAAAACCCAAAAATGGCTGAGTTTTTGTTTGCCAACTTTTTATGCTAGGCATTATTTGGTTAAAGTTTTTAAGGATTTAAAAACACGATAGGAAACAAGAATCTATAGTAGAGAGGTTTGTAGTTGTTAGAAATTACGTTAAAATTTGATGAGTTTGATTATTCTATTCACAAAATTGAGTATTTAATTAATTAAAAGGTTTGAACGAAAAATAATTATTAAAAGTTAGTAATTGACTTTAATTTGTGACCAAGCGAAGCAAAGTGGAAATGATCAGAGGAATAATAAAGATAACAAGCTGAAAAAAGTACAAAATAGTTAAAGTAGTTGCAGATAGATCCGACACAAACTAAACTAACCATTGTGTTTTGGTAATAACTTGATCCACCTTTTGTGGCGGCTGGTGTTTCCTCGAAAGTTCCATTTTTTTCCTGTAAAATGTGTCAAGTATGAGAAAAAAAACATAACCCTCTCAAATATAAAGCTCTCTCTCTCTCAAGTCAAGCTCTCAACTGTGTTCACAAGAACTTTCTCACCGCTTTCTTCTCTCCCTTGAAAAGTCTCTTTGCTTTCAAACTCTTTTCTTCTTCATCCTATGGACGCCCTCCTTCAAGTCTCTGTTGATGGCTTCAGATTCGACGGATCTGGATCTGGATCTTGCTGCAAACCAAGAAACAACCTCGAGACTCATCAGAACCAGCCTTCACCACCGACAGATTCTCTACCTTCCATATGTCAGGACAACGCTCCTGTCCTCAAGTACATCAACGACATGTTGATGGACGAAGAAGACTTCGTGGAGGACAATTTAGCCTTACAAGCTGCTGAGAGATCCCTCCACGAGCTACTCCACCAACCATCTTCAGACTCTGATCAGAACTCAACCTCCTCAGGAAACTCAACCACAACCACTTTAACAGATTCAGGAGAATCTCAGAGAAAGTACCGTCACCGTAACGAAGAAGAAGACGATCTCGAGAACGGTAGGAGAAACAAGCAACCAGCAATCTTCGTCTCAGAGATGGAAGAGCTCGCAGCAAAGTTCGAGCACGTGTTGTTGATATGCAAAGCGAACCAAGAAGACAACAAACAGAGTCCTCCTCCTCCTCCTCCAACAAACAGAGCGAAAGGCTCATCAAACAAATCAAAAACTCTCAAACCCAACGCAGTTGATCTCCGTAGTCTCTTGACTCAATGTGCACAAGCTGTATCAACCTTTGACCATCGTCGCGCCACGGAGAAGCTCAAGGAGATAAGATCAAACTCTTCTAACAGCGGAGACGGGATACAAAGACTAGCCTTCTACTTCGCGGAAGCCTTGGAAGCACGCATCACAGGCATCATCTCACCTCCTCTCTGCACAGCGTTTCCTTCTAGCACTACCTCTATGGTAGACATCTTGCAAGCTTACAAGCTATTCGTCCACGTTTGCCCCATCTACGTAGCTGACTACTTTGCTGCAAACAAATCAATCTACGAGCTCGCCTTGAACTCAACCAAGCTCCACATCATCGACTTTGGTGTCCTCTACGGCTTCCAATGGCCTTGTCTGTTACTAGCCTTGTCCAAAAGACCGGGAGGACCACCATCGCTCCGCATAACCGGCATCGAGCTGCCTCAATCCGGTTTTCGACCTTCTGACAGAGTAGAAGAGACCGGTCGGAGATTAAAAAGGTTCTGCGACATGTTCAACGTCCCCTTCGAGTTTAACTTCATAGCCAAGAAATGGGAGAGCATCACTCTTGATGAGATCACCATCAAACCAGGAGAGACAACGGTCGTTAACTGCATCCACAGGTTACAATACACTCCTGACGAGACTGTCTCGCTAGACTCTCCTAGAGACACTGTCCTAAAGCTGTTTAGGGATATCAACCCTGACCTCTTTGTCTTCGCTGAGATCAACGGCACGTACAACTCTCCTTTCTTCATGACGAGGTTCAAAGAAGCGCTCTTCCATTTCTCCTCGCTTTTCGACATGTTCGACACCACGATACAGGCAGAGGACGAGTACAAGAACAGGGCGCTGCTGGAGAGGGAGCTGCTTGTGAGAGACGCCATGAGCGTGATATCCAGCGAGGGAGCTGAGAGGTTTGCTAGGCCTGAGACGTACAAGCAGTGGAGGGTTAGGATACTGAGAGCAGGGTTTAGGCCGGCGATGGTGAGTAAGGAGATCTTGAAAGGTGCTAAGGAGATTGTGAGGAAACGTTACCATAAGGACTTTTTGATAGATAGTGATGGTCACTGGATGCTTCAGGGGTGGAAAGGGAGAGTCATCTATGCTTTTTCTTGCTGGAAACCTGCAGAGAAGTTAACAGATCATATAATCATTTGAAAGTTGTTACTTCTTCTTCTGCTCTCTATTGCTTCATTTTTTGTTTGCTTTGACAATGGTATTGTAGAATGAATCTGTTTGTTTCCAATGAATGGGATGCATCTCATGTTTCCTGCAAGTACATGTGTATATAGTAATCGTTTCATCATATATACCTGGTGAAGCTAACACAAGCATACAACATCCAAATAGAAAAATTCAAAACTTTTGTGCTGTAAATATATCAAATGGGTTGTTGCTACACCATGTGAAAGATGATGATACAGACAGTGAAATGAAGGATCTAGTATATCACATATGAACCTGTGTGAAGTAAATTTCAACTAGGTTGATTGCAAGTTAAGCTAATTTTTGGTTTGAGGTTTTGGTGGCTTCAAAACGCTCCAGGCATCCTTCCTGCTCTTGGGTTTCTTGAAACCATTGTCTTTTTTGTTGCTTGGTGATGGTTTGTCATTGCTCTTAGGAGACTTGCTTGGACGGTTTGGTTTCTCAGAGACTCCTCCCTCAGACTGTTTCCTTTTCAAGTCACCATTTGTTTCCTGGCTTGTTTCTACCTTCGGTTCACTGAAAGAGAGGATGCATTAGCTACTGACAGTTTAAAAAAAATGTAAATAGTAGGGAAATCAGAGATGAAAACAAATGATGGGTGACAGCGTTCAATAATGATCACACAATTATATATTGGTCAGACAATGGATCTCCAGCATTATTTTGTTGAATGCACACACTTTCCAGGGGAATTGAATTATTGAGAATAAAAAAAAGGGAATAATAAAAGCAAAGGGCACAGACCTAAAAGACATCCTTCCTCCATTACTGGTAGAGCTTGTGGGAGAAGCATCTGTTTTTTGACCGCCTATCGCCTCTTCATTCAGTTTCTAAGGAAAGAAGAGTTTAATATGACAGAGAGCCAAAAAGAGACAAAACTCGATAGAGGGGTTGAAAGAGAAGCACATCAATGCTATTACTATACTAGGCTCTTAAGCGCAACAGATGACAAACCTCGATAGAGGGGTTGAAAGACTGAAATGACATGCGTCCTAACAATGTTACTGGCTGAGGATCCCAGTCTGTTATCACCACACTGCATCAAATATCAAATCAAATCACATATAAGCGCGTTTCTAGAAACCTCATGAAAACAAAACATTGACATCAAGTAAGAAGAAAGAAAGAAAGTGAAATGATACCACTTCTTTTTAACAGAACTGGTGGAAGGAGTAAAATTCGCATTAGCCTCATCATCATCAATCTTCTTCTTCTTCTCATCTTTCAAAGCAGACCTTTGCATAAACTATAGTCAAAGAGCAAGCATCACTCATTTATTCGTTCATCAACTAACTTAATCTCGTAGATTGACAATCAACTTCTTAAGTAAAAATTGAAACTTTAGTCCCAAATCAATGCTATAACTGGTTACTAAGCTCTAAAGGTTAAACTTTTAAGCTTTTAGATGCAAAACAAAACAAAATAGGTGACTCGTCCGAGAATCAAACTAAAAGCTAATTCAAGCTCGAATTTCACCTAATAATAATTAACCAAATCCCATTCTAACCATACGGATTATTTCACTTCAAACACATACCTTTAGATTTCTCAGAGTGCTACTGATCTCTCTCTTCGCCATTGTTAGATGACAGCACAACACGAGATTTCCGGTAACGGCGAGGTAATGAACAAAATCGAGCGTTTTCGATTTTTAGGTTTGGTTTCCGCCGATTCAGATTTTTTGTACAAATAAATTGACTTCGCTTCCGGTTACCGATTCAAACCGTACCGAATTGAAAAGATGATTACCAAACCAAACCAAACTTGTAGTGGTTTAGTTTTGGGTCAACTGAAACTAAACCCGAATCTAATCTGAATGCACCGTTTAGTGATATGATCATGGGAATTGTTCTTGCAATATTCACTGCGCATGGAATCATCATTGATTCATTCTTTTTTTTTGAAAAGTAAATCATCATCGATTCATGAGACAAGTGATGAAGTGAATGATAAAAGGATCATGAAATTTATGTGCTTATTGGCTTTTTGTAAAAGAGATTAGAAAGATGTTTGAACTCGCTTTTAATAGTACTGATTAATTAAATAAACTCAACTTGTTTATTTCATTATTTTCCCTGCCTCTCTTTCAATCAGCTTTATTAAAAAGGAATGAGTTTAAATAAATATACCTATAAAAATTGTTTTGGACTATTTTATTAGACTTAATTTTTTGAAAATTTCTTTATATTTCTCTAACTATACAGAATTATTTTGTATTCATATTATTCCATTTGCGATAATAAAATCCTACTGATTTGTATTTTCCTCTATGACTATTTTTCGTTTTTGACTTATTGGACCACCAATATTTTTCTTACAGACTTTCTTCTTTGTTAAGAATATTAATAAAAGGTCATAGTGCAAGTACAATCATACTTTTATACGTTTGGTTTTTATAAGTTTGAAGAGAGACTCATGATAAGTTATGATATTGTCTAACATTTTATCTTTTTGTCAACTCTAACATTAGTTTTACATTTACCAATATATGTTAGAAGAGTATTGCGGTTTGATAAAACATTCATTATGAGCTTCATCTTTTTGTCATCGCTTAAATTATTATTTACACACAAATTCATTAATGTTACTTTATAACAAGTTTAATATTTATATTAGCAACATGTTATTTAGTTCAATTCAAATATTAACTATAATCCCTAAAACCATAACTCTTAACCTAAACTATGTACTATATACTAAGGGTTTATAAAAGAAGAAAATCTTTAATATTAACAATATTCATTAATTTAGAAAATATTTGCATTCAAAAATATAGAAATTTCCATAATATATATAAGAAACTATTTATGCCTACTTTAAGAAATTATTATTTGTAATGATTACAAAAATAATCATTACAAAAACCATAAATTAAAGTGCATAAAATAAAAACGATGTATGTTCTTTATATCTTAATCCATATCTAAACGTCATATGTATCCCTCTAAATACAATTATGTTAAATTAATTGTACATATATAACTCTCATTTGTTAGATTTACATAGATACAAATTCCTTTCAAATAAAATTAGATTTTTTTTAAAAAATAAACTCGCAAGCGCTTTTGGGTATTTACTTAGTTTATATTATTAGAACAAAAAGATTAAAAATTTATTTACAAAAAAACCATTTCGGATTGATTCATTTCAGATATTTCTTTTATTTTGATTTAGGTTCAGATTGGTTCATTTCAATCCGGATTGATTCGGGTCCATAACTCAAATACTTAAAGTACATGTATTTTTTGAGTATATAATGGGTCTGGATTTTTTAAAATATTTAGAATCCGAAAAAGACTCGAAATACTTGAAAAACCAAAAAAATACCGAAACACATAAAAAATTGAAATCCAAACAAATACCCAAAAAATATTGAAATACCGAAAAGACCCAAAATCCTACTTAAAATCTGATCCAAAGAATCGAAAATACCCAAATTTGTTTCTGAATACCCAAAATAGTGTTTTAATTGATTTTTTACTCGAAACCCGAAACTAAAATCGAAACCTGAACTCAATATATCTAATATACACAAAATATTTTAGGTACTTTGATACCCAGTCATGTCTCAGATAGGATATTTACTCGAAAAGAAATATGGAAGTCCGAAAAAACGAATATGTACTTTTCTTTGGACCCGAATCCAAACTGTACCTATATTTCTTGGTTGATTTCAAGTTGGTTTACGGGTCTGATAAAATATTCAAGCATAAAAGAAAGTTACATAATAATATGTACATAATTTCAAATAAATTCTCTTATTCCATATAATATGACTTTGTAACATAATAATGTATAACAATTTCATAATATTGAATCACAAATTTTGTTTACAATCCAAAGAAAACCCCCGCTTTTGAAGCGCATATCAAAATCTAGTAATAGCTTTAAATTACACTCAATAATATTTTCTCTTCAAAGAGTGAGTAATGGTATAAAATGTTTTTGTTATGTCTTTGTGTTATTTATGAGCTATAAAATGTTTGGTTTAAGCAATGGTTTCAATGGCGACCTTTTGCCTAGACCTAATGTCCTCGGCTTTGTCGTCATCAACAGCTTCCCATAGTTCAGGAAGAGCTTCACGTATGTTGTGAATATGCTCCAATGCTATATCTACTCCTTCATCTTTGTGTGAGGTCCCAACCTAATATTAATACATTAAAAACATATAAGCATACAAAGATGAGCGTATGTGTTAAAAACATTTTTCAAGTCACTTTACTTACCCAAACGGTGTGGAGACCCACACGTTTTCCGGTTTGTATGTTACGGATGCTATCATCAAAGAACAACTGAAAATACCACAAAGGAAGCTTTAGTGATTAGGTAAAAAGAACTAGAGAGATAGAGATTTGATTGTGTTCTTACTGTCTTATGAGGATTGATGTTGGTCATCTTGAAAACATGTTCGAATGCTCCTTCGAATGGTTTGCATATAACCGGAGTCTTTGGGAGTTGGATGCTTGGGTCAGCATTTGCAGTGTAACTGCTTATGTCGAAGATTTCTCTGGTTTCAGTAGGATCAGCAGGAGATTCAGCACTGATGTTTGGGTTCAGAGTCTCGAAAGAGATGATTCTTTCGAAGCAGTCCTCTAGACCTAGCCTGTCAATAATCTTGGCTGCATGAGCCTTGTCTGCATTCGTGAAAACCTGTGGGGTGTGTGTGGGCAGAGATAATTAAGAAAAAAAAAGGATCAGAGCAGATAATATGGTGACTGAAAAGAAAACTAAAGAGCTTCGTAACAAATAACAAGGAAGTTAAATACATACAACTTTCCGAAAAGGCAAGCTAAGAATAATGTTCCTCAAAATAGGGTCAGGCTTCAGTGTTGTGTATGGCAATCTCCCATGAACAAAACTGTTAAAAAAAGAGGAATCTCAAGTTCTAAACAACTTAGGAATAAGTTGCTAAATTTAAGAGTACCGATGGAAATCGTCGTAATCAAAGTCATAGCCCACAGCCTGCAAAAACACACACACACACACAATTGCCATGCGGATTAACAACAAACATAAAGGAAAAAACACAAAAAAAAAAAAAAAAAAAAAAAAAAAAACGGGGTGAAAAAGAAACCTTGAGACCAGCCATAGTTGTTCCATAGATTTTGTAAAGCTCAAGGCACAGTTCTTGAACTTTATCTTCTTCAATACCAAGTTTCTTAGTCATATACTCTACAATGTGCAACAATAACAACAATAAAGACAGGTTCATTTATAACATGAGCAACCAGAACTGATCAAGGTAAAGAGTATCATCTATGTGATGGGACATTTAATTATACCTTGAATGTTGTTTGTAACTAGTGCAGAGAGACCAGAACTGAAAGGGTAAAGAGTATCATCTATGTCTGTTGTTTCATCAGAGTCCAGCAATTAATTACAATCAGAAAACGGTTAAACTTTAATCATCAAATCAAATTGAAGGCATCAAATGATAACATTCAAAAATTTAAGGTAATCATTCGTTAATTGCTACTCTCCCTGTTTCTTAATAGATGATGTTTTGTGTTGATGCACAAAGTTTAAGAATTTTGCTTTTTTTTTCAAAAATATTTTTAGAAATATAATTTAAAAACCATTCAACCAATTATAAGAATAACTGAAAAATTTAATTGGTAACACAGTTTTCATAAAAAGGTAAATAGTATAAAAATATCAAAACTTCATCTATTTTGAAACAAAAAACATCTTCTAAAACATATCATCTAATATGAAATAGAAGGAGTATCCTTTATCCGTACCAAATAAAAGAGTGTCATATTTGGGTTCGGTCATTTGCTGAAAGTTTTCCTCGCACGCCATATTTTTTCCCTTTATTACAAACTGACAGACACCTGAAATTTTTTATAAACAAAACTGAATCTCAATATCTCTAAAACCACACAACTTCCACACAAATATCGTAACAATGACATCAGATCCCAACAAACTACATCTAGTTCACTCCCATTACGTCATTACCGACAATATACACATCTCTAATTCTCTATAGATCAACTGAAACCATAACTCAATTTTCTGAAAAAAAAAATCAGGAACAACAACGAAAGATCGATATCATCAAAGGGAGAAAAAAAAACAGAAAATGCAATAAAATGTAACAACAACGGCGAAAAGAATCAATCCATCCAGATTAGACTATAAATAGTAAAGACAATGAAAACAAATTGAAACCTAACAAATGAAAGAGGGAAGCGGGTGAATTTACCTTTTTCTTATCAATGAAACCCAAGGGAAATGAGAAAAAAAATATCGAGAAGAAGAAGAAATGAACGAGGAGATAATTATAAATAGAAGTTGAAAATTTAGCCAAAACGTCTCAATGGGTGGGATACTTCTCATGACACATCCACTGGTTGCCTTTAAACCTGGCGAAAGATTTCGTTCACGTTCACATTGACGATTTATCCACGTGCGAATCACCGGGCGACCCTCGTAATTTTTGGGAGCCGACAAACAACACTTTTTCAAATTATAACGTGCGCCTTAATTTAATTCCTCCACAAAAATTCGGTACTGGTTTAATGAGTTCTTGTCCATTTTATTTTTACCATCGATGATCCTGAATTTGATATAGTAAATATTCGACGCACTCGATGGACCCGATACAAAAAATACATGTTTGCGTAATTAACTAAAGTAACGAAATACACTTTTTTATAGACCTTATCAATTGATCCGGTGCATTTAGTTTAGAGCTATTGAGTAGAGTGTGGTTACCAAACTGATTGATCCTAGTTTGGTATGCTTTCCGATTAACGATAGAAAATTGTCATTTATCATCTCTTACTGAACTACCATATAAACTAGAACTATCTGAGCTGAAGACAAACGCAAACTAATCAAATAACATCAACTTTTGTCCTCAACTCGAAACGAATTCACAGATGATTTTACACCGTACCTCAAATTAACCTTCGCCCCTAGACTATCTAATTGGTTAAAATCTAAATCCATATTTTTTTAGGCTACACTACTGGAACCGAAATCCACACTTTTGGTATAGTTCAAGATGCATGTATATAATATTACTTATTTAGTATGGACGAAAGAGCATAACATATGTAATCAAATAGACTTTACTTATATAAACCACAAATACATGTTGGATACAGTTTGACAAAAAAAAACACAAATACATAGCTAGACACCATATATATCAAACGTTGCAGCAACAATGAACGGCGTATATGTTGGATATTTAATTTTATTATACATTAACTTATTATAATTAGATGTAGATGACTTCTTCAGAAACTAAACAAAACATGTAAAACTAAGCATGAACAGAAGTTTCAATCGAGATTTGTGTGGCGTAACCAATTCTTTCAGATTCTTTGTTGTTGGATTCCGACCATAATTCCGGGAATGCTTCTTTCATGTTGTGAATGCTTTTTAACGCGTGATCACTTCCTTCCACTTTCTCCGATTTACCAACCTAACATTATAAAGCAAATTAATAACGATTCGATTAGGATTTTTCTATAAAGTCTGGTTAAACATGCATGCACGTTTTCAAGTTCAACCTATATTGGTTTTAGTTGGTTTGGTTCAAAATTTTGACCCGTTCTTACCAGGACTGTATGGAGACCCATGGCTTTTCCAGTTTGGATGTTACGGATACTGTCGTCAAAGAACAACTGCACAAGAAACATAACTAACATTAAATCATGAGATTAAATCTAAAATTTCTTTACGTGTTTTTAGTTCTTATTTCTAGAAGCTTACGGTTGACTGACGATTGATTTGTGCAATGTCAAAGGCTTTCTCGAAAGCAGTCTCTGCTGGTTTACAGATAACGGGAACCTCTGGAAGGTAATCTTCTAGAGAAACCTCAATCTCGCTGACCTTAGGATTCAAGGACTCGAAACTTATGATTCTCTCAAAACAATCTTCGATGCCGAGTCTCTTTAGAGACTTCATCACATGAACTTCATCTCCGTTTGAGAAAACCTTTCCAAAAGAAAAAAGCAACTCATACTTTTATTAATGTTATATATAAACAAAAACTAAGCAAATACATAAATGAATAAAGCTACATACCAATTTTCGTAAAGGTAGGGTAAGGAGGAGATTTCTCAGAACCGGGTCAGGTTTAAGGTTTTCATAAGGTAATCTTCCATGAACAAATCTGTGGTATTCATCATTGTCGAATTCATAACCTACAGCCTGCATTAATTATCAAGTTTAATTAGCTATAATTAACGATGCATTGTCAAGTGTATATATGACTCAAGTGATAATCCATTTTCGTGCTTCGGTCAACATCAATACTATTAAATTAGCAGTGTGACCAGTTAATAAATATTTGGTCCAATGGATAAATGAAACTGAATCTTATAATTATGATGTAATTAGTGTTAGCCAAGTACGCAGATGCAGGTTATGGAATAATGTTCTCGACAGTTAATAATTATTGGGAGAAAGAAATGGTTCCAATTATTATGGAGTTAAAGTGGAAGTTCTTATGGAGCATTACAAAAATAGTTACAATTATATAATTAGATAAATATATTTAAAAGTAAGTTTATTGGCAAAAAATAATATGCCAAGGGTTTGTAAGGGCAAAAATAATGATGATTCTGTTTCAATTTTCATAAAAAATAAATAAATATAAAACTTAATTTTCTTTAAAAATTAAATAAAAATTGATTAAGATAGGTTTATAAAATAGGTTATAGAAACCTATTATTAAGATATGTTTGCCATTATTTTATAAAATATGTTTTAATTAAAATCTATTCACAAATATGATTACAAAGAAAAACATAAATATGATGACAAAGAAAAACACAAATATTTATTATATTAATTTTCCAGCAAAACATATTGATATTGGGTTATGTCCAATTATTTATAACCCATATTCTAAAATAGTCAACTGACAACATATGTCTATAACAAGACTTGATATTATGTAACCTTTCCCACTACTTCATATAATTTTGGGATGCAATCCCTTTGAGTAATAAACAAATCACGTTTACATTAACCATGTATTTATAAGAAAAGAAAAAATATTCAACTACAATTACTAACACCAAGAAATTAATCTATTGCATGTTTTGGTTTTCCCATGCCTAACATCATCATGTATATATATATATATGTATATTATCAATAACAATTAATAGCATTTATATTCATAGTATCAATAATTATGTTTACAAATAAATAAATAATTATACCAACTTTGAATAACTATTTTTAGATTTATGGAAAAAAATATGTGTCATTTGGTTAATAGATAGTATTTTTAGTATATTTAGTTATTTAGAAATTAAACATAATTATTATCAATGGATATAACACTTTATCAATCGTTCAAACATATAGACCATATGTATATAGGTCATATCTAATAGAGTATGAGTAATATTTTTAACCCGATCCAGATATTGAACCAGATGATTTTATGGGTCACCAGATTATCAAATTGACCGCGGGCGAATCACAAATAAATAAATAGATTAATCGATACTATGAAAATGAAATCATGACCTATTGATAGGTCCAACTATTTTAATAGTATTGGTTAAACATTTTTAATTCTACACAAATATGACTACAAAAAAAACACATATTAAAATTAAATTTCTAAGAAAAAATGTAAAACAAAAAAATATATCCGCCCTCTTAAGGACGGGTCATAATATTTTTCTTAAATAAATTTATTCTATTAATTTTCCAGCAAGACCTATTAATATTGGGTTATGTCCAATTATTTATAACCCATATTTTAAAATAGTTAACTGACAACATATGTCTATAACGAGACTTGATATTATGTAACCTTTCCCACTACTTCCTATAATTTTGGGATGCAATCCCTTTAAGTAATAAACAAATCACGTTTACATTAACCATGTATTTATAAGAAAAGAAAAAATATTCAACTACAATTACTAACACCAAGAAATTAATCTATTGCATGTTTTGGTTTTCCCATGCCTAACATCATCATGTATATATATATATATATATATATATATATGTATATTATCAATAACAATTAATAGCATTTATATTCATAGTATCAATAATTATGTTTACAAATAAATAAATAATTATACCAACTTTGAATAACTATTTTTAAATTTATGGAAAAAAATATGTGTCATTTGGTTAATAGATAGTATTTTTAGTATATTTAGTTATTTAGAAATTAAACATAATTATTATCAGTGGATATAACACTTTATCAATCGTTCAAACATATAGACCATATGTATATAGGTCATATCTAATAGAGTATGAGTAATATTTTTAAACCCGATCCAGATATTGAACCAGATGATTTTATGGGTCACCAGATTATCAAATTGACCGCGGGTGAATCACAAATAAATAAATAGATTAATCGATACTATGAAAATGAAATCATGACCTATTGATAGGTCCAACTATTTTAATAGTATTGGTTAAACATTTTTAATTCTACACAAATATGACTACAAAAAAAACACATATTAAAATTAAATTTCTAAGAAAAAATGTAAAACAAAAAAATATATCCGCGCTCTTAAGGGCGGGTCATAATATTTTTCTTAAATAAATAGTAAGAAGTTTTAATAATTATATTAAAATAGTTAGACCGCACTTATACCAATAGGTCATGTTGTTGTTTTAATAGAATATACTAATTGTGATCCACCTTTCAAAAGACGGATTATACTTTTTGTTTTACATTTTTTTTAGAAATTTAATTTTCATATTTGTGTGTTTTAATAATATTTGTGTTTTGTAATCATATGTGTAAAATTGTTTCTACAATGATTAGTAAGAGATTTTAATAATTGTATGAAAATAGTTGGACTATACCTGGATTATACATATATTAATAGGTCATGTTCTTAACTTATTTGAATAGATAGATATGATTACAAAGAAAAACACATATATAATTAGAACATACAAATATGAAAAGTAAATTTCTAAGAAAAAAATAAGTAAAAAATATATCGGTTCTTTCAAAGGACAGATCAGATAAAAACACAAATATGATTACAAAACATACATATATGATACAAATAAAAACACAAATATATAAATTTAATTTCAAACAATATATACAAAACAAATAATATACCCGCACTCTTAGTGCGGGTCACTCTCTAGTTATGATGGTAAATTACCTTCAGACCAGCCATTGAAGTTCCATATTTCTTGTAGAGAATTTGGTTTAGTTCAACTACTCCATCTTCATCTATTCCAAGTTTCTCAACCATGAATTCTACATATGGGTAATTCCAATAATATAATGTAATTTATGTTATATGCTAAACATCTAAATTAGTAATTGAAATATAAATGTTACCAAAAGCTATATCATACCTATGATGTTGTTGGTGCATGCTTCTGATAAACCAGAGCTTAATGGATAAAGAGTATCATCCAAATCTATCGGAAACATAAATAAAGACAAATCAATATTTGTTATATAGTTAATTATAATTTTCTATATGTTCAAACAGAAAACACATTACACAGGATTTCTTACCAAAGAGGAGACATTCATATCTTGGCATAGAGCTGTTCACAAATTCCATTTTTCTAAAGACTGCCAAGATCTGGTTGTTTAGAAGAAGAGGAAATACCTCAAATAACAGAAGAGGGAAAATAGCAGACTTATGATGATATATGAAGAGAAAATATTGAATGAAGTGAAGAATAGAATGCAGATATGTTTTTATATAAGAAGCAACTAAAACGCGTGTGAATATGAAGTCACCAACGAAGACCAGCTTTTCTATTAATTAATAATAATAGACGATAGTCACATTAACTTTGTTTAATCGACTGCATTATTGCAACTATAAAGTTTAAACTTTAAACTAATAAATTAAGATTGTAAAATATGGTTATCGTGATTCCCGTTGATGTATAATTATTTTTTCTTGTCATCCGTTGATGTATAATTCCATAACTAATAATTACATATAAACCTTTCAATAGGCATGCATGTTATAAAGTCGACGCGTCAATAATACTCATGTAACGTTTTCATTCAAGACAACATAAAATAAGAAAGATTAGCGAGTTATTCTTGACCGCGATTTACTTTTCCTTTAATAAGACTGATGGACCGTTGACGAACCGTTTGACACTTAAAAAAACCCAACCATTTACTTTACATAAGATCCTTCAGTACATATACATATAAATGGAACCTGGCTTGAACACAGATCGGATATCTGACTTTTTGAAGATATTTGTGATTTGCTTTGTTATGGATATTTATTTTTTTTGTTTTGTTTTGCTTCGGAGAAATATATATATTCGGAAAAACAAATATCAAGAAAATAAATAGATATTTGCGGATATTTACGAATATTTACGAATATCTCATATCTCATATGTTTTTATTAGTACAAATAATCTTAAAAATTCGATGCAATTTTTTTTTTAAATATATTTTTGCATGATATATAAGATAAAAATTAAAAGAAAATAATGAATCTACATATTTTGTATTTTTTTAAACTTAGTTATCAATTATAATAACACAAAACTTAAGAAATAAATTATAGTTGTCATAATTGTTTTTATATTTCTTTTACATAGAAGATATCAGAAGTCTCACGTGAAGTTTTCACAACTCGCAGATTATTCATATATCAAAGACGCAAAACAACAAGGCGGATAGCTTAGCACGTGGCGTGAGGCAACATACGTCGTTTACTATCCATATAGATACAAAACTACCAGTTTTGTTTATAGAGTCACCATGAGTCTGTAATTTTGTCGACAAAAAGTAATAACGTGAATAAAATTTGTCAAATCATATGTTAGAATTTTAATTATATAATATTATACATTTAAAACTTTAAAATATAGTTAAAATACACATGAATTTATATATTGCCGGATCGGATCGGATCGGAGCAGATATTCGCTTCTCAAAGTTTTAATATTTTTGATTTGCTTCAATTTTAACGTATATTGATTTTAGTATTCAAAGGTATAAGGATATCCAAAAATTTCAGATCGAACCGAAACGAATAACAAATCAAATCAAGTTTAAATGATAAAATGTTGGCCCTAATTGGAACAAATATATTGTAGCAGCCTTCCTCTTAAATTCACTTTCCAATTCATGTTTCTTTTACTAAACTATATTTATCTCCAATTCTTCACTCTATTATAATTTTTTTACTCCATTAGTAAATCTAAAATTATTGTATTTTGCGTTCTTAAAAATTTCAATATAACTAATTTTTATTGCTACTTTTGCTCATTTTCTGAAATGAGAATTTGATTACCATTACTTTTTTTAAAACTTAAATTTGATTACCATTACTTCTTTGACTCTTTTCGCACTTTTTTTAATTTTCTACAAAAGAGATATAAAAAGTCACATAATTTCCTGTAGGGAAAAATACTCAGTAGAAGCGACTTCTTCTCTTCCAGCGGCTCCATGTGCTACCGGTCGGTTTCCACGGGAAAGACCCCGCAGGCGTTAAGTCAACAAATAGAACCTTCCTCAATTTAACAATGTTGCCCCCACATCACGTGAATTGTCAGAGCCCATTATAGCTCTTTTACTCTTTTAAAAGGCCTTACAGAGTAGCCCAATAGACCATAAAAGGCCCATAGTTATCACCGAGCACAGAAGTAAAAAGGGCTCACTCCTCTCGGTGTCATGTTTATCTGTTTCAATTCGAAGCAAACACAACATGAAGCTGAAAGCTTTCTCCTGAATCTCGTCTTTGTATCCTTCACTACCTAACTTCTTTTCTCCATGGAAGCCGTGCTTCTCTGCTCGAAGGTCGTCCCTCGAGGGACGCCGTTGGAAGGAAACCGAAAATTTTCGTTCAGGCATTTAAACAAACACGTTATCTGCAATTCGCTTCCTGCTGCTTCCAGAAACACTCTGTCACTCCGCAGCTTTGATGCTATCAAGGGTCCGTCCAGCTTGCGATATCCTCCGTACCCATTAAGAAAAGGTTCGTCCTTTCTTCCCAGATGCTCGATTTCCACATCGACTGTTTCCGATTCCGACAACCCTTTCCTCAGCAAGTTCCGACAGCTTCTCAATAAAGTCTCTCAGCTGAAAGTGAAGCCTTTTGATGCCGTCAAGTTAACTCTTTTACTATCAATTTTCGCTCTCGCTGCCAAAAAGATTGTGACTTTGGCTTTCAACCCATTCTTCTGGATGTATTTCAGCTGGACGTGGCTCTTCTGGCCTTGGTTCATCGCCTTGGGTCTCGCGGGCTACGGTATTTACTGCTTCCGTAAGCACTGGCTAGCCCAAGCCAACGCCTTTGAGCAGCTTGGTGTTGTAACTTCACTCTTCACATGGCTAACACTCGTCCCTCCTGCTTACTTCAACGGCTATCTCGAAGGCTGGCCCTTTGTCTTCTTCTTGGCTTACCATTACTTCTTCTTCTTCAACGTGAGCGTCAGGAAACGCCTCTACGGAGACCACTACGCACGCAACCATGATCCCAAATGGGATGTGGAGACGCCTCTTTGGTCTAAGGTTTTGTTTGGTGTTTCCGTCGTGGTTGGACATTGGCTCGCGGCTTTCGAAGGCCCCGAGCTTCACCGTTTGCCAGGTGGTTGGGCTAATGTAGGGATATGGGGTTTGATTGTTGTTACGATGCTTATGCATTACGACTCGACGCTGTATCTCGCTAGGTATTCTGAGAAAGTGGTGGTTCCGACGGATGTTGTGCAGTTTGGTCCTTATAGATGGGTCAGGCATCCGATATACGCTTCTACCATGCTTCTTTTCGCGGCGTACTGCACCGCGCTGCGCGCGCCTTTGAGCATGTTGTTTCTTGTGGGGGTGTGTTTGGTTTACTACAGCAAGAAGGCGAAGATGGAGGAGGAGTTGATGGTGGAGAGTTTCGGGGAAAGGTATTTGGATTATGCTGATAAGGTTAGGCACAAGTTCATTCCTTTTGTTTACTAGTGGTGCGTTAGAGGAGAGAACATGTGTTGTTGTTGTTGTGTCTAATTATCTAGTATCTATCAGTCAAAAGATGTATGAATGATGATGGATGATGAGTTGGAATTTTTTTTCTTTTTTCATTTTTATTGTGAAATGTTAGGCTTGTGATATGCTTTTCATCATTATTTAGTTTAGAGTTCAGCAGTTTGGTTTAGCACGAATCTGAAACTTGGTTTGCTTTTATTAAATACCAAACGACCATTCTTGATTGCTTGTAGCTGTAGATAACGAGTGTGAAGTTATATCCTAACAAATGTTTTGATTGAGTGCTTTATATGTACTATTATTGCATAATCCAACCGTGATTTGCTCCATTTTTTAAATCCATTCTAATGGGGTACATGTGACGCTAAGATCTAAATCTCCTGATCTTACCTGATTCACTAACTTCAAAAAGTATATGGAGTACCTCCAGTTGAAACCTAAAGCTGTTTGCTTTCTTAGTGTTTGTTGCCTTTACACGTAAGGAACCGCACAGGGAACAATCTTAATCGTGATTAGTATGATAAAGTGATCATTGTTAATCTAATAATATTCCTAATCCCACTTGTTCAATACTAATCAATCATGATTAGTTTAATAACAATTCTTCCATCCTGATAACTCTTTATTCTATACTCCATTGCATTTGCAACCCATTAACCATCTCCACCTGGAAAATGTTTCTTTAATGACTTCTTCATCGCACTTTGGTGAAAAAAAGGTTTTGAGGTTTTGTGTATAAAAAACACTTGAGATTTTCAGATATTTCCATACGAAAAAAAACTCTTTAGGTTTGGTTTCTATTCATGTCACTTGTGTAGTGAAGGGGGCTTGTGTTATATTGATGTGATCTTTATCTCCCCCTCTCTAATCAAAAGTTAATTATCAGATAGGTTTTCTCCTGATGCTAGTTCTGTCCCTTTCTAAGTGATTTTACATCGACCAACTAGCTTTCTTCATTTTAGTGTATATATTCATGCACCTCTCCCTCTCTTATTTGCTTATCCCAAAAATCATTTTGCTGATTGATTTGCTTTTTAAATCCTCTTGCTTTCCTTTTTGCGTGTTCATTTGGGGGATGGTCATAAAAGTTCCAAACTCTAGAGCTCAAACTGATAAGGTTCGTTTGTGTTTGGTTGCTTTATTCGGTTTCTTGATGAAAAAGGCAAACGAGCTAGCCTCTGATAGTTGCTAACAGCCGGTAGTTGCAGATGCAGTATCATTAAGATTCACATGAGATTTTACTTTGTTTTTGCCTCGGCTTGAAAACAAATGGTTCGTTTCTAATGGGAATCTTGATGATGCTGCATCAGCAAATACATGGCTACTCTTGTCAACGATTATTTCCTTCTCTAATGATGAAAAATAAAGATGTCGTCGAAAACAGAAGGTAAAGTCCTTTTTTCTTGTTTCTGACTCTTGACAAGTTCTTGATCACACACATGTTGTGAAAGTATCCTCAATTTTGTGATGCTTTTTTCTTGCTTTAGTTATTAGCAAAACCATTCACGTGTAGAGTTTTCAAAAGGATCCCACATATACTTTAAAAGACCAAACAAAATGGCGACAATTATATTTGTACACATTATATTTAAATATAAGTATTCTTTGATACGTTTCTAAGATGAATATGAACAGTGAGAACTCAGAAGTGAGAAGTCTTTTGTGGTTATGGGTCGTGGGAACTCACATGGTCACATGTGTAGGTGGTCCATTAAGTGTTCTCTGGTCAATTCGTTGCCTATGGTCCCAAGGTATATCGTGTATTTATGGTTTCTTTGACCCAATTAAGAAAAAAAACTATTTTTCCACATGGATCATATGAATCTCGAGGCATATAGTTTCCTTACTTTACAAATTAGGAAGTGAAAGTAATTAAGAATTTCAAAGCTTTTTCTTGAGAAGTATTAATGAATTTGTTGAAGATTTTCTTTAGCTAAATCGTTACAAAAACCCTAACTTCTAAACAATTATATAATCTGATATTTGTAAGCAAGTAACTATCGACGACAAGAACTCAAAAGGTTTGTAATGACGTCGATAACAAATACTAAAATAAGTCTCTGTGTTTGGCAATTTTAAATGAAGAAGCTAGCACGATAAACCATAGTCTCGATTAAATAATGACATCTTAATTAACTCTGGAGAAAAATGTATAATATGTTTGAATCTACAGTATATCGAATCTCATTTAATTTTTCTTGTTTTTATTATTGGGCATGAAAAAGATTAATTAGGATGATGAATGATGTACCATTTTTCTTGTTCCTTTAATTATTATTCTGCATAGTTTGTTCATAAAACAAATATTGAACCACTATCTCATTATCATCTAGTACACATGTGATCACTTACATATTTGTCCATTTTAAATTTCTTTGTAACTCCCTTCAATTAACGTAATATGAAGATGCACATCTAAAACTCTGCGTGCGTGAACTTACTTCTATGTGGTTTGTCTACAAACATGTCTCAAGGTTATTTAACTTAAATACAATATTCAATTTAAGAAAAGCATATTATTTAAAATATATGTTTATATACACATATCTCTATACTATTATAAGAAGTGTCTTAAAAGCTTTGACCTATTTCATTCCGAGCTCTCTATCATTTCTTAGCTCTAGCTATAAACACCACACACACATTTTATATTGATGCACACCTATATATAGGGTTAGATCAAAAGAGCCGAGAACATCCACTCTTAATTCATGGATGACGAGAACTTGTGGAGAGTTTCAAAGAAAGATTCCATCTTCGAAGCAACTCACTTCTCTTCAAAACCTGAAGTTTTCAGACGAAGCTTCTCAACAAAAACTTCTTCTTCTTCGTCTTCAAAACCTATCTTGACTAGAAGTTTCACAACAAAATCTACTTCGTACTCTTCCTCGGAACCCGTCTTTAGACGGAGTTTCTCTGCAAAACCCACTCCTTCAAAACCTCCGTTTCTGTCAAGAAGCGGTTCAACGAAATGCCAAACTGACACATCTTCCACGAAGTGTTCCATCTCTCGGAGCTTGTCTCACAAAGGCGCTTCAGTGACCCGAAAGTGTCGTAATGTGGCGAAGGAGCACAGGTCTCGGTTCTACATCATGAAACGCTGCATTTTGATGCTCGTTTGTTGGCACAAACACGCCTAAGATTCCCTATAGACGTCAAGAAAGAAGATTAGGTTAACTATTTACAGTCAGTTTACTCGTTTTATCTTTTCCTCCAACCATTATTATTTTTATTTATTTTTATATATTCTGTATTAATGATACACTCCACCTGTTTCAAGTTAAATTTTATTGTGTTTTTCACTTCTAGAAAAAGTGTTGTGTTATATTTTTTAGTAAATTTAAGGAAAATTCAAGTTTTATTATGGTACGTACATATAGAGAGATAAAATTAGACAATGTCATACTTAAGAAGTGAAGAGTGGTATTATTATATTCTTTCAGAAAAAAGAAAAGTGGTATTATAGCTATCTCTAGCTTTATTTTCAATATGTACAAAGAATCTAAGACCGGTACACTAATTAATACGTTGATTATTTTATTAGTGTACATTTGAGTATCGACTCCTTATGTAATGTAATACAAAGATCATGTTCAAACTGTATTTTCACAGTCTAGTAGTATTTTCTAACCTTTTGTTTAATTATTGTGTGCTTGTATTGAAGTGAGAGAGATTCCTTCTGAAACATTGGGAATGGAAAAGACATATATAAACAAAAGTGTACCAGTGTTCCAGCTTCACTGTACGCATTTATACATGTCGGTCCATATTACAAATTAAAAAAAGTACTATCCCCTAGATCATATAACTGTTGTCATATTATACCGCATTGTATATTTTTCCTTTTGGTTGGATCGCATTGTTGGGCTTCTCACTTGAAAGATGCCGAAGAGTTTTGTAATGAACCTTAGAGAAAATATCGTATGGAGTACATTTTTGTTGTTGAATCAACAATTTAAATTGAATATGTTAAATTCGTGGAAGATGAGCTTGAAAGTAATGAAAAATAGAACTAGCTAATTAAATTAAAAGTGTGGACAAAATCGATCCCAAAATAATAACAACAGAGAGCAAAGTAACGCCAAGGAAGACAGCAAGAAACTTGTAGATTGGCTTGACAACAAGGCTTATACCCTTTTGAGATAAGGTGGTGGATCGAGACATATATGCACAAGACTCCACACCAATGCTCATTGCTATCGCGTACGTCCAATCACCTGAAATTCCCATTGCTACGGCAGAGAAGATCTTGTGCAAGTCAAGTCCATAGGGTTTCCATGCGTCGCTTTTAGTGTATGTGTCCAATATGTGTTCATTAGAGAATATTATGAATTAAAATGAATTGGGTATCACACTTTTATATAAATATAACAAATGGAGACACTTTAGACACATATCTTTCTAAGCCACTATAATTTTTATATGGACTTTACTGCTATAATTGATGAATATGCTCCGGTTTGTAATATATATAGCTAGCAAGAAAAGAAAATAAGATGAAGGTAAATATGTTTCCGTCACCTGCAAGTCACTGGGAGAGAGATAAGAGATCTAAAGGTCTAGAATTTCCAATGTTAACAGTATATTCTAATGCTAAAGAGTTGAGGAGAGGATTTTTGGTCTACATCTACCAAGAGACTGGATTTTTCATTATGTAAAAAGAGGATTTAATATTTATGCTAACTCATCGTTCAATAATTTTGTTGACCGGGTCAAACCGTTTCGAACCAAAATCTAAACGTGCCGTGGAGTCTAGGTCTGAATTAAAAGGGAACTTGCAGTTGAAATTGAATTCAAATTTGGCAACATAACCATCAAGACTTGTCTTCTAACTTCTTTCCTCATTTCTATGCGTCCCCTTTCCCAGCTAGACCCACTCTAAGCATCCGAGGAAAAAAAAGGTTTAAAGAGAAAGCATTCTTTTACTTTCACGGAAACCAAAAACAGCCAAAAGTATCGGGAAAACTTTCGAGGATCTGCGTCCAAGACAACAGCTAAAGAAAAAAAAAATAATGAAAGCTTGAATGACATTTTGATGTAATGTAACATACGAGGAATCAATCAATCGAATTGTAAAAAATAAAATAAAAATGGATCGTTCCAATCTTACTCCTTCTGAATCCTTATATTTACATTTTGTTGAATGAGCAAACATATATATATATATCATCATCAAATAATCAATGCAGAACTGAAGAAGAATCTCTGCTACTTCTGTTTCTCCCGAAGTATCTTCTCATCACTGAACTCGACCGTTCCAAACCCCTAGGTTCTACTTCAATGTCCAAATCCACACGATTAGACAAAGAGGAAGTAGACCCACCACGGTTTGGTCTCACTCTCCTCATCAACGACACCATCCCTCGAACCATCCGTCTCAATCTACCTCCCGATCCGGAGCCACCACCACCACCACCACCACCATTGCTACTATCCGACTCCACTGTCCCCTGTGCTCTAACCCAAGAGATCCGTCTCGGACCCTCGCTGTTCCCACCACCAATCCCACCACCATCCATCTCAGTCAAAACCACAGGCAACACTCTCTCCCCTTCTCCCATCGCTGCATTAAACCTCCCCACCGCAAATCCTCCTCCTGGAAGTCTCCATATCGTCATCCCCACAGCACTATCACCACCACTACCCTCCTCGTTATTGCTGCTGCTCTGTCTATTAGGCTCCGAAGGCAGCTCGAACCGGCAGACCGGACACGAGTTCCTAATCGATAACCACGGCGTGATACAATCCCCGTGGAAAATGTGCTTACACGGCATCTCACGCGCTTCAGTCTCCGCCTCGAAAACCTCAGTACACACAGCGCAATTCGCCTCAGCGTTTATATGGCAATCGGAGATTTCGACTCTCGGCAGAGACTCAATCGCCGATTTCGACGCGGGAGGGTTTCCAGATCTACCGATTCCAGCTCCCGTAGCCTCGATCTGACTTAATTGCTCGAGCAACCGCTCGAATCCGGATCCCATCAAGATCTCGGATACCGAATCGGGAAGGGGACGAAGACCCGATCCGGATCCGTCATCGTAGTAAAACTCGAAAGCGCGTCGTTCTCCTTCCTCGGAATCGTCTCTCTCTCCGCCGGCGCCTCCTTGGAGGACGATGACGGGATTAAACGAAGGGCGGCGACCGGATCTACGCCGTCTAATCACGGATCTACGTGTGGTGTCTATCGATCTAATTTCGGCGGAAGCTGGGGTGGTTAATTCGGTTGCGGCGGCGGCGGGGGAGGAGGAATCGGTTACCTCTTCGATGAAGCCGCCGTCGCAGTGGGGGCAAGCGACGCTGACGGTTGCGTCGTGTTCGGATTCGGACCAGACGCTGACGAATCGCGTGCAGCTGTAGCACCAGTAAGAGGCGGTTACCGGCGGGGTTGTAGTCGTCGTTGTTGGCGACGTTGACGGCATCTTCTATAACCTTCTGACTCGGTGAGAGGATCTTTTAGAGAGAGAGAGGAATCGCTGACCACTGTTAAAATGAGAGGATGAGAAAACGTAGTTTTTAAGGCGTTTGTTGGAGCGGAATTAACGGCGTCGGATTAGACGGTGATGGACACGTGGTTAGTGTTTGACTGGGTAGAGGATAGCGGAGGTGTTAACGGACGTTATGTAAAGAGGAAGATAGATAGGAGCGTTCAAACGTGTTTGACCCAAACGCGGAAAGTGGAAACGCCGAGAAAATTCAAAAGAAGCGCCGTGTCTGACTTATGTGGAACCCATCTGAACTCCGTTCTTTCTGGGAAAAGCTACCGAACGACGTCGTTTCGGTTGTTAGTTTAATTATGCCAGAAGCCAAAGCGTGCTGACTGATTAATAATGTAGTCCTTTTTGTATTTAAATTCAATATTGTATTTTACATTTGTTGTTGTTAGTTACATAATCTGTGACATATGCTATTATGTTTGGCAATGAGGTGGAGGGTAGAATCTTTAGAAAATTAGATTTTCTTACACGTTGATGGCTCAAACAAATTATTGGTGCCAAGTTGATAAAGTCCATACAAGAACCAACTTGTATGATTGTATATTAGCTTTCATAACTCGTTTTCTTTATTAAAATAAAATGAAATGAAAAGAGCAAAAGTTGCTCAACTAACATTTGTCTGCAACTAATGAAAATAGACAAATTGCAACTATAGCAACTAATTACCAGAGCTTTTAGTCAGAAGAAACCCAAGATTTCAAAACCGAGGATATCAACTTGGTGTGAAAACTAATTATTTGCTAAGCACAACGATAGAGTGAAACATATTCATTTCCTCATAGAATACTGAATCAATTTGGATTTGATTGTGACAGAAATCAACAACTTCAACTCAAATTGGGATGCAGAACAATAAAAAAAATGAGAAAACAATGATCTATGATCCCTCTGAAACCAACAATGGCAGCTCGGAACCTAAACCGGGGCTGAAAAAATGCCAGCTTGAATCATGGAAAGCTGGAAAATAATCATCTGATACCATCTCAATAGCAAACTCACTAGTGATTCTTCTTGCAGCTATGATCCGTTTAGTGGCACGGATGACTTTCTCGTCTAATATCACTTGCTGCTCGTACATCTGAAAGCTGTTCCCAAACAGAACAATCCTGGACAATCGATCAATTCTCCAGTTCGCTTGCAACAGGTTGCTATACAGATTGGCCTCACAGTGTGGCATGAAGAAAAGCGTAGGCTTCAAAACCTCCCTACGAGCCTGCTCGTTCACAGACAGAACAGTGCATCCCAGAGATTCTATCACACTAGACTCAGTCGCCGAGAGGATTGGATCGAATACTTCTATGTCCCCAAACCAATCAAACTCTCTCTTCATCAAGATCGCAATGCTCAGCTGAAACCTCGGAGATTCGTAAGACTCTGTTAAGATTACTACAGCTCAAGAGTGTCGACTTCTCTTGGACTTCAAGTAAGATTAACGACAAGAGGAGGAGATGAAGGTTCGTTTGTAGAGAACAGAGCGAAACAGAGTAGAACAGAGGAAATGACTTGTTTGTGTTTGAGAGATGAGAAGACAGAAGTAAAGACAGGGAGCACACACACAACTTTATCCAGTTCACTCCCGTTAACTAGGGTAGCTACGTCTGGCCGAGACTATGCTCGGAATCCACTAGAATCAGTGATTACAACAAGGAGCTACAAGTGACCCGCCTAATACCCTTCACTAGTACTTAGACTCACTCTGTACCACCCCTTGTATCCTAGAGAAAACGATTGTATACAAGTTTATGCTAATAACAATCTTTCCTCTAATCACTCTCTCTAGTTCTTGTGTTATTTCTCTCTCTTGTCTCTAATGTCTTTATATACCTGAGACATTAGGTTTACTCGTGTTGCGCCTCCAATGCTGACGTGTAGTAAGCCGTTGGTGACGCTCCTCTTTGATCTTATCCTCTCGGCAAGGACTAGTGCTTTATTGACCATAAACGGACAACCTTGTACGCTGAGATAGCTGGCTCCTCTTCATGATATTGCCAAAGGAGAAACACGCCATTCAAGTGGTCCAATAAAGCAAACTTACTTTAGTCTTGATTTACTTCTACTGCGGTAAGCTTGAAGTCACCACATAGCCGTTAGGATTCAAATCTTTCTTGATCATCAAGTTAACATCTTCACAAATCTCCACCTGTTAACATGATGAAGACTCTGCAACATGTAGTGATGATCTGGAACGAGTAACGAGAGAGAGAGAGTAACAATGATTCTAGTATCCTGGATTCCAGTCTCGGATTTCCTGAGTTTTACTACTCAGCCTTGACCTGAAGCAAGTCAAGCGCTGCTTGAAACTTGCTTACTGCCAAGATCTTGGTGAAGATATCTGCTGGATTCTTCTCAGTAGAGATCTTCAATACCTCCACGGTTCCTTCTGCAATGATTTCCCGGATGAAGTGACACTTCACATCAATGTGCTTGGTACGCTCATGATGCACATTGTTCTTCGAGAGGGCAATAGCACTCTGAGAGTCACAGAACACTTCAACACTCTTCTGATCATAGCCAAACTCTTTCAATAGACCCTTGAGCCATATTGCTTCCTTAACCGCTTCAGTCAAAGCCATATACTCGGCCTCTGTTGTAGACAAAGCCACAACTCTCTGCAACCCGGATTTCCAACTGATAGTATTGCCTCCTAGTGTAAAGACAAGACCAGAGATAGACCTTCTCTTGTCTGGATCCGCAGCAAAATCTGAGTCACAGTACCCCACAATCTTGAAGTCTGTGCTTTTCTTGTAACACAGACGATTCTTTACTGATCCTTTGATGTACCTCAGGAGCCACTTGACTCCTAGCCAGTGTTCTCTGACTGGATTGCTCATGAAACGACTGACAATGCCCACTGGATAAGCTATGTCAGGTCGTGTTCCAATCATAGCATACATGATGCTTCCAACAGCGTTGGAGTAAGGCACTGACTTCATGTACTCTGCTTCTTGAGCCAGCTTCTCTTCAGTAGCAGCACTTAGTCTCAAGTGTGCTCCCAACGGTGTCACAGCACGGTTTGCTTCAGACATGTTGTAAGTTTCCAAAACACGCCTTAGATATCCTTCCTGCGACAACCATAGAGCTCCTGATGCTCTGTCTCTGGTGATTTCCATTCCCAAAATTCTCTTGGCTGACCCAAGATCCTTCATCTCAAAACGCAGACTGAGATCAAGCTTCAACTGAGTTATAGCTTCTTTATTCCTTGATGCCACTAGCATGTCATCTACATAGATGAGTAGATAGATCATTGATCCATCTTGCAGCAACTTAGTATAAGCACAGTTGTCATACTCGCTTCTCTTGAAACCAATCTCCCTTATGTAGGTATCAAACTTCTCGTTCCACTGTCTTGGAGCTTGCTTGAGACCGTATAGGGACTTGTTTAGAAGGCACACTTCACCAGTCTTGAACATGTGTTCGTAACCTTCTGGTGGTTTCATATAGATCTTCTCAGTGAGTTCCCCATGAAGGAAAGCCGTTTTGACGTCTAGTTGCTCTAGCTCTAGGTCTTCTTGAGCAACGATTGTAAGCAAGATCCTTATGGTAACGTGCTTGACCACAGGAGCGAAGATCTCATGATAATCAACTCCTTCCCTCTGTGCATATCCCTTTGCAACCAATCTCGCTTTGAAGCGATCTTCTTCAACCCCAGGGATACCCACTTTATACTTGTAGACCCATTTACTTCCGATGATTCTCTGATTCACAGGAGCTGTAACTGCAGTCCAAGTATCGTTCTTGAGCTGAGATTCCATCTCTTCGTCCATTGCTTGTCTCCATCGGTTCCAGTTGGAATCAATTCTTGCATCTGTGTAGCTTGATGGCTCTGATGAATCTCCACCTTCTGTTGTGTACAGAGCCTCTGAGAAGTAGTCTTCATCATCGAATCTCCTCGGTGCTCTGACTGCTCTTCTTTCTCTATCTCTTACAAGATGATAACTCAGAGGTGAGTCTTCTTCATACATCTCTGATTCATCATTGAAGTCAATGATGTGTGGTGAGGCTGCTGCCGGACTGTTTGGGGCTGAGGATCTAGATTCACTCTGATTTTCTCCACCTGAGCTGATATCACGTTCTGCTTCAAGATCAAGGTCAAGATATGAGAATGAATGATCGTCTTCCTCTTCTCTAGCGTTTTCTTTCCTCTGCACCAAGTCTTTGTAGACTGCATTCTCTTGAAAGATCACGTTTCTGCTCACCACACACTTCTTTTCTTCAGTAAGCCACACCTTGTAGCCTTTCACTCCACTGGGATAACCAATGAGAACCCCTTTCTTTGCCCGTGGATTCAGCTTCCCATCATCCACATGAATGAATGTGATGCAACCAAACCTTCTCAAGTAACTGTAAACTGGGGCTTTCCCTGACCATCTCTTATCTGGAATCTCAAAATTGATGGCTGATGATGGTGTCTTGTTGATGAGCACAACCGCAGTGTGAGTAGCTTCAGCCCAAAACCTCTTAGGAAGCCCTGAGTCACTGAGCATGCTTCTGACCTTCTCCATGATGGTCCGGTTCATACGCTCTGCAACACCGTTTTGTTGCGGTGTGTACGCACAGGTGCGGTGTCTCTGTATTCCTTTACCTACACAGAACTCATCAAACACACGGTTGCAGAACTCTAAACCGTTATCGGTTCTTAGAGTCTTCACCTTTTTACCACTTTGATTCTCCAAGTTAATCCAATCAACAAACATATCAAACGCCTCATCTTTAGTCTTAAGGAAATAGACCCATACCTTGCGTGTGTAGTCGTCGATGAATGAGATGAAGTACTGGCATCTACTGAGAGACATAGGCACTGATGGAGCTCCCCATAAGTCTGAATGGATGTACTCTAGCTTTTCCTTTGTGTCATGTTGAGCAAGAGTAAAGCCTACGCGTTTAGCTCTTCCGTAGATGCAGTCTTCACATGAGTCTAGAACGGAGACTTTCTTCTTGTCTAGAAACCCCTTCTTCACTAAGATGTTCATGTTCTTTTGACTCATATGACACAGCCGTTTGTGCCACAAGACAGTGTCATCTGACCTCCTCTGCACTGCAAGAGATTCATCGGTTGCAGATTTCCACTTCAGTAAGTAGAGAGTATCATATCTGTCTCCACTGAGTAAGACTTGATCACCAGCTTTGATGACTAGTCTTCCATCTTCAGATTCAAACCTGTATCCAGCCTTCTCAAACGTACCAAGAGACAACAGATTCCTGTCCATCTCTGGAATGTATCTTACATTTGAGAGTAATACATTCAAGCCATCTTCATTTTTAACCCTGATGTTTCCAACTCCTTTGACCTTCGAGGTGGTTTTATTTCCCATTCTTACTGAGCCTCCTGCTTCCTCATCTAGGCTCTCGAACCAGTCTCTTCTGTAGGTCATGTGATAGCTACATCCAGTGTCCATGATCCACTCATTCTCAAGACGTACGTCCGTTGATGAGAGAGCCTCTGTGACTGTGAGACCTGAGGCTTCTACAAAGTTTCCACTGCCTCCTGATGACTCTGGCTTGTTGTTTGTCTGATCACGGTTCTTCACTGCACCCTTGCCTTTGTTGGGACATGTGTTCTTGAAGTGACCGTCTTCCCCACAGATCCAACATCCTCGTTTAGACTTAGATTTGGATCTTGAGCGATTCCCTTTGTTACTTTTATCTCGATGCTCACTTCTACCCCTTGCTTCATTCTTGTCTTTTGCGTAAAGACCCTCTGCTTGACCTTTGATGCTCTTCTTCTGAGACCCAAACTCAAGTTCCTTAGAATAGATAGCAGCCGTTACTTCATCCAGGCTCAACGTTGCTCTGCCTGAACCATACTTCAGCGTGTCTCTTAGCTGTTCAAACGGCTTTGGTAGTGACATCAGTAACAGGATAGCCTGATCCTCATCAGACACTTGAACATTTGTGTTCTCTAGATCTGCTACGATGTGAAGGAACTCGTCGATGTTACCTTCTATAGACAGATTCTCTGACATCTTGAAGCTGTAAAGCTTCTGTTTCAGATAGATCCGGTTAGGAAGAGCCTTGGACATGTATAGCTTGTCCAAAGCATTCAACATTGAAGCTGCAGTCTTCTCCTTCTTGATCTTCCTTAATACCATGTCTGAAACGCTTAAGACAATCGTACTTCTTGCCTTCCGTTGTTTCTCCTCCAAAGCTTCTCGCTTTTCTTTAGCTTCTTTTCCATCCTCAGTAGCTGCATCAGAATCCGAGACTGCAGGCTGAGTCTCTCCTTCCTCCTTCAAGGCTGCACTCAGACCCAGTATGTCGAAGTGAGCCATGAGCTTCTCTTTCCACATGGTGTAATCTCCACGACCATCGAACTTTTCCACCTCTATCCTTGCAGACGTCATGATTCAATGATGAAGCTGAACCACGAGGCCACGGAACCTGGCTCTGATACCAATCTGTTAAGATTACTACAGCTCAAGAGTGTCGACTTCTCTTGGACTTCAAGTAAGATTAACGACAAGAGGAGGAGATGAAGGTTCGTTTGTAGAGAACAGAGCGAAACAGAGTAGAACAGAGGAAATGACTTGTTTGTGTTTGAGAGATGAGAAGACAGAAGTAAAGACAGGGAGCACACACACAACTTTATCCAGTTCACTCCCGTTAACTAGGGTAGCTACGTCTGGCCGAGACTATGCTCGGAATCCACTAGAATCAGTGATTACAACAAGGAGCTACAAGTGACCCGCCTAATACCCTTCACTAGTACTTAGACTCACTCTGTACCACCCCTTGTATCCTAGAGAAAACGATTGTATACAAGTTTATGCTAATAACAATCTTTCCTCTAATCACTCTCTCTAGTTCTTGTGTTATTTCTCTCTCTTGTCTCTAATGTCTTTATATACCTGAGACATTAGGTTTACTCGTGTTGCGCCTCCAATGCTGACGTGTAGTAAGCCGTTGGTGACGCTCCTCTTTGATCTTATCCTCTCGGCAAGGACTAGTGCTTTATTGACCATAAACGGACAACCTTGTACGCTGAGATAGCTGGCTCCTCTTCATGATATTGCCAAAGGAGAAACACGCCATTCAAGTGGTCCAATAAAGCAAACTTACTTTAGTCTTGATTTACTTCTACTGCGGTAAGCTTGAAGTCACCACATAGCCGTTAGGATTCAAATCTTTCTTGATCATCAAGTTAACATCTTCACAGACTCGATGCTTCCTATACCGTACACCACCATCTGAAGCTGTGTTTCGGTGCCTAACACGAGGCGGAACTGGTCTGAAACCTCTGGAGACTTGAGCTGTTCTATTAACGTAGTGTAGAACTCTGAGCTCTCGATTTTATTGATGGAGACTTCCATCTTCTTCTTTAATCTTGCTTGTCTCTGTATATCAATTTCAAGATCATCTGACTTCCATTGTTTCTCCTCTTCTTCTTGAAGCTTAGGTTTTGGTTTTCTTCTCCCTTGTCTTCTTTTACTTGGTAAGACCACTGTCCACTCACTATCACTAGTTGAGTTTTTAACGGGTGCTCCCATAAGAAAATGACCTAATTACACCACAGGCCTTTTAAAATTAGGGTTTATAATCGATGCAATGATTCCATAACTTGGTTCTGTTACCTAAACAGTGCATAGTTCGAAACAATAAATCTACTATTAGATCCTGAAGAGTATAAGTTAAGTTTCTACAATAGAGCGGGATCAACTACATATATCAATCTCCTTGAATCAATCCGGTTTATCTACTATGAGATCGATAAAAACTTGGAATTACGGAACATGAATGAAACTTACGATCAAAAACGGAAGCAGAAGAGGATGATTGAATTAGCTTTGTTGCGGCACAGGAGAAGAACGAAGATTAACGCCTGGAAAGTGAAGCAATCGAGTGGACTCAGTGAGACATTTGGGGTTGCGTTTCGTCCTACCGGCTACCGAGTCCTGCATCGATATGAAACTGGCGATTGGCACGCGAAGGTATGGAAAACAGACACTAGGCTGGAGGGAAAATCATTGGGCCTATGGACGGCCCATTAATTGAAAGACTAGACTACACTAGGCCGCATTATACCAGTATTTATTACATGATTAACATTTTTTTTGTCATTATCATTGCCCAAAATAAGTTTAGACATTTGAAATATTTTTTTTTATATATTTAGATACTTTCAATATATTTTTAGTATTACGGATATCTATCTATATCTATAATATATTAAAAGTTCTTAAAATTCAACATTTAGAATGTCCACCTTAGCAGAATTAATCAACCCGTAACATCTTTCCAAATTGTCATATCAATTCATTTACAAAAAAAAAATCGAAGGTTTATACTAAACCGTATTCATATCAGTCTCCCTTGTTGGCAAAAAAAATGAGAACGTCAACAGTTTCACTATGTGTATTTATATCCTTATTTCCCATCTTCTCTTTCAATACACCGTTTGAGCTTCACAATATATAGTCACCACCACTCTTACAATAACCTAAAATCAAACGCTTGTCCATTGATGAATCTATCAATCATCGAATTCCTCTGTTGCTACTATTTATGTACAATCATCAAACTACTTTGTTGGTTAAGTGTGATTGTTTTGGTTTGGTCTGGTCTGATTTGTGTTCTCCGCTTTTAGTTCCATAAATGACTAAAACTCCATGTTTCACGTCTCAGCGGATTAGGGCTTCAATTTCCTTCTCTTAGCAGAACTCAACCTGGCCGTCTCCTCTTTAATGGTCCCGTACTCTTTTCTTCACCTCCCCTGACATTATCTCTTCATCTCCCTGAGGTTCAATGTATTTTTTTTCTTAATTTGGCAATTATTGTCGACGCCTCCATTTCTTTCGTGTGGAATCTATATATATACATATATCAATTCTAGGAGTTGAGAGTAGAAAGCATCTTCAGAACCTCAGTCAGTTTTCATTTTCTTAAGCGTTTAATTAATCTCAAAAATGTCTTCCTCCGAATGTCGTTCTCGCGCAATCAGGATTTGACGCTTTCCGTGTAGGAAGATGAGTATGAGTGTGCAAATTTGATCTGAATGGTGTGATCCATCGAATCATTAATCTAAGAGAATTTGGTGTCGAATTATATTAACGGAAACGATACTCTCCACCTCTGAAACTAGCTTCAAATCAAATTTTATAATCAAATAGTGGAGATTTCTTTTACATTATTCACTACGGTTTTGACTGTGTTTAATGATTCAATGTATGTTTTTTTTTGCATCATAAAGAACTAGCTCAAAGATTGAGAGAGTAAAAAGTCTGGATCTGCATCCTACATAACCATGGTAATTTCAAGCATTTGATTTGTGCTCTCACACATCTTACTTGTAGTGATTGGAAGACAATTTAAGACAACTTGGTATTCTTAATTTTGTGAAGTAGCAGCATGTTTGTTGCTTTTATAGTTTTTATCTTTATTTTCTACTAATGACTGGGAACTGATATCACATTATCTTGCAGGTTTCTAAGAAAGTTTATGTTTTGGAACTTTGTGCATTTGGAACTATCCGACACTTATGGATGAAAATTTTATTTTCTTTATCTGTTTTTCAACTGCACTATTATCCAATAGAGAAGAAGTTGCGGAGAATAATAATGACCAAAAGTGCAATTGCAAGATTATTTTTACTTATTTGTTTATTATTTTTATGTATTCTACAATGTTTCATCAACTTTCATGAAAAAATAAAGGTTTGTGAATAGTTCGTTGCAATTCCTCATGCAAAGCCAACAAAGTTTGACGAAACTCTGCCCAATCCGTCAAAGGAGAGTATCTGGTTGCATCAGCTTTCTTCGGAGGCATAGTTGCAAGATATTCAAAACCCAGAATGTTCTAGTCTGATACCAACTGATAGGGGGTAGAAGCTACGTAATGGTAATGAACCGAGATTGATCGATGAACAACAGGTTCAGGCGATCAAAGAGATTGAAGAGTACTCCTCTTCTAGCTATCAAAGCTCTGAAACTCAATATTTTATTATCAATAGCGTATCATACACGAAGGGTAGATCCCAACTATAAATAAAGCAAAAGAACAACTAATAGCTAGAGTAATTTTTATCTCCTAATAAAGCATACTTATCTAGAAAGAAAAACTAAAACCAATAACGTAAATGACAAGTAAGGCCACTAACGGACTTAAGGCCCAAAAACCATTGGATGCGCTGCATTAGTGTGCATGAGTTCTTATATGACCAAGTTCATGTTTATTTTAATGATATCGGTTATCAAAAAATCTTAAAGTCAATCATTCAAATCAAATCCCTTTATTATTAATAAGGAAGTAATTTGAGAGAATAACATTCAATGAGTAAACTCATTTTAATGACGTGTCATATCACACTAATACTAAAAGGAAGATATAATAGAAGGAGAAGCATGCCACGTATGCAGATTAATTCAGACCAATCGGATTAAAGCTGTTGTCCACGTCACAATCGTTTTATCTATCGTTTGGGTGTATTATGTTTTTTTCTTTTTTGATTAATTTTCTCTAGCCCATTAGAGCCCAGTTTTCTCTGTGACGAGAAAGACTTCTTCGTCGCTTTCTCTCCTCCTTCCTGTGTTGCTCTTCCTCTTCGTCGCTTCCCCTTCCTTTTCCTTGCTTCTGCTAATCCATCTACAGTGAAACCTCTATAAATTAATAATGTTGGGACTCTAAATTTTTATTAATTTATAGAGATTATTAATTTATCAAGATACTAATTGAACCAAAAACTCAATTTGGGACTATGAAATTGTATTAATTTATAGAGATATTAATTTGTAGATTATTAATTTATAGAGGTTATACTGTAGGTGCAATCAAATCTTCCTAAATTTCATTTATTGCTCCCTTTCACCTTCCTCTGTCTGAGTTTCTTTATAACTCTCCCTTTTATAGATTTGTTGAGCACAAAATTGTATAGACTCTCTCAAGCGATGAATTCCGGCGATCTTATCTCGAAGCAACTAAACGGAAAAGACGGGGTCTCCTCCGCCGAGCCGATCAGGCCAACGGTGTCTCCTCTGTCGTATCGATCAAACATATCGGCAAAACCGGTGTCTCCTCCACCAAAGCTGTCTCCGGTGTTCCTATCTCAAAGGAATCAAACAGCAAGGCCGTTGTCAGCTCCGACGTGACGATCAAACATACCGGCAGAACCAGTGTCTCCTCCGCCAAACATAGATCCAGATGCTGGGTCTGATTCCTCTGCTTGAATTCACATTTAACGACATCTCATCTCAAGCAAATGGACAACGTAAGGATCTTCTCTCCTTATTTATCATGTTTCCTCAGATTATTTAAAACCATCTGTTGGTAACGTATGTGTGATTGCCCTCCAGATATTCGATGTCTGATTGGTTGTTTTTTTTTTCACTTAATCGTTTGTAGCTCAGATAAGAAGATATGGGTTTGCATGTACACTACTGCTGCATGTAGGAGCTGGATCATTCTTTCTCCAATAAATTCGGGCTGAGACAAAATATGTACACTCCAGTAAGTCTTAGTCCCCTACTTTCATGTGTTTTTTACTAGTTCTTCTCTTTTCAGTTCTTGCAGGCGCTCTTTTGATATTTGTAAAGAAAAATTTCTTACCAAATGCATAGCATGCAATTTATTATTGAGCATAATCATAGTGATTGCCACTCGATTTCCCATTCAGTTAACAATAATCTTTAAAAATAATTGCCACATAATAATTGCTTGCAGGAATAGCCATTACAAGAGATGCTTTGGGTTTTGGCCGGTGAAGTTGTTTTAGAAGATGGAAGTCTGATGCTATTGTTTCCCAATTTGTGAAATGGGTAATGCATGCTATGCTGCCACATGTAGTTTCCAAGTCAAAATGCATTTTTTTATTTCTATGTTATGGTAAATCTAAATATTATAGTCAAAGCAAGTGTTATCCTCTTTTTTACTTCAGAGCACAATGGATACTCCTTTGGCTATGGGAGTTTTTTTTTCATCAATATTTGTCAAGTTTTTTACTTAGCCAGGGCCGGGCTTTGGGATAAGCCGGTGAAGCGGCCGATTAGGACAGCAAATTTCAAGGGGCATATTTCAGTTTTTTATAGATAATTAAAGTTTGTATAGTTGCTAAAATAATATTTATGGGCATAATTAGTAATACTTGTGGGCATAATTAATCAGAACAATATTTGCCGTATATATCTTTTAACAATATCTATAAACTGTTTATTAACAAATATGGTAGTTAAATATATTATTAAATATTTATTAGTAAATTTCTAATTTTAATTATAATTAGAAGGGAACAATTCAATTTAACGATAAGAAGTTATTCTTTTTTCCTCTTTCTCTTCTGTTTCATCGTGCCCCCAGTTTAATTTGCTTGAATTTCAGTTCTTTGATCATAGTATTTTTATTGACAAGGCATACTAAGTATGTGACTAATTTATTATTTTTGCTTTCTATGTGGTAACTGGTAACCAATCTTAGCAATAGTCAATTATTCATAGAATATTGTAGCAAAATTTAATGATAGTTTATTGTTAATTGATTACTGAATCGTGTTTGTTTTGTACTTTTGTGCCTATGTTTGTCCAGGTTAAGAGACAATGCCACCATCACAAGTAAGCAAAAAGAAACCGTGTGGAATTAAGAAAAGTCAGCCATCGGGGGCTGAAAACAGAAACAGAAAGAATAAAAAAGAAGCATACATGAAGTCAATAGAAGGTTCTATGTTCAGGTATGTCAAAAAAATTAATACTGAAGTTGAGAGTTCATCTGCTCAAATTGACGAAGATGGAGACAAGGATGAAGATGTCGAGGATAGTGGTCAGAATAATGTACTTGAGGATTCAGATGAATGTGAGGAGACTCATCAAGATGAGACTGAAAATCAAGACGAAGAGAAGGAACAAGAGAAAGATATTTTTGATCCAGGAAATTGGGAACACGTTGATACAAGATTCAGAGATTTGATGGTTAAGAAGGGCCCTATGATAAGACTATCAAGTCAGTACCAGTTTCCTAAAGACAATATTGGTAGGCATTTTTCACATTCATTCTACACGAGAGATATGATTAACGGAGAAAAAAAAAGGATAGGCAATGGCTGATATATTCAAAAGCTTTGGATAAAGCTTTTTGTTTTTGCTGCAAGTTGTTCAGACATGAAAGTGGTGGTGGTAACTTGGTAACCACAGGATATAATGACTGGAGAAACTTTGTGAAAAGGTTGAAAGAACACGAAGTTTCTCATGATCATGTCATATGCATGACACGTTGGAAAGAGTTGGAGTTGAGATTACAAAAAAATTAGACAATTGATAAGCATGCTCAGGCAGAATTGAACAGGGAGAAAAATCATTGGAGAGAAGTATTGTTGAGAATATTTGCAGTGGTGAAAACTCTAGCTCAAAGAAATTTGGCATTTCGTGGTGATAATGAAAAACTTGGTGAACCAAGTAATGGGATTTTTTTGGGTCTTATTGAGATGATTGAAGAGTTTGATACAGTGATGAGAGAGCATGTTAGGCGAATTGAGAGAAAAGAAATCTATGTGCATTATCTTAGTCACAAGATTCAGAATGAAATTATTGAAATGCTTGCTAAGGAGATCAAAGTTATGATCAAGAAGAAGATCCATGATTCAAAGTATTTCTCCATAATTCTTGATTTTGCTCCAGATATTAGTCACAAAGAGCAAATGACTTTAGTTATCCGATGTGTGGATGTTTCTACAATGTCAACCAAAGTCGAGGAATTCTTTTTGACATTTTTTGTTGTCAAAGATAAATCAGGAGAAGGGCTTTTTACTTCACTCCAAGATACATTGGTTGAGCTAGAGTTAGATATTGGTGATGTGAGAGGACAAGGATATGACAATGGATCTAATATGAAAGGAAATAATAAAGGAGTTCAGAAAAGGTTGTTAGAAATTAATCCAAGGGCATTCTTCACGCCATGTGGTTGTCATAGTCTCAACCTTGTGCTATGTGATATAGCAACTTCTTCTTCAAAAGCTGTGTCCTTTTTTGGAATCGTACAACGAATATATTGCTTATTTGGTTCTTCAACAAACAGATGGGACATATTGACAAGCACTGTTAAAGGTTTAACCCTTAAATCTTTGTCTCAGACACGTTTGGAAAGTCATGTTGAAAGTATCAGAGCAATACGATTTCAAGCTTCAGAAGTCAGAGAAGCACTACTTTGCTTGGCTGAAAGTACTGATGACCCTGCAACACGAAGTAGTGCTGAATCACTTGCTTTAAGTGAAACACATGGAATTGGAGGTTTTGAGTTTTTATTTGGCATGGTTGTTTGGTTTGACCTTCTTTCTGTTGTCAACATTGTAAGCAAGAGCTAGCAATCAGAAAATATTGATATTGATGCTGCGATTCACCATCTGAAAGGTCCTGTGTCATATTTTCAAAAATATCGGGAGACAGGATTTGAGGAAGCAAAAATTAAGGCTGGGCAAATTGCAGCTGATATGGAGATCGAGGCTGGATTTCCTGTGAAACAGAAGCGTATTATAAGGAGAAAAAAACACTTTGATGAAGACACATAGATAGTTGATGAGAATGTGTTACTGTCACCAGAGGAGAGTTTCAGGATTGATTACTTTAACACACTCATGGACCAAGCTCTAGTTTCTCTTGAGTCAAGATTTGAACAATTCGAAAGGTACGAACAAACTTTTGGATTTTTTTTTATTTAAAAAAATTAACAGCTGCAAGTGAAGATACTCTGAGGGCATCATGTTTGAATCTAGAAGCTTCTTTGACGAATGGTATGCATTCAGACATAGTTGGTGATGATTTATCTATGGAGGTAAAGATTCTCCGAGAATCAATACCAGAGGAAGTTCGAAGTCTATTGAGGTGCTTGATTTTTTGAAGAGGATGGAAGATTGTTATCAAAATACAGAGATTGCTTATCGTATATTGTTGACAATTCCGGTGTCGGTTGCAACAGCTGACAGAAGCTTTTGGAAGTTAAAATTGATAAAGAACTATTTGCGGTCTACCATGTCACAAGAGAGATTAAATGGGTTGGCTCTGTTATCAATTGAGACGGCTATGGTTGAAAGACTTGACTACATGAGTTTAATGAATGATTTTGCAGGAAAAAAATGCAAAAAGATCAATGTTTCAGCAATAATTTATCTTTGATTCTATTGGTTTTGTTTTTTTATAAACATTTATGATATTTGATTGTTTTATGGAAGTTTAAATTTTTACTACTCTTGTTATATGATTTTGAATTATATATATAAGGGCATAGTTTTTTTCATTGGCTTGGGACGTTATAAGATGTCGGACCGGCACTGTACTTAGCACAACGGTTCACAATAGGTATACATGTTCACTTGCATTCTCTTTCTTAATATTGAATAAATCTTTATTACATACTAAACTCAGTTGTTGCTTAGTTTGATAGTGATCTTTACCAGAAAAATATTGCACATACGCAGGAAAAGCTTTGTGGTTCAAACAGAGCCGGTCCTAGGGATTTAAAGACTGGAAGCAAAGCAAAAAAAAAATTGGCCACTTTTTAGAAGGAAAAAAATTGAAATAGAAAAAAAAAATTAAAATGACAGCTGAGAGGCTCGAACTGGGGTGGTTGATGTAACAAGGAATATTCATGACCACAAGGCTAGTGGAAACTTGTTCAAACTTTGGCCGAAAAGAATCTATAAAACAAAAGGCTGGAAGCAGCTGCTTCCTTTGCTTCTACCAAGGGCCGGCACTGGGTTCAAAGTATGAGACTGGTCTTTGCGGGTTAGGGACGTCCAGTGCATGGATGAGCTGATTTTCTTAGTCCTGGAAGTGGACTGTGGAACAGTGCTAGAATTGTACCTTCATCTCCATGTCTCCTTACGGTCCGTTTTTCATATGCTTTTTCTTTGTTTCTTTTAGGGAAAGTCTCTATTGTTCATCTTATGTTATTTTTTTTGTGGCATAACCAGAAGTGTAAAGAAACATGTGATGTAAATCTTTGGTTGGCCGGAGAACACCAGTTGATTAGAAAGAAATGGAGGTTGATGTTTCCTAAAGAAATGGTGGCATCCGTACCGTAAGCGGCATAGGTTTGTGGCTTCCAAGCTGCTGTTGGTGTTTCGTTGGGAAAAACCTCATCCAAGACCGAAAAAGAGACCAAGAACTGTCCAAAATTGAATCAATGTAAGTTCCCAGTTTTCTTTGTTGCTTAACATTTTCATTCTTGGCTGCTGACTCTTTTTCCCGAATTGTGACTAGCAGAGGAAGTAACAACAGGCTCTTATGAGTAATGAAGTCCCTGAGGCTGTGGAAGCATGATCAGGGTGTTTCATTAGTTTCTTCAGTTTAGAGTCTACAAAATTCATGTTCTATGTATTTTGGTTCTACTTTTGAATATTTTCAGTTAAAATAAGGAAGAAAAAATATAGCAATGTACAAATTTTTAGTTAATGAACTATTTTACTTACGTTTCTTAATAGTTTTCTCTTTGTTTTTGTAACAATTTCAAATGGAGTTTTTATTACCAGTGCTAATTGTAATCTCCAACGGTGTTTTTAATCAATAATGCAGTTCTCTGCAACTTTCTAACATCTTTGTTTCTTATTTATTTTTGTTGCTACAATTATGCATAATTTTATTGTGGTATCAAAGTGATGACGTCTAGGAGTATGATAAAAACTTAAGTTCCTTTAATAAAAAAATGAAAATAGTTGCTAATTATTAGAAAATAGAATATTTAGAGCCGGTTTTAAAATGTTTTTAATTTTTTGATGCATAGGTCAGTCCAAGTCCTAGCACAAAACCCATCTGCATATAAAATTCATTTCTTTTCGTACGAAAAACTGGGAAAATATATAATCATCCCTAGGAATTGGTATCATTTCAGGAAAGATTAGGCATGGGCATTCGGGGTTTCAATCGGGTTTCGGTTTTTTTGGGTTTATCAAAATCATCCCCATTCAGATGATATGAAAATTTGGTTCGGGATCGGTTTGGATTCTATCGCGTTCGGGTCGAGGTTAGTAAATCTTCAAAGAACCGGTATAACCCGTTATAATTTTTGGTTCGAGTCCCAATCGGTTCTTCGGTTTAAAAATACATGATTTGTATCTATTTTGTAACAAAAACATAAATGAAATCGGTTCTTCAGATTTAAAATACATGATTTGTATGTATCTTAATAGCCAAAACATAAGTAAACTCGATTAAAAAAAAGAAAAAAACATCAACATGATTATTCAAAATTAAGCGAAAGATAAACATAGTTATTTATAGAAAGAAAATTAAATAAATGAAAGCATAAAACAAAAACCAAGTCCTCATAAAATGATAAACATTATTTAATGAAAAAAACAATAATCTAAAAACATCAAGTTTCAACCGTCACCTTCAATCATCAATCTTCATATAATAGATAATTATTTTAGAAGTTCAATAATATCTTAAAGTATTTTGGATATATATTAGGAATTAAGATCATATTTAGTAGAAGTTCTTTTTGTGATTTTAAATGTTTCGGGTCCTATCGGATATCTATTTAGATTCGGGTTCGGTTCCGATAATACCCATAACCCACTATACCAAAAAACAAGATCCATTCGGTATTTATATTAGGTTCGGATCGTTTCGGATTCATTTTTGTTGAATCGGATCCGGGTCGGATATTCGGGTTTGGTTTATTTGCCCAACCCTAGAAAAGATGACCAAGACATAACATGTAGGACACGGGATGCAGCAGAATACACTTTACTCCATTATGTCTGGTTCAATATAAATGTTTTATTTATTAAATTATGGTATCTTGGAATCGGTGGAATCTTCAAATGTCATTTTACACGCCATCATCATATATTCATCTGACGTTGCGTTTTTTTTTTGTGATATTACAGTTGCCTTAACTATAAAACTTCTAATAGCAGAATTAGTTGTAAAACTATTTTAATATGAATTTTAGTTTTTTTTTTTCTGAAAAAACGCTAATTTTAGTTTATTTACTACAGAGATAGGTATTCTAATTTTTTTACCAGTGCTATTCTCCCCTTCTTCATTCTTATTAAAAAGAGAATAATCTTATGTTTATCAACCCATACATGATTTTTTCCATATTAGCACTAGCTCTTATAAAAATGAAAATAATAATATATGAGAATACCAGCTTCTATTATATATAGTTAGTTAATAAAAATAAAATAATAAATAGTTGTTTCTATAGTATATAAATAATACCATTAAAATATTAATCTATGAGTTTTTAATAATTGATTACACTAACCTTCTTTACTTTTATCAGATTTGTGGAGATCTTAGATCAAAAGTAAATGGTGGAGACCAGCTTCATCCCACGCCACGTATTTTTTTTTTTTTTTGCATCTATTAGATTAAAAGTAGATTGGCAATAGTTCTTACCTAAAGCGGGCAAAGGTATAACACCTTTCCGGAGCCACAAGCCGGCGTGAAACGGGATCAGCCGGAGATAAACGATGGAACTAATGTGTAAAACTTAGGATTTGGAAATTAGTCATTGAATCAATTATTTTGTTAAGCTTTTCAGTATTTATTAATATTAATTATGAAACAATTATATAGTACACACCAACTAACTGCTAAAAGTAACTGCTAAGTAAAACAAAAAATTATAGTAAGTATCATTATATTGCAGATAACAACATTTCTAAGGTTGGTAATACCATTCCTCTTCCAAAATAGTTCATGGTAAACCAATTAAGTATTATATGTTGTACTAACATTTACAATGAATTGTTAATCATCTTTTTTCTGCTAAATCTAACATTTTACATCTTTCGATTTCGATTTGTTACAAATTTAGTTGATTTTAAAAAAAATATACAGATAAATCTTTAAAATATTTTTATAAAACACGATCCGCGCGTAGCGCGGACAAAAGATCTAGTTCTCATAAATCCTGAACCTTCAGATAAAATATTCTTAAAAGACTAGATTGATTACATTGACTGCCATTGGTACTCCTTTTGTTTAGTGCATTGTTTCAATATCATTTTATTATGAGAACTAAATCTAACGACGTTAGACCACAGATTTTTGGTATTATATTTTCCGAAGTACCTGCATATAGCAAAAGTTGTAGCATGAGAACTGTAGAAAAATGGAGAATTTTCACTGATATATTAACATGTTAAATGCCACAGAGTTTTATATATAAATTTTTATATTCCTGCTCCGATATAAAAACATTGTATAAGCTGTTAGGGATCATCTTCTGTATAAATAGAAGGTTTAAACATGTAATTTTTGAGAAAAATATGATATTGTATATCCCTCAAATGTAAGGTTGGACTAATTATATGAGAGGATCGTGGTTTTTTTATACAGATAATGACTAAAACATGTAAACATTGTTTTTTTCTTCAAAACCCTCAAATGTTTCAATGGACGACAATTTATATAATATAGTGATGCTTAACATACAATTTCGAAAATTATATATGTATAAATAGTGGTTATCCCATGAAATTATTAAAATCTGTTTTTTTTACTAACCCGGTAGCTTAGCGGTTTTTGGGGATTGATTTAATTTTCGACATCTTTAAATAAGGGATTTACTCCTATTAAGAGTAACTAGAGTCTCTCTACATATATAGAATAACACAAAAAAAAATTAATTTATTGAAAACTTGATATTTTAAAATTATATTTAGCATTTTTAAAAAATATATTTTATAGACAAATAAACTGCGCTTAGTGCGGTAAAATCCCTAGTAAGCATAAAAGTTTGAGGAGTCTGATTGGTAAGGTGTTTAATGGGAATTCACTTGTTTTCCTTAAAATCGTAAAGTTAATAATATTTAGTGTTGCACATAGGAGAATATATTTTTAAAAATTATGAAAGTTCTCTATTCTTATAGAAGTTAAATATTTTGAAATTAAGGAAGTTATATATTTTGTTATATGCAAATAGCAAATATTGCTTCCAGATATGGCTGACTTTGTGGGTAGGCGAGAGCGCATGAGCGTAACCTGTCCATTGGAGCTCTTCATCATCTGTTGGGACATGAAATTGAGATGTGACACAGCTTGAAACTATAACAACAAAAATTGTGAGATTCTTCATATTCTTTTAATTTTTTTTGTGGATGTGGAAATGAGAAAAAATGAATATGCTTTTAGTTGTGATGACTTTAAGGTGAAACTACCTTAGGGTTTACATAAACTATGTTTTTTACAGCATATACAAACAAACATAGAAAGATCATGACTAGAAGAAATTGTATATATTCAATTAAGAACATAAATCTAAAATTTGCATCTGTTAACCCAAAAAATTGCATAATATCTTAATGTTGACCAAAATTGGTATAATATTAATAATATTGTACTAGATGACTTCCCACGATACTCTAGAATAATATCATTTAAATAGTATTTGTGGTAATTAAATTTTGTATATATTTGAAACTTGTAATAGTTTTAATAAATTATATTTGTTGATATAAATGGATAGATAATTCTTAATTGGCTAAAAATGTAAGAATAATATTAATTTTTATTAAATTGTATTAATCATCATAACACATGCATCTACATATCATATAACAAATATGATTTTAGAGATTGGGTCAATCAAAATAATAAGATTTATATCCTAATTATTATTTCTACTTATTTAATTAAATAACAATAGGATAAATTTCAATTAATGACTCCTCGATGAAAATCATAGGAACATAGCAACTAATCAAAAAATTATTTAAAATTGTTTAAATGTGACAAATAGGCAAAATTCTTGATATAGATTTCTATATAAAAAACATTTAAAAAATTGTTTAAATGTGCAAAACAATATCCCAATTTTTTTTTAAAATAAAAAATTAGGATAAAGTTCACAATTAAAATATTCAAAGAAAATTATAAACGCATGACATAAACCCCTAAAAACCAGAGTTATCACTAACTCAAAGTAATCTTCTTATTTGGACTGCTATATCAATAACTAGATATGAGCCTGTTGCGTTGCAACAGTTTTTTTTTATGTTTTATTTTAATATGAAAATAAGTGAAAAGAATTTCAATCTCACCTAATATTTTTTTTGATGAAAAGTAAAAAAAAATGAAAGTCAAATACACCAATTTAGTCAATGATTACATTATACACAATTTTATGTACTAACTTAATGTTTTAATAAATAAGTTTTATAATTATATTTTGCCAGGATATTTAAAAAAAACATTCTAGTTTATAAATCTCCTTTTTATTTACAATAAAAATAAAAAAATATGAAATACTCTTTTACATTTCTGTTGAAAATTTTGGAAAGGAAAAATGTGTCATATAACCTATTATAGTTATCTTTTCTTTCAAATTTCAGAAAAAAAATAAATTGTTATCGATATATTTTTTCATCATAAACTTTTATCAGTTTTCTAATTCTCACTAATTTTTAATCATATTAATTAGCAATTTTGAAGAACCAAACTCAATATAATCTTTTAAAATTATATCTTCATTAGGATTTTAGAAAAAAATAGTATTAAATAAAATATTTTCAGATCTTTTTTGTTTATTATATTTTAAAAAGGAAAATTTCTACAAAAATTACTACTAAATTGTTTTTCTTTTTTACTATTAAATAATTTTTATTTTATTTTTTTTAAAACTCGTTCTTGTTATAATATATGTATATATATTTTTAATCATTATATATTTAACACATGTAACAAAATTTAAAGGAAAATAACTATCGAATAATATTTTGAAATTATCTTTTGCTTAGGATTTAAAAATAGAAAATTATTCTTATTAGTATATATATTTTTAATCATTAAATATTTAACACATGTAACACAATTTAAAGGAAAATAACTATCAAATAATAATTTGAAATTATTTTTTGTTTAGGATTTAAAAATAGAAAAAATATTCTTTTTATAAAAGTCATTTTTACGATCTTATATATTAGTACATATGTTTTTAAGCTTTATATATCTTAACACATGTTACAATATTAAAAGGAAAATTATTATCAAATAATATTTTGCAGTTATCTTTTATTTAGGATTTAAAAATGGAAAATTACTACAAATGATATTTATAATTATATTTTTTAAACATATTAAAACATATCATAATTTTAAATATAAAATTTTCAACTGTCATGATCATGTTAATTAGTAACTTTGAAAACTAAGTTTTATATAATAAGATATTTGATAGTAATTTCCTTTTCTTTATATAATAAGATAGAAAAATAAGAAAAAATAAGATAGGAAAATCAATGTAAAAAATAAGAAAATTATCTTTTCTTTATTATGAAAGTAGGAAAATAGAAAAATCAAAGAGTAGGAAAATAGGAAAATTATATTTTCTCTTTAATATGAAAGTAGAAAAATAGAAAAATTATTCTTATTATATAAATGTTAAATATATTGCACACATGTCGCAATCTAAAATATATAACCGCCACGTGTCGTGATCGTGTTATGATGGTGGGAGTTTTCAAGGCTCCCAAGTCAAATGATAGTATAGAAAGATTGTCGAACCGCAGAGAACTAGAGATTTATGCACTAAGAATATACAAGCTCTCTTAATCTAAGCAAACAGGAGATGGATGATTTGTGACAAGCTAAGATCCTAGAAAAATAAACAAGGTGATCTCAAATTCAGTAAAGAAATAAGTGCGAGAACTTTTAATCAAAAGCTAAGGATGGATCCACGGGACTAAGGATTTTATCTTGGGTGATCAAGATTCAATCTACTTCCTTATGCCTAGACACAACACTAAGCAAGCTCTATGTCTAGATGAATGCTCATTTGCTAAAATAACTCAAACATCAAATGTCTTTGGTTGAATATTATTAAAGCAATCATTAGGAATGAGTCTATTAGCAATCTTAGTTTCTTTAACAACAAGTATCCTTGGTAAAATAAACTAAAAGCATTGATGATTTGGTTCGGACATTTCAACATATACTTTTTGGGTGAGAAATGTCTAAAGCTCTATTTTAATATGATCAAGACTAAAATAGCATTAAGATCAATCAACAAGCAAATAATAAAATAAATCTACACTTAATCACCCATAATCACCTTAACCCATGAATCCAAAATGTCTACTCCATAATCTTCATGAAAAACCTTAAATCTACATGAGATTCAAGGCTAATCATGTTAGTGAACAAGAGAAACACAAATATATAATGAAGTACTTCTTAGATTGATAATAAAATTCAAGCTTTTACAATGGAGGCAAAGTCTAGAGAGAAAAAGAGATAAAAAAAATAAGGTTTCTAGGTCTAAAATTATATATAAGAGAGGCAAAAATCGAGCTGGTTCAGTTAATTAAACCGGGTCAAACCGGAGTAAACCGGTCAACCAATTGAAATTGTGTCCAGAGCGACCTTATGCACTCGCTCCCGCAGGTCGCTCCGATGGTTTTGCTTCAACAAGCTGTAGAGACGAGCGGGTTGATGAGCTCGCTCCGGGTGGTCGCTCTGAACCTAGCTCACTTCCCAGCGGTCACTCCTCCTCGCTGCCCAAGGTCGCTCTGTGTCTCCTCGAACTTGACTTCTTCTTCTTCGTTGGGACAAAGCTTCTCATCCAGCGCGTGAAATCAAGAGCTCGTTCAATCCCGACTCCAATCATCTTCGTCAGGATTCTCCACCACGGAATCACCAGGTCGTCTTCTCTCCGCCGTGCTCAGCTTCTCCATGGCGTCACGTTGCAGTCTTCTTCCTCGACATGAGTCCGCCATGGAAGCTCCGGAACCGCTTTGCTCCGCCACGGATCCTCATGTCCTTGCCTCCGTTGCCGTGCTCGGATCTCCAGGCCGTGGTCTCTGCTCCATCGTCGAGCCTCGCCGTCAGCTCCAGACCGGACAGGAGAAAGCTCGTTCTTCTCTAATGGTGGATTCTTCAATATTTACACGTGTGGTCCTTGAACTTTTGTGGCTTTACACTTTTAACCCAAAACTTTGTAATTTGCAGAGATAACCCTACATTTTCGCCCAAATCTTCCAATTGTGCATTCCAACCCTGTGATATGCAAATGGACAATCTAATGCAATATAAAGATCTAAATGCAATCTATAATGATCAAAACAAACTAAAATATGAATCTAAAACCTATTAAAATCATGAGATATCATGTTAATTAGTAACTTTGAAAACTAAACTTTATATAATAAGATGCATTTGCATTTATTAAGAGATCTGAAGGTTTTTACTTTGTCGTTGATCAAACTAAAGTATCGTTTGATTAGAACCTGATCACTTTTTGATATTTTTACGACATTTTGTATAAAGTTTATGTGTTTCTTTGTTATTAGTCTAGCATTCATTACAAATAGAATTAATAATTATAGTAAATTTTTAATTCTTTCGCTTATGTTAGATTTGCTAATTATCATAAAATAAAATAAAATCTTATTTATAATTGAAATTTTATAATATGCAACAATAAGCAAAAGAAAAGTTACACAATGTAATAAGAAATTCTTTTGATCGATACAAGAGATTCATTTATTTTTCAGATAAACTCAAAGCCGGAGTAGGAGTAGGAGCAGTAGCATCGTAGTTAGAGCAATGTTTCTTAACATAATTGTTAACGAAAGGGTTACGGAACGATCTGAAAACTATATGCTTACAATTTTCATTTAACGCCTCGATCGTGGCACAACATTCAAAACCAATAGTTGGGTTTTTAGTTAACGTCTTCATCAAACATTGTGTTACCATTTTGTAACTGGAAAAGCACTCCTTTAATTCCCGATTTGGGCTGTGTTTGTGGGTAGGCGAGGGCGCATGAGCTTTGTGGGTAGGCGAAGGCGCGTGAGCTTTGTGGGTAGGCGAAGGCGTGTGAGCTTTGTGGGTAGGTGAGGGCGCGTGAGCGTAACCTGGCCATTGGAGCTCTTCATCATCTGTTGGGTCAAGAAATTGAGATGTGACACAGCTTGAAAAGAGAAATATAGCAACAAAAATTGTGAGATTCTTCATTTTCTTGTAATTCTTTGTGGATGCGAAAATGAGAAAAAAATGAATATGCTTTTAGTTTGGATGGCTTTAAGGTAAAACTACCTCAGGGTTTATATACAAGTTTACAATGAATACTTTTATAGCTTACAGAAACAAAAATAGAAAGAATCATAACTAGAAGAAATTGTGTATATACGATTAAGGATATAAATCTAAAATTCGAATGTTGTTAACCCAAAAAATTGCATAATGTTGGGGTCAAAAACGGTTCTCTCGAAATCAACGGCTAAAACTATTTATCATGCGCGGACTTTCCATAAAACAAGCGTCGAAAGCAAGACAAGTCGTATAGCTTAAAGGACCTATGTTAAAGTCGATCGTTCTTATTTTACACGATAAACTTTACGAGAAAAACCAACTAAGATTTAGTCGTAAAACTTCGATGATACAATCAAGAAGAACCGAGAGACATTAGGTCCGTAGCTAAGATGACACGACCATACGAAAGTATACGGAAGAAACGGGAAGTAATCTAAGTTTGGCCGAACGACAAAGAATCCGCCTTGAAACTTCAAAGAGCCCGTTCTCTCAAACCGTGAGGACCCAGAAAACGAGCAAGATATCAAATCGAAGCCCTCGCCGAGACGCACGTGCTGCCTCTAGGCGCCGGGCGCCTAGTGCCCGTGCTGCCCGTAGGCGCCGGGCGCCTAGCGCCCGTGCTGCCTCTAGGCGCCGAGCGCCTAGCGGCCGTGCTGCCTCTAGGCGCCGGGCGCCTAGCGCCGGGCGCCTAGCGCCTGTGCTGGCTCGGGTATTCGAGCGACAATCTTCCGTGCACAAGTCCCAGGCCCCGGCCGTCAGAAGTCTGTACTTTGAGTCTTTCCCGAGTACTCGCGGAACGAATCATTGTGATTCCGCGTACAAAACTCCCGTTCTTACTCCAAACTAAGATCGTCGGAAACACTTTGGAAACTCGTAAGATATCAACGGGAAGGAAGATATTAAATTCTTCGTACGAAACAGTGATGGTTATCTCGAGACACCACTCATCTCAACTCTACGAAGGAATGAATATCTTCCGAAGAAATCGTAGAAAACAACGGAAGTCCTAGAGACGGCCCGAAAGGGACCAAACGCGATCGGACAGTCTGTTTACGATTATCTGAGATAGATACGACGACTTACGTTTATCTTTACATAACAAGATAAATGCTAAATTTCCAGAATGATAAATGTCAAGTTTCCCGAAGATAAATGACAAGTTTCCCGATAAACATGAAGGCCGACGAAAATGGAAAAAGCCCGCTTCGCGGCCCAAAAGGAGAATAGACCGTCATAAGAAGGAGTATATAAAGGAGCTTTGGGAGAGAAGGAAAAGCAGAGCAAAAAATCATTAAGAGCACAAAAAACCCTAGAGAGACTTAGAGAGCAGATCCAAGATTTTAGACTGAGGGAACTTAGAACTTAGGTGGTCAGACTAGCAAGGCATGACCTAGGACGTCTGGCCGCTTCTCGTTCTACATTCATCTTATCCGCAGACTTCTGTTCCTTCGCAAGAATCTAACAATCCCCTTACTCAGAGTTCCGCACATAGAAACCCTTGGCGTTATTCTCGACACGCCCGTTCCTATGACAAACACTCGTACTAGACGAACTCCGCCAGGCAGTTCGATCTCTTGTCCAAATCTTTCTAACTGAACTACGTCCGACTTGATCCTCGAAAGGGGTATGTAGGCAGCCTTTCTCAAGGTCCAGTCCCAACTCTTAACAAAACCTTTTATGTACGATTTTCGTCTTTTGTTATCTTTCCATATTTTCCGCACCTGTTCGGTCACTTGTCGTTGGCTGTCGCAGAGAATTCGGACCTTCAGGGAAAGTTGGGTTAACTTGGCTTTCCTCCGTATTTTACTTATCAAAATCGACAGTGCGAATTTCGGTTCCCACAGTTTGGCGCTAGAAGGAGGGGAGGACGGATTACTCTTACTCTTACGGCTGCAAATCGCTTGATCAAAGCAATGTCTGGAAATGTGAAAGACAAACTCGCAGCTCACATCGACGCTAGTAAAACAACTTCAGCAGTGACTGCTCCTACGACCAACGCTTATGCAAACGGTTATCTAAGATTATCATCTTACGGACAAACGTCCCGAGAACGGACCATCCCGACCAAGTTCGGGTCCTATCAACCATGCGCCCCCGTCCAAGTTCCTGCAACACGGTCCTCGGGTCCATGGACACAACCCCCCTCGCTCGGAAAAATTCAAAAAATGACTTGGTAGTTGAGACGGATTCCTGCCTGCCGTATACAACGGCTATGGTTATCTTGAACACCAGTTGCCTTAACTATATGGGGAATCGAAATCCTTTCGGAAAAACCAGCGTCACATCAACGGCTTTTTCTAAAGAAAAATCGTAAAAACGTCTAAGTCCCAAGACGGCCCAAAAGGGGCCCGAATCACGGCTAAACGACCCACAAGGCTGATATGACGGTCTGATTACCGAGCAGAGTTTCGACTGGAAATGTCTTTTTAGAAATTCCCGGAAAAATAAAGACTTGTTCTCCTGAAAATCGCGGAGAAACCCCAGATTACTCATGAAACAGAAAGCACGACTGATCGGGTTACCAATCAGCGTTTCTAATGCTAAAATTCGATAACATCTTACGGAACACCTTTCGTAAAATAAATTCTCGTAATATTTCACGAGACAGCTTTTGCACGATTAAACTCGACAACATTTTACAAAACAGTTTCCGTAAAATTACCTCGACAACATTTTGTGAAATAACTCTCGTAAAATAAAAGGTTAACAACGTTCTAAGAAACAATTCCTTGCTGGGATCATGATGAAATCGATGTCCGAAAGTCTCGGAAAAACAATTAAAGAAACCTCGAGAGACTAAGTGTCGATCGGGAAACCTCTAAAAAACCGAGAAAAACAGGTGGGTCCCGCGAGGAAGCACAGTCCCTGGCGGCTAGCACGCCCGTGCTGTCCCTAGGCGCCGGGCGGCTAGCACGCCCGTGCTGTACCTAGGCGCCGGGCGGCTAGCACCCCCGTGCTGTCCCTAGGCGCCGGGCGTCTAGCACCCCCGTGCTGCCTCTAGGCGCCGGGCGGCTAACGCGCCCATGCTGCGCTGGTCGCCGGGCAACAAAACATTCGTCAAGCACGGCCAATCCTCGTAAAGATTGACCCAACGACTATCCAAACTAATTTTACGAAACAATTTCTGTAAAATTAACTCAACAACATTTTGTTGAATAACTCTCGTTCAATAAAAGCTCGGCAATATTTTACGAAACATCATTCGTGAAGTATAACAAGATCGTAGGCTTCTTGACCTGACCAGTTCGCTCATAGCTTGACGAAACAAGAAGCCCCACTCAAGTGACATCTTAACAATCGTTTTCACTTGTCTACCCACCTTAGCCTTCTTCGAGTTTTGCCTACTTCTCCTCCCTTTGCTTCAACGATTCTGCAACGATTATGCACTGTTCCTTCGGGTTTCATCAAAAATCGATTCTCGATTCAGTGTCAGACTTTTCGAAGACCTTTGAAAATGAAACGTTAAAAGACAAAGAGGAACGGACATGACGCAATCTCGAGTAATCAATGAGACTAAGGTACGACCGACTTTGAAAGTTTTATCAAGGTTTTAATCTTTTCGTAGGATAGGGATGAGAACGTCTTGTAAACTGCCGTAAAAGTTAGGGAACTTAGAACCTAGGTGGATAGTCTAGCAAGCTAAGTCTTAGGCATTTTCTTCCAGTTTCGTTCTATTGTTCCTTGACTGTCTAGGCAGAACGCGCAAACCGATCTAATCTCTCGAAAAACCGAGAAACGATCGCCACGCATCCTTGGCGTACTCATTCTACTTCATAAAGAAAAAATTTCTTTCAAAAGGCAAACGGCACTCTAAGACTCGTCCGAAACGCTAGCGGCATAACTGCGTGGTCAAACCGTTACAAACATAGTCTTGTAAACTCTACACCGTCTCTTGTTGCAATCTCGCGACAAGAAACTCGTACAACGTCAGACTAATAGTACAACGGTGAGCTATAAAATTAACGGAATAACCTTCGGTAAAACTTCATGAGTAATTCGAAGCAACTTTCGCCAAAAGACGAAATCAAAGCGGAAACATTTCCTGTGTAACCCATAACTCGGAAAACTCCTCTAAGATTTGCATGTCTATCTCAACGAACGCTATTCGGCCATCGGCCGACTACGCCATTCCATAAAGCCCAAAACTGAATTCGGCATCACCATTAAGGACAATCGTGAACCAATATGACCTTAATGCGAAAGGATCGCAGTCTGATCGTTTACCAACTCCTTGGTTAAACGGCTGAACACAGTCTTTACGCCAAGACAAAACAGCTGAACGATCGCCGCTCCAATCACTTAAGGGCCAAACGATAATCCACGATTTGTCATAAAACTCCAAGTGACCATTTACGTGAGCAACTCTGTCGCATTGCCCAAAAGCGGAAATCATGCGATGAATTTCTCGTAATAAAATCAGTCCTAATAGCCATGCGGTTAACGGAAAAAATTGAACTCAACATCGACTGATTAAGTTCTATACGCCCCGTAAACCAAGCATGAAAATAAACACTCGTGACAAAGCTCCAAGAGTTATACGAGTCGTCCTTAAAATCCCGGAAGGCCAACACTTCGCGAAACAAAGCGAAGGTAGACGCTTCTCCCTGGGTCAAATATACGCGACCCCTGGTCCTAGATCAAAATTTTTAACTTGCACGTCCAAACTGAAACAACAGTTTCTGACTACGGACATTCGCAAAACATCTCCAAGCCCGCGAACATTTGAAGTGCAGCACAAGGGAAAATTAACTCGTACACATTTGAAATGTGTATGCTTGTATAATCCCACGTTTTTTGAAGAAACCGGATTTTCGAAACTCTTTACAAATACAGAAACTGAATTTTTGAAACTCTTCGCAAACAAACTCGCCAATCGCTAAACGGCCTCAACAATGGATCCAGTATCCACCAAATAAATCATAGACTATCGCCCGGAAACATTCCGCGATTTCTAAAAGCCCATAGTTCTTTATGGCATAAGAAAAACAAACTTCAAAGCAATGCGAGACGTCGCTTCGTGCCTGAATATTCGTTTTTCGATTAAAACCTTCATACGCCTTCTAAACGGCATCATATCGTTGTTGCTGATCACAACAAACGAACTCTAACGTCCTAAACAGACAAGCCACCTAAGGGTAGGCTCTTTTACATCCGACAAGGATCCCATAGCGCGCTATACAAAAAATCCAAATTTGGTTCAGCACTTCGTAAAGGAAGTAGCTCGATTCGTGCCCAGACAAATCATATAAGCCGATACCACTTCGCGGATTTTAAAACGGTACGAATCAGGTTAAAATCACAAACAGGCAAAACGAAAGCCGATTTGTCATCGCACAGCCTCAGTCTGAGAGTAAACCTAGGTCTTGCCCTAAACCCAGCCTTGCTGGTATCTTAAGATCTCATAGGCAAAGCGTCAACGACGCGAGATCCCAAAACTTGTCTCTTCACTCAAGTCTGTACGTTTCCACGAATTTTCGCGTAAATCGTAAACCGCAGGAAAATCTCGCTTTGTACAAACGACGGATACGGTGATCATCAGGGAGGCAGGAATGAGACGACAACTCACACCCTGTCCCTCTAACTTCGATAGACAGAAGTTCTGAAAACGCAACATTAATATTTTATAAAGATTGAGCCGCAGAGTTCAACAGATGCCCTGAAAAAGGCCGGGATTCGAAGCCACCAACGGCCAGTCCCACAAATGTACATCATGGCCTCTTAACGGTCGAAACAAAATCAAAATAAAAATCTCTGAAGGGATTGATAAACCTAGACGCTCCCCGGAGCATCACCTTCATCCTCAAAACTCGCCCAAAGTAGGAACGGTCTCACCGTCGCCTCCATTGGTCGCACCACTGTGCATGTTTCATATGCGCCGGCTTCACGATCCTTGACTGCGTAGTCCTGGTCCTCCGAACCCTCTGAATCCGGGACAAGGGTGCACACGGGTTTCAGACCAGCGAGAATCGAATCGAAGTCCTCTCCGAGTCCCCGTCTCCTCAAGACTCTGAATCTTCTGTTGAAGACGACGGACTTGCGAGGACATATGTTCTTCTCTTTCTTCACATTGAGCAACAAACTCACGGTCTTTCCGACGTCACGTTCAAGATCGCCAATCAAAGGTGATGTGGATGTCCGCAATGAAATATTCTTAGCCACAAATTTCGATTTTCAACTCATAATCTTCCGCCCGCAAGATCGTCTCCGCGTCTTACAGGCTGGGGGGCTAACTGTTGGGGTCAAAAACGGTTCTGTCGAAATCAACGGCTAAAACTATTTATCATGCGCAGACTTTCAATAAAACAAGCGTCGAAAGCAAGACAAGTCGTATAGCTTAAAGGACCTATGTTAAAGTCGATCGTTCTTGTTTTACACGATAAACTTTACGAGAAAAACCAACTAAGATTTAGTCGTAAAACTTCGATGATACAATCAAGAAGAACCGAGAGACATTAGGTCCGTAGCTAAGATGACACGACCAAACGAAAGTATACGGAAGAAACGGGAAGTAATCTAAGTTTGGACAGGCCGAACGACAAAGAATCTGCCTTGAAACTTCAAAGAGCCCGTTTTCTCAAACCGTGAGGACCCAGAAAACGAGCAAGATATCAAATCGAAGCCCTCGCCGAGACGCACGTGCTGCCTCTAGGCGCCGGACGCCTAGCGCCCGTTCTGCCTCTAGGCGCCGGGCGCCTAGCGCCCGTGCTGCCTCTAGGCGTCGGGCGCCTAGCGCCCGTTCTGCCTCTAGGCGCCGGGCGCCTAGCGCCCGTGCTGCCTCTAGGCGCCGGACGCCTAGCGCCCGTGCTGCCTCTAGGCGCCGGACGCCTAGCGCCCGTTCTGCTTCTAGGTGCCGGGCGCCTAGCGCCCGTGCTGCCTCTAGGCGCCGGGCGCCTAGCGCCCGTGCTGCCTCTAGGCGCCGGGCGCCTAGCGCCCGTGCAGCCTCTAGGCGCCGGGCGCCTAGCGCCCGTGCTGCCCGTAGGCGCCGGGCGCCTAGCGCCCGTGCTGCCCGTAGGCGCCGGGCGCCTAGCGCCCGTGCTGCCTCTAGGCGCCGGGCGCCTAGCGCCCGTGAAGCCCGTAGGCGCCGGGCGCCTAGCGCCCGTGCTGCCCGTAGGCGCCGGGCGCCTAGCGCCCGTGCTGCCCGTAGGCGCCGGGAGCCTAGCGCCCGTGCTGCATCTAGGCGCCGGGCGCCTAGCGCTCGTGCTGCCTCTAGGCGCCGGGCGAATAGCGCCCGTGCTGCCTCTAGGCGCCGGGAGCCTAGCGCCCGTGCTGCCTCTAGGCGCCGGGCGCCTAGCGCCCGTGCTGGCTCGGGTCTTCGAGCGACAATCTTCCGTGCACAAGTCCCAGGCCCCGGCCGTCAGAAGTCTGTACTTTGAGTCTTTTCCGAGTCCTCGCGGAACGAATTTGTGATTCCGCGTACAAAACTCTCGTTCTTACTCCAAACTAAGATCGTCGGAAACACTTCGGAAACTCGTAAGATATCAACGGGAAGGAAGATATTAAATTCTTCGTACGAAACAGTGATGGTTATCTCGAGACACCACTCATCTCAACTCTACGAAGGAATGAAGATCTTCCGAAGAAATCGTAGAAAACAACGGAAGTCCTAGAGACGGCCCGAAAGGGACCAAACGCGATTGGACAGTCTGTTTACGATTATCTGAGATAGATACGACGATTTACGTTTATCTTTACATAATAAGATAAATGCTAAATTTCCAGAAGGATAAATGTCAAGTTTCCCGAAGATAAATGACAAGTTTCCCGATAAACATGAAGGCCGACGAAAATGGAAAAAGCCCGCTTCGCTGCCCAAAAGGAGAATAGACCGTCATAAGAAGGAGTATATAAAGGAGCTTTGGGAGAGAAGGAAAATCAGAGCAAAAAATCATTAAGAGCACAAAAAACCCTAGAGAGACTTAGAGAGCAGATCCGAGATTTTAGACTGAGGGAACTTAGAACTTAGGTGGTCAGACTAGCAAGGCATGACCTAGGACGTCTGGCCGCTTCCCGTTCTACTTTCATCTTGTCCGCAGACTTCTGTTCCTTCGCAAGAATCTAACAATCCCCTTACTCAGAGTTCCGCACATAGAAACCCTTGGCGTTATTCTCGACACGCCCGTTCCTATGACAAACACTCGTACTAGACGAACTCCGCCAGGCAGTTCGATCTCTTGTCCAAATCTTTCTAACTTAACTACGTCCGACTTGATCCTCGAAAGGGGTACGTAGGCAACCTTTCTCAAGGTACAGTCCCAACTCTTAACAAAACCCTTTTTGTACGATTTTCGTCTTTTGTTATCTTTCCATATTTTCCGCACCTGTTCGGTCACTTGTCGTTGGCTGTCGCAGAGAATCCGGACCTTCAGGGAAAGTTGGGTTAACTTGGCTTTCCTCCATATTTTACTTATCAAAATCGACAGTGCGAATTTCGGTTCCCACACATAATATCTTAATGTTGACCAAAATTGGTATAATATCATAATAATATTGTACTAGATGACTTCCCACGGTACTCTAGAATAATATCATTTAAATAGTATTTGTGGTAATTAAGTTTTGTATATATTTGAAACTAATATTAGTTTTGATAAATTATATATATTGATATAAATGGATATATAGTTTTAATTGGTTAATAATGTATGAATAATATTAAATTTTACTAAATTATACTAATCATCATAACACATGCATCTACATATCATATAACAAATATGATTTTAGAGATTGGGTCAATCAAAATACTAAGATTTATATCCTAATTTTTATTTCTACTTATTTAATATAATAATAATAAGATAAATCTCAATTAATGACTCCTCAATGAATATCATAAGAACATAGAACCAATAAAAAATTATTTAAAATTGTTTTAAATGTGACCAGTAGGCAAAATTCCTGATATAGATTTCTATATATTTCTACTTATTTAATTAAGTTTAAATAATAAGATAAATTTGAACTGATGATTCCTCGATCAAAATATAAGCGTTCAATAAATAAGAATATTTTCTAAATTTATGGAGAATATGGTAAATAAGAAAAATTATTTTTAAGATAAGAGCATAGATAGAAGATAGAAAATGATCAATGTATAGCAAAAAAACATCAAAATTACTTCGCCTATAAAATTATTCTCATTTGCACAACAATATCCCAAATTAAAAAAAAAGAAATAAAAAATTAGGATAAAGTTCACAATTAAAATATTCAAAAAGAACTATAAACACATGACATAAACTCCTAAAAACAAAAGTTATCACTAAATCAAAAAATCTTCTTCTTTGGACTGCTTTTTCAATAATGTATTTGCATTCATTGAGATATGAAGGTTTATTACTTTGTTGTTGAACAAATTCAAGTTTCTTTTGATTATAACCTGAACATCATTTGATATTATTGCGACATTTTGAATAAAGTTTATGTGTTTTTGTTATTAGTATATCCTTCATTACAAATAGGATTAATAAGTATAGTAATTTTTTTAATTCTTTGCCTTATTTTAGAGTTGCTAATTATCATAAAATAAAAACAGTCTTATTTATAATTGAACTTTTATAATGTGCAACAATAAGAAAACAAAAGTTACACAATGTAATAATAAACTCTTTTGATCGATATAATAGATTTATTTATTTTTTAGATAAACTCTAAACCGGAGTAGGAGCAGTAGCATCGTGGCTAGAGCAATGTTTCTTAACATAGTTGTTAAAGAAAGGGTTACGGAACGATCTGAAAACCGTATGCTTACAATTTTCATTTAACGCCTCGATCGTGGCACAACATTCAGAACCAATAGTTGAGTTTTTTGTTAACATCTTCATCAAACATTTTGTTACCATCTTGTAACTGGAAAAGCACTCATTTAATTCCCGATTTGGGCTGTGTTTGTGCGTAGGCGAGGGCGCATGAGCTTTGTGGGTAGGCGAAGGCGAGTGAGCTCTGTGTGTAGGCGAAGGCGCGTGAGATTTGTGGGTAGCCGAGGGCGCGTGAGCGTAACCTGGCCATTGGAACTCTTCATCATCTGCTGGGTCAATGAATTGAGATGTGACACAGCTTGAGAATAGAACTATAGCAACAAAAATTGTGAGATTCTTCATTTTCTTTTAATTTTTTGTGGATGTGAAAATGAGAAAAAATGAATATGCTTTTAGTTTGGATGACTTTAAGGTGAAAATACCTCATGGTTTATATACAAGTTTACAATGAATACTTTTATAGCATAGACAAACAAACATAGAAAGAATCATGACTAGAAGAAATTGTGTATATTCAACTAAGGATATAAATCTAAAATTTGAATGTTTTAACCCAGAAAAAATTGCATAATATCTTAATGTTACCCAAAATTGGTATAATATCATAATAATATCGTATTTGACTTCCAAGATAATCTAGAATAATATCATTTAAATAGTATTTGTGGTAATTAATTTTTGTATATATTTGAAACTTATAATAGTTTTAATACATTATATTTTTGATAATGGTAATTGGTTAACAATGTAAGAATAATATTAAAATTTATTAAATTATATTAATCATCATAACATTTGCATCTACATATCATATAACAAATATGATTTTAGAGATTGGGTCGATCAAAATACTAAGATTTATATCCTAATTTGTTTTATACATATTTAATTAATTAATAATAGGATAAATCTCAATTTATGACTCCTCGATGAAAATCATAAGAACATAGGAACTAATCATAAATTATTTAAAATTGTTTAAATGTGACAAATAGACAAAATTCCTGATATAGATTTTAAATATTCTACTTATTCAATTAAGTTTAAATAATAAGGTAAATTTGAACTGATGATTCCTCGATCAAAATATAAGCGTTCAACAAATAAGAATATTTTCTAAATTTATGTAGAATATGATAAATAAACAAAATTATTTTCTAGATAAGAGCATGAATAGAAGATAGAAAATGATCACTGTATAACAAAGAAAACAACAAATTAATATCGCCTATAATCATTTGCACAACAATATCCGAAATTAAAAAAAATGAAAAAATTAGGATAAAGTTCACAATTAAAATATTCGAAAAGAACTATAAACACATGACATAAGCCCCTAAAAACAAGAGTTATCACTAAATCAAAATAATCTTCTTCTTTGGACTGCTTTTTCAATAATGTATTTGCATTCATTGAGATATGAAAGCTTTTTACTTTGTTGTTGAAAAAAGTAAAGTTTCGTTTGATGATAACCTGAATATCATTTGATATTATTGCGACATTTTGAATAAAGTTTATGTGTTTTTGTTATTAGTATATCATTCATTACAAATAGGATTAATAAGTCTAGTAATTTTTTTAATTCTTTGGCTTATTTTAGAGTTGCTAATTATCATAAAATAAAAACAAACTTATTTATAGTTGAACTTTTATAATGTGCAACAATTAGCAAAAAAAAGTTACACAATGTAATAATAAACTCTTTTGATCAATACAAGAGATTTATTTATTTTTCAGATAAACTCTAAGCCGGAGTAGGTGTAGGAGCAGTAGCATTGTGGCTAGAGCAATGTTTCTTAACATAATTGTTAACGAAAGGGTTACGAAATGATTTGAAAACCGTATGCTTACAATTTTCATTTAACGCCTCGATTGTGGCACAACATTCAGAATCAATAGTTGGGTTTTTGGTTAGCGTCTTCATCAAACATTTTGTTACCATCTTGTAACTGGAAAAGCACTCTTTTAATTCCCGATTTGTGCTGTGTTTGTGGGTACGCGAGGGCACATGAGCTTTGTGGGTAGGCGAAGGCGTGTGAGCTTTGTGGGTAGGCGAAGGCGCGTGAGCTTTGTGGGTAGGCGAATGTGCGTGTGCTTTATTAACATCGCCTATCAGACTATTTTCATTTGCAAAACAATATCCCAAATTTTTAAAAAATAAAAAATTAGGATAAAGTTCACACTAAAAATATTCAAAAAAAATTATAAACGCACGACATAAACCCCTAAAAACCAGAGTTATCACTAACTCAAAGTAATCTTCTTATTTGGACTGCTTTATCAATAATGCATTTGCATTCATTAAGATATCTGAAGGTTTTTACTTTGTCGTTGAAAAAACTAAAGTATCGTTTGATTAGAACCTAATCACTTTTTGATATTTTTACGACATTTTGTATAAAGTTTATGTGTTTCTTTGTTATTAGTCTATCATTCATTACAAATAGAGTTAATAATTATAGTAAATTTTTAATTCTTTCGCTTATGTTAGATTTGCTAATTATCATAAAATAAAATAAAATCTTATTTATAATTGAAATTTTATATTATGCAACAATAAGCAAAAGAAAAGTTACACAATGTAATAAGAAATTCTTTTGATCGATACAAGAGATTTATTTATTTTTCAGATAAACTCTAAGCCGGAGTAGGAGTAGGAGCAGTAGCATCGTGGCTTGAGCAATGTTTCTTAACATAATTGTTAACGAAAGGGTTACGGAACGATCTGAAAACCGTATGCTTACAATTTTCATTTAACGCCTCAATCGTGGCACAACATTCAGAACCAATAGTTGGGTTTTTAGTTAACTTCTTCATCAAACATTGTGTTACCATCTTGTAACTGGAAAAGCACTCCTTTAATTCCCGATTTGGGCTGTGTTTGTGGGTAGGCGAGGGCGCGTGAGCTTTGTGGGTAGGCGAAGGCGCGTGAGCTTTGTGGGTAGGCGAAGGCGTGTGAGCTTTGTGGGTAGGCGAGAGCGCGTGAGCGTAACCTGGCCATTGGAGCTCTTCATCATCTGTTGGGTCAAGAAATTGAGATGTAACACAGCTTGAAAAGAGAACTATAGCAACAAAAATTGTGTGATTCTTCATTTTCTTGTAATTCTTTGTGGATGCGAAAATGAGAAAAAATGAATATGCTTTTAGTTTGGATGGCGTTAAGGTGAAACTACCTCAGGGTTTATATACAAGTTTACAATGAATACTTTTATAGCTTACAGAAACAAAAATAGAAAGAATCATAACTAGAAGAAATTGTGTATATACGATTAAGGATATAAATCTAAAATTTGAATGTTGTTAACCCAAAAAATTGCATAATATCTTAATGTTGACCAAAATTGGTATAATATCATAATAATATTGTACTAGATGACTTCCACGGTACTCTAGAATAATATCATTTAAATAGTATTTGTGGTAATTAACTTTTGTATATATTTGAAACTAATATTAGTTTTGATAAATTATACTTGTTGATAAAAATGGATATATAGTTTTTATTGGTTAATAATGTATGAATAATATTAAATTTTATTAAATTATACTAATCATCATAACACATGCATCTACATATCATATAACAAATATGATTTTAGAGATTGGGTCAATCAAAATACTAAGATTTATATCCTAATTTTTATTTCTACTTAATTAATAAAATAATAATAAGATAAATCTCAATTAATGACTCCTCAATGAAAATCATAAGAACATAGAACCAATAATAATAAGATAAATCTTATTGTTTTAAATGTGACCAGTAGGCAAAATTCCTGATATAGATTTCTATATATTTCTACTTATTTAATTAAGTTTAAATAATAAGATAAATTTGAACTGATGATTCCTCGATCAAAATATAAGCGTTCAACAAATAAGAATATTTTCTAAATTTATGGAGAATATGGTAAATAAGAAAAATTATTTTTAAGATAAGAGCATAGATAGAAGATAGAAAATGATCAATGTATAGCAAAAAAAACATCAAAATTACTTCACCTATAAAATTATTCTCATTTGCACAACAATATCCCAAATTTAAAAAAAGAAATAAAAAATTAGGATAAAGTTTACATTTAAAATATTCAAAAAGAACTATAAACACATGACATAAACTCCTAAAAACAAGAGTTATCACTAAATCAAAATAATCTTCTTCTTTGGACTGCTTTTTCAATAATGTATTTGCATTCATTGAGATATGAAGGTTTATTACTTTGTTGTTGAACAAATTAAAGTTTCGTTTGATTATAACTGAACATCATTTGATATTATTGCGACATTTTGAATAAAGTTTATGTGTTTTTGTTATTAGTATATCCTTCATTACAAATAGGATTAATAAGTCTAGTAATTTTTTTAATTCTTTGCCTTATTTTATAGTTGCTAATTATCATAAAATAAAAACAGTCTTATTCATAATTGAACTTTTATAATGTGCAACAATAAGAAAAAAAAAGTTACACAATGTAATAATAAACTCTTTTGATCGATATAATAGATTTATTTATTTTTCAGATAAACTCTAAACCGGAGTAGGAGCAGTAGCATAGTGGCTACAGCAATGTTTCTTAACATAGTTGTTAACGAAAGGGTTACGGAACGATCTGAAAACCGTATGCTTACAATTTTCATTTAACGCCTCGATCGTGGCACAACATTCAGAACCAATAGTTGGGTTTTTTGTTAACATCTTCATCAAACATTTTGTTACCATCTTGTAACTGGAAAAGCACTCCTTTAATTCCCGATTTGGGCTGTGTTTGTGCGTAGGCGAGGGCGCATGAGCTTTGTGGGTAGGCGAAGGCGAGTGAGCTCTGTGTGTAGGCGAAGGCGCGTGAGCTTTGTGGGTAGCCGAGGGCGCGTGAGCGTAACCTGGCCATTGGAACTCTTCATCATCTGTTGGGTCAAGGAATTGAGATGTGACACAGCTTGAGAATATAACTATAGCAACAAAAATTGTGAGATTCTTCATTTTCTTTTAATTTTTGGTGGATGTGAAAATGAGAAAAAATGAATATGCTTTTATTTTGGATGTCTTTAAGGTGAAAATACCTCATGGTTTATATACAAGTTTACAATGAATACTTTTATAGCATAGACAAACAAACATAGAAAGAATCATGACTAGAAGAAATTGTGTATATTCAACTAAGGATATAAATCTAAAATTTGAATGTTTTAACCCAGAAAAAATTGCATAATATATTAATGTTACCCAAAATTGGTATAATATCATAATAATATCGTATTAGATGACTTCCAAGATAATCTAGAATAATATCATTTAAATAGTATTTGTGGTAATTAAGTTTTGTATATATTTGAAACTTATAATAGTTTTAATACATTATATTTTTTGATAATGGTAATTGGTTAACAATGTAAGAATAATATTAAAATTTTTATTAAATTATATTAATCATCATAACATTTGCATCTACATATCATATAACAAATATGATTTTAGAGATTGGGTCGATCAAAATACTAAGATTTATTTCCTAATTTGTTCTATACTTAATTAATTAATTAATAATAGGATAAATCTCAATTAATGACTCCTCGATGAAAATCATAAGAACATAGGAACTAATCATAAATTATTTAAAATTGTTTAAATGTGACAAATAGACAAAATTCCTGATATAGATTTTAAATATTCTACTTATTCAATTAAGTTTAAATAATAAGATAAATTTGAACTGATGATTCCTCGATCAAAATATAAGCGTTCAACAAATAAGAATATTTTCTAAATTTATGGAGAATATGATAAATAAACAAAATTATTTTCTAGATAAGAGCATGAATAGAAGATAGAAAATGATCACTGTATAACAAAGAAAACAACAAATTAATATCGCCTATAATCATTTGCACAACAATATCCCAAATTAAAAAATGAAAAAATTAGGATAAAGTTCACAATTAAAATATTCAAAAAGAACTATAAACACATGACATAAGCCCCTAAAAACAAGAGTTATCACTAAATCAAAATAATCTTCTTCTTTGGACTGCTTTTTCAATAATGTATTTGCATTCATTGAGATATGAAAGCTTTTTACTTTGTTGTTGAAAAAAGTAAAGTTTCGTTTGATGATAACCTGAATATCATTTCATATTATTGCGACATTTTGAATAAAGTTTATGTGTTTTTGTTATTAGTCTATTATTCATTACAAAAAGGATTAATAAGTCTAGTAATTTTTTTTAATTCTTTGGCTTATTTTAGAGTTGCTAATTATCATAAAATAAAAACAGTCTTATTTATAATTGAACTTTTATAATGTGCAACAATAAGCAAAAAAAAATTTACACAATGTAATAATAAACTCTTTTGATCGGTATAATAGATTTATTTATTTTTCAGATAAACTCTAAAGCGGAGTAGGAGCAGTAGCATCGTGGCTAGAGCAATGTTTCTTAACATAGTTGTTAACGAATGGGTTACGGAACGATCTGAAAACCGTATGCTTACAATTTTCATTTAACGCCTCGATCGTGGCACAACATTCAGAACCAATAGTTGAGTTTTTTGTTAACGTCTTCATCAAACATTTTGTTACCATCTTGTAACTGGAAAAGCACTCTTTTAATTCCCGATTTGGGCTGAGTTTGTGGGTAGGCGAGGGCGCATGAGCTTTGTGGGTAGGCAAAGGCGAGTGAGCTCTGTGTGTAGGCGAAGGCGCGTGAGCTTTGTGGGTAGCCGAGATCGCGTGAGCTTGGTGGGTAGCCGAGGGCGCATGAGCGTAACCTGGCCATTGGAGCTCTTCATCATCTGTTGGGTCAAGGAATTGAGAAGTGACACAATTTGAGAATAGAACTATAGCAACAAAAATTGTGAGATTCTTCATTTTCTTTTAATTTTTTTGTGGATGTGAAAATGAGAAAAAATGAATATGCTTTTAGTTTGGATGACTTTAAGGTGAAAATACCTCATGGTTTATATACAAGTTTACAATGAATACTTTTATAGTATAGACAAACAAACATAGAAAGAATCATGACTAGAAGAAATTGTGTATATTCAACTAAGGATATAAATCTAAAATTTGAATGTTTTAACCCAGAAAAAATTACATAATATCTTAATGTTACCCAAAATTGGTATAATATCATAATAATATCGTATTAGATGACTTCCAAGATAATCTAGAATAATATCATTTAAATAGTATTTGTGGTAATTAACTTTTGTATATATTTGAAACTTATAATAGTTTTAATAAATTATATTTGTTGATATAAATGGATAGATAATTATTAATTGGTTAATAATCTATGAGTAATATTAAATTTTATTAAACTATATTAATCATCATAACACATGCATCTACATATCATATAAAAAATATGATTTTAGAGATTGGGTCGATCAAACTACTAAGATTTATATCCTAATTTTTATTTCTACCTATTTAATTAAATAACAATAGGATAAATCTCAATTAATGACTGCTCAGTGAAAATCATAAGAACATAACAAATAATCAAAAATTATTTAAAATTGTTTAAATGTGACCATTAGGCAAAACTCCTGATTTATATTTCTATATATTTCAACTTATTTAATTAAGTCTAGATAATAAGATAAATTTGAACTGCTGATTCCTCGATCAAAATATAAGCGTTCGGCAAATAAGAATTTTATCAAAGTTTATGGAGAATATGATATATAAACAAAATTATTTTCTAGATAAGAGCATGAATAGAAGATAGAAAATGATCACTGTATAACAAAGAAAACAACAAATTAACATCGCCTATAATCATTTGCACAACAATATCCCAAATTAAAAAAATGAAAAAATTAGGATAAAGTTCACAGTTAAAATATTCAAAAAGAACTATAAACACATGACATAAACCCCTAAAAACCAGAGTTATCACTAAATCAAAATAATCTTCTTCTTTGGACTGCGTTGTCAATAATGTATCAACATTCATTCAGAGATATGAAGGTTTTTTACTTTGTTGTTGAACAAATTCAAGTTTCGTTTGATTATAACCTGAACATCTTTTGATATTATTGCGACATTTTGAATAAAGTTTATGTGTTTTTGTTATTAGTCTATTATTCATTACAAAAAGGATTAATAAGTCTAGTATTTTTATTAATTCTTTGGCTTATTTTAGAGTTGCTGATTATCATAAAATAAAAACAGTTTTATTTATAATTGAACTTTTATAATGTGCAACAATAAGCAAAAAAAAGTTACACAATGTAATAATAAACTCTTTTGATCGATATAATAGATTTATTTATTTTTCAGATAAACTCTAAACCGGAGTAGGAGCAGTAGCATCGTGGCTAGAGCAATGTTTCTTAACATAGTTGTTAACGAAAGGGTTACAGAACGATCTGAAAACTGTATGCTTACAATTTTCATTTAACGCCTCGATCGTGGCACAACATTCAGAACCAATAGTTGGGTTTTTTGTTAACATCTTCATCAAACATTTTGTTACCATCTTGTAACTGGAAAAGCACGCCTTTAATTCCCGATTTGGACTGTGTTTGTGCGTAGGCGAGGGCGCATGAGCTTTGTGGGTAGGCGAAGGCGAGTGAGCTCTTTGTGTAGGCGAAGTCGCGTGAGCTTTGTGGGTAGCCGAGGGCGCGTGAGCGTAACCTGGCCATTGGAACTCTTCATCATCTGTTGGGTCAAGGAATTGAGATGTGACACAGCTTGAGAATAGAACTATAGCAACAAAAATTGTGAGATTCTTCATTTTCGTTTAATTTTTTGTGGTTGTGAAAATGAAAAAAATGAATATGGTTTTAGTTTGGATGACTTTAAGGTGAAAATACCTCATGGTTTATATACAAGTTTACAATGAATACTTTTAAAGCATAGACAAACAAACATAGAAAGAATCATGACAAGAATAAATTGTGTATATTCAACTAAGAATATAAATCTAAAATTTGAATGTTTTAACCCAGAAAAAATTGCATAATATCTTAATGTTACCCAAAATTGGTATAATATCATAATAATATCGTATTAGATGACTTCCAAGATAATCTAGAATAATATCATTTAAAAAGTATTTGTGGTAATTAAGTTTTGTATATATTTGAAACTTATAATAGTTTTAATAAATTATGTTTTTTTATAATGGTAATTGGTTAACAATGTAAGAATAATATTAAATTTTTTAAATTATATTAATAATCATAACATTTGCATCTACATATCATATAACAAATATGATTTTAGAGATTGGTTCTATCAAAATACTAAGATTTATATCCTAATTTTTTTATACTTATTTAATTAATTAATAATAGGATAAATCTCAATTAATGACTCCTCGATGAAAATCATAAGAATATAGGAACTAATCATAAATTATTTAATTTTTTTTTAAATGTGACAAATAGACAAAATTTTTGATATAGATTTTAAATATTCTACTTATTCAATTAAGTTTAAATAATAAGGTAAATTTGAACTGATGATTCCTCGATCAAAATATAAGCGTTCAACAAATAAGAATATTTTCAAAATTTATGGAGAATATGATAAATAAACAAAATTATTTTCTAGATAAGAGCATGAATAGAAGATAGAAAATGATCACTGTATAACAAAGAAAACAAGAAATTAACATCGCCTATAATCATTTGCACAACAATATCCCAAATTAAAAAAGGAAAAAATTAGGATAAAGTTCACAATTAAAATATTAAAAAAGAACTATAAACGCATGACATAAGCCCCTAAAAACCAGAGTTATCACTAAATCAAAATAATCATCTTCTTTGGAGTGCTTTGTCAATAATGTATCAACATTCATTCAGAGATATGAAGGTTTTTTACTTTGTTGTTGAACAAATTCAAGTTTTGTTTGATTATAACCTGAACATCTTTTGATATTATTGCGACATTTTGAATAAAGTTTATGTGTTTTTGTTATTAGTCTATTATTCATTACAAAAAGGATTAATAAGTCTAGTAATTTTTTAATTCTTTGGCTTATTTTAGAGTTGCTAATTATCATAAAATAAAAACAGTCTTATTTATAATTGAACTTTTATAATGTGCAACAATAAGCAAAAAAAAAATTATACAATGTAATAATAAACTCTTTTGATCGGTATAATAGATTTACTTATTTTTCAGATAAACTCTAAACCGGAGTAGGAGCAGTAGCATCGTGGCTAGAGCAATGTTTCTTAACATAGTTGTTAACGAAAGGGTTACAGAACGATCTGAAAACTGTATGCTTACAATTTTCATTTAACGCCTCGATCGTGGCACAACATTCAGAACCAATAGTTGGGTTTTTTGTTAACGTCTTCATCAAACATTTTGTTACCATCTTGTAACTGGAAAAGCACTCCTTTAATTCCCGATTTGTGCTGTGTTTGTGGGTACGCGAGGGCACATGAGCTTTGTGGGTAGGCGAAGGTGTGTGAGCTTTGTGGGTAGGCGAAGGCGCGTGAGCTTTGTGGGTAGGCGAATGTGCGTGTGCTTTGTTAGTAGGCGAGGGCGCGTGAGCGTAACCTGCCCATTGAAGCTCTTCATCAGTTGTACTAGATGACTTCCCACAATACTCTGAAATAAGAGTATTTAAAATATGATAAATAAATAAAAATATTTTTAAAATAAGAGTATAGAGAAGATAGAATATGATCACTGTATAACGAGGAAAAAACAGAAAATTAACATCGCCTATCAGACTATTTTCATTTGCAAAACAATATCCCAAATTTTTTAAAAATAAAAAATTAGGATAAAGTTCACACTAAAAATATTCAAAGAAAATTATAAACGCACGACATAAACCCCTAAAAACCAGAGTTATCACTAACTCAAAGTAATCTTCTTATTTGGACTGCTTTATCAATAATGCATTTGCATTCATTAAGATATCTGAAGGTTTTTACTTTGTCGTTGAAAAAACTAAAGTATCGTTTGATTAGAACCTGATCACTTTTTGATATTTTTACGACATTTTGTATAAAGTTTATGTGTTTCTTTGTTATTAGTCTATCATTCATTACAAATAGAATTAATAATTATAGTAAATTTTTAATTCTTTCGCTTATGTTAGATTTGCTAATTATCATAAAATAAAATAAAATCTTATTTATAATTGAAATTTTATAATATGCAACAATAAGCAAAAGAAAAGTTACACAATGTAATAAGAAATTCTTTTGATCGATACAAGAGATTTATTTATTTTTCAGATAAACTCTAAGCCGGAGTAGGAGTAGGAGCAGTAGCATCGTGGCTAGAGCAATGTTTCTTAACATAATTGTTAACGAAAGGGTTACGGAACGATCTGAAAACCGTATGCTTACAATTTTCATTTAACGCCTCGATCGTGGCACAACATTCAGAACCAATAGTTGGGTTTTTAGTTAACGTTTTCATCAAACATTGTGTTACCATCTTGTAACTGGAAAAGCACTCCTTTAATTCCCGAATTTTGGCTGTGTTTGTGGGTAGGCGAGGGCGCGTGAGCTTTGTGGGTAGGCGAAGGCGCGTGAGCTTTGTGGGTAGGCGAAGGCGTGTGAGCTTTGTGGGTAGGCGAGGGCGCGTGAGCGTAACCTGGCCATTGGAGCTCTTCATCATCTGTTGGGTCAAGAAATTGAGATGTAACACAGCTTGAAAAGAGAACTATAGCAACAAAAATTGTGTGATTCTTCATTTTCTTGTAATTCTTTATGGATGCGAAAATGAGAAAAAAATGAATATGCTTTTAGTTTGGATGACTTTAAGGTGAAACTACCTCAGGGTTTATATACAAGTTTACAATGAATACTTTTATAGCTTACAGAAACAAAAATAGAAAGAATCATAACTAGAAGAAATTGTGTATATACTATTAAGGATATAAATCTAAAATTTGAATGTTGTTAACCCAAAAAATTGCATAATATCTTAATGTTGACCAAAATTGGTATAATATCATAATAATATTGTACTAGATGACTTCCCACGGTACTCTAGAATAATATCATTTAAATAGTATTTGTAGTAATTAACTTTTGTATATATTTGAAACTAATATTAGTTTTGATAAATTATACTTGTTGATATAATTGGATATATAGTTTTTATTGGTTAATAATGTATGAATAATATTAAATTTTATTAAATTATACTAATCATCATAACACATGCATCTACATATCATATAACAAATATGATTTTAGAGATTGGGTCAATCAAAATACTAAGATTTATATCCTAATTTTTATTTCTACTTATTTAATAAAATAATAATAAGATAAATCTCAATTAATGACTCCTCAATGAAAATCATAAGAACATAGAACCAATAATAATAAGATAAATCTTATTGTTTTAAATGTGACCAGTAGGCAAAATTCCTGATATAGATTTCTATATATTTCTACTTATTTAATTAAGTTTAAATAATAAGATAAATTTGAACTGATGATTCCTCGATCAAAATATAAGCGTTCAACAAATAAGAATATTTTCTAAATTTATGGAGAATATGGTAAATAAGAAAAATTATTTTTAAGATAAGAGCATAGATAGAAGATAGAAAATGATCAATGTATAACAAAAAAACATCAAAATTACTTCGCCTATAAAATTATTCTCATTTGCACAACAATATCCCAAATTAAAAAAAAAGAAATAAAAAATTAGGATAAAGTTCACAATTAAAATATTCAAAAAGAACTATAAACACATGACATAAACTCCTAAAAACAAGAGTTATCACTAAATCAAAATAAACTTCTTCTTTGGACTGCTTTTTCAATAATGTATTTGCATTCATTGAGATATGAAGGTTTATTACTTTGTTGTTGAACAAATTCAAGTTTCGTTTGATTATAACTGAACATCATTTGATATTATTGCGACATTTTGAATAAAGTTTATGTGTTTTTGTTATTAGTATATCCTTCATTACAAATAGGATTAATAAGTCTAGTAATTTTTTTAATTCTTTGCCTTATTTTAGAGTTGCTAATTATCATAAAATAAAAACAGTCTTATTTATAATTGAACTTTTATAATGTGCAACAATAGGAAAAAAAAAGTTACACAATGTAATAATAAACTCTTTTGATCGATATAATAGATTTATTTATTTTTCAGATAAACTCTAAACCGGAGTAGGAGCAGTAGCATCGTGGCTAGAGCAATGTTTCTTAATATAGTTGTTAACGAAAGGGTTACGGAACGATCTGAAAACCGTATGCTTACAATTTTCATTTAACGCCTCGATCGTGGCACAACATTCAGAACCAATAGTTGGGTTTTTTGTTAACATCTTCATCAAACATTTTGTTACCATCTTGTAACTGGAAAAGCACTCCTTTAATTCCCGATTTGGGCTGTGTTTGTGCGTAGGCGAGGGCGCATGAGCTTTGTGGGTAGGCGAAGGCGAGTGAGCTCTGTGTGTAGGCGAAGGCGCGTGAGCTTTGTGGGTAGCCGAGGGCGCGTGAGCGTAACCTGGCCATTGGAACTCTTCATCATATGTTGGGTCAAGGAATTGAGATGTGACACAGCTTGAGAATAGATCTATAGCAACAAAAATTGTGAGATTCTTCATTTTCTTTTAACTTTTTGTGGATGTGAAAATGAGAAAAAATGAATATGCTTTTATTTTGGATAACTTTAAGGTGAAAATACCTCATGGTTTATATACAAGTTTACAATGAATACTTTTATAGCATAGACAAACAAACATAGAAAGAATCATGACTAGAAGAAATTGTGTATATTCAACTAAGGATATAAATCTAAAATTTGAATGTTTTAACCCAAAAAAAATTGCATAATATCTTAATGTTACCCAAAATTGGTATAATATCATAATAATATCGTATTAGATGACTTCCAAGATAATCTAGAATAATATCATTTAAATAGTATTTGTGGTAATTAAGTTTTGTATATATTTGAAACTTATAATAGTTTTAATACATTATATTTTTTGATAATGGTAATTGGTTAACAATGTAAGAATAATATTAAAATTTATAAAATTATATTAATCATCATAACATTTGCATCTACATATCATATAACAAATATGATTTTAGAGATTGGGTCGATCAAAATACTAAGATTTATTTCCTAATTTTTTTATACTTATTTAATTAATTAATAATAGGATAAATCTCAATTAATGACTCCTCGATGAAAATCATAAGAACATAGGAACTAATCATAAATTATTTAAAATTGTTTAAATGTGACAAATAGACAAAATTCCTGATATAGATTTTAAATATTCTACTTATTCAATTAAGTTTAAATAATAAGGTAAATTTGAACTGATGATTCCTCGATCAAAATATAAGCGTTCAACAAATAAGAATATTTTCAAAATTTATGGAGAATATGATAAATAAACAAAATTATTTTCTAGATAAAAGCATGAATAGAAGATAGAAAATGATCACTGTATAACAAAGAAAACAACAAATTAACATCGCCTATAATCATTTGCACAACAATATCCCAAATTAAAAAAGGAAAAAATTAGGATAAAGTTCACAATTAAAATATTAAAAAAGAACTATAAACGCATGACATAAGCCCCTAAAAACCAGAGTTATCACTAAATCAAAATAATCATCTTCTTTGGACTGCTTTGTCAATAATGTATCAACATTCATTCAGAGATATGAAGGTTTTTTACTTTGTTGTTGAACAAATTCAAGTTTTGTTTGATTATAACCTGAACATCTTTTGATATTATTGCGACATTTTGAATAAAGTTTATGTGTTTTTGTTATTAGTCTATTATTCATTACAAAAAGGATTAATAAGTCTAGTAATTTTTTAATTCTTTGGCTTATTTTAGAGTTGCTAATTATCATAAAATAAAAACAGTCTTATTTATAATTGAACTTTTATAATGTGCAACAATAAGCAAAAAAAAAATTATACAATGTAATAATAAACTCTTTTGATCGGTATAATAGATTTACTTATTTTTCAGATAAACTCTAAACCGGAGTAGGAGCAGTAGCATCGTGGCTAGAGCAATGTTTCTTAACATAGTTGTTAACGAAAGGGTTACGGAACGATCTGAAAACCGTATGCTTACAATTTTCATTTAACGCCTCGATCGTGGCACAACATTCAGAACCAATAGTTGGGTTTTTTGTTAACGTCTTCATCAAACATTTTGTTACCATCTTGTAACTGGAAAAGCACTCCTTTAATTCCCGATTTGTGCTGTGTTTGTGGATACGCGAGGGCACATGAGCTTTGTGGGTAGGCGAAGGTGTGTGAGCTTTGTGGGTAGGCGAAGGCGCGTGAGCTTTGTGGGTAGGCGAATGTGCGTGTGCTTTGTTAGTAGGCGAGGGCGCGTGAGCGTAACCTGCCCATTGAAGCTCTTCATCAGTTGTACTAGATGACTTCCCACAATACTCTGAAATAAGAGTATTTAAAATATGATAAATAAAAAAAAATATTTTTATAATAAGAGTATAGAGAAGATAGAATATGATCACTGTATAACGAGGAAAAAACAGAAAATTAACATCGCCTATCAGACTATTTTCATTTGCAAAACAATATCCCAAATTTTTTAAAAATAAAAAATTAGGATAAAGTTCACACTAAAAATATTCAAAGAAAATTATAAACGCACGACATAAACCCCTAAAAACCAGAGTTATCACTAACTCAAAGTAATCTTCTTATTTGGACTGCTTTATCAATAATGCATTTGCATTCATTAAGATATCTGAAGGTTTTTACTTTGTCGTTAAAAAAACTAAAGTATCGTTTGATTAGAACCTGATCACTTTTTGATATTTTTACGACATTTTGTATAAAGTTTATGTGTTTCTTTGTTATTAGTCTATCATTCATTACAAATAGAATTAATAATTATAGTAAATTTTTAATTCTTTCGCTTATGTTAGATTTGCTAATTATCATAAAATAAAATAAAATCTTATTTATAATTGAAATTTTATAATATGCAACAATAAGCAAAAGAAAAGTTACACAATGTAATAAGAAATTCTTTTGATCGATACAAGAGATTTATTTATTTTTCAGATAAACTCTAAGCCGGAGTAGGAGTAGGAGCAGTAGCATCGTGGCTAGAGCAATGTTTCTTAACATAATTGTTAACGAAAGGGTTACGGAATGATCTGAAAACCGTATGCTTACAATTTTCATTTAACGCCTCGATCGTGGCACAACATTCAGAACCAATAGTTGGGTTTTTAGTTAACGTCTTCATCAAACATTGTGTTACCATCTTGTAACTGGAAAAGCACTCATTTAATTCCCGGTTTTGGCTGTGTTTGTGGGTAGGCGAGGGCGCGTGAGCTTTGTGGGTAGGCGAAGGCGCGTGAGCTTTGTGGGTAGGCGAAGGCGTGTGAGCTTTGTGGGTAGGCGAGGGCGCGTGAGCGTAACCTGGCCATTGGAGCTCTTCATCATCTGTTGGGTCAAGAAATTGAGATGTAACACAGCTTGAAAAGAGAACTATAGCAACAAAAATTGTGTGATTCTTCATTTTCTTGTAATTCTTTATGGATGCGAAAATGAGAAAAAAATGAATATGCTTTTAGTTTGGATGACTTTAAGGTGAAACTACCTCAGGGTTTATATACAAGTTTACAATGAATACTTTTATAGCTTACAGAAACAAAAATAGAAAGAATCATAACTAGAAGAAATTGTGTATATACTATTAAGGATATAAATCTAAAATTTGAATGTTGTTAACCCAAAAAATTGCATAATATCTTAATGTTGACCAAAATTGGTATAATATCATAATAATATTGTACTAGATGACTTCCCACGGTACTCTAGAATAATATCATTTAAATAGTATTTGTGGTAATTAACTTTTGTATATATTTGAAACTAATATTAGTTTTGATAAATTATACTTGTTGATATAATTGGATATATAGTTTTTATTGGTTAATAATGTATGAATAATATTAAATTTTATTAAATTATACTAATCATCATAACACATGCATCTACATATCATATAACAAATATGATTTTAGAGATTGGGTCAATCAAAATACTAAGATTTATATCCTAATTTTTATTTCTACTTATTTAATAAAATAATAATAAGATAAATCTCAATTAATGACTCCTCAATGAAAATCATAAGAACATAGAACCAATAAAAAATTATTTAAAATTGTTTTAAATGTGACCAGTAGGCAAAATTCCTGATATATATTTCTATATATTTCTAATTATTTAATTAAGTTTAAATAATAAGATAAATTTGAACTGATGATTCCTCGATCAAAATATAAGCGTTCAACAAATAAGAATATTTTCTAAATTCATGGAGAATATGGTAAATAAGAAAAATTATTTTTAAGATAAGAGCATAGATAGAAGATAGAAAATGATCAATGTATAACAAAAAAACATCAAAATTACTTCGCCTATAAAATTATTCTCATTTGCACAACAATATCCCAAATTAAAAAAAAGAAATAAAAAATTAGGATAAAGTTCACAATAAAAATATTCAAAAAGAACTATAAACACATGACATAAACTCCTAAAAACAAGAGTTATCACTAAATCAAAATAATCTTCTTCTTTGGACTGCTTTTTCAATAATGTATTTGCATTCATTGAGATATGAAGGTTTATTACTTTGTTGTTGAACAAATTCAAGTTTCGTTTGATTATAACTGAACATCATTTGATATTATTGCGACATTTTGAATAAAGTTTATGTGTTTTTGTTATTAGTATATCCTTCATTACAAATAGGATTAATAAGTCTAGTAATTTTTTTAATTCTTTGCCTTAATTTAGAGTTGCTAATTATCATAAAATAAAAACAGTCTTATTTATAATTGAACTTTTATAATGTGCAACAATAGGAAAAAAAAAGTTACACAATGTAATAATAAACTCTTTTGATCGATATAATAGATTTATTTATTTTTCAGATAAACTCTAAACCGGAGTAGGAGCAGAAGCATCGTGGCTAGAGCAATGTTTCTTAATATAGTTGTTAACGAAAGGGTTACGGAACGATCTGAAAACCGTATGCTTACAATTTTCATTTAACGCCTCGATCGTGGCACAACATTCAGAACCAATAGTTGGGTTTTTTGTTAACATCTTCATCAAACATTTTGTTACCATCTTGTAACTGGAAAAGCACTCCTTTAATTCCCGATTTGGGCTGTGTTTGTGCGTAGGCGAGGGCGCATGAGCTTTGTGGGTAGGCGAAGGCGAGTGAGCTATGTGTGTAGGCGAAGGCGCGTGAGCTTTGTGGGTAGCCGAGGGCGCGTGAGCGTAACCTGGCCATTGGAACTCTTCATCATATGTTGGGTCAAGGAATTGAGATGTGACACAGCTTGAGAATAGAACTATAGCAACAAAAATTGTGAGATTCTTCATTTTCTTTTAACTTTTTGTGGATGTGAAAATGAGAAAAAATGAATATGCTTTTATTTTGGATAACTTTAAGGTGAAAATACCTCATGGTTTATATACAAGTTTACAATGAATATTTTTATAGCATAGACAAACAAACATAGAAAGAATCATGACTAGAAGAAATTGTGTATATTCAACTAAGGATATAAATCTAAAATTTGAATGTCTTAACCCAAAAAAAATTGCATAATATCTTAATGTTACCCAAAATTGGTATAATATCATAATAACATCGTATTAGATGACTTCCAAGATAATCTAGAATAATATCATTTAAATAGTATTTGTGGTAATTAAGTTTTGTATATATTTGAAACTTATAATAGTTTTAATACATTATATTTTTTGATAATGGTAATTGGTTAACAATGTAAGAATAATATTAAAATTTATAAAATTATATTAATCATCATAACATTTGCATCTACATATCATATAACAAATATGATTTTAGAGATTGGGTCGATCAAAATACTAAGATTTATTTCCTAATTTTTTTATACTTATTTAATTAATTAATAACAGGATAAATCTCAATTAATGACTCCTCGATGAAAATCATAAGAACATAGGAACTAATCATAAATTATTTAAAATTGTTTAAATGTGACAAATAGACAAAATTCCTGATATAGATTTTAAATATTCTACTTATTCAATTAAGTTTAAATAATAAGGTAAATTTGAACTGATGATTCCTCGATCAAAATATAAGCGTTCAACAAATAAGAATATTTTCTAAATTTATGGAGAATATGATAAATAAACAAAATTATTTTCTAGATAAGAGCATGAATAGAAGATAGAAAATGATCACTGTATAACAAAGAAAACAACAAATTAATATCGCCTATAATCATTTGCACAACAATATCCCAAATTAAAAAATGAAAAAATTAGGATAAAGTTCACAATTAAAATATTCAAAAAGAACTATAAACACATGACATAAGCCCCTAAAAACAAGAGTTATCACTAAATCAAAATAATCTTCTTCTTTGGACTGCTTTTTCAATAATGTATTTGCATTCATTGAGATTTGAAAGCTTTTTACTTTGTTGTTGAAAAAAGTAAAGTTTCGTTTGATGATAACCTGAATATCATTTGATATTATTTCGACATTTTGAATAAAGTTTATGTGTTTTTGTTATTAGTCTATTATTCATTACAAAAAGGATTAATAAGTCTAGTAATTTTTTTTTTAATTCTTTGGCTTATTTTAGAGTTGCTAATTATCATAAAATAAAAACAGTCTTATTTATAATTGAACTTTTATAATGTGCAACAATAAGCAAAAAAAAATTTACACAATGTAATAATAAACTCTTTTGATCGGTATAATAGATTTATTTATTTTTCAGATAAACTCTAAAGCGGAGTAGGAGCAGTAGCATCGTGGCTAGAGCAATGTTTCTTAACATAGTTGTTAACGAAAGGGTTACGGAACGCTCTGAAAACCGTATGCTTACAATTTTCATTTAACGCCTCGATCGTGGCACAACATTCAGAACCAATAGTTGAGTTTTTTGTTAACGTCTTCATCAAACATTTTGTTACCATCTTGTAACTGGAAAAGCACTCTTTTAATTCCCGATTTGGGATGTGTTTGTGGGTAGGCGAGGGCGCATGAGCTTTGTGGGTAGGCGAAGGCGAGTGAGCTCTGTGTGTAGGCGAAGGCGCGTGAGCTTTGTGGGTAGCCGAGGGCGCGTGAGCTTTGTGGGTAGCCGAGGGCGCATGAGCGTAACCTGGCCATTGGAGCTCTTCATCATCTGTTGGGTCAAGGAATTGAGATGTGACACAATTTGAGAATAGAATTATAGCAACAAAAATTGTGAGATTCTTCATTTTCTTTTAATTTTTTTGTGGATGTGAAAATGAGAAAAAATGAATATGCTTTTAGTTTGGATGACTTTAAGGTGAAAATACCTCATGGTTTATATACAAGTTTACAATGAATACTTTTATAGCATTGACAAACAAACATAGAAAGAATCATGACTAGAAGAAATTGTGTATATTCAACTAAGGATATAAATCTAAAATTTGAATGTTTTAACCCAGAAAAAATTACATAATATCTTAATGTTACCTAAAATTGGTATAATATCATAATAATATCGTATTAGATGACTTCCAAGATAATCTAGAATAATATCATTAAAATAGTATTTGTGGTAATTAACTTTTGTATATATTTGAAACTTATAATAGTTTTAATAAATTATATTTGTTGATATAAATGGATAGATAATTATTAATTGGTTAATAATCTATGAGTAATATTAAATTTTATTAAACTATATTAATCATCATAACACATGCATCTACATATCATATAAAAAATATGATTTTAGAGATTGGGTCGATCAAACTACTAAGATTTATATCCTAATTTTTATTTCTACCTATTTAATTAAATAACAATAGGATAAATCTCAATTAATGACTGCTCAGTAAAAATCATAAGAACATAACAAATAATCAAAAATTATTTAAAATTGTTTAAATGTGACCATTAGGCAAAACTCCTGATTTATATTTCTATATATTTCAACTTATTTAATTAAGTCTAGATAATAAGATAAATTTGAACTGCTGATTCCTCGATCAAAATATAAACGTTCGGCAAATAAGAATTTTATCAAAGTTTATGGAGAATATGATATATAAACAAAATTATTTTCTAGATAAGAGCATGAATAGAAGATAGAAAATGATCACTGTATAACAAAGAAAATAAAAAACAACAAATTAACATCGCCTATAATCATTTGCACAACAATATCCCAAATTAAAAAAATGAAAAAATTAAGATAAAGTTCACAGTTAAAATATTCAAAAAGAACTATAAACACATGACATAAATCACTAAAAACCAGAGTTATCACTAAATCAAAATAATCTTCTTCTTTGGACTGCGTTGTCAATAATGTATCAACATTCATTCAGAGATATGAAGGTTTTTTACTTTGTTGTTGAACAAATTCAAGTTTCGTTTGATTATAACCTGAACATCTTTTGATATTATTGCGACATTTTGAATAAAGTTTATGTGTTTTTGTTATTAGTCTATTATTCATTACAAAAAGGATTAATAAGTCAAGTATTTTTTTTAATTCTTTGGATTATTTTAGAGTTGCTAATTATCATAAAATAAAAACAGTCTTATTTATAATTGAACTTTTATAATGTGCAACAATAAGCAAAAAAAAGTTACACAATGTAATAATAAACTCTTTTGATCGATATAATAGATTTATTTATTTTTCAGATAAACTCTAAACCGGAGTAGGAGCAGTAGCATCGTGGCTAGAGCAATGTTTCTTAACATAGTTGTTAACGAAAGAGTTACGGAACGATCTGAAAACTGTATGCTTACAATTTTCATTTAACGCCTCGATCGTGGCACAACATTCAGAACCAATAGTTGTGTTTTTTGTTAACATCTTCATCAAACATTTTGTTACCATCTTGTAACTGGAAAAGCACTACTTTAATTCCCGATTTGGGCTGTGTTTGTGCGTAGGCGAGGGCGCATGAGCTTTGTGGGTAGGCGAAGGTGAGTGAGCTCTGTGTGTAGGCGAAGGCGCGTGAGCTTTGTGGGTAGCCGAGGGCGCGTGAGCGTAACCTGGCCATTGGAACTCTTCATCATCTGTTGGGTCAAGGAATTGAGATGTGGCACAGCTTGAGAATAGAACTATAGCAACAAAAATTGTGAGATTCTTCATTTTCTTTTAATTTTTTGTGGATGTGAAAATGAAAAAAATGAATATGGTTTTAGTTTGGATGACTTTAAGGTGAAAATACCTCATGGTTTATATACAAGTTTACAATGAATACTTTTAAAGCATAGACAAACAAACATAGAAAGAATCATGACAAGAAGAAATTGTGTATATTCAACTAAGAATATAAATCTAAAATTTGAATGTTTTAACCCAGAAAAAATTGCATAATATCTTAATGTTACCCAAAATTGGTATAATATCATAATAATATCGTATTAGATGACTTCCAAGATAATCTAGAACAATATCATTTAAATAGTATTTGTGGTAATTAAGTTTTTTATATATTTGAAACTTATAATAGTTTTAATAAATTAAGTTTTTTTATAATGGTAATTGGTTAACAATGTAAGAATAATATTAAATTTTTTAAATTATATTAATCATCATAACATTTGCATCTACATATCATATAACAAATATGATTTTAGAGATTGGGTCTATCAAAATACTAAGATTTATATCCTAATTTTTTTATACTTATTTAATTAATTAATAATAGGATAAATCTCAATTAATGACTCCTCGATGAAAATAATAACAATATAGGAACTAATCATAAATTATTTAAAACTTTTTAAATGTGACAAATAGACAAAATTCTTGATATAGATTTTAAATATTGTACTTATTCAATTAGGTTTAAATAATAAGGTAAATTTGAACTGATGATTCCTCGATCAAAATATAAGCGTTCAACAAATAAGAATATTTTCAAAATTTATGGAGAATATGATAAATAAACAAAATTATTTTCTAGATAAGAGCATGAATAAAAGATAGAAAATGATCACTCTATAACAAAGAAAACAACAAATTAACATCGCCTATAATCATTTGCACAAAAATATCCCAAATTAAAAAATGAAAAAAGTAGGATAAAGTTCACAATTAAAATATTCAAACAGAACTATAAACGCATGACATAAGTCTCTACAAACCAGAGTTATCACTAAATCAAAATAATCATCTTCTTTGGACTGCTTTGTCAATAATGTATCAACATTCATTCAAAGATATGAAGGTTTTTTACTTTGTTGTTGAACAAATTCAAGTTTTGTTTGATTATAACCTGAACATCTTTTGATATTATTGCGATATTTTGAATAAAGTTTATGTGTTTTTGTTATAAGTGTATTATTCATTACAAAAAGGATTAATAAGTCTAGTAATTTTTTTAATTCTTTCGCTTATTTTAGAGTTGCTAATTATCAAAAAACAGTCTTATTTATAATTGAACTTTTATAATGTGCAACAATAAGCAAAAAAAATTTTACACAATGTAATAATAAACTCTTTTGATCGGTATAATAGATTTATTAATTTTTCAGATAAACTCTAAACCGGAGTAGGAGCAGTAGCATCGTGGCTAAAGCAATGTTTCTTAACATAGTTGTTAACGAAAGGGTTACGGAACGATCTGAAAACCGTATGCTTACAATTTTCATTTAACGCCTCGATCGTGGCACAACATTCAGAACCAATAGTTGGGTTTTTTGTTAACGTCTTCATCAAACATTTTGTTACCATCTTGTAACTGGAAAAGCACTCCTTTAATTCCCGATTTGGGCTGTGTTTATGGGTAGGCGAGGGCGCATGAGCTTTGTGGGTAGGCAAAGGCGAGTGAGCTCTGTGTGTAGGCAAAGGCGCATGAGCTTTGTGGGTAGCCGAGGGCGCGTGAGCTTTGTGGGTAGCCGAGGGCGCATGAGCTTTGTGGGTAGCTGAGGGCGCATGAGCGTAACCTGGCCATTGGAGCTCTTCATCATCTGTTGGGTCAAGGAATTGAGATGTGACACAGCTTGAGAATAGAACTATAGCAACAAAAAATGTGAGATTCTTCATTTTCTTTTAATTTTTTGTGGATGTGAAAATGAGAAAAAATGAATATGCTTTTAGTTTGGATGACTTTAAGGTGAAAATACCTCATGATTTATATACAAGTTTACAATGAATACTTTTATAGCATAGACAAACAAACATAGAAAGAATCATGACTAGAAGAAATTGTGTATATTCAACTAAGGATATAAATCTAAAATTTGAATGTTTTAACCCAGAAAAATTGCATAATATCTTAATGTTACCCAAAATTGGTATAATATCATAATAATATCGTATTAGATGACTTCCAAGATAATCTAGAATAATATCATTTAAATAGTATTTGTGGTAATTAACTTTTGTATATATTTGAAACTTATAATAGTTTTAATAAATTATATTTGTTGATATAAATGGATAGATAATTTTTAATTGGTTAATAATGTAAGAGTAATATTAAATTTTATTAAACTATATTAATCATCATAACACATGCATCTACATATCATATAAAAAATATGATTTTAGAGATTGGGTCGATCAAACTACTAAGATTTATATCCTAATTTTTATTTCTACCTATTTAATTAAATAACAATAGGATAAATCTCAATTAATGACTGCTCAGTGAAAATCATAAGAACATAACAAATAATCAAAAATTATTTAAAATTGTTTAAATGTGACCATTAGGCAAAACTCCTGATTTATATTTCTATATATTTCAACTTATTTAATTAAGTCTAGATAATAAGATAAATTTGAACTGGTGATTCCTCGATCAAAATATAAGCGTTCGGCAAATAAGAATTTTATCAAAGTTTATGGAGAATATGATATATAAACAAAATTATTTTCTAGATAAGAGCATGAATAGAAGATAGAAAATGATCACTGTATAACAAAGAAAACAACAAATTAACATCGCCTATAATCATTTGCACAACAATATCCCAAATTAAAAAAATGAAAAAATTAGGATAAAGTTCACAGTTAAAATATTCAAAAAGAACTATAAACACATGACATAAACCCCTAAAAACAAGAGTTATCACTAAATCAAAATAATCTTCTTCTTTGGACTGCGTTGTCAATAATGTATCAACATTCATTCAGAGATATGAAGGTTTTTTACTTTGTTGTTGAACAAAGTCAAGTTTCGTTTGATTATAACCTGAACATCTTTTGATATTATTACGACATTTTGAATAAAGTTTATGTGTTTTTGTTATTAGTCTATTATTCATTACAAAAAGGATTAATAAGTCTAGTATTTTTTTTTAATTCTTTGGCTTATTTTAGAGTTGTTAATTATCATAAAATAAAAACAGTCTTATTTATAATTGAACTTTTATAATGTGCAACAATAAGCAAAAAAAAGTTACACAATGTAATAATAAACTCTTTTGATCGATATAATAGATTTATTTATTTTTCAGATAAACTCTAAACCGGAGTAGGAGCAGTAGCATCGTGGCTAGAGCAATGTTTCTTAACATAGTTGTTAATGAAAGGGTTACGGAACGATCTGAAAACTGTATGCTTACAATTTTCATTTAACGCCTCGATCGTGGCACAACATTCAGAACCAATAGTTGGATTTTTTGTTAACATCTTCATCAAACATTTTGTTACCATCTTGTAACTGGAAAAGCACTCCTTTAATTCCCGATTTGGGCTGTGTTTGTGCGTAGGCGAGGGCGCATGAGCTTTGTGGGTAGGCGAAGGTGAGTGAGCTCTGTGTGTAGGCGAAGGCGCGTGAGCTTTGTGGGTAGCCGAGGGCGCGTGAGCGTAACCTGGCCATTGGAACTCTTCATCATCTGTTGGGTCAAGGATTTGAGATGTGACACAGCTTGAGAATAGAACTATAGCAACAAAAATTGTGAGATTCTTCATTTTCTTTTAATTTTTTGTGGATGTGAAAATGAAAAAAATGAATATGGTTTTAGTTTGGATGACTTTAAGGTGAAAATACCTCATGGTTTATATACAAGTTTACAATGAATACTTTTAAAGCATAGACAAACAAACATAGAAAGAATCATGACAAGAAGAAATTGTGTATATTCAACTAAGAATATAAATCTAAAATTTGAATGTTTTAACCCAGAAAAAATTGCATAATATCTTAATGTTACCCAAAATTGGTATAATATCATAATAATATCGTATTAGATGACTTCCAAGATAATCTAGAACAATATCATTTAAATAGTGATTGTGGTAATTAGGTTTTGTATATATTTGAAACTTATAATAGTTTTAATAAATTAAGTTTTTTTATAATGGTAATTGGTTAACAATGTAAGAATAATATTAAATTTTTTAAATTATATTAATCATCATAACATTTGCATCTACATATCATATAACAAATATGATTTTAGAGATTGGGTCTATCAAAATACTAAGATTTATATCCTAATTTTTTATACTTATTTAATTAATTAATAATAGGATAAATCTCAATTAATGACTCCTCGATGAAAATCATAAGAATATAGGAACTAATCATAAATTATTTAAAATTTTTTAAATGTGACAAATAGACAAAATTCTTGATATAGATTTTAAATATTCTACTTATTCAATTAAGTTTAAATAATAAGGTAAATTTGAACTGATGAATCCTCGATCAAAATATAAGCGTTCAACAAATAAGAATATTTTCAAAATTTATGGAGAATATGATAAATAAACAAAATTATTTTCTAGATAAGAGCATGAATAGAAGATAGAAAATGATCACTGTATAACAAAGAAAACAACACATTAACATCGCCTATAATCATTTGCACAAAAATATCCCAAATTAAAAAATGAAAAAATTAGGATAAAGTTCACAATTAAAATATTCAAAAAGAACTATAAACGCATGACATAAGCCTCTAAAAACCAGAGTTATCACTAAATCAAAATAATCATCTTCTTTGGACTGCTTTGTCAAAAATGTATCAACATTCATTCAGAGATATGAAGGTTTTTTACTTTGTTGTTGAACAAATTCAAGTTTTATTTGATTATAACCTGAACATCTTTTGATATTATTGCGACATTTTGAATAAAGTTTATGTGTTTTTGTTATTAGTCTATTATTCATTACAAAAAGGATCAATAAGTCTAGTAATTTTTTAATTCTTTGGCTTATTTTAGAGTTGCTAATTATCATAAAATAAAAACAGTCTTATTTATAATTGAACTTTTATAATGTGCAACAATAAGCAAAAAAAAATTTACACAATGTAATAATAAACTCTTTTGATCGGTATAATAGATTTATTTATTTTTCAGATAAACTCTAAACCGGAGTAGGAGCAGTAGCATCGTGGCTAGAGCAATGTTTCTTAACATAGTTGTTAACGAAAGGGTTACGGAACGATCTGAAAACCGTATGCTTACAATTTTCATTTAACGCCTCGATCGTGGCACAACATTCAGAACCAATAGTTGGGTTTTTTGTTAACGTCTTCATCAAACATTTTGTTACCAACTTGTAACTGGAAAAGCACTCCTTTAATTCCCGATTTGGGCTGTGTTTATGGGTAGGCGAGGGCGCATGAGCTTTGTGGGTAGGCGAAGGCGAGTGAGCTCTATGTGTAGGCAAAGGCGCGTGAGTTTTGTGGGTAGCCGAGGGCGCGTGAGCTTTGTGGGTAGCCGACGGCGCGTGAGCTTTGTGGGTAGCCGAGGGCGCGTGAGCTTTGTGGGTAGCCGAGGGCGCATGAGCGTAACCTGGCCATTGGAGCTCTTCATCATCTGTTGGGTCAAGGAATTGAGATGTGACACAGCTTGAGAATAGAACTATAGCAACAAAAAATGTGAGATTCTTCATTTTCTTTTAATTTTTTGTGGATGTGAAAATGAGAAAAAATGAATATGCTTTTAGTTTGGATGACTTTAAGGTGAAAATACCTCATGATTTATATACAAGTTTACAATGAATACTTTTATAGCATAGACAAACAAACATAGAAAGAATCATGACTAGAAGATATTGTGTATATTCAACTAAGGATATAAATCTAAAATTTGAATTTTTTAACCCAGAAAAATTGCATAATATCTTAATGTTACCCAATATTGGTATAATATCATAATAATATTGTATTAGATGACTTCCAAGATAATCTAGAATAATATCATTTAAATAGTATTTGTGATAATTAACTTTTGTATATATTTGAAACTTAAAATAGTTTTAATAAATTATATTTGTTGGTATAAATGGATAGATAATTTTTAATTGGTTAATAATGTAAGAGTAATATTAAATTTTATTAAACTATATTAATCATCATAACACATGCATCTACATATCATATAAAAAAATATGATTTTAGAGATTGGGTCGATCAAAATACTAAGATTTATATCCTAATTTTTATTTCTACCTATTTAATTAAATAACAATAGGATAAATCTCAATTAATGACTCCTCAGTGAAAATCATAAGAACATAACAAATAATCAAAAATTATTTAAAATTGTTTAAATGTGACCATTAGGCAAAACTCCTGATTTATATTTCTATATATTTCAGCTTATTTAATTAAGTTTAGATAATAAGATAAATTTGAACTGATGATTCCTCGATCGAATTATAAGCGTTCGGCAAATAAGAATTTTATCAAAATTTATGTAGAATATGATAAATAAACAAAATTATTTTCTAGATAAGAGCATGAATAGAAGATAGAAAATGATCACTGTATAACAAAAAAACAACAAATTAACATCGCCTATAATCATTTGCACAACAATATCCCAAATTAAAAAAAATGAAAAAATTAGGATAAAATTCACAGTTAAAATATTCAAAAAGAACTATAAATAATGTATCACTAAATAAAAATAATCTTCTTCTTTGGACTGCTTTGTCAATAATGTATCAACATTCATTCAGATATATGAAGGTTTTTTACTTTGTTGTTGAACAAATTCAAGTTTCGTTTGATTATAACCTGAACATATTTTGATATTATTGCGACATTTTGAATAAAGTTTATGTGTTTTTGTTATTAGTGTATTTTTCATTACAAAAAGATTAATAAGTCTAGTAATTTTTTTAATTCTTTGGCTTATTTTAGAGCTGCTAATTATCATAAAATAAAAACAGTCTTATTTATAATTAAACTTTTATAATGTGCAACAATAAGCAAAAAAAGTTACACAATGTAATAATAAGATTTATATCCGAATTTTTATTTCTACCTATTTAATTAAATAACAATAGGATAAATCTCAATTAATGACTCCTCAGTGAAAATCATAAGAACATAACAAATAATCAAAAATTATTTGAAATTTTTTAAATGTGACCATTAGGCAAAACTCCTGATTTATATTTCTATATATTTCAACTTATTTAATTAAGTCTAGATAATAAGATAAATTTGAACTGATGTTTCCTCGATCAATATATAAGCGTTCGGCAAGTAAGAATTTTAAACAAAATTATTTTTAAGATAAGAGTACATATAGAAGATAGAATATGGTCGCTGTATAATGAGAAAAAACAGCAAATTAACTTCGCCTATAAAACTATTCTCATTTGCATAACAATATCCCAAATTAAAAAAGAAATAAAAATTAGGATATAATTCACAATTAAAATATTCAAAAAATTATAAACATATGACATAAACCCCTAAAAACCAGAGTTATCACTAAATCAAAATATTTTTTCTTTGGACTGCTTTGTCAATTTTATTTATAGACGTATAAGCAACTATAACATGTTTCATGTACTCAACAACACAACAAATAAATAGTTTACTATACCATTGATCGCGCCCTTAAAATCAGGAAAACTATAATTATTTGGTCAGAAAATTTGGATTAACTCTTCACTGATCACAATGTTATTTCTTTTATTTTTTTGTTTGCTCTGCGTTGAACATTTTATATGGGTTTAAATGTTTAGTGATTAGTACTCCTAACTACCATATTCTATTTTGGGAAAAAATCAAAATATTTGTTTAAGAAATGGTAAAATACATACACGCAATATATGCGATGTAATAAATTTGAAGGTTTGACTTGTAGTCTCTCTCTCTCTCTCTCTCTCTCTCTCTCTCTCTCTCTCTCTCTCTCTCTCTCTCTCTCTCTCTCTCTCTCTCTCTCTCTCTCTCTCTCTCTCTCTCTCTCTCTCTCTCTCTCTCTCTCTCTCTCTCTCTCTCTCTCTCTCTCTCTCTCTCTCTCTCTCTCTCTCTCTCTCTCTCTCTCTCTCTCTCGCATGGCTCATATAAATTTTGGAATCAAAGAACAGGACCCTTCTCACCAGCTGACTCAGCTCAATAGAGTTGAAGTCATAACCCAATATTATACCAGTATTTATTACATGAGTTAGCATTTTTTTGTCATTAACATTTCCCAAAATAGGTTTAGACATTTGAAATATTTTTTTATATATTTAGATACTTTAAATATATTTTCAGTATTACCGATATCTACCTATACTATACTAAAAGTTTTTAAAACTCAACATCTAGAGTGTCCATCTCAGCAGATATAATCAACCAATAATATCTTTCCCAAATTGCCATGTCATTTCCTTTACAAAAGAAAAAACCTCAAAGGTTTGCACTAAACCGTAGCCAGTTCTTCTCCTTCTTCCTTCAGTCTCCACTGCTGGCAAAGAAAACAAGAACGTCAGCGGTTTCACTATGTGTCTTTATATCCTTATGTCCCATCTTCTCCTTCAATACACCATTTGAGCTTCACAATATAGTCATCACCACTCTTACAATAATCTAAAATCAAACGCCTGTCCATTGATGAGTCTATTCAATCATCAAATTCCTCTGTTGCTACTATTTATGTACTATCATCAAATTACTCTGTTGGTTAAGTGTGATTGTTTTGGTTTAGTCTGATCTGATTTGTGTTCTCCGCTATTAGTTCCATAAATGAGTAAAACTCCATGTTTCACGTCTCAACGGATTAGGGCTTCAATGTCCTTCTCTTAGCAGAACTCAACAAGGCCGTTTCATCTTTAATGGTCCTCTGCTCTTTTTCTTCACCTCCCCCGACGTTATCTCTTCATCTCCCTGACTCCCTGAGGTTTAATGTATATTTTTTAATTTGGCAATTATTGTCTACACCTCCATATCCTTTGTGTGGAATCTATATATATAAATCAATTCAGGGGGTTGAGAGTAGAAAGCATCTTCAGAACCTCAGTCAGTTCTTATTTCCTTAAGCGTTTAATTAATCTCAAAAATGTCTTCCTCCGAATGCCGTTTTCACGCAATCAGGATTTGACGCCTTCCGTGTAGGAAGATGCTTCTAATTGATGAACAGGTACGAACAAATCTTTATAATCCTATAATTTTTATTGCCCATAGATATCGCGCATCAGTCGTTCTTCAAATAGAGCTTACTATGATACTTTGCAGGCTTCTCATGTATCCCCATCTACAAGGCTATGGCTCACTGAATTCATTGGGGTTTTTTTGGACTGAACAATTCATTGGTTTGTTTCTGTGATGAATCTTTATAGTTGATAGTTTTACTCTCTTTTCCTTACGTAGTATACATCTCAGTGTGTGAGCTAAGCTTTCTTGATGAATTGCTTGGCGATTGGTTACCTTTTGATTAAAAGAGATCTTACTTTTGGATACTATTTGCAAGCTTACGTCACCCCACAACAACCATGAGCTTATTCCCTTGTGAAGCTTCCATGGCAGAGTCTCAAGATTTCAAACCCATTAATATGTTTCCTCTGCAAGCTTTTCTAGCTCATCTTCCTATCTCCCAAGTAAGCCCACCTCAAAATGACACAGACAACTACTCCGCATGATCTGTTTCAAAACATGATGTTCAGTAAAGTTAAGAGTTATTTTTCCTCTTTGACAAATTTACGATGATATTTTGAAACACGGATTTGTGAGGAAATGACAACACATGTAGTTGATACGTTTGCCATTCACAGCTTCAAGTCAGAGGCAGTACTGAAATTAAGTTAAGAAGAGAAACCTTTTAATAACATTTTCCTTCTCTTTCTTTAAGAGTGAGACCCTTTGTATCATGCAAAATGACGTATATGAAGAAGAGAGAGAACACATATCACCCCAAATCCACAGATCAGTACTAAAGCTCCTGCATACCAGGTGAGCTAAAACCTCCAAACTTTATTGTTTTTATTTATAGTGATTTGTAGCTCAGAAACAATATTTAATACTTGAGTTTGGTCAGCCGAGAGGAAAACGGGGAATCTTCCCAATAGATCTGCAGACTGCAGTGAAAGTCCAAGCCATATTCAGGTCTATGCAAGCTCAAGAGGATGATGCTCATGTAAGATTATGTTTTAATTTTTATCATTCTCTAAACCTCTCAGCTAAGAAAACATACACACACTAATGATACTTCAATGAACAGAGTATTTATTTATGGTGTGATCCAATTTGAGTATGAGTGTGCGAATTTGATCTGAATGGTGTTATCCATTGAATCATTAATTTAAGAGAATTTGGTGTCGAAATTATATTAACGGAAACGGTATTCTCCACCTCTGAAACTGGCTTCGGATCAAATTTTATTTTATAATCAAATAGTGGAGATTTCTTTTACGTTATTCACTATGGTTTTGACTGTGTCTAATGATTCAATGTATGTTCTTTTTTGCATCAGAAAGAACTAGGTCAAAGATTGAGAGAGTAAAAAGACTGGATCTGCATCTGATAGGTCATGGATTCTACCCACTTTTTACCATGATTTATATATGTTTTTGGAAATAAAAGAGTACCTTTAGTGCTTTTCTATAGCCTTTTCAGGTTTAGATACTCATTGGTGTAAAATAGCTGAAATGAAGCTAAAATGGAGACTTTATGAAGATATTAGCCAAGCGACAGTTTATACCATCGACTGATACAAGTTGAGGATATCGACCGATAGAAGTTAATCAAGATCGATCGATAGAAGCATTTCAACATCGATCGATAATGAAGTCTCCCGAGTCATTAATTACAAATTAGAAGCCCTAATTGCTTCTAAATAGTTTTGCTAATTACACTTTAAGTCCCTGGCCGTCTGTTAGGCTATAATAGAAGGTTTTTGTACTAGTTTAGGGCAGACTTGCTTAGAGACCTTTTGAAGGACCTAAGATTTGAGAGAAGCACTTTGTCATACCATTGAGAGAGCTTAGGATTGGAGAGAGAGATCTGAACTGCAATCACAGAGAAGATCTTGAACTCCCTTGCTTTACTTGTTTACTATTTCTCATTTTATTTCTATTTAAAAGCATTATTCAAACCATCATGATTTTGTCTCCCATGAATATGTTTGAGTAGTCTCATTGTTAGATTTAGGTTTCTCACCAAGGTTAATTCATGTACTGATTAATTCATTGTTAGGATGTTTAAAATATAATTCTTCTTCTAGTTGTTCTTAATGCTATGATAAGGAATTGATCACCCTTAGCTTAGATCCTAGGATTAATTTGTCCAAGTGAGAACTTGACAAATGCCTGAACCCAAACTAGTTAGATCTATTTCTGCTAAGCTTAAACGAGAGTTTCAGTTTAGTAAGGATTATAGGACCAAATCAAACTCGCCCTTAAGATTCTTTAGAAACTATATCGATCGATAAGACATCCGCTTAATCGATCAATATCTCTATCCGAGTATCGATCGATACTTTCTTGCGGTTATCGTACGATAGTACATGACCTGAGATCTAGTTGAAGATAACTCCTTAAGTTTGAGTTCAGAATTATGAACACTAAAAACCTTAACACCTTAGATACATGTTAAACCTGAGAAACACCTAAATCTAGCTACTTCTTAACCCTTGAAACAAACACAAGTATTCAACCAAGCAATAACTTGTTTACCATTCAATTTACTGTTTTAAATCATTTTAGTCTAGCTTTACTTCGAAAACTAAACAATCTGTTGTGTAGTCCTAGAGTCTCTGTGGATTCGATCCCTAAGTACTACAATCGAACATCTTTTGATGAGAGTAATTCACTCCTTAGGGTAATTTGAGTGATATCAGCATCCTACATAACCATGGTAATTTCAAGCATTTGATTGTACTCTCATACAGCTTACTTGTAGTGATTGGAAGACAATGTTAGATAACTTGGTATCCTTAATTTTGTGAAGTAGCAATTTGTTTGTTGTTTTTATAGTCTTTACCTTTATTTTCTACTAATGACTGGGAGTTGATATCACATTATCTTGCAGGTTTTAAAGCAAGTATGTTCTCCAACTTTGTGTATTTGGAACTATCCGATACTTATGGATGAACATTTTATTTTCTTTATCTGTTTGCACTATTATCCAATAGAGAAGAAGTTATGAAGAATAATAATGACCAAAAGTGCAATTGCAAGATTGTTTTTTACTTATTTGTTTATTATTTTTTATGTATTCTACGATGTTTCATCAACTTTCATGAATAAAATAAAGCTTTTTGAAATGAGACCAAAATTCGTAATTTATAGTTACTGTTGGTTTATATGATCTAAATATAAAGTTTTGGTAATGATTTGACCAGACAATTTTTCTTTAGTTTGGTTTGGTTTGAACAATGATATCTTAATTTTACGTTTGGATTAATTTTTTATTTCTATTATACTGATGAAGTTGATTTCAGAACCCAATAATTTTAAAGTAAAAAAAAAGTTTAAACCAGTTTGTAAATTTAACAATTGTTTTATACAAGACCTTAAAATGACAAAATGTATTTAAATCATAACGACATTTTAAGAATATGGAAAAAAGAAACATATAACGACCAAGATAAGAATAAAAAACACTGAACTTAAACTACTAAACTGCAAAAGGATTAATCATCGATAAAAGTTAACATACAAATTTACCACAACTCTTCACTCCACCATAAATCTTAAAAAATTACAAATATTCACATGAGAAAGACCATTTCAGAGTACATAATCCCCACATCTATAATATAAAGCAACCATTCCGTCAACAATCATGCGCTTTGCGCAGGGCTACGCACGTAGTATAAGTAAAATAGACTTGTCTTGGCTGCTCATGTGTTTACGTCAGCAAGTTTATGTTTATGGGCCCAATGCATTGGATCATGTTTAAATCATAAGGCCTAACGAAAATTTAATTTTAGACCCAACATTTTTTAGCGTTTTATCACTCGCTGGTCCATCTCCGTTAGAAAAAAACGGCATATCTCCTCGGATTGCGACGCCTCCGGCCACAGCTGTGTAACGGCTACTGTTTGCATTCCTGTGACGTATTAAATCAATCATTTACATTTTTAGTGAGATTTAAATGCGTATGCTATAAAACAACAGTGGCGACATCCCAGATTTCTATTGATGAATTGAAAACTCTTTTGAATTTTCAACACTGTATGAAGAGTATCTCATTCACGGCGTCCTACCCCCGTTATTATATTCAACACTGTATGAAGGGATTGACATCATGTTGAACCAGGTCAGTAAAAAACAGATCCACCTGTGTCTTGTTAATTCTGTTGAGATCATATTAGACGTATATATATTGGTTAAAATTAAACCGTTGGTTTAGCTTCCTTTCACTAAACCAATGATTAAATGTGTGTACCGATGTTGTATATAAGTGAAACAATGTAGAATACTTTCAGCTGAGAAGCATTAATTGAAAATATTCAATATGGTATCAGAGCCACTAACGGCTTCTCCGACGATGATTCTCGTCTCCGATTGATCTCTCTCTACATGGCAGTTAGCTCATCGGAGCTCCGATTGATCTCTCTCTTCGTCGATCTTCTCGTCTTTGTGTTGTTTCGCTTCGTCTATGTTATCTCGCAATTCTTGATCCCGATCCTTGGAGCTTGATTCCGCTGTTTCCTTCATCTCATCTTCATCATGAGCTCTTCCGAGGAACCGTCGCGATTCTTGGATCATTATGCGAATCCGTACTACCTTCATAGCTCCGATCATGCTGGCTTGGTCCTTGTTTCGATCGTCTCTCGTCCGGTGCGGAGTTTCACTCTTGGAAACGTTCGGTTTGTATGGCATTGAACGTCCGCAATAAGCTAAGGTTTGTTGATGGTACGATTCCTAAACCTCCTGATGATCATCGTGATGCTGGTTCTTGGTCCCGTTGCAACGATATGGTGGCTACTTGGCTTATGAACTCTGTTTCAAAGACGATTGCTCAAAGTCTTCTTTATGTGTCTACTGCTGGGTCTATCTGGAAGAATCTTTTGGCTAGTTTCAAGCAGGATGATGCTCCTCGTGTATATGAGATTGAGCAACGTTTGGGATCGATTCAACAGGGCTCCATGGATGTTACAGCCTACTACACTGAATTGGTTACGCTTTGGGAAGAATACAAGAACTTTATTGATCTCCCTGTCTGCACTTGTGGTAAATGTCAATGCAATGCTGCAGCTTTGTGGGATAAACTTCATGAAAGGAGTCGGGTGATGAAGTTCTTGATGGGTCTTAATGAATCTTATGAAGCAAGTCGTCGTCAAATACTGATGCTCAAGCCAATTCCTTCTCTTGAAGATGTGGTTAACTTGATTACTCAAGATGAAAGACAGAGGAGTATAAAACCTGCAACGAAACCTGATACTGTGGTCTTTCAGACTACAGGAGATGTACCTGACTTGGCTTCCTCTTCTGCTCCTCCTGTTTTGGCTGCTCAGCATGGATATCGACCCAAACAACGCCCTTTATGTACGTATTGTGGTCAGTATGGTCATATCATTCAGAAATGCTTCAAGATTCATGGCTATCCTCCTGGTCATCGCTTTCATGGACAGCCTCCTCATGGTCAATCCCCCTCAACATTGGCTCCTCGAGGACAACAGAATCCTCGTCCTCCTGCTTCATATCAGACTCCATACCCACAACCTAATGCGGTTGCTAAAGTCTCTACAGCACCAATGTTGGATGCATCTTCTTCTTCTCAGAGTGTGGATGTTCATCGCTTGAGTCAAGATCAGGTTTAATACATTCTTCAACAGCTTCAAGCTTCGATTCGTCCTCCTGAGTCTTCAGTTCATCATATGCATGCTTCTATTACGGAACAGGGTCACATGGCTAATGAATCATCATCTGGTATAATCCTTTCTCTTTCCACTAATCTTAGATATGAAAATCACACCCTCACTTTTAATCATCAAAGCCTCTCTTCTCTTCATAACTCTTTGCCTAGTGGTTCTTGGATTGTTGACAGTGGTGCTACGATGCATGTGTGTTCTAACCTTGCACGCTTTAGTGGTCTATCTTCTGTTACTGGTGTTACAGTTACACTCCCGAATGGTCACAAAGAATCCATTCATCATTTAGGCAGCATAGTTATTTTTCCTACTATAACATTGCATAACGTGCTCTATGTGCCCACTTTTCACTTTAATCTCATTAGTGTTCGTTCTTTATTAGTTGATAATAAAGCATCTGCTCATTTCTTTGTTGATCATTGTCTCATTCAGGAATCTACTCAGGCATTGACGATTGGTAGAGCATCTGTCATTAGCAATCTTTACATTCTTGATAATCATCTGTCTCCATCTACATCGTCTTCTCCTTTGTGTGCTTCTGTGTTGACTGATGGTCGTGTTTGGCATCAACGTCTTGGGCATCCTTCCATGGCAAAGTTACTTCATGTTCCGGGTTTCAAGGCATTTCCAAAAGCTTCTATTTCTGAGATTGATAATTGTCCTATATGTCCATTAGCTAAGAAAAAATGTTTACCATTTGTTTCTCATAATAATATTTCTTCAAAACCTTTTGATTTGGTTCATTTGGATGTATGGGGTCCCTTTTCTGTTACTTCTATTGAAGGTTATCGATATTTCCTGACCTTGGTTGATGATTGTACCCGTGTGACTTGGATATATTTTCTTAAAAATAAAAGTGATGTCTCCACTGTTTTTCCTGCATTTATCAAACATGTTCATCGTCAATACAACTCTGTTATTAAGGCTATTCGAACTGATAATGCTCCAGAACTAGCTTTTCATGATATTGTTCGTACAAATGGCATGGTGCATCAATTTTCTTGTGCGCATACACCACAACAGAACTCTGTTGTTGAGCGTAAACACCAACATATATTGAATGTTGCTCGAGCCTTTGCTTTTTCAATCAAAAGTTCCATTGATCTACTGGACTGATTGTGTTGCTACAACTGTTTTTCTCATTAATCGCACTCCTTCTATGTTACTTGATAAGAAATCTCCGTATGAAAAGCTTGTAGGTAAACAACCTGATTATGATTTCTTACGATCTTTTGGTTGTCTATGCTTTGTGTCTACTTTGAATAAAGATAGGCATAAGTTTAGTCCTCGAGCAGAACCATGTGTTTTTCTTGGATATTCTTCTGGTTATAAAGGCTACAAAGTTTTAAATGTTGATACTTAACATGTTTATGTGTCTCGTAATGTTGTTTTCAAAGAAACAATATTTCCTTATCATTCGTTAGACACTTCTGATTCTCTTGATGATCTGTTTCCAAAGACTATATTGCCTTTATCTACTCCTGCTAGTCTTGATCATGTTATTCAAGTTGATCATGCATCATCTTCTTCTGCATCATCTAGTACATTACCGCATGTGACCATTTCTCGAGAACCTGCAACATCAGTGACAGGACAGAGTCAACTCTTGCGTACAAGGCCTCATTGCACTGCTCGTCCTCCAGGTTATCTTTCTGAGTATCATTGTTCCCTTTTCCATAAAACACCATTACCTTCTACTTCTTCTCTTTATCCGCTTGAAACAGTTCATACTTACTCCAATTTAAAACCTTTATATCAACATTTTCTCCTCTCTTATTCCATTGATCCTGAACTTACAACCTTCAAACAAGCCACGATGTCTCCTGAGTTTCGAAAAGCTACAAATGATGAACTGCAGGCAATGGAAGACAATCGAACATGGACTGTTGTTTCTCTCCCTCCAGGGAAGAATGTAGTGGGATGCAAATGGGTTTTTACTACGAAGTACAATCCTGATGGGACAGTTGAACGTCGTAAGTCTCGTCTGGTTGCAAAAGGCTATAGGAATCTCTGTTTCTCAAAGGAAGTACGCTCTAAATCTCCTCTCTGATACAGGCCTTTTAGGCTGTAAACCGTCTTCGGTTCCCATGGATCCTGTTGCTAAACTGAGCATCAAGTCAGGCACTCTTCTTGCTGACCCGACGTCTTATCGTGCTCTTATTGGTCGTCTCCTCTATCTGACAATCACAAGACCGGATATCACGTACTCGGTTCACTGTCTCAGTCAGTTCCTCTCAGCTCCTACGGATGTTCATCTTCAAGCTGCGTACCGGATTCTATGTTATATCAAGAATAATCCAGGTCAAGACTTGTTTTACTCTGCATCCTCTGAACTTTGTCTCAATGCCTTTGCTGATTCTGATTGGGGAGCTTGTCCGGATAGTCGTCGTTCTATCACTGGCTACTGTATCTACCTTGGTAGTTCTCTGATAACTTGGAAGTCGAAGAAACAAGATGTGATCAGCAGGAGCAGCACTGAAGCAGAGTATAGAAGCATGGCTCATGCGACTTGTGAACTGCTCTGGTTTCAGCAACTCCTCACGTTTCTTTGTGTTCAAGTTACCACTGCAGCCAAACTCTTTTGTGACAGTAAGTCTGCGATCTACATTGCTACTAATCCTGTGTTTCACAAGCGTACTAAGCATGTAGAGATTGAATGTCACACGGTTCGTGACCAAGTGAAGAATGGGTTTCTTCGGTTGATGCATGTCTCGAGCTCCAATCAACATGCAGACATCCTCACGAAGCCACTTCAACCTGGTCCTTTCACTTCCATCCTTCGTCGTATGTCTACTTCGAGCCTCTTCACTCCATCATCTTCTTCATTTCCATCTTCCGTTGCTTCGGCTTGAGGGGGGCGTATTAGACGTATATATATTGGTTAAGATTAAACCGTTGGTTTAGCTTCCTTTCACTAAACCAATGATTAAATGTGTGTACCGATGTTGTATATAAGTGAAACAATATAGAATACTTTCAGCTGAGAAGCATTAATTGAAAATATTCAATAGATCAAACTATAATTTTGTTTGTTTGTTTGTGGACTGTTTTAGATAGCTTCAGGAGTTTCGGTAGATATAATGCCATAGCCAGGCCTGAATGATCCAGCTAACTTCGCATTACCAGCAGAGCAGGTTTGCAGATTTCTTGGAACTTCTGGTCAGAACATCCATGACCCTCACAAGCATTCAGAGGCTGAGAGCAATCTGGATTTTGTCAAACGAACGCTGACGTGGAGACATCTTACTCACGCTGCACCTAATACACTGGGTGAGAATTCACCTCCCCCTAGCAAAATATACATTTCGAACAAAGTTCCATTTTGGAGTCTATTGGTTTGATTTATTTCTTTGCAGGTTGTTATTCCTTCACCGATAGAGATCCTTCCTTGATATAAACTTGCCCTCATGCTACTTCTTTCAAGACAAATATGACAACCCTTTGGTAATGGTAAAATTTCCTTGCATAGAGATAGATTATAAGAACAGAGTAGGTACCTTTTTTTATTTCTTGGGCCAAACAGTGTTTAAGTTTGCTGGGTAATATCAATATGTTGAAGGGTCAGAAGGTCAGCTGGTCGGGTTGAAATTTGAGTTGCTGTCGCAGCGACTTGAAATTTGAGTTGCTGTCGCAGCGACTTGAAATTTGAGCAGACATCATCCTCATTGGAATTCCATTTTTCATTCATATTTCAAGGTCACCAATTGTATTTTTTTTGGCAGGTGAACTTAAGTGTCACATTTGTAGCTTTAACTTTCAGTTATAAAGTTAATCAAAACACTGAGTTGCTGCCTTTGGTACACTCCCCAAGTCCTACCAAACAGATCTATGTATTTTCTTAAGAAATACAAGAAATACTTTTTCAAATCTTTGGAAGTGTTATTGTATTATTTTCTTGACAATCTAATACATTAATCTTATTAGTATTTACGAAGAAAATGTTACAATATCTATATTATTAAAGTTGAAGTGCACAATTCGATTGTTTCGAAACAATGATAGTAGAATAAATGAGATATGTTTGGAAACATAGATAATAGAGATGTGTGTTTTCTTTTATTTACACATTTAGCCACTAAAATTTTCAATAAATTAATAACAAATAAGAATTTTTTAGAAACATGAATAACATATTTAAAATTTCTTTCTATTTACACATTTAGCCATTTATTTTACAATAAATTAAACATTCTCTTTTCTATATTTCTTTTTATTTATAATTATGTCACTATATTTACAATTCTTTTTATTTACAATTTTTTATGGTGAAAATATAACACAAACTAAGATATAAATAGTATATTATATAAAATTTTTAAAAAAAAAAAACAGTATTGTAACAATATTTAGTATATTCAAATATAAAAGTTTCAAGAGTTCAATTTAAAAAAAATATATATATCATAAAATTACTAATAATTCAGACAAAACTAATTCAAAAAAAATAAAAATTTTAAACATGGATCAAAGTATGTCAAGAAGAAAAAAGTAATGGCTTATGTTATTAAAAATTGGTAATCCATTATATTATAAGAACTATCTAATTGGATCAGTTTTAAAATATACAAAAATTGACTAATCTAATTACCTAAATACATTTTTTGTCTAAAACAATCATAAAATAAAATTTAAATTTATATACATATTTCAAATCAAAATAATAATTTAAAGTTGATTTCTATCAAAAATTGATTTAAAATATTTATATACCAGGGGAGAGTATGATAGTTTGTTCGTATTATTTTGTGAGTTGCGGGTTATTTATATGTGCGGATTACAAATTTTATTGTGACATGATCTTAGTATATGTATACTGCAGTTGTAGGATTTACAATGCAGAGTTCTGTTCTGGTGTTTGTGGAACTAAATGAAGAACTATTAATGGATTGTGTTGGTTTAATTTTTTTTCAGCCATTAATTGAATATGATTTAGGTTTTGTTAGAATATATGCTAGCTTTCTAATTACCGTAGAAGAGGGATTGGTTGAATTATATGATAATGTCTGTTTTTGATGAAATGTGGTTGTGGATGATTTATTTTTTATTTTTGGTCAAATGGTTGTGGATGATTAAGCTGTGTTTTTTGTCTGATGGGAACATGATCTTAAGGTACTAAGGAAGAAGGTAGGCTGACTGTGTTATTACTGTAATCATACATAGTAATTGTTATAAGTGAATTCAGAAACAGAGTTGATGATTTGATTTATATTTGATCGGACATTTTTTTCTGCAAATTAATGAGTAAGAAAGTTCGAGAGATCTTTTAATACAATACCAAACAATGATCAACAAAAGAAAACGAAACAATTATAATTTACTTAAACAATACCTTGCATATCAAAGGCTCATTTTCCATCATATCACAAACGTTTTTTCCTCTCCCTTAGACCCCTTATCTTTCCCAAAGCTGAGCTCCTCTCACAAAGCATCTTGCAGAAAATCAATCAAATGTTTTCTTAGGACCTATTCTCAAATATAAGATTCCATATTTTGTTCCTGAAAAAAAAAACTCGATCAATGAATCAAATCTTAGAAAGACAGTTCAGTTGCTCATTTCATCTAGCAATAGTGCAAATTTGAAATCCAGTTGCATATAATCAGATCAACAGAGATTCAAACAACAAAGATGGAAAACTGAAAATCAATAGGAAGAGACACATGGAAATCTACTAAAAGGTAGGTTGAGCACTTGAGCCTCCCTGTTAAGAGCTACTGTGGTGAAGATAAACATTAATTTAATATATGAGAACAAAGTAGATGTGCGATGTAATCTAACCAGTTATTGGTAAAATGCAGCGTCAATGGAATCTGCAGTATCACCTTCTCAACCCGGTTTCTCCATCCTGTTAAATCAATTTAAAGATAGTTAGCAAATCATCACAACAAACCTGAATATAAGGTAATATACTATAACCTTCTCTTATTGGAATATTCATGTATATCGTGACTTGCAGTGAATAAGAGAATATATAATGAATATTGACTTGCAGGAAACATATTCATGTTTGGATGAGAAAAGACTGGCAAAAATAAGGATATCTGTAATCAAAAGATAGAATCCAAAATAAAAACAAATAAGAGGAAAAAAACACTGTAATCAGAAGCTAGAATCCAAAGTAAAACAAATAAGACGTAAAAAAAACTCTATAATCAGAAGCTAAAATCCAAGGTAAAAACAATTAAGAGGAAAAGAAAATCTCACCTGATCGTATCTTGGCATTCCTAGCTTCCCAAATTCAGAGCGTGAGCATCACAACGATCAGAGTACAACGTCCAAGCCTCAACTCGGAAAGGGAGATCTGGGGATCAGCAATCGTTTTTGCCGGTCTATGTATGCGTTCTGAGTAGAAAAAATAGCAATGATTCTGTGATAATCATGAAGCCAGGAACGCCTATTTATAAGATCTAAATTCTGAAGAATTCGAAGAGATCAGAGGTTTTGGTGAAACAGCAGTAGTGTAGGAAGAATTTACTGAGATTAAATGCAAAGTTTATGGCTTGAACATAAATCCTGATTCCGTTACTTGATTTTGTGTCAGGATGATGAAGATCATTTTAGGGTTTCCTGCGGCGTAGAAGAAAAGGGATAAACTAAACACAAAACAATGAAGGCCCATTCGACGAAGCCCAAGACAATATGCGTTTATGACGTGCCAGCACAGTAGCTCTCGAATTTCTGACATGTCATCTGACGTGGAGGGCCCGGGAAAGATTCACACTCTTCTTTATATATAAAGATTTAAACATTTATTTTTACTAAAATATTTTCCAGTAACCATTGTTAAATTGTTTTCAATATATATAACCATTATTAAAAATATTTTCCAATCACCATTATTAAAAAAAAATAAGTGTAAAATAAGTTTAACCTCGGATTAAATAAAATCATACTACATATTAGAATTACTTAGAGTCTTCAAATATTTAGTAATATTTAAAATAGCAAAAATAAGCCATATAAGTAAATGTAAATTTTAGATAAATTTGATGAAAATTTAAAATGTACAATTTATTTTCCTAAATATTTGCACTATATCTTTCCAAAGAATCTTTCACGTTATTAGTTTTTTGAAAGCATTTATTAAATGAAACCTAAAAATAAAATCAAGTTGAAATAACAAATGATTAAATCGACAAAATAATAAAGGGTGTTAATTATCTTAACTCCTTAAAAATAGTTCCATTTAATATAAAACTAAATCACATAAACTAAATTTAAGAAAATTATAGAACTTTTTCGAAACGCACAAATGATTTTTCTCAATACAGAGAATGTTGATGATACAAAATATTTTATTTAAATTAAAAAAATAAGTGTAAAATAATTTTAACTTCGGGTTAAATAAATAAAATCATATTACGGGATAGAATTATTTATAGTCTTCAAAAATTTAGTCATATTTAAAAAAAAACAAAAATAAGCCATATAAGTAGATTTCAAATAAATTTAGTAAAAAGTTGAAATATACAATTTATCAAAAATCATAATTTTATTACGTAAAATAAATTTTCCAATAAAAAATATACTCGTCAATTTTAAGAATGGGTCAAATCTAGTGGTTATTAACGCAGAAAACATGGTTAAAAAAATAAATATGTCAAAAGCTTAACTTGAGACGGATACATGCCCCTCTGAAGCTCACTTGAAAGAGTTTTTCATGTTATCTCCTACGAACATATTTATTGCTTTTATTTTAAACTTATTTTTACTTTAAAATTCGTTAATAGTAATGTATTGATAAAAGTTAAAACTGTCGTAAGATTATTACTGTCTGTTTGAGAGGGTGGTTTATACGAATTTATTGACAAAATGGGTCACTTTCAAGTTATTATATCAGTCTTTGGGATGGTCATAGTTTTTATTTGAAAATGGGACGTGACACTATTTTGACCCTATGCAAGTCTCTTCAAAAATACTTAATACTCCTTGCTTAGATAATATATTCACCAAACTGCCACTGTCTCTTTAAATTATTTTCCCACGTGAGAAACTATTCTAAAACTCTTTAACAAAAAACCGATTACAGGTCCGATTAAACACACATCGGAAGGTCACGATGTGAGAAACTATTCTAAATTATTTTCCCACGTAATCGGCCGGTCACGATGTGAGAAACTATTCTAAATACGTAATACTCCAAATCTGAAAATATCAAAGTTTTTTGTTAGAAATCATATTATACCTAATAGATCTTCTATATGACGTTAAATCCGACAAGAATAGCATCCTAAAATGGTGAATCGCAGAAAACTTAAAGGCAGCTGCATATTAGATCTGGAAAGTTGCAGAAGAATGTTGAAGACGAGGGTGTATTGGTCATTTTACTTTCATTAAAGCGAAAATATTAAAGTGTAAAAAACTGCACTACTTGTCCTTCGAACCTTTGACCACTTAGGAGTAATATGAAAGACGCAGACCACTAGGCCAGCCTGAATTAGTTGGAACAATATGCACGTTTACTTATATAAACGTTTACTATGAATTTTAGTATCAAATAATCAATGATGGATCTATCTTTAATTATACAATTTTTTTGTATTATATGTATAAAATGTGATATTTTTTTTTAAGAAAAAATATATATATCATACGTATAAAATGTGTATTTTATGTATAAAATGTGTATTATACATTAAAAAGTATAAAAAAAAATCCTCCCCGCGTACTCCCCAAGTTTTTTCTGCTTTTCTAATAAATCGCTAGGCCGTACATGCCGCACGCGTAGCGCCTAGCGAGTTTCCAAACAAGGATATTGACTAACACAAAGTCTTTTTCCTCATCATTGTTTCTCTCTCTCCTCCAGTTCTCCAATAATTATTGAGTTTATCATGCTTGACGTTTAATAAAGCTATTTGCTTATACTAATTATCACTGAATCTGAAGTTGGTCAACATTGGATTACAAAGCTTTATCTAATTGTTTTAACCTTTGAACTTCTAAAGTAAGATAAATAAATCAGATGAGTTTCATCAGCTCTCAATTTATTATAATCCTCTGAAAGGATTTTTTTTTTTGATCAAACCTCTCAAAGGATATATGATGAAGAATACAACAATAACAAGACAGTAGAAAGAGAAACTACAACAGCAACAGTCAACAAGAAGCAGAGAGCTTGAGAGAGAAACATCGTGACCTTACAAACCTTCTTTCTTTTTTATTTTCAGTTCTTCACTGTGGTGACATGTTTGAGGAGCATCTCGACAACATCATTGGAGATATGGAGGCTTTATTCTTCAGGTGCTCGATTTTAGCATCAGTCTTCTCCTCCGATGACTCCTCAATATTTACTCATCACCACCTGGTACTCTGCTTGTTCCGCGCCTTGATACCTCCATCCCGTCTTCTCCTTCGCCGCAACATCACCGGAACCGTGGCCGTGTCGAGATCGCTCCGTCTTGGCTTGTAACATTTCAACATGAATCTTCGCGAGCCACCACACTTGTACATAAAATTTATAAATTTACATAAAAGGAATGATTTATAGTTATTGTTTAAAAAATCTAAAATGTTTCTTTAAGTTATATTTTATATTTAAATATTTATTAATTTACATAGTATATTGTTGGTATTTTCTATTAATATACATGAACAATCACTTTATACATATTATTTATATAAGTATGAGGTTTTATATAAGATTCCTAAACCGTACGTTGGGCTTTGTTTTATATAAATTTTCAGTCTTGCTTCTGGATCAAAGAGGTTGGTCTTTTCCTCCGGGATTTTCGTTGCATCACGAGTTTTCCGGCCTTCGACACTTGACAGTAATTATTATTTGTTGTTATGCATTACCAAATTAAGCATTGTTCTATTTCCGTTGTCCAGAATAACATTTGCTGTCATTTTGGAAAGTGACGTATACCTTCAAAGTTAAGGAGACAAACTCTAATATTGGTCTATCATTTCTTTACTTATACAATTATCATGAAAAGCTAAGACTCGGTGTGCAATATTACAACAACGGTGTACGAGGTTTAAAAACCAAACAATGAGTTTTACTTAATATAATACAACAAACGTTAAAAGGTCTACCAAAGTCAATACATATGGTTGGTGTGAAAGGTAAGACTTGGTGTGCATCATTACGAAAAAGGTGTATGAGGTTTAAAGACCAAACAAAATGTTTCACTTTATATTGTACACCAAACGTTACAAGGTCTACCACCGACAATACATGTAGTTAATTTTGTTCAATGATGTGACTTTATATAATACAATCAAACATCACAAAAAATTCTAATTATAACACAATAACATTCGCAATCATTTTGTTCAATGATGTATACTTTCGAAAGTAAGAAGAAAAAATCTAATACTGGTCTATACTGTCTTTACATAAACCAAGCTAAGACTTGGTGTGCAACATTACAACAATGGTGTACGAGGTTTAAAAACCAAACAAAATGTTTCACTTTATAAGTTTGCAACAACTGTTACAAGGTCTACCAAAGTCAATACATGTAGTTGGTGTACACCCCAATGCACACTACGTTGTACACTAGGAACTCTAGGCAGTAATGAAACAAGGAAACCATTACACCATGACATAGTTCTCTTATTCCTGTGATGTAAAGTATTATTTATTATATATATCTCTCAAAATATTGAAAAATACTCAAAACTAATTCCTGAATAATCCACGACTAATCTCCAATTTTCTCACAATTCGCTAGACCCGGACCAACCGTCAGACTCACTCATAGTGCGATTCCGAACATGGCAAATATATATGTGCAAATGCAATATAAATACGTAAATGCACTCGTAAATAATTTAAACTAGGTGGATGCTCGCAATTTTGCTGGTTTGAATGTTTTATAACAATATATTTAGTATAATTTGTCAAATAAAAATATATTTTTTATAATCAAAATTAAATATGTGTCTACTGTTAAATAGTTTTAAGGAATTTTTTTTTTGAAAAAGATGAATATTAATATTTTAAATATCTGTTGATATTTAGTATTTAAAATATTTTTTATAATCAAAATTAAATATGTCTCTACTGTTAAATATTTTTAAGGAATAATTTTTTTTGAAAAAGATGAATATTAATATTTTAAATATCTGTTGATATTTAGTATTTAAAATATTTTTACTAAAATAATTTATATATAATATTCATAATTCAGTTTTTAATAAAATGATTTACCTTCTTTTTACAACGATCAATAAATTTCGAACTTCATAAAAAAAACAATTAGTTACCATAAATAATTATTTCTAATATTATGTGGATTATTTGAGAAATGATACTAATTCGTAATTGAATTATATTTTCTTTTTAGATATAACTATAGTAAATAAAATTAAAATTCATCGACCAATCAAATTACAAACATACTATATTTCTGTTATTTTACTCTAAGCTTCTCCAATAATCCAAAATATTATATTTCTGTTTTAATTTTGGCTATCCCAACATCATAATGTTCAAGAAATCCATGATGATGTTTTAAGTTGAGAAAACTAAAAATCTAGTCTTTGATACCAATTATGTAGCTCGCGCCTAGGATCAAAATTACAACAACAGTGTACGAGGTTTAAAAACCAAACAATGCGTTTTAGTTAATATAATACAACAAACGTTAAAAGGTCTATCAAAGTCAATACATATGGTTGGTGTGAAAGGTAAGACTTGGTGTGCATCATTAAGACAATGGTGTACGAGGTTTAAAGACCAAACAAAATGTTTCACTTTATATTGTACACCAAACGTTACAAGATCTACCACCGACAATACATGTAGTTCATTTTGTTCAATGATGTGACTTTATATAATACAATCAAACATCACGAAAAATTCTAATTATAACACAATAACATTCGCAATCATTTTGTTCAATGATGTATACCTTCGAAAGTAAGAAGACAAAATCTAATACTGGTTTATACTGTCTTTACATAAACCAAGCTAAGACTTGGTGTGCAACATTACAACAACGGTGTACGAGGTTTAAAAACCAAACAAAACGGTTCACTTTATTAGTTTGCAACAACCGTTACAAGGTCTACCAAAGTCAATACATGTAGTTGGTGTGCAGCGTTTTAACTCAGGTCTACATATCTAAAAATACCAAAGTCAATACCGTCAAACTTTTTGTTTCTCGAGGATCATAAACGCATAATCACACAAACACACCATAAATATACCATTAAGTTCCATTCGATTCACACAAACATAAGTACCATTGAGTTCAAATTCGAACAACATTCTGACAAAGAAAACAACTTCAAGTTTACTCATTGTTTACTTTAGCATCGCCAACGAATTCTTCATAGCAGTCCATTACATACTGCTCTCGAAATCTGTCAACTTCTTTGTCGGTAATCCGGCTCATTTCCTCCGTTAAGTCGGCATCATGCATCTCTATGAACTTGGCAGCACATGGCCCACAGTCGCCACCCCTTTTGTTGTGATAAATACCTTATGTGCGGCTCCAAGAGTAAATTCGAAGACCTTCCTTCACCCTACAGTATTTATGGCCTGCATATATCCTTTCAAATATATCTTGAAAATATTCATTATTTTGTTTTATGCTATCTAGAATTTAACCAATACCAAAAACCCATTATTTTGTTTTCTGCTATCTAGAATCTCTAATATTGGTCTATCATTTCTTTACTTATACAATTATCATGAAAAACTAAGATTCAGTGTGCAATATTACAACAACGGTGTACGAGGTCTAAAAACCAAACAATGTGTTTTACTTAATATAATACAACAAACGTTAAAAGGTCTACCAAAGTCAATACATATGGTTGGTGTGAAAGGTAAGACTTGGTGTGCATCATTACGACAATGGTGTACGAGGTTTAAAGACCAAACAAAATGTTTCACTTTATATTGTACTCCACACGTTACAAGTTCTACCACCGAGAATACATGTAGTTCATTTTGTTCAATGATGTGACTTTATATAATACAATCAAGTGTCTCAACAAACCCCATAGGAGCAGAGAGTTGTTCAAGCCTCTCTCCACCATTCTGATTTGATGTTTGACCGGACTCATAGCCCACCAGTGGAGCACCTCCCCATTTTTAAAGGCCCTCCCCACCTTTTAGAGCACTTCTTTCCTGCATCAAATCCGTTAATAACGCACTTCAAGTAATGTACAACAATAACAGACCAAACTTAATGTGACAGATATAACTAATGTCTATGATATAATCAGTAGCGGACACGTTTCAGTTCCGGTGGATGCAACCTTAGATTTTGAGGAGGTGTTTCCATCCCATCTCCCCGATGTACACACTCGTATTTATACCTCCATGTGCACACTTTTCGGTGTACACCCTCTAGTTTATTGGCTAGTGAGTATTTGTTTTTTTTTTCTAATCTGAAACAAATTATAACAAAACCTAGTCACTATATCGATTTCACAAAACAAAACCAACTGCATACTACGGTGTACATTCTGGTCTACACTTCCTGGTGAACACTTCTACATGTACACTTCTCGGTTTACATCAGGGTTTTGATTTTACGAATAGAGTTTAGTGTTTTACTGACGGTGTTAAAAATATTTAAATTTTTATTTGTGGCAACTACTACAATTTTTATTTATTTTACTTTTTATTAATAAACATAATATAACTTAAAAAGCCTTGTTATTATTTTTTTAAGGATACTGAATATAATATAACAAAATATCTTTGAGGGTGAACCCAAGAATAATTCGGTATAAAATGTTTAATTTTAGGGTTTTGGAGAGTAATAAGACAATAAAACTAAAGCATAGCTTTTAATTTCTTAATGTAGAGAATGTACGAGCTTTCAAAGAGAGAGTAATGAAGGTGACTGAATAATAATGAGAGTGTGGTTTTGCTTTTCAAGGTATATACTGAATAACAATAAGAGTGTGGCAGTACAATAAATGAATAGTAACCCAAAAATTTGTCGTATCACAGGTGTATATTAATGTAAAAATAATATATTAAGACCAGCCTATAAATCGATAAGAGTTCTATGCATTATGTAATGGGCTGTAGCTATTATTTTTTTGTTTTTCTCAACTTTTTATTATTCTTTTGATTTGGGGTAAATGGTTTTGAGTTTATGGTTTAGGTATTACTTTGAATTAATTTAGTTTTTGAGTTTAGGATTTTAAATATATGGTTTAAGGTTAAGTAGTTTATAGCTTTTATATCAAATGCTGGTTTATAATTTAACGATGTGGACTTTGAACGTTGTGGTAGTGTAGTCTAGTGGTTTGTAGTGGCCAAACATTCTAGCTGGACCCGGGTTCGACGTGTGGAAGGTACCTTTTTTTTCAATTTTTAAACAATTAGGTTAAATTGAAAAAGACTAAATTAGCCTTGTCTTCAACCTTTTTCCCTTCGAATTCTCTGCAACTTTGCAGCTGCTTTTCACATTTTTTCGCGAAATCGCTTATATTTCTTGTTATTCTTGCAAGTTCTGATCAAAATATATCAAATCTAACATACTCATATCATTTGAAAAATAAATTTGCCCCAAACAATGAGTTTTATATTATTTTTGGAGATATTGGCGGATTTTTGGAGATTTTTGGAGATACAGGGGAGAAGAAAGAAAGCGGTAGAAGTGGAGAAGTGAAAAGTCAGAGATTGCTTAATATCTTTAGCTTTCCTTTTTTTGATCAAAATCTTTAGCTTTCCTTAGTTATCAAAAAAATCTCTGACCAACAAGGGTGAAAACTGAAGAAGAAGAAGAAAAGAATATTAAGAGATTTAAGAAAAGTCTTTCATTTAGGAAAAAAAAATGATGATTGACGGGCTTCTCACACACGTGTGAGATTAAAGTTTTTGAGTAGTTTATAGAGTCAAAAAGATAAAGTTATGTAGGTCAAAAAACTTAAAGTTTCTGAGTCGAAAGGTTAAAAATGTCATAAATTATTTATCCTTCCCCTAGGTGTTGCACTTGTCCAATAAAAACTAAGAACAACCCAGTTCCATAATTAAAAACTTAAAGTGACCCTATGTCACAAGTCACCCTGGTTTATACTTACAAGGTTTGGGTAATTATACTTACATAATATCCAATGATATATAAGAAAAAAACATAAAAATACAAGTTAAGAGTATCAATTAGCGATATTGTTTTTAACATTTCATCAATGTAACTCACCAAAAAAATTTAACATTAAATCTGCCAGTTTTTTTGGAAATCTCTTAAATAACTCTTTTTAAGTTTTTGTCACAAAATAGTCCTAAAAAATAAAATGACCAAAATAGCATTTTTTATTCTGAAAATTTTAACTTTTATTTTTTATTTTTAAAAATTGTACTCATTCCAAAAATCCCACCCCTTAATTTTAAACTTTAGTCTAGATTAATCCTAATGGTATAAATGCATATCTATCCTTCAGTAAAAACTTTTTTGGTCATTTTATTCTTTGAATGTATATTTTTGTGAAAATAAACTAAAAGAGATAACTAAGAGAATTTCTCTTTTTACATTAATAAACATTAACTTAAAAAAATAGAAACTGACCATACATTGAGGAAACCAGAAACAAATAATTTATGCATAATCAAAACAAACATTTAAAACTAAAAAACATAACAAGAATGACAAATAAAGTTATAAACATAATAACAAAGCTACAAATATTATAGTAATTGTATTCAAATAGATAACAAATGTACAAATCAGGCGCGTAGTGTCAGAATTCCATAGTTTATTAAATTTTGGATTTGAGTTTTCGGATGGGTTCCGGATTAAAAAAAAAATTTGATAAAAAAAATAAAATTTCGGATAAAATTTCTGATTTGCTAGGAAAGTCTTATAGCGACTTTGGATACAGACAACAAGTTTCCCGATCAGCTAGTGTGTCTGGTCCGTTCATGTAACTTCGGCAATTAATTCTATCACATTCTGTAAGTTTTCATGTTGTTTTCCCTTTCTAAGAAAATACCTTTCTTCAGGTATATTGATCAGTATTAGTCAACTTGAATTTGCATGTTCTTGATCTTGACTGATTCTTGACTAATTCTCGTTATAGGCTCTTGGCTTCTGGTTTATTTTCCCCTTCACCATGTCCTCGTGAATTTTCATTTCCCACGTTCTCAATGCATTTTCGAAAATGATTCATGAAAAGCTTGAAAGGTCGCTAGGTATTATGGGAGAATAAAGCTATCTCTCAGAATGAACTAGTTTCATACTGATCTCTTAGGGTGAAGCTTATTTGCTTATCACTTGTAACTTGTAAGACAGTGTCAGACTGTCAGGACAGCTTGAAACCAGGTTTAAGGGTGTCAATTTCAGTGAAATCACCACCACACCTGACGAAATTCATTTTTTTTTCCGACACCTGACGAAATTCATTTATAATAGCTATTTTTAACGTGTCAGCTGACACCCCTTCCATACAAGGGGATCCGCCTCTGGCGTCTCATGTTTGTTCAACTTGTTAATTGTTTCTTTCTTTGGATGATGAAAACAGTATCAGATAAGATTGTCATGCTTTAATCTATCAGTTAATCATCTGATATTTGTCTGGATAAGATTGTCATGCTTTAATCTATCAGTCTATAGAATCTTATAAAGGTTGCAAATTTATTAGAGTTAAATCAGTCTGGTGGGACTTTTCACATTCATTAGAAATGTCCTTTGATTGTGCTAAGAGGGTCACACGACAAAATTAACTTCCCAACCAGTGGAAGAAAGTGACATTCTAACAATAAGCCAAGGCATGTTTTTTGCCTTTGTATCATTGTATGGCGAAGAAGAGTTCGGTGTTTAAGACTTAAAGAGTTAGTAGTTTTAGCTATTAATGTCTCATTTCTACAATATGTCTTTTCACATCATATGCTAGCTTATTATCTTCATTTTACATATGTGGGAGGGTCCCTTCTAAAACTGGGAAGTATCTTGTATTTAGTCGACATAGATTCCTTCTTTCAACAACAAGAACCAATTGATTAGAATGCCCTTTTACAAAAAAAAGCAAGAACCAATTGATAGAACTTGATCATAAACCTAAAAAACATGAAAAGAAAAATACTAAAATAGTGACTCTTCTATTTCACAAAGAGTGTCTAGTCACTTTGACACATTTTTGTTACACCAAATGAAATCCAATGGAGTTTATACCTAATTTCATTTTAAATTATTACAAAATACATTGTTTTATAAATAATTTTATTTATCTTAAACATTAAACAGAAGTAACTATTAAAAGTAAACGCATTTTAATTATTATTTTTTAATTTGTACAGAAATGTCAAATAATATATTTCTTATGAAACTGATGAGTATTTCTTAAAACTAGCACTTGATTGGGAGTTCACGTAATAATAGTATCATTATTATTTTTGACTAACGCTAATAGTAGTATCATTATTGTGAGCAAGTTGTGTGAAGATCCTCATTTTTGTCGGAGGCCTTTCAAACTGAGAGGACTCCTCTTCATACCCCCAGTCCCCACCATCATCAATTCAAGAGCAGATTTAGCAGAGAACATGAACACATGCAACAACTGACTCTAACAGACCTTTAAATTAATTTCCCCTACAAAGTCTTTACAGCCTTACTCAGAACCTAAAATGGCCCTATTTGTCACTGTTGAGCTGTTTGCCGTGGTGACAAAGTGAGAATAATTGAAGTTTCTTAAAGGGTTCAAGTGATGGAACTTGTTGGTCTCAGCAACTGTAGTGGAGAATCTCAAGGCCTTTCATTTTGAGTAACCCGGACAAAATGCTTGTCTCCAAATAAGGAAAGTTTTTTATTTAGTGAAAACTGCCAAAACATTAAACTTCAAATAGAAATTACATGCCCTTTTTCTATGCTATTTTGGTAAATAATGCTAAAATGAGTAGTCTCTTTTGATACACTTCTTTTATTTAATTTTGTGCTATATGGAACTCTTCATCTTCAAGGAATTGATGAAGTCGTCTAATGAGCTGCATGAAGAACCTCCACTTCTAACAGAGGATTCAACCTTCTCTTTCAATTCAATAGCTCTCTTCCTCATATATGCTCCTTCTTCATCCACAAGCAACCTCTTCACAGCTCTCTCCACATCTTCTTTCTCAAGCTCTCCCTCCAATTGAAACCCAACTCTCCAAACACTCTGTAAGTACCTAGCATTGACTTTCTGATCTCCAGTAAAAGGCCTACATATCATTGGAACACCTTCCCCAATGCTCTCTAGAGTCGAGTTCCATCCACAGTGACTCCAAAACCCTCCTACTGCAGGATGTCTAAGAACTTCCATCTGTGGGGCCCATTTCACAATGTAACCTCTCTCTGAGACCAGCTTGTGGAACTCCTCTGGTAAGGACTCTGTACACTCAGAGGCTGGGATAGAACCGGGTCGGATCACCCACAAGAAAGGTTGGTTGCTGTTACTCAAACCCCAAGCCATCTCCAATGCGTCTTTGGTTTCCATTAGAGCCAAGCTTCCTAAGCTTACGTATATAACTGATCTTGGTTTCTGCATGTTCAACCACTCGATGCAGCTTCTGTCCTCTTCAAGCAAACTAGAAGGTGCAGAAGCTGCAATGTGAAGCGGGCCTATAGGATAAACCGGAACTTGTAGTTCTCGTTGCAACCGTTCCATAGAAGAGCTCTCTAGACAGGTCGATGTATTAATGATAACAGCTGAAGCTGTTCCAGTGTTAACCGTTTCACTGTAAACACGTGGAATACTCTCTATTGGTCCAAAAGCTGAAGTTGGTAGGTCTTTGTACCTTAAAGGATGCAGCCCTGGAAACAGCTTGTCTTGCAGTTCAAGATCTGCATAAACCAAATGGGTTTATTAGTCTTAAAATGGATTTTGAAAGACTAAGGTAAGAATCTTGACTTACCTTTCATGTCGATCAAGAACTTATCTGCGTTGACTTTTGCAATAACAGAGCGGCAGAGAAAAGCAGTAGCACTTGTAGTACTGAAGACGACACTAGGAAGTTGAAACTCCTTAGCCGCAGCCTTTGAGAGAGACATGTACTCGTCGTAGATGACACAAGCAATCTCATCATCCTCACCCTGTTCCTTCAACAGCTGACCTAAACATTGTTTGAAGCTTGCCTCGCAGACTTGATTGAGCTTCAACATGAACTGGAGTGGACCGAGGTTCTTGAGATCAGACTCTGTTAAACTACCTGGGATGGTGAGGAAGTTAAAGTCAGAGAAGTCTTTGGAAGAGCTAACACGGTTATACTGTGTCTGAAAAACAGTGATGGAGAAGCCTTTAGAGTGAAGAGCTTTCCCGAGTTGCATGATAGGAGTGACATGTCCTTGCGCTGGTACTGGAACCAACACTATCCTTCTCTTCTTCACTAGCTTTTCATCCATTTTGTGTAGGAATGGGAGACAGATATGAGGTTACTATTACATAAGAGAGATCTAATCTGAATCTGCTATATAGTTATAACTTATAAGACACGTGAGATATACATTCACTGATCTTTTGGTCTTAAGATTTTATTTTATATTATTTTTTATTCTTATTAGTTGGAAAATTCAGATCTGATGGTTAGGGGAAGCTTTAAAAACTTTTCTTAATTGTGGGAAAGGACCAGCACACGCACAAGCACGTGGCCCGTGGATGGGGGTTATTAGTAATAAAGATTCTGATTTATTATCGATTGGCGAAAAAACTAAAGTCTTACGTTTGTCTTCTTCTAATAAAGTCTGTCTTCTCATTGCTCGATAATATCAACACAAAATGTTTCTGTTGAAATGATTTTCCTTCATGGAGAAAGTTTTCGGCGTGATCGGAAAACTTCGCGATAAAGTAAAGAAAGATGTTGACACATACATAGCTCAATCAGTCAGTCATTCTTGTTGGCGTTTCCATATCTGTTTAGATATATCTTCAAGCTTATCACAGTTCACAAAGTCATCTGTCGTTTAGTTTTTTTTAGCTAAGTGAAATACAGACATACAGTATGTGTTGTGTAAAGTTCCCATTAATGTTCCCAAAAAAAAGTTCCATTACTTTAGGTTTAATTTTTGTCTTTTTCGTAGTTAGAGGAGCTAATTTTGTCTTTTTCATAATTTTAGGTTTGCTTTTGTCGTTTTTTCCTGTAGTTGGAGATTACGTATTCGATTACGTAATGTCTATTGATAGTATACTCCCAGTCGTTTTTACCGAATGAATCCATGGCATGTGATGAGTTTTACCGAATCTAATCATTTGAAGAATGCCAGTCTTGCCGTACTTTCATTTTACTGGAGCAGTTTCATTTCTCGTAACAAATTTGTTTTCTTTGTTATGTGATATTGTTTACTCTTATGTATATATTTTAATTTCTTTTTGTTGAGAAACTAGGTGTTATCATGCGCCATGCGCATAAATAATAATTTTAAATATAATATTTTTTATTTTAAACTAAAATTATGATTTATCTTTCAATAGTATTATTTTTATATTTTAATTTCAATATTTTTTTAAAAAAATCATAAACGTATTTTTATAATCTTATTTCTCTTGATTTGGTATAACTTTTTTAATAAATATAAATGCTAATAAATTATATATTTTGTTTGTTTTAGTTAAAATATGTCAAACTGAAAAATCAATTGGTTAATTAATATGATGAAGATGAACATATAAATTTAAATAAATATTAAACATCTAACTATTAATGCTTTTTGGATTAGAATTACTTTAGTCTTGTATTTTTTATGCATATTTACAATTATGTTTATACAACTATGATATATAAGTTGACATAAAATTTTATATTTGTAATCGTTAGCTTATTTTTATTAATGTGATATATATATATATATATATTATTTAATTAGTGATATATGAGTTATTAATACATTATAATAGTTTGCCGAAAATAAATATTTATATGTAAAATTAACATTAATAATGATATATGAATTATTAGTCATTACCATAATTAAAATTTTCTACAGAAAAAATATAAGTTTTTATAAAAAAAATTTACATATCATAATTTATATGATGTCATGTCACTATTTTTTAAAGATATTTCATCTTTTCTAGTAGCATATCATTATTTTTCGCGAGAATAGTTGTAATGACGACATGTGTACAAATCACTATGCAAATAATGTATAGAGAATACATATTTTAAATTGTTCTTTGTAAGATCGGTATACCTCGCGAGTTAATTTGATAAATATAATGTATAAAAATACTTTTAAGGAAAATTGCACCTTATAACATTTAAAGAATTATAAATTAAATGACTAATTGACCTAAATTACCCCACATTCAGCCGATACAACCAGTTGTGAAAATAATTGAAAATTAACTATAAGTTTGGGGGAAAATTGTGTCGTGGCAACTGCACAGTCACACCCACACACATATATATTTCTCTATCGAGTCTATTTTTCTTTCTATTTTATATAGTATAGTTAATAATACAAGTTATTATATACTATTTTCATATATTAATTTAATCTAAAATATTTAACATTTGGATTTGGATTTAGGAATTCAAATTTAGGATTTAGTATTTAAGTCTCAGAGATGTGTTGATTTTAGGGTTGAAGGTGGGTTGGGGTTGAAGTTAGCAACATAAATGTATTCATTTACAAGAATAGTGTTCATTCCATTTCAGATAGTATAGAAGAATAGTTCAAAATTTATATATTATTATTTTTTTGTTATTTTCTTTTAAATATTGCAACTTTAAATTAGATTTAGCATTTGAGTTTGGGTTTAAAGACTCGATTTAAGGTTAAGTATTTAGATGTGAAGGTTGGGTTTAGGATTTATGATTCTGTTTCGTCTGAAGGTGTTATGTTTGTTTCTATATGATGTAGTATTTTTTTTTAAAATGGAACTAGGTGTTTTCTTACACCACATATAGTAATAAAATTTTGAATTTCAACAATAGTTAGAAATAAAATTCTATTCTTATATTAAATTTTATTATTTCTTATATTTAAAATAAATTTTGATTTTAATATAAATTAAACAATTTTGGGTATTTTAAATTTTAATTAAAATAGATATGTATATATTTAAAAAAATTTAATCTTGAAGATATATTGAAGAGTATAATATGTATATATAAACATTATTTCTAAAATTTGTAGATATATTAAATAAACTAATAATATTACTATTAAAATTTTTTAAAATAGAAGAAAAATTTGAAAACATTTTTTGGTAATAGAATTGTATAATGATGAAAACAGATATAAATAATGTGTAGAAATTGGTAAAATATTATTAAATTTATATTATTATATTATTTAATGACATAATTTAATAAATTTATTTTAATGATGATATATAATTTACTACCATATTCGAATTTTTTCACCAAATTTATACATCACACAAAATATAATAATGCATGTCACATTTATCTATACATTCTATGTCATATTTATTTAATGAAAATAATTTTAAAGAGCACATGTGCCAAAATCACTTTGCAAATAATGTCTAGAAGATAGAACATTTACTTAGAACAGTTAACCCGTACATAGATCATATTCAATCTCAATTTCTCTTGACCATTATTTCAACTGTCACTGGTAACTTAGAAACAATAAAGGTATAACCGGACAAAATATATGAAATGTTATCAATTCAATAACGTCAAAATTAAAGCTATTTACTTAATTTTGACTTCAAACTTAGCTAGTTAACAAATTCTCCCTACTTTTAAACATCACTAAATCAATCTTTTGTTTAATTTTTTTATTGATTATAGTTTAGGGTTTGGTAACTATGGTGTGAAATTAAGGTTATGGTTTAGGATGTAGGATAATTTAATGTTTCTATTGATAGATAAATGTTATTTTAGCAATTTTGGTTTTTGAGTGCTAATTTTCTTATGAACACTAAAGAGGGTGTATTGAATCTGAAATTTGAATTGATTTGATTTTTAATGAGTTTTTAACTTCTTATGACTGTAGAAGAATTAGAGATTTTGGTATAATTTTTCTTATAACATTCTAGGATCTCAATTAAAACAGTGAGATTTGGATTTTTATTTTTGTAACTAAAAAATTCTTTTCAAACACTCTAAAAACATTTAAATATTCTAAAATCTTCAACTTAAATTTTGATCAATAGCAGTAGATTTCAAAATACTTTATAAAATGACTAGTTCAACAACACTTAGATTTTAATGTATTTTTTAAAATTGACATTTGAATAACAGTAGATTTCATTTTAATACAAATCACTTCCAAACACTCATAGTTGAATACACTCCTCTAAAAATACTTTGTAAAAATGTTACTATGTATGTATCATGTCTGATACAAATTGCCATAAACACTTGATTTGTTTGGAAAAATACCAAATGACTATCTATCTAGTTTCTAGGAACGAGGCCATCTATCTAATGACCAAATGACTATCTATCTAGTTTCTAGGAAGACACAGCCATTTGATAAAACATTCAATATTGTATTTTTAAGTGATTTTGATTAAATGTACAAAAAGGTGATTATGATTATATACATGAATAGAACATTTATATCAAAATCTAAGTCATATTTGATAATCAAATCCAGAAGGAGCCTTTGAATCAAACAGTATTTACCCAGCTGCTACCTGAAAGCCTACTCAACTTCTTCTTCTTTATCATCTTCTTCATCCTAACAACACTTCCCCAACTACCAGCATTGGCATACAAACTGGACAGAAGCAATCTATTCCCTGAGTTCTCTGGTTCCAGCTCTGCCAAGCGCTCTGCTGCAATCCTCCCAAGCTCTATGTTCCCATGATTCCTACAGGCACCTAACAAAGCACCCCACACAAACAAATCCGGCTCCATTGGCATAGCCCTGATCATCTCATAGGCCTCAGCAACCCTCCCTGCTCGTCCCAAAAGATCCGCCATACAAGCGTAATGCTCCAACCTCGGCTCGATTCTGTACTTGTTCTGCATCAAAAGAAACAACTTCTGTCCAAGATCAGTTAACCCGCCGTGGCTGCAGGCTGTGAGGATGGCCGTGAATGTTAAGTGGTCCAGTCTCTCTCCCGTGGCTTCCATCTGATCAAACAGCTCAACTGCTTTGTCCGAGAGTCCGTGATTTGCGTAGCAGAAGATCATCGAGTTGAAAGTAACCGTTGTCTTCTTAAGAGTTTTGCGAAACAAAATCATCGCTTCTGATATGAATCCGCATTTCCCGTACATATCGAGCAAAGCACTTCTTACGAAACCGTGGCCTTCAAGCCCACTGACTACCGAGTAGCCGTGAATCTCCTTCCCCTGCTTCACATTCGCGAGTGTGGTACAAGCAGGCAAAAGGGTAGTGATGGTAGCTGAGTTTGGACACAACCCATGAGCTAACATCTGCTTAAAAGCACCAAAAGCTTTAACATTCTGAAAGTTATACACAAGTCCTGATATAATAGAGGTCCATGACACAACGTCAGCCTTGTAACCATCCAAACACATCGTTTCAAGAATCTCAGATACTTTTTCTTCATTTCCAATATGCGAGAATCCTGCAATCAGAGCATTCCAAGTGATGATATCAGGTTTTACCCCCAACAGTTTCATATCTTGCACCAAGTTCAATGCTTCATCTGCTTGGTTATTGTTAGCATAACCAGAGATCATAGCATTGAACACAACCAAATCTTGTCCAGACAGATCACTAAACACCTCCCTCGCATTCTCTACCTCCCCGAACCTCGAATACATATCAATAAGCGAGCTAACTATAAAAGCATCAGACTCAAACGAACACTTGAGGATCATACAATGCATCATCCTCCCAAACTCTTGGTCAAGCAGATCACGACTTGCTTTAAGAACACTAGGAACGATGAAAGCGTCAAGCTTTAAACCTTCTCGATTCATTTCTTTAAAGACATCCAAAGACTCCTGGTAGTAACCGTTTCGAGCACAAGACCCAATCATGACAACCCATCCACTAATGTCTCTCTTGGGCATTTCATCGAACACCTTCTTAGCATCTGTAATTTTCCCACATTCGACGTAGAAAGACACAAGCTTAGCTGAGATTTTCGTCAAGCGAGAGATCCCAGATGTCACGAGATGAGCGTGAAGCTTTCTTCCTTGTGCCAAGAGTCGATCTCGACCGTTGGATTCGATGAGTTGAACGTAAGAGCCGATTGAAGATAACCGAGAAGAACAAGGAATGGTGGAGAATCTTCTCATGAGTGAGAATAAAAGCTTCGAACTTTATCAGAAACAGCATTACGATGGTAACATTCCAGTGAAGGAAGTAAAAACAGAGGATCAAGGAAGAAGCAAGAACAGAGTTATTTCCAGACAAATGGTTACGAACCGATTTACATTTAACGGTTAAAACATCGGTTAAACATAAACCGGTTTGGATAGTCCAAAACAGGAGGAGGGCTTATATTTTTTTTACTTCTCCTATTTTTTTGTAACAAAATGTTATTGACTTATCCACTTCTTCGATTCTCTTCTAACAAATTATTGAATCTCTAGAAGAGAGAATTGTCGATACTACAGTCCTGAATTATTGAATCCACCAACAAGCTATTTGGTTCCTGGCTGACTTAGAAAACATAGACGAGACTATTTTAGATAATGTCAATCTCTCTTTATTACCATCATTAGCAGCAAGAGATAACTAAACAAGCAAACCATAAAATCTGACAACTTTCATCACAATATCATAGTGTAATTAGTTAGTGACAAAAGCTAAGGAACCGACTCCAAGATTTCTGCAATGTTGGTGCTTAGAGGAAACCTACGCAACACAGGGAGACAAGGCTGGAGCTTATCAACCAAACCAATAAACAAATCCACCCGCGTGACTTTCAGTGCCTTCTCCACCACGTAATGCCCGTACACACACGTCGCCAGCCTCACCAACTTGCCCATTTGGCACTCCAAAAGCTCTGTCACCACCAAAACCTCCGTCTCCTTCGTATCCAAAAGCTTCTCCACGATGCATCTTCCACCCTCCGTAAAAGAGAGCTCGACGTAATGGCCACGGAGGGCAACCCCAATGTTATACGTGCTATGCAAGCTACAGTGTTTAAGCACGTGTTGGACCACAATGCTCCCATATCTACAGTGGCTGCTTAGCCAGAGAGCTCTGGACGCAACTACATCAAAGAGGGGAACACTGCAGTAGAGAAAGGACACGTCCCTTATGATAGCATTGAGCGCGATGCTGCCGTATCGGTCACACGCCAGGAGAACCGCGTCGTTGAGAATTTGATCCCGCATTGCAAATTTCTTCTTAATGTCGAAAACTCGCATCCCTTGGATGGCAACGTGGGCCGCGTGCTCGTCCGTCATGACGTGGATGAATTTGCGCAAGATAGTGGCGAGGAAGAAGGCGTCGGCGTCGTCTGATTTTCCGAGGAGTTTCTGTAGGTGGATGGAGCCATTCTTGTTACTTGCGATCTTCAAGAAGTAGTGACCGTAGCTTGACGTCAGCAGCGAGGCCATCCTCTGAAGCTCGCTTTCGTTTAGCTTTGAGATCAATTCTTGAAACAGAGCCGCGTCTTCGTCTTCGCTGCTAGTCATGAGGTTGGTCAGGGATCGCAAGTACGTGTGAGTTTCTTGAGGAGTCAAGGAGGTGGAGCGAAGTGGGTTGAGTAAAGATTGGGCCTTGTCGTCAGCAAGATCGGTTTCTCTTGGTGGAGGAGTACTGGCGGTGGGCGGAGGAGGAGGAGGAACCGTCGTGTTCTCTTGTTTGATGGACATCGAGAAGGGATCGTTGCCGTTTGCCATTGTATTCGTTAATTCTAAGTAATTGTTAAAAGATATGTGGAGTGATAATGGCCTATCTATATGCGAAAGTAAAAATATATATGCATGGAAACGTCGAGTAGACCTTTTAATTTTTTTTGAAAAAAAAAATGTTTTAATGTTATCTTTGAGATTTCTCTGGATTTGATAATTGATTTTACATTAAGCCCACTTCATTCAGAATTCAGATTTATTAGAACTTTTGTCATACTGTAAAAACATGCTGTATGAAGTGTAAAATATAGCAACTTAATAATGTCTTGACGAGCATTTATCCCAAGTCAGCATGTTTGCTGTCTCTCTACATCTGTTACTTGAGCCATGTTAGCTCTGTAGATCAGGTGATGATATTGTTTAGTTAGCCATAAATGAAAATTTCCACTTCATTCAGATGAACATAAAGTATTTGATCCAAAACACTGCACCTTTAATTTTCAAGGTTGTTTTGAAATTTCAGATGACATAGTAGAAGCTGAGAAGGCAAAGCGCGTCCTTATGGAAACTAATGTGACTGCTTTCAGCTCTCAATCCTGTTCTTGTGGAACAAACTAAACAAAACTAGTTAAGAGATGGCCACATGCCCACATGGGCAATACCTCATTCTCCTATTATCCTAGGTGGCAATTCATAGAGCGAGGGCAAGCTTCTTATAGTAAGACTTGCGCCAAGAAAGTTCATATTTGGAACTTTTCAATATTTCGAAAAAGCTACTAAATACAATTTGCGAGTTACTACTTAATCCAGAGAACTGCATATACTAATCACACAAACATATACTGAACCACCATGAATTTATGAATGGCTAAGAAGTACTTGACTTTCTAATGGCTGTTGACTTATTTTTGCATATTACAATTACTAACTGGGCGATTTTGTTTTAATGGATTCTATATTGGAACCGCAACCTCAAAAACTGTACTCATAGAGGACAAGCCCTGGTCATGTTAATTACTACACCAAGTAACTTTTACCAATTTCATACTCAAACATCCTTCAAAAAATTAAAAATCTCATTATAAAACATAAGTATATATTCGGACCTAATATTGGATTACCGTATGATATTTACCAAATTGGTATGGTTATATTAACTATGCAACCTATCGTGTACGTAGTCGAACCTAAAAGAACATATATTTTGATAAAACACATCTGTAATCGAACCTAAAAGAACAAATATTATTGAATCTCGGTTCTAGAATAGAGAATTATTGATACTACGGTCCAGAATTATTGAATTCACCAACAAGCTTTTTGGTTCCAGGCTACACATTTCTGACTTAGAAAACATAGAAGAGACTATTCTAAATACTGTCAACCTCTCTTTATTATTAGCAAGAGATAACTAAACAAAGCAAACCATAAAATCTGTCAACTTGAATCATATATCATAGTGTAATAGGGAACCATATCATTAACTACTTAGTGACAAAAGCTAGCGAACTGACTCCAAGATTTCTGCAATGGTGGTGCCATGAAGAGAGCTACGCAACAGAGGGAGAGAAGGCTTGAGCTTATTCACCAGACCCTTAAACAAATCAACCCGCGTGACTTTCAGTGCCTTCTCCACCACGAAATGCCCGTACTCACTCGTCGCCAGCCTCACCAACTCGTCTCCTTTGCACTTTAAAAGCTCCGCCACCACCCAAGCCTCCGTCTCCTCATCCCTCTCCAAAAGCATCTCCACGATGCATCTCCCACTCTCCTTAAATGAGAGCTCAACGTAATGGCCACGGAGGCGAACCCTAAAGTTACGCGTGCTATGCAAGCTACCGTGTTTAAGCGCGTGTTGGACCACAATGATCCCATAAGCATCGTAGCTTAGCGAGAGAGCGCTGTACGCGAGTCTACCAAGGAGGTAGTGTCTGCAGTACTCAAAATCATCGTCGGTTATGATTTTTCTGAGCATGCTGCTGCCGTGTCGGGTACGCGCCAGGGAAACCGTGTGGTAGAGAACGTGATTGCTCATTGCCCTTTTCTTGTTGTGGCTGAAAACTCGCATCCCTTGAGCGGCGACGCCGGACGCGTGCTGATCCGTCATGACGCGGAAGAAGTTGCGAAAGATAGAGAAGACGAAGAAGACGTCGGCGTCGTCTAATCTTCCGAGGAGTTTCTGAAGTCGGATGGAGCCGTTCTTGTTTCTTGCGATCTCCATGAAGTAGCGATCGTCGGATTTTGGCGTGAGCAACCCGGCCATCCTCAGAAACTCGTTTCTGTTTAGCTTTGAGATCACTTCTTGAAACAGGGCATCGACTTCGTCTTCGCTGCTAGTCATGAAGTTGGTCAGGGATCGCATACACGTCTCCGCCTCTTGAGGAGTTAAGGAGGTGGAGCGAAGTGAGTTGAGTAAAGATTGGGTCTTGTCGTCAGCAAGATCGGTTTCTCTTGGTGGATGACTTGCGGTGGGAGTTTCACGTAGAGGAGGAGGAGGAAGAACCGTGGTGTTCTCTTGTTTGGTGGACATCGAGAAAGAATCGTTGCCGTTTGCCATTGTATTCGTTAATTCTAACTATTTGTTAAAAGATATGTGGAGTGCTAATGGCCTATATATATATATATGAAAATAAAAAATATATATGCATGGCGACGTCGAGTACACCTTTTAAATTTGTTTTTTTTTTAATGTTATCTTACAGATTTCTCTGGATTTGTTAAATGACTTATGTTAAGTCCACTTCATTCAGATTTATTAGAACTTCTGTCATACTGTAAGTGGCAGTGCACCAAATGTTAATTTCATGGTTTGTTATAAGAACAGTATAGAAGTGAATATTGATGAGATAGTAGAAGCAACCCTAGCTCAACTCAAAAAAGATCTTGGCTTCCAATAACAATCTCAGAAGTTGCATGGAAAATGTTCTGACCACATGTATTTCTTTAACCCATGAAAGGAATGTTGACCACATGTATTTCTTTTTTTTTTTTTTTGTCGGCCCACATGTATTTCTTATAAATACTCTTTTCATGAAAGCAATATAATTGGAATAAAAAAATCAAGATATGATTCATAACGAAAAAAAAAGTTTCTGAAAGTACTTATAGTTTGACTTTGAGTCAAATATCTATAAATACGAATCCCTTCTCCACATATCTCATCAATATTTTCACTCAAAAGATTAATCTCATCTTGTAGAATCAACGCATATGGCAAACTCTGATCCCTTCTCAATGTCTACACTGCTCAACTCTTTACAACATCTACGTCTCACCTCCGCAGCACAACCCATGAATACGGCGGTTGCTCCTCCTCCTCCACGTGGCATCCTCTTCACCATTCCGCGTCCACTTCATTCAGATTTATTAGAAATTCTGTCATACTGTAAGTTGGAGTGCACCAAATGTTAATTTCATGGTTTGTTATAAGAACAGTATAGAAGTGAATATTGATGAGATAGTAGAAGCAACCCTAGCTCAACTCAAAAAAGATCTTGGCTTCCAATAACAATCTCAGAAGTTGCATGGAAAATGTTCTGACCACATGTATTTCTTTAACCCATGAAAGGAATGTTGACCACATGTATTTCTTATAAATACTCTTTTCATGAAAGCAATATAATTGGAATAAAAAAATCAAGATATGATTCATAACGAAAAAAAAAGTTTCTGAAAGTACTTATAGTTTGACTTTGAGTCAAATATCTATAAATACGAATCCCTTCTCCACATATCTCATCAATATTTTCACTCAAAAGATTAATCTCATCTTGTAGAATCAACGCATATGGCAAACTCTGATCCCTTCTCAATGTCTACACTGCTCAACTCTTTACAACATCTACGTCTCACCTCCGCAGCACAACCCATGAATACGGCGGTTGCTCCTCCTCCTCCACGTGGCATCCTCTTCACCATTCCGCGTCCACTTCATTCAGATTTATTAGAAATTCTGTCATACTGTAAGTTGGAGTGCACCAAATGTTAATTTCATGGTTTGTTATACGAACAGTATAGAAGTGAATATTGATGAGATAGTAGAAGCAACCCTAGCTCAACTCAAAAAAGATCTTGGCTTCCAATAACAATCTCAGAAGTTGCATGGAAAATGTTCTGACCACATGTATTTCTTTAACCCATGAAAGGAATGTTGACCACATGTATTTCTTATAAATACTCTTTTCATGAAAGCAATATAATTGGAATAAAAAAATCAAGATATGATTCATAACGAAAAAAAAAGTTTCTGAAAGTACTTATAGTTTGACTTTGAGTCAAATATCTATAAATACGAATCCCTTCTCCACATATCTCATCAATATTTTCACTCAAAAGATTAATCTCATCTTGTAGAATCAACGCATATGGCAAACTCTGATCCCTTCTCAATGTCTACACTGCTCAACTCTTTACAACATCTACGTCTCACCTCCGCAGCACAACCCATGAATACGGCGGTTGCTCCTCCTCCTCCACGTGGATTCCAGAGACACTTTATATCTTTATAATTTCACACAAAAACACTTTCTGCTTGTGACATACTCTTGGGGTGTTGTTTGACCAATGTATCATGCATTGTAACTAAGCTATCCTAACATCTCTATCAACTACATGTGACTAAACTACCAACTCTCTCTCTCTCTCATTTCCAACCCGTTTTTCCCATTTAACTCTAACCTTGCCGGACCTCGTCTCCAAATAACTTTTTCGAAACTTTACTTAAACCCTCGATTTCACCATAAATCTCGGTTCTTTCTCTAATCGACGAAGCACAAAATACTCAAATCCGCAAAAGTTTGTAAATTTGGATCCACTTTCTTTTCATTATACTTTCTCACTCGTGACGAAATCCTTCTCTTCCTTACAATCCTAAATGAACCAGATCTTGGATAACATAGAAGACCATTATAACAACAAAAATACAAAGATGTAGAAAAAAAGAAGGTAGCTTGACAGTGGAATGGTTTATTGAATCGTAAGCTCCAAGACACTAGTATATCTCCTCGAAGTACTCACTTTATTATATAATCTCAAAACCCTTACATTGTATCATCTCATGATAGCTTGTTTGTATAGCTCATATATTTTCCTAATACATCGGTTGAGATAAATATGAATCTTTCTAATCCTAAACTCATTAGGATAACTTCTCACCTAAGTTATCTACAAGCTTAAATCAACATGGTTGTTCCTGTGAGAGGAGATGAGGATTCAGAAGCACGATCAGAGAGATGTTTAGGAGATCCAGCGAACGATTTGTATCTTCTTAAGTTCACTATAAGTGAATGGAAGCCATGGAGAATTGGCCTGATGACCAAACCTGATGGTGGAGACGAGGAAAGTGACGATTTTTACGGCGAAGATTGTCTCACAAAAATAACCCTGAGGAAAGTGAATATCCTTACGTCAACACATCGCCTGTCCACACATCACCCGTCCATACAAAACATCCACACATCATCACCTGTCCACAAATCTCAATTGGCTCCATATTATTCACAAGTACGACTATACTCCAAATGAGTCATTTGATGATAAAGCTTCAATCTAATCAATTTGACCGATACTTTGCTCTCATAGAAGCTTCTATCCACACAGAGTTTTTTGTTCGTATGCGTTGCCCCCCCCCCCCCACCCATAATACAATCATTAAACTATGTGTCTTTGTCTTTTTCACCAACTAATATAGTTTAAGTTTCAGCTTTAAAAGAAAAAAACATTTAATTTTTATTCTCTAGGTCTTTATCACTCTAAATCTTCATCATCTTAAAAAGATAGAGACACATTAGTTTAAACTTTAAAGTTTATACTAGATTTTGACCCGTCCTTTGCAAGGACGGGATTTATTTCTCGATTTTCAAAATTATTTTTACTGTATACTTCATTTATATTTTATAGTAAAATAATATTGAGATATGTAAGATTATTTCGATCAGTAATAATATTTCTAGTAATATAACTGAGACAATTTTCTATATCAATATCATTACAATTTATATTATCAAGCAAAATGTATAAGTATTTATTTACAATATAATGGTAAAATTTATATCAATATTATAATAATAATTTTCATATCTAATGATTCTAATTTATAATGAATATCAACACTTTACAATGTTTACATCTGATGTTTCTTATAAGTTTTTAACTATAAGGAGTATTAAAATATGCAACAGTATTATAGCTACATAATGTTGAATAAAATGATTAATATGGGCCAATCACTGAGCAGAATAAGTTTTGCAAAGCTCTGATAATAATATAAACGTGTCATTTCACTAATATTTTTAGCTATTGGTGTTCGATTTTCGGTTCATTTCGGTTATTTTTTTATATTTTTTATTTGTGCCAATTCCATTGTGATATCATTTATTCGGTTCAAAAATATAAAAATCATTTAGTTATTTATGAACTTGGATTTAGATTTGGTTTGTTATTTTGTTTTTTGGTTTGGTCAACAACATTAAGAACCTGCTAAAATTTGAGTTCAATTATATTTTCCGTTACCATTTTTGGATAGTTTTGAATAATTCGAGTAAAAGTTACATTTGAGATTTTGTTGGATACAATACCAAATAATTTGGATAAACTTATTTCGAATAATCTTTTTTGGGAAATTCAGTTATATAGGGGAATCACAACAATTTTAAATATCTCAGATAAAAGTATCAATTTTTAGGTTTTCGGTAATAAATAGTATTTGTAGAATATTTGATAATATTAAACTAAATATAGTTATTATGTTAAGTTATATAAAATGTATTTTAGATATTTGGGCATCCATCCGATTTTTGGTTTGGTTTTAATTTTTCTTTTCCAGCATATTGAAACTGTTAAGATATTTGTGAACATTGATTTGGTTTTTGATTTGATTTTTTTAATGTTGTTTCAGTCTGGTTTTCAGTTCTTAGTTTATATGGAAGACTTAAATCTGTTTGTATAATTTATCATATATTTTGATAAATAATTGATTTAAACTTAATTTTCAAAACAATTAAAATCATTGCAAATATCCATTTATATACTCCCATTGTACTTGATACATAACTGATTTACACTTAATTTTAATCATAGATTTTGCAAATAAAATATTAAAACTGTCATGGTTAACTAATATGGTAAAAGGCAAAGTCTTACTAAGTTTTCATTATTGTGTTAATATTTCTAAAAACTGATTGTTTTGAATAAACAGTTAAATATTGCTTAGTACGATAAAATCTCTTGGCATTAATATATGGGCTGGCTGAATATGACTATGAAAATTAATGTTTATCTTAGTATAAAAATTAATAATAATATTTATGTGTAGAGTGGTTTTAGTTTTTTTTTTAATCTCAAAACCAACTGAGATTATAACAGACTCAAATTGAATAATTTCATTATTGAAAACGCCACTTGACTCCAACGAAAAAATAACTACTTGAATACAATGAACAATAAGATTAGATCGGATTTTTTAACCAAAAAAAAAAAATCGGATTGAGCGATAGAATCATATAGATATCATAGTACTCTGCAACCACCAGTTACCAATATTACTTGAAAATTTTAAAAGTACAAACCAGAGAACAACCGACTCATTTCCCATCTCAATGAACTCCTTCTTTTCTGTGATTGTTTTGGTTTAAGCACCTTCTTAGAGTGTATTTAACTTGACAGAATGAATGGAACTGAAAGCTTTATAAACCCATCCAGAACCATATATGAGCACTCAAAAAGACCAACTTCATAGTTTGATAAATAAAGGGCAAAAGACCATGACCTAGAGCAGATCTTAACGCAAGAACTCCAATAACTTACATACTGAGCTTCCCTATACATAAACCACTCCAGAACTATATTATTCTGAGCAGCTACAATACATACAGTATATGTTCCATTCTAAAACAAAAAACCCACAACCCATACTCGTAAATATACTTCAATTATGCCTCTACCAAATCTCCAAGTCTGAAATTAATGCAGCTGTTAGTAGCACATATAAAGCTACTTGATATTTGATCGAGATATTCAGCTACCAAAACAATGTAACAATATTAGGAGTGAGTCTCGAAGATGGCAATACATAAAATAATATTGAATCATCTCAACATTGCAAGAACAAATACAACATTAGCATTGTAGAAGATGGAAAAACAGAGAAGCTTTTCGGAAGTGGTCAAAACGATAACGTTGGCTCTGCTTTGTCCCATTCTGTCTCCCACAATGTATAAGCGATGAATTAGCCACTTGCTGACACAGCCACCAGAGAAGAAAACAAAAGGACCAATTCATAAAAAGAATATTGGGGAAAATGAGTGTGGACATTGTATAATCACAGCTTTGTTGAGAAACTTTAAACTAATCAAAAAGCTTCAGTACATACAATAAAGTCCAAGTTTCAAAGCAAGAACACTTATATTTCTAAGCTGGAAATACAGAAGCAGAGAAAGAGAATTATGGAGAATAAATGGTGCGACAGGACCCTCCACAAAAGTCTTTTCCCCAGGGTCAAATAAACAGGCAGAAGCACCAATGTGATGGCAGCCTTTTCAGGTTATCAAGACTCAAATACGATTAAACTGAGCCAAATCCACAAATACAAACAACAGGGTTAATGATTAGATTCATTAAAATATCTGAGACAAATAAGTTATCCATCAGCATATCAATTTGGGAAGACAAAGAAACTTTTGTCTATAAAGACACTGAATAAACATAAAAGCTTAAAGTTTGAGCTTTTTAAAGATGGGTGAAGATAACAGTTCACTGAGAATAAAACAGAGTAATTGAAACTACATCGGAATAAGTATGATACGAACGAACCCAATACGCAAGAAGAAACCCAGAAACTGGAAGCAAGAACAAAACCATACAATGAAAGAAATCGGGATCTTAGCAAAATCAAGTGTTAGGGTTTCCAAAATAAAACTCAATTCGGGAAAAGAAGTATATACCTAGTCATTGGCTTCTTGATGACATCAATCTTCTCCTTCATCTCGATTGATTCGCCTCCTCTCCTAGCCCAAAAATCAGCAGCGACCATGACACCTTAGAAGAAAAAAGCGAGTGTGGTTGTTCCTTCCGCCGTCTTCACCATCTGTACAGCTTCTTACTAAACTCATCAAATTGAAACCCAAACAAAAACTAAAATCAACAACACATACTGCTTAGCGGATGAACACAAAAGAATCTCATCAAAGAAATAAAATTCACATACAGTATGTTGTTCGGGGAATATCAGAGGATGATAGAATAGAAAAATAATCAAGCATATTGTTGCCAATCGTAGGAATTGGAAGTCTCAAAGCATTTATATCAAGCTTCAACTGTATAATCTTCGACAAAAGTGGTACAAAATCAAACTAAATAGATGTCGTTTAGTATTATTAGGGATCTTGGGTAAGATGTCGTTTAGTATTATTAGGGATTTAGGGTATATTCGATTGTTTTTAATGTATTACGAAAATAAAAAGAATTACATAGCTGTCATGTAGGTGTTTCTGTTTCAATAAAAAAATACAAAATACTGATTTTAATTAAAAACATAGCATAAAAATAATACAGTGGCATTTGAAGGTAAATACTTCAAAACTCCAAGGGTTCTTCAAAAAATGCCCTTCAGTTTTAATAGTATTGATTTTGAAATAAAATTAAAAATTATACCAAGGTCGAGTTCTTCGCCATCTTTAATATACTAGGTGTTTTCCTGCGCCATGCACAGAATAATAATTTAAATATAAATTTTTTTATTTTAATATAAAATTATGATTTATCTTTCAATAGTACTATTTTTATATTTTAATTTCAATATTTTTTTTAAAAAACATAAACGTATTTTTGTAATCTTATTTCTTTTGATTTGGTATAAATTATTTAATAAATATAAATGCTAATAAATTAGATATTTTGTCCATTGTACTTAAAATATGTCAAACTGGAAAATCAATTGGTTAATTAATATGATGAAGATGAACATGTAAATTTAAATAAATTTTAAATATTTAACTATTAATATTTTTGGATTATAGTTATTTTAGTTTTGTATTTTTTGATGCACATTTACATTCATATTTATAAAAATATGATATATTAATTGACATAAAATTTTATATCTGTAATAGTATTTAGCTTATTTTTATTAATGCGAGATATATATATATATATATATATATATTTAATTAGTGATATATGAGTTATGAGTTATGAGTTATTAATACATTAATAATAGTTTACCAAAGATAAATAATATTATATGTAAAATTAACATTAATGATGATATATGAGTTATTAGTCATTACCATAACTAAAATTTTCTGCAAAAAAATTTAAGTTTTTATAAGGAAATTTTACATATCACAATTTATATGATGTCATGTCACTATTTTTTATAGACATGTGATCTTTTTTAGATCCATGTCATCTTTTTTTAGAACCATGTCATCATTTATTTAGCGAGAATGATTGTAGTGACGACATGTGTACAAATCACTTGGCAAATAATATATAAGAGATTCTTCAAAAAAATTATTTTATAATTCAGAAAAATCAAATTCCCCTTTTCTTTCTTCCTCCATGATCGAAAACTCAGTCTTATCAATCAACTCATAATCAATAGGATCATATGATCTCTTTCTCCAACATTTTTGGTGTGAATGCTTTCAAAGACACTCAAATTTCCCTCACATCCAGATGAAGAAGCAGTTTGGCTTAGGATTTGGATTGCAAGCTTTTGCAAATCAGGAATATCACAACCAAAAAATTCCCACCATTCATCTGTACATACAATAAAAATATATATTAGTAACTGACAAGATTAAATGGAAATATTATATGAGCATAAATATAACAACATTATTTATCTTAAACCCAATTTTATTTTCAAAAAGGAAATTTTGATTATTTTATTAATAAAATTCTGGTTTATTTAAGAATCAAAGTTTGATCGGTTCGTTAGATCGCCGATGAGTTTGATCGGTTCGTTGGATCGCCGATTCTCGAGTTTTTAACGGTTCAATATGAATTTTTAACTGGTTCAATTTTAGTTGGATTTGGCATTAATTCAATCCGGATTTGTGTCCGGTTTGCGGTTGAACATGGTCCGACCGTCGGTTCGGATTTAAAAACACTAGCAAAAAGTTAACTCTCCTAATATAAATATCTTAACTTAAAGCAGATAAAAAAAGAAGTTCCCTCTTGTGGATTTGCTTTTACAATTTTGGTCACTCTACAAATTATTTGTCCGGTACAAAATACCGGGCGTAACCGGAAAAGTCGAATTAAAAGAAAAAAACTAGTTGGTTTTAACAGCTGGGCTGGGCTTCAAAAAGAATTATGAGATGGACTGGAATTATTCAAGCCCATATAAAGCCCGTACGACCAAGAGTCAGAGCTAGGGTTTCTGTATAAATAGCTTTATCTGTCCCGACCAAAGTAAAAGGGGTTGGCTTACAACTATGGCTCCTTCTGTCTTTCTTAGCGTTCCTCTGATGATGATACTGAATGAAACCAACACGATTTTTAACGTTTTAATTCTCTTCCTTCTTGTTGTTAATAATCGCGCTGGTTTCATTCAGATCAATCGTTCAGAAAGTTTATCTTAATCGTGTTTCTTGGTGTAAAGGTTAGTTTTTGTTTTCGTTCTAGTGCTGAAATCTTATAAAGTCTTATTTTTTATTTCGTTATTCTTAATATCGAGTGGAATGCTTAGATCTGTAAAAATTATCTGGCTTTGAGTCATGTTTTTAGATTTGTATCGGGTTAAACCTAGTTTTTTGCTTGATCGTGCTTGGATCTGATAAAAAGGTTATGACTTTTGATGAAGATTTTATTAAAACTTGATTTTCTCTTTGTTTTTTCCCCTTTTATATAGCGTATGACTGTCTGATTTGATCAAAGTTTAATTTAATGGATTGATGCATATTTTTTGATCTTCATTTGTTAGCAATCAATTTTTTCTCTAGTGCTTAAATATGGTGAATGTCTTAATTTTTACTTCGTTATTCTTAATATCGAGTGTAATGCTTAGATCTGCAAAAATTCTCTGGCTTTGAGTCATGTGTTAGCAATCAATTTTTTCTCTAGTGCTTAAATCTGATTAAGGTTGTATAATTTTTATCTAGACGGTTTCAATCTTTTCGTATTACAAATGCAGATCCGGTGGAGATAATTGTCAGATGGGCTGGATCATCTAAAGAAAGCCCAATGGGCATTGTGATGAAGCTTCATTTAAAGATAAAACAGGCCCATATCATTCCCGCTTCAGATTTCAGGTAAAAATTTCAAATTTCGAAAAAATCAGATATTATTGTCATTAGGGTTACGAGACCTCGAGGCTTATATATAGCCACCTTCTTTCCTTTCATTATTAAAAAAATACTCTCTAAAAAAATGTCGGCGCAATCGTTTACTGTAGGCAGCATTCGGATTTTCCCTACTCCGAGAGGTGTTACGCTCAGGTTTCCTTGCAATTGCTCTGTTCAGACCATCACCAATCCCTCCTGTGTAGTATCTCCAGCTCTCTTGGCTAATCCCCTTGGAGTCGTTGATCTGGATGAAGGATCCAACGGACATACCGGTTCCAAGGTAATAAAGCTGTATCCGAACTTTGTTTTTGTTTTTTATAAATAATGTTAGGATCGATTGTAGGATTTGGTGACTGATCTTTGTTTTCATCCGTTGTGTGTATAATGAAAGGATCTGGTGTCTAATCAAGCTCGAGTGGGTCCGATGATTCCCCAAGCGTCTACAGCTCCTGGATTCGTTGGTCCGGTGCAAGGATCCTACGGACATACTCGTTCCAAGGTATTAAAGCCTCATCTGAACTTTGTTTTTGTTTTTTTTTTTAAGAATAATGTTAGAATCGATGGTAGGATTAGGTGACTGATCTCTTTTTTTCATCCGTTGTGTGAATAATGAAAGGATCTGGGATCTAATCAATCCGTTCAAGCTCGAGTGGGTCCGATGATTCCCCAAGCGTCTACAGCTCCTGGATTCGTTGGTCCGGTGCAAGGATCCTACGGACATACCCGTGCCAAGGTATTAAAGCTGTATCCGAACTTTGTTTTTGTTGTTTGATGAAAATTGTTTGATCCTTTGTGTTAATAATGTAAATGCTAGGACCCGGTGATTGACCAAGCTAGAGTAGGTTCGATGAGTCCTCAAATCCGACACGAAACGGTACGGAAATTATTTCCTCCCTAGATCTTCTGTTTGCGAATTTGATCCATCTAAGTTGTCACATGGAAAGATCCCATAGTTTATTTAATCTCTATTATTTTGGGATTGATCTTATTGTACTTGGCTCATTGTTTAATCTCTTTTCTAGTCCATTTCAAATTTGTGAACTTCTATTCTCGTGGGATTGATCTAATTGTTTTGTCATCTCATTTCAAATTATCACATCGCTGCTCAGTTTTTAATCTCATTTTCTATTTGTTTAACTTGTTTTAGATTTAATTAATCGCATCTATGAATCTATTCTAAGCCTTATATCTCTGCTTTTGTTTTATATGTCTATGCAGCCCACCCTTAGCGAACCTTTCAAAGATCTCGTCGAGTCTAAAATGAAGGAACTCACAGAGTCTTTTCCTTCAGACAAGCGTACCGTTGTGCCTTCGGAGAAGGATCGCTTCGACTCTATAATGAAGGATCTTGCTGGGCTTTTTCCTTCATACAACAAGTCTTCGGTGAAGCTTCCTGTCGTGTCTCCAGAGGAGGAGGATCCCCTCGTGTCTACAATCAAGGATCTCATAGACTTTTCTACTCCAGACAAGCATCGCAGCGAGTGTTCTGAACAGGATCTTATTCAGTTTTCCCCAGAGAGTGATCTCCTCGTTTCCGCGGAGGTATAATCATATCAGTCCTCTTGTATATAAATCTCTGTTCTCTTTGATTTGACTGAGTTCGGTGGTTACCCATCTCGTAGAGTTTCCTCGAGACGTGACCTGAGTGGTTTTGATGGAGAGTTCGTCGACGCCCTCCGCCGTGGCGGTCATCTTGAAGGTTACAACGACGGCGGTCATCTTGGATTGTACTCCGGCGACTTTCGCGACCGTGGCGGTTATCGTGTAGGCTTGAATGGCGGCGGAGAGAATCAGGGATGGTGTAACGGCGGCGGCGGCGGGCATCGTCGATGTTGTAACGGCGGTAGGCAGCATGACGGAGGGTTTCACCGCCGCGGGCAGCATGACGGAGGGTTTCACCGCCGCGGGCAGCATGACGGAGCGTCTAACCGCGGTCGTGTTGATATTCGTGATCTACTCCTCTAAAGATCGGTTTCTTTTTTACTTATTTACCTGCAAAAAACAGAAAGAAATTAAACTTTTACCCTCAGTTTTTTTCGGAAATTAAATGTTTTTAGACTTTGGACTATATTACGATATTAATTTTCATACAAAACTATCACGTGAAAATGTTACTTATGACTTTTTTACTTGTTTTATTCCTATAGAATGATTCTGGATCTAGATTAATAACTAGATTTTGTGAAAACTATCACTTAAAAATATTCATAATATTTACATTGTAGACGAATAAAGTAAATTAGTTATGACACTTGAGAATATTCTATAAACAATACGCATAAGATATTTTTGTAAGTTAGTTATGATACTCCGATTTTTCCATATTTTTAAATATTTATATACTTTATAGGATAAAGAATGTGAAAATATGATTATTTTTGTAAACAATACGAATATTCTGTAGGAAAAGATAGGTAAGTTAGTTATGATACTCCGATTTTTCCATATTTTTAAATATTTATATACTTTATAGGATAAAGAATGTGAAAATATGATTGAACCAGGTAAGTACGATTCGTAGGAGATTTGTGAGTTATTAAGATCGAGATATATGTGGGAGATAAATGGGTAGATTTTGTCAAGTACTTGATTTGGTGCCATTAATACAAATCACGTGGTATCCTGAAATAGATCGTTTTTGATTATGGTTGTAAATACAAAATATAAATTTCCTTTTAGATTTGCAAATATTGAATTTATTATTACCCACGATTTATAAAAAGTGGTCCGTTAATTTAACGAGATCCATTAGGCCCAACTTTGCTAACTAGCCGCAGTAAGGATGTTATAATGGTTTTGTTCGCTGGTTTTTAGTGGAGTTTTTTTTAATGCCTACTTAGATCTATTTAGTTTAATAGATTTTAAATAGGTAATTTGTGAAGATCCATCTATTAAAAAGCAATTCTCCTAAATAGTTTTTTCAAGTTTGTACTTGTATCACAAAAAGGTTCATAAGAAGGAAAATAGCTTCTCAATGATATTTTATTCAAAGAAGCCATCATACATCTGAAATGATCTGAAATGATGAAGACATTTTTGGTTATTTACTGCAAGTTAATTATGAGAAGTAAAGAAGTGTTCTACATGTAGAGTTCAACAATGTAAAAGTGCAATTTTCAGAAGAAGATGAAATTGATGAGAAAGATGAAGTTGAAATGAAATGGATTTTGTGTGTAATTCATATTATTAGGATTACTAGATTTATTATGTGTAATTCATATTATTAGGATTACTAGATTTATTATGTGTAATTCAGATTACTAATAATACTAGGTTTTATTGTGTGTAATTTGAAACCCTTATATATTTTAATTTGTAAGTAGTAAGTTTATTTAACATATAGAACCCACATATAATCTATTAGTAGACTATGTATATAGTAAATAAGACTGTTGAAACTATTTAGATGATTATTTTCAATAGTTTTAGGAATAATTATCTTTTTTTCCCCAAATGATTCCTTAACTTTCATGGTTGTTGTGTGAATGTAAGGCTAAAGTAAGAGGAATCTATAAAAATACTTATTTCTGGTAAACTATTTATGTAATATTCTTCTTTAGTGAAATTCATTGTATAAAATCTTTGGTTTTACTAAAAAAAATTTCATTTGGACTTGGTTTTTACTAATAAAAATTAAAATTTGCCAAAGTATTACTAAGTGTAAGGTTGTATTACTACTACCTTGAAGATTACCAAGAATTACTAAGTGTAATTATAATTTTGTTAATAAAATCATCAAATAGAACTTTGTCACTAAAATCAATCAAATAAAAATAAAAAGCTTTTCTATGTTTCCTAAAACGATAAAAATATTAGACTATAGTAGTCAAAGAATAAAAATATTATTCTAAATAAATATTTAAAACTCAAAAAACAACTCTGAATTTTTTTCAAAACCCCTTAAAACATACAAACTTTTCAAAAAAATTTAAGTCTCTGTTTTATGTTTTTTCTTTGCCCTGTCGATCTTGATCACTTGTTATGTAAATGTTGTTTGTGTTACAGTCCGGATTACCATAGGTGATGATCCTCAAAGGAAGTCATGAACTCTCCACGAATATATATATAAGTATGTTTTTTCTGGTCAGCATATAAGTATGTTACTTTGGTTTTCCAAACACCACAACAAAATAAAATCAATAATATTTTTTTCTCTACAATATCATTTTATACAACACATCATAGTGACCTAATTGACATAGACCATCAAGAAGCTACCAACGCTTCTCTAGTCCAGGACAAGTGATCCATCGACTATAAAATATAATGCCCCAAGAAGCTCCCACCCCTTCTTTGTCATTCAAACAACACTTTTGAGTTGCAAACTCTCGAGAGCCGGACAAGACCTTCATCAGTCTTGCAAGTATCTGACACAAAGGTTATAAAGAGCAGACGGTTAATTTAAATAGCTAAGCTGTATAACGTCTTCAACACCTTCCAAAATATCTGGGTTTGCTGTAAAAAGCTCTTCAGTAAACACTTTCACAGCCTTTGATAGCAACAAAATCACACTAGTCAAAAGGCAGAAACCCTTCAAATCATATGGAAAGTGCAACAACATTACAAAAGAACGTACATTTGCAGTAACAAGCAACGTTTCAGCGGAAGTAGACTGTATCTTTTTCAGTTCCCACTGCCCATTTGCATCCCTCATTTCTTGATAGAAGAAACTAAGCACAAGTAGGACATGCAAGCTATATTCCAAGAAAAACATATTCCATCTATTCCAACTATATTCCAAGAAAAACATATTCCATCTATTAAGCACAACTGCACAAGTAGGACACGAAAGCTATATTCCAAGAAAGAGTCTTTTCTGATCACGAAAATTTTGAAATCTCACAGCTCAAGTCAAAACTAAGAGACTCATTCCTAATCTCACATCCTAACTATATTCAACCTCTGATAAATCTCTCATCAATGCTGTTTTCCTGAGTAAACCAACACACACAAAGGTTGACACTTCTTGTCTGAAAAATATTATCTAGAGATTGTTCTTTGTTATGTTCCTAAATGTAAAGACACCAAGCAGTCAATATGATTCAAAAACAAAAGATAGTTACCCTGTGCCGACAGGAACGCCAATACCGACGGTAAAAGCTCTCTCAGAGAAGTTACGGTCGTTGAGGGAAGGAGCTCGGCGGCTGAAGTAACCAGGAGTAGATGGGTTCGTGTGAGTATGGTGCGCGTCCATCGTGGCTATGGTACACCCTCCCGTCCGGTCCTACCCAGGACGTGTCCCCACCTTATCTCCACAGTGGCCGCTTACAACTTACAAATCAACCTCTGGGATGGGGTTTACATGATAACCCTTCAAAGGCGCAGTCACTCTGATCAAAGATCCTACCTTTGCCTTCGCTTCGATCTCAGAGATATTGGAACAGAACGATGTCGTTTAAGTTAGGATCCGGGTTGAACCGGATAGAGTTTGGGTCGGTCGGATATTTAAGGTTGGATCTTTGTAATTAAGCAATTTTATTAAGGGTTATATTGCCTTTGACCACATTTCTCATATAAAGAAAAATCAAAAAGAAAATACATGAGAAATTAACACTAAGAGTCACTTTTGTAATTAAATATTCTAGGTCACTTACAACTACAGAGATACATTTTTAATAGTCAATTACACTCTTAACTTTTAGTCTATTTCTCTTTCGTCTTTTACAAATTCTTTTATTTCTTCCTACAACTTGGGTTGTGGTGGTGGTTCGTCATCTCTGCAAACCTTCACGCGACCAAGCGTCTCCATGGCGTCAAGACTCTTCTCCCACAGTGTGCTCTGTTGTCGCTGCTGCAAGCCTCACTATCGTGTCTGGGTCAAGCTCGCGCTCCTCTGTCGTGACAAGACCACTACCACACTCCTCTTCTTCGTGGTTCAAATCTGAGATTGATTCGGAGCTTCATCGACCACGAGATTTCTCGTCCAGAATATCTCAGCTCTCTGCCATACTCAGTTCTTCGTTATCAGAGTCTACTCGCCGTCGTCATCCAGATCGCGTCGGAAGAGAAAGCTCGATCTCCTCCAATGGAGATTTTTAGAGTATTTGCATAACAGGTTCTTTGAGTTTTGATTCTTTTCACTTCTACCCTGACCTTTCTGAATTGCAGAAATGAACTCTTGATTTTTACCAGAACTTTTGATTGTGCAATTTAGGCCAGTGAATATTGTGGATTTGCAGTATTGATCTCTAAAAACATGTACAACTGTTGTTACGTTTTTCAATTAAGTGTACACATGTACAACGTGTATATAGTTATCCACATGTACAACATATAACTAATATTTAAGACCATGTGATCCTAAATCTGCTTTGAGTAATGGTGGTTAATGTAACATGAGCAAGATAAGTCAAACTAGTCACTGCTTCTTCCTAAAACTCATTGACAAAGAGAGAATTCATACAGCTTTAAGCAATAAGAAACTTAACACATAAACACTATATAGACCCATTGACAAGTATTCAATTTGTTTTGTCACTTGTGTACGTAAGTATTCATATATATACCTGGCTCTCGTATCTACATGTACATGGTGGACTGCACAAATGACCAGTGTACATAAGTCTCGCTGTCCATATGTACATGCCATGTCTCGTATCCACATGTATATGCCGCAAATGACCAGTGTACATAAGTCTAGCTCTCCATGTTTGGCCACCGCTGCTGCGCATGAAAGGCGGTGGTTGCTATGGTGGAGATGAAGCTTAGGTGGTGGTAGTTACGTCATAACATGAATTGGCTTCGGTGTTGCATTTTGTTGCGGCCATTGTTCCTGTTGTTATCCCAATAAGGTCTTTTAACTGAAAATATAGGAATATTTCAAATCTTAAATCTCATAACTGCAGTTTTGAGATTTGATAGAAGGTAAGTTCCATATATCAGCTGAAAAAGTTGATAAGAACTCTCTATCAGCAAAACCAACTTCCCTCCCAAAATAATGATCTTTGGAGGTAAAAGTCCATTATTCTCTTCAGATTCATTCATTGTCATGATTAAAATATGTACAAAAATTTTCTGCATTTACATGTTTATGATTATCCACATGTACAACAAACTGTAAGCATTCACATGTACACCAAATTATGATTATTCACATGTACAACTTATACACTGTATCTACATATACACATTTGAACCAAGTTCTTACAAAAGCTTACAAATCCATACTTTCGGACAAAATTAGTTGGTGGAAGTCCAATGGCTGTGAAAAGGTTGGGGAGCCCCTTTACAGAAACACAAAAACATTCCAAAACTTAAAACAAGATTCTTCAATATTGTAAAAAGATTGAAACTTTTTTAACAAATCAATATGAATTTAACACAAAGATTACAAATTTACAACAAATAAATATATTTGGGACCATGAGAGATTTATCAAAACCAGTCAATTCATGTTATACTGTGTACATACACACCTAACAACATTTTTTGAGAGATTTATCAAAACCAACAAACCTAAAAATAAAAAAACTCATCAACATCTCTAACTCTGATTCATCCTTAAAACCTTAGATTTATCTTTTTCTCTGAGAGATTCCAAAAACCCAACAACATCTCTAACCTCTATTTCAATAAAGAGGGAGAGAAATTACAAACCTAAAAATTAAACAACATCTCTAACCAGCTTCAATCTTCTCCAGACCGCTTGAAATTCTTGCCACGACTTGTCAGAAACATTGTAATTTCGAAATTTTTTGCTTAAGTAGATCAATTACAAAGTTTCTTCAATTATATGGTGAAGATTCAAACCGAAAAAATAAATAAATCTGAAAATCAAATGATCAAGAGACGACGCTTTAGTCAAATGATACTCTTATATATTATAGAAAGAAGAAGGAAAAAATGGTAAGATGGATATTTTATATGTTGACAGCTGTGTAAAGAACAAAAAAAGCGTGAAAAAGTGTCTTAGTAGCTTAATGTGTCTTAAAGTGTTATTTATTTTGAAAAAAGTGACCTTGGATATAATTCTTTCAATTATGTAATTCTTTCAATTATTAATACTTAAGTATATATTTTATATAAATTTACGTAATTATAATTTTTATACAATATGAATGCTCTATAGTTAGGTTTCACATTATTGTTTTTACAACATTAATTGTTCCTGAACTTGCTCTGCTCCGTGTTGAAGTTTGGAGGTCAAACTTGTCTACCAGTGTCTGAGTTAAGGCAAGGCATACGCGCAGTTCCACTCTTCAACAGAAAGGGAGTGAAATACAGCTCCACCCGGCTTCTTATGCGCTTTGAGTTTGTCTGAAGACATAGTTTTGGTTCGTGTATACATCTACAGTTGTATCTTATGTTATGTTTTGTTATTTGTCTTGAGTAAAAAATATTGAATGTTTACCTGACTAATATATAGATCTTTTGCATTTCTTATGAAGTTATAATGACATTAATAAGCATCTCTCATCTTGGCATCTTAGCATGAAAACATGATCTTATGCAATTTTGGTTTTTCTCTAGAGGGTAAATAAATTGTGTAAAAAGGGCGGGTAGTAGGAAGTTTTAAATTTACCATATGAACACAAAGGATGCACTCAGTTGTATATAGGTTATTTTGAATCAATTTAACATTAATTCAAAAAAAAAAAAAACATGATCTTTTTATTCTCTTTTCTTGATTATATTGGTATCAGATAGCTTAAAATAGTTGTTTCTGAACATGTGGACTTGTGTAGATCATGAAGCTTCATATCTTTGTCTACATTATTTATAGTTGTTGAAAGCCTTTGTCTGCACTAAACACGTGAAATTTTTTAGCTGATTATATATTATGGAATATTTTGTTGTTATATGAATCTTTTTTTTATATACGCTTATTAGTGAAGAAAGCTAGATTCTTTAATTCTGTTTTATCTTTTGGACAGTAGCTTATTGAGATTCTTCAAAGACTTCATATTCATTTTAACAATGACTGGAGAGGTTTTAGGTACCGTGAAATGTGTAAGGGAAAGAAGAAATTAAAAAGTATGAGAAACCCAATCGTTGAGTCAGTCCATAAGGCTTCCATGCACACACAACATCATATGCTCCTGGAATTAGATACCATACTAATTGTTTAAGCTGGTTCTTTTTGAAAGTGAGTTTTTCCAACATGAGTCTCTTGGCTGGGAATATATGGAAAAGGAAGAGCATTGAGCATAAACCTAGCACACCTGGTGCATGTGTCACACACCGTGTGTGACCGATATTAGCTCTCTTTTACGGAGAGTGGGAGATGCATCGGGGAGAGGATTTTGGAGACAGAGGTTATGGCAGAGCCTTTGGAGTGCGAAGGAGACGAGTGAGTTACGAAACAGTTAGGGCGTTGAGAAAGACTTATGCGCAGATGGAGTGGAGGAGAAACAGACTGATGACATGGACGACTGGACGAGACGTTAGAAGAAGGTTGAGAAGTTAGTTACGAAACAGTTAGGGCATTGACTGAGTCTGTTAAACCATTGGGCTTTTGAATATTATAAATAGTAAGATCTTGTACTGTAGTCTGTAGAGGGTCGGCTTTTATCACTTTGGTAAAAGGAGAGAAGGTATACAGTACAAATATACACTTTTATACGAAATACGCCTTATCATAAGGTTGCGGTGTTTTAAGTTCAACACCACCTGAATATAGTGTTTATTATAGGCGAAGAAGGCCCTCTCTGATCTTCCTCTGTAACCAAGAAAAAGAGGTCAATGGATTGAGCTCCACAATTCCATCATGCATGCACATTGTTTGATTGATGTTATTTGCTTGTTTCTCTTCATGTGAGAGATCTTTTAAATTTTATTTCTTGTAATTCTTCTCCCATATATAAAAGTTGTTTTGCTTCTAAAGCTTGATATATGGCAATGGAGTTATTGAATTCATTAGATCAGCACACTCGTGTGGTTCAGAATCATCTTTTCTTACTTCTTAGTCGGACACACGATAGAAACTTTCTTTTGGCTTACTATTCTTAATGCAACGCCATTGAAGGCTATGTGGTACCCATTAGCAAAGATGGAACTAACTGCACAAAACCATATAATATTTGGTAAGAAGCTATTCTGCATAAGATACCGTTTTTGCCTTGAGATAATGATGAAGTCACATCTATTGTCATTGACGGTTAGCCAAAGGCTATTGATAAGCAGAATAACTTACTATATAAGTTAGGTGGAGATTCCGTTTGGAGTTTTAAATGTTCTGCTTTTGATAAAAGATCATTGATAAGTTAGAGAGAGAGAATAAACAAAAACAAAGCCAAAACGACAACTATTCATCAAATCAACTTATTAAGTACAATAATATGACACTGAAGATAACGTGCAGAAATGAAAGGATAATTGGAGAATGACTATTTCTGTCGTCATGAACGGATTAAAATCTTTTCATATAGAATATTCCAAATATGTGTGAGCCTTCCAAGCTCGACTAATCGTATACAGCGGATTTTTGCTGGTTTGATGAGTCTGTATGGATTGTGTGTGTGCGGTCCACTCCACGATCTGTTCATATATTAAAAATTATTAATACTTCAGGTTTTATATAAATTTACGTAATTATAATTTTTATACATATGCATGCTCTATATTTAGGTTTCTCATTATTGTTTTTACAACATTAACTATTTTGTTTAATTAATATATCTAAATATAGTTTGTTCACTTTGTAACTTCGTAAGTTCTTGGGTAATATTTTTGTCAAAGTTTTAGAATAATTTCGCGTAATTTGAAACCCCAAACACCAACCTCTAACTGTTTGTTTGCAACACAAGTAACATAAAAACCTAAATTAATAGATCAATTGTACTAATTATAGGTAAACACAAATAGATAATGAATAAGAAAAAAGAGTGTTCAAAATTCCAAGTGCATGATGCTTTCATGCTTATCCATAAGCTTGAAATACACGTCCGCCTGCTGGTCCCACTTTGTTGGTCTGATGATGATATTAACCTTTCTTAAATCATTCTTTATCAGATCATAATAGAGAAGGTAACAGGTACAAGGCAACACCAATATAACCTCATTGTTTTGAGCCGTACCATGCACCTTCAAATCCTTTAGGTTAATGTCATCAACTAAATATCTCTGACAATACTGCAAAACCAGAGACTTCCTCGACCATGTTCCACCATCCACCTCCAAAACCCACAACTCAGACACACCCGTTTCTCTAATATGTGTATAATCAAAGAGTGCTGGTTTCCCACCATGCTCTATGAAACCCAAGGACGTACAAAACTGAGACACTGCCTGGGGAGCTTGGATCTTATGGAACTTTTCAGACCTAACGTCAAAGCAGTAAACGTTATCGCGACATGTATTAGTGAAAGCTAAATAATATATAACTCCGTTGATGCACAATCCATCTCTTGTAGGAATATGAGGTTGATCGTCATAGTTGATGCTTTTCCAGAAACCTCCGGCTTCAAGTACGAAGACCCAAAACTCTGAGGTTATCATCTCATGACCCTCTGAGAATACCACAACACTGCAGAGTATTTTGTATAGGTCATGAACAGGATCGTGTCCGAAAAAATAGTTGACATGCTTATTAAGTTCTTGTTGAATAAAGATGTTGGATTTAACGGCGGGTAAGGTTAAGCTCTGTCTAGTGGCGGGATTATAGATACATGCTTTTCTGCAAACAGTGTATAAAATCAAACCGCGAAGAGACACCATCTTGTGTCCTCCCATCTCTGGGAAAGTCAAATATCTTCTCAGCGATGATTCAGACGATGATAATGTTAATGATAGCAGTTTAGACTTTCCAGGGTTGTGGCAGAGCTCCATTGAATCACAGTTGTTTTTCACCGAAGTTAAGCTCATGAATAGACCAAGTGGTCTCGGTCTCCATGGAGATGATGCCACCTTGAGATAAAGGTTGCTAAAATATCGGGAACGGATCAGATCGGACCAAAGCTTTGAGACACACCTGAACCTCATAAGTGATTTAGCAGGCAATCTACTTAGGATTTCGATCATGGGATCAAAAGGAATCTGTGGAGCCACAAAATCGTCTCTTCTTTGTCTTCTTCTTGTTCTTCTCATCGCCTTTGAAGACAGACATTTAACCATAGCTCAACTCAAGGGAAATTTAAATACAAAACAGAGGAAAGGTTTATAAACTAGGGTTTGAAGATCTTTGTCGAATTGATGTTTTTATCCTCCCGTACTTTTCTTCGTCAAGGGTTGATGCTACATATAGTCTTATTATATAAATATTCATTTTCTAAATTGTTAATTAACAAGGTACATGTGCATTAAAAGTTTAAGACTGTGACATGTTTTAAATAACATTTTTCCAAAAAAAAACTTAAATCAAAAGAACTATGGAAATATTTTTATCAATAATTAAATATTACTTTAATTTAAAAAGATTAAATAAAAATCAAAAATAAAAAGTTTAGATAAATATTATTTAATAGTAAAATCCTTTTTTTTTTGAAAACCATGGTTTAAGATAACTACAAAATAAATAAAAAAAAATTTAAAGAAAATTTCTTTAGAAACCAAAAATCTATAGAAAAAGAAAATTTCTCATAGATATTTATAACAGTTTTTTCCTAATCTTAAACCAAAGAGAATTGTAAAAATAAAATGCCGTATAATTAATTATATTAACTGCACTTTTTTATAAATCCCAAGCCAAAAAGAATTTCAAAAGTTTAATAGTATTTTCCTTTTATAAGAAAAGTAAATAATTATTTAGTTGATTTTTTTATACGTTGAATAAGACATTCATAAAATAAAAGGAAATTATTTTTAAAATAATGGCTACAAAAATAAAATTGTCTTATTTCTTTTTTGAACGTAAATTTAAATTTAACAGTAAAGTTTCCTTACAAACCAAAATATTTTCAAAAAAAATAAGAGAAAACAATACTATCTGCTTTAGGAAATAATGGAGAGAAAAATTATAAGCAATCAAAACAATCCATTTATAAAATCCTTGAGGGATACAAGTATTCCTCCCATATACATCAAGAGATTTTATTAATATATGGGAGGAAGATGCGAAAAAAAAGCAGTGTTCGTTTTTATTAGGCTAGGGTAATTAACTAAAAATTCAGTTTAAGAAATCCTATTTGGGCCAATTCTATCATTGTTAAAGCAGGAACATCGATTCTTAGACGATGGTGGATCTTGACATCTTGATGATATGTGAAAAAGGAATTAGAAAAGATATTTGTATAAGTAAAAGATTTCACTTTATAAGAAAGAGAAAAAAAGTGGAGGATTTATGCAGTTCACTGTCACTTGTTTCTGACGAAGTTGAAGTGAATCGTTCCCCCATGTGTTTATGGGGTTGGGGTTTTCCCCTCTGACCTCTCGTTGCTTTTAACACTTTGTCTCTTTATCTCTCATTTCACAACGTTTACATTTTTTTTTTGTATAGACACTCGCATCACGCCACGAATCTACAATCCGTAAAAACTATATCACAAGAAGAGAATGGCAATGCGCGACCAAATCATCCACCGTGCGGTTCACCTGGTGCATGTGTCACACACCGTGTGTGACCGATATTAGCTCTCTTTTACGGAGAGTGGGAGCTGCATCGTGGAGAGGATTTTGGAGACAGAGGTTATGGTTATGGCAGAGCTTTTGGAGTGCGAAGGAGACGAGTTGGCGAGGCTGGCGACGAGTGAGTACGGGCATTTCGTGGTGGAAAAGGCACTGAAAAAACTAATGCGCGCGGAGATTTGTGTAGGGGTTTGGTGAATAAGCTCAAGCCTTTTCTCCCTCTGTTGCGTAGCTCTCATCACGCCACCACCATTGCAGAGATGTTGGAGTCAGTTCCCTATTACACTATGATATATGATGAAAGTTGTCAGATTTTATGGTTGCTTGTTTAGTTATCTCTTGCTAATGATGTAATAAAGAGAGGTTGACGGAATCTAGAATTCTCTCTTCTGTGTGTTTCCAAGTCAAAAATGCCTAGCCAGGAACCAAGAAGCCACTACTTTGAAAATCTGTGATTTTCTGTCTCCATGAAACCGGTCATCCATTACTTTTGTATAACGAAAACTCTTTATACGAAATAGTCTATGAGAAAGCAAAATCGGTCTCCATGAAACCGGTCATCCATTACTTTTGTATAACGAAAACTCTTTATACGAAATAGCCTATGAGAAAGCAAAATCGGTCTCATGCAATATAACCACATGGTGGTGGGCTAGTGGTCTTGAGGGAGTTGCGACCCCAATACGGACCCGGCTTCGAAACCCCATGTGGCCACCCGGACTAGCGTTAAATCGCAAGAATACGTGGACTGCCGTGGGCCTCGTGGGATTAGTCGGTTGACCTCGGTCGCCGGACCCCCACGGTTATCAAAAAAAAAAAAAAAAAAAAAAAAAAAAAAAAAAAAAAAAAAAAAAAAAAAAAAAAACATATTCCATCATCGTAGATATTACGAGCAATTTGTGAAAGACACTCTCCAGTTACTTTTACAAAAAAACCCTCTCACAATACTTTTACAAAAAATATTCTGTATAGTAGAATTAATTCATATGAGGAAACTTTCGTAAAATAAACGTAACAGGTCTAACAGATAACTGTCGTAGATAACTCTTCTTCATGAGGTTGCTGATTCCTAATTTCACTCCCCTCGATTATGCCGGAGCAGTAAATGACCCTGCAACCGAATCCGCACCTATTCTACGACGATCCTTTACCAACAACTTCCTTGGTTATAAGGCTGAGCCTAGCCTCCATGCGAATCCAAGACTACTGAGCGACCACCGCTCCAACCGCTTAACGGCTAACGGCTAAACGACAATCCATGATTTGTTAAACGTCAAGTGACTATTATACAAGAAGTTTGTCGTACAACCCAGAATCGGGAATCATACGATGAATTCTTCGTAACGAAACTCAGTCCTAACAACCATATGGTTAACGGAAGATTTAAACTTATCATCAATCAGTTAAGTTTTATATGCCCCATAAAACGCGGGATGAAAAGAAAACGCTCGTAACAAAGCTCCTCAAGCTATACGAGTCATTTTTAAAAATACAAAAAACAAATTCGGGAAGGCCAACACTTCACGAAACAAAGTGAAGGTAGACGTTTCTCCCTGGTCAAATTTACGAGACCCTTCGGTCCTAATTCCTTGATCAAAAATCGAACAATTCAGCGCCAAAACTGAGAGAACAGTTTTTGGCTGCGAAAATTCGCAAAACATCTCCAAGCCCGCACACATTTCAAACACGAAATACGACACAAGGGAAACTCAACTTTCGGCACTGCGAGACGTCGCCTCGAAGGATATTTTTTCCTCAAAACATCCTAGACGAAATTCTCGTCTCACAACTATAACACATCTTCAAAACGGTATCATGTCGTTGTTGCTGATCACAACAAACGATCTCTAACGTCCTAAACAGACAATTGCCACCTTTAAAAGGGTAGGCTCTCTTACATCCGACAAGGATAACATAGCGCGCTATACAAGAAAACCGAAATTTCGTTTAGCGCCTCCTAACGGAAGTAGCTCGATTCGTACCCAGACAAATCATATAAGTCGATAACACTTCGCGGATTTTAAAACGGTACGAATCAGGTTAAAATCGCAAACAGGCAAAACGAAAGCCGACTTGTCATCGCACAAACATAGTATCAACACCCGATACGAGATCCCAAAACTTGTCTCTTCACTTAAGTCTATTCGTTTCACAAACCTTCGTGTAAATCAGTAAACCGCGAAAAATCTTGTTTTGTACAATCGATGGATACAGTGATCATCAGGGGGTTTGGAATGAGATGACAACTCACACCTATCCCTCTAACTTCGATAAACGGAAGTTCTCTCGATTTATGAAAATCACGATTTTATAAATTTGAGCAAAATATTTTTAATAGGCCGAACTTAGCCAAACTAAACAGTCTCCGAGGCTACTCTTGCAGCCGACAACGGTCCAATACGAAATATCATCGACAGCAACATGCTCAAAATTCTCTACTCCAAAACGAACTACGGAAGGCTTGATCCCTACAACAAGGGTACATAGGCAGCCTTTGAAAGGCATAACTACCAATCTTACGACTTTCCACAGAGCTTTTTAACCATTAATTTCGTCTAACTTACCTAACAAGTCTTACTGCTCGCAAGAACATCGCAAAAGTTCTAACGAGCTGGGGGGCTAACTGTTGGGGTCAAAACCGGTTCCGGCGGCAGCCCGCACGTCTTGGGGCCTGGCGCCCGGGCGGCAGCCTGCACGTCATAGCGCCTGGCGCCCGGCGGCAGCCCGCGTGTCCTGGGGCCTGGCACCCGGGCGGCAGCCTGCACGTCGTGGCACATGGCGGCAGCCCGCGCGTCCTGGGGCCTGGCACCCGGGCGGCAGCTTGCAAGTCGTGGCGCCTGCACCCGGCGGCAGCCCACACGTCCTGGGGCCTGGCGCCCGGGCGGCAACCTGCACGTCGTGGCACCTGGCGCCCGGCGGGAGCCCGCGCGTCCTTGGGCGTGGCGCCCGGGCGGCAGCCTGCACGTCGTGGTGCCTGGCGCCCGGCAGCAGCCTGCACATCGTGGCGCCTGGCGCCCGGCGGCAGGCCCCGTGTTATGGCTCTGGGCGCCTGCGTCTCGGCGAGGGCTTCGATTTGGTATCTTGATCGTTTTCTGGGTCCTCACGGTTTGAGAGAACGACCTCTTTGAAGTTTCAAGGCAGATTCCATGACGTTCGGCCTGTCCAAACTTAGATCAATTCCCGTGACTTCAGTATACGTTCGTATGGTCGTGTCATCTCAGCTACAGACCTATTGTCTCTTGGTTCGTCTCGATTGTATCATCGAAGTTTTACGACTAAAACTGAGAATGTTGGTTTTCTCGTAAAGTGTATCGTGTAAAACAAGAACGATCGACTTGATCATCGGTTCTTTAAGCTATATGAGTTTTTTTGCGAAGAAAGAAAATCTTTCCGAGAAATCGTATAAACGTTCAAAGGCTCGAAACGTGCCCACATGCTCATTTACGATTTTAAGGATTCAGGCCCAACAAAGCTATGACGGTTTAGTCTATTTTCCGAAAATAGGATAAATGTTAAGTTTTCAAAGATAAATGTAAATATTCGAGTATAATTATGAAGATCGGCGAGAAATGGAATATTCCAGAAAGGAGATATACTTGGGCCCAAAGGTGAACTGGTAAAAGCGATGCCGACCTAGACATGTATATAAGGAGGGGAGGAGCAGCAGAATGAGGCATCCGAAAATTGACAGACTTAGAGAGCAGATCCAAGATTTTAGACTAAGAGAACTTAGAACTTAGGTGGTTAGACTAGCAAGGCAGAACCTAGAACGTCCGACCGCCTCTCGTTCTATTTTCATCTTGTCCGCAGACTTCTGTTCCTCTCGGAAGAATCTAACAATCCTTTTACTTAGAGTTCCACACATAGAAACCCTAGGCATTATTCTCGACATGCCCGTTTCTATGACAAACGCTCGTACTAGACGAACTCTGCCGGGCAGTTCGATCTCTTGTTCAAATCTTTCTAACTGAACTATGTCCGATTTGATCCTCGAAAGGGGTACTAGGCAGCCTTTCATAAGGTCCAGTCCCAAATCTTAACAACACCTTTTTCGTATGGTTTTCGTCTTTTGTTATCGAGCTGCGACTCAATTAGGTTTAAGGTTTTGAGACGGCAAGAACTAGGAAAAACGTCGACAGTTCCAAGGTGTTGGGATTACGATTACAAAGTTGTTTGGAAGCTGTTATTTCAGAGACTCAAGCGGCTTTTGTCCCTGGAAGACAAATTTCAGATAATATTTTGGTTGCTCATGAGCTAATACATGCTCGGAAATCTAATAAAAATTGTTCTGAAAAGTATATGGCAATCAAGAGTGATATAAGTAAGGCTTACGACAGAGTGGAGTAGCGTTTTCTACATGATATAATGCAAAAATTGGGATTCCATCCTATTTGTATTTCATGGATTATGTCGTGTGTGACATCAGTAACCTACTCAGTCTTGATCAATGGTACTCCATTAGGAGAAATTAAGCCATCAAGAGGTATAAGACAAGGAGATACTTTATCACCTTATTTATTCCTCTTTTGTGCAGAGGCTTTGAGTCAGATGATCGACATGCACAACTTCAGAACAAATTTCAGGGAATGAAATTGGCTAGAAGATGTCCATCGGTGTCTCATTTATTCTTTGCTGATATTCATTATTTTTCTGCCAAGCGAATGAGGAGAACACAAAGTGTATGGCGAGTATTTTAGATGATTATGAAAGAGCTTCTGGACAGAAGGTAAATTTACAGAAATCCTCTATTATTTTTGGTATGAAAGTAAACCATCAACAACGAGGTCGTATCCAAAATGCACTGAATATTCATACTATTGGTGGTGGAGGAAAGTATCTAGGTCTTCCTGAACAGTTTGGTAGAAGTAAAGTTCATGAATTTGATGGTCTGGTTCAGAATAGCAAATCGACAACTTCGGCTTGGCATAATCAGTTTCTATCGCAGGCAGGAAAATAAATACTAATAAAATCAGTGCTTCAGGCAAAACCTGTGTATCCTATGAGTTGTTTCTTGCTTCCGAAGACTACTTGTGATGAGATTAATTCAGTGTTATCTGAATTTTGGTGGGGGAAGGGTGATGAACGAAGGAATATTTCATGGGTATCTTGGCAAAGACTATGCTTGCCAAAGAAGGAGGGAGGAATGAGATTTCGTGATTTATACAATTTTAACAGATCGTTACTTGCAAAGCAAGCATGGAGGATTTCGCAAAACCCTAACTCCCTCATTAGTAGAATATACAGAGGAAGGTATATTCGTCGACTTTCTTATAGTCTTCGAATCCCAAGCATGCCTCATATGGCTATAAGTCTATTCAAGTAGGAAAGGACTTACTTAAAAAAGGTCTTCGTGTGATGATTGGTAATGGAAACAATACTAATGTATGGTTGGATCATTGGTTACTTGTGCTTCCTCCTCGAAAGGTAGTTCAGTTTAACTACAATCGCAATATGAAGGTAAAAGAGCTTATTGATAAAGAAAAATTACTCCTGGAATGTTCAAAAACTGGAGGAGGTTCTACAACCATTGGATGTGGCTCAGGTTATTAAGATAAAGCTATCAAGACATGTGTCTGAAAATAAGTTGATCTGGCCATTTACAAAAGATCAACAATATATGGTTAAGTCGGGTTATTGGACAGCAACACATTGCTATTATGAAGGCGAGGAGATAATAAGGCCAGAAGGATCATTGGAACTGAAGAGAGAGATATGGAGTCTAAATATTTTACCAAAGATCAAAAATTTCTTGTGGAGAGTTGTTTCTGGAGCTCTCCCTACTGCTACAAAGTTGTGTATGAAAGGAGTTCATATTGATCCACATGTCAATGTTGCTGTCAGGAGGATGAAACAATTAATCACATATTGTTTATATGTCTGCATCTATGGCTGTGTGGAGATGTTTAGGTATTCTTCCTTCTCAAGTTTTTTCTGTTAATCTGGAAGAAAATATAGAAGCAATCTTTGCTTTCATGAAGTCAGTAACAGATTATGAGAGAAACAAATTGTTTGGTTTCTGGAATATGTGGATAATATGGAAGTCGAGAAATGAGTTTCTTTTCAGAAAGCAGAATGTTCATCCAATAGAAGATGTGAGGCGAGTTTTTGAGGCTAATATGGAATGGTATAAGAACATCATTCGGATGGATACAGGAAGAAGACGAGTTCTGGTTCAATCGTCAAAATGGGAACCTCCACCAAAGGATTGGGTAAAATGTAATTTCGATTACAGTGCTTGTTCTGGAAGTTTAATGGCGGGTTTAGGTTGGGTTTTAAGAGATGACAAAGGAAATTTTTTGGGTGGAAGAGGAGTAAAAGTAAGGAAAACTCAGACATCATAGAAGGAGAAGCTTTAAATTTTCTTATTGCTCTTCAGCAAATTTGGATTCGAGGTTGGAGGCAAGTTTGGTTTGAAGGAGATAATCAAGAACTCTGTCGGATTATCAATCAAGTTAAGGACCATGTTGATCTGAGGAATCTTCTATGTGATATTCGACATTGGATGATGAAATTACCTGAAAGCTCACTGGAACATGTTCATTGTGAGAAGAAACAAGCAGCAGATGCTATGGCGAAACAAGTTGTTTTACAAGATTTTTCTACTGTATTTTTTCAAATTCCACCTGTTTGGTTAATTAACTTTTTGTATTATCTTTTTACAATCTAATTAATAAAGCGTTTGTGGTTAAAAAAAAAAGAGAAGTGTCGGTACTTAATTAAGGGGTTTTGGTGTTTGTTAAGGAGCCTTACGTGTCAGCTGGTGAATGGACCGGTCATTTATATATATCTCTCTCTCTCTTTCGTCGGGGTTTCTTTCTCCCGAAACCATTTTCTCTCTTCCTCCTCCAATGATTCTGATGTCGATCTTTGAGGATGGTCAGTGACGAGAGGGACATGTATCCTCCTTCTTCTCATCTTCCAACCAAACGCTGTACTTGCCCCTCCTCTTCTCTGCCGTGACGAAAGCCAAAAACGGCCTCCACAGTCCTTCCGTCGCCAATCTCTCCCGCAAGAAAACTACCCTCCTCCAGCCTTTTAAGAAGGTCGTCATCAAGGTTTCTCCTCACGCGATTTCGAATTTTGAATATGTTTCTTAGTTCTTATGATTAGTTTTAGGATAGTGTGTAAACTGATGACGGTCGGGAATGACTCGTATGTACAATTGGTTATTTAAGCTTGATTCTCGATTTTAGAGGTTTTTGGTATTGGATTGTTACATTGATGCAGATTCTGTGTTGGTTTTTGCAATTGAATTGTAGTGTAATTCCCTGTGGTGGTTAGTTTTGATTTTGATGATGAGTGGTTAGGGCATTTTTGTTACTACTATATATCACGAATCTTGTTGTGCCATTGCAAAGATATTGAGAACTGGACTGGTTTAGTAGTTGTGATAAAACAATTTTCGTGTATGGTTCTTCTAGACTTTGTATACTTATGTGTATACCATATTGTCTTGAGTCTGTAACATTGTCCTTAATAAAGATCGCTATTATTCATAGATGTCTTTATACGTTCTGGTGTGGCTTTTCAGGTGGAGCTAAGACCAAAAGAAGAAACAGAGCATGTGACACAAGAAAACAGAGCCAAGTTATCAATTTTCTCGTGAGTGCTCGTGTGATCGTATCATCTCTTTTTACCATTTCACTTAGAATAACAACTTGTTCCTTCATGTGTATCTCTTACCGTTACATGTGATCGTATCATCTCTCTCTTTTTTACTCTATTAAGTATAAATGTTTTGTTTTTTCTTGTCTATCTCTTACCATTTCACCAACAAAATAGTCATCTTTTTCTTCTAAAAAAAGGTTTAAGAACCCCTATGGGGTCCTCCCAGTGGAGGAGAGAACATTTATTTCCACTAACCTAAGTCTTTAACTACTCGAATCACCATTTTTACATTAAATTTAATCATAAGTGCCTTTAAGATGTCCTAATGGATGGAGATGCTCTTATTTATAGTTTATATTATTGACTGACTTATTGAATTTCGGTTCTAGAATAGAGAATTATTGATACTACGGTCCAGAATTATTGAATTCACCATCAAGTTTTTGTTGGATCAATTAAACCAAATGGGTTTAATGTAAAATGTGAAAAGAAATAGGCCAATGGGCCAGTGCACGTAAAGCCTGATCGCACATGTTAATGAGGAAAAAGGGAACTTGTCCCACATCGGACAACACCAGAAACATTGAGCAATATATATATGTTCCAATGATATGAGTGGTTAACTGACTCTAAGAGGGAGAAGGCTCCCCACGCGCGCGCCGCCGCTGCCGTCCGTCCGGCTCGGTGTGGGCTTCGGCTCGGTGTGGGCTTGGGCTTGGGTCTTGGTGGGCTTTTGACCCAATAAGAATATTTTTTTTAGACTAAGTAAATCTCAACGTTTTAACATTTAATTTTGGTAAAAACAATATGCATTTTAATTTGAAACGACAAATAGTTTGTCTAGAAAATAAAAACGGCATGTAGTTTATCCGTTCGAGACATTTAAACGAGATAAGATCGAGAAGAACAAGTCTTGGGAAATAAGTTTTCGAAACTCAACTTCCCTCGATCTCCGCGAGATTTCCGCGCACGTGCAGAAGCTATTGCGGAAAGTGGCTCTCTTTCGTCTCTTTAAAAACGAGTCTCCTTCTCTCTCATTTCTCACTTCTTTCACATCGAAAAAACCAACAGAGAAAATCCCTTAGCGTAAGTCTGTTTCTGAGAGTGTTTCGTAGAGTTTTTAGTTCGTTAGGGCGTTCACGAGTGAAGCCTGAATCGTCGCCATGGTTTTATCCTGGGACTCGATATTCGTACAGTTCTGTCTCACTACGGAGCGAATATTTAGAGTTAAGGAAAGAGATTCATATCTCGACTCCATGAAACGTTTTCTTATCGGGTTTCATTTCGCTTTCCTCCTATGTTTCTTTCCTTAACATCGCTTTTATTTATTACGGTTATTTCAATTCGATTTTCGGCTTCTACAATCTTAACTCTAAATCGCTTTCTATCTAAAGCTTTTAATCGGATTGAAAAACGTTTTTATCAAAATGGTTTTAAAGGTTTGTAAACGGTTTTTGGGAACGCTGTTTGCAATTTGGTCTTACCATTTCTGCAAAATGTTTTTTACTTATCTCAAAACGGTTTGCGTTTTGCTTTCTAGCATTACTGCAAAACGTTTTTATTGGATAATTTCATCACGTTTTTGAAACGAAGTTTGCGATTTGCTATTTGCTTATCCGCGAAACGTTTCCTATTTTTTTTATAAACGGTTTTGCGGTTTGGTTATATCATCATCCGCGAAACGTTTTAGATACTTGTTTATTCAAAATATTTATATATGAATCGTTTTCACAAACGCTTTCTTAAGTCAGTTTGTGAAATATTCTAAGTCTACACAAAACGGTTTCTGCGAATGCTTATAAGCGAGTTTGCAAAACGTTTTTTCAGACTTGTATCGATATGATTTGGTTCATATACCAAAAATGAAAATCGATTTTAGACTATTATTTTAATTATAAATAATATGTTATTTGTTGAATGGAATACTGATCCGTTTTTCATGTTTTCTTTACAGGAAGAAAAATGACTAACGACAACAACGCCCCCATTGATACCACCGCTACTCAGACTCCACTCAATGTCACCACGACTGATGCAACCGGCGTGACAAACGTGAGTTCCAGTGCAGGAACAACAAACAATACCCTTCCTGCGGGAATTGATGAAACCACTCGCCGTAGCCTTTTCGGTGCTGGTCTTTACCAAACCGGTTCGGTTCAAGGAACCACAAGTGCTCCTGTGGTGGTTGCTACTCCTCAAGCTGTGCCTAGTCTCTTCACAGAAGAACTGATGCCTGACAAATTTGATGGCAAAAACTTCAAAACGTGGCAGAAGAAGATGATGTTCTTCCTGTCAACAATGAAATTGGACAAGTTCATCCAGGATGATAAGCCCATCGTCCCTTACACCGTTGAAGATGTCCATGCTCAAGCGAGTGTTGACATATGGGTGCATTCTAACTTCATCTGCAAAGGATACATTTTGGGTCGTCTGATTGATCAATTGTACAAAGTCTACTGTGACATTCCCACGGCGAAAGAGCTATGGAGATCCTTGGACAAGAAGTACAGGGGCGAGGACGCTGGCTGTCAGAAGTATGTGGTGGCAAAGTTCGATGAATTCAGAATGGCGGATTCAAAACCGATCATGGACCAGGTGGAAGCTTTTCAGCTCATTTGCCATGAAATCGCTGCTGAAGGGATGTCCATCTGTGAGACATTCACAACTCTCATGTTCATTCAAAAGCTTCTCCCAAGCTATGCTGATTTCAAGAACTATCTGAAGCATAAGAAGAAGAAGATGGGTCTTGAGGATCTCATCATGAGGCTTCAGATGGAATCCAGGAACCGAGCTGCTGACAAGAACACAGCTAAGGAGCACAATGTCAACATTGCTGAGCACAAAGGCAAAGGAAAGGCACACGCCTCTCCTGGAAAGCCTTCCAAAACTGCTTTGGCCTTGAAGGCTGCTGGGAAGAACTTCAAGAACAAAGGCATTGAAATCAATGCGAATGTGGAGAAGTTCAAGGGGAAATGCAACTACTGTCACAAAGTGGGACACAAGACTTCTGAGTGTCGCAAAAAAATCAAAGATGAGAAGGCTCAGGCGAATCTCACTGAGGAAGACTCTGTTGCAGTGGTGACTGAGGTCAACATGGTTGAAAGCAACAACCCTAGGGAATGGTGGTACGACACTGGTGCAACCACCCACATTTGCACCGATAGGACGATGTTCAGCACCTATCAGAAGAGCAAGACTCAGGAGAAATTGTTCATGGGGAACACTGCAGTCTCCAAGATTCAAGGCCGCGGCAGTGTGATTCTGAAGATGACATCTGGACGTCAGGTGACTCTGACGAATGTGAAGCATGTGCCTGACATGAGGAAGAACCTGGTCTCGGGAACCTTGCTCAGCAAGAATGGATTCGCCGCAACCCTTGAGGCGGACAAGCTTGTGATTAGGAAGAATGTGATGTATTTGGGAAAGGGGTATGTTAAGGATGGACTTGTCAAGATGAATGTAATGACAGTTCCTCCGAAAGTTGTAGCTCCGAAAATTTCAATGAATAAGAATGAGCCAGTTACTTATTTGGTTGAGTCTTTTAATATATGGCATGAAAGATTAGGCCATGTAAACTACAAATCTGTACAAAGATTAATGAATTTAAATCTAATTCCTAAATGCAAAACAAGTAAAGAAAAATGTGAAGTATGCGTACAAGCTAAGCTCACAAAAACTCCCTCACCTCGTGTTGAAAGAACTAATAAACCTCTAGATTTAATTCACACTGATTTATGTGATTTAAAATACATGCCAACTAGAAGTAGGAAAAAATACTTTGTGACCTTCATAGATGACTGCACAAAATATTGTTATGTATATCTTTTACATAGCAAAGATGAAACCTTAGAAAAATTCAAAGAATTTAAACTCGAGGTCGAAAATCAGCTTAAAACAACTATTAAGGTAGTTAGAAGCGACAGAGGAGGTGAATATGATGGTCCATTCAATTCATTTTGTAAAGAACATGGAATAATCCATCAAACTACAGCTCCTTACTCACCAGAATCTAATGGAGTTGCTGAACGCAAGAATCAAACTCTAAAAGAGATGATGAATGCAATGTTGCAGGAATCTGGGTGTCCCCAGAACCTGTGGAGGGAAGTGTTGCTTACCACAAACTATATTCTCAACAAAATTCCACATAAAGTAACTGGCAAAACTTCACATGAATTATGGAAAGGTAATTTACCTTCGTATAAATACCTCAAAGTGTGGGGGTGCTTGGCAAAAGTTGCAGTACCGCCACCAAAAAAGGTCACTATTGGAACTAAAATCGTGGATTGCATCTTCATCGGATATGCACATAATAGTAATGCTTATCGATTTCTGGTACATAAATCTGAAATATCAGATATCCATGAACAAACAGTTATGGAATCGAGAAATGCATCTTTCTTTGAAAATATTTTTCCTCACAAGGAAAAACAAGGTTCTAAACGAACTCGAGAAGAAAGAAAAAACAATAAGGACTCAGAAATTGAGACAAATGTTGAGATTTCTACAAACAATATTTCAGAGAATGAAAAAGAAGATGAGCCTAGAAGGAGCAAAAGAGCTCGGAAGGAAAAATCTTTTGGTGATGATTTCTTAATGGCATTTCTAGTAGAAAATGTTCCAAAAACTTTGGCAGAAGCCATGGCTTCACCAGAAGCTCCGTTCTGGAACGAAGCAGTTAGGAGTGAATTTGATTCTATCATGCAAAATTATACATGGTATTTAACAGATTTACCTCCTGGCTGTAAAGCATTAAGAAATAAATGGATAATGACACGGAAACCTGGTGGAAAATACAAATCTAGACTAACAGTTCAAGGATTCCGACAAAAGGAAGGTCTTGACTATTTTGATATATATTCTCCAGTAACAAGAATAACATCAATAAGGCTGATGATAGCAATCGCATCCTTAAGAGATTTAGAAATCCATCAAATGGATGTAAAAACCGCTTTTCTGAATGGCGATTTAGAAGAGGAAATTTACATGAAACAACCTGAGGGTTTTGTCATCCCTGGACAGGAAAGACATAGTATGTCGACTTGTAAAGCCACTTTATGGGCTTAAACAAGCTCCTAAACAATGGCACGAAAAATTTGACAACACAATGATGTCAAATGGTTTCAAAATCAATGAATGTGATAAATATATATACTACAAAACTACCAAAGATGCGTATGTTTTGCTATGTTTATATGTAGATGATATGCTCATTATTGGAAGCAATAAAGACATAATCAATCAAACAAAAAACATGCTCAAAGGGAAATTTGAGATGAAAGATTTGGGATTAGCAGACGTTATTATCGGGGTTAAAGTACAAAGAAATTCAAACGAAATTACTTTAACTCAATCTCAGTATGCTAAAACAATATTAGAGAGATTTAAAAACTACTCTAGTAGTACGCAAAAACTCCGTTAGATCCCCAAATGCACTTGACAAAGAATTCAGGTGAAGCAGTTTCACAAAACGAGTATGCACGTGTGATCGGAAGTCTCATGTACTTGACAAATTGTACAAGACCAGATCTAGCGCATGCAGTAAACGTACTCAGTCGATATACAAGTAATCCAGGTCATACACACAGGAAAGCTATAACAAGAGTACTCAATTACTTGCGCTACACCAAAGATTTTGGGCTTCACTATGGTAAAGAACCCGTAGTTTTAGAAGGATACAGTGACGCTAACTGGATATCAGATTCTAAAAACTCAAAATCCACAAGTGGATATGTTTTTACACTAGGGGGAGCAGCAATATCTTGGAAATCTACCAAACAAACAGTTCTAGCTAGATCCACAATGGAATCTGAGTTTATAGCCTTAGACAAAGCTGCAGAAGAAGCTGGATGGCTTAGAATTTTTTTGGAAGATATTCTTATGTGGGAGAAACCTGTGCCAGCTATATGCATACATTGTGATATTCAATCAGCTATAGCTCGGGCTCAGAATAATCTCTACAATGGTAAATCTCGTCACATCAGAAGACGACATAAAACCATTAGACAACTTATCTCAACTGGTGTAATCACAATAGACTACATCAAATCGGCTGACAACCTAGCGAATCCATTTACTAAAGGTTTGCCATGAGATGTTGCTAAATCATCAAAAGGAATGGGTTTAAAGCCTATAACTAATGAGGATGCTTGATTGCAACCCTACCTATCATGACTGGAGATCCCAAGACGTAGGTTCAAAGGGAAAACAAAATCAAGCAAAATCTAACCAAAACACCTTGAGACACAAAATTCTCATCCCAGCTCCTAAAGATGATAAGTGCTAACAAATGAAAGAAGGATAAGCATAAGCTTTTAATGATTCCATAGCTTCTAAAGCGGAGTATTACTCAATACTTTTCATGGTCAATCACCTAATGAGTGTGAAATGGGGTCGTTTCTAGGAGAATGAATGCAAGGCTATATTCTTTAAGTTCACTTATGAAAACCATGAATAGTTCAGGACCACAATGAACACAATAGAGAACTAAGTTCTACGAGAAAATGAAGTTGCGTTATGCATGTTGTCTTGGTCTACATAAAACACTGGTTGGTTCAAGACATCATGTTCACCTTCTGGTAAAGTAAACCCGACAGATATTAACTATGAGTGGTTCAAGGCTTAAAAATGCTACCTACTCAAACACAGTGAATTTTTCGCACACTCTCGATAAGTCTGTCTGTCTAGTATTTAGTATAAGTCTAGTCAGTAAAGTTATAGTTTTTAAAGTCTATCGAGTTTGCATTTAGTATAGTCTGCATATGTTAGAATCACTTCTATTCATGTGGGAGATTGTTGGATCAATTAAACCAAATGGGTTTAATGTAAAATGTGAAAAGAAATGGGCCAATAGGCCAGTGCACGTAAAGCCTGATCGCACATGTTAATGAGGAAAAAGGGAACTTGTCCCACATCGGACAACACCAGAAACATTGAGCAATATATATATATGTTCCAATGATATGAGTGGTCAACTGACTCGGAGAGGGAGAAGGCTCCCCACGTGTGCGCCGCCTCCGCCGTCCGTCCGGCTCGGCTCGGCTCGGCGTGGGCGTGGGCGTGGGCGTGGGCTTGGGCTTGGGCTTGGGTCTTGGGTCTTGGGTCTTGGTGGAGGGCCTCCGGCCCAATAAGAATATTCTTTTTGGACCAAGTAAATCTCAATGTTTTGCCATTTAATTTTGGTAAAAACAACATGCATTTTATTTTGAAACGACAAGTAGTTTGTCTAGAAAATAAAAACGTCATGTAGTTTATCCGTTCGAGATATTTAAACGAGATAAGATCGAGAAGAAAAAGTCTTGGGGAATAAGTTTTCGAAACTCAACTTCTCTCGATCTCCGCGAGATTTCCGCGCACGTGCAGAAGCTATTGCGGAAAGTGGCTCTCTTTCGTCTCTTTAAAAACGAGTCTCCTTCTCTCTCATTTCTCACTTCTTTCACATCGAAAAAACCAACAGAGAAAATCCCTTAGCGTAAGTCTGTTCCCGAGAGTGTTTCGTAGAGTTTTTAGTTCGTTAGGGCGTTCACGAGTGAAGCGTGAATCGTCGCCATGGTTTTATCCTGGGACTCGATATTCGTACAGTTCTATCTCACTACGGAGCGAATATTTAGAGTTAAGGAAATAAATTCATATCTCGACTCCATGAAACGTTTTCTTATCGGGTTCAATTTCGCTTTCCTCATCCGTTTTTTTCCTTAACATCGCTTTTATTTATTACGGTTATTTCAATTCGATTTCCGGCTTCTACAGCTTTTTGGTTCCAGGCTACACTTTTTTTTGCTAAATAAAGAAAATTGTCATAATGTGGCTACACATTTTCTGACTTAGAAAACATAGAAGGGACAATTCTAGATACTGTCAACCTCTCTTTATTACCCTCATTAGCAGCACGAGATAACTAAACAAAGCAAACCATAAAATCTAAACAACGTTGATCATATATCATAGTGTAATATGGAACCATATGGCATTAACTAGTTTAGTGACAAAAAAGCTCCCCCACCACCCAAGCCTCCGTCTCCTCATCCCTCTCCAAAAGCATCTCCACGATGCATCTCCCACTCTCCTTAAACGAGAGCTCGACGTAATGGCCACGGAGTCTAACCCTAAAGTTACGCTGTAACGACCCTGATCTTTGGGGCAAAGCCCATTTGTTTTTTTTATTAATTAAAACCCAAAACCCTTTCTTTTTATTTTTGTCCCACATTGGAAGTTTGAGCATTCAACCTCTTTTCTCTTCTCCTATATAAGAAATCCACCCTTTCTTTTAATTCTGCTCAAGTCAAAGTATTTCTTTGCGTGACAAGTTGTTGTTGTATTATCCAACGACCAGTCACTAGTGCATTTTTCCGGTGGGATTTTCGGGCGAGCTTCCGGTGAGCTTTCGGCGAGATTTCTGGCGAGCTCCAGCGGGTTTTCTTGTAAGTTTATCGCCTCCTTATTTCCAGTTATAGAAAGCTATTTAGGGAAGTTTCTATTTTAGGAAAGCCGCGGAAAGTTCTATTTTAGGAAAGTTTCTATATTCGGAAAGTTTCTATTTTGGGAAACTTTATTCTTTTCTGAGACTCTGAGCTTAAGTCGCCGATTCTCGTATTGCAGTTGACTTCAGTTGATCATCTTCCGTTGTTCATTCCAGCCAGTTGCTAAGGTGAGGGCTACTCCGTTAAATCCCGAGCTAGTTTAGTACTACTATTATAGAAAGTTTAGTTTCGAAACATGATAAGTTTGTGTGAATCGAGTCTGTTTGAGAGTCTTGTTTGATTACCGTTATTATTGATTGTTAAACCGGAAATAGGATAATAGAGGATTCAACGGTTGAATGAATTGAGTGATGTTAAAACTGTTATATATGTGTATATATAAATATGTCCGTTTGTGTGGATTGCGGGTGCACAAAGACGTTTGTGTAAGCCGCCGACGAGCAGTGTGATTGCGGGTGCACAGAGACGTTTGTGTAAGCCGCCGACGAGCAGTGAGATTGCGGGGGTACAAAGACGTTTGTATCAGTCGCCGACGCGCAGATTGTGGGAGTGCAGAGATGGACTACTGTACGCCTGGAAATATACATATATCCTTATGAGGAAATGCGGGGTGCATTGAGTAGCATGTACTATCAGCGCATTGGATGTTTTATGTGGTGTATTAGACACTGTTTGTTTCATGCTAGAGCTAGGCCTACATGGTCGTAGTGCTATGTACTGAGTTAGTGGTTTTACGGTTTAGCATCCCATACCTTGCTGAACGATTCCCCTGTCGTTCATCCCTCTGCTTTTCTTTTTTCAGGTGAGACCGACGGACATGAGTGATTGCTATCGGATTGGTGCTTTTGGGAGTTTTACTTATCTATTTTCCAGACTTGTGGTTTTATGTTTTATCGATATTTTTTGGGATTCATTTTACTACTTGGATTTAGTGCTATTTATTTATGGATTATGATATTGGAATTATTTACGCGGAGCAATAAATGGAGATTTTAAGACATTATTATTTATTATTTATTTTGAGAAATACGGGTGTTACATTTTGGTATCAGAGCGGGTTCCGTCCCAGCTCCGACCTGGGACGGCGATTTATGGGACTTGGATTTTAACGATTTACAATATTTTGGGATTGGGAGTTTTTGAAAAAAAAAATGGCACCGTTCTGTCTAGTATCATTTAGTTAGTCGTTAAAGACTTTCTTTCCTTTTGCAGGAGAAGACCAAGTATCTTTCGTCTTTTATCTTTTGTTTTCTTCGTAGTCGTGGACATTCTTCCTTTGTGTCTTTGGAATTCGGGACGAATTCCGATTAAGTGGGGGAGAATTGTAACGACCCTGATCTTTGGGGCAAAGCCCATTTGTTTTTTTTATTAATTAAAACCCAAAACCCTTTCTTTTTATTTTTGTCCCACATTGGAAGTTTGAGCATTCAACCTCTTTTCTCTTCTCCTATATAAGAAATCCACCCTTTCTTTTAATTCTGCTCAAGTCAAAGTATTTCTTTACGTGACAAGTTGTTGTTGTATTATCCAACGACTAGTCACTAGTGCATTTTTCCGGTGGGATTTTCGGGCGAGCTTCCGGTGAGCTTTCGGCGAGATTTCTGGCGAGCTCCAGCGGGTTTTCTTGTAAGTTTATCGCCTCCTTATTTCCAGTTATAGAAAGCTATTTAGGGAAGTTTCTATTTTAGGAAAGCCGCGGAAAGTTCTATTTTAGGAAAGTTTCTATATTCGGAAAGTTTCTATTTTGGGAAACTTTATTCTTTTCTGAGACTCTGAGCTTAAGTCGCCGATTCTCGTATTGCAGTTGACTTCAGTTGATCATCTTCCGTTGTTCATTCCAGCCAGTTGCTAAGGTGAGGGCTACTCCGTTAAATCCCGAGCTAGTTTAGTACTACTATTATAGAAAGTTTAGTTTCGAAACATGATAAGTTTGTGTGAATCGAGTCTGTTTGAGAGTCTTGTTTGATTACCGTTATTATTGATTGTTAAACCGGAAATAGGATAATAGAGGATTCAACGGTTGAATGAATTGAGTGATGTTAAAACTGTTATATATGTGTATATATAAATATGTCCGTTTGTGTGGATTGCGGGTGCACAAAGACGTTTGTGTAAGCCGCCGACGAGCAGTGTGATTGCGGGTGCACAGAGACGTTTGTGTAAGCCGCCGACGAGCAGTGAGATTGCGGGGGTACAAAGACGTTTGTATCAGTCGCCGACGCGCAGATTGTGGGAGTGCAGAGATGGACTACTGTACGCCTGGAAATATACATATATCCTTATGAGGAAATGCGGGGTGCATTGAGTAGCATGTACTATCAGCGCATTGGATGTTTTATGTGGTGTATTAGACACTGTGTTTGTTTCATGCTAGAGCTAGGCCTACATGGTCGTAGTGCTATGTACTGAGTTAGTGGTTTTACGGTTTAGCATCCCATACCTTGCTGAACGATTCCCCTGTCGTTCATCCCTCTGCTTTTCCTTTTTCAGGTGAGACCGACGGACATGAGTGATTGCTATCGGATTGGTGCTTTTGGGAGTTTTACTTATCTATTTTCCAGACTTGTGGTTTTATGTTTTATCGATATTTTTTGGGATTCATTTTATTACTTGGATTTAGTGCTATTTATTTATGGATTATGATATTGGAATTATTTACGCGGAGCAATAAATGGAGATTTTAAGACATTATTATTTATTATTTATTTTGAGAAATACGGGTGTTACATACGCGTGCTATGCAAGCTACCGTGTTTAAGCGCGTGTTGGACCACAATGATCCCATAAGCATCGTAGCTTAGCGAGAGAGCGTTGTACGCGAGTTTACCGAGGAGGTAGTGTCTGCAGTATTCGAAATCATCGTCGGTTATGATTGCTCTTAGCATGCTGCTGCCGTGTCGGGTACGCGCCAGGGAAACCGCGTGGGAGTTGAAGCTGAAAACTCGCATCCCTTGAGCGGCGACGCCGGACGCGTGCTTGTCCGTCATGATGCGGAAGAAGTTGCGAAAGATAGAGAAGACGAAGAAGACGTCGGCGTCGTCTGATTTTCCGAGGAGTTTCTGAAGGCGGATGGAGCCGTTCTTGTTTCTTGCGATCTCCATGAAGTAGCGATCGTCGGATTTTGGCGTGAGCAACCCGGCCATCCTCAGAAACTCGTTTCTGTTTAGCTTTGAGATCACTTCTTGAAACAGGGCATCGACTTCATCTTCGCTGCTAGTCATGAAGTTGGTCAGGGATCGCATACACGTCTCCGCCTCTTGAGGAGTTAAGGAGGTGGAGCGAAGTGAGTTGAGTAAAGATTGGGTCTTGTCGTCAGCAAGATTGGTTTCTCTTGGTGGAGGAGTGGCGGTGGGAGTTTCACGTGGAGGAGGAGGAGGAGGAACCGTGGTGTTCTCTTGTTTGGTGGACATCGAGAAAGAATCGTTGCCGTTTGCCATTGTATTCGTTAATTCTAACTAGTTGTTAAAAGATATGTGGAGTGCTAATGGCCTATATGTATATATATATAAAAATATATATGCATGGCGACGTCGAGTACACCTTTTAAATTTGTTTTTTTTTTTAATGTTATCTTACAGATTTCTATGGATTTGTTAAATGACTTATGTTAAGTCCACTTCATTCAGATTTATTAGAACTTTTGTCATACTGTAAGTGGCAGTGCACCATATGTTAATTTCATGATTATTATAAGAACTGTATAGAAGTGAATATTGATGTCTGATGAGATAGAAGCAACCCTAGCTCAACTCAAAAAAGATCTTGGCTTGCAATAACAATCTCAGAAGTTGCACGGAAAATGTTCTGATGTTTGTTTCTTTCAACCCATGAAAGGAATGTTGACCACATGTATTTCTTATAAATACTATTTTCATGAAAGCAATATAATTGGAATAAAAAAATCAAGATATGATTCATAACGACAAAAAAAAGTTTCTGAAAAGTACTTATAGTTTGACTTTGAGTCAAATACCTATAAATACGAATCTCTTCTCCACATACTCATCAATATATTCACTCAAAAGATTAATCTCATCTTGTAGAATCGACGCATATGGCAAACTCTGATCCCTTCTCAATGTCTACACTGCTCAACTCTTTACAACATCTACGTCTCACCTCCGCACCACAACCAATGACTACGGCGGTTGCTCCTCCTCCTCCACGTGGCATCCTCTTCACCATTCCGCATCCAAGATACGACCCCTCAACCTCTAAACAACTCATTCGCCGTCGGATTCTCAACTCCTCTTCAGTACCTGGAGTCTCGTTTGCAGTCGATGTTCAACCTCATGACTAGCAGCAAAGAAGAAGTTAACATCGCTCCGTTCAAAGAGATGATCTCAAGGTTGTCCAGAAGAGAGCTTCAAGAAATAGCGTATTTCCTGACGTCAGATCCCTTCTTGGAGATCGCAAGAAACAAGAACGGCTCTCACCGCCTACAGAGTCTCCTCGGAAAATCAGATGACGCTGACAACTTATTCTTCGCCGCGATCTTGCGCCGGTTCCTCCACTTCATGACAGATAGGTACGCGTCCTACGTGGCGGTACGAGGGATGCAAGTATTCAACGACGAGAAGAAAGAGTTGATGTACGAGCACATTCTCCCCCACGCGCTTCAACTGGCCTGTGACAGACACGGCTACATCGCCCTCAACGAGGTGATAACCGACTTGGACCATCCTTTCTACAGGAACAGTGCCGGCTTATATAGGAGGGCAAGCGGTGCGACCGCCCCTGGTCCAGTCCGTTGTTCTCCTATTTATTAATAAATAAGGGCCCGATTCATTTGAAAATACATGTAATTTTATATTAAAAATAAGAAAAAGGGGCCAAATATTTTTTTATGAAAATTTTTTTTATTTTTTCACAGTTTTTTTTTTAAATATTTCTGGTTTTTTGAAAGAAAAACCAATATATATCTAATTTTTTAAATAAAACATGTTAGTTTGGAAATAATTTTTTTTTTTGCCGGCCCTTCACACCATTGAGCCGCCCCTGTACAGGAACCAGATCTTGGACATAGTCGCGCGCAACGCTCTCTGCCTAAGCAACGATCCTTCAGGGAACTTCGTGGTCCAACACGTGCTTACACTGTATGACTTGCGTTGCACGCGTAACGTTGGTGTTAGTCTCCGTGGCCACTGCGTTGATCTGTCGTTTAAGAAGTATGGAAGCTACATTGTAGAGAAGCTTCTAGATACTGAGGAGTCAATGGCTGTGGTGGTTGCTGAGCTTTTGGAGTGCGATGTAGATAGGTTGATGAGGCTGGCGAGGAATGAGTTTGGGAGTTTCGTGGTTGTCAAGGCACTGAGAGTCACGCAGGAGATGAATAGGTTTGATCTGTTTAGGGGTTTGGTGCTGAAGCTGGTGCCTTTTCGCAATCTCTTGCGTAGGCCTCGTGGAAGCACTACTATAGCAGCAATCATTGAGTCGGTTTGGTAGTTCTGTGTGTCAAACTAGTTAATTATGTTTTTCTGTTTTAGGGTTTAGTTTCGGTTCATGTTACTATGATGCATGCTTGAAAAGTTCTCGCTTTTATGGTTGGTTAGTGAGGTTTGTCACTAACACGAACACGAATGATGTAAACAGTCCAAGTGGTTGCTTGCTTACTGAATCTTTGGTTTGACCAAAAATATTTTTATGTTAATCAGGTTCCTGTTTTACTATCCAGTTTTGATTCAATTATTCAACTGAATGCTAATATAAACGTACAAGAGTTGAGTCACATAGAATTTGCACTGTTTCAAGAGTTGCGAAAACACAGAGAAGAAGCTAAACAGAGGTCAATTAACTAGCATTCTCTAGTTAATTTATGTTATACGAACAGGATTGAAAGCTGAAGCAATCACAGCAGTTTCCATAAGGATGCTTTGTCTTCTCAGGTTACATCTCCTCTGATATTTTTCCCAAGCAATGTCAGCCTTCATCACTAGTGTACCCGCCTACTAGAGAAGAGGTAACATTGTGAGTCTGCGACGGTGAGACGAGAAGACAGAGCCTGAGTCATCATCTGTCTGGTGTCCCATCCATCCTAGACCACAGCTTCGGAAAGTTTGATTCCAAGCGGCATATGTGAAGATTTTGATACCATGGTCTTGAGGAGGGAGGGGAGAGAGGGCCACACGGTGTGGTAATGTTTTCTTTGGGAGAGAGTCTTGTGCTGCTTTCCATTTCCGGGCATCTTGGATTGATTTAAGCACTGTTTTCCTCAACAAAAAAAGTCTTGTTCTCGAAAAGCAGCTTGTTGTAATTAGTCCACAGATTCCATAGAATCCTCAACAGAGAGATAGCAAACATGCTGACTTGGGATAATGCTTGTCGAGACATTATTAAGTTGTTATTTTCACTTACAATATTATTTCTATAGGCTCCACAGGAGAACTATCTATCAAATCGTGAATTAACATTTGATGATAGTTACCATATGACAAAAAAATTGTAGTAAATCTGAATTAACAAATGCAGAGAAATCATATTCATTTTCTAACTCAGTTCCTAAAAAATAAGATTACATTAAAACAATTTAAAAGGTGTACATGATTTATTTACGTTCCCATATATAGGCATCATGATTTTTAATTTTTTATTTATTTATATGATATAAATATTTGGTAATTATTAAAGTTTTTAGCCTAATATGTACATTTATAATTTTGTTCATTTAATTTTTTTCATACTCAACCTCAATCTACGATTAAACTGTTTATTTCTTTTTTAAAATTTTAGTTATCAGAAAAAGATTTGGTAATTATAATATTATACGTTTTAATTTGTTTTAGCCTAATACATTTATAAAGGTGTTGACTATTGTTTCATACTCAACAATTCAGATCTAGGTTTGAACCGCTAAATTCAGTGACATGAATATGATATAGTTCAGATTTAACTAATCTACCACTAAATAAAACTCTGATAAAACTAGGTAAAAATCCAAAAGCCTAGAATTTACCTGCCGCTTTGCACAGTTGTACTGGTTAATCCATGTAAAACTAAGATAAATCAGATGATATTTAAAAATTGATCATACTCTTTTATTAAAAAAATTAGTACATAAAGTTGAATAAAATGCTTGATTTGTGATTATTTAGTAAAGAAATATATATAGTACGTATTTTATTTTAAAAAAATAAAGAGAAGATTGATAGAGAAAACTAAAATATTATGATAGGTTTCGGTATTATTTTATTTTCATTATTGATAGTTAATTATAATATATATTTTTTAATTTTAGATTTAAAAGTTAAAATATTATAATCGCCATTTTTACTTATTAATTTTTAGTCAAAGTTTAAATTTGGTAGAAATCATGATGTTGAAATCATGATGTAGAATGAATATGTTATGAATGGTTTTATGTGCACCAATTGTTAGTTTAAATATTTGTTTCAAACTTTTTTATTTAAAAATATTTATATGTATAAAATTTATTTAGCTAATAATATATATATATATTAAACGAATCATATTTGAGCAATGTTTATACGTGATGAAATTAGACAAATTAATACTCTATATTGTAAATATTTTTGCTTTACATATTTTAAAATGATTCACTAAGAGTATTTCATGAGGATAATTTGGAAAATACCCTGTTTAGGATTTGAAATTTGAAAAACACACTGCTTTTAATTTTTTTTGAAAACTACATTTTTAATGTGAATTTACTTTTTACCCCAACTAAATATTTCAATAATTAATACATAAATTAGTAATTAATAATAATTTATAATTATTTATGTTTAAAATAAATATGTATTTAAAGATAAATATGTTACAGTAACAAAGATATATAAAATAAATAAAATTATGATTTTTGTTGAGTTTATCATGACGTTAATATAGATTTAATTTATTTTGTTAACTTTAAAATAAATAAAATTTATTATTCAATATAATAAAATTTATAAATTTATTAAAAAGATATGGGAAAGATATTATGTAGTTTAAAAAATATTATGTATATTCTCTAACGATTTTTCCTTTTTTCTAAAACAATTTTTTTTAAAAAATATAATAAAATTGAGAAATATTAAGATTGGACAATTTGGTAAATTTATATATAAATAAGTGTAATTTTCAAAAGTTTAAATCAATGGTGTATTTTTCTAATTATAATCTTATTGAAGTGCATTTATCCAAATTTTCATCAAAATTAGTTTACAAAATCAAATATTCTTTCTTTTTTTTTGAGCAACAATCAAATATTCTTTCAAAAAACTCATTTGCAAGTATTTACATTTATATTCCATCTCGTTCACGTACTTTTGATTCTAAATGAACTATAACTATAGTTCTTTTGATTCCATTTATTTCACATGAATTAATTTTTTAATTTTTTTTTGATTAACCTGGGCCTTATGAGAGGCCCACGGATAGACTCTCTTTCCGGGTATTCAAATGGACCCTAAAGCATAGGTTCATATCCGTGTTAGATGACCAGAATAATTGGATCGAAGCTGAAACATGTTGTTGTCCCAGCTCCGTCTCCTTACCACTCGACCACAATCACCAGGTCATTTCACATTTCACATGAATTATTGGAATGAGATTTATTTTGTATTCTATGTAAATGATAATTCCAAAAATACAAATCTAGTTATACCCTTGATATGTCTCATGTAGCTTTACTTTGGGCTTGCTGTTGCATTGTAAACTTTAATGCCACTTAGGCTTCAATGAAAAGGGTTCACAAACAAAGGAAGAAGCTTGTTTATCGATTTATCATTCTGAATTATTTTCTTGCTCCAAAAAATCTTTTCTTATTGTTTCAGTTTGTTAGAAACACATCTCGAAATCTGGCGCAGCGAAAGACTAATAAGATTCGAACTTCGTTGAGTCTGAAAGAATACCCGAAGAGCGAAGGAAGATTGTTTCGTTGATTGTTAGAATAACCGAAAACAATGCTTAGAGATGAACTTTGAAAGCTCTGAAAATAATTAATAATAAAGGTGAGGTTTACAAACGATGAACGTCGCATTATATATGCAACGTAACAACTCAAATCCATCATAAGATTCTAAATAAAATCCATCCTAATCCTATAAGTAATAGTTATCGAAAAAGGAAACGAAAATAACACCAAAGCTCAACAGAAAAACGACAAAGGAATATGCTCTGTTTATGGATCCGAAACAGAGGCCCATTAACACAAGGATGCGCTGCATCAGGTCTCCCCGGATAAGAGAAGATTCGCCTCTGAATCTTGGTCGTTGTTGTCACCATGAAACTTCGAGAGGAACTGAACATTGAACACATTTGCAGTCTTGATGTGATCCGGCAGCTGAACGCGATAGGCATTGTCATTAATACGCTCAAGCACAGGAACAGGACCAATCTTACGAGACTTAAGCTTGTTGTACTCATGCGCAGGCAGACGGTCACGAGTAAGCACCACCCAAACTAAATCCCCTGGCGCAAAAATTAACTCTCGACGCTTAGCATCAGCCTTTTCTTTATACTTCTTAGCGGAGGCTTCAAGGTTCTCTTTGACCAACTTATGCGTCTCCTGAATTGCAGAGACGAAGTCCTGAGCCTTACCATGAAAACGTTTGACGTCAGGGAGCGGCGCAAGGTCCAAAGGACAACGGGGAACCAGTCCATAGACCACCTGAAAAGGACTGTAACCAGAGCTCCTATTAGTAGCATGATTGTGAGCGAATTCTGCTTGGCTCAAGTGAAGGTCCCACGCACGAATGTTGACACCCACTAATGCCCTTAACATGTTACCAAGTGACCTGTTAACAACCTCTGTCTGCCCATCAGATTGCGGATGATACGCCGTGCTCATGTCGAGGCTAGTGCGTAACATCTTCCACAAAGAACGCTAAAAGTGACTCAGAAAACGCGTGTCGCGATCAGACACAATGGACGTTGGCAAACCATGAAGGCGATAGACTTCACTGAAGAACAACGTGGCCACTCGGACTGCATCCGTCGTCCGCTTACACGGAATGAAGTGGACCATTTTTGAGAAACGATCTACCACGACAAAGATTGAATCATTGCCCCGCTGTGTACGTGGCAAACCCAACACGAAGTCCATGCTGATGTCTGTCCATGGCTGAGAAGGGATGGGAAGAGGCATATAAAGACCTGCGTTAGACGCCTGCCCCTTTGCTAACTGACACTGACGACACCTCTCCACAAAACGCTCTGTATCACGCCGCAGCGACGACCAATAGTAAGAAGATGTTACCAACTGGAGGGTCCTGTCACGCCCCACGTGACCTTCTGAATGAAGCTCCTCAATGATCCGGAGACGCAAACTTCCTGCTGGAATACACAGTTGCGATCCCCGAAACAAGAACCCATCAATAAGAGCGAAGTCGGAGCGCCTCTGTTCCTGCACCTCCAACAGAACGCTTGCAAAGAACGGGTCCGAGACGTAAAGGTCAGGTAACGAAGAAAAACCCGGAACAGATACATGTAAGGTCGTGATCAGTGTGTGACAACGGCTCAAGGCATCTGCAACGCGGTTCAACTTGCCGGACTTGTGCTTAATTGTGAAGGTGAACTGTTGGAGATACGCAATCCAATTTGCGTGGCGAGAAGAAACCTTAACCTGACTGTCAAGGTGTTTCAGGGCATCGTGGTCTGTGTAAAGAACGAAATCTCGATGCACCAAGTAATGTCTCCAGTGGCGAATGGACTGCACAACTGCGTAAAATTCGACGTCGTAAGTCGAATACCTGCTCCTCGCACCCGACAGCTTTTCACTGAAGAACGCCACGGGACGAGACTGCTGACTTAACACGGCACCAATACCCAACTTAGAGGCGTCACAATGCAATTCAAACGTCTCTGCAAAGTCGGGGAGGATCAACACTGGAGCAGTCGTGAGTTTTAACTTAATCTGCGCAAACGCCTCTGCTGCTTCTGGTGTCCAGACGAAGAGAGTACCCTTCATGCACTCTGTAATAGGTGCCATAATTGAGCTGAAGTGAAAGACGAATCTCCTATAGAATGAAGCTAACCCATGGAAGCTTCGAACCGCCGAGATAGACGTTGGTGTTGGCCACGCACGAATTGCCTCCACCTTGCTCAAATCCATTGAGAGTCCCTTTTGAGACACGACGTAACCTAAGAAGAGGACCTGATCAGCAGCCCATTCGCACTTCTGTCGAGCCACAAAGAACTGATCACGCCTCAATATAGTAAGCACTTGTCTCAAATGATCAATATGAGACTCCAATGAATCACTAAACACCAGAATGTCATCAAAGTAGACGACAACAAACTTTCCAATCAATGGTCGCAGTGCTTGATTCATAATCCTCATGAAGGTGCTTGGGGCGTTAGAAAGGCCAAAAGGCATCACCAACCATTCGAACAATCCCTCACGCGTCTTGAAGGCCGTCTTCCATTCATCCCCGGGTCTGATACGAATTTGGTGATAACCACTCTTCAAGTCGAGTTTAGAGAACACACGTGCAGCTCCAATCTGATCCAAGAGGTCGTCGAGACGCGGGATTGGAAACCTGTAGCGTACTGTGATCTTGTTTATTGCTCTGCTGTCAACACACATCCTCCAAGTTCCATCCTTTTTAGGTATTAATAAAACAGGGACTGCGCAAGGGCTTAGGCTCTCTCGCACGTGACCTTTAGCTAGCAAGGACTCGACTTGCTTGCGAAGTTCCTCATGCTCCTGTGGGCTCATCCTGTAGTGGGGTCTGTTTGGCAAGGAAGCACCTGGCACGAGGTCGATTTGATGCTGAATATCCCTGAGAGGAGGTAAACCTGTGGGGAGATCTGCAGGTAAGACATCCGCGAACTCCTCCAATAAGGAAGCGATAGCTGGTATTACAGGTGTACTCGTTGTGGAATCCTTAGGAACGGAGATCAGTGCGAAGGCTATTTCTTCCTCCTGCAATTCCTTGGAGAACTCAGCGTAGGAGCAAAACAACACTGTGTTGCTAGAGCCAGTTCCTTCGAGAAGGTGCGGAGGGTTGTTCTGCGGCGGGGGAGATGGTAACGCCGGTGCTTCTTGACTAGGAAGCAACACGATCCTACGGTTCTCAAAGAAGAAACTATAGACGTTTGTACGTCCGCTGTGAGAGACATCTCTGTCATACTGCCATGGTCTTCCTAGCAGGATATGACTAACGTCCATAGGTACCACGTCGCAGTAGATTTTGTCTTTGTAGTGAGCACCAATCGAGAGTGAAACGAGGACACGATGAGTAACGTGAATCACGGAGCCCTCCTTCAACCATACCAGTTTATAAGGCGCTGGGTGATCAGAACGACGCAGGCCAAGTTTGTTCACTGCATCCTCTGAAATCACATTGCGGGAGCTGCCTGAGTCTATCACAAACTTACATATCTTGCCTTTCACCGTGCAAGTGGAGGCAAAGATGTTGGTACGAAGCCAAGGTTGATCATCTTGCCTCATTGGTGCAAGGCAAACACGTCGTAACATGAGTAACGTGCCTTTATCGCCAGTGATGTGGTCCTCTTCGAAATCTCCCAAACCCTCTTCATGTTCCTCAGCACCATCATCATCCCATTTGACTTCATCGTCAGCTAACAAACCCCGACGCGTTGCATTAGGACAAGCAGTTTGAAGATGACCATGCTCGCCACATGTAAAGTACCTGAGTGCATTAGGCCTTGATGATCGTCGCAGCTCTCCTGCTCCTGTGGTTTGCTTCGGTGTATTGTTCTGGCGAGAAGCATGATTTTCTCCAGTTTCTTTCGGTTGTTGACCCAAATTAGTTGTTTCTGTTGTTAGTGGAGTCGAACGAGACCTATTTGATGTATTCCAAGTCTGTGTCGAGGACTTGAACTGCTGTTCGAAAGCTACAGCTCGTCGATGTGCTTCTGCAATTGTAAGTGGGTCGAACTGCGACATCGCATTTTGAATTTGAGGACGCAAACCACCAATAAATCTTGATACAAGCTGAATCTCGCTGTCAAGTACTTCATTGCGAGTGAGGAGTAATGTAAATTCTTCCGCATAATCGTCCACACTACGCGATCCCTGCCGTAGGTTTTGCAGTCTGGTGAACATCGTGCGATCAAAGTTGTACGGTAAGAAAGACTTGCGTAACAATTTTTCAGGTTTTGCCCAGGTGCGAACGCTCTCCTTCCCTGCTCTAGCTCGTGACGACTTTGTCTGCAACCACCATGAAGCAGCTTTGCCTCGAAATTTCGTTGCTACCAACGATACCTTGCGATCTTCTGGAACTCTTTTAAATTCCAATACTTCTTGTACAGCAACCAGCCAATCCAACAGCTCTTCCCCACGGGTACCACCATGGAACTCTGGAATTTCCACCTTGAATCCATTCTCCCAACGGCGATCCTCATAGTTTTGAAATCCTCTTCTGTTTTCTTGACGACGAATCTCATCGGCGAACGGGTTATCGTCCACGTCGGTTGACTCATCATCCTCGAAAACACGACCTTGGTCCCGATCTCGATCACGATCGTAATGATCACGGCGACCTCGGTTGAGGTAGGCATTCTCTGTGATTTCTCGCACAGCATGGTGAATGGAATTTTGCAAATTCTCCTGCATAGCCAATAACGTACTACGAAGCTCATCCCAGTCGTTAGCGGGGGCTTCTGCAGCGTTGTGATTGCGACGAGGAGGCATAGTTGATTCTGAAACGGATAGAGAAAAGAAAAAAAAAATTTAGGTCGAACGAACCAGGTTCTGATACCAAAACTGGCGCAGCGAAAACCTAATAAGATTCGAACTTCGTTGAGTCTGAAAGAATACCCGAAGAGCGAAGGAAGATTGTTTCGTTGATTGTTAGAATAACCGAAAACAATGCTTAGAGATGAACTTTGAAAGCTCTGAAAATAATTAATAATAAAGGTGAGGTTTACAAACGATGAACGTCGCATTATATATGCAACGTAACAACTCAAATCCATCATAAGATTCTAAATAAAATCCATCCTAATCCTATAAGTAATAGTTATCGAAAAAGGAAACGAAAATAACACCAAAGCTCAACAGAAAACCGACAAAGGAATATGCTCTGTTTTGTGGATCCGAAACAGAGGCCCATTAACACAAGGATGCGCTGCATCAAAATCGGAATCTCCTATTAACTAAACAAAGAATAACTTGCTTTTATCATTTCACAAATATGGTTATAAAAAGTTTAGTTACAATAAATTATTCGTTTCGTTATCATCAAAACGAAGAAAAGCATAATTCTAAAAGTGTCTTTTTCATTTAAACAAAGAATAACTTGATATAGAGGGATTTCATATCATATTGTGTACATATATGTGGAAAGCTCCCATCATTATGTGAAACCAAACATAAGAAAGTTATTGAAAACATTATATAAAATCTTAAAATTATCTTGTCTATGGAAATACTAGATAAAATTTATTCATTGTACTCAACACGCGGGCTCAAATGTGACGGCTGCAATCTTGGTGAAGACTAGAACAGTGATGGTTATCGTTGTCTTCGTTCTGGACTCTTCTTTCACAAGACGTGCTCTTACTCTAATCAAGATGTTTTAAGCGCCTATCATCCACAGCATATGTTAAAACTCAAGGTAGTTTCAGAAATAGAAGATATATGTAGTGGATGCAAGCTTTGTAAAGGTAAGTTGCCAAAAATGTATTATTATTGTTCAATATGTGATTTTGCAATCGATTTGATATGTGTAAGAAAAGAAGTTGCCATAACGATAGATGTTCCAATTACCCACGAGCATCGTTTATCTCTTGTTCCAGAGGTGATTATGTTTACTTGTCATATATGTGAACTGCTTGGTGATCGGTTCCCTTATGCATGTGACGTATGTGATCTGAGGTTTCACAAAGATTGCGCTGAATCTACACAAGATATCAACTACTCTTGTCATCCTAATCATCCTCTCAAACGTCTCACACGTGTTCCAAGTTACATTAATGGGAAATGTTTTTTGTGCGGAATCAAGTTTCACAATGTGTTTTATCATTGTTCTATATGCAATTTCAGTGTGGATGTTGACTGCACAAAGAATCCTCCCCTTTACACTCTTTTCGACCCAAAAGCTCATGAACATCAACTTACTCTTTTGCCACAACGAACTTTTGTTTGTAGTGCTTGTGGAATGGATGACGGCGATCAAAATCCATATATATGTGTTCAATGCAATTTCATGATCCATAGAAATTGTATAAACATACCACGCATTATAAAATCAAGTCGTCATGTTCACCGTATATGTTACAACTATTCTCTCCAGGCCGGAACATGGATATGTGAAGCTTGTAAGAAAGAGATGATCTGGACATGTGGGGCTTATTCTTGTTCGAAATGTCCTGGTTTAGCAATTCATGTGAAATGTGCCACAAAGTTTGGGATTTGGGATGGGATTGAACATGAAGACATATCTGAATATGCTTCAGATGTAAATTCATATGAGGTAATTGAAGAAGGAGTTATAAAGTATTTTAGTCACGAGAAGCATACTTTAAAGCTCAAAGAAGAGAGCGATGCTAATGATGAGTGCATATGGTGTAAAGTATGCACATATCCCATATTTTCTAGCCCCTTCTATGACTGCATGGAATGTGATGAGTTCATCATTCATCAGAAATGTGCTAATTTTCCAAAGAAGATAATAGACTCCTTCTACAAGTTGCCCTTAACTCTAGTCTTAAATACTTACGATTTAATTTTATGCAATGCTTGTCAAAACTTTTTTCAAGGTTCAGCATACATGAGTGGTAATAATTTTATCTTTCTTGATGTGCGATGTGGTTCTATTTCTGAGCCTTTTGTCCATGAAAGTCATCATCCACATTTGTTGTACATCAAATATTCAACGGGAGACAAACTCTGCAATGCTTGTGGAGACAAGGCACACATGGTTTTGAGTTGTGAGGAGTGTGAATTTGTTTTAGACATCAAATGTTCCATTTTGCCAAAGATGGTTAAACACAAAAACGATAAAGATCATTTTCTGATTCTGTGTTATGGAGAAAAGACAAGAAAGCAGTACTGGTGCGAGATATGCGAGGAAGATCTAGATACTAATAAATGGTTTTATGCATGTGATCATTGTGCCATCACTTTCCATATCAAATGTACGTTTGGAGATTTCATATGGATTAATCCAGGGGGCAAGCCTGAATTCACATATATGGTCATTCCCAATAATTATACAAGTCGGCCAGTTTGTAACGAGTGTGATTCGCGTTGTCAATACCCACTTATCCTGAAGTTTATGAAATATATGTTGTGTTCTTTACAGTGTTTTAAGAGTGTTGTAGCTCGCAACTTGTATAAATATTAGAGGTTGTAAAAATCAAATGTTTATAAAATGTTACGTAAATTGAGTGTGTACTGTGTACTTATGTTTTTGTGTAGAAATGTTTACTTCTTATGTTGGATATGGTCTCTTTGAAAACTTTATCCTTCGAAAATTACAAACAAAAATTTCAATAAAGGAGACAATCAATCAATGTGCAAGAAGTGATCTCAAACTTAAACGGAAGCGAGCTTCAGAGAATGGCTTCGTTGCTGACGTCAATCTCCGATGATCACTACTTCTTGGAGATCGCAAGAACCAAAAACGGCTCTATCCGCCTACAGAAACTCCTCGGGAAATCAGACGACGCCGACACCCTAATCTGCGCCGCTATCTCGCGCCGATTCCTCCACGTCATGACAGACGTGCACGCGTCCCACGTCGCCACTCAAGGGCTGCGAGTAGTTTCCAGCCACGAGAAGAGAATGGCAATGTGCGACCAAATCATCCACCACGCGGTCCACCTGGTGTGTCACACACCGTGTGTGACCGATACAGCAGAATCGCGCTCAGTGCAATCATAATCGACATGGCGTACTCTCTACTGCTGTAGCGGCCTCCCTGATGCAGTAGCGTCCAAAACTCTCTTGCTAAGCGACGATGCTCATGGGAAATTTGTGGTCCAACACGCGCTTAAACACTGTGGCTTGCATAGCACGCATAATATTGGGGTTAGCCTCTGTGGCCATTACGTTTAGCTCTCTTTTACGGGAGAGTGGGAGATGCATCGTCGAGAGGCTTTTGGAGACGGAGGTTTTGGCTATGGGCCTATGGCAGAGCTTTTGGAGTCACGCGGGTGGATTTGTGTAGGGGTTTGGTGAATAAGCTCAAGCCTTTTCTCCCTCTGTTGCGTAGCTCTCATCACGCCACCACAACTGCAGAGATCTTGGAGTCAGTCAGGGGTGGAGGCAGAGAATTTTTACGTTCGCTTTTGAAAAGTTGTTGGGGTCAATGCCCCCCTCTCACACAACGTGGCTCCGCCACTGGACCAGTTCGCTAGCTTTAGTCACTAACTAGTTAATGCCATGGTTCCCTATTACACTATGATATATGATGAAAGTTGTTAGATTTTATGGTTTTGCTTGTTTAGTTTATCTCTTGCTAATGATGTAATAAAGAGAGGTTGACGGAATCTAGAATTCTCTCTTCTATGTTTTCCAAGTCAAACATGCGTAGCCAGGAACCAAAAAGCTTGCTAGTGGATTCAATCATTCAGGGCTGTAAGGTTTTATATAAATGAATTGGAACACCAAAATAAAAGCATTTCAAACAAGGATTGAATCAACAAAATGTAGAATTTGAACTGTTTCAAGTACCGTGGAAATAATAGAAGAGAAATGATCAGTATCAAAGATGGTCTCTTCTATGTTATTGGAATAAGTTTGAAAGTAGAAAGACTCTTTCAGCAATAGTTTTCATAAGGTCCTCCTCTTCCTCAGCCTCTACATCCACATCAGTAAATCATATGAAAACAATCATAGCAGAGACTAATTAGTATTTAGCAAAACCTGTAGATAGACTATCTACAGAAACAGATCATGCAGAGAAATCAAACATGACTTTTGGGCCAAAAGGCTAGTTAAACACATTATGTTTGATAGCCACTTCGTATAACACCAAAAAAAATAATTAGTCTCTGCACTTGTTTATGATTGTTTTCATAAAGCAAAACCCATATACATAAACTAAATCGGCTCAAGAAACAGATCATGCAGAGAAATCAAACATCAGGTATTGACTTTTGGGACAAAAGGCTAGTTAAACACATTATGTTTGATAGTCACTTCGTATAACAACAAAAAATGTAGACATATATAAAACTTCTTTGGCATCTAGTATACTAGTCTCAGGATTGAAAGCTGAAGCACCCACAGCAGTTTCCATAGGGACGTTTTGCCTTCTCAGCTTCTACACGTCATCTGAAATTTCAAAACAATGGTTAGTGTTTTGGATCACACGCTTCAGGTTCATCTGAACGGAGTGGGGAAATTCCTTTATGGCTCATAAAAAATTAAGCAATACCATCTTACAGAGCAACCATGGCTCAAGTAACAGATGCAGAGAATAGCAAACATGCTGTAAATGATCGTCAATACATTATTAAGTTGTCATTTTCCTCCATACATCTTTTCTATAGGCTATAAAAAAGAACCAGCTAACACAACATGAATTAACATCTTATGACACTTACAGTATGATAAATCTGAATGAAGTGTACATAGTATAAATGATTCGATTAACAAACGCAGACACGTCATATTAACTTCCTAATTCTCCCAAAATTGTAAGATAACATTTAAACATACAAAAATATCTAAAAGGTGAACTTGACGTCGCCATGCATATTATATATATAATGTTTCCCCTATATATAGGCATCATCACTCCACATAGCTTTCACAATTACATAGAATTAACGTATACAAATGGCTAACGGAGACGATTCCTTTTCGATGTACATGGACATGCTACGTGCTTTTCACACTCGCCGTTTCGCCGCCGCAAGAGAATCCATCGAACAAGAGAACCAGACGGCTCCTCCTCCTACCACCGCGAGTCCTCCACCAAGAGAAGACAATCTTGCTGATGTCAAGAACCAATCTTTAATCAACTCACTTCGTTCCACCGCCACGTTAAATCCTCAAGAAACGGAGACGTGTTTGCAATCTCTCTCCAACGTAATGACCAGCAGGGAAGACGAAGACGAGGCTCTGTTTCAAGAAGCGATCTCAGAGTTTGACGGAACCGAGCTTCAGAAGATGGCCTCGTTGCTGACGTTAAACAACGATCACTACTTCTTGGAGATCGCAAGAACCAAGAACGGCTCCATCCGCCTACAGAAACTCCTCGGAAAATCAGACGACGCCGACACCTTCTTCGCCGCCTCTATCTTGCGCCACTTCCTCCACGTTATGACGGACAAGAACGGGGCCTACGTTGCCACTCAAGGGATGCGAGTTTTCAGCCACGAGAAGAAAATAGCAATGCGCGACCAAATACTCAACCACGCGCTCCACCTTGCGTCTGACCGATACGGCAACGTCGCGCTCAATGCAATCATAAGCAGCGTGGGCTTTGACTACTGCAACGAACTACATGATGTAATCGCATTCAACGCTCCTTTTCTATGCTACGATGCTTATGGGAACTTTGTGGTCCAACACGTGCTTAAACAGAATATCTTGCGTCGCACGTATAAAATTGCGGTTAGCCTCCGTGGCCATTACGTTGAGCTCTCTTCTACGCGTAACGGAAGTTACGTCGTGGAGAAGCTTTTGGAGAGGGAGGAGACGAGGGTTTTGGTGGTGGCAGAGCTTTTGGAGGAGTGCGGAAGTGACAAGTTGGTGAGGCTGGCGACGAGTATGTACGGGAATTTCGTGGTGGAAACGGCACTGAAACTCACGCGGGGTGATTTGTTTTGGGGTTTGGTGAATAAGCTCAAGCCTTTTCTCCATCTGTTGCGTAGGTCTCGTCGAAGCATCACCATTGCAGAGATATTGGAGTCGGTACGTTAGCTTTGTCACAAACTAGTTAATGCCATAAGGTTCCTATAACTATGATATATGCTGAGAGTTCTCAGATCTTAGGGTTTCTTGCTTAGTTAACTCGGTTTGTCACTATTGATATAGTAACATGAGATCGACATTGTCAACAATTCTTTCTTCTATGTGTTATAGAAATTGGTTTGAAACATAGAAGAATCATTTACAAATGCAGCGAATGGTTTGTGTTACCATATACATCAACCAAAACAATCAGTGATTAGAATCGTGACTTTATTTAATAATAAATAGGGTGTACAGAATGAATCTGCTCAAACACCGTAGCCCGTAGGTGTAATCTGAATGAAGTTGGAAAACTCAAGTATGTCGTATAATGCATCGAGCTAATTGTAGCCTATTTAAATAAATGGAAACACCAAAGAAAAGGTATTAATCAAATCCATCAAACATATGGGGAAAGTATTGTTGAGGCTGGCGAAGTGTTTGCACGGTAACTTCGTGGTGGAAACGGCACTAAGAGTCACGCGGGGAGATTTGTTTAGGGGTTTAGTGAATAAGCTCAAGCCTTTTCTCCCTCTATTGCGAAGGTCTCATCAAACCATCACCATTGCAGAGATATTGGAGGCGGTACGTTAGCTTTGCCACAAACTAAACTAGTTAATGCCGTGGTTCCAACTACTATATGCTGAAAGATGTCAGATTTCACGGTTGCTTAGTTAAGTATTGTAATGAGGTTTGTCACTAATGATGGTAAAGAACGGTCGACCGTATCTAGAATTGTCTCTTCTAGGTGTTCAATTAATTAAACGATGAATATGTAGGCAGGAACCAAAAAGAATTGAATCAGCAAAAGCACAACTTGGACTATTTCATGTTATGAGAATAGGGTTGAAAGCCGAAAGCACTCAAAATTGTTTTCACAAGAAAACTCTCTTTCTCAGCTTCTACATCAGTAGATCACCTGAAAACAATCATGAACAAGAACAAGTGGAGAGAATGGTTAGTATTTAATAAACCTGTGGAAAAATCATGTATGGTTCATAAATGCATCTGGTAAAACACATATACGAGACCAAGACAGCTCAAGAAACAGATCATGCAGCAAAATCAAACATTAGGCATTGAGCATTAGGATTAGGACAAATATTGCTGGTTATAAGCTAAAAAGAGATCAATACCATCGTCTAGTATTCTCTCATTATGTTATAAGAAGTACAGGATTGAATGCTGAAGCTCTCACATCAGTTTGCATTTAGGACGCTTTGCCTTATCAGTTTCTACATTTCATCTAAAAATTCAAAACATGAATTAACAGTTTAAATTGCTATTCTTACGTCATACAACATCTTTTCCATAGGGCCTTTGTCTATAGAAAGACCCAACTAACAAATCATGAAATTAACATTTAGTGTCGCTTACAGTATGACAAAAGTTCTAATAAATCTGAATGAAGTGGACTTAATATAAGTCAATTAACAAATCCAGAGAAATTTGTAAGATAACATTAAAACAAATTTAAAAGGTCTACTCGACGTTTCCATGCATATATATTTTTACTTTCGCATATAGATAGGCCATTATCACTCCACAGATCTTTTAACAATTACTTAGAATTATCGACAACAATGGCAAACGGCAACAATCCCTTCTCGATGTCCATCAAACAAGAGAACCCGACGACTCCACGTGAAACTCCCACGGCGAGTCCCTTCTCGATGACTATCAAACAAGAGAACACGACGGTTCCTCCTCCTCCTCCTCCTCGACGTGAAACTCTCACCGCCAGTCATCCACCAAAGGAAGCCGATCTTGCTGACGACAAGGCCCAATCTTTACTCAACTCACTTCGCTCCACCTCCTTAACTCCTCAAGAAACCGAGACGTGTATGCGATCTCTGACCAACCTCATGACTAGCAGCGAAGACGAAGTCGATGCCCTGTTTCAAGAAGTGATCTCAAAGCTAAACGGAAGCGAGTTTCTGAGGATGGCCGCACTGCTGACGACAAAATCCGAGGATCGCTACTTCTTGGAGATCGCAAGAACCAAGAACGGCTCCATCCGACTTCAGAAACTCCTCGGAAGATCAGACGACGCCGACGTCTTCTTCGCCGTCGCTATCTTGCGCAACTTTTTCACCGTCATGACGGACGAGCACGCGTCCCACGTCGCCACTCAAGGGATGCGAGTTTTCGACATCAAGAAGAAATATGCAATGCGCGATCAAATTCTCAACTACGCGGTTCTCCTGGGGTGTGACCAGTACGGCAGCATCGCGCTCAGTGCAATCATAAGGGACGTGTCCTTTATCTACTGCAGTATGGCCCTCTATGATGTAGTCGCGTCAAAAGCTCGTTTGCTAAGCTACAATCGTTATGGGAGCGTTGTGGTCCAACACGTGCTTATATATTGTAGCTTGCACAGCACGTATAACATTGGGCTTAGCCTCCGTGGCCATTACGTCGAGCTCTCATCTACGGAGGGTGGAAGATGCATCGTAGAGAAGCTTTTGGATACGAGGGAGACGGAGGTTTTTGTGGTGGAAGAGCTTTTGGAGTGCGAAATAGGCAAGTTGTTGAGGCTGGCGACGAGCGAGTACGGGCATTTCGTGGTGGAGAAGGCACTGAGAGTTACGCGGGTGGATTTGTGTAGGGGTTTGGCTAATAAGCTCAAGCCTTTTCTCCATCTGTTGAGTACGTTTCCTCGAAGCGCCACCATTGCAGCAATCCTGGGGTCTTTGTTGCAAACTAGTTAATGCCAAGGTTCCCTTTTATACTATGCTATATGGTTGCTTGTTTAGTTATCTCTTGCTGCTAATGATGGTAGTAAAAAAAGATTGACAGTATCTAGAATTGTCTCTTCTATGTTTACTGGGATAGGTTTAAAAGCTGGAGGTTTCGCAATAGTTTTCATAAGTACTTTCTCTTTCATAAGTAGATCAACTCAAGTTCGAAACGATCATAACAAATGCAGAGAGCGGCTGGTGTTTTGGGAAACCATATCTCATCATTCTTTCATTCAATCACTCAGGACTGTAAGATTTATTTAAATGTAATGGGAACACCAAAAGAAAGGGAGGAATCAAAATCCACTTCAGACATATGGGGGAGAAAAGATTGAATCAACAGAAGTAAAACTTGCACTGTTCCAAGAGTTATGAAAAAAAGGAAAAGAGAGACGAACAGTATCAAGAATCCTCTCTTCTATGTTATTCGAATAGTTTTGAAAGCCGAAGCACTCAAAAATAGTTTTTCAAACGGACTTTTCCCTTTCTCAGCTTCTACATGTTCACCTGAAAATAAAACCATTAACAAGTGCAGAGAATGGTTAGTTTTTTTAGCAAACCAACCTTTACAATAATCTGAACAAAGCTGGAAGATTCATGTCTAGTTCATAAATGCATCAGACAATACAAACAGATGCACGCAGACAAATCAACATCAGGTTAGTGATTTAGGACAACATGCTAGTTAAAACACATATTTTTTTTTGTCACGAAAGTTAAAACACATTAAGTTTGATAATAACATCATTGATCGAAGGTTTAAGACATTACCGCCTGTGTTGTTGGACAAACTTGGAGTTCTTGGCGTCAAAGTGTGGCATAACTTAAGAATTATAATGTGTTTTGGAGTTATCTATTCATGTTACCTATTAGGATTAGGAAATTATAATCTCTATAAAAGAATATGTCAAAGTGTGGCATAAGTTAAGAATTAGAGATTGTGAGCTGTGAGTGCTTTAGTTTTTGAGTGAGTTTTCTAAAGCTTAATAAAGAAGAGTTACTTCTTTATAATCGATATACTTGCAGTCTTTGATTCTAGAGTTCCTACTACTTTATGCTGAAAGATGTCATGTCAGATTGTATGGTAGCTTAGTTTAGTGTTGTAATGAGGTTTGTCACTAATGATGGTAAAGAACGGTCGACAGTATCTAGAATTGTGTCTCTTCTATGTGTTCAATTAATTAAACCAGGAATGTGTAGACAGGAACCAAATAGCTTCTGGTGGATTCAGTCATTCCGGACTGTTAAGGCTTATTTAAATGTATTGGAACAACATAAGAAAGGGATGAAGCAAATCCACGTGAAGCATAGATTGAATCAACAAAAGTATAACTTAAACTGTTTCATGTTTTTAGTATAGGTTAGAAAGCCGAAAGCACTCAAAATAGTTTTCACAAGAAAACTCTCTTTCTCAGCTTCTACATCAGTAGATCACCTGAAAACAATCATGAACAAGAACAAGTGCAGAGAATGGTTAGTATGTAGTAAACCTGTGGAAAATCATGTATGGTTCATAAATTCATCAGGTAAAGCACATATACAAGACCAAGACAGCTCAAGAAACAGATCATGCAGACTAATCAAGCATTAGGCATTGAGAATTAAGATTAGGACAAATGCTGGTTATAAGCTAAAAAGAGATCAATAGCATCGTCTAGCATTCTCTCATTATGTTATAAGAACAGGATGATTGAAAGCTGAAGCCCTCACATCAGTTTCCATTAAGGACGCTTTGCCTTCTCAGTTTCTACATTTCATCTGAAAATTCAAAACATGAATTAACATTTTAAATTGCTATTTTTACTTCACAGAACATCTTTTCCATAGGCCTTAGTTAGTCCATAGAAAAGACCCCGCTAAACAATCACGAATTGACATTTAGTGCCACTTACTCTATGACAAAAGTTCTAGGAAATCTGAATGAAGTGGACTTAATATAAATTAACTAACAAATCGAGAGAAATCTGCAAGATAACATTAAAACACATTAAGCATATATATTTTTTTAAAAATGATGTACTTGACGTCGCCATGCCATATATATCAATACTATTAAAATTAAAGGTTTTTTTAGGCCACTTTAAAAATTTGAAATATTTACAGTATTATATTTTACATAAAAACTTAAAAGATAAAATAATATTTAGATCATGTGTCCGATTAGTTTGGTTATAATGCAGAAAATTTGTTGTAATAATTTAGTTTTTAGCTTTTATTGATATTGTAGTTGTAAGTTCTTTTAACTATAGACAAATATTGTAACTTTTAAACTATTGGTTTCATAAAACATAAACACAAATATAGGACTGTCGATTTAACGGGAAAAGAGTCCATTAAAAAAATCTAATTCGAACAAAAAGTTATAAAAAATTATAAGTGATTGAAATATTTCTTTAGTCCAGCCAATCTTATTAAAGTTTTACTTATTTGCTCATCATCTTATATATAGATTTTGAAGAACAAATATTTAAAATTTTCAATTATGTAAGTCAAAACAAAATAAATAATTTAAAATATTTTAAAAACTGTCTAGAAACTTATATTTTGATTATAGATTATAATATTTATATGTTAAAATATAAATAAAATGCATATTTAATAATAAAAATTAAATAAACCCAGGCCAACCCCTAAAGTACTAAAAAATTCAAACAGATAAATATAATGATGTCTTTGTAACAAACAATGTGACACAAAATCATAAATACAAACTGACATCATAAAAAAAATACAAACTGATGTCATCAAAAATACAAATTAAACTGGTATAAAACATTTTTTTGTTAATAATGTCACGTTTCTAAAACGCAGATCAAGATCTAGACATGGGTCAAAATGGTATGATCTATACATTATAATGTTTTTATAATAGAAACATTAAAATTATCTTTTTTTTTAAAATAAAATATTTATATTTTATTAAATATTCAAAATTAAAAAAAAATCCATACAATTTTTTAATCATAGTAATATTTTTTTCTTATCATAGTAATTTATATCTTATTTAATATGCAAATAAAATTCCATACGATTTCAACTAAATCATAGTTTAATATGTAGTTAAAAACAAATCTATTTTTCCTTAATCATAACAATTAGTTTTAATTTAATAAGATACAAAAACTCTTTTTTTTTGTAATCTATTAATTTAAATTTTCACATTACATGACAAATATAACGACAATACTATATCAAAACATGAACAACTTTGATAATTATTTAACTCGAAACAATATCTATACTATTAAAGCATAAACATATTGGTATTTTTACTCTTTTTATCCTACTGAGGAGCTTTTCTTTTGTGTTCATGAAGGGTATTCTGGATATTTTGCGCTGGTTTCTTTTTAATTTTTTTGGTTTGTCATTAACCATCAGTTTTCTAATTTAATTTCGGTCTGTGATTATTAATTTTGAGAACGATCATTATCATTTAAAACGATTTTGAAAAATAAAAATATATTTTAAATAAATTTTCAACTTATGATCACCAAATTTGTCTTATCATTAAAAAAAATCATAATATTAAAAATACCGTATTACCTATTGGTAATCCATCAACCGCATGTCCGAGTTGGGTTTCAAAGCACCAATCAAAACTATAAAACTGTTATATTGATTTATATTTAAAATATCTAATTGAAAATTAAAAACCTAAAATTACATGTACAATATAGTTTTAACCGAACATAAACTCAGATATAAAATACATATATGAGACGAATTATATAAATGTATATACAAGACATATTATATAAATATGATTATATAAAGTTTTCACCAAACATAAATATATAAATATACGGGTCAAAGTCTAGTTACACACAAGATTTGATGATTTGATATGTTAATATAACAGGAAACAAATTACGCGTTTCTAAGTGCGGATCAAAATCTACTATGTATTTACTTTCTTATCTATATATATAGGCATTATCACTCCACATATCTTTTCACAATTACTTAGAAATAACGACTACAATGGCAAACGGCAACAGTACCTTCTCGATGTCCATCAAACAAGAGAACCCGACTCCTTCTCCTCCACGTGAAACTCCTACCGCGAGTCCTTTCCCGATGTCCATCAAACAAGAAAACACGACGGTTCCTCCTCCTCCTGGTCAAACTCCCACCGCAAGTCATCCACCAAGAGAAACCGATCTTGCTGACGACAAGGCCCAATCGTTACTCAACTCACTTCGCTCCACCTCCTTAACTCCTCAAGAGACGGAGACGTGTATGCGATCCCTGACCAACCTCATGACAAGCAGCGAAGACGAAGACGCGGCTCTGTTTCAAGAATTGATCTCAAAGCTAAACGAAAGCGAGCTTAAGAGGATGGCCTCGCTGCTGACGCCAGAACCCGATCATCGCTACTTCTTGGAGATAGCAAGAAACAAGAACGGCTCCATCCGCCTTCAGGAACTCCTCGGAAAATCAGACGACGCCGACGACTTCTTCCACGCAGCTATCTTGCGCCACTTCTTTAACGTCATGACGGACGAGCACGCGTCCCACGTTGCCATCCAAGGGATGCGAGTTTTCAGCCTCGCTAAGAAGATGGCAATGCGCGACAAGATCCTAAACCACGCGGCTGTCCTGGCGTGTAACCGATACGGCAGCATCGCGCTCAATGAAATCATAAGGGACGTGTCCTTTCTCTACTGCAGCGTTCTCCTCTGTGATGTAATTTCGTCCAAAGCTCCTTGGCTAAGCTACAATCGTTATGGGAGCGTTGTGGTCCAAAACGTGCTTAAATATTGTAGCTTGCATAGCACGTATAACATTGGGGTTACCCTCCGTGGCCATTACGTCGAGCTCTCATTTACGCATGGTGGAAGGTGCATCGTGGAGAAGATTTTGGATGCGTGGGAGACGGAGGTTTTTGTGGTGGAAGAGCTTTTGGAGTGCGAAATAGACAAGTTGGTGAGCCTGGCGACGAGTGTGGACGGGCAATTTGTGGTGGAAAAGGCACTGAAAGTCACGCGGGTGGATTCGTTTAGGGGTTTGGTGAATAAGCTCAAGCCTTTTCTCCCTCTGTTGCGTACGTTTCCTCCAAGCACCACCATTGCTGCAATCCTGGAGTCGGTTCGTTAATGCCATGGTTCCCTATTACTCTGATATATGCTGAGAATTGTCAGATTTTATGGTTGCTTTGCTTGTTTAGTTATCTCTTGCTGCTAATGACGGTAATAAAGAGAGAGATTGACTGTATCTAGAATGGTCTCTTCTATGTTTACCGGAATAGCATTCGCAATAGTTTTCATAAGTAATTTCTTTTTCACAAGTAGATCAACTCAAGTTCGAAACAATCATATAACAAATGCAGAGAATGGCTAGTGTTTAGGGAAACCATATCTCATAATTTCTTCTATAGCTAAAATCTATTGTTGGTGGATTCAATCATTCCGGACTGCAAGTTTATTTCAAATGTAATGGGAACACCAAAAGAAAGGGAAGAATAAAAATCCACTTCAATCATACGGGGGAGAAAAGATTCAATCAACAAAGGTAGAACTTGCACTGTTCAAGAGTTATGAAAAAACGGAAAATAGTATCAAGAATCCTCTCTTCTATGTTATTCGAATAGTTTTGAAAGCCGAAACACTCAAAAGGACTTTTTCCCTTTCTCAGCTTCTACATGTTCACCTGAAAAAAAATCATAAACAAGTGCAGAGAATGGTTGGTTTTTAGCAAACAAAACTGGCTAGTGTCTAGTTCATAAATGCATCAGACAAAACACATTACAGATGCACCCAGACAAATCAACATCAGATTAGTGATTCAGGACAAAATGCTAGTTAAAGCACATTGATTTTTGATAATAACATGATTGATCGAGAGATTAAGACATTACCGCCTGTGTTGTTGAACAAACTTGGAATTCTTGGCGTCTTCCTCTACAAAAAAAAAAAGTTAAAAAAAATTAGGGTTTCCACAACAATCAATCGCGAGAGACACAATACATATCCAATCTGATTCCACGGATTAATTATGGATTAGTTATGTTATTTTCCATAGAAGATCGGTAAGATCTGAAAGACTTACCGGTGAATCCAGCCGTGAGTTTGGTGATAAGGACGCCGGTTACGGCGAATCCGGTGAGAAACGGCCAGCAACGTTTCCACTCCCTCTTGAAGAACACTGGCCACGGATCGAACAACCTCATATCTCTTCTCTCTCTGGTGACTGATTCGCGTTGACGATGAAACTGACGATAGATAACTGCGATAGCTGATAGGTTTTGGATCCGATATTTGTTACGGATCAAAGAGTTATGTAACTAATGGGCCATCTAATAGGCCCAAAACAAATCTTCCCGCTATTTTCAAAAGACGGATGACTTTTTAGGACAAGTCAACTCAACTCATCACAACAAACATTGAAAAGGGACAAGTTAATATATTTGCTAGAAAGATGATTATATATAAAACAGCTTACATCAATTGAAATGGTCGTCCGAAAACAATTTACCTATCGTATGACCAAGGAATTTATATATGTTTTTTACATTCTTTGGATAATGTAGATAATCAACTTCTTTATTGTGATGTCGAAAACTTATCTTTCATGGTCAGCTCGTTTCAAGTTAATATAGTACATTTACTTTGTATGATTGATTCCCTATTTTATATTTGCAAAGTGACGACGACCTCTTCTTATGTAGCCACAGCTTGTTTCAACTTCAAATGTCCGGTTGGTTTTATTATATATACGCAGATACGCTCGTACTCTCTCAAAACTTGGGCATTTGAAGTGTTTTGATATTTCTTTAGAAGTAAAGTAACTAGTTATGGAGAGTACTTGTTGGGTCTCGGTGGTGGTATTAGGAACTTTGGCTGTTATTCATCTTGTGCTTGCTCAGGATCAACAAGGTATTCACGTATTACTTGTCGTATATATGTAAAATGAATAGGGGGTGATGGACGGAATATCCTTATTTTGTATGGTAAATAGATGATCCACTCTGCTTTGTTCTGATCATATCTTAGTTAGAATATTGAGCTGATAGTCAACATGTTCCATAATCGTTTCAATATGAACTACTAGTAAGTAATGTTTTTCATATTTGTAACGATGAATACAAATTCCTAAAATTTTATGTATAAACATAATAAGTGGATCACAATAATTTCTCAATATATATAATACATGTGTGTTAGCAGGGTTCATCAGTTTGGATTGTGGGCTACCCGCGGAAGAACCTTCTCCTTATGATGAGCGATATACGCGTTTACGTTTCTCTTCGGACGCAGCATACATCCAGAGTGGAAAAACCGGCAGAATCCAAGCAAACCGTGAGAGCGAGTTCTCTAAGCAGTACACAACGCTGAGGTATTTTCCAAATGGAACACGGAACTGTTACAATCTGAGTGTGGAGAAGGGACGTAAATATTTGGTCAGAGCTACCTTTGTGTATGGAAACTATGATGGTCTTAACATTAAGCCTAAGTTTGATTTGTATCTTGGACCTAATCCATGGGCCACGATAGATTTGCAAGGAGAAGTGGATAGCGGACGAGTGGAGATGTTTCACATTCCAACGTCAAACTCGGTGCAGATTTGTCTCGTTAAGAACGGGACGACTACTCCCCTAATATCCACGGTGGAGATACGTCCTGTGGAAAATGATATTTATACGACTGTGTCTGGTTCTCTTAATCTTTTATTTCGGTCATATCTCAACAAATCAGATACTGACATAAGGTAAAACCTAACTTCAGTTCAATGTTTTATGTTATTTCTGCTATGTCTATGTGACTATGTTTCATTTGCAAGTTTGTTATGCTCTGTTTCTTGTGGTTCTTCTGTCCACCGGTGCTTTACTACACTTTGAAACATACGGGTTTGTTTTTAATTAACTGACTGTTCATTCCTTGACATAAATCAATTATAAGACCACATAAACGAATATCTCAGTTTTTTCAAGTGCATAAAATGATATCTTCCATCTATTTATTAATTTCACCTCTAATACCCATTTTCAGGTACCCTAGTGATAGATATGACCGCGTATGGACTTGGCTCTTCAGAAACGAATGGACAGAGATTTCCACGACTCTCCAAGTGAACAATTTAAACGATGTTTATGTTCCACCAGAAGCAGCACTCACAACTGCAGCAACACCTACTAATTCCAATTCGCCATTGATGATCAACTGGACTTCGAGAAATGTTGATAACCAATATTACCTGTATACACACTTCGCTGAGATCCAAGAGTTGCGGACCAACGAAACAAGGGAATTCAACATGACTTGGAATGGAGTACACTATCTTGGCCCTCTAGTACCTCCAAAATTTAATGGACTTACCGTCTTTAGCCGATCAGGGGAACACTGCAAAGGAGGGGAATGCAGTCTTCAGCTGACGAGAACCAACAGATCAACCCTTCCACCTCTGCTTAATGCTCTTGAGGTCTACACAGTTATCCATTTTCCTCAGCCTGAAACAAATGAAAATGACGGTATGTGGTGTGCCTATAACGTCGAAACTTTTGTTGTATGTTTAGTAAAATAACTCATAACCACAATATAGTAGAGACATTTTATATATTAATTAAAGTCATTTCATGTCATCAAAAAATATTTTATGTCAGTGGTTTCTATGCAAAACATCAAAACCACCTATGGAATAAGTAGAATCAGCTGGCAAGGAGATCCATGTGTCCCTCTACGGCTTATGTGGGACGGCTTAAACTGCAGCAACACAGATATGTCTACACCACCAGGAATCACATATTTGTAAGTCATAAGATCAATAGTCAAATGCGTTCTTCAAGATCTGTTTGTGATAGTGATCTCTTAACACTTCTGAATGTGTTTTTGGACATACCACCAGAAATTTGTCTTCAAGTGGTTTAACTGGAACCATAGCAGCTAGCATTCAGAATCTCACACAACTAGAAACTCTGTAAGTATGTTCAGCTTTGATAGGAGTAAATATAATTTCTATCGAGAGGTTTTATTTTATTTTACTTAATCTTGAATACATCAGGGACTTGTCTAATAATAATTTGACTGGAGATGTGCCAGAGTTTCTAGGCAACATGAAATCGTTGGTGTTCATGTTAGTCTCTTTTCTACATGTTTTTGTAATGCTTTTTAGATTCCACCTCAATTCATTTTTTGGTATTGCTTTTCAGATTCCACCTCAACCCTTAGCTTTTGTTTATTGCTTTTTTTTGTTTTTGTTTTTTTAATAGAAACATAAGCAGGAACGATCTTAGTGGTTCCATTCCTCAGGCTCTTCAGAGGAAAGGACTAGAGTTACAGTGAGAAACTTATGATGTAGATTTTGATAATTTCTCAGTTATTTGTGTAACTAATGTCTTGAAACTAAATATTGCCTTCTTGTAGTCCTCAAGGGAACCCAAGACTTTGTCTCTCTGATTCATGCCTACCTCCAAAAACCAAGCCATTTTCAGTGGCAATTATTGCATCTATTGTGTCTGTGGCCACTATCCTTGTTGTTTTGGTACTTACTTTTGTTTTAAGGAAGAAACTGCTGTCAATTGTTGCAGGTAATTTGCAAGAAAACAAATTCAACAACTATATATAGAGCATGGATATATAGTTTAGTTTACATCCCTTAAATTTTTCTTTTGCACAGCTCTAGGGCGGCCACCTTTTATATCGTCAGCTATGAATGTCACAAATGCTAACTCACCTGTTTCATCAATCCGAATGAATAAGAGAAGGTTTACTTATTCAGAGGTCATTAAAATGACAAATAACTTTGAAAGAGTTGTTGGGGAAGGAGGATTCGGTGTTGTCTATCACGGTACTCTAAATGTTTATGAACAAGTAGCTGTTAAACTGCTTTCACAATCATCGACACAAGGCTACAAGCAATTCAAGGCAGAAGTATGCATTCCTGCTTTTTTTTTTTCTTTTCTTGGAAAGTTTATGAGTATCCTTCGCATAACAAGCTTATGGATTACAATGTGTGTTTTCTCTATGGATGATTAGGTTGATCTTCTTATGAGAGTTCACCACACAAATTTGGTTAACCTGGTAGGATACTGTAATGAAGGAGATCACTTAGCTCTAATATACGAGTATGTGCCCAATGGAGACTTAAGACAACATCTGTCCGGTAAACGAGAAAAATAAATATAAGTAACAATATCTCATGAAACCATTATATAAATGGATCTAAGTATTTGAGATTCAGGGAAAGGAGGTAGATCCATTATCAACTGGGGCATTCGACTACGAATAGCCTTGGAGGCTGCATCAGGTTTGGTTATAGTTAAGCCAAACAAGGAATTAATTCTTTCTTCCATTTGTGTTGCTATGATAGAGGAATTCATACCACAGGTTTGGAGTACTTACACACTGGGTGCATCCCAGAAATGGTTCATAGAGATGTAAAAACTACAAACATATTGTTGGACGAGCAGTTCAAGGCCAGGCTTGCTGATTTTGGGCTGTCGAGATCTTTCCCAGTTGGAGATAAGTCTCATATTTCGACTATGATTGCTGGCACTCCTGGATACCTTGATCCCGAGTAAGTATTGTTAGTTAAGATCACAATGTGGATGTTTTCTTTTCCTTCTTTAATGGTTGAAGAGTACATGTAAACAATAACATATTCCGTTCTTGCCTTGCAGATATTACCGTACAAATCGGTTGACCGAGAAGAGCGATGTGTACAGTTTTGGGATTGTGTTATTGGAGATGATTACAAACCAACCCGTGATTGACCAATCCCGTGAAAAGTCTCACATAACACAATGGGTTGGGTTTGAGCTGATTAGCGGAGATATTAGGACTATTATGGATCCAAACCTTCAAGGAGACTATGACTCTCACTCTGCCTGGAGAGTTCTTGAATTGGCAATGTCATGTACAAATCCTTCTTCCACAAAACGTCCAAGCATGTCTCAGGTTGTTGTGAAACTAAATGAGTGTTGTGCGTCTGAAAACTCGAGGAGGAATATGAGTAGAGGCAGGATGGACTCTCATAGTCCCACTAAAGTTAGCATGCTCATTGACACCGCGATTTTTCCTGTGGCGAGATAGTTTGAGCTGCTGCAAGTCACATGTAAAAACAGTCATAGCACAAATAAAAACCTGGTCAATTTGATTCAATCATCGACATGCAGCATATTCTATGTTTTTGTGATTGTTTTTATTTACTAGTAACCATGAATGTGTATGTTGTGTAAACTCTTGAGTGCCATACTGTGAATGTTATTGGAATGATTACTAATTTGGATACATAAACCATGGCTTGAACATATGATTCAAATTAATGATGAGCCGTTATAAACGAGAACAAATCATCTTTGAATTAGCTTAGATAATTGATTCTTTGATAAACTGAATTCCCTCTTTCCTTTGTAAACACCAAATTTGAGTTCTAATGAAAAAGTTGTGTTCCAAATTTTTCTTTTTCATTTTTTCATTTAATGTAAGATTTTATTTCTTAACGTGCTTCTTGGTCCGCTCCGTATTTTCTATATTGTGATGTTAAACCATTCTCGTCTTCTTATGCCTTTCCGTTTTCCTTGGTGCAGGCGCTGCACTAGAAAACACATTTATTAATTTCACCATTGACTCCAAGGAGTCTTTCTTCTACCGTCCTGCATGGTGAAGAAAACACATTGACTTGCAAGTCTTTGATTTAGTGTATGATTTGGGTTTGCTTATGTAACATCCGACTGCCCCGCGAGCCACGGCTAGTGACCTCAACATCTTCTAATTCGACCCATGGGTTTGATAAAATAAAGGAGTATATTTAATCAAGAACCGCCCAACCACTCTCTCTTGATCTCTTAATGATAGAGAATCAAGCCAATGTTACACTTTCGATTACAAGTAGTAAGGCCTAAGCCAACTCCTAACTAACTCTCAAAGTAACTCTGAGTCCTCTATATATACTGAGGCTCAGTAACAACCATTAACAGATACTTTCTAACTGCCACTCGCAATGCTCGATGCCAGCTCATCCTGCTGTAACGTCGCGCTCTGCCTCTTCCTTCTTCTCGTATACACACATGTGGGCATATCAATACCCCCATCCCCGAGATTCAGCTTGTCCTCAAGTGAACATGATGGAAACTGGTTCTTCAACTCTCCTACGCGCAACCACGACGATTCATGATCAGGTAGATGCTTCCATTTCACCAAAACCTCCAAGTACCCTTCCTCATCATAACGCCTGTCAGCTCCGGTTCAATCAGTAAGTCATCAGCATCCTCCAAAGTCGAAGGTAACGCCGTCACAACAGCAGAAGATCCTACAACCGGCTTCAACTGCGAAATGTGAAACACTGGATGAATCTTCGAACTTTCCGGTAACGCCAAGCGATAAGCAACCTTCCCAATTCTAGCCAATACTTCAAATGGTCCATAAAACCTCGCAGCCAGCTTCTGAAACAATCGTCGACTCACCGATTGTTGTCTATAAGGACGTAACTTCAAGTAAACCTTGTCACCCACTTGGAATTCAAGATCACGTCGATGCTTATCGGCATTGCTCTTCTTTATCGACTGAACACGAATCAGATTGTCCTTGATAGAAGACAGCACCAACTCCCTTTCTTTCAACATCGTATCAACCTCAAAATTCTGCGTAGCACCGTCTTCATAAGGCATCAAAGTTGGTGGTTCCCTACCATACACCAACTTGAAAGGAGTACACTTCAATGCTGTGTGATAAGCTGTATTATACCACAGTTCAGCCCACGACAAGTACTTAGCCCAGGTCTTGGGGTGCGTAGAAGCATAACAGCGCAAGTAAGTCTCCAAACACCTGTTAAGCACCTCTGTTTGTCCATCCGATTGAGGATGAAATGATGTACTAAAGCGCAAACGAGTACCCGCAAGTCGAAAACATTCTTTCCAAAACTTACTCAAAAAGATCTTGTCACGATCTGAGATGATAGATTTTGCAAACCCATGAAGTCGAACTATCTCTTTGACAAATTTCTGAGCTACTTCCACAGCCGAGAATAGATGTTTCAACGTGATGAAATGTCCATACTTGCTTAATCTGTCCACAACAACCAGTATCACATTAGCTCCTTGAGACATCGGTAATCCTTCTACGAAATCCATAGCAATGTCCTCCCAAATACGCACAGGAAGCTCAATAGGTTGTAGAAGACCTGCTGGTGATAAGGTGGAATACTTATGTGTTTGGCAAATAGAACAAGCAGCAACATACGCTTGGATAGTACTTCTCATCTTTGGCCAATAAAACATAGCTTTCACTCGTTGCAGTGTTCTCAACACACCTGCATGTCCTCCCATTACAGTATCATGGCATTCCTGTAAAATCATAGGAATTTGAGTAGAATTCCTTGGAATCACCAGCCTCTGTTTGTAAAACAGTCTACCATGAACCAAAGATAACCCTTGCTTCACCCCTTCACCTCGTACCAAATTCGCCACTATCATTTGAATCTCTTCATCCTCCTCAATTTCTTTATATAGGTCTTGCATCTGTAGAGACGCCGAAGCTGTTAAAGATAGCAATGTCAACCCTGATTCCTCCAAAACAGAATGATCGATGCGAGACAATCCATCCGCCACCTTATTTTCACTTCCCACTTTATACTCTATATCAAACTCGTATCCCAATATACGAGTAAGCCATCTCTGGTAATCCAGTGTAATCTCTCTCTGTTCTAACAGATACTTCAAGCTTTGTTGATCTGTTCGAACCACAAACCTCCTTCCTAGTAGATAATGACGCCACTTTTGTATCGACATCACAATTGCCATCAACTCCCTCTCATATATTGGCTTCAGCTGTTCTCTAGGTGTTAGCCCATGGCTGAAAAATGCAATCGGGTGATTATCTTGCATCAAAACTGCTCCTAACCCAAACCCTGATGCATCCGATTCTACAATGAATGGTTTTGTAAAATCAGGAAGAACCAACACAGGAGCTGTAACCATAGCCATTTTCAACTTGTGAAACACTTCTTGAGTTAACGTAGTCCACAAGAACTGTTCCTTCTTCAGTAACTCTGTTAATGGTCTAGCAATGGTCCCATAGTGTTGAACAAATCTCCTGTAATACCCAGTTAAACCAAGAAACCCACGTAATTCTTTGACCGTTCGCGGAGCAGGCCACTTCACTACTGCTTCGATCTTCTTACTATCAGTTGCTACACCCTCTATACTGATAATATGACCCAAGTACTCCACTTTATCTTGAGCAAACGAACACTTCTTCTTATTAGCGAACAACCTCTTTTCCACAAACACATCCAACACCAAGGATACGTGCTCAACATGATCCTCCAATGTATCACTGTAGATGAGTATGTCGTCAAAGAACACAAGGACAAACTTCCTCAAAAATTTCTGAAAAATCTCATTCATCAATGCCTGAAACGTGGCTGGAGCGTTAGTGAGTCCAAAAGGCATTACCAGAAAATCAAAATGTCCATCATGTGTTCTAAAAGCTGTTTTCTCAATGTCTCCTTCACGCATCCGGATTTGATGATAGCCTGAACGCAAATCAAGTTTGGTGAAAAACTTAGCTCCGTGTAGTTCATCCAACAATTGATCTATCATCGGTATAGGGAACTTGTCCTGAATCGTTGCTCTGTTAAGCGCTCTATAATCCACACAGAACCTATGAGAATTATCCTTTTTCTTCACCAATAACACCGGACTTGAAAAAGGACTGTGACTCGGTCTGATCAACCCCTCTGCTAACATCTCTTGAACCAATTTCTCCATAACTTCTTTATGGGCATGAGGATAACGATATGGTCTCACACTAATCGGTTTCGTCTTCTCTTGAAGCTCAATGGCATGTTCTTTGCCTTTTAAAGGAGGTAATCCAGTCGGTTTCTGGAACACAACATCATACGTCAACAACATTTCTGCCATTAGCTTTGGTACCACTTCCTCCCGTTCGTGCTTCTTATCCACATTTCTCAACTCTATTTCCCAGCCCTCTCTTTGAATTGAGGTTTCCTTAGTTAGTGTCTTCAAGGACACATTTGAGCCATGCAACGTTGGATCACCAGTTAAAGAAACCTGCTTTCCCTCAAAGATAAACGACCACTCATTCTTCTCCCAATCAACAGTGCAAACTCCTAACGTTCGTAACCATTGAACCCCCAATATAACATCCACTTGACCCAACTCCAGCACCACGAAATCAGCGTGAAACTTCATCTCAGGAAGTATTATCTGCACATATCTGCACACACCTGACCCTTGCACTGAAATCCCTGTACCCAGCAATACTTCCAAGTTGTATTCTCTCGTAGCATTGAGACGGCAATGAGACATCGCAGATGGTGATATGAAATTGTGAGTAGCTCCGCTATCGATCATTACCACTAACTGCCTCTAATTGATCGTCCCACGAAGTTTGGTTGTTGTTGGAGATGAAATCCCCACAAAAGAGTTGAAAGATAACGCCATCAAACTCGAGTGTGAACTCTCTGTTCCATTGTCTATCTCTACTGTTGACTGATCCACTATCTCCATCTCAATCCCATTGATCACTGTTAATACCTGCAGCGCTCTGTTCGGACACCAATGATCTCGAGACCACTTCTCATCACAAGTAAAACACAGCCCCAATCGTTTCTTTTCTGCAATCTCACTATCAGAAAGCCTCAACTGTGGTCTCTGAGACTTCATTCCACTCGCTTTTTCCTGTTGACCACCAGTTTTAGCAACCTGCGACTTCGCTTGCCAATCGTTTGCTGTTGATGATTGCGTCACTGGTTTGTAAAACGACTGACGTGACCCCGATTTATTCGTCATACTCCTCTCCATACAAACCAGCTTGTACAACACACTATCCTCCATTTGATAGGCTGTAGCAATCATGTCAGGAAGATCCACCGGCTTACTCATGTTCACTACTTCTCTCATTTCCGGAGTTAATCCATTCATAAAGATCCCTTCTCGTTGACCATCTGTCAAGCCTGTAACCTGAGTGGATAAATCCTCAAACATATGGATGTACTGTGCAATCTACCCAGTCTGTTTCACCGCAAAAAATGGTTGACTCAGATCTCTCAGCTTCTCTTTACTAAATCGAGCCAACAATCTTGCTTTGAAATCTATCCAACTCACGAAGTTCCGACGATGAGTTTCACTATTGAACCAGCTCAAAACATCTCCTGCAAGGCTCAGCGAGACGACCTCCAATTTCCTGCGTTCATCATAACCACCAATACGAAAATATCGTTCCGCTAACGCGAACCAAGCATAAGCATCATCACCAGAGAATATCGGAAGCTCCACACGTTTCAACAATCTTTCCCTATTCTCTACAACCGTAGATCTATCTATTCCGTCCTCAGATCTAAAACTACGGCCAGGTTCCTCGTTAAGAATCGGTACCTGATAGTTTGGGTGACGATACGGCGGTGGCGGTTGTGAGAACCGAAATTCGCACCGTCGATTTTAGTTAAGTTTAAAACGTAGGAAAACTAAGTTGACCTAGTTTTCCCCGAGGATCCCGGCTATCTGCTGGGCCACGCACAACAAAGTTAAAAGAAAGCTAGGTTGAAAGTAAATACGTAAAATAAGAGAGCAAAAAAGAAAGAATTTTATTTCCGAGATTCGCGGAGAGCGTTGGAACAATAGGTCGAGATCGCGGCCGTAAGAGCTGTCGATCGTCGCTAGTCTTGAAATCCTAGATCTAACCTAATTGAGTCGCAGCTCGCTAAAAAGGAAATAAAGCCTAAGTTCTAAATTGCTCTGAGAGTAGTTTGCCTTGTAATTTTCGGATCCCCTTCCTTCTGCTCCTAGACTTGCTTATATACTCCCCATATGACGGTCTATTCCTGACGGGCCGGCGCGAGCTGGGCTTTTTCCATTTTTGTTGGCCTTCATGTTTATCGGGAAAGTTGACATTTATCTTTTCGGAAAATTGATGTTTATTTTTTTGGAAGTTTGACATTTATCCTGTTTTGGGAGGATAATCGCAAACAATCGTATCTATCTTTTAGAAAATCGTAAAAATGGTTATCCGATCATGTTTGGTCTCCGTTGGGCCGTATCTCGGATTTTCGCTATTTTTACGATTTCCTCGAGAGAACGTTCCTACTTGGACATTGGGTTTTTCGGAAGATCTTCGATTCTTTTACGTGGCAAATGGTGTTCTTAGATAACCGTTGCCGCTTTCTACGAAGTTCTCCTGTCCGTTGACGTCTTACGGGTTTTCCGAAGGCCAGGAGGAAGAAAAGGAGTTTGGTTTGCGGGATTTAAGAAAGTCGCAAAACTTCGATTTCTGGCGATTTGAGGACTCGGAACTTACGCACGAAGATTAGCCGTCCGATAACTCGAACCAGCATGGCGCTAGGCGCCCGGCGCCTAGAGGCAACGCGGGCGCTAGGCGCCCGGCGCCTAGAGGCAGCGCGGGCGCTAGGCGCCCGGCGCCTAGAGGCAAGCACGGGCGCTAGGCGCCCGGCGCCTAGAGGCAGCACGGGCGCTAGGCGCCCGGCGCCTAGAGGCAGCACGGGCGCTAGGCGCCCGGCGCCTAGAGGCAGCACGGGCGCTAGGCGCCCGGCGCCTAGAGGCACGCACGGGCGCTAGGCGCCCGGCGCCTAGAGGCACACACGGGCGCTAGGCGCCCGGCGCCTAGAGGCAGCACGGGCGCTAGGCGCCCGGCGCCTAGAGGCAAGCACGGGCGCTAGGCGCCCGGCGCCTAGAGGCACACACGGGCGCTAGGCGCCCGGCGCCTAGAGGCACACACGGGCGCTAGGCGCCCGGCGCCTAGAGGCACACACGGGCGCTAGGCGCCCGGCGCCTAGAGGCAGCACGGGCGCTAGGCGCCCGGCGCCTAGAGGCAAGCACGGGCGCTAGGCGCCCGGCGCCTAGAGGCACACACGGGCGCTAGGCGCCCGGCGCCTAGAGGCAAGCACGGGCGCTAGGCGCCCGGCGCCTAGAGGCACGCACGGGCGCTAGGCGCCCGGCGCCTAGAGGCAAGCACGGGCGCTAGGCGCCCGGCGCCTAGAGGCACGCACGGGCGCTAGGCGCCCGGCGCCTAGAGGCAGCACGGGCGCTAGGCGCCCGGCGCCTAGAGACAATCCAGGATCGTCGCTCGTTTCTTCCGGCTCGCGCGAGTTTTTGCGTTCTTTTTACTTCCCGGAGATTTTATCGTGTAGAGAATGTTTCTAATCGTTGATTTCGGAATGTCTTAACATTTTCCCGAGTTTTCTAGAATGAAACTTATTCTCTTAACGCTTCTCTAACATTTTTCGTATTTTGTCCGAACTTTTCGGACATCGATTTCGTCTTGACCGATTTTGACCCCAACAGTTAGCCCCCCAGCTAGCTAGGAGCCGTAGCGGTCGTAGGTCCTAGCTTGCTGTATGGTTCGTGAGGAAAGTATGGAGACGAAATCGTGCCGAAGGTCGGGGTAAATAGTAAAATTTTATGCCTATATAGGCTTGTGAATCCTTTACCATTCTTACTTCACCCAAGAATCCTAAGTCAATTTCTCCCTCAAAGATTCTCTCTCTATTTTCAAGAAAAGAATGACTTCAAGGTCAAAACCCTCGAGGAGACAATCTCGCTCTGCTTCAGGCAGTTTACACGCCGAGGAGGAAGCTCCGAAGCCCGAGGTTTCGGAGGTCGAGAGGAACGCGTACTGTGACGCCGTCTTTGGTTCCGATCCTCCTCTCCCTGTGATTCCGATTCCCCGGCGCCCTGTGAAGGCACGTGTGGAAGTTGACTCGCCGAGCGAGGTATCTCCCGAGTATCTTGAGATTCTTCGAAAGTTCTATAACGTTCCGGAGAAAGTCGTGTTTCGTATTCCCCTTGGGGACGAGAGTCCGGAGTGTCCTCCGGAGGGTTACTTTACTTGCTACGAAGCATTCCTGACGCAATGTCGATTATGGTTCCCGATCCCTGGGGTCATCGTCCAAGCTCTCGATCGTTTCGGACTTTCGATCAGCCAGTTGAACGTGCCGGCTCTAGAGAGCTGGCTTGGCGTTTTGATTCTAAGTTACGAGTTAGGGATGGATCTTAGTCCTTCGGACTTTGAAGGGTTGTGGCTTTCCAAGAGCGTGAGAACCAATGGAATATTTGCCATGAAATCGAGGACTGGTCACTCGGTAATTTCCGGGCTTACTTCGCATGCTAAGGACTTCGTTAAACGTTTCTTTTTCGTGAGGATAGATGGAGAGTCTGTCGAGGAGAGTTTCCTTCATCTATTCCCGACGGAATGGTTGTACCGACGTGGTAAGATTATCGCAAGTTTTTTTTTTTTTTTTTTTTTTTTTTTTTTTTTTTAAGAACTCTAAAGGCGAAAACCCGAATGCATGTGCACGTTTTTCTTATTGTAGAGAACAGGTGTCTCACGCACATCCCTTCCGATCTTACTGTCAAGAGAGACATATTCAGGGTGAGGGCCTGTTCCTGGGATTCTTTCGATCTTGATCGGATTCGGAAGGCAGTCGCGCTTCACCGATCGCGAGGCGGTACGCGACCTCTCATCAATGATGGATCCTTCGTGTTTGCTCCTTCGAGGCGGAGGGGGAAATCTTCGAAGGGCAAAGGGATCGCTTTCGAGGACTCGTCGGAAAACAACGAGCCATCGAGATATGATCCCGACTTTGTCGCAGAGAGCGGGGGTGCTTCCGGTCCGAACCCTCCTCCAAATGACTTCTTTGATGAGCTCCCCCCGGCTTTTACCCGTGACGAGTCCTTGGACAATGAGGAGAGGGACAAGGTGACAGCGGAAGGCACTCGCTTGGTTCACGAGGTTTGTTTTCGACACTTAAGCAAACTCTTCGTATCCTTTCGCTTGACCTTGATCTTTTTGTTTTTGCAGGCCGTGAGGGTATGGAATGCGTCAATCGACGGAAGTTTCCGTGCTGCTCGATTGGCTCGCTTCAAAGCGGAGGAGACCGAAAGAGAGTTTGCCAAGTATCGGTTGGAGGTTGAGGAACGAAACCGTCGACAAGCCGAGGTCCAGGCTCGAGCCCTCGTCCGTGCGGAGAGGAGAGGCCGGAGAAGAGCCGCTGCCGAAATGAATCGACGGGCGGAAATTTTTTCTACCGAGTTCGAAGCGTACAAAGAGGCTCAGGACTTCGTGGGTGACTTTCGCGAGTGTCGCGGTTCGGTGGGTACTCTTCACAAGGTGCAGCGTGAGGGTTTCTCGCTTTCCAGCGAACTTGCCGCGATGGATGGTTCGATGAGAGTATGTGCCAACGCTGAATCCTCTGTCCCTCCGATCGAAGGAAGAATCCGGGAATTGTGGAATCCTATTCAAGTTTCGGAAGATACAGCAGATGCCGGTGCAGACGCGAATGTGGGCGACGGGGGCGAGGAGGTCGACCAGCCTGATTCCTCGTTTGATATAACTTTTTCTGATTGTCTTGCATTTGATTATAATTTGTTGTGAGCCAAGTAGGGCTGTTTGTATGTGTTGCGACCCTTAGGGGGTTGCGTGACTCTATGCTTTTCGGGATTGGCCGTCGGTGGCCTTTGAATCCCTTATTATGAATGTTTTTATGAATCATGCGTTTTGATTTATACTTTCGCCAAGTGCAGAGGACTTTGAATATGCGTAGTCACTTCATATTCGAGCTCTTTTTTGTCGCTTAACCTGCAGGTTACTTTGTAGCGAACGTTAGGTTTATAAGCGATAAGAGGCAAGTTTTGGGATCTCGTATGCTGGATACTTATGCCTATGAGATGTTTTAGATACCAGCAAGGCTGGGTTTAGGGCAAGACCTAGGTCTAATTTCGGCTGAAGCTATGCGATGACTAATCGGCTTTTCGTTTTGCTTGTTTGCGATTTCAACCTGACTCGTACCGTTTTAGAATCCGCGAAGTGCTTATCGGCTTATACGATCCGTTTGGGTACGAGTCGAGCTACTTCCTTTACGAAGAGCTAACCAAAATTTGGATTTCTTGTATAGCGCGCTATGATATCCTTGTCGGATGTGAAAGGACTTCGTTGGAAGCCAGACTACGAATTTGATTTAAGTGAAACGTTTCTATGTTTTTCCGTCGGGGCCAATCGACGGAAGTGGGGTTTTTAAAGTCGCGGAAAGACTGTTTGATAGAATTTGTTGGAGGAGAGTAGAGAATCGAAACTGGTCAGGAACTTGCGACGTCTCGCGTTCCTTAAAGATACGATTTTCGTTTTCCGTAATATTAGTGCTTTTGATAAGCGATTTCGAATTTAGGACTGTGAAAAGTTTCAAGAATGTCGAATACATGTAGAGAATATTTTTGCGGGAGTGAAAGATTATTCGTTCCCATCTCCCCCCCCCCTTTTTGGTGAGGGGGATAGCTGAACTCGTCGGGTTTCGACGAGCTGCCTACGTACCTCTTGCGAGGATCAAGCCATCTCGTAGTTCTGCTTATATCGCGGATGTTATTACTCCACGACTTCCGGCGTTTCGACTGTCTTAGCTAAGTCGGTGGCCGTGTCAGGAGTTGGACCATCCGTTTTGTCGGCGATGGACTCAAGGATTGGCTTATCATCCTGGGTCGTGGCCTTTTTGGACGAATCCGAATCGTCCTTTGCCGAGTTCTCAGAGATACTCGGATGCTTCTTAATTCGCTTCGGGTTAGCCGCTGGGGCGTTCCGATTGCTGCGCAATTTATGTTCGGCCAGGAAGCAAAGTCGCGATTGTTTTTGGCTTCCCCAAATTACCGCCGTTCCGGTTGGTGTTGGAAACTTGACGCTAAGATGGTAAGTGGATGGGACTGCTTTCATGGCGTTTATCCAAGGAGTCCCCATTATGGCGTTGTAGATAGCCGGATTATCCACTACTGCGAATTCGACGATCTTTGTGACCTCTTTCGCCATGACTGGGAGTCTAATCTTTCCGAGGGTCATGGAAGTGACGCCCGAGAATCCAGTCAACGGTCTTGGTTCTGGGATGACTTCTCCGAGGGGTATGTTCATCCTTTGGAGGGTATCGCGGAACATGATGTTGACCGTGCTTCCCGTGTCGATGAGGATGCGGCCGACTTCGAGATCTTGGATCACCAAGTCGATGACTAAAGGATCGTAGTGAGGTTTGTCGAGTCCGGCCGTATCTTGTTCCTCGAAGACGATCGCGTGATTGGGGACGTCGTCTTCTGGGCACCATCCGGGACTCGTTTCGGCTTTTCGTCCATAGGCTTTGATCGACGAAACCGAGTCCTGGTAGAAGTGCGATCCGCCGATGATCATGTTGATCCTCTGGCGACTGCTGTTGTTTCCTTCGCCATCTTGCCTTCGTCCGCGTTTTTCACCCGATTGAGTTCCAGGAGCGTTATTCTCGGAATTAGCTCCGTCGGTCTTTGGCGGACGGTCGGAATCCAAAAGCAGATCTTTCACGCTTTTCACCGTTGCCAGTTCGCCGGCGAGCAGCTTTGTAATGAGTCTAGCGCCGAGAACTTTGCAGTTGGCGGTTGAGTGACCTCTCGTCTGGTGGAACTCGCAGCTGGAGTTGTCCTTGTACGAGTTCCGCGTCCAAGTGTTTCCGGCGGTCCTCCCTTGCTCGGAGTTGATGGCGTAATTATGCTCGCCTTGGACATCTTCCCCCTCGTGATGGACGTACTTGTCGTTACGTGAGGTTTTCTTCTTTCCGGGTGCTTTCTGCGGCCCGTGCTTTTGCGCCAGGACTTTCATCTCTTCCTCCATGATGATGAAATCCGTCGCTTTGTGGAGAGTGTCCTGGATGGTGCGCGGTCTCTCCAGAGAAATCCACTTTCGGAATTTCGACTTGTACCAGAGGTTTTTCCTCAGGGCGTCGATGGCGACTCTATCGCTGAGGCCTGTTACCCTGGACATTACGAGTTTAAACCTCTTTATGTAGTCGCGGAGCGGCTCGTCTTCCTTCTGAATGAGGCTCCAAAGATCTACATCGGAAGTTTCCCTGTCCATGAACATGGAAAACTGCTTTAGAAAGGCTGAAGCTAGCTGGCGAAAGCTTCCGATGGAGTTCCTTTTCAAGCGCGAGAACCACTCGAGCGCAGCACCTCTGAGGTTTTCGACGAACAGGAGACAACAGCCGACGTCTTTTTCCCGCTCTGGAAGTTTAGACCTGGCCATCGCAATCTGAAAGGATTGCAGGTGTGCCTTCGGGTCTGTGGTTCCGTCGTAGGTGGGAAGCTTTATTTTCCCGGGATCTGAAACTCGTGCGTCCGTGATTCGAGACGTGAACGGAGTCTTCCTCGATTCTTCGAGGAGCAGGTCGATCTCGGGAGCAGTACTGGTTGCGTGGTGAATCTGCGATTTTACCGCTTTCACCTCGGCTGCAGTCTTTGCGATGTATTCGCGTAGATCGTGGATCTCATTGGCGCCGCTCGCGCTTCTCTGTCTACGCTGGCTGCGATAGACCCGGGTCTGGTCTTCGGCTAGCCTCTCTTGCTCTGACCAGTAGAGGTCTTCCTCCTCTTCCGTCATCGGTTTCTCGAAGGCTGCCGCGAGTCGAGCCGATTGACTTCGGGTCCTTCTGTGGTGGACGTCGGCGTCTTCGTCGGACGGATCCGACTGGTCGCTGATATCCAGATTGATTCTTTCGACGTCGACTCCTTCGTTTTCCCTCGCGGGAGGTGGAAGGTTGTCCGTCGTTTTCTTCTGCCCCGCCGGAGTGGTATCGTCAGGGATGAGTTCCGGGGATTCTCTCGGGGCGTCTTTTTCTTTGTCTCCGGAAGTTCCGAAGTCGAGTCTCCTGACACGCCTCACCTTGGTGGATCCGCGCGGGAGTTTGCTTTTCGCTGTTAAGGTGCTGACCTGTTTAGCGAGCGAAGCCATTAGCTTCTCTTGTTCTTCCGACCGTTTCTGGGCGGTAGCGAACAGTTCCTTCACCTGGTCTAGCATCGCGGTGTTTGCCTCAGCAGTGACCGTCGATACGTTTCCAGCGGGAGTCTTCTCAGCATTGGCATCGGCGGCTGGTCCGTCGTGCGTCTGCTTGTCTTTTTCCGCGTCAGCAGACATGCTTAACTGGGCGTGCGTAGTTGCGAGAAAGATAATTCCGTGATCCCCCTCCTTCTAGCGCCAAACTGTGAGAACCGAAATTCGCACCGTCGATTTTAGTTAAGTTTAAAACGTAGGAAAACTAAGTTGACCTAGTTTTCCCCGAGGATCCCGGCTATCTGCTGGGCCACGCACAACAAAGTTAAAAGAAAGCTAGGTTGAAAGTAAATACGTAAAATAAGAGAGCAAAAAAGAAAGAATTTTATTTCCGAGATTCGCGGAGAGCGTTGGAACAATAGGTCGAGATCGCGGCCGTAAGAGCTGTCGATCGTCGCTAGTCTTGAAATCCTAGATCTAACCTAATTGAGTCGCAGCTCGCTAAAAAGGAAATAAAGCCTAAGTTCTAAATTGCTCTGAGAGTAGTTTGCCTTGTAATTTTCGGATCCCCTTCCTTCTGCTCCTAGACTTGCTTATATACTCCCCATATGACGGTCTATTCCTGACGGGCCGGCGCGAGCTGGGCTTTTTCCATTTTTGTTGGCCTTCATGTTTATCGGGAAAGTTGACATTTATCTTTTCGGAAAATTGATGTTTATTTTTTTGGAAGTTTGACATTTATCCTGTTTTGGGAGGATAATCGCAAACAATCGTATCTATCTTTTAGAAAATCGTAAAAATGGTTATCCGATCATGTTTGGTCTCCGTTGGGCCGTATCTCGGATTTTCGCTATTTTTACGATTTCCTCGAGAGAACGTTCCTACTTGGACATTGGGTTTTTCGGAAGATCTTCGATTCTTTTACGTGGCAAATGGTGTTCTTAGATAACCGTTGCCGCTTTCTACGAAGTTCTCCTGTCCGTTGACGTCTTACGGGTTTTCCGAAGGCCAGGAGGAAGAAAAGGAGTTTGGTTTGCGGGATTTAAGAAAGTCGCAAAACTTCGATTTCTGGCGATTTGAGGACTCGGAACTTACGCACGAAGATTAGCCGTCCGATAACTCGAACCAGCATGGCGCTAGGCGCCCGGCGCCTAGAGGCAACGCGGGCGCTAGGCGCCCGGCGCCTAGAGGCAGCGCGGGCGCTAGGCGCCCGGCGCCTAGAGGCAAGCACGGGCGCTAGGCGCCCGGCGCCTAGAGGCAGCACGGGCGCTAGGCGCCCGGCGCCTAGAGGCAGCACGGGCGCTAGGCGCCCGGCGCCTAGAGGCAGCACGGGCGCTAGGCGCCCGGCGCCTAGAGGCACGCACGGGCGCTAGGCGCCCGGCGCCTAGAGGCACACACGGGCGCTAGGCGCCCGGCGCCTAGAGGCAGCACGGGCGCTAGGCGCCCGGCGCCTAGAGGCAAGCACGGGCGCTAGGCGCCCGGCGCCTAGAGGCACACACGGGCGCTAGGCGCCCGGCGCCTAGAGGCACACACGGGCGCTAGGCGCCCGGCGCCTAGAGGCACACACGGGCGCTAGGCGCCCGGCGCCTAGAGGCAGCACGGGCGCTAGGCGCCCGGCGCCTAGAGGCAAGCACGGGCGCTAGGCGCCCGGCGCCTAGAGGCACACACGGGCGCTAGGCGCCCGGCGCCTAGAGGCAAGCACGGGCGCTAGGCGCCCGGCGCCTAGAGGCACGCACGGGCGCTAGGCGCCCGGCGCCTAGAGGCAAGCACGGGCGCTAGGCGCCCGGCGCCTAGAGGCACGCACGGGCGCTAGGCGCCCGGCGCCTAGAGGCAGCACGGGCGCTAGGCGCCCGGCGCCTAGAGACAATCCAGGATCGTCGCTCGTTTCTTCCGGCTCGCGCGAGTTTTTGCGTTCTTTTTACTTCCCGGAGATTTTATCGTGTAGAGAATGTTTCTAATCGTTGATTTCGGAATGTCTTAACATTTTCCCGAGTTTTCTAGAATGAAACTTATTCTCTTAACGCTTCTCTAACATTTTTCGTATTTTGTCCGAACTTTTCGGACATCGATTTCGTCTTGACCGATTTTGACCCCAACAGCGGTGGTGGAGTCGGCTCCGAAACCTCCACACTTTTCGAATCTTTCTTCGCAATCAAATCGCACAATCGTTCGAAGTTAGCCTCCATCTTCAACTGTAACTCCTCGTAACGATCTTGTGATTTATTCTCCAGATCTTCAATCTTCGATAACGAACTCGCCTCCAATGAACGTATCGAAGCTCGAAACTCGTTGTTCGTCTCGAATTGAGCTGCGGTATGTTCTCTCAACGTCTTCGACAACACTTCGAGCGTAACCGGCTCGTCATCGCTTTGATTACGCAGAGCTTTCTTCATCGCACCAGCTCTGCTTCGTCGTCGCGATGGTTCGATCCAGATCGTTCAAGCCGCACCAATTTGATAGAATAAAGGAGTATATTCAATCAAGAACCGCCCAACCACCCTCTCTTGATCTCTTAATGATAGAGAATCAAGCCAATGTTACACTTTCGATTACAAGTAGTAAGGCCTAAGCCAACTCCTAACTAACTCTCAAAGTAACTCTGAGTCCTCTATATATACTGAGGCTCAGTAACAACCATTAACAGATACTTTCTAACTGCCACTCGCAATGCTCGATGCCAGCTCATCCTGCTGCAACGTCGCGCTCTGCCTCTTCCTTCTTCTCGTATACACACATGTGGGCATATCAGGGTTCCACACATGCGACCGATGGTGTGTTAGTTTTCCGAAAACTCATAAGATTTGTTTACTGATATTGCATTCACCACATATTTTTCCCCTACATTTTGGCATCATTCGCATAATTCACAAATCATATGAATAGTTTACTTATTTTTCCAATATTTCAGTTGAAATATGCTTAATTTTAGAGTTTCTTTTTCTAAATAAGTGATAAGAAGATAAATATATTTTAGTGACACATACGTACACCACTGCATACCAAAAATCAGGATCATAAATCGGGGTGTTACAGCTTATTTATTACTAGTTGTTTATCTTCAACAGTATAGCCACTAGTATCTTGATTTTTCATTGGGAGTTGAGGGAATATGGAGAGTTCGCTTGGGCTTTTGTTGGTGCTGATAACTTCCATCCCCCTTCATATTGTTCAAGCTCAAGACCAAAAAGGTATCTGATATTTTTATCTGTTCTATTTTTTTCTTAACACAATTTTTATCGCTTTATATACATCTTTCCTTCATGACAAACTTTGTATCGAAGAAGTGCAGTTGTGTTAGTGGTTAATGTTTACAATGTCTTTTAACAGGGTTCATCAGTTTGGATTGCGGGCTCCCTGCGAATGAACTGTCTCCTTATAACGAGGCTAATACTGGACTGTCATTCTCTTCCGACGAAAATTTCATACAGACCGGAAAAGGTGGTCAAATCCAAGCAGACCGAGAGAGCGAATTCTTCAAGCCATATAAAACGTTGAGATATTTTCCAAATGGAACACGAAACTGTTACAATTTAAGTGTGGAGAAGGGCAGAAATCATTTGATCAGGGCTTACTTTACGTATGCAAATTATGATGGTTTTGACATTGACCCTAATTTTGATTTGTATCTTGGACCTAATCTGTAGGAAACAATAGATTTGCAAGGAAAAGTGCAAGGTGCACGGGCCGAGATGTTGCACATTCCAATATCAAACTCGTTGCAGATTTGTCTCGTTAAGACAGGGACGACTATTCCGTTCATATCCACCTTGGAGATACGGCCAATGGGAAATGATAGTTATGTCACTGATTCTGGTTCCCTTAATCTTTTCTTTCGGAGATACTTAACTGAGTCAAAGAATTTCATAAGGTACCTCAACTTCATTTGAATGTTTTTTTTTTCCTTTGTTGTCTCTTATGCTTTGGTTCTTGCGGTTCTGTTCATCTTTGTTTCAAGTAAACGATTTAAGCAAGTACAATTGAAGACAAAAAATGAAGCATCTCCATTAGAATTTACAATCAATCTGATCAAACTACAACGCCCCAAGTGAATGAAGTGATATATTCTATCTTTTTTAGATTAAGTTTTGTGCATTAATATTTATACTAGATTTTGATCCGCGTTTAAAGTGCGGGTTAACTTTTTTTTTCATTTTACAAATATTTATTAAATGTCATATTTTGATGGGAAATTCTCAAAAATAACACTTTCATGATACCACTTTTCAAGTTTACACTAACCAACTTTACCACTAAAATTTAATAAAAAAAAGACAACTATGCCCTTACATAATTAAACAGCCAAAGCATAGCATCTTCTCTCCCACCTCTCCAAATCCACGAAAGTTTTGACACTCCGGTGAAAAAGTTCCGGTGACCAAATCCGACGATAACTTCTGGTGACCATATCAATTTCTACGACAAAACCGGTTGAAACCAACAACCCTGCGTCATTTACTTCCCTAATCGCTCCGCCTCTGTGGCTACAAGTTTTCCTTTCATCTGAGAAATCGTTCGAGAATCGGAGGAATCCCCGCCATGGCGGCTAATGATCCACCAAATGAGATCGCTTCCGGGAGCCTTTGCTGCCTCGTGGTACATATTTTTCCTCAATTCTATACTTTTCGTGGTGTTTAGTGATTTAAATAAACGATCCACCTTTGGAATGTATAGCAGTGGCAACGGAAGTACCTAGGCGTGAAGAAGATGTGTGATGCTTGCGAAGAAGCGATTGAAATTCTCTAGAGGGCAATGGGAATCGCGAACGATGAGAAAACCAGTCTTCAAAAAAGTAAGTGGATACTCTTCTCAACTTTTCCTATTGATTTAGATAGAACCTATAGAATTAGTAGCTAGTGGCAGAGGGTTAACTTGTTGCTTTTTTGCTGTTGTTGTGTTTCTGTTATGCACATGACTGGTGACAGAGTAGATTATCGTTTGTATGTGCCAATTGTATTTGTTTTGGAGTAGCATTAGGAAGATGTACTAATGATTTGCCCTTTATGCTTTGAGTCTTGGCTGTGTGAATTGCGCGGAAAGATAGTTTTATTATTTTCATTGTCAATCTTAATGTGGTTTTAACTGGTCACTGCTTGATTATAATATTAATTTTACAGAACTTAGGGAGATGCGGATAACACGAACACTATGGAAAATATCAGTGGCAAAAACATCTTTGGAGAAGGAGATCTCTGATTTGAAGTCTGAGATATTGTCTTTGCAACAGAAACTGGAGCAGAACCTTCAACCAAAAATTGAAGAAATAAAAATTCTTCATGATCAACTTATAGCAGAGAAAAGGAGATCGATGAACTGAAGAAGCTCCTTACGAAAGAAACGTTATGGGCAGATAATTCCGAAGAAAAGAGGGAACAGATTTATGAAGAATTGAAGAAGACAAAGGCTCTGCTATAAGGATGTCAAGCCACATGATGCTAAAGTGGAAAAGGAAATAAGTCTGGTTAAAAATCTTCTTGGAAGCCAGAGGCAGGAGACAGAGTCAGTGGGTTCATGAGCTATGCCGTTTAGTATCGGACTCCGTTCTGGACCTCTTCCGTGGTTTGCTCGAGCTCCAATCCGCACTCGAAGGACGCGACTCTAAATTGGTTCCAGTCTTAAATTAATCGGACTCCGTTCTGGACCTCTTGAAGACGCTCGTCATTTAGCTCAACGTTACAGCCGCATGAGACAAGAAGCTGAGACTCATGTAATCTTCTTTAAAATCTATGATTGTGTTTGGCTATAATGTAAAATGACTCTAAAATTTAAGAAGCAAAACAGGCAGCGGAAGTATCTAGAAGGCAAGTGCGTGTAAGAGAAGCTCCCATTCCAGAAAACGTGGCGAAGCTTCAACTAGCGGAAGCCAAGATGCAAGAGCTTAAAGCTAACATGGCGGTACTTGGTAGAGAAGCCACTGCTGCATTGGCTGCTGTTGAATCGCAGCAACATATGCTTACTTTTCAGAGGCTTGTGGGTATGGTATGTCTTTTACACACATACACTTTGGTTTTCGTGTTGTATTTGGATACTGTTTTTAACCATGTCGGGCTTGTTTTTTTAAATGTAATCTGTAACATGTTTTTTTTTAATGTAATCTGTAACAGGTTTCTTCAAACTTTATGAATTGTCCTATGAATCTTTCTAAATGGTTATAGACTCTTATAAATGATTTAAAGATCTTCTAACTGATTTTTTTTTATAAACATTTACAAATGGTTTACAGACTTTACAAACTTCATTATAAGCCTTTATAAATAGTTTATATACTTTTATAAATTAATTTATAAACCCTTATAAACCTCTCATAAATTAATGTATAAGCTTTATAAATTGTTTTAATAAATTTTATGAATGTCTTATAAACTCTTATAAATTATTTATATACCTTTAAACCCTTTTATAAAATATTTTACTGAATGAGACAAGATCTCAGTTCAACAACGCATCTAAATCTTTATAAATCTTTAAGAATAATTTATAAACATTTATAAATGATTTCTAAATCATTAAAAATGATTTTTAAACATTATTAATTATTTATAATCTTTATAAAGCCTTATAGATTGAATTTATAAACTCTTATAAATGAAGTACACATTAATAATTTATTTAGGAAACTCTTATACATGTTTATTAATTATTTTATAACCCCATATAAAGTATCTTATAACATATTAAAAAATCACTTATAAACTTTTATAAATCTCAGATTTACTAGTTCCATGAAGAGATTATGTAGCTTATAACCCCTTATAAAATTTTATAAATATCAGATTGACTAGTTCCATGAAGAGATTATGTAGCGATTTTACTAGTTCCATGAAGAGATTATGTACCCTATAACCCTTTATAAACATTTATAAAACTCAGAAAATACTAGTTCCATGAAGAGATTATGTAGCTTATAACCCATTATAAACCTTTATAAGACTTATACTAGTTCCGTGAAGAGATTATATAACTTATAACCCCTTATAAACTTATAACCCCTTATAAAGTATCTTATAATGTATTAAAAAATCACTTATAAACCTTTATAAATCTCAGATTTACTAGTTCCATGAAAAGATTATGTAGCTTAGAACCCCTTATAAACATTTATAAATCTCAGATTTACTAGTTCCATGAAGAGATTATGTAGCTTATAACCCTTTATAAAGTATTTTAAAACTAAGAAAATACTAGTTTCATGAAGAGATTATGTAGCTTATAACCCCTTATAAACTTATAACCCTTTATAAAGTATCTTATAACGTATTAAAAATCACTTATAAACCTTTATAAATCCCAGATTTTCTAGTTCCATGAAGAGATTATGTAGCTTATAATCCTTTATAAAATTTTATAAATCTCAAATTTACTAGTTCTATGAAGATATTATGTAGCTTATAACCCAATATAAACCTTTATAAATCTCAGATTTACTAGTTTCATGAAGAGATTATGTAGCTTATAACCCCTTATAAAGTATTTTAAAACTAAGAAAATACTGGTTCCATGAAGAGATTATGTAGCTTATAACCCCTTATAAACTTATAACCCCTTATAAAGTATCTTATAACGTATTAAAAAATCACTTATAAACCTTTATAAATATCAGATTTACTAGTTCCATGAAGATATTATGTAGCTTATAACCCCTTATAAACTTTTATAAATCTCAGATTTACTAATTCTATGAAGAGATTATGTAGCTTATAACCCCTTATATTTTATAAACCTTTATAAATGGTTATACACTCTTTTAGTTGATTTCTAAACTCTTTATAATGGTGTATAAACTTTTAAAATGATTTAGAGTTCTTCTAACTGATTTATTTTAACTTTATAAATCCTTATAAATTGTTTAAGTTGAGATATTTATAGTATTATAAACCCTTATAAATATTTTATAAACCTTTATAAATATTTTATAAACCTTTATAAATGGTTATACACTCTTTTAGTTGATTTCTAAACTCTTTATAATGGTTTATAAACTTTTAAAATGATTTAGAGTTCTTCTAACTGATTTATTTTACCTTTATAAATCCTTATAAATTGTCTAAGTGGAGATATTTATAATATTATAAACCCTTATAAATATTTTATAAATCTTTATAAATATTTTATAAACCTTTATAAATGGTTATACTCTCTTTTAGTTGATTTCTAAACTCTTTATAATGGTGTATAAACTTTTAAAATGATTTAGAGTTCTTCTAACTGATTTATTTTACCTTTATAAATCCTTATAAATTGTTTAAGTTAAGATATTTATAGTATTATAAACCCTTATAAATATTTTATAAACCTTTATAAATATTTTATAAACCTTTATAAATGGTTATAGACTCTTTTAGTTGATTTCTAAACTCTTTATAATGGTGTATAAACTTTTAAAATGATTTAGAGTTTTTCTAACTGATTTATTTTACCTTTATAAATCCTTATAAATTGTCTAAGTGGAGATATATATATAGTATTATAAACCCTTATAAATATTTTATAAACCTTTATAAACTGTTTATAAATTAGTTATAATGATTAACAGATATTTATAAAGTCCTGTAAATGATTTGTTATCCCTTACAAATGATCAACATAAAATGTGTTAGAGCCATACATGGAGAAAACAAAAACTGTTAATTACCTTTATGTCTGAAGCTTCACAGACATTTCTAGCATACAACACCACATTATTAATGATTCATAAAACAATTTATAAACTCTTATAAATGTTTTATCTACAAAAGTGCTTTATATTATATTCACAGTTTATATATATCCTCATAGAGAGATTTTATAAACTCTTGTAAGCGATACAAGCAGACAACAAAGATACAAACTACAGAACTCACACATAAGCAGTTAAACTTTTGCTAGACGGGCAAGTCGACAAGGACGTAAAGGTTGTCGTTTTGGAGGATCTTCATTTCCATGAAATCCTTTGGCCTGTATCTCTAGAACTCGTTGTTGGTCGCATGTATCCTCCCTGTATCGGTCATAGCATAAACAGAACAACAAAATAAGAGATTACCAACTACTAACAAAGCAGCAAACTCGTAACTCGTAAAGGTGTAAACTTTATTATGTTTTTTGCACCAAGTAAAGGAGAGTAATGGGAGAGAAAGGAGAAAGAAAGAGAGAGACCTGGGATAAATGGAACTCTCGACATGTCAAGTAATCTTGCCTCAGCCATCTCATCTTCTTCTTCTTCTTTCTCTGCGTGATCTCTCTCTCTCTCTCTCTCTCTCTCTCTCTCTCTCTCTCTCTCTCTCTCTCTCTCTCTCTCTCTCTCCCCAATTACAAAATTAACTGAGACCAGTACGTTTTGAGAAATTTCTGAATAGTAAACTCACAAATCAACTCAGAGACAAAGAATCAATTGGGACTATCGGTGATGATATGGAGGATGTACATGACGAGGCGACACGAGAAATACTAGCTAATGATCAAGTTGACGGTAAAATGGTTTGTTTCCGAAGCTTCTTTGTTTATTTTCTTATTCGTGTCTTGACGAGATGATGTTTTGGATTTACCAGATGTTCGAGAAAATTCACCAGTGGAGCCAAATGATCAAGATGTAAGAGAGGTGAAGGTATTCTTCTTTAACACTAACAAGTTTGATGGAATCTACAAGTTCACTTCAGTGTAGTCTATGTTATGGCCTATGCGTTGTAAAAAAGGGATCAAAAGTTTCGTAGTTGTAGTTCGTATGAATTGTTACTAGGCAAAGCGGCTTGAGAATTGGCTTTAGTGATCTCTTGTTAACAAGACGAAGGAAAGTTTTTTTTTCTGCCTTTTTAATAATCTAATAGGTACTCGTATAGTGATGATACTACTAGTAGATGGGAAGAGTAGTGATCGTAGGCTCGTAGCCGTTTAACTTTTGGTTACGATTAATCTGAATAGTTACAATTTTAAGAACAACGATGTGGCCTTTGACTTTTTTTTTCTCATGTGGCACATTGGCAGAAGCCAGATAGGCAAGGAAGATGCTGCAAGTGTGGTTGTGCCTGTTGTTGAAGTTGCAGTAGAAAACAGCGAGGTGGAAATATCTCCTGACTTGACTGCATCATCAGACCCTTCATTGGTGGAGCCATCTCCACCATCGGATCCTTCAGCTGCCAAAGGTCAAGTTCTATCACCGTTAGAGCAGAAATCCGACTCTCGGGTGGTTAACAACGTCATATGATTATATAAATTATTTATAAACTCTTAAAATGATTATATAAATTCTAACAAATTGATTTATAAACTCTTATAAATTGATTTATAAACCCTTATAAATTGATTTATAAACCCTTATAAATTGATTTATAAACCCTTATAAATTGATTTATAAACCCTTATAAATTAATTTATAAACTCTTATAAATAGAGGGGAGTTATGATCAATAATGATTTAATATGCTTTTTAATCCTTTATTAATAATATACATACCCCTTATAAATTATTTATAAACTCTTAAAATGATTATATAAATTCTTACAAATTGATTTATAAATTCTTACAAATTGATTTATAAACTCTTATAAATTGATTTATAAACTCTTATAAATTGATTTATAAACCCTTATAAATTTTTGTATAAACTCATATGAACTGATTTATGAACTCTTATAAATAGAGGGGAGTTATGATCAGTAATGTTTTAATATGCTTTTTAATCCCTAATTAATAATATACATACCCCTTATAAATTATTTATAGACTTTCATAACTTTCTTATAAACATTTATAAATGTTTTATAGATTTTATAACTTGTAAGTGTTTATAAGATATTACAAATCATTTGTAATGGTTTATAACAATGATTTATAGATCACTTTAAAGGTTTATAAATAATTTATATATATATATATATATATATATATATATATATATATATATATATATATATATATATATATATATATATATATATATATATATATATATATATATATATATATATATATATATATATATATATATATATATATATATATATTCTTATAGAAGTTTTATTAACCCTTATAAACAGGTTTGTGATTTTGAAAAAAAGCTTTCACAAACTCTTATAAATGATTTATAAGCCTTTATAAAATATTTTAAGACTTCATAAATGAATTACCTTTTAAAATTCCTCGTATCATTATAAATGATTTCATAAACCCTTAAAAATAAATTTTAAACTTATAAATATTTTATATAATTTTATAAATGATATATAGACTCTTATAACGATATATAAGATATTTAAAAACCCTTATAAATGACTTATAAACTTATAAATACTTATAAATAGTTTATATAATTTTATAAATGATATATAGACTCATAACGATATATAAGATATTTAGAAGCCTTTGTAAATGACATATAAATTTATAACTAGATTTATAAGAATTTATATAGGGTTATAAATTGATTAAACAATGATTATAAAACCAATTTAGAAGGCTTAAGAACGAATTTATAAAGGCTTATAACTAATTTATGAGGGTTTATAAAATGATTTTTATAAACTAATTTATAAAGATTATTAACTGATTTATAAAGACTATTAACTGATTTGTAATGGTTTATAAGCAAATTCATTAATATTTTTAAATTATTGTACAAAAACCTTATAAAATGATTCATAAGGATTTATGAATTACTCTATAAACTGATTTATAAATGTTTATAAACTAATTCAAGGGTTTAGAAGTTGATTTATTAATATTTATAAACTAATTTAAGGTTTTGTAAGGACAAGTATGGGCTCGCCATCGGTGGATGAGCATCTTCTTGCATCCCTACAAAGATGAAGTGTCCAGGAATTCCTATAAACCCTTAAAAATCTTATATAAACTTTTTATAAACTTATATGAACCCCTTTATAAACTGTATAAACCCTTATAAATTATGTATAAAATATTTATAAACACCTGTAAGTAATTTTATAAACCATTTATATATTCTTATAAACCATTATAAACATTTTTAACATTTTGTGATGACTTGAAAACGAAACTTATGGAAGTGATTCATCAACTCCTATAAACTTGTCATAAGCCCATCGAGAAAACAAAAAAAGAGACTATTACTAACCCTTATAAGAGCTTATAAATTTATTTACAAATATTTATAAGTTGATTTATCAATGTTTATAAATTTAATTTTGATTTATAAGAGTTTATAAATGTTATTTATAAGAGTTTATAAATGTTATTTATAAGAGTTTATAAATGTTATTTATAAGAGTTTATAAATGTTTATTAAAACATAAAATGACTTATAAGGTCTATAAGTTGATTTTGAGAGTTTATATATGTTATTTATTAGAGTTTATAAATGTTTATTAAAACATAAAATAATTTATAAGAGTTTATAAATGTTATTTATAAGAGTTTATAAATGTTTTTCTAAAACATAAAATGATTTATAAGAGTCCATAAGTTGATTATAAGAATTTTTAAAAGGACTTCTAAAAATTTATAAACTAATTTATTAAGATTTATTTGTTAATTGGTTTTTGATTCATAGATCCTTATAAATGATTTATAAGCCCTTATAAATGATTTATAAGCCCTTACAAATGATTTATTAGTTTCTATAAATGATCCACAAACCCTTACAATTTCTTTTTCTCTTTAATTAAGTGTATTGACTTGTAAGAGTTGTTTGCTTATCTTTCCACAATACGACGTACATTAGAGCTTTTGATCTACCAAATAATTTAAATGTTAGATTATTTGATTACAGAGTAGGATCATTGATATGATTGTCTTTTTTTGTTGTACTTTGATCCACTGATCATGAAAATCAACAAACCCTCGTTGTTCCTTTATAAACCCTTATCAATTCAACCAACAAACCCTTCTGTGTGAACAGCAAAGCACTTGCGGCGTAACGTAGTAACCGTTGCTTGAGTCCAGAATCATAGATCAAGCTACACAAAAGAAAAGAAAAGATCCAGACACAGTGAATAAATTGTTTCAGAGCCATTACTACTTAATAACCAAGTCAAGACCATAGGAACACACACCTTTCCCACAAGCCATCAAACTCCTTAGCAGGTAGAATCCATTCATTAAAGCTAGAAGGTTGTCCATCAGGGCCCAGCTCCTCACATGGTCCTTTCTCAGTTAACTTGATGTAAATTATAAATAAGTCATGTAGAAGAGAAAGCAAAGATAACTGCCTTCTTAAAGTAAATAGGGTCTTGATATACCTGAAAGGCGTGGACAACAGGCTTAACTTGCCAGAACAAGAGAACATCATTGTTTTTCACATTCCTCTATAAGATACACAGAACAAAACCATCAGTATTTATTACTTTTTGCATTTCTCTATTGGTGATTGGAATCTACTATAGTGACGAAGTAGTACCTGTATCACAAATGCAAATTCGTAGCACATTTTCAACAAGGAACAAGTCGTGTGGAGGTATGAGAACAAGGCCATCCACATAGCTCATGCTCCTATCTTCCAGCATCCTAAACCAAATACACACACAAACTAATTCATTATTGAGAAAAAGAAACACGGTAAAGGCAAAAATGAGGAAATGAATTTCACAAACCGTTCAGCAGCTCTCTGAACGTCCTAAAGACGGACAGTGCTTGATGGCTTTAAGCAGACCTCCACTAGAAACACACAAAGAGGAAAGTCATGGAAATTGAATCGAGCAGCTAAAAACGCAAGGAAAGGAGAATAGCGTGTACCAGCAAGTCATTTCATTTGCATTTGCAGATGAACACGATGGGGAAAGATGGAGATGCGAGCGTAACGAGGGTAGAGAGTGAGAGGTGATAGAAGGACCGCAGTCGTCATTCGATCTCTGATCTCGTCTCCGTCGGTTGTCCGATCTCCCGATCTCGTCGCCGTCTTCGTCCGATCTCCGATCTCGTCGCCGTCATCGTCCGATCTGATCTCCGATGTAGTCGTGTTCGTTGAAGATTTCTATTGAAGAAGTAGAAAGAGATGTAATTAGGTTCGAATTTAGGAAGGTCATTTTTGTCTTTTACACATTAATGAAAAGTGTATTTGTGAAAATGTTCATCTATTGGTGGTATTGTTGAATTATGGTACTACACAAAGTGTAGTTATGAAATTTTCCCTATTTTGATCCGTGCTTTTAAAGTGCGTGTTTATGATTGGTGAAAACTTTATATAATCAAACTTATACAACCCGTTTTGTATATGCATTTGTATAACCCGTCTCGTATATGTATTTTATGTTCGATTAAAACCATATTCTATATGTATTTTAGGTTTTAAATTTTAAATTAGATATTTTAAATATAAAATCAATATAAATAGTTTTATAGTTTTAATCAGTGTTTTGAAATCAGATTTGGATCCGCGGTTGAACCGGTAAATCCAGTGATCAAAGATAAATCCAATTTGAGTTTTGTGAAAAAAAAAAAAAAATTTAAAAACCCAACAAAAACCACTGAAACCTGAATCCGGTTACCGGTTAAACCATTTGTTGTAATAGTAATTGTTGAAAATTACTATTACCGTGTTTCATTTTAAATGACTATTTATGTTTAAAAATTTAAATTTCATTTTAATGATTTAAGCTTGTATAACTCTGATGAATTAATTTTATTATGTGGTTAATTTTTAATAAAAAAAGAATATACTTTTAATAAATATTTATACTTTCAATAAAAAAAATCAAATTTTTATGAATGCTTAAATTATATTAATAAAAGAAAAAAATAAAAATTATGTGTTTAATTTTTGTTAACTACACAAAATATTAAGAATGATTGAAAAACAAAAGTTATTTGAAGTTAAACTCAATAGCCCAAAGGAAAAAAAAAAGTGAGAATTGAATATGATTTCTTAATCGGCCCAAATGACTCAAGAGATTCTAATGTGAGCAGTGGAATGGATTTGGAAAAACAATGGATCAATATAGATGTATTATTAATATTACTTAATTACCTTTAATAAAACATTGAATGTTAATATGCTTGTATTTAACAGCATAGATATAAAGGTAACACAGATTACCATCATTAAATAATATCTCCCAGACAAAAAAGTTATATTCCATCTTACCTATTAGTTCCATTTTCAAAACCCCTTTTCAGGTACCCGAGCGATATCTATGATCGGGTATGGCTTCCGTACTTCCAGACGGAATGGACTCAGATTTCCACCAATCTCCAAGTACATGTTTCAAACAATGGCTATGCTCCACCAAAAGCCGCACTCACAACTGCTGTAACCCCTACTAATTCCAGTGCGCCACTGACGATCCAATGGAATTCGAGTAACGTTAATAATCAATATTACTTCTACAGACACTTCGCTGAGATCCAAGAGTTGCAGACCAACGATACCAGGGAGTTCAACATAGCTTGGAACGGAGACGTCATACACAGCCAATTCATTCCTAAAGAATTTAGTTTATTTACTATCTATAGCTCTTTGCCAAGAACTTGTGAAGGAGGGGAATGCAATCACCAGCTGATAAGAACTAACAGATCAACTCTTCCACCTTTGCTTAACGCTATTGAGGTCTACACAGTTATCCAGTTTCCGCAGTCTGAAACAATTGAAATTGACGGTATGTTATGCATATAACGTCAAAACTTTTGCTGTATGTTTAGTAAACAGAAATATAAGCCACAACAGAGTACTCGAGTCGTTTTATATTTGACTTACGTATTATAAAAAATATCAGTGGTTGCTGTCCAAAACATCAAAACCACCTATGGAATTAGTAGAATCAGCTGGCAAGGTGATCCATGCGTTCCTCAACAGTTTATGTGGGACGGTTTAAACTGCAGCAACACAGATATGTCTACACCACCAAGAATCACTCGTTTGTAAGTCATAATCACTAGCACACACGCTCTATAGTCTATCTGTTAGTAGTCGTGATCAAATTAATGATCATTTATGCTGTTTGATATGCATTCGGATCGATATATCACCAGAAACTTATCTTCAAGTGGTCTAACTGGAACCATAACAGATGGCATTCAGAATCTTACATTACTAGAAAATGTGTAAGTATGTTAAATTCAGTATTGATATATATAGGAGGCAGATCAAATTGCTATAGGAATTCAATATTTTTACTAAAAATCTTGAAAACATTAGGGACCTGTCCAATAATAATTTGACTGGAGAGGTGCCAGAGTTTTTAGGCAACATGAAATCTTTGGTATTCATGTAAGCTTCTTTTTACATATTTTTGCAATACTTTTCAAACTCCACCTCAATTCAGTTTCCTTTATTTACGTCTGTCCGAAGTTTGTTCCTCCTCTTTTTTTAACAGAAACATAAGCATGAACGATCTTAATGGTTTGATTCCTCAGGCTCTTCAGAGGAAAGGACTGGAGTTAATGTGAGAAACTATTCACCTAGAATCTAAAATAGTTTCAGTTATTTCCAAAACCAAAACCCATATGTGTAACTAATGTCTTGAAACAAAACTTTGTGGTTTAATAGTTTTCAAGGGAACCCAAGACTTTGTCTCTCTGGTTCATGCCTACCTCCCAAATCCAAGCCATTTCCAATGGCAATTGTCGCATCAGTAGCATCTGTGTTCATAATTATCATTGCTGTTTTGGTACTCACTTTTGTTTTAAGGAAGAAAAAGCCGTCAATTGTGGGAGGTAACTTGCAAAAGAAACAATCCGATTATATTTTAGTTTTTGTCCCCTAACATTGTTCTTATCCACAGCTCAACAACGACAGTCAAGTATATCGTCTGTGAATGCTACGTATACAAATTCACCAGTTTCATCAATCCAAACCAATAAGAGAAGTTTTACATATTCAGAGGTCATTAATATGACAAACAACTTCCAAAAGGTTGTTGGAGAAGGAGGATTTGGTATTGTCTACCACGGTACTCTAAATGGTTATGAACAAGTAGCTGTTAAGCTCCATTCTCAATCATCATCTCAAGGCTATAAGCAATTCAAGGCAGAAGTATGCATACCTCTTTCTTTTTTTTTCTTGAAAAGTTTATGAGTATACTTAGCATCACAAGCTTATGGTCTTTGTGTTTGTTTTCTATATGGATGAATAGGTCGATCTTCTTATGAGAGTTCAACACACAAATTTGGTTAACCTGGTAGGATACTGTAATGAAGGTGATCAATTGGCTTTGATATACGAGTTTGTGCCCAATGGGGACTTAAGACAACATCTGTCTGGTAAACTTAAAATGATATTTTCTATGAGTAACAATTGTTGACATGAAAGCATACAAAGCAAGTATGGCTATATAGTATAGGAAGCAAGTATGGCTATATAGTATAGGAGGCAAGGAAACGAGGTGAAGCATAGATATGCTGCCAGACTTCACAAGTAACCTGCCAGACTTCAGGAAAATATGCCAGACTTGAAGAAGAGAAAAGAGACCGTTGAAGATACTTTTAAGTTTAACTTGTCTTTAAATACTTGTACTCAGATTCATAATAGAAGTAAGAGAAGAGATTTTCCTCATTACTTTTCCAGATCTACTTTCTCTCTCTACATTTCAAATCTCTCTCACTCTCTTGTTCTTCATGTTCTTGATAAATCTCACACAAACAAGTCTCTAAATCTCTATATTCTCTCATGGTATCAGAGCAATAAAATCTCTTGGAACCAATTCTCTCATTCTCTTTTCTTCTTTTTCCGCAAACTATCTTTCGTTTCTAATTTTTTTTTTTTGGCAAAGCTCTTGGTGTTTCCAATCTACTTTTCCAGATCTGTTCCAGAAAAAAAAATGGAAACTCACACAAAAATGGTGGTTATACCAGTAACTCTAAAGGGTCCCAACTACTTACTATGGTCAAGGCTTGCCAAGACAGCACTGGGAGGCAGAGGCCTTTGGGAGTGTGTGGAGGGCAAGATTGCAAACAAGACTGTCCTAGGAGAGGATGGCAAAGACGAGGCTAGTGCAGCTGAAGGTGATAGAAAGAAAGGTCAGGAGGACCTCATGGTGCTTTCCATTCTCCAAAACAGCCTAGATGTGCCTATCTTGGAGGCTTACTCCTACTGTGAAACCTCCAAGGACTTTTGGGAGACACTTAAGAAAGTGTATGGTAACATCTCCAACATCAGTAGGGTGTTTGAAGTCAAGAGGGCTATCAACACTCTCACCCAAGAAGACACTGATTTTTCTACTCACTTTGGAAAATTTAGGTCATTATGGGCAGAGATGGAGATGCTGAGGCCATCCAGTGTTGACCCTGAAGTGATTAATGAGAGAAAATAACAAGACAAGGTGTTTGCCTTGCTCTTTACTCTCAACCCAGTGTATGGAGATCTGATTAAGCACATCTTGAGGAGTGATAAGCTCCCATCTCTGGAGGAACTGTGCGCTCAGATACAAAAGGAACAAGGGTCAGTGGGGCTCTTTGGAGGAAAGGGAGAGCTCATTCTTGCAAACAAGGCTGATGGAGCAGAGGCTCAGGTTGGAGGCACAACAAACAAGGGACACTACAAACCAGGGGACAAGAAGGTGTGGGAATGTGACCACTGCAAGAAGAAAGGCCATTGGAGAGACAAGTGTTGGATTCTCCACCCACACCTCTCACAGAAGTTCCGAAATGATGCAAGAGCCAACTTCTCTGGTGATATTGGAGAATCTTCTACTCCTATGCTCCCCAAGGCTACTAGTGATGGAGCTCAGAATGAGAATGTCAAGAAGTCTGACATTGAGGCTCTCATCAAGGCCTTAAGGGAGTCTGGTAAAACCCTTGGGTACTCTCTAAATGCATCATATAGATTGTCTAGCGCACCTTCTGCTCTTACTACAAATATGAATGCATCTAGTAGTATTAAACCCTTGATAATAGACTCAGGAGCCTCTCATCATATGATTAGTAATGCTGAGTTGATTGAAGACGTTAAACCTGTTTTAGGAAATGTTAAAATTGCTAATGGTGATAGAATTCCCATTCAGGGTGAAGGAACCATTAAATTGTTTGATAGAGATTCCAAAGCTTTTTATATGCCATCGTTTGCTTCTAATTTACTTTCAGTAAAACGGGTTGCTACTGATTTAAATTGCAATGTAATATTCAGTCCTAATGAGGTTATGTTTCAGGATATTGAGACTCTTAAGTTGATTGGCAAAGGTGTTACAAATGAGGACTTGTACCTACTTGAAGACATCAAGACCAGTTCAAATTTATCTGCTTTTAGTTCAATTCCTGTCTTAGATAATGATGTACTGTGGCATGCTAGATTAGGTCATCCCCATTCTCGTGCCTTGAACATTTTATTACCTAATGTGTTGTTTAAAAATGATGGCTGTGAAGCATGTATCCTAGGTAAACATTACAAAACTGTCTTTCCTAAGTCTTCTACTATCTATGAAAATTGCTTTGATCTCATCCATTCTGATGTCTGGACTGCACCATGCATATCTAGGGAGAATCATAAGTACTTTGTCACTTTTATTGATCAAAAATCCAAGTACACTTGGCTGACTATGATTCAAACTAAAGATAGGGTGCTTGATGCTTTCATTAACTTTCAGAACTACATCACTAATCATTTCAATGTTAAGATCAAAGTATTCAGGTCAGATAATGGAGGAGAATACACAAGTAAAGCATTCAAAAGTCACCTAGCCAATCATGGGATCATTCATCAAACTAGTTGTCCATATACCCCACAGCAAAATGGAGTTGCTGAGAGGAAGAATAGACACCTAATGGAAGTGGCTAGATCCATGATGTTCTACACCAACATGCCTAAACGTTTCTGGAGTGATGCAGTTATGACTGCATGCTATCTCATCAATCGGACCCCTACAAGAGTCCTTGGAGCCTCTACACCTTATGAGGTATTAAACAAAAGAAAACCATCCATTGACTATTTGCGTGTATTTGGGTGTTTGTGTTTTGTATTACAGACAGGTGCGCACAGAAACAAGCTAGAGGCAAGAAGTGTCAAGGCAGTGTTCATTGGCTATTCCACTACCCAAAAGGGATACAAGTGTTATGTACCAGAAACTAGGAGAGTCATGGTATCCAGGGATGTGAAGTTTGTTGAATCCAGAGGCTATTTTGAGGAGAAAGATTGGGATAATCTCAAGGATCTATCTCAAGAAGCTTCGGATAGAGCACAAAACCTGAAGCATATTATGGAGAGTCTTGGTATAGACATGAGCCACATTCTGAGGAACTCAGGACCGGAATCACCACCAGTGATTGTTGAAGGTGAACAAGTTTTTCATCCTAATCCTGAAGGAGGGAATCAAGAGGATTCGTCTACTGGTCAAGAGGAACCACATGGGGGTCAAGAGGATCCACAAACTACTGATCAAGAGCAAGAGGTTCATGATCAGGATGAAAGCCAACATCAAGAGGAATCAGATCAACAGACTACTGAGATTGTTGAAGAAGTCCAGCCGCTTAGGAGAGGCACAAGGGTGAGAAAACCTTCACAGTGGGTCGATACAAGAGTGTACTTCAACAGCCAAGCAGTAGCTCATCCCACTCAAGCAACTTGCTCCCTTGCTTACTATCAAAGAGACCATCAAGCCTTCATCACCAACATAGATCAGGAATATATCCCGAGGACCTATGAGGAGGCAATGGAGATAAAGGAATGGAGAGACTCAGTTGATGATGAAATCAGTGTCATGATCCGAAATGGAACTTGGTTTGAAAGTGAACTCCCCAAAGGCAAGAAGGCAGTCACAAGCATGTTGCTATTTACTATCAAGTACTTGGCTAATGGGCAACCAGAAAGAAAAAAAACCAGACTTGTTGCAAGAGGCTACACTCAAGTCTATGGTGAAGATTACCTTGACACCTTTGCACCAGTAGCTAAACTTCACACCATACGAATTGTACTCTCATTGGCTGTGAACTTAGAATGGGATCTGTGGCAGATGGATGTCAAGAATGCTTTCCTACAAGGAGAGTTAGAAGATGAAGTCTACATGAGACCACCACCTGGTATGGAACACCTTACCAAACCAGGAAATGTATTGAGGCTGAAGAAAGCCATTTATGGCTTGAAACAATCACCAAGAGCTTGGTACCACAAACTAAGCACCACTCTCAACGGAAAAGGATTTGTCAAATCTGAGGCTGATCACACACTATTCACTCTCACAAGCCAGCAAGGGATCATTGTCATTCTTATCTATGTCGATGATATCATCATCACGGGCAGTGACAAAGGAGGGATCATCTCGACCAAAGCTTTCCTTAAGGCTTCATTTGATATCAAGGATTTGGGAGAGCTCAAATACTTCCTAGGGATTGAGATGTGTAGGTCTAAAGAAGGGTTGTTTTTATCTCAGAGAAAATACACTCTTGACTTACCAAAAGAGGCTGGAGATCTTGGTGGAAGAGCTGCCAAAACACCTCTAGAGGAAGGATACAAAGTGATGCGTGAGGGGAAGATTAACAACAAGTCATATGAAGATGTGAAGCACTATAGGAGAATGGTGGGAAAACTCATCTATCTGACTATTACCCGACCAGATGTGTGTTTTGCAGTAAACCAAGTAAGCCAACACATGCAGGCTCCCAAGATACACCACTGGAACATGGTGGAGAGGATTCTCAGGTACCTAAGAGAGGCACCAGGCCAAGGAGTATGGATGGGATGCAATAGAAGCACTGAGATTGTTGGGTACTGTGATGCTGATTGGACAGGAGACAGAGTTGATAGGAGATCAACTACTGGATATTGTATTTTTATTGGAGGTAATTTGGTAACATGGAAGAGCAAGAAGCAAAAGGTGGTGTCATGTTCAAGTGCTGAGGCAGAATATAGAGCCATGAGGAAGCTCACAAGCGAGTTGATTTGGATCAAGGGACTTCTTAAGGACTTGGGAGTTGAAGTTACAACGCCAATCACTATGCATTGTGATAACCAGGCTGCTATACACATTGCCAGCAACTCAGTATTTCATGAAAGAACCAAACACATAGAAGTGGACTGCCACAAGGTTAGACAAGCTGTAGAGCAGAAGGTGATATTGCCTTGCTACACAAGAAGTGAGGAGCAGCTAGCTGATATCTTCACAAAGGCAGTAAGCACTAAGGTCAGTGAGTTCATCCACCCAAGGTTAGGACTCATAGACCTCTCATGTCACTGATCTCTCCTCCATGAAGTAATCTACTCTTTTCCCTTGGCATGATTTTTTTTCCCATTGGGTTTTATCAAGCTAAGGTTTTAATGAGGGATTGCTTTATGGCCTCCAAGCTCGACTTGTTCCATATGGTCAAGCTTGAGGGGGAGTGTTGACATGAAAGCATACAAAGCAAGTATGGCTATATAGTATAGGAAGCAAGTATGACTATATAGTATAGGAAGCAAGTATGGCTATATAGTATAGGAGGCAAGGAAACGAGGTGAAGCATAGATATGCTGCCAGACTTCACAAGTAACCTGCCAGACTTCAGGAAAATATGCCAGACTTGAAGAAGAGAAAAGAGACCGTTGAAGATACTTTTAAGTTTAACTTGTCTTTAAATACTTGTACTCATATTCATAATAGAAGTAAGAGAAGAGATTTTCCTCATTACTTTTCCAGATCTACTTTCTCTCTCTACATTTCAAATCTCTCTCACTCTCTTGTTCTTCATGTTCTTGATAAATCTCACACAAACAAGTCTCTAAATCTCTATATTCTCTCAACAATAGCTCGTGAAACCATTATATAAATGGATCTAACTATTCAACATACAGGGAAAGGAGGTAAATTAATTAACAACTGGGGTATTCGACTACAAATAGCTGTGGAGGCTGCATCAGGTTCGTTCTAAGCTAAACCATGAGCCAAGAAATGATTATTTCTTCCATTTTTCATTGATGGATCCATTCCTTAGGTTTGGAGTACTTACATATTGGGTGCATACCACCAATGGTTCATAGGGATGTCAAAACTACAAATATATTGTTGGACCAACAGTTTAAGGCTAGGCTTGCTGATTTTGGGTTGTCGAGATCTTTTCCAGTTGGGGATGAATCTCATGTTTCTATGACGACTGCTGGTACTCCTGGATACCTTGATCCCGAGTAAGGAAAATGTTTTTCTCTTCTTCTTCAATGGCTGAATAATATGTTAGATAACAGTATACCATTTTCATTTCCGTGCAGATATTCCCGTACAAATCGGTTGACCGAGAAGAGCGACGTGTACAGCTTTGGGATTGTGTTACTAGAGATGATCACAAACCAACCCGTGATTGACCAATCCCGTGAAAAGTCTCACATAACAGAGTGGGTTGGGTTTGAGGTAAATAGCGGAGATATTAGGAGTATCATGGATCCAAACCTTCAAGAAGACTACGACTCTGATTCTGCATGGAGAATTTTTGACTTGGCAATGTCATGTGTAAATCCTTCTTCGAAAAGACGCCCAAGCATGTCTCAGATTGTTGTGGAACTGAAAGAGTGTCTTGCGTCTGAAAAATCCAGGAGAAATATGAATAGAGGCAGGATGGACTCTCATAGTTCGGCTGAAGTGACCCTGCTCGTTGACACTGAGATGTTTCCTGTAGCTAGATAGGATGACTCTTTAGGATCTGAAGAACCTACATGTGTTGTGTATTTTGGATATAGAAGTATTGCCCGAAAGGAAAAAAATATATTCTATTTTCACTATTATGAGTAAGATTTATGAAAAATTTGAACATGAGCTTGCCCACTTGGATGGTTCCTGGGGGGAAATGGATTGCGTCTTCTGTGTTAGCTTGTGAGTGTTGTCTTCTTGTAATTTTTACTAGGTGATTCGTCCGCATACTGTGCATAAATAAAAATATAGCTTGATATCAGCTGAGTTGAATTTTGATACTGAACTCAATGATCTCAATGTATTGCAAATGTACGGAAGGTGACACTGACATACTATGCATCTTCATTGTGGGAGAAAGTTAAACAAATGAAAATTTCAATGCTGAGACAAGGTTTGTGTAAATCTTCTAGATAGTAGATACAATATGGTAGAGATAAAAAGCGAGTTGCATAGCTTCTCTTCCGGAAACACCGTGTGCATGCATTAAAATATTAAAAATATGAAAAGTTATTAGTGCTCAGTTTTAGAAGTTGCATATTGTATATTATGACTAACTGAAATTGTGTTGTATAAATGATGTAATTTGTATATTTTAGGTGAAATATTATATATTATATTTTTATATTTTTTTAAAAAAACAGTGACATATTAAAAGAAAATATGATAAAATTAAAATATAATTCATAAGTAATATAAAATAAGAAGTACAATTCTCGAAAAAATCCCAACGAAACCTGCAAAAAGTTATTTAATTTTGTTAGCAGTTGTACGATATCAAATAATTTAATATATTTCCAAAATTTACTGAAATGAAAACAACATGAAATTTACATACCAGTATCGAAATAGTCTGAAAACTGGTCTGTAATCAACCATAATCAGTCTTTCGTCTATGTTATTTATCTGCTAATACAAGAAACAAACAAATATAAGAATTTATAAGTTTAACTTTTTTTATCGAATAAAAATAGACTAAAATTGCGGTTGTATAAATTTCATACAAATATATAAAGTTACGTCAGTTTAAGACTTTGAGAGTATCTTTATATATAGTCGATCTTCCATGTGGGAGAATTATTGGGAGCATATATTTCATAATAAATGATATCTCAGAAATATTTTTTGCAATAAATAATGAAATAGATTAAGGAAAATTATTAACATTATATTGTCATAATCTGGTTTCCATTTAATATATAACAACTTGCACACATAAAAACTATATTAAAATAAGATAAGTCATTAAAAACGAATTAACAATTTAGAAACTTTAGGATAAATTACATTTAAAATGTAATAAATGTGATAATAACTTGCGCAAGAAATCCATTTAAACAATGCATAAGTTACTAATTAATTTGCACAAGTAATGCAAAACAAGGTAATATGAATTACTTGTGCAAGTAACAAAAAATTCCCATGTAATTAATTACATGGCGTTTTCTTCATTTTTAAATCAAAAATATGTACTATGACTTAATATGATTAATTCAAAGTTTTTAAACCGAACTAAACCGGTAGTCGAACCAGGTTCAACCGCAAACCGGACACAAATCCGGGTTGGATTAATTTCAAACCCAACTAAAACTGAACCGGTTAAAAATCCATATTCAAACCGTTAAAAAATCCGAAAACCGGTGACTCAACAAACCGATCAAATCCTAGTTCTTAAATATACCAAAATTTTATTAATAAAACAATAAAATTTTCCCTTTTAAAAATAAAATTCGGTTTCAGATTAAAGAAGGAGAAAGGAAACTTGATTTTCTGAATTAGAAGATAAATTTCTTGAAAAATATCCTAAAGATGGCGAAGAACTCGATCATGGTATAATTTTTAATTTTATTCAAAATATAAACTTTAAAATTTAAACTAATGTGTCTGTAATTTGTTTTAAGATAATAAAGATTTAGAGTGATAAAAACCAGAAAAATAAAATTTAAATGTGTTTTTTCCTTTTAATTTTGGATTTGAACTATTAAATTGTTTTATTATTTTTGTTACATTTTCAGTTTGTTACTATTTTAAATTTTTTTAAGCATTATGGTTATTGAAATATTTTATTTGATATGATATATCTTTATAAGAATATACAAATTCAAAATAGTATTAAATTTATTTTAATCCAATCAAATCTGGTTTGAATCCGATCGAATTTGGTCGAACCACAATGACTCATGACCCAAAATATGTATGGTTCCCTAGGCTGACACACAAATTAATAGAATTAAAATAGACAAATTCTAACATCAAATATTAAAGTACTTAATAGTTTTTAATGTTAAAATTTGTCAATTTTATAGAATCACTATGTTGATTTATATTTATTTTTGTTGTATAGGATGTAATTATATATTTTTGGATGACAGGTTATGTTTAATATTCATCCTTTTGTTAAAAATTGATTATGTTGGGGTCAAAAACGGTTCTCTCGAAATCAACGGCTAAAACTATTTATCATGCGCAGACATTCCATAAAACAAACGTCGAAAGCAAGACAAGTCGTATAGCTTAAAGAAACTATGTTAAAGTCGATCGTTCTTGATTTACACGATAAACTTTACGAGAAAACCAAATAAGATTTAGTCGTAAAACTTCGATGATATAATCAAGAAGAACCGAGAGACATTAGGTCCGTAGCTAAGATGACACGACCATACAAAAGTATACGGAAGAAACGGGAAGTAATCTAAGTTTGGACAGGCCGAACGACAAAGAATCCGCCTTGAAACTTCAAAGAGCCCGTTCTCTCAAACCGTGAGGACCCAGAAAACGAGTAAGATATCAAATCGAAGCCCTCGCCGAGACTTACGTGCTGCCTCTAGGCGCCGGGCGCCTAGCGCCCGTGCTGCCTCTAGGCGCCGGGCGCCTAGCGCTGCCTCTAGGCGTCGGGCGCCTAGCGCCCGTGCTGGCTCGGGTCCTCGAGCGACAATCTTTTGTGCACAAGTTCCAGGCCCCGACCGTCAGAAGTCTGTACTTTGAGTCTTTCCCGAGTCCTCGCGGAATGAATCATTGAGATTCCGCGTACAAAACTCCCGTTCTTACTCCAAACTAAGATCGTCGGAAACACTTCGGAAACTCGTAAGATATCAACGGGAAGGAAGATCTTAAATTCTTCGTACGAAACAGTGATGGTTATCTTGAGACACCACTCATCTCAACTCTACGAAGGAATGAAGATCTTCCGAAGAAATCGTAGAGAACAACGGAAGTCCTAGAGACGGCCCGAAAGGGACCAAACGCGATCGGACAGTCCGTTTACGATTATCTGAGATAGATACGACGATTTACGTTTATCTTTACATAACAAGATAAATGATAAATTTCCAGAAGGATAAATGTCAAGTTTTCCAAAGATAAATGTCAAGTTTCCCGATAAACATGAAGGCCGAAGAAAATGGAAAAAGCCCGCTTCGCGGCCCAAAAGAAAAATAGACCGTCATAAGAAGGAGTATATAAAGGAGCTTTGGGAGAGAAGGAAAGGCAGAGCAAAAAAAGGAGCACAAGAAATCCTAGAAAGAAAGTAAATCCGAGATTGGAGACCTAGAGAGCTCCTGTTAGCTTAAGAACTTAGAATTGAGGTGGTAGACTAGCAAGGCAGGACCTAGAACGTCCGGCCGCCTCTTTTTCTATTTTCATCTTGTCCGCAGACCCTTATTTCTCGCGGAAGGATCTACCAATCCTTTTACTTAGAGTTCCGCACATAGAAACCCTAGGCATTATTCTCGACATACCCGTTTCTATGACTAACGCTCATACTAGACGAATTCCGCCAGGCAGTTCGATCTCTTGTTCAAACCCTTCCAACTGAACTACGTCCGACTTGATCCTCGAAAGGGGTACGTAGGCAGCCTTCCATAAGGTCCAGTCCCAACTCTTAACAAAACCCTTTTTGTACGATTTTCGTCTTTTGTTATCTTTCCATATCTTCCGCACTTGTTCGGTCACTTGTCGATGGCTGTCGCAGAGAATCCGAGCCTTCAGGGAAAGTCGGGTTAACTTGGCTTTCCTCCGTTTTTACTTAATCAAAATCGACAATGCGAATTTCGGTTCCCACAGATTACAACTTGAAGCATGAAACTGAACAAGATAAACTAAGAATTGCTCCTAACTACTATAAAGAATCATCAGCTAATAAATAGTCAGATCCATGGTTACTTTCACTCGATGTATGTATCAAAGGAAGGATAAAAATCAACAGTTTAATCGTTGTAGGTAACTGTACCGAAATATAAAGCTCTCGACTCCCAAAATCCCATGTTTAAACAGCTGGTTCCTATCATGTGAAGAAGTCAGATTCATGATACCCTTGATCATACTTTCCCCATAAATTGTCCCGGAGTCTCGCTTTCCTTTGGTTATTATACATATCATGTAGCTTCAGGAATACAGTAACACAACTGTTGCATCTGTGTGTCTTAAATCTCTGTGCACCTTTAAAAGCCCAGCACTCGTTGGTCGGACGTAGTCACTATCAAGGTTGACATCTGGGGGGTGCGGGGGCCGTAGGCCCCCGCGGTACGGTATGCCTTTTCGGTTTAGGAAATTTACTTTTTCTGTTGTATTTTTCTTATTGGAAAAAGGAAATCGGGTTTTTTGAGGCTTGTATAAATATGGGTCTAAGGGTTTGTAAATTATTCATTCACACAATAATAAGAAACCCTAAACGGGTATTTGCCTCAATTCGTTTTGCTCTTTGTTCTTCTCATATAATTTGCAGCCGTTCACAACAACTGGTATCAGAGCCAGGTTACGATAACCCTAAAGGATGACCGGAGGAAGTTCTCTTAAGTTCGATATCCCTAGATTCGATGGGAAGGGAAACTTCGGTCTGTGGCAAAGGCGAGTTAAGGATTTGCTTACGCAGCAAGGGATGAAGAAGTCTATGTTAGAGTCAAAACCGGAAGCCATGGATCAGGATGATTGGGAAGAGATGCAGGATAAGGCCGTCTCAACGATTCGACTTTGCTTGTCGGATGACATAACACATCAGGTGATGGATCTCACAACTTGTAAGGAGATGTGGGATAAATTGGAGAAGATGTATATGTCAAAATCGTTATCTAGCAAACTATACCTCAAGCAGAGGTTGTTTGGTTTGAAGATGTCTGAGAGCGGAGACCTGGTTGCACACGTCAATAACTTCAATCAAATCATTGGGGATCTGGTGCGTGTGGATGTGATAATTGAGGACGAAGATCAAGCCATGATCTTGTTGTGTTCTCTGCCTCCTCAATATGAGACGTTGCTGACAGCTTTAACAGTGGATAAAACGACCATAAAGCTGGAGACAGTTACTGCCGCGTTGCTCTCACATCATGAGAGGAGGCAGAATACTGGGATGACAGACAACCCTCAAGGTGACGGACTGTATGCTAGTCAAGAGAGAGGAAGGCAGCGGGGGAAGCAACAGGATGGTTCTAGCAGGAAGAGATCAAAGTCAAAGTTCGGGAAGAAGGTAGTCTGCTATAGGTGTGGCAAGCAAGGTCACTATAGAAGAGACTGTCCCGAAAAGGGTCAGAATTCGAAGGAAACAACGAATTCTGCAAACGTGGTTCAGAAGGTGGAAGACTCAGAGGAATCAACTGATTCAGACATGCTAGCTGTTACGTCAGGAGTTCTCACGGATTCTTGGATATTGGATTCTGGCGCTTCATTCCACATGACCTCTAACAGAGAGTGGTTTGAAACGTATAAGGCAGGAAACATGGGATCTGTTCGACTTGCGGATGACAAAGTGTGCAGTGTTGTGGGCAGCGGACAAGTCAAGTTTCGGATGTATGATGGGACTATCAGGACATTGACTGAAGTCAAGCATATACCAGCTATGAAGAAGAATCTTATATCTCTTGGAACGTTACATAGAAACGGCTTCAAGTTCAAATCTGATGATGGTGAAGTATTGAAGGTTTTCAAGGGTTCTATGATGGTGATGAAGGGACAGATGACAGTTGGAAGCGTGTATCGGTTGATAGGGAACGTGGTTGTAGGTGGTGCTGCAGCTGCAGTTTCTGAGTCGGAGTGTACCACTTTGTGGCATATGCGTATGGGCCACATTGGGGAACACGGTTTGAAAGAACTCCTGCGAAGGGGTCTTCTGGACGGGTTAAAGGACTGCAAGATGGAGTTTTGCAAGTTCTGTGTGATGGGAAAACAGTCCAAGGTATCCTTCAAGACGGGTCAACACACGACAAAAGGTCTTATTGACTATGTTCATTCTGATGTGTGGGGACCAACTCGGGTGCAGTCATTGGGAGGATCAAGATACTTCGTTTTATTCATCGATGACTTCTCTAAGAAGGTTTGGGTGTACTTCATGAAGCAGAAATCTGAGGTGTTCGAAAACTTCAAGGTTTGGAAGGCTGAAGTTGAAAACCAAACGGAGAGAAAGGTGAAGTATTTGAGATCGGACAATGGCACAGAGTATACCGATGGAAGGTTCCAGAAGTTCTGTGAGGAGCATGGTATTCAGAGGCACTTCACAGTGCGGAAAACACCTCAGCAAAACGGTGTCAGCGAAAGGATGAACCGTTCGATTGCTGAGAAAGCAAGATGTTTGAGGTTGAATGCAGGGCTAGCCAAACAGTTCTGGGCGGAAGCAGTAAACATGGCAGTCTATCTCATCAATAGATCGCCAAGGAGTTCATTAGGAGGGAAGGTCGCAGAGGAGGTATGGACTGGGGTAGATATTGATCTATCAAACTTGAGGATATTTGGATGTCCAGCTTATATGCTAGTTTCGGGAGACGAAAGATCAAAGCTGGATTCGAAATCCAAGAAGTGCATCTTTCTGGGCTTTGAGAAAGGTGTTAAAGGATTCAAGTTATGGGATCCTGAGGCAAGGAAGAGGGTGTTTAGTCGAGATGTGGTCTTTGACGAGCAGTATATGGTGCAGCAGGCGATATCAGACCGTGTGCCTGTGATCATTGAGACTATCACGGATTCTGAAGTTACTCAGGAGAGTTCTGGTGGAGATAAACCAGATGAAGTTAGTAATGAGCGGTCTGTGGAAGAATTGCAGAAAGAGGCTCAACATGGAACAGAGGAGAGTTTGGCTTCTAAGAGACCAAAACGTGCAATAAAAGTTCCAGTGAGATTCGGGTTTGAAGGCATGGTCAATTTTGCTCTTGTGGTCGAGATGGATGATCCTACCACCTATCGTGAAGCTATTAATAGTGATGAGAGGTAGGAATGGATTGGATCTATGACGGAAGAGGCAGTAAGTCTGGATAAAAATCAGACTTGGGATCTTGTAGAGTTACCTGAGGGGAAGAGAGCTATCGGTTGCAAATGGATCTATAAGAAGAAGGAAGGGATGTCTGTGAAAGAACCTAAGAAGTTCAAGAGCAGAGTGGTGGCAAAAGGGTACTCGCAAAAGAAAGGTGTAGACTACGACGAGATTTTCTCACCTGTAGTACGACACACTTCCATACGAGCTGTGTTGGGTTTGGTAGCTGTTTGGGATTTACATCTTGAGCAGATGGATGTGAAAACGGCATTCCTTCATGGAGAATTGGAGGAAGAAATATATATGGATCAACCTGAAGGTTTGGTGAAGCCTGGAGAAGAGCATCTGGTGTGTAGATTGAAGAAGTCTCTCTACGGTTTGAAGCAGGCTCCAAGGCAGTGGTACAAACGTTTTGATTCATACATGTTGAAGATTGGCTATCAAAGGTGCGAGTACGATTGCTGTGTGTATGTCAAGTCCCTTGACGATCATTCTCCCATATTCCTGCTGTTATATGTTGATGATATGCTTATTGCTGCAAACGATATGGGGGACATAAATCGTTTGAAGGGGTTACTGGGTGAAGAGTTTGAGATGAAGGATCTTGGTGCTGCAAAGAAGATTCTTGGAATGGAGATTCGCAGGGACAGAAGCTCTAAGAGATTATGGCTTTCTCAGAAGAGCTACATTGAGAAGGTGTTAGAACGTTTTGATATGTCAAATTCAAAGGCAGTCTCTACACCGCTGGCGAAGCACTTCATACTTTCAGCAGAGCAAAGTCCAAAGACTGCTGAAGAACTCGAGGATATGGCAGAGGTTCCTTATGCTAGCGCTGTTGGTTGTTTGATGTATGCAATGGTGTGTACAAGGCCGGATCTAGCACAAGCAGTTAGTCAGGTCAGTAAGTACATGTCGAATCCTGGAAGGAAGCATTGGGATGCTGTGAAGTGGGTTCTGAGATACTTACGAGGCACAAGTGACTATGGGCTTATGTTTGGAGGAAAAGTGCAGGATTCAGTTATTGGGTTCGTGGATTCAGACTATGGTGGAGATCTGGATAATAGCAGGTCAACTACAGGGTATGTTTTTACTCTTGCAGGAGCACCTATATGTTGGAGATCGGTACAACAACCTATTGTAGCGATGTCGACCACGGAAGCTGAATACATGACACTTGGAGAAGCAGCTAAGGAAGCAGTATGGGTACAAGGTCTTGTATCCGAGTTGGGTGTTGATCAGGAAGGAGTTCAGCTACACTGTGATAGTCAAAGTGCATTATGTTTGGCTAAGGATCAAGTGTATCATGGGAGGACGAAGCACATTCGTATAAGGTTTCACAAGATAAGGGAGTTAGCAGCTTCAAGAGAAGTCTTATTGGAGAAGGTGCATACGTTAGAGAACCCAGCTGACATGCTGACCAAGCCTGTTACCACGGAGAAGTTCATGCATTGCTTGGAACTGCTCCATGTCTACCAATGCTGAGAAGCAAAGGAGGTTCCCCCCAGAAGATAGACGGGATAAGGAGTTTGTAGAGATTTTTCGTCAAGGTGGTGTTTGTTGCATCTGTGTGTCTTAAATCTCTGTGCACCAGTAAAAGCCCAGCACTCGTTGGTCGGACGAAAAGGAAATTTTAGGAAATTTACTTTTTCTGTTGTATTTTTCTTATTGGGAAAAGGAAATCGGGTTTTTTGAGGCTTGTATAAATATGGGTCTAAGGGTTTGTAAATTAATCATTCACACAATAATAAGAAACCCTAAACGGGTATTTGCCTCAATTCGTTTTGCTCTCTGTTCTTCTCATATAATTCGCAGCCGTTCACAACAACAACCTACGAAAAGACACTTATTAGAAAACAATATCAAGCTTATAGGCACAACCTTAACCTTTATGCTCTTAACAGATGCAGAAGTAAGACAAGAAGAATACCTTGAGAAACATGCCTCCATCGTTCTTCAATGGCTATTGCATCATATTTTGTGTATTGGTTATAGCGACAGAGATAGAGAAGAAATAGATTTTAGGTTAAAAAATTTAGTTGTTTGGCAATAGGATTACGTTAGTTAAGATTAGCTTAGAGTTATTTTAAAAAAAATGAAAAAAAATTGCCAATCAGTCAACCAATGAAATTAAAATATTTTTCGTGAGAGGCTCTATATAATCGACACGTGTCAAAAATCACTAAAATGACTTCTCTTTTAATATATAAGGGATATGAAACCAATAAATCAATGATTTGATCGTAAAATAGGTTTAAGAAAAATCTCCTAAACTATATTTGCCAAGTGATTTTTTTAAAAAAAGGTAACATGACATTTATTTATTTCGCATGTCATCTAATTAGCCTTCACAATAACTTCTAAAAATATAGTCTTAATTTTTTCCCTAAATAAAAGGTACGTAAGTTTCTTTCCTTAAATAAAAATTACGAAATTACCTAATATGATTAACGTATATATGATAATTAATGATTATAAATCATAGATGATAAAAAAAATTTATCCTTTACCATTTTTTTTTAAAACAAAATTATATTATTAAAAATTTAAAAATCACATTAAGCATATGTTAAAAAATAGATTTTTTTCATATATGTTATATTTTGAATTTTTTAAAACGTCTATAAATTACGAAAAATGGTAAAAGTCTCATACTAAAAAATTTGTGATCTGGATTATTTGTTTTTTTTGTTCAAACAAAAGACAATTGATCACAAATCGTATGAAAATGAAATTTTATTAAATATATATATATATCATTTAAATTAAATTATCTAATATATAAGAATACAAATATTTAATTTCAAAATTTTCATTGAAAAATTATTGAGATCTTAATATTATACATATATATATATATATATATATATATGTATGTATGTATATTGTTACAATCAAAAATATAGGCGTGGACAAAAATTACTATAAAAAAAACCAAACGAAATATAATCTAAAAAATAGTACAAAACTTTAATATAAATTGGTTAGATATCTGAATGGCTTCAAAATTTTGGTATCTAGAGAACTAATACCGAACCAAAAAAATTATAAACAGACGACGTATTAGCAGGACAATATCCCTACTCAAGTTCGTTGCAATAGAAAACATATTTACTTTTTGTTTCCAGACTCGTGACATCTTGCCAATGCCATGTACTCCGTCAAGATCAATAGGATGGCTCTTTTGGATCTGAAACGCATGCATATGAGGCTTATTATCACCTAATGTACAAATCCTAGTGTCGTGCCGTAGATAATAATCCTACAAGAGTCACAAATTAGTGAGAGCTGTCAAACAAAGAGAAAATTCTTCATTAACGTGTCTTAACTAATTGGTTTCTTTGCATGTGTTACTCTTGAGTGTCACGCTAAGAAAGATCACAAATCAAGTATTCTAGAAAATCGAAGGAAAAGTATTAGAGATATGTTGTGAAACCATGAAGACCCTCGAGATAAAAGGAAAGATTTGAAGATCAAGTTAATCTTAAAATATTCTAGCATATTACATTAAGTGTTTTAGAAAAGTTAACATTATCTAGTGTTAACATTATGTTAATGTTATATATATTCTCTTATCGAACACAACACAATAATATTCATATTCTATTATATTTTACACTAGGTAATTTTTCAGTGCTCATGCATAGATATAAATATTAATAAAGTAAATATACTATAATAATTAATTATTATTTATTTTTTAAATTAAATTATATCACTTGAATTAGACATATGATTTTAGATATGTTATATTTAGTTGGTTTTGTTGCTTTTACAGTCAAATTAGTTATCATTTGGACATATTGGATTGCATCTATTTTTTTTAGTTAAACTATAATATTTTTATTTTAAACATATTAAAATTATGATTAATTTTTTTATTTGCATTTACGTTGGTTATTGTCTTAGATATGTAAATATAATCGAAGAACATTTGCATTACTTAAGATATATTGTGCTTAGAATGAAATAAAAATAAATTAAAATGTTTGTTTCCAAATTATATAAATTAGTATAACGATAATATTCTATAGTATCATGCATATATATATAAATTGTAACAGTTGGTTAATATTTTATTTTCACTTTTTAATATTATTTGAGTCATCCTATGATTTATATTTATAAAATAAATTATTATTATTAAATTATAAATTTGTATTGTAGTTAAAAGTTAAATCTATGATTTTAGATAAAGGTTTATCAAGTCGAGTAACTCATGTTGTGAGTATATTGAGTTACATAATCTTTTTTTTTTCAAATTGCAAGTGAAGTATAATTATTTAATTAAGTAAAATCAAATTAATTTTGTTTATCATTTAAATGTGCATGTCTTTGCATTATATTTATCAAATTATATGTTTATTTAAAAAAAACTATATTTAAAAAAACTATATTAAATAGAACGATGATCAATAAAAAGTTACATAAGTAACTTATACATTTTTGAAAGGTCATGAACACATATCGATATTTAAAATAATTAAAATACTTATAAATTCTAAATAATTTTATGCCTTAGGTGTATTAAATGGTAAACTGAATATTATTTAAAATAATCTTAAAAATGATAATTTCATATATCCTTTGGTATTTAATATTAAGAAACAAATTTCATATATCTACTCGTTAAATTCTATAGTGTTCTGTTACTTAAAAACATTTTGTAATTTTTTGGTCAAAAATGTGTATTCTTAATTTTTAAAAACATGTCTCTTTAGAATATTCAGTTTAAAAAATTGTGTGATTGTATTTTAGAAATCATATAATAGAAGCAAAATATATTTTTTCTTTTTTTGTTGTAATTTAAAGATATTATAGTAAACTAAATATATGAAAAACAAATAAAACGTTTCAATAATACTGATTATAAACTATTTTTAGTCAATTAAACATATATATGTTTATGCTACCTAATTATTTTATCTAATCATCTAAGAAAATAGATAAATATAAAAGAACTTCTATGACTTTGAAAATATATAATTTTTACTGTTTAAAATTATGTTTTAAGAAAATAATATTTATTTTTCTAATATCAAGATTATCTGTGTGAATATTGTTTTATGAAATCACATTATAGACAAATATATATTTTTCATCTAACAAAAAATAGGTATGAAGAAATATTTTATTACTTCAAAAGTATAATTTATGTTATTTAAAAATATTTTTAAATGATTTTTTTCTGTTTTGTGAACTTCCTTTCAATGAAATCATATTATATATACATATATTTTCGGTTATAATTTTTTTTTCAAAACTTAATAAGTGTTTCCTTTTTTATTATATACACTATTTGGAAAATCTTAAAAAGGATACTAAATAGAAAATTTAATAATAGTATTTAAATGTAATATTTTAATTCATTAAAAATTAAGGGTATCATTGTAATCAACAATCATGAAAATTAACGTGAGTGCGACACATAGAAAACTTTTTTTTGATCAACTGACACATAAAAAACTAACTTCTCAAATAATATTGTAGAGATGGTATCAGAGCAGGAGCGAATCCAGCAGGGATTATTAGTGGGTGCACTAGTGTGTAAAATTACAAATTTTGATGGATACATATAAAAATTAGTGAAGAAATACACTAGTTTTTCAAAAAACTTATGGGTGCATGTGCACCCTCAATCTTCTTACTGGCTTCGCCCCTGTATCAGAGCATTCAATTCTTAGGATTCTAAAATAAAACTTCAGCAAGTTTTAAGCTTTTGATAATGCTTATCATCGGTGGTGTTGACGATGAAGGATGAAGGAGACGATGGTACCGACGACGATCCGGATGATGATGACGTGAAGGAACATAGGTTTGAGTTAGTGTTCACGTGATCTTTAACTAAGCTAAGTGTTTGGTTATTAAAAAAAAAGCTTTAGTGGGGTTTGCAATAGGTTTTGTTACGTGTTTTGTTTTCTGATTAGAGTTATTTTTATATAGTTTGGTTTTGGGAGTGCATGAATGTCATAGAGAGATTTAATGGTCTTTAAAGTTAGTGCTTTTCTATGGGTTATTTTTATCTAAGATTTTCTGTAGTTTAGAATTTCTTAATAAATTTGTTATTCTATAGTTTGGAATATTTTTGATTATAGTTTAACCATTACGGAGGAGTTCTAGTTGAACGCTTAAATTTTTAGGTTAGTTTTTTTTCTAATCTGGTGTATAGACTGTCCAAGTTTAGGATGATTGTTTTTGGAGCTGCAGTTGCGTCTACGGGATGTATTCTCATTGTCAAGACCAAAGAAGAGCTGAAGTTTTCATCTCTCCTTATCTAAGTTGAAGTTTATTCTCGAAGAAATCTACTGATTTGTTTTTCTCGACATAGTGTCTACGACATAAGTGATCTGCTTTGTGATTGCAGATTGCGTGTTGCATCCCACGTTTGTCGTGCGGAAGAGTATTAGAGATATGTTTGGCCGGAAGATTTGTATCTTACGGACCAAAACTGTGAAACCCGTGGAACCATGAAGACTCTCAAAATGAAAGAAAAGACTTGAAGAACAAGTTAATCTTAGATAGTATAGCATATTTACATTAAGTGTTTTAAGAAAGTTAATATTATCTATATATATATATATAGATATATATTATATATATATACACATATATAGATATATATATATATATATAAAATAATATATATATAAAATATTATGTTAATGTTAGCAACAAAATATTATATATATTCTATAATATTTTCCACCATAACTCAACGTTAAATAAAATTGGCCGTACCGACCACTAACGCATGCAAAAAAACCTAATAAAATCAAACCTTAATAACTTATGATAAAAACTAAACCACGTGGACATTAAAGTCCAGTTACACGTGAATCAACGTCGATCTTCTTCACCGTCTTCATCGTCAACACCACCGATGAACACCATCAAAGCTTTAAACTTATAACGCGAAAACTTTAATTTTGATCCCTAAAAATCGACTGCTCTGATACCATTTGAAATATAATAGAATAGATATATTATTGTGTTGTGTTTGATAAAAGAATACAATATGCATACATATAGTAGTAACATTAACATAATGTTAAAACTAGATAATGTTAACTTTCCTAAAGAATATCTTGACATGACTTGTTTTTCAAGTCTTTCTTTTTATTCTTAACGGTTTTTATGGGTTTCACGGGCTTCGCAGTCTTGATCCGTAAGATACATATTTTTCGGTCCAACATATCTCTAATAAAAAGAATATGGATTGTGAGTTCTTATTCGTTTATCTTTAACCCTAAATGATTTCTCAAATTAGTGACAAAGAATTTAGAGAAAATTCGCTGATATGCCACACTTTGGAGAGTTATTGTAGAGTCAGTATCCATTGAAAATATATTTTGGAATCAGTACCCATTATTTCAAAATACCAGCGCTACTCTTGGCAAGCTAAGGGCAAGTATACGAATTGGCAATCTAATGGCAAAGTATACGAATTTACAAGCTGGAGGCAAGTATATGATGAGATGATATGGCAAGCTAATGGCAGTGATACAAAACTTTCATTCGATGACGAGGAATTTGGTCTTATGATTAATCAGCCTTCGCTCCCAAATACACTTTAGACCGTTTGTTGTTCTTTAAACTTTATATATGTCGTGTCAAATTCTTTTATGTTCGTGATGCAGTCTCATTTTGTGTATTTTGGTGTCTATTGTTGTGTATATTAGGTTATGTCTGAATATGCACATATAAACATTCAACGGTTATTAGAGACAGCAAAAAAGATTTAAACACAGAATAGTGTCATCGTGTGCTAAAGAGATTATGTCTTCAATCTTTCGTTGATTATTTGAGTGTCAAAAGTAAACAACCAAACAAAGTCCCAAAATTGTGGAATTCCTTGAATGGGCTGAAATATTGAAATGAGACTAAAATGTGTTTCATCAAAATGAAAGTTTTGTAAACAACAAAAAAAAACAACAAATCATTTAAAACCTCAATGAAAACCCTAATATTAACTTGGTCAACCTTGGTCACTGCGACTGAAAACCTAAACAACAATTATGAGACATAACGTCATTTGATTGTGTCTGATCCGAATGTAAGTTAAAATTCATCTTCTCTAATTTAAATTTTCTTTATAGTGGAAGTAATTCTCTTTTTTTTTATGATAATAAATTCTTAGGATTGCATAATCGAATGATAGTTCTTGCAAGTTTGTGTCAAAAACACTATTTTGGCTCTTTTGATGAGAATCAATGGAAGGTATTCAGACGATTTGAAGTTACACCGTGCGATGATTTCGTTAGGAATACACCACATCGATTCCAGATCATGTTTGATGATCGTACACAGGTATTTTATGGGTATTCATTTACAGAAAATCCTATGTATGTACTTGTTCCTTTCCAACAAGTTCTAAAAAGGAGTTTCGACAATATACATCCAATCGGTACGTAGTTTCATCTGGTTATTCTGCTGGACTTAATTAATATGATGATTTTTTCCCAAATTGAAATATTATATTAGAACAGAAACCGGGATAAGCCCAATACACATCCAAAGCCCAAACAACAAGCTTAGGCCAAAACAGCAGACTAGTTGGCCTGAGGCCCAACAACCGGAATACAACATAAAACCTAAAACGGGCCCTTGGCCCACCCAAATCAACCGCGCAACCGACAAAGGAAAACGCGTGGAGGAGACTGGCTCGCCACGTGGCGAGATCTGTGCCATAAACGTTATATGCGTCGTCACTGCCTCGACTCCACCGCCTCCGCCTTGACGTCACCAGAATAAACACCTCTGGATCTGCGTTCGTCGGATCTCCGTAACCGCCAAGCCTCCAACGAACCAAACACCCTTCTCTGCCGCACTGTCTTCACGCCAGAGAGAACTCCTCCGACTTTGAACCACATCAAACGTTGGACACGCGGATCGAGAACACTGTTTCTCGCCACTGGCGATCGAAGCTACCGAGACACCAGACTCACTGGAGCTCCCTTACTTCACCTCTCGTCACCATGAAACCCTCACACTCATGGGGATCTAAAGACGGAGAGAATCATTTGCCCTGGTGCTGTCTCGTCCGTTACTGATCACCGCATCTTCCACGCACGAGGAAGTTTCATGATTAAACCACACAACCACCCACAGGAACCAGTAACCGATCCAAAAAACCGGACCATCAAAAGCCGACGATGCAAGGAATAAGGAACCTTCGCATCCCGAAGACACAACCGACGACGGTGGAGCTGATGAAGCCTCCACCCCCCGGAGAAAGATGGCGTAGACGGAGCTGAGAGAGCCTCTGTCCCCCGGAAAAAAACCCCACGACCTTACGATAAGCTTCTCCGCCTCGCTTCTCCACACAACCGCGCCTTAACTCCAACGCCAGATCCACCACAAGATGGCTCCGTTTCAAGGCTCAGGCAAGGCGGTAGGTAAAGGAGACGAAGGCGAACAAGCACTGACAGAAAAAAACCGATTAGAGGGGCTCCGGCGACGGCACGCACGCTCACACGCCGGCCGTACGCTGGACCCCGATAGATCTACTTTATCGCCCTTTCTCTCTCTTCTCTCTCACTCTGTGTTAATTATATTTTTCGATTAATATGATGATTTAGTACTAGCAATATTTAAGATCCTAAATACTATTGACTTTTGTAGACTTGGTAGGATGAGTTACTTTATTTGGAACTTTGGTTGAGTTTGAGAATGATCCTTATGAGGAGATGTTTGGTGTACCTCCATCTCAAATTGAATTTGAGCTTAAAGATGAAAGGTAATTACTATTCTCAGATTAAGTAATCGTGAAATTATATGTAAATATTACATTCATCTTATTTGTATTTCACCAACAACTATGTAGTGGGTGTGAGTTAGAATGTGAAGCGTTGGTAATGATTGCCCAAAAACTTAATATGAAGAGTTGAAGGCTGAGTAAATACCAGAAAATCTTCTTAGCTTTGCGTTTCTAGCGAGTAGAGTACCTTGACGAATGTTATAATCGTTCACATTTCTCTGATATTTTTTAACATAGTGACTAAAAGATTAAATTGTTTCTTGATTTACAGGAAGAGTTGGGATCAAAAACAGTGGACCATGTTCTAAATTCGAATTTGATTCTGTTGGATTTAGTTGATTTGCTTTGAACACCAGTTGTTATGTTTTGTTTACATTTTTTAATTGTTTTTTATTTACTCGTAACAAACGTATATTATTGTAATAACAAAGTCATGATGCAATGCATAATTTAAATGTCTAGGCACATAATTGTAGAATATAAAAGAATTGTTTTCTTGTGAAACTTGGTCTGCCGTAAGCTTGCGAATGAATTATCCCCTTGCCATGCCATTTTTCATTTTCTTTATGTCCTGCCAGCGAGCTTACATATAAGAAATGACCAATTGCTTGCATCAGTCAGTGAAATATGAAATCCATCAAATAAAAAAAAACAATTAATAGCGATTACAGATCAACCCGAAACAAAAAAAATAAATAACGGGTGACCTAATTAGATGAACACCCCATATTTATCACCCGAACAACATTGTCGCTACTTTGCACGTTGAGCGATTATGTCCGCCTTTGTTGCATTTGGTACACACATACTTCTTTTTCTCCTTCATTGTTGATTGTCTTCGCTGGGAAAGCGTTGTCTTTTTGTAGCTTTCTTGGCACCCTGATTTCTCTTCTTTATTACTTTTTTGGCACCCTGATTTGGAGTCTTTGATGCGGAACTACTCTGGAGGTTGGAGTGGTCGGTGTTGTAATCTTCGTCAAGTATTTTGGTTTCTTTCTTGTTGACGGATTAGTTGATGGCGTCCGCCGCCGCGGTATATTGGTTTGCTTCTGGTTTATTGGAGTACCTGAGGATCGACTACGACAACGTTTCTTTATTTATGTATTACGTGAAGTCAATTTACCTTTCGGTGTCGCTGGAGGTGGATTGCTCGTACTAATTGTTTGGTTCTTCTTTTTTAATTGTTTACGCTTGAACCGCTTCGCTTTTTTAATAGCATATAAGTATCTTTTCATCTTCGGTCTACCACGTTATTTGCCAATTTTTGATGGTAGACACACTTGACTAAGTACCAGAGTAGCTTCAACAATTTTCTGACATTGGGCCACTTAAATTGCGTGCTCACAGGGTATCTTCTCGAGATTATACTCCTTACAAGTACAACTTCGCTGCAAAAATTTGCATCATATATATCAAAAATGAGTTAAATGATAACATGGCAGAAATGAAACTCTATTGTTTCATACCTTTTCTAGATCAACCACACAGCCAAAATCTCCATCTTCAACATGGCTACGGTTTGAATCAAGATGTTGAACAGTTAATGTATCCACTTTGTTGTGATTCATATGCAGTTTGAGTTCAGCATATTATGTGAGGTTTGTTTTCATCGCAGCAGCTCTCTCTCGCCTTACCGCAAACCATCTTGAAAACATCTTTCTAAAAGAATCCACAAAATATGCAGTGGGAAAAGTTCTTTCCTCTTTATGCACGCCATTAATGCATTTTGCAAAATTGTTTGTCATGATATCATATATGTTTCCTGGACAATGTGAACGAGCCCACGTTCGAATATCTGCAGTTGTCAAATAGTGATGTAGTTTGCTGTCTTGACGTCGAATGAGTACTTCAAAACATTTGTCAAATTCCACCTGTCGACATTCTTTAGCAGTCTTTTTCGCCAACTCTACCATCTGAGGATTTTTAAAACATGAGGTCATGTTTTGTCCAAGGTGATATAAGCATATGCCCCTATCAGCTTCAGGGAAAACATTCGTAAGTGTCTTGACTATTGCTGGGCCTCGGTCAGAGATGAAAGCCAAATTTCTACCATCACCTATCACACCACGCAGCTAGGTGAAAAACCATTCCCATGCAGCTGCATCCTCTGCATTTACGATCCCAAGAGCTATAGGATATACATCCCTATTGCCATCCTGACATGCAGCCACTAACATAATACCTCTGAACTTACCACATAAATATGCTCCATCTATAACAATAACCCTCATCATGAACGGAATGCCTTTGATACATGCGTCAAAAGCAATGAACAAATACTTAAGCATGTTCTCAGCATCAACTTCAAGCTTTGTTTTTGTACATGGATTAGCCTGCTCTATTTTGTATGGATACAAAGCCACTAGCATGAGTGCCTCTAACCATCTCTCGTGCATATGCCAATGAACTATGAGCCTTCGTATAACCGATGTCAATTGTTGGGGTCAAAAACGGTTATCTCGAAATCAACGGCTAAGACTATTTGTCGTACGAAAAATCCTCCGAAGAATGCACACGAACACCCGCAAACTAAAGGAAACAAGCAGACCGCAGCCTGCCCCTAGGCGCCGGGCGCCTAGCGCCCGTGCTGCCTCTAGGCGCCGGGCGCCTAGCGCCCGTGCTGCCTCTAGGCGCCGGGCGCCTAGCGCCCGTGCTTGCCTCTAGGCGCCGGGCGCCTAGCGCCCGTGCCTGCCTCTAGGCACCGGGCGCCTAGCGCCCGTGCTTGCCTCTAGGCGCCGGGCGCCTAGCGCCCGTGCTTGCCTCTAGGCGCCGGGCGCCTAGCGCCCGTGCTTGCCTCTAGGCGCCGGGCGCCTAGCGCCCGTGCTTGCCTCTAGGCGCCGGGCGCCTAGCGCCCGTGCTTGCCTCTAGGCGCCGGGCGCCTAGCGCCCGTGCTTGCCTCAAGGCGCCGGGCGCCTAGCGCCCGTGCTTGCCTCTAGGCGCCGGGCGCCTAGCGCCCGTGTTTGCCTCTAGGCGACGGGCGCCTAGCGCCCGTGCTTGCCTCTAGGCGCCGGGCGCCTAGCGCCCGTGCTTGCCTCTAGGCGCCGGGCGCCTAGCGCCCGTGCTTGCCTCTAGGCGCCGGGCGCCTAGCGCCCGTGCTTGCCTCTAGGCGCCGGGCGCCTAGCGCCCGTGCTGCCTCTAGGCGCCGGGCGCCTAGCGCCCGAAGCAGCCTCTAGGCGCCGGGCGCCTAGCGCCCGTGCTGCCTCTAGGAGCCGGGCGCCTAGCGCCCGAAGCAGCCTCTAGGCGCCGGGCGCCTAGCGCCCGTGCTTGCCTCTAGGCGCCGGGCGCCTAGCGCCCGTGCTTGCCTCTAGGCGCCGGGCGCCTAGCGCCCGTGCTGCCTCTAGGCGCCGGGCGCCTAGCGCCCGAAGCAGCCTCTAGGCGCCGGGCGCCTAGCGCCCGTGCTGCCTCTAGGCGCCGGGCGCCTAGCGCCCGTGCTGCCTCTAGGCGCCGGGCGCCTAGCGCCCGTGCTGCCTCGGGTCCTCGAGCGACAATCTTCCGTGCACGAGTTCTAGGCCCCGACCGTCAGTAATCTGCGCCTTGAGTCCTTCCCAAGTCCTCGCGGAATGAATCATTAGGATTCCGCATACAAAGCTCCCGTTCTTACTCTGAATTAAAAACCGTCGATAACACTTCGGAAACTCGTAAGATATCAACGGAAAGAAAGATCTTAAATCATTCATACGAAACGGTGATGGTTATCTAAGACACCACACATCTCAACTCTACGAAGGATTCGAGATCTTCCGAAGAAATCGTAAAAAACAGCGGAAGTCCTCGAAACGGCCCGAAAGGGACCAAACGCGATCGGACAACCCGTTTACGATTATCTAAGATAGGTACGGCAATTTACGCAACAAAATAAATCCTAAGTTTCCGGAAGGATAAATGTCAAGTTTCCCGAAGATAAACATGAAGGTCGACGAAAATGGAAAAAGCCCGCCTTGCGGCCCAGGAGGAGAATAGACCGTCATAGGAAGGAGTATATAAAGGAGCTTAGGGAGACAAAGGAGGGCAGAGCGAAAAATTCCGAGAGAGAGACCAGATCCGAAATCTAGGGTTTTAGAGAAATTCCTGCTAGCTTAGGGAACTTAGGACTTAGGAGGCTAGACTAGCGGAGCAAGACTTAGAACGTCTTGTCTCCTATTTTTCCGTTGTTTCCTCTTCAGCGTATTTCTACTTCCTGTTTTTCGGAAGAATATTGTACCCGTCTTATCATCAGTTTAATAAACGCCTTAGCGCGACTTTTCCGCATTGTTATCTTTTTATCAATTTCGTTTGGTTGTCGCAGAGAATCCGAGCCTTCAGGGAAAACTAGGTTTACTTAGTTTTCCTCCGATAAAACTTAACTAAAATCGACAGTGCGAATTTCGGTTCCCACAGTTTGGCGCTAGAAGGAGGGGGGGTCGGATTCTCTTACTCAAAAACCTACGATTGATAACGACAGCATGGCCACATCACCTGTCCGCAACATCGTGTCATTCGGGGACGGAGCAACGGCTGGTCAAGCCAAACCTCACGATGAACTTCTCGTTATCAGACTAACGATCCAGGACATCGACGTAGCAAGAATATTGGTCGACACCGGTTGCTCGACAAATATTATATATAAAAACACTCTCGAGAGGATGGGACTCGACCTAAGCGTTATCACGGACGATCCCAATCCAATAATCGGACTCTCAGGAAACATCACAATGACCCTCGGCTCGGTCGATCTCTCGGTCAGAGCCGGAAGCGTCACAAAGATGGTGGAATTTTTGGTAGTCGACGGCCCTGCAGCGTATAACGCGATCGTCGGGACTCCGTGGTTAAATTCCATGCAAGCAATACCCTCGACTTTCCATCTCTGCCTCAAATTTCCATCCCTCCTCGGAGTCGAAACAATACAAGGAAATCGTAAAGCGCCGCAAGTCTGCTTAGCCGCTGGGTTAAAACGAAAAAACTCTGAGCCCGAAACTAACTCGAAAAAGCAAGCAACTCACGAGCCAGCGTCGCAAGACCCTCCAGAAATCATCTGGCAGTCGCGAAAAGCTGAAGCCCTGGAAGGGAAACGTGAGCCCACTTGCGAACCAGTGATTTCGGTCTGCCTCGACGAGACTAACCCGGAACGATGCGTGGAGATTGGGGCCAATCTTCGCGATCCTTTAAAAGCAGAACTTATTGCATGTCTCAAGAAGAACCTAAATACGTTCGCCTGGGCTGCGGAAGATATGCCGGGAATCGACATCAACATAACATGTCACGAACTCAACATTGATCCAACTCATAAACCCGTGAAACAAAAGAGGCGAAAGCTAGGTCCTGAACGGGCAACCGCGGTTAATGAGGAAGTCGAAAGACTCCTCAAAGTTGGATCGATAACAGAAGTAAGATATCCCGACTGGCTCGCCAATCCCGTCGTCGTCAAGAAGAAGAACGGGAAATGGCGAGTGTGCGTCGATTTCACTGACCTCAACAAAGCATGTCCGAAGGATTGTTTTCCGCTCCCGCACATCGACCGTCTAGTCGAAGCAACCGCGGGAAACAAACTCCTATCGTTCATGGATGCGTTCTCCGGATACAATCAGATCATGATGAATCCCGACGATCGCGAGAAGACAGCATTCATTACCGACAGAGGAACCTATTGCTACAAAGTAATGCCTTTCGGCCTAAAGAACGCCGGCGCCACATATCAACGGCTCGTCAATCGAATGTTTGCTGAACAACTCGGAAAAACCATGGAGGTGTACATCGACGATATGCTGGTAAAATCTCTCGACGAACACGACCACGTACTCCATCTAGAGGAATGTTTCGAGAGATTAAACCAACACAACATGAAACTGAATCCAGCTAAATGCAGATTCGCCGTAGCATCGGGCGAATTTCTCGGATACCTCGTAACATTCCGCGGAATAGAAGCTAATCCAAAACAAATCAACGCACTGATAGAAATGGCCTCCCCGAGAACCAAGCGGGAAGTTCAAAGGCTGACCGGACGAGTCGCGGCCTTAAACCGGTTCATCTCGCGGTCCACGGATAAATGCCTCCCTTTCTACGAAACTTTGAAGGGGAACAAAAAGTTCGAGTGGTCAGAGGATTGCGAGAAAGCTTTCCAACAGCTGAAACAATATCTGGCCACGCCTCCTATCCTCGCGAAACCCGTAGTCGGAGAACCCTTGTTCCTCTACATCGCAGTGTCCGCGTCAGCAGTCAGTGGCGTTCTGATTCAAGAAGAATTCGGAGAACAGAAGCCGGTCTTTTACATTAGTAAAACGTTGCTGGATGCCGAAACTCGGTATCCGCTAATGGAAAAGTTGGCACTCGCCGTCATAACCTCGGCGAGAAAACTTAGACCGTATTTCCAATCTCATACCATCGTGGTACTTACCACTTTCCCGCTACGGACGGTTCTACACAGTCTAAGCCAGTCTGGTAGACTCGCGAAGTGGGCAATCGAACTAAGCGAGTACGATATCGAATATCGACCAAAAACCTGCACGAAATCGCAGGTACTCGCGGATTTCCTGGTAGAATTACCCACGGCGGATTTAACTAACAAGGAGCCATTGAATCGAATCAGCTGGCAAGGTGATCCATGCGTCCCTCAACAGTATAGGTGGGACGGTTTAAACTGCACCAACACGAATGTGTCCATGCCACCAAGAATCACTACTTTGTAAGTCATAAGTTCACATGCCCGCACTTCACTCTTCAAGATCTCCTGGCAATCATGATCATTAATTAACACTTTTGAATGTGGTTTTGAACATTTCACTAGAAACTTGTCTTCAAGTGGTTTAACTGGAACAATAGCCGCTGCCATTCAAAATCTTACGCAACTAGAAACGGTGTAAGTATTAATATTTTTAACTAGATAATTAGTATTATATGGATTGAAATAAATTGTACAAACTTTCTCAATATTAGGGACTTGTCTAATAATAATTTGACTGGAGGATTGCCGGACTTTCTAGGCAACATGAAATCGTTGTCAGTCATGTACGTTTCTCTCAGCATATTCTCTTATACTTATCAAATCCCACCTAATATCTTGGTTGCTTTTAACAGAAACTTAAGCGGAAACAATCTCAGTGGTTCAATTCCGCAAGCTCTCCAGAGGGAAGGACTAAAGCTATTGTACGAATTTTTTTTGATCAAAATCCAAGGCTTTGTTTCTCTGATTCATTTATAAAACCATTTTCTTCTCGTAGCGTTGAAGGAAATCCAAGGCTTTGTTTCTCTGATTCATGTATAAAACCACATAAGAAAAAAGCAGTTGTGCCAGTTGTTGCATCAGTTGCTTCTGCTGCAATTGTCACTGCTATGTTGGTTCTTTTTCTTGTATTCAGAAATAAAAGGTCAACAATTCTACAAGGTATTCGCAAGATACATCAATAAGAAACGTTGCTCTTTTGAATTAAAAGAAGATAAATAAAAATGTATATATATGATAACACCCTTATTCTGATGTATATAGGTCAACCGAGGAAGTCAAGGATGAAACTCAAGTTTGCTGATAAAAACAGCAGAAGATTCACATATTCAGAGGTCTTATAAATGACAAATAACTTCCAAAGAGTTTTAGGTAAAGGAGGATGCGGCATGGTGTATCATGGTACAGTAAACGGTTCTGATCAGGTGGCTGTTAAAGTATTCTCTCAATCTTCAGCCCAAGGCTATAAAGAATTCAAAGCAGAGGTATTAATAGTTCTCAAATGTTCCCATCTAAACAATGATGTGTTTCTACTTTCTAGTATTACCAATGGTTTTGCCTTTCAAGTTTTTCTTGACATGAATCTTACCTTAGGTTGATCTTCTTGTGAGAGTTCACCATACAAATTTGGTGATCCTCGTTGGGTATTGCTATGAAGCCGATCACTTGGCCCTCGTTTATGAGTTTCTTCCCAATGGAGACTTGAAACAACATTTGTCAGGTTATATATACTTCATAAAAATTTCACGTGTAGCATTAACTCATGAAACATGAATGGATCTAACGATCTAATATACAGGAAAACGAGGTGGATCCATCATCAATTGGAGTGTCAGACTGCAAATAGCTTTGGATACAGCATTAGGTTCGTACTAAATTAAAAATAATTGTAAGGAAAGATAGTGTTTCAGTAGAGCAGCCAATTGATAATAATTCCATTTCATAGGATTAGAGTACTTACATATTGGATGCACACCACCAATGGTTCATAGAGATGTCAAAACTGCCAACATATTGCTGGATGAGAATTTCAAGGCCAAACTAGCTGATTTTGGGCTCTCAAGATCTTTCCAAAGTAGAGGTCAACCTCAAGAGTCAACGGTGATTGCTGGTACTATTGGATACCTTGATCCCGAGTAAGTATCTTTATTTTTTACATTCACACATGCTGCTCTGAAGTATTATATTCCCTCGTCAATGGTTACAAAGTATTATTCCTCAAGGATGAATACCAGTCAAGGCTTCGAGTCCTTAAATTAACATTGGCTTGGATCGTTCGGTATAGTTCCTGGGGAAAGATAGTTCTGAGTGTTTGTCTATTTGTCGTACCAAAATTGAAACATCCGAACTTTAAAAATAGCCAAAGACTGTTGACTAAAATTATTATGGTTTCATAAGATAACATTCTAATTTTCCTTTATTCTTTTATACCATATTCTTTGTTCTTTGGCTTCGTTGGACCCACTTGTAACGAAGGGGGTCAGTTGAACCAGGAATATGTCTTATTTTTTTATCAAACAAACATGCACTAACTTAAAAGAGTTTACTCCCCAGGAATATTTCAAAAGTGTATAAAATAGCTGAATGTGTATACTGTATACAGATTGATAGATAAGCACGGCACAGATAAATTTTATTCAATTTACAACCGTAAATAAGCTTGATTATCAACATGGTTTGGAACAGTCCTAATGAGCTATGGCCACTTGCCACAGCCTGATTGATACCCGAACAAAAAAACTAATAATTTCTCTCGCGGGAGGTCTCGCGACCATAGGTGAGTGTTTGACTAACTTCTGCCCTTAAACGAATTCATTACGCTAAGCAACTTAGCCTATACTTATTAAACTTACGAATTAAGTGTTCTTCTTAGACTTTGTCTCCTCTTATTCCTTAACGTACTTGCAGGCCTGCTCCATATTTTCCACGAGTGAGTTGATGATGGTAATGTTTAGGACGTTAATATTGTCCTCTTATTCCCATGTTGAAACTGCACAAGTAAATGAATTTTCTCACTCCTATTGACTTGACAAAGTCTTTCTCCGAGTCTATACATTCTACGTTTATCCTTTACACATTTTCTTGACACATTAACAAGCTTTGATTGACAGATTCTCCCGATAAAACAAAGTCCATAGTCAAGTTAGTTGCAATAGAAAACACATTTACTTATCGTTTACTTGATTTTTTTTTTCAAAATTCTCAGGACATCTTGCCATGTTGCCAAATGATTGACTTTGTTATCCGTTTTTGATTATCTATATATTCGTTGAGTTTTTCTCAAACTCTGACATTGGTGATGTTTTGACATCTTAGCAATTATGAATAGTCCTTTGTTGCTGGTACTAGGAGCTTTTGCCATTATTGGTCTTGTTCAAGCTCAGGATCAACAAGGTATCCACGTCTTCTTAATGCTCTGTGTCTTAATCATTTTGTACTTGGAAGTACTATTACTCTTTTTAATACATGTCTCTTGTCAGGGTTCATTAGTTTGGATTGCGGGTTACCTGCGACCGAACGTCTCCTTATAAAGAGCTATTGTTGGAATTGAATCATTTGATTAAACAAGAAAAAGAAAAGAAGAACAAGAAAAGTGTGAAAGAGCCGACAAAGTCAAAAGAGAAGTCAAAGAAGTTGTTGGAGCGTTTAGAGTCTTCTTGTTAACTTAGTCAATAAAATAAGTCTATGGAGAAAGATCGAGAGTGTTCTATTTTCTCTATAAATATAAATATGTGTTGTTGTAAGAAAGTATCCAGAAATCAATAAGAAAAATGTAGTCATTAAAGTGTTTTCTCTTCTCTCTCTACAAGGACAAGAACAACAACAACAAAGAAAGACTTGAGTGAGAGAGTAAAGAGAGTGAGCGTGCTTGTGCGTTATGATGATACACAAGTCAAAACAAGGAGTGAACAAGACATAAAAACAGAGTTAGAGCTGTGTGAGTTAAGAGACTGAAGGTCAAGCAAAACTTCAACAGCTATCAACCGGACTACAGTTTTCTTCTGATGCAAAGTTCATACAGAGTGGCAAAAGTGGTAAGATCCAGGCGAATCTGGAGAGTGAATACCTGAAGCCGTACTCAAGGCTGAGATATTTCCCGGAAGGGATACGCAACTGTTATAGTTTGACTGTTGAGAAAAACAGAAAATATTTAATCAGGGCTAGGTTTATCTATGGGAACTACGACGGTCTTAACTCTCACCCCCAGTTTGATCTGCATCTAGGCCCTAATCCATGGGCAAAAATAGATTTGCAAGAGTTTGTGAATGGTACAGTGAACAGTGAACGAGATTATTCACGCACAAACATCAAACTCCTTGCAGATCTGTCTTGTTAAGACAGGGACAACTACACCAATGATCTCAGCCTTGGATCTTACAACACAAAGTCAGGTTCCCTGAAACCTTTCATTAGGATGTATGCCAACGAGACAGATGGCTTTTTACGGTAAGTAGTCAACCTCAAACATCAACAGCAGTGGAAGCCATATTCGTTTACTTGTTCAATACTAATACTTTATTTGCTTTACAACATAGGTACTCGGATGATGTTTATGATCGTAGATGGTTTAACTTGTTTTTGACAAGTTGGACTCAGATTTCCACCAACTTAGAAGTGAGCAATGATAACAATTATGCTCCGCCAGAAAAGGCCCTTGCATCCGCTGCTACACCATCTAATGTCAGTGCGCCGTTGACCGTCAGTTGGACGCCGACTAATCCTGGTGACCAGTATTACTTGTACAGCCACTTCGCTGAGATACAAGATTTACAGGCAAACGATACTAGGGAATTTGTCGTGTTATGGAATGGAGCTGCTACTGTTGAAGCTTTTGTTCCTTCAAAGTTACTTATTGATACTTTCATGAATACTTCTCCAGAGACTTGCGATGGAGGGAAATGTAGCTACCAGCTAGTAAGAACCTCAAGATCAACTCTTCCTCCTCTACTCAATGCTCTTGAGATCTACACGGTTATCCAGTTCCCACAATCAGAAACAGATATAAACGATGGTAAGTTATTTAGCTATGGTTTGTGAGATCGGTTTAATTATATATGTTAATCTTTTGCATTGTTGAACTTTCACATCAGTGGTTGCTATCAAAGATATCGAAGCTGCCTATGGATTGAGTAGAATCAAGTGGCAAGGAGATCCTTGCGTCCCTCAAATGTATGCATGGGACGGTTTGAATTGTAGCAACACCGATATTTCTACACCTCCAAGAATAACTTCATTGTAAGTCGTAAAGATCACGCCTGCATGCATGCACATACGCATCTCTAGATTATGCTAATAAATCATGCTTTTGAATCACCAGAAACTTGTCTTCAAGCGGGTTAACTGGAACCATAGCTGCTGCTATTCAAAACCTTACACAGCTACAAAAACTGTAAGCGTGGTCTACTGTTGATAGAGTGCAAATTGTAGTGGTTATTGTGTCGATAGAAGTAAACCAGTTGACATGTACTTTAATTTCGCATCTCAACTTTAGAGACTTGTCAAATAACAACTTGGCTGGAGTGGTGCCTGGGTTTCTAGCCCAGATGAAATCGTTGGTGATCATGTAAAGTTATTCAGCATGTTTTCTATTACTTATTCTCTTTGGGCCATGTGTCTTTATGCATGATGATTGCTCCTCTTTATTAGAAACTTAAGAGGGAACGATCTTAATGGTCACCTTCCTCAAGCTCTTCAAAGAAAGGGACTAGAGTTACTGTAAGAAACATTAGTTCCCAAATATATATTTTTTTAATATTCATCTGCTATTACTGCCTTTGTGATTTGATGTCTTGAACAACACTCTTCTACTTTCAGAGTTGAAGGAAACCCGAGGCTTTGTCTCTCGGGTTCATGCACAAAAGACTCCAAGAAGAAATTTCCACTAATAATTGTTGCATCAGTTGCTTCTGTGGCCCTAATCTTGATTGTGTTGGTTCTTGTTTTTGTTCTCAAAAAGAAAAAGCCATCATCCGTGGAAAGTAGTTTTTAGGATATCCATCTCTCATCAAATAAAGAAAGTACAGAATTCATCAATATATATTTTTTTTCTAACATCCCTACTTGTTTCCTCTATAAATGTACAACTTCCACCAAGTACGCCAACGGTGAATGATACATACGCTTCTTCATCTGAACCATCAATTGAAACGAAAAAGAGAAGGTTTACTTATTCAGAAGTTATGAAAATGACGAATGTGTTAGGGGAAGGTGGATTCGGTGTCGTGTGTCACGGTAATCTAAATGCTTCCGAACAAGTAGCTGTTAAATTACTCTCTCAATCATCAAGTCAAGGCTATAAGCACTTCAAGGCAGAGGTATATATATGCATAATCTTTGTAAAATGTATTGTCATCTTCATTTGCATCATACCATTTTGCTATCTCTTGTGTTTCTTTCCCATGGATGATTAGGTCGACCTTCTTCTAAGAGTTAACCATACAAATTTGGTGAGCCTGGTTGGATATTGCGACGAAGGAGATCATTTGGCTCTTATCTGTTTATGCCAAATGGAGACTTAAAACAACATCTATCTGGTAAACGGCTAAACGCCTGAACTTATGATTCAAGAATTTAGCTAGACTACGTGTATAACTTACAAGGATCTAAAGGATAAACCATTCAGGAAAACGTGGTGGATCCATTATCAGATGGAGTAGTCGGCTACAAATAGCTCTGGAGGCTGCACTAGGTCAGTACTAAGCTCAAACAATGGAAGTAGATTATAATAACTTTTCTTCTCATAGATTAAAAATACTATCACTCCTTCAAATAGGTTTGGAATATCTACATTTTGGATGCACACCGCCAATTGTACATAGAGATATCAAAACGACAAAACATATTGTTGGACCAACAGTTGAAGGCTAAGCTGGCCGATTTTGGCCTTTTAAGATCTTTCCCTGTTGGAGGTGAAACCCATGTTTCAACTGTTGTTGCTGGTACACCTGGATATCTTGATCCAGAGTAAGTATCATTAGTCAACAATTACAGTGTGGTATAATAATTCATTAGTATAATAACACCATTTTATTTGCCTTGAAGATATTACCGTACAAGTCGGCTGGGTGAGAAGAGCGATGTGTACAGCTTTGGAATTGTGTTATTGGAAATGATCACAAACCAACCAGTGATTGACCAATCCCGTGAAAGGTCTTACTTAGCGCAATGGGTTGGGTTTGAGCTCAACCGAGGAGATATTACTAGGATTATAGATCCAAACCTGCACAGGGATTACGAGACTCGTTCTGTATGGAGAGCTCTTGAACTGGAGATGTCGTGTGTGAATCCTTCTTCTGTAAACCGACCAAATATGTCCCAGGTTTCTAATGAATTGAAAGAGTGTCTTGAGTCTGAAAACTCAAAGAGAAATATGAATATGGACTCTCAGAGTTCTCCTGAAGTGAGCATAAGCTTTGACACTGGGATGTTTCCGAGGGCAAGATAGATTGTTTGTGCTGCAAAGTAACACGACCAATGACTGTGCAAACCCTAGTGACATGCCGTGAATGTTGTTAATGATTACGCTTTTGGATATTAAATTATGGTTCCAAACCAAAGAGATCCTATCTTCACTCTACATTGAGGACACCCCCTGGTGATCATATTTTAATTTGTCTTGAGTGCCACGCCATGAAAGGCCACAATTCACGTACTCTAGAAAATCAGGAAAGAAATGTGGATTGTGAGTTCTTAATCGCTAATCTTTCACCCTAATTTATGATTCACAAATTAGTGAGAAAGCATGGAAATTACTCTTACTCTAGGACTTGTCATACCCTTCGATGTAACACTTTGTTCTATAACGTGCGTCTGGGTCTAGTCCATATATTCCACTAGTGAGTTAGTGACAGAATGTTGGGACGCTGTTGTCCCCCTAACCCTTTCTTACCTTGTTCCCTGGGTGAAGCTGAAAAAGTCTTTATTTTCAGTGTGTAATTTGGGTTTGTTGGCTACATGTATCCATCTTAATGTTCCACTAGGTATTTTCCTGCACATGGTGAACAAAAAAAAAGTTTTCAAATTTAAAATATTTTTTTTATTTTAATTTACATATAAAAATTAAGATAAAAGTAAGAACTTTTTTATTTTTATTTATGTTTAATAATATTTATGTATATATTTTAAATTATAATCTTGGAAATATTTTATTTTGGTTAAAATGTATTAAATCAAATTCTATAAAAATAAGAGAGATTTTGTTAGCTATGTAATATTAAAAAGAAGTATATTTATAATTTTGTAATATTAAAAATACATGGGCTATTAATATATTTTCACAATTTTGCCAAAAATAAATATTTTATATAAAAAGTTGACATTAATGATGATATATAAATTAATATTTATTGCCATATTTAAAAAATCTCTCCAAATTAGAAAGTTTTATATGAAAAATTGTTCATGACACAATTAAGTTAATGTCACAATAGCTCTGGGACAGATATGGATATCCGAGATATTCCGGATACCCGGATCAGTATTCGTTAGATCCGTGATTTTAGTATTCGGATCTGGATTCGTCCCTTCCGGAATATCCGGGTTTCAGATATCCGTCTAGATATCATGATACCTTCGAGTATCCAGATTCAGATCCGGATCCGTCAAAATAACTATATATAAATATTTTTTTTAATACAAATTAAATACAAAATATCTATAAATATTACATAAATTAAATAATTTTACAAAATTTATGAATATATTTATGCATATAATATTATTGAAATTGAATGTAATATTATAAGACTAATTTTATCTATCAATATTAATAAATTAATTGTAATTATTACTAAAATTAAAAAAAATAATATATTTTTAAAAATCAAATCATCCAGACCTAAAAATCAAGATATCCGGATCCGGATTCGACATCTCCAACATTTTACTATTCAGATCTGAACGCTCCAGATATCATATTTTTGGAGCGGATCTGGATCGAATCTCGAATAATAATTCCCAACCCTATTATGTCATGTCTTATTTTATAAGACATATCAGTTTTTTTGGTTCAAATTAGAGGTGGTGATGATATGTGCCAGATCATTTAATAAATACTCCATCCGTTCTATTTTAAGTGGTGTTTTAAGTTTTTTTTTTGTCCCATTTTAAATGATGTTCACATTATTCTATGTAAAATTTAATATCATTTGAATTTTTTGATCAATTACAAAATCCTGAGTTTTTTTTTTATAGATTGAATTAGTTTCATTTAATGATATTTTTATATAACCAAGATAACTTGTATAAAAGTTAGTGTTTTCTTAATCCATGCGTAAAAACTTTAAAAACCATTTAAAATGGGACGTATAGGATGGTGCAAACATATTGACTTATCAAAGGTCTTCTCATTTAGTGTGCAATATGTGTTTTTCTTATTTATACACTATTTATCTACCACAGGGTAGCCACTGATTTTCTTGATTTTTCCTTGGGAGTTGAGAGAACATGGAGAGTTATTTTGGGCTTTTGTTGGTGCTAACTACAACTTCGGCCATCATTCATATTGTTCAAGCTAAAGACCAACAAGGTATCTTATTTTTTCTATATACATTATCTCTACTTCTACAAGCTATTTTCTGGTTCTATATACAAACATTTTGGTTCTCAAAAATGCACTGGTTTATATGGTTAATCTTTACCATGTCTGCTAACACTCAGCAGGATTCATTAGTTTGGATTGTGGCCTACCTCCGACCGAACAGTCTCCTTATATTGATATTAATACGAGGCTGAACTTTTCCTCGGACACAACATTCATCCAAAGTGGAAAATGTGGTAGAATTCAGGCAAATCTGACTAGACGGTTGCTTAAGCCATACATAACGTTGAGATATTTTCCAGATGGCATAAAGAACTGCTACAATCTGATTGTGGAGAAGGGACGTAAATATTTGATAAGAGCTTCCTTTGAATATGGAAATTACGATGGTCGTGACATTAAACCGGTGTTCGATCTTTATCTTGGACCTAATCTATGGGCTACGATCGATTTCGAACCACGGGTGAATGGTACACGGCATGATATCTTACACATCCCAACATCAAACTCGTTGCAGATTTGTCTTGTTAAGACCGGCGAAACTACACCGCTAATATCGACTTTGGAATTACGGCCCATGGGAAATGATTCATATATCACTAACCCTGGCTCCCTGAGAGGTCTGATCTGGAATTATTTTAGACCGTCAGCACCTCAACTACGGTGAGTCTACTTCGACTAAACAATGACTATGTTTTATTTTGTATGAATTATATTGTTTCTTTGCTAAAACAGCATTGTTTCCCAGCTGGTACTCAGGCGATATCTGTGATCGCATATGGGTATCGTACTTTCAGATGGATTGGACCCAAATTTCCACCACTCTCGACGTGGTCACGTCCAACAGATATGCTCCACCACAAGATGCACTAAAAAGTGCTGCCACACCTACTAATGCCAGTTCGCCAATGGTGTTTGGGTGGAATTCAGCAAATCCTGAGGCCCAATATTACGTGTACGTACACTTCGCTGAGCTCCAAGACTTGCAGGCAAATGAAACAAGAGAATTCAATATCCTATTAAATGGACAACATCTTTATGGCCCTCTAACTCCTCCAAAGTTAGAGTTAATTACTGTCTTCAATCAGTCGCCGAGAAGTTGCGGTGGAGGGAAATGTATTCTCCAGCTGATACCAACCAACAAATCAACTCATCCACCTCTAATTAATGCTTATGAAGTCTACACAGAAATTCAGTTTCCGCAGTCCGAAACAGATGAAAACGACGGTACGAGACTTTATTTTTCCATGTCTATGCTTTCTGTACACAATTGAGAACTCATGACACTGAACGTTTTTGAAATTTAGTGAGTGCTATAAAAAGCATTGTCACCAGATATGAAATAAATAGAATCAACTGGCAAGGTGATCCATGTGTCCCTCAACAGCTTAGGTGGGACGCTTTAACCTGCACTAATACCGTGTCCATGCCACCAAGAATCACTACTTTGTGAGTTGAAAATTTAGTAGTACACACACTCATTCTTCAAGAGCTTTATTAGTCTTTAGATCATTAACACTCCCAATGTTTTGTAATGAACATTTCCTTAGAAACTTGTCTTCAAATGGATTAACTGGAACCATAGCAGCTGCCATTCAAAATCTTACACATTTAGAAAAACTGTAAGTATTGCTACTTTAACTGAACTCAAGAAATTGGTTTTATATGGATGGGAATTATTTTGATAAACCTTTATTCTTTCTTTGTTAATGTTAGTGACCTCTCAAATAACAGCTTGACTGGAGGGGTGCCAGATTTTCTAGGCAACATGAAATCTTTGTCGGTCATGTACGTTAATAATCTCAACATGTCTTCCAATGCTTATCAAATCCAAACTCAAATCATGGTCGTGTTTCTAACAGAAACTTAAGTGGGAATAATCTTAATGGTTCCCTTCCTCAAGCTCTTCAAAGGGAAGGACTAGAGCTAATGTAAGAAACTTTTTCCACATAGATTTTGAAGTTTTTTTCCTTCTTGTCCATTACCCTTTGTTCATTTGATGTTCTCATCCATCTTTTTTATGATTGTAGTGTTGAAGGAAACCCAAGGCTTTGCCTCTCTGATCCGTGTAGAAAATTACCTAACAAGAAAGTTCTTGTGCCCATTGTTGCATCAATTTCTTCCGCAGTCATTGTCATTGCTATATTCGTGCTTTATTTTGTCCTGAGAAAGAAAATATGGACTGTAGAAGGTGGAGTTGCAATAACGTAGAAAAATGGGAAACTTATAAAATATTTTAAGTGTTGTTGCTTCTTTACATTAAAAGAAGATACCAAGAAAAAAAGAGAAATGAGAATGTTCTTATTTCCTATACACAGGTATACAACTGCCACCGAGGATGTCGATGGATTCATTATCTAATTCACGTGAACCTTCGTTTGATCAGAAAAGCAGAAGGTTCACATATTTAGAAGTTATCGAAATGACAAACAACTTCCAAAAGGTTTTAGGTAAAGGAGGGTTTGGCGTTGTGTATTACGGCACTGTAAATGGTTCTGAACAGGTGGCAGTTAAAGTACTCTCTCAGTTTTCAACTCAAGGCTATAAAGAATTCAAAGCAGAGGTATTCCTAGCTAGTAGTAGTACTGCAACAATCAAAACGATATAATATGATCTTTTGCATCACAACATAAAGTTCTGGTTTTTTTGTCTTCTTCAAATGAATGTCTTAGGTTCATCTTCTTATTAGAGTTCACCACACAAATTTGGTTCGGCTTGTCGGGTATTGCTACGAAGGAGATCACTTCGCCCTCATCTACGAGTTTCTGCCCAATGGAAACTTGAAAGAACATTTGGCAGGTAATATCACTTCCAGTGAATGATTTCTAACTCAAAGGTATATAATGATCTTGTATATATAGGGAAAGGAGGTAAACCCATCATAAAATGGGGTATTCGACTACAAATAGCCTTGGATGCTGCATTAGGTTTGTACTAAATCAAAAGGCGTTTAATTGGTTTTATGGGAAATGTCTTGATATCGATGACTCAATCTCAATAGGACTGGAGTACTTACATATTGGGTGTATACCGCCAATGGTTCATAGAGATGTCAAACCTACCAACATATTGCTAGATGAGAATTTCAAGGCCAAGCTTGCTGATTTTGGCCTCTCAAAATCTTTCCAAGTTGGTGAAGAATCTCATGTTTCGACCGTGATTGCTGGTACTCATGGCTACCTTGATCCCGAGTAAGTGCCATTAGCTTTTACATCACACTTATTGTGTTGAAATTGTCTTTTTTTTTCTTGAAACAATGAAATCATATATGCATCTTATATTCCATGCAGATATTACAATTCAGGTCGGTTGGGTGAGAAGAGTGATGTCTACAGCTTCGGAATAGTGTTATTGGAGATGATAACAAATCAACATGTGATATCTGAAAAGTCTCACATAACACAATGGGTTAGTTATAAGCTTAACCGAGGTGATATTAATGGGATCATGGATCCAAACCTTTGTGGGGTATATGACACTAGTTCTGCATGGAGAGCTCTTGAGTTGGCAATGTCATGCGCGGATCCTCATTCTACAAACCGACCAACCATGTCCCGTGTTATTATCGAGCTAAAAGAGTGTATTGCTTGTGAGAAATCGGAGGATAAGTAAGAATCGAGGATTGGAAACTCAAGATGAAAATGAGCTTGGACGCTTCTGTTCATGGTCAAGATAGTTTGGGCAGGAACTTATCACGACCGGGTCATTCCTTACGCTTATGTTTTAAAGTTGTTTGTCTACTTGTGTTTGTGGTACTAATATCAATATGGAAGTAAAAAACAGTGATTTTAGTTATAAATTTGCAACAGTTACTGCATATTTTAACTAAAGTGCGTATATATTTATATTACTTTGATCAGGGCTGTTTATATATGGAAATTATGATGGTACACGAACAGAAATGTAAAACATTACAACATCTAGAGCATCATTCTGGGTTGCCTAATTATTTTTTTAGTAATATTTAGGAAGTAAAAGTTGGTTAGGGGATTTGGTAAGCAACTTCAAATTTGTACACCTCCATTGCAAGTTTCTTATTTTAGGTTGTTTAAATCTTTTGAGAAAACTTGTTTATAAAAAGTTTAAACACATTCAACACACTACACTTTTGTTCACTATCTAGCAATTACACCTTTTGTTCTCTATCTAGCAATTACACATTCAACACACTACACCAGTTCCAGCGAACAGAAGGGATGTACCTAGCGACAAAGGCAGGAGTAAACAATTTATCAAAGAGACAGAAACATCAGCTCTAATAAAACATTTCTTCAATTTAAGACAAAAATATGTTTGCAAGTTAAAACAACAACAACAACAATAAATAGTTCTCAACATTACAGAAAAGAGAAGTATATTAAATCAGGAACGCAAACCACAAACTTTGCCTCTGCTCTTAAGAACAACTTGGTTGTGATTTTATGAGAGCAAACACAGAGTTACCTTGTTCCGTAGAAGGCCACTGGCATTGCGAACAATTTGTTGATCTCATCCAAGGCTACTTTTGTGCACACTGTTGGCTCAAACAGATCACGCTCGTCTGATTTTCAAGGCGGGCTCGTCCCTTGATGTTCCTCCTCAACTTCATCATCATCCTCAAGTATTAAGAAACCTGCAGCAGCATCTGGTATCATCTACAAAGTCCATCTAGCCAAACAACCAATAAACCACCCATGTAAACCCACAAGTTCACCAATCAACAAATTATTTATGCTGAAAAGTCGTTCAACTGCAACTCCAAACCATTCAAATCCAAATTACTTTTCACTTGCTTGCTTCTAGGTTGTAATCCCTTTAAACCTTTAATTTTTTACAAGCCATGTTACTAAAGAGTAATCCACAATACACAAAAAAAAAAAAACAGATTCAGTTTCAACCAAGTCAAGAGGTAAATGTTGATTACCAGCTGCAACCAAACATGAATATACCGAGAATCGTTACGGTATCTCTTATCAGATTCAGACGACTGTGCATATTTCTGGAGAAACCGAGGCAGCTTCTCGTTCAGTATATGAGGCAGCAAGCACTCTTTCATCTTCTTAATACCTCTGTTTCATAGATTCACCCATCAATCGAAACATAAATACAATACATTACTCAACTAATTAGGTTTCTTTGGATGATGCTTCAGACACAGAGTGTGAGGACATAGAGAGATGCGATTTACAGGATTCAGGGAAGAAGATGGTCTTTTCCAGAGTAAGATTTGATGTCGACGATCAGTGAAGCTAACACTCGAATTGAAGAAAGCAGAGAAGGGAGGCGTGAGCGTCGAGGAATTGAGATAGCCTTTGTGGAGAAGCGTCGAGGAATGAGCGTGAGCGTCGCGATGGGTCACAGAAGAGATCAATCAGGAAAAGTCGAGGAGAGATCAATCCATCGGAACATTACGCGAAGTTTTGAGAGAGATAGAGATGAGAGAGAGTAGGGGACGTCTTTGTGTGACGCGTTGGCAACCGTCCCTTGCGTTGCCTCAAGCGACGTCCCGTTTACTTTTTATTCTTTTAAATAATTGCCTTATTAACCTAGGCAACTATCTAGCTAAGGTGGATAATGATACTCTTAGACCACGCGCAATGGTGGGTTCACCAAGGGGATCAGCGCGCTTTTCAAAAAAAAAAAACATTAAAATAAAAAAAATTTAAGATTTCAGTTTGTCGGGAGTCTTCACCATGAACCGATCTGTTAACTGTAGTGCGGGCCCCACGACACGTGGTGGCCCGCGACTGGTCCTCTTTTACTTTTTTTTTTTTTTTTTTTTTTTTAAATAAACAGAAAAAGTTGAAAAAAAAAATAATAAAAAATTGGTTTGATGAACTCGGTGAGATAGTCACCGTTGCTCTTGCCCTTAGAACATGAGCATTAGAAGATATAATGAGGTTCATGGGCTCAAGTTCTTAAACCCAAATTAATTAAAAAAAATAAAAAATAACTTTAATTCACTGAACCAATTTTTAGCAGTGAATTTTTTATTTCTCTTTTGTAACAATCAGAGGAGAATGGATTTGAATTTATGGATAAAACATCCTTCCGTTTTTTCATCGAGACGGTGTCAATCCAGACCAGGTTCTTACGTCCAGGGGCATTCTCATTTCATTCCCTGAGGCGATTAATGTCGTATCACTGTAGCTTTTAGTCAAACGCTTCTTCTCCGATCGGTGATCTCCGACGACTTCGACGGCGCTCTTCAACTCTCTGTTCTAGTCGAGGTTAGTCTTCTCATATTCTTCTGAGGCCGTAACTGCCGTAACTGAATTGCAATTGCCGTAACTGAATTGCAATTTCGCAGGAGTTGATGGAGGATTCGATAACAATGAGACTGAGTACGAGGAGTCTTATAGCATAGTCATCCTTCCTGATTTCGTTTCGCTTCCTTTCCCTTCTGTTGAACTACCAGAGAAGGTGCTATAGCTTTGTTATTAGTGAAAAAGGGATTTACAGTAACAGGATTTAAGCTTTTTGTGTGTTTTTTTGTTAATTGTTAGGTGAGGATTGCGGTTGATACTGTACTTAGTGTAGTAGGTGCTGAGCGGAGAGAGCAAGTTGTGGCTTGGACAGCTGAGGAAAAGAAAGCTAGTGAGCATGTGTTGACGCTGCAGCAGATCGAGAGCGGCGTTGTGGTTCATCCCTCGGGATGGAAATGTGCCAAGTGTGATAAGAAGGAGAATCTCTGGCTTAATCTTACCGACGGGATGATTCTCTGTGGAAGGAAGAACTGGGATGGGACTGGTGGAAACAACCATGCGGTTGAGCACTACAAGGAGACAGGATACCCTCTTGCTGTGATGCTTGGGACTATCACTGCTGACTTGGAAGCAGCAGGTAAAGTTGTCTTACTTGTTTTCTAAATTTAAGTTAGCGTGGGGTGATCCCTTTGGAGTAAATGAAGATGTTGAAATCGGTTTTCATAGGAACCAGATTAGTCACTGGACCTAACTGTTGTGAATAGATCATGGCAGTTGATAGGTTATCTCTTTGGTTGGATAAGTGTAGATTTTTCATTGTTCGGTGGAGGGTTTTAATATATTCAGTACTTACCGGTGCAAATATTTTGCAGATGTTTATTCCTATGCAGAAGATGACAGTGTTTTGGACCCGCTCCTGGCTCAGCATCTGGCCCATTTTGGAATCGACTTCTCCTCCATGCAGAAGGTTGGTTGTCTAAGAAATTATTGTCCTTTACTGATTATTTTACCGAAGGCTCAAGCTTGGGTGTTCTTTTATTAAAGGACCAATAAATACGCTTCGTTTCCTAATTCTTTTGTCCTTGTTTGCCAGTTTATACTGCCTGATCGTCTTCTTCTTTTTCTTTGCTTTAAGATATGCTATTTTGATGAATAATCTTCCATCTGAATAATCATAACTTTCGTGTTACTTTCTCATTCGCTCGGTACATTAAATGGATAAAGAACACTTCTATTCATGTTTTAGGTTTCGGGTTCAGCTCGCCTAATCATGAATCTTCCCCAATCTCAACCTTAACATCCATAAGGTAAACCATTCACCTGCACATATAAATCGTTCTCCCTTGTATTATTCTATAGAAATGATCATTGTCCTGTGTCTTCTGAACAGGTGCTTTCATGCAAGCCGAGAAACACAGGCGAGAAGAAAAGAGCATATGATATTAGTTGTAGGTGCATGAGCTATAACTGTTGCCTAGACTTTGGCTTTTTGAATGTAGAATCAGTGAGATATTTTTGACATTTTAATTGTTGATTACAATATGGTTGATGCTGCATCTGTACTCACTTGGTGTGTATATGTTTGAATCATCAACTCGTTGAGATATTTTTCTATATATTGAATAAAAACTTTTAAATTTTTTTAAGAAAATATTTTATTTTATTCATAAATTCTTAATGTATTGAATAAAAACTTTTAATTTTTAAAAAAGATATTTAATGGAAAATATAAGGCAAAAGTTTGGTGATGAAGATGAATAAACTTTGTATGTTACTGAATTTTTTGATTTATGTAATCCATATTCTTAATGTATTGAATAAAAATTTTTAAAATATTTATAATATAGTTTAATATGTTATTTTATTCATGTTTCCTCAATAATTTGAAAATTTTAAAAAGTTATTATTATAAATAAATATTATTATTTTATTCCTATAAACTCTTTCTTCAGGTTCACTAATGCAGCAAACAATAAATGCAGGTTTATAACTATTAATGAACCCACCAAAAAAGTATTAAAAAATACTTATGAACTCCAAAGAGGGATTCACTAATGCTCTTGCTCTTAGCTTCTTAACAGCTAAACCGTGTGCTGATCCATGTCAAAGTATTACTTCTTAGTTTTTTTGTGTGATTGAACCCATTTTCTTTTTTTATTTTATGTTTAAAATGTGATTTTTAAATGTATATATTGATAGTTAGATAGAAGGTCATGATAAGTCTTTTGTATTATGTTGATTCTGAACGAGACTTACAAAAAATTCTGTCCCAGGCGATTCTCCCGAGAAAGGTCACTAGCTTTGTGAGAAGTCACTGTTGCCGCTTTACCCGCCAGACCCTTTGCTGCTTATGGATTGATTCCCCTGCAAACCCCCTGCTTTTTCGAATTTCTTTCCTCTTTCACTTATATCCAGCAGTTTGTTTGGTGTCTTGACCAAAACCCACCGGGTTCTCCACATACCGTAGGAATTATACATGAAACTACAACTCTGTATACACCACAACAAAATAGTATATCAGAAAGGAAAAATAGAATCCTAAAAGAAATGATTAATTTCATGTTATCCTACTCGGGATTAAGTGACGGAATTTTGGGTGAAGCCATGTTAACGGCTTGCTATTAATTAAATAGAGTTCTTAACAAAAAGAACAAAATTACACCTTATGAACTTTGGTATAAAAGAAAACTAAGCTTGAATTATCTTCGAGTTTGGGGATATAGGGCTATTGTAAGATTACCCCAATCCAAAATTAAAACTTTGGAAGAAAGAGGTATTGATTGTATTTTTATTGGATATGCAGAGCATTCCAAAGCATATAGGTTTTATGTAATAGAACCTAATGATTCAGTCGCAGGTCACACTATCACTAAATCAAGAGATGCAATATTTGATGAAAATCGTTTTTCATCCATACCTATGCCAAAAGATTTGGTTCCAAGTTCAAGTGGAACTAATAAATGAGAGGAAACTTTTGTGCCTCCTGACATGTTATCTATGCTCTGCAGGAGCAAGCGAGGAAGGATTGAAAAATCATTTGGTCCTGATTTTCAAATATATTTCGTTGAAGGATCAAGAGATGAGATTGATTTCCAACACTCATATTGTTATCATATAGATAATGATCCAAGAACTTATAGTGAAGCTTTGAACTCTCAGGATGTTGCCTTTTGGAAAGAAGCAATAAATGATGAGATGGACACTATCATGGAAAATAATACTTGGATCTTGTCGGATCTCCCACCTGGTTGCAAGCCTTTAGGCTGCAAATGGATCTTCAAAAGGAAGATGAAAACTGATGGAACAATCGACAAGTTTAAAGCACGATTAGTTATCCAAGGCTTTAAACAAAGGAAATGTATTGATTATTTCGATACATATACTCCAGTTGCTAGGATCTCTTCTATAAGATTATTAATTGCTTTGGCACCAATAAATAACCTTGTGATTCACCAAATGGATGTTAAGACAGCGTTCTTAAACGGTGTTTTGGAAGAAGATGTGTATATGAAGCAACCTGAAGGTTTTATTATGCATGGTAATGAACATAAGGTGTGTAAGTTGATCAAATCATTGTATGGGCTAAAGCAAGCAGCTAAGCAGTGGCATCAAAGATTTGATGAGGTTGTTTCATCAAATGGTTTCAAGTTAAACCAAGCGGATAAATGTTTATATAGCAAATTTGATGAATCTGGAAACGGAGTAATCATTTGCTTGTATGTTGATGACATGTTGATCTTTGGTACTAACCTTAGACAAGTAGAGCTTGCAAAAACATTTTTGTTATCAAATTTTGTAATGAAAGACATGGGAGAGGCGGATGTGATTCTTGGAATTAGAATCAAGCGTGAAAATGAAGGACTATTTTTATCACAATCTCATTACATTGAGAAAGTTATTAAGAAGTTAAATTGTGAGAATTGTTCTCCAATGAGCACTTCCATGGATCTGAGTGTGAAGCTTATGCCTAATACAGGACAAGCAGTATCACAACTCGAGTATTCACAAGTGATTGGCTGCTTAATGTATGCCATGACGAGCACTAGGCCAGATATAGCTTACGCTGTAGGAAGGTTGAGTAGATACACTAGTAATCCTAGTACTCAACATTGGCAAGCCTTAAAAACAATGCTCAAGTATTTGAAAAGAACCATTAATTAGGTTTGACATATGTCGGATTTCCTTCTGTGCTAGAAGGATATTCAGATGCAAGTTGGATTACCAATATAGAAGATCATTCTTCTACAAGTGGTTGGGTGTTTTTGCTTGGGGGAGGTGTCATATCATGGGCTCCCAAGAAGCAAACTTGCATTACAAGTTTAACTACAAAGTCAGATTTCGTAGCATTAGCAGTTGCTGGTAAAGAGGCAGAATGGCTAAGAAATTTAGTGTACGAAATTCCATTGTGGCCGAAACCAGTATCACTAATTTCTATTCATTGTGATAGTCAAGCTACCTTGGCTAAGGCCTATAGCCAAGTGTATAATGGTAAGTCTAGACACATGGGCGTTAGACATAGCGTAGTACGTGAGCTGATCACCCATAGGGTGATTACAATAGAGTTTGTTTGGTCTCAACAAAATTTAGTTGATCATTTGACGAAAGGATTAGCTAGGGACTTAGTGATTAAGCCGGTTAAAGGGATGGGTTTAAAGTTCATTTAAATCTTTAATAGTGAGATACCCAATTCCCCTCTAATACGACGTTAGAGGCTGAATTCAATGTGGAAAGCCTACACTTAAAGATTGAAGCACATTTTTCTTAATAGCATCCCAAGGTATGTGTTTGGATCTGCAAGAATGAGATAGGTTGAGTATTATTCTTAATAGATACTTTGAAAAAATGCATGAGTGAAAGTATTTACCTATATGAATGTGAAGTGATGCCGCTTCAATAAGCTGAGACTTGGCTTTGTACGCGCTTAAAAATGGATAGGGACACATGGCTTATAATAGTGTCAAGTATAAACACTTTAGAGTAGTGTAGAAACACATGTGTGTATTATCTTCATGTGCCCAAAATGGGTTGAAAGATTCAATCCGTAGGACATCCTGATTTTCGAACATTTGAAATGTGTAGTACACTAAGATGAAAATTCAATTCTTAGTAACATTTTCATTTATGCATGAGTTTGATATATATATATATATATATATATATATATATATATATATATTATTTATTTAATGAATCTATGATTACACTTAAATGGGGAAGGAATGTTATATATTTAAGTGAATGGATGTAATGTTTCATGTGAACCATTGCAATTGTTTGTATAAACAGTTGCAACTATAGAATTAAAAACATTGCTACTAGTGATGATTGCAACATTTGGTAATAGTCATATTAATCAATTGCAACCTTTGGTGATTAACCATTGCAACTCTTTACTAACTATTGTAACTCTTCATTAACCTTTGCAACTTTGGATTTAATCATTGCAACTTTTAGTTTAACCATTGCAACTTTTGGTTTAACCATTGCAACTTTTAGTTTAACTATTACAATTTTTGGTTGCAATTCTTCGCTCTCTATATAAGGAGATGTAGGCATTGGCAAATGTAGATAGAAAAATTAGAAACCAAGAGTATAAACTAATAGTAGAAAGTAGTTAGTAAGAGAGAGAGATAGAAAGATTCATTGTTCAAAGATTACATCTTTAAAGAAACACATATAAGCACTAAAGCTTTATTTGTTTATCTTGTATCTTAACCTAAAACAAGAGTGAGACTTTGATTGTCTTATCCTACAAAAGGATTTCGTGTAACTCAAAGTTTGGAATATGATCGAAATACTCTTTAAGGAAAGTGACCTCGTACACGATTCAATCATTATCTAAGTATATAATTCACAATTATTCGGGTTACAACCTAAATAACCAATAAAAAGGAGGCAAACTCTTTTATCAAACCAGAGTATATATGGGACTACAAATAGCACTAGGTATTTTTACTAAAGTAAACAACCATAAGAAAAGGTCTCGATCAATTGTCTGTACACCAAATCAGTAAATATAGATATAACTCCATTTCATAGGACTGAAGTACTTACATGTGCACCACCGATGGTTCATAGAGGTATCAAAATCGCATACTTATTGCTGGACGGGAATTTCAATGTCAAGGCCAAACCACCTGATTTTGGAGTGGCTGTTACTTCTAGCCACACACATCAAAGCCTTCAAGCTCGTACATCCATTCTTCCCTCTTGAAAGTGTTAAGCTGTACAGAGATGAACGCCGGAGGTTGTGAGATGTGAAGAGAGAAACGACAACAAGCCCTAATATGAACTGGGTCTTTCCAGAGAAAACAATATAAGCCCATTTATTTAGTTTTCACTTTTTTTTTTGTTAACAGTTTTCACATCTATACTATTAAAGTAGCTGACAATTTGTGAACATGCTCCTGAAATATTTTTAAGTTTACCGAAAAATCTCGAAAATATTTGCAAACCAGGGCTTCTCATTAACGTCTCCTACCTATTTGCAAAAAACAGCTCCTCATCTACGACCAAAAAGATGAAAAGGCCCAAGATATATGTTCGCACACCTAACGGGCATGCGATATATGTTTAAGAACCCACCTACATTCCGATATATATTAGAAATAGAAACCGAAATTCAAATTCAAAATCGACATCTCACAGTTTTCCATTCTTTGCACATATTTTCGGAAACAAGATTTCGTGATTTATATCATAGATCGCACATATCTTTGATCGAACAAATTTTCGAAAAGGGATCAGAACAGTACCGCGAATATTCTTAATTATAAATGCCAGTGATAGTATATAGAAATGAGTTTTCGTGATTTAAATATGATTTTCCAAATACAAATCCTAACTTATGTTCGAATCTCCGATAATAAAGCGATTATCCCCAACTTTCTCTCCAAGTTCCAGCCGAAACCTAATCACCTCTACTTAAATCTCATATTCTATAAATACCCATCACCATATTCTCATTTCGAACCCACTCACTCGAGGAAACCAATAACAAAAGTATGGCGAATAAAATGCAGATTCAACCATCCAGAGGTCTTAATGAGACGGATGTTGCCGCCGTGGAGGACTTGAAACCATGGAAAAACACGTGGTTCGTCCATGTGAAAGTTCTGCATTCTTGGAAACAAATCATCCAGTCTGTGGAGACCATGGAATTTGTCTTTGCTGATGACAGTGTAAGCATTCGTTTTTCTATCACAATATGGTTTTTGTTTTATTTTAACATTTTGTTCCTGAATTCTACTGGGTTATCCATTTCATATGTCACGTTTAAGGGACTCGAAATTTATGTACATGGTTTGTTTTTTTATTTTACATTTTGTTCATTTTACTAATATTTCCATTTCATATACTTTGGAGAGAAAGGTTTGTGTTTAGTCTAACATTTTGTTTATTTATAATTATATTTCCAATTCATGTGCCATCTTTAAGGTACGCAAAATTCACAGTATTGTTTATGTTTAATATAACATAAGATTTATTTATAATAATATTTTCCATTTCATTTGCCATGTTTAAGGGACACAAAATTCATGCAACATGTAGAAGGACATTGATCGAAAGTAAGACAAGGCTTCTTACAGTTGGTTCCTGGCGCTACATCCGGAATTTTCAAATTGCTCCTGCCGGTGGAGCATATCGAACCACCAATCACTCTTGGAAGATGAGTTTCAATCAGAATACCGCCGTTACTCGATCTAATCACGTTAATGACGAGTTGTACCTGTCTTTGATCGACTTTCAAACCGTATTGTCTGGAACACTTGATGATAATTTCTTAATAGGTAAACCTTTGTAATTTTTTCTGATACGTTTTTGATGCTTCGTATTATTTGTTTCCAAGTATTGACATAGCCTTTTTAATATCTTTCAGATGTACTCGGTCAAGTTATTGATTGTGGTGATGTTGAGACCATGCAGTGTACTGGGGGAAAGCATCGAAAAAAGCTTGAGTTCACTTTAAGCGATCTCAAGTAAGTCATTCTCATTGAGTCTTTTTACGAACATATTTCATGAAAACAGGAATGTTAATGACTAGTTGTACCTGTCTTTGGAGAGAAAGGTATATAGTAATAAAACAGGAACGTTATATTACTAACTTCTTTTCACGAATGTTTATAGTGATACCCGTTTAACATGTTGCATATGGGGAAACTTGGCGGACAAACTCCTCTCTTCAATTAATCAAGAGACTGGAATGGTTACTATGCTTCTCAGATTTGCTAAGCTTGGGAGATTTAGAGGAAACATAGTGTGAATTTTTAGCCATTTTACAACGACTAATACCGTGTATATTTGATATTTATATTTAGAGTTTTTTGATAACTTATAGGCGAACTGCAAATCTCTAATGCGTTTGATGCTTCCGTAATGATGCTAAACTCTCCAATACCTGAAGCCGAAGCATTTAAAGTTTTGTAAGTCCATAAGACTATACTCAATGGAATTAACTAATGCATCAAACTAAGTATTTCCTTTCTACTCTATGTAGGATCAACGATGATGCGATGACACTAATATCATTCCAGAGTAATGACGACTCTCAAGATGACAACAACAACCGAGTTGGAATTGCGGTGAAGCGTGGTCACCGTGATAAGTGGTTACTCTTTCCCACCAAGACCATCTATGAAATGATAACCTCAACTCAAGTAAGCATTTATATGAGTTGGATATATTCTTATAATGTGTTTTTTCTTTTGTTTATTTTTTTGAAATCTATTATAACAACAGGTTGAAAAATGTTTAGTGAAGTGCATAGTGTATGCCATTGACATGGATTGGTCTTGGTATTAATTTGGTTGCAAATCTTGCAACAAGAGAGTGCTCAAAACGGGAACCACGTTTAAGAAATTGAATGGTAAAGAGATCGTTCAACATAATTGGTGGTGTGAGGAATGCAAAGACAGTGTCATCGATGTTTCACCAAGGTTTTATTTTTTCGAGTTGAATGCATTGCTCTAATATTTATTTAAATCGATCCAAGATCATTTCATGGTAAATTTTTTTCTTTTATTTGTTGCATCAGATTTTGGCTGCACTTGATGGTTAGTGATGATTCAGGTATCTCGAAGATAATGATCTTGGATCGTGTTGCTAACAACATTTTGTCCGAAACTCCAGAAAAACTCCTCAATGGAAGCTGGGAAGAGGTAACAAAATATACAAATCTTAACGTTTAGAACTTAGTGTAATTGAATTATACTTTTTGATATGAAATATTTATTCAGCTTCAAGATCCAACATTAGTACCAGACTGTATTAATGATTTGGTTGGCAAAGAGTTCACGTTCGGAGTCTATATTGACAAAGAAAATGTTGCTTATGGAAGCGAAATTTATAAGGTGGGAAAATATATAAAGATAGACTCACTTCTGTTCCTGATCCAAACACACCAAATATATCGAGCAAGCAGTTGTCATTTACCAGTGGTGAAGAGGTACCATTCAATTTATTCCATAGTAGTTGTCACGATTTATATAACACATTTGATATTTCTACAGTATGATTAACCTTAATTAATTTGGTACAGGATTCTGTCTACTTAAGTGAAAATCAAGAAATCTTCGATTCTAATTCTACACCCTCCAGTAAGAGAAAAGAAGAGGAGATCACTAATCTTATCGACCTCAGCTCAGCATCTAAGAAATCATGTACAAGGTCGGTGAAGATTGAAAAGGTCCAAGATGCGAACAAGAAACGTTGAAGCACACTCATCATTACTCAGCATTTCCTTCTTAGTTTGTTTTAAAAACTCATGGAAGATCTTGATAAACTTTTTAGAACTCGGTTTTTTTAGTTCAATAATTTATGGTAGTACTTTATTTTTATGTTTGAATTTATTTTTATGTTTGAATTTATTTTAAAATTATTCATTTTCACCAAATCCAGGAATAAGTTTGTTATGGTTTGAATATTTTATGATTGTACTTATATTATTTGATCGTGTGTTCTCTTTTAAACAAGTAATAAAGGCTGAGTGTCTTCGTACAACAAATATATCTACTCCTACTAATTCATTTACTTTTTAACTATATCAATAATCGAGTATATTCCTCTTCCTCGAAAGATGATAACTCATATTCAAGATTCCGATGATTTGTTTTTATTACAATACATTTTTTTATTGACTGAAGTTGAACAACTATAGGTATATGCTTTTGATTATATCTAGGATCGTAATGATTATCCATATTTAAAAGTAATTAAATTCAATAAATTAAAATATTTCTATAACTCGAAAACCGTAACTATTTATTTACTTTGTATTATTTGTATTATACTTAAGGATCCTAATTTGTATCCGTATGTAAAATATCTTATTGTAAAACATTACTGTTATAAAGTTAATTTTACAACCATTATAAGTATCTTGGGTAGTTGTTTTTTCAAATAAGATCTTATGGTTGTTTTCAGTATGAGAAACTTTTTGGATTTGTCTTATTTAAATTATTTACGACAACTGATTTTTTCTATTAATCAAACATGGGTTTTTCAAATGTTATAATCACCATTCATAACAACCTATAAATTTTTCCAAGGTTCAATTAACCAAACTCATCAAATCACGAAAACTCTATCCCTGTTTCGAGAGAGAATAATGCATAAATTCAAAGTAATCATTATTTTGATATGACAATACATTGATTAATTTGACTGTAATAAATTTGTTTCGGCATATATTTTTTATTTATTGTTAAAAAGTTAATTAAAAATTTTAGAAAGTTATTTCTAACCCTCGAATACCCTAATAACTGCTCATCCTATAAATAGGAGCATTCCACGCTTTGTAAAGAAAACCCTAAAAACTTTAAACCGACTTCTTCAAACTTGGTCTCTTCAGTTTCCAAACAAAAGTAAGTTTCTCATGTTCCTCATCTCCCTTTTTTTCTGTTAACGCTTATATTCATAGTTTATGAATGGAATATATACTTAGATAGATCGAAACAAAATGTTAAATATATCGTGTAGTTGCATAGTTCAATCGAGAAATCTATCTTAGTTAGATTGGATTCTGTTCTTTTATGATTTTGGAATTTCTTTTTAATTGACAACCGTTATTGTTAATAAATCGGTACTGAGTACGAATCATTGTATGGATTGAAGTGTTAAAATCGTGATATTTTAAAATGGTATAATGTTCTTATAGATCTGATATTGATATTATATTTCATGTATAAGTAATAATTGGTTTTTCGAGTGTCTTCTCACACAATACTCTCCAGTTTCCTTTGTGTATATTTTACAACTGTTTTGTATATATTCCGCCAAACAGAAAACTTGAACCGTTTTTTTTGCAAATATATCTCAAGATATGATTATCTTTCTGTATATTGTATAATAGAAATATTTATATATATATAAACATTTAATATTTATATTCTTGCAGATTACTCAAATGGCAAGTTCACGCGATCTTAAGATGAAGCAGCCCATCGTTGATGACTCCGAGAAAACCTTTGAAGATGGTTTCAAGGAAGCCAAGTTGGACACCACCGTTCACTACCGTGCACTCCTTCGTATCTACAAGGAGCTTCATGATGCTACCAAAGCCAAACACTTCGAGGAGTGTGAGGTGGAGAGGCACGAGGGAAAGCTTGAGATGCTCAAGCAACTGGAGAAAGGCGGTGATCCTGTCAAGGAAAAGGAGAGGGTCAAAATGAAGCTCCAGATTGCACGGGAGAGGAGCGACGAGGTGAAGGTGTCAAATCCTGATTGGTGCAAGTTGGGTGAATCTTGGTTGTACGACTGATCTATGTTCTAAGTCACTGTCTCCTATCTTTAAAACCTTTTTTAATTATCGTTTAATAAGTTCCGATCAAACTTGATCGGTTTATGTTTAATTATGTCTTTTTTTGAACTTTTTAAATTAATGTTTAATTAATTTCGATTTCCTTTACATCCCTCTCTAATTTTAGCTTCGTTTTTAACTATATAAATTATCTAATCACTAAATAATACTTGATTATATTTAGCATACAACCCAATAATAATTGGGTTGAGTTAATATGATCCTTAGTGAAAATTAGGATAATTCACTTACACAATATCTTTTATATCTATATAGTGGTGATTATAATTTGAAATGACAACACTTCTATGAAATAATTGTAAGAGGGTTACCAAGACACTCAAAAAGATGGCAAAATCGAGAAAGAGGTTCTTCATTTGACATATATTTTTTGATCCAATTATCAAGATACTTGATTATAATGAAACTGTTTTGATAAATACGTATTTATTAGGAATCTTCCTGTATAGAAATATATATTTTCTATACACAATTCATACTTACTAATCTAGATATACTTACTAATCTAGATATTACTAATCTATAAAGATTAATAAATTAGCATACATATATAAAAAAACAGTTAATTTGTTTAACTCCAACATTTCTATTTATAATATATAGTCAATTTATTATAACATCTCTAAATCGAATCTATATATGTATTTGCAAAACAAGATCTTCGTACGAATTTATAGGCTATCCAATATAGAAACACTGATAAAAATAATACGAGGAATTGATAATAGGTAACCGTTGATATATATCTATAAACTTGATTTCAAGAATCTTTTTTCAAGGAAATATGATAAGTATCAAGTAATTACGAATATATTTATAATAAATGATAGTACAAAAAATCATTGATACAATCTGGAGCTCAAGCAAATATTACTTACATTTTGAAAAGTTGATTTGCCATACTGTTAAAGTATATTCTATCCCAAATATATACCCTCACAATATTCGTAAATTTCTTTTGCACGCAATCACTCCTTATAATCCTTAACCTATATTTGTCACCTCCCTTTATAAGTAGCGATCTTTCTCCATATCCCACTGTCAAAATATCAACTAATATGGCTATGGTTACAAACAAACAAATTACTTTGTTGAACAATATCAACCCAGTTAAACGGACTTGGAAGATTGAAATCAGAGTCATTCATGTGTGGATAGAACCTGAATGGAAAACCAATCGATACTCATTCCAGTACATTTTCGAAGATAAAATGGTATATGTATAATGTTCAATCTTTTCATTTTATTGATCTAACTATAATACAGAAAGAATTAATCCAAATTGTTACCCACTATCGCAAGGATGCAAGATACAGTGTTCGTGTAAGAGTCTCTTGCTTGCTCGTGTTACTAATTTGCATGTTGGCCAATGGTGCTTCTTGGAGAATTTTTCCGTGGTTCCAGCTGTCGGGATGCACAGAAAAACCACCCATCATTTCAAGATATCCGTCATAGATTATACCATCGTCACCAAGATTTCCCCGACTACCTTTGGAAAGGTAAACCGACGTATAACTAATTCAAACATAACAAGCTAATAGTTTTATATTTGCTTTCCAACATCTTTAACATTGATGTATAATTCCTATTATACCAAACTTATTTTGAATTTCTAGATGAGTGATCATAACCCAGGCTGTAATTCTGGAGATGCTTCAAGTTCTTCTTCATTAAAGCGTAAAGAACGACAAGGCGAAAGTGATGACATGAATAATACAGCAAAGAAGATATGTGATAACAACATCACATTTGAAAATCTAAAGGAAGATTAGTTTTGGGGATTTCATATTGGCGTTGTTAGTTTCAGAATTTTTAGCTTTCTTTTCATGAATTGCACTTTGTGTTTTTTATTACTCTTCATATATATTGTTATTTCTTCAATAAATTGGCTTTTCATACGAATCATGGTTACTGAAGTACAATGACATTTTTCGTGTAAAAAATTTATAAATAAAAAGATGTACAACCATATTTTAAACGAATTCCTAACTAAGATCAATCCAAGTAATGAAAAGCTCTTGGTAAATCAATCGAGTATACTCCAATAGTATATTGTATACAATATTGTTTATTGTATACAAAAAATGTATATTGAATAATCATAGAAAACATGGTATATGATTTAGAAGAATATGTTTTTTTATAGCAGATTGATCACGTATTAAATATAAACTTATAATTTATTTCACGGAGGAGATCCTGCTATATTTATAGGTATATAGAATCATGTACAAAAATACATTAAATGCTATAAATTATTTCACGGAGGAGATCCTGCTATATTTTGTTAAGATGTTATGACTTATTTTATGGTAAATAATATCTTTCGAGATATTGAAACCCGATTTTTAGGTTGTCACTGTTAACCTATATTCATATTCAATTTAAGAACCTACCCATCAATACACAATTTACGTAATTTCTCAAAAGAGTCTCAATGAAGAAAACGAACAAAGACATCCCTTTAGGACCACACAATATCGTATCAGCCCAAAAGAGGAAAAGAGAGAATATAGCCAAGACAAAAAAATTCAGCAAATACGCAGACATGTAGTTTGAACACCAGCAAGACTTCAACTTCTGTGCCCCTGAGCAAATTTTCACCTAGGGTTCTATCTGATATATCCAACATTCATCCGGATCACAACAAATCGTCGCCTATTGGTTGGTTTTTGAATTTCTATCATTGTCGTTTTGTTATAATAACTATTTAATATAATTTTTTTATTTATGTTCTTGGAATCAGTTAATTACAATGGAAGTTATGATAATGGTATACCAAAACGATTTAAGAGCAACTCTGATAAATTATTGAGTAAGTTTTAAACATAGTTGCATCCTATCTTATATGAATACAAATATTGTGTTCAAACAATATTTCTTAGTGTTTGTTATTTTATAGACTTTGACCCTGTGTTATGTTTTGAAATTAGCTCCAGGAAGCAATCAAAGTAATGTCAGCAATAATATTGGAGGATGTGACAACATCTCTAACCCCAATCTTAAGAGAAAGAGATCTACAATCAGGAAAGGCTCTGACAGTACACCCTCTTCTTATTCTGGAAGGGAAAATTCCTCCAAAGGAGTATTTCTATCGGATATTACTAATATAAGTCCATCCGTCAACACCTGTCTGCCGAAGCATCAATCAACGTTTGCAAGTGGTTCATGTGTTACAAAAATATCTGCCAAATGTGTAAATATATAAATAGAGATTTTATAATAATTCATTATTTTGACAGTGATACTATCCACGTTTGGTGTTTTTAGACAAAGGGAAAGGAAAGGTTGCTGTTGGAGATAACAATTTAAAAAGGAATCATAAAACCAAGAGTTGTAAGAAAACATTGGAACAACAATTTGATGGTTGTCTAGATGATTCGTCCAGTGAAGATGAAGAAGATCAAGGATACCAGTGCTTTTACGAAGGTTTAAATTTATTTGCGTAGTTTAATTTGACTATTTTAATTGTACTTTCAAAGGTTGATTCAAATTTGGCGGGTTTTTAATTTAAAAACATGTGCAGAAGAATCGTAATTATACAAAGACCAAGCTTACGACTGCAGTAGCGAAAAAAGTGACTCATTTGATCCAAAAGAGTCTACAGATTGTAATCAGAGATCACCCAATGTGTTTCCAAACGAGACATCTTCATCAACCGTTACCCATGTTAGAAAAGTGACAACTCGCAAACAATGTGGTATTAAATCTTTAAAGTTAACCATATTGATCTCAAGAGGGTTGTTTTGTGGTTGCAGCTAATAATTTTATTTGAACACATGATACATTGATGATGGTGATCCTATTCACAAATGTCCAGATTGTGGAGCTATAATGTGGTACGGTGAAAGGTTAAACAACAAAAGAGCTACCCGTAAACCAAAGTTTTCTCTTTGTTGTGGTCAAGGGCAAGTCTAACTTCCTCTATTAAGAGAGTCACCAACTTCATTGAGACAATTACTTTATGGAAATGATGCAAAAAGCAGATACTTTCGAGAGAATATCCGTCAGTTAAATATGGTTTTCTCTTTTACATCCCTTGGTGGCAAATGTGATCGGTCTGTTCCAAAAGGATGCGGTCCTTTAAAAATGTTTGTGCTTCAAGGGGAGAACTATCATCTAATGGGAAGTTTGAAGCCTCCTCCAGGAGACCCTCCTAAGTTTAGACAGCTATATATTGTAGACACAGAAAATGAAATTGCCAATCGTGTTACCATTATTGGGTTTTATTTTTTGCATGTCTTACTTATTTAAATTCTATCCTTGCTTCGATCATTATAATACTAACTATTTTTTATATTTTATGTATTCGAGAAAGTACAGGAAGTCAACAGAATCGTCTAAGAAGGTAAAAATTAGAGAGGAAGTAATTGGGATTTTGCTGAAGATGCTAAACGAAGTGAACCCCTACGTCCATCAGTTTAGATCTGCTAAGGATAGATTTAACACTAATCCGGAAGAATCATTTCTATGCGCATTGTTAGCAGTCGTGAAAAAGATGGAAGGACATATGACACTCCGACAGCTTCCGAGGTTGCGGCGTTAATTTCCGGTGATTTCAATTTGGACATGGATAAAAGAGATATTGTCTTGCAAGAGAAGCAAACCGGTTTTCTAAAGAGGATTAGTGAGATTCACCCTTCCTATATGGCACTTCAATATCCTCTAATATTCTGTTACGGGGAAGATGGCTTCCGACTCGGGATTAAGAAACGAGAAACAGCGGCTACAGCTAAACTTAAGAGGCAGGGTATCAGTATGAGGCAGTGGTATGCATTTCGTCTACATGAAAGAGATAATGAATGTCACACACTACTGAATTCTAAATGATTGTTTCAGCAGTTTTTGGTCGATTCTTATACATCCATAGAGTCTAACCGGCTCTCATATCTACGGATGAATCAAAAAAGCCTCAGATCAGATAGCTATGACTCTATAGCTCAATCCGAAAACGGTGGTAAATCAGATATGAAGGACCAAGGGAGTCAATTTTTACTTCCAGCCTCATTCACTAGAGGTCCTAGATATATGAAGAACTGCTACTTAGATGCAATGGCTATATGCAAATACTTTGGGTTTCCCGATCTGTTTATCACATTCACTTGCAATCCTAAGTGGCCTGAGATCACTAGGTTTTTAGAAAAACGCGGTCTTATTGCTGATGATAGACCTGATATCATTGGAAGGATTTTCAAAATCAAGCTCGATTCCCTCATGTATCATCTAACGGATAAACAACTTCTTGGAAAGACAGTTGCTTGTGAGTTATTATTCTGTTTTTATAAATTTATAACCTGGGATTTTAACAGATACTAACTGTAACTAACTTTGTTATTCTATTTCAGCAATGTACACTGTTGAGTGGCAAAAACGTGGTCTACCTCATGCACATATTCTCTTATTTATGCATCTTGATTCTAAATGGACAACCACTTATGAAATCGACAAGGTAATATCGGCGGAAATTCCAGACAAAGAGAAAGACCCGGAACTTTATGATATTGTCAAAGATATGATGATTCATGGTCCTTGTGGAGCTGCTAATTGGAACTCACCATGCATGGAAAACGGTGTATGTTCCAAGATGTATCCTAAAAATTTTGCTGATAAAACTACTGTTAACAGAGACGGGTTTCCGGTTTATAGAAGACGAGAAGATGGGAGATTTGTTGAGAAGAATGGTTTCAAGTGTGACAACACTCAAGTGATACCATACAACCGTGATTTGTCTATGCGATTTCGAGCTCATATCAATGTGGAATGGTGTAATCAATCAGGGTCTATAAAATACTTATTTAAGTATATCAACAAAGGGCAGGATCGTGTCACTGTTGCTGTTGAGCCCCCCAAACACAGAAGATGTGAGTGAAAAGAAAAAGAACGAAATCAAAGATTTTTTTAATTGCAGGTATTGTGAAAGATATTTTAAATGTCACCAATCTATAGTATATGCTAATGTTTTTTTATAGTTCCTAATGCTAACTCCTTCTTAAAATAACCTTTATATTATTCAGATACGTCTTAGCCTGTGAAGGTGCTTGGAGGATCTTTACGTTTGATATTCACTATAGATCAACTCCGGTTGAGAGAATCCAGTTTCATCTACCAGGGAAACAAATCATCGTTTTCAAAGATGATGACACATAGGACGAGGTTAGCCGGAAATCAATTGAGAACACAATGTTTATGGGATGGTTTGAATTGAATAAGATCAGTGCCGTTGCTCGGACACTGACTTTGGCTGAGATTCCAACAATGTTCACCTGGAGTAAAGCAGCAAAAAAGTTTAATCATAGGAAGAGAGGATTCGCCATCGGCCGAATTAATTACGCTCCACGAAAGATCGAAGAAGCTTTCTATCTTAGGGTTTTGCTTAACATCGTGAGAGGTCCAACATGTGATGACGATATTAGAACGTATCATAACGTTCTTTATGAGACATACAAGGAAACATGTTTTGCTATGGGGCTATTAGATGATGATCAAGAATACATTGACGACCTATTGCGAGCAAGTTTTACCGAGACTGGATGTTATATGCGTCAGGCTTTATGATTATGCTCATGTCTAATACTTTGTCAAAGCCAGAAGTCGTTTGGGAACATACTTGGGAATTCCTTTCCGAAGACATTGAGTGTATGAGAAGAAGGCTATTGCATAGACCAGGTACATTATAATCATAAAATGATTTGTTTTCAATTTGTTTGTTTTGACTTTATTATATAGCCACTTATCCAAGTTTATCTATTCAGATCTTTGTTTGACCGACGAAGAAAAAAAACAATATGCCCTTATAGAGATTGAGAAGCTTTTAAAGAGTAACGGTTCTTCTTTGGAGAACTGGACATCTATGCCTCAGCCAATACCAGACGTTGTTAACAACAATGTATTGATTATGGACGAGCTCAGTTATGACCGGGAAGAGCTAGAATCTGTCATTGAACATGACATACCAAGACTAACAGAAGAGCAAAGGAATATTTTCGATGAGATTACTGATGCTGTTTTCACAGAACGAGGAGGTGTATTCTTTGTAAATGGTTTTGGTGGTACAGGAAAAACTTTCTTGTGGAGATGTCTTTCTTCTGCAGTACGTATCAAGGGTCAAATTTGTCTGAATGTTGCGTCGAGCGGGATAGCATCTCTTTTGCTTCAGGGAGGTAGGACTGCACATTCTCGGTTTGCAATTCCTATCAATCCAGATGAGTTTTCAACTTGCTCACTTATACGAGGAAGTGATCAAGCGGATCTGGTGAAAGCAGCCTCACTTATAATTTGGGACGAAGCTCCAATGATGCACAAGCATTGTTTCGAATCATTGGATAGGAGTATGTTGGACATTTGTCGAGATCCTGAAAAGAGACCTTTTGGTGGGAAAGTTGTTGTTTTTGGTGGGGATTTTAGACAGGTATTGCCTGTCATTCATGGAGCTGGAAGGACTGAGATTGTTATGGCTGCTCTAAATGCATCTTATATATGGAAGCACGTAAAGGTGCTGCACTTAACCAAGAATATGCAGCTCGAGTCAAATAACTTATCCCCTGAAGATTCTAAAGATTTGGCTGAGTTCTCACAATGGATATTAGACATTGGAGATGGAAAGATTGGTGACGGAAATGATGGGGAAGCACTTATTGATATTCCTGAAGAGTTTCTGATTCTCGATATTGATGACCCAATAGAAGCTATAAGCAAAGCAGTCTATGGAGATTCCACTTCTTTACACGAGAAGGAACCTAAATTTTTTCAGGAGAGAGCTATATTATGTCCTACTAACGAGGATGTGAACATGATCAATCAACACATGCTGGACAAGCTTGATGGTAAGTAAAGAGTGGATTAATATTTGCTACGTAGTATATTTTTTATGTGTATCTCATGGTCATTAGACTAACGTTTTAGGTTATCAAATGCAGGAGAGGAAAGAATTTACTTAAGCTCTGATTCAATCGACGCTTCTGATAGATTTTCTAAGAACGACCAGGCTTTGACTCCAGATTTTCTAAACAGAATTAAAGCGTCAGGACTTCCAAATCATAGTCTGCGTCTGAAAGTGGGTTGTCCAGTCATGTTGCTAAGAAACATAGATCCTGTTGGGGGATTGATGAACGGAACTAGGCTTCAGATTACAGAACTGTATGAGTTCATGATAAAGGCAAAGGTTATTACAGGGAACAAGGTTGGTAGTACTGTGTTTATTCTCAGGCTTTCAATTACCCCTTCAGATAAAAAATTGTCATTCAAAATGAGGAGGAGACAAATTCCTATTGGTGTGGCTTTTGCTATTACTATCAACAAAAGTCAGGGACAAACATTGTCTGAAGTTGGTATTTTTCTACCAAGACCTGTGTTTTCACACGGACAACTTTATGTGGCTGTTTCCAGAGTGACTTCAAAGAAAGGCTTGAAGATTCTGATTGTCGACAGCGAAGGCAAGTCTTAACGCCAGACAAAGAATGTTGTATACAGAGAGGTTTTCGATAATCTTTGATTTATGTTTTCATCTATAACTTTTTTTAAAGTTTTTCCTCTATAAATTATTAAGGTTTTCGATAATCTTTGCTTTTTTTTGCAGACACTGGGTTTATGTTTTACATTTAATAAACATTTAAGAATAATAATATAGTTGAACACTAATGCAATCCAGAAAATCTCATTTAAATCCTTAGAATCGATAAACCTAAAAAAATACAAATCTTAAAACACCATTATAACAATTGAAAAATATATTTTTCACAAAGGAACCAAACCCGCGCTTTGAAAGCGCGGATCAGAATCTAGTCTATACTATTAAAGTAGCTGACACTTTGTGAACCTGTCCCTGAAATCTCAGCCGATTTACCGAAAGTTCTAAAAATATTTGCAAAACAGGGCTTTTCATTAACATCTTCAAGGTATTTACAAAACATGGCTTCTCATTTACTAACAACAAAAATCGCAGGCCCAAGATATTTCTGTTTAATTTGAATTGCAAGCCCAATAATTTAAATATATTTTCACACAGAATGGGCTTCCAAATATTTTTACTAACCTATTTAGATTTTGATAAAATATTTTATAGAAACAGAAATTCAAAATCAATATTTAAATTGAAAATAAAGTTGACTCTCCAAAATCAATATATAATTAATGAGTATAAATTTTTACAATACAGGTTTTTTCCGTTAAATATGTAAAATAGGTATCAATTACAAACGGGTTTTACAAATACGTTTATTATTTCTATTGTGATCTAACAAACAGGTTAATAATTTTATCAACATAAAATAATTTTTTGGTTTTCAAAAATATAGATGGAGATATTCTTATTTATAATATTAAGAGGTCCACAAAAAAATCTCTCGCTTTTAAAGAAATTACAAAACATTCTTAAGATAATTACAAAACATGGCTTTTTTATTTTTTAAAAACTAAAACTGCAGACCCAAGATATTTCTGTTTAGTTTAAATTGCAAGCCTAATAAACACAATCTATTTTCACATCGAATGAGCTTCCAATCTCTTTACTAACTCATCTAAACTCAATGGAATGTTTTATAGAAACATAAATTCAAAATCGACATATTAATATTTGACATATTAGTTGGTATTGATTATATTCTCTTGAATTGCTACAAACGGAAACAAAAATCTATATTTTCCAAATTCTATTGATAAATATGGGTAAAAAGTGTATTTACCATAATGTGTCACTGAATTATATTTAGGCAGTCAATTTTCGATGAAATCTTTTATAGAAACAGAAATTCAAAATTAAAATTGACATATTAGTTGGTATTGAAATAGAAACGAGATAGACATAAGATGTGATTTAAATAAGATTTTTCAAATATTAATCATAATTTATTAGTAAGATCTGATAATAAAAAGATTGTCCCCAACTTTCTCTCCAAGTTTCAACTATATATTTTGTTTAATCGCACATATTTCGGGGTGGGATCAAAACAAATCCATGAATATTCTTAACAATAAATGTGAATGATAGTATATAGAAATAAGATTTTGTGATTTAAATAAGATTTTTCAAATAGTAATCCTAACTTATTAGTAAGATCCGATAATAAATACCACATCATATAATGTGCTCTTGAATTGATACAATAAATTTAAACCTGTTGCAGCATATATTCTAATAATATTGTGGTATTTAATTTAGTTTCCAAATGCAATTAGCACCGAAAATTATGCTGCAAGCTAAACAATATCTCGGCATTAAAACCCTAAACATACATTCTCAATTCATTATCCCCTTATTATTAATAGAGAAACAATTAAGAGGAATAACCTTTATTTTATAAAATATTTACAATGTTGCCATTATACTTATGTGTCAGCTTCACATTTCTCCTCAGCTCCTTTTTAAATTTACCCTCACACAACTAGAATAATTACAAAGAAATGCCATTGGTATAGCTCATTTGCATAATAATGTGATTACAGCAGTAATTCCAAATTTGATACTCAGAGTGGTCTATACTACACATGATTAAAAGCTTTACCAATTTATGAAACCTGTAGACAAAAAAATGGGAATCTTTTGATGTTCATGTACACTTTACAAATGTACTTGCTCATAATATTCAAAATTTCATAGTAAAGCGTAAAAATGTATATGTGTAGATTATTATCATTGAGTCCCCGATTGGAATCTCTTTATTATAACATAAATGTATTGAAAGGTGGACATCTCCTTATTATAATATAAATGTATTTACAGGATCACACTATTGCTGATTTATGAAAAAAAATTTTACACTTGCAAAAACTCATAAAGCACATTCAAACTAAAGTTTACATAATACATTATATTGGGTGTTTTGACTAATTATAAAATGTAGTCAATCACACAATTAGCACATGAATATCTTGCTATGCAAATGCAAATCTTTGACTAAGATTTGAATGTTTTTCTGATAATAAATACAATATTACCATATATCAAGTGGAGTTAAGGAATGTATTCAAAACAGTTTTCATTCGAAATTTGAATATTGTATTTAAATTCAAAATATAGACATTCTGTTACTAATTATCACTTTTTAATTTGTCCAGGCCTTGGTTCTACTTCTACTATAAAACACCCCTCCTATCGTTTGTTTTTCCCTCATATCAAGTGACGAGTCTATCATATATACGATTACAAACTTATGTTTACAGGTTCATACAAATAAAGTGTGTTGCTTATGGAACTATTGCTCAAGAGTTAAAAGATTTCTGAGCATCCACCGAGACTCCTATAATTACTAGGTGTAATAAAGTTTTTGCAAATAGATTGAGAAGAAGGTAATTTAAATTTATAATAATTAATATAGTGTGCATGATATGTAAGTATTATATTGCTTTTCGTAATTCACTTTGTATAAATGCTTACAGTAACATTTTTCTTAATTATTTTCAATAGGATTCCAAGCCAAGCATATTGAAGACAACAATCCATAGAAACTTCTTCTTATGAGATGAGTGGGTTTACTTATATTTTCACTTGCACATTTTATATTTTATAATGTTAAGTTGTGTATTAAACATTATATTATCTCAGTGTATGCTTAATTTTATAAGACCAGCTAAACTACTATACTTGGATTAGTACAAAGAAAAAAATGTCATTAATAAAATGACGCTAACCTGTAACAGAGTTCGACTTTGTTTGATGGCTATATACAGCCTGTTGGGAGGCAAATCATTCAACCGGAGAGAGCATAGAGTTGTCGCTACCAAAACTTAAGATTTGTTCTTCACTTCTTCGATTAACTCGGTACAGAGAAGATATGGAAACAGGGTTCGCGAATCTGATAACTCATGTAGAGCATCCTCGACTGCTAGGGTTATAATCTTTCTAAGAAACCCTAATTCCTCTTTTGTTTTTTATGTCAATGTCTTTTGATTTTGTTTTTCAAACCTTTTCTTTGTTGCTGAAAAAAGTAGTGAAGTGTTTCTTCAACTAGGCCCAAAAATTGAATCAGCCAACCCGATTTATAAGAAAATTTGATATATGGAAAAGAGAATGACTAGAGCTCATTACGGCCGTGATTTTATTTATTAATTAAAAGTTGTATACCTATTTATATTGTGTATTTTTATATAAAAACGACAGAAGATTTCTGAATTTTGTAAAAATTGCAAATCTTTTGTATGTTACAAATATTATTTCATGAAATATAATGTAACAAAAATTGTTATATCAGTCTCACCCCGCGCAAGGTGCGGGTCATAACCTAGTATAATGGTATTCTCGATTCATTAGTTGACACATACACTTCTTTTTTTTTGTAAAATACACATATACTTTTTGTTTTCATATGGTTTTAGTGTTTTATCTTCGTAACGAATTAGTGTTCTAATTTAAATTTCATGTTTTTTCTTATGCAGGTCTAATAGATCCTGGAATGATGGCTACAACTGAAATATTTTCTGACTTATATGTAAGGTATTCTATAAGTTTTTTAGTCTTTTGATTAATTAACCTAAAATTTTCTTATTTGATTGGTTTAATATTAATTTTTATGGCGTTGTTATGTTCATCACCGGACAGTGACGAGCTCATCGGAACTGGGGTAGCATAAAGCAGATCGATAAACCTTCATGTATTATTTCCCGAGCACCGTAGTCTCACCATGTGATCATCTCTGTAACAGTACTCCCTAGCTTACATATACATTTATCTCTCACTTTTAATCTTCTCTCGATTGATTAGTCTCTCTATATAGATCTAATATTCATGGTAAATTTTCATTTTCAGTAAGAGGTTTAAGCTTAAATGACATTTGTATCCATGTCTTGAACCGTATGAAGAAGGAAAAATCCATGAAAAATTTTGATTTTTAATTATTTTTGTGAAACTCAACTGCTTTTTTCTTTGTGAGTTTATATTTTGGGTTTGTTTGGATCATAATTAAAGATATATTTGTAATTAGATTTCAATAATTTTTGGTGAATAATCGTGCAGGTACTAACATGATTAACATATGAAGAACTCGTGAATTTATATGTTGTTGAGTGTGACAGTTGGTGTTGTAAACGGTGTGTCTAAAATTTCTAAATCATAGACGAGGTATGCATAACTGAGGTATGCTTATCACATGTATATTTTAGTTAGCCATTTTGTAGAATCTTGAAATTTACTTTTAATGTATTTTAGTTGGCCATTTTCGATCCGGAAAAATAATGATTAAAGATGGTTTTCCGGGTACCCATACGGGTTTGGTTCAAATCGGTTTGCGTTTCGGGTTTTCAAGGTCAAAGATTTCAGCTCTATTAGGATGTTTCTAATTTTTTGTTTGAGTTTGATTCAGATCTTTGCGGGTTGGGTTCGGGTTTGGACAACCCATTTAAATTATTTTTAAAGTTTTAATTCACTATATATTTTAAATTTCTCAAAATCTTTAAATAAAATAATATATTACCTATAAATTTAAATAACATATGTCAGAATACCTAAGTTTAATGTATCAATTGGTTTGATTTAAAATTCTGGATAGGGAATCAATAAATAGTTCAAGTATTTTTGGTGATTTGAGTATACTTTAACTATTTCAGATATTTGTTTTTGACTACCTATATATATTTTTAAGTATTTTAAATCAATTTAAAAGTATCATTCTTGATGTTTTATATACGTTAAATCTAAAAATAAATTAATATATATGTATCATTCTTGAGTATCATTCTTGATTTTTTTTTTAAAATTTATCCTATTATTTTGTTTAGAGCATTTTTTATGCATGATTTTTTTGCTTTCAATAATTTATGAACTCTTTATCCCTATTATTTCTAACACGAATTTAGAAAGCAATATAATTCTTCTATTTATATATAATAACACCAAATCAATTAATCAAACTCCAGTTTCAATCTTTACAACCGATAAACCTAAAAAATACAAATCTTAAAAAAACCATTAAAACAGTTGATACATATTTTATGTTGAAATACATTCGTTACAAAAAAAATTGACAAAGGGAACAAACCCGTGGTTTGAAACCGCGGGTCAAAATCTAGTCTATACTATTAAAGTAGCTGACACTTTGTGAACCTGTCCCTGAATTTTCAGCCGAATTACCGAAAGTTCTAAAAAATATTTGCAAAACAGGGTTTTTCATTAACATCTTCAAGGTATTTACAAAACATGGCTTCTCATTTACTAACAACAAAAATCGCAGGCCCAAGATATTTCTGTTTAATTTGAATTGCAAGCCCAATAATTTAAATATATTTTCACACCGAATGGGCTTCCAAATATCTTTACTAACACATTTTGATTTTGATGAAATATTTTATAGAAACAGAAATTCAAAATCAATATTTAAATTTTAAAATAAAGTTGACTCTCCAAAATCAATATACAATTAATGAGTATAAATTTTTACAATACAAGTTTTTCCGTTAAATATGTAAAATATGTACCAATTACAAACGGGTTTTACAAATGCGTTTATTATTTCTATTGTGATCTAACAAACGGGTTAATAATTTTATCAACATAAAATAATTTTTTGTTTTCAAAAATATAGATGGAGATATTCTTATTTATAATATTAAGAGGTCCACAAAAAAATCCCTCGCTTTTAAAGAAAAAAATCTCTCGCTTTTCAAATATCTTTACTAACCCATTTAGATTTTGTTGAAATATTTTATAGAAACAGATATTCAAAATCAATATTTAAATTTTAAAATAAAGTTGACTCTCCAAAATCAATATACAATTAATGAGTATAATTTTTACAATACAAGTTTTTCCGTTAAATATGTAAAATAAGTATCAATTACAAACGGGTTTTACAAATGCGTTTATTATTTCTATTTTGATCTAACAAACGGGTTAATAATTTTATCAACATAAAATAATTTTTTGTTTTCAAAAATATAGATGGAGATATTCTTATTTATAATATTAAGAGGTCCACAAAAAAATCTCTCGCTTTTAAATAAATTACAAAACATTCTTAAGATAATTACAAAACATGGCTTTTTATTTTTTAAAAACTAAAACTGCAGACCCAAGATACTTCTGTTTAGTTTAAATTGCAAGCCTAATAAACACAATCTATTTTCACATCGAATGAGCTTCCAATCTCTTTACTAACCCAACTATACTCAATGGAATGTTTTATAGAAACATAAATTCAAAATCGACATATTAATATCTGACATATTAGTTGGTATTGATTATATTCTCTTGAATTGCTACAAACAGAAACAGAAATCTATATTTTCCAAATTCTATTGATAGATATGGGTAAAAATTGTATTTACCATAATGTGTCACTGAATTATATTTAGTCAGTCAATTTTCGATGAAATCTTTTATTGAAACAGAAATTCAAAATTAAAATCGACATATTAGTTGGTATTGAAATGGAAACGGGATAGACATAAGATGTTATTTAAATAAGATTTTTCAAATATTAATCCTAATTTATTAGTAAGATCCGATAATAAAAAGATTGTCCTCAACTTTCTCTCCAAGTTTCAATTATATATTTTGTTTAATCGCACATATTTCGGGGTGGGATCAAAACAAATCCATGAATATTCTTAACAATAAATGTGAATGATAGTATATAGAAATAAGATTTTGTGATTTAAATAAGATTTTTCAAATAGTAATCCTAACTTATTAGTAAGATCCGATAATAAATACCACCTCATATAATGTGCTCTTGAATTGATACAATGAATTTAAATCTGTTGCAGCATATATTCTAATAATATTGTGGTATTTAATTTAGTTTCCAAATGTAATTAGCACCAAAAATTATGCTGCAAGCTAAACAATATCTCGGCATTAAAACCCTAAACATACATTTTCAATTCATTATATAATGGTATTCTCGATTCATTAGTTTGACACATACACTTCTTTTTTTTTGGTAAAATACACATAGACTTTTTGTTTTCATATGGTTTTAGTGTTTTATCTTCTTAACGAATTAGTGTTCTAATTTAAATTTCATGTTTTTTCTTATGCAGGTCTAATAGATCCTGAATGATGGCTACAACTGAAATATTTTCTGACTTATATGTAAGGTATTCTATAAGATTTTTAATCTTTTGATTAATTAACCTAAAATTTTCTTATTTGATTGGTTTAATATTAATTTTTATGGCGTTGTTATGTTCATCACTGGACAGTGACGAGCTCATCGGAAATGAGGTAGCATAAAGCAGATCGATAAACCTTCACTCTGACCCGCCCTTCAGAGAGCGGATATATTTTTTATTGAAAAAATTAATTTTCTGTCATGAATATTTTTATCCTTGATAATTTATATTTTGTTAATAATTTTATGAAAGTTATCTAAAATTATTGTATGAATTATTTTTGTTATTTTAAATATGACAAAAAATTTGAAGACTCCAAATAATTCTGACCCGTATTATGATTTTTTTATTAACTTGCTGTTAAACTTGTGAATTATTTCACAGTGATTTTATTTTTAGTATTTTAATTTAAATAAAAAGTTTAATATTTTTAAACTATTGTTTTTTTGTCATAGATCCGTTATGTATTGATAAAATCTGCTTTTGTGTATTTTAAAAAGTTTATATGATTTTGTATTTTAAATGTAACAAAAAAAAGCAATCCTTAAAAATAGGACCGTAGTGGACCTAGTCGTTAGGCAATTAACATATTTAAGGATTTTAATTTGTGGTGGTGGTTATCATATTAAGGATTTTGTATATGACAAAAGCTCATGTTGCATTTTAATTTAATTTATCCTTTTTAATTAGTGCCACAACTATAATTTTCTCATTATCTTTCCTAGAGTATTCTTTTTAAGGATTTAGACTTTGTAAATCTATTTTCATGGTGGCCATCAATTATTTCCCGGTAAATATCAGATTGTTGTGTGTTTGCGTATTAGTTATGTCTCAGACACATAGATCTTCCCTAAACCATCAAACATGGCATTTTCTAAATTTTGTAGTCTCACCAGTAAGTAGAATAAAGGAAAACAACTTCAAAGTGATTTCAGGAACCACAAATAGATCGATTGAATCTTGTACTCTTTGTTTGTTGGTACTTAAGAAATGACTGGATGATCTTAAAAAGGGATTTCAAAGAAAAGCGTTAGAAAATAATATTGTGGTTAGAGGAAATAATGTGGTTACTGTTTTGATATAAATTAATGCAGTTATATTAAAATCAGTTGATATAAATTAATGTAGTTATATTAAAATCAGTCTAATTAAAAAGTTGGACATAACCTCATATCAATGGATCATACAGGAGAATTAATAGAATAGATTGGCCATATCTTTAGTACCAAATATAAGATGGTTACGTTATATATTTAGATGCTATCTTCTAGAGAATTTAGATCTAATTTTAAAATATGTTGATTGAAGTAAGATATTTAGATGTAAATAGAAAAAGTGGATCCTGGTTATTATTCTGAAGTGGTGGTTATATCCACATTATATAATTTGATGTAGTTACTATTTTTTTAAAGTATAGATCTTTGAAAATAATCAGTTGGACTAAACATTTATCAACTGATCATGTTCCTACTTTAATATAGTTTTTGTTTTACATATAATTTTTAAAGATTCAATTTTCATATTTGTGACTTTATTTGTAATCATAATTGTGTTTTCTTTTGCAATTATGTTTGTGTAATTTTTTTCTGTGTACTGACTATTTTCATAATTGCTTCAACCTTTATATAAATAATGGTATAAGGCATGGGGAATTCAAAGCATATAATAGATGAACTGTTTGCTGTCATTGATTGTATAATCTAGTAATATTTCTTTTCGTAGATATATAGTTAATGTATATGTATTTTTTATACTACCCGAAAGTACAGGAATGAAGAGGAAGAGAAGTTATAAAACCACGTCACGCTTTTTTAACCAACCAAGTCACGTTAAAGATACATATGATAAATAGTGGCAGTTAATTATTTTAAAAATGGGTTATAAATAATTGGACCAAACATTATCAATTGGACATGATCCAAAATTAATAGTATTGATACTTCTTATGAATATGACCCTGAATTTTCTAATTAATTACAAATATTGTATGTACCTTTTTGCTATCAGTATTTAATAAAAGTCATTATTTTGCAATTATATTAAAGAGTATTTAATAACTCAGTTCTTAGCCTTTAAAAAAACATTTCTTAAATATTTGCATCATATCTTTCCAAAAAATCTTTCACGTTATTAATAATTTGAAAGCATTTATTAAATAAAACATCAAAATAAAATCAAGTTGAAATAACGGATGATTAAATCAACAAAATATAAAATATTTCATTTAAATTAAAAAAATCAGAGTAAAATAAGTTTAACTTCGGATTCAATAAAAAAAATCATATTACAAATTAGAATTATCTAGAGTCCTCAAAAATTTATTCATATTTAAAATAGAAAAAATAAGTCATATAAATAAATTTAAGATAAATTTATAAAAAGTAAAATTATATAATTTTTGAGGAAACTAATTTTTCCAACAAAAAATATACCCGCCATTTTTAAAGGCGGGTCAAAATCTAGTTTTAGTTTTAAGATTTTTGATTTTACGGTTTTTATTTAGGATTTTTAGATTTTGGTTTTCAGTTTTTGAACTTTATTTTGCCTGTATTTTTTTTTCAAAAATAACTAATACATTATTTTAGAAATCTTACTAATATTTATCAAAATATTTTAATTGTTATTTAAAAACAGAAAATAAATTAACATGTTCTTAATTTATTAAATTGTTAAAAATTATATTATACTAAAATATAAACCAAAACTAAATTAACATTTTTTAATCATTATGTTTTAAAAACTTATATGATACTAAACTAGAAATCATAAATACTATAGATCATACAAAATTAAAACTGCTTAGTTCTATTTAGTTTTAAAATTAAAATGTATTTTTAGAAGCTTAAGTTATTGTCTAATTTATCTAATAATTATTACAATTATTAAAGTACTTATATAGAGAAATTAATAGCTAATTTTTACAACTAATTAATATTATATATAAATATCTAAATTTATTTTACAGATATGAAACACAAACAAAGTATTTCTTCTTTTTTGATTTAAACAAACAAAGTATTTCATATTTATGTTAAAAATGATATGTTATATACAAAAAAATTGTATGCAAATTTGAGTTTTTGAAAATATTATTTATTAAACTATTAATTAATTAAACTGTAACTTTTCTATAAAAATGGAACATAACAAAATCTAAATTATTAAAAATAAGTACAAATAATACTTAACCCTAAGTTTTTTTCAATAATTATTTACAAGTAAATGCCATTGGTCTTTTTGTCATTTAACTATAAATAAATCATCCAAAATTGATTGCTTTGATTCCATCTTCAATGGTACATAAAACCAAGCTAAACCAAATATGTATAACTTAATACATCCATATTTAGAAAACGATAATTAGACCTCTCCTTACCAAACCAAACCTCTGTTTCAGTTGGACACTTGGACCGACAATTTTTATTCCATCTTCAATTCTTACATAAAGTCACCGGTTTACATATATATTAAGCCAACACGAGTCAATTGATCCCGGTTTCTCGGTTTGCTGTGAAATATTACTAGGCCTAAACCTAAGTGTATATATTATGTTTGAACCCATAATTACCACTACACAATCTATAGCTCGATTTTTTTTTCAAAAATAAAAGCAAACCAAAATCAATGATATTCCATAACAGATCATATATTTAAGCAATCACCTTAGATATCAATCTTTGAAATATTATAATATATGCACTTACCTAATTTATGGAATATTCATTCTCAATATAATCTTATTATATAAAGTTTGGTTCTTCAAAGTTACTAATTAACATGATTACGATACATGTCAGTTATATATTTAAGATTGTGAAATGTGTCAAAAATATTATACAATTCTATTTTGTTTAGTATTTTTAAAGAGATTTTGAAAAGTAAAATTTCATTACAAAATATTCTTAAGGTTTTTTAAGATCTTAGAAAAGTAAATTTCTATTACATTATATTTTTAATAAAATAATTGATAATAATTTTTGTTATTAAAAAGTTCTGAACAAAAAATCATTGTAAAACGCTATTTGAAAGTGGTGTTTACAATTACATAGTCTTTTAAAATTCTATATTGTTTTATTATTTGATAGTAATTTCTTCTTTTTTAAAAAAAAAGTATAAAAATAGTTGTAAGAATCTATTTGAAAGTAATTCCTTTTAAAAATATATATAATTTTAATATATTAAAGAAAGATAGATTAAATATTAAAGATAAATATTAACTTTTAAGCTAGAATATTAAACAAAAACGAATATAAATCTTATTATATAAAGCATGGTTCTTCAAAGTTATTAATTAACATGATTGTGAGTTGAGTCCTAGATATAATGATACTAACAATTTTTCATTAACAGGAAAATTTTTAAATAATATTACTGATATTGAAAAATGCCTAATCTTGAAAATGACAACTTTTAATCCTAGACAAAATAGAATTGTAAAATATTATGTAATATTAATTTATTTTTCTAAAATCCTAAAAACTGTAAAAGAATATCAGATAGTTGTTTTCCTTTCTAAGAATCCTAATCAAAAGAGATTTTTTCCATATTTTTAAGTGAGAACCAATAGAGAATTTTAAAACATTATTTGATAATATTTTAACTGAGAATTTGATGATGAACATGATTCTAAAAATTATATAGTTAATAAAAGAAGTGTAAAATTTTGTATTGATATACACTGTAAAAATAGTAATTTTAAATTATTTATTAGTAACAAAAAGTAATTATTTGATATCAATTTTTAAAAAAATCTAAAGAGAAGATAAATTGTAAAATTTTACATAACAGTAATTTTCCGTTTGTACATCCTAAACAAAAAGGTAAAAGAGTAACTAAAAGTATTTTTTAAATTGTAAATAAAAAGAAGATTCATAAAATAGAATGTGTTCTCTTTAAAACAATCCTAACATAATAAAATTTTAAAAATGTATTCAATAAAACATTTAATTATTACATAAGAAATTGTATGATGATGTCATTGACTCGATTGACGCTATTTGAATTTCAATTTTTTCTCTTTTTCATAACAAAATGTAAAGATTTTTTCTTTAGTCTAAGTACAAATTTGATATCAATTCATCTATGGACCATGATTATAAAATACATGTATTAACTTAAACTTATGTGTAACAAACAGTTTTTAAACTAGAAAATAAATCTCACCCAACATATGCAAAAAACCATTATAAAACTATAATAAAATGATTTTTTAAATATGTTTTTATTAAATTAAAACATTAAACAAAATCTGTTGCAACGCAACGGGTTCATATCTAGTATCAAATAATTGGATATGTGCTGATTTTTTATTATTTACAATTTCCTTTAGAACCAGTATTCCACATGCCTATTTGTAAGCAACTCCAAATATATAAATACTCCTTTTATGAGACAAATCTAAAAAATATAATTGGTACTAACCAAATAAGTTGAACTAATTAAACTAAAAGAATGTTTATTAATAACTTCAGAATACATATATTCCTTATACAAAATATGTTAATCACGTTTGACAATAAATCATTTAGGATTTTCTTACTTAACCTTACACACAAGGACCATCGATATGTATATATATCCCATTCCTCTACCGTCAATACTCATTTCTAATTCATTTTTACAGGAAAAAAACTATTTTTATAACAACTTTACCAAACAACCTAAATTTTAACCTTTAATTTAATCAATTTAACGACTTAGCCATCTTTAACAACTTAACATAACCACCACAATTCAATTGTTTGGTTAATTATATAACAAGATATGAGTCTATTGCGATGCAACAAGTTTTGTTTAATGTTATAACTTAATAAAAATATAAAATAAAAAATTTATTTTCTTATAGTTTTATGATTGTTTTTTGCATATGTTGTGTGAGATTTATTCTATAGTTAAAAGATATTTGTCACAAATAAGTTTAAACTAATACATGTATTTTATAAGCATGGTCCATAGATTAAACTGTTATCAAATTTGTTAACTATATAATTTTTAGTATCATGTTCATCATAAAATTCTCTCTTAAAATATTATCAAATAACTTTTTACATTTCTCTTTACCTTATCACTTAAAAATATGATACAAATCTATTTTGATTAGGATTTTTTAGAAAGGAAAATATTTATCTGAAATTCTTTGACAGTTTTTAGGGTATTAGAAAAAGAAATTAATATTCCATCAACTTTTACAATTCTATTTTGTCTAGGATTTAAAAACAAATTTACTATCAAATAATTATTTCCAATTAATAGTAACTATTTTTAAAAGTTGCAATTTTCATTTTGGTTTATAACTTTTTAACACAAGATTATTAAAAGTAAAGTTATTTAATTATATGAAAAATAAGATTACTTTTACAGTTTTATTTTATTTAGGTTTTTTGAAAAGGAAAATTATTTATTTAATAATCAGGTTTTCTTTAATATCTTTATACAACTAACGTTTTCATAATTTTTAATTAATTATATATCCCCTATACATTATTTGAAAATTCATTTTACCATATGTTTTCTCTACAATTATTTTTCACAAAAATAATATGACATGACAATAAAAATTTATGACATGGCTTATAGCTTAACATGACATGGACAATTACATTTAATATTAAATTATATTTTTGGTAAACTTTTTAAAATTTGGTAATCACTCAAATATTATAGTTCATACCAATTTATGTTTTAGAATTATTTTTAGAATATAATAATAACTCATAATCATCATTAAAATAAATATATTTAAATAGGACATTACAAATTTAGAAATATCATTTATATATATATATATTAACTTATACAAATTTATTACTAAAATTTATTATTTTAAATACATACATGCAAATTTTTAAATCTAATTTAAATTAAACAAAATTATTTTTATCTTAATTTTATGTTTAATTGAATCAAAATTATATTAAAATATTGGTAAAAAAAATGTACAATATTAATAAAATTATATTTTTAAACATACTTTATATTTATTTATTTTTTGAAAACACCTAGTTTTGTATTATATGAACAAACATGTATTCATAATATTCACACATACACTCATGTATGACCAAAACATCATAAGATGAAATAAAGATTAAAAAATTGAGTTGTCTTAAGTAACTAAAAAAATACTAATTAACATACAAATATATAATTAAAATTAAAACTTAAACAAAATATATATACAAATATATATATATTATTATTTCATTTCACATGCAAAAAAATAAACAATAAATGTTTCATTAATACATACTAGGTAGGAACTCGTGCGATATCGTACGAGAACTCATTTATAAAGATAAATATTTCATATTTTATAAGTTTATATTTTATTAAAAAAACATATTTACAATTTCTTTTGAAGAAAAAGTGTGTTACTAAAATAAATTATCTTTTCTGATGAGAAGACAAGATTCTTTAAACTAAATAATAGTAGAAAGACACTTACTGAAATATTTTAAGTATCTTTTAATATAATTTATTTATAATGAAAAGAGATAACTCTTAAAACTAATAAAATTTCAATTTTTTGCATGAAAAAACATAGCTTCTTTTATAATGAAGAAACAATGCTCTTAAAACTAATATAGTTCAGTTTCTTTATGAAAATACAGAAATTTTTAATAATATAAAACACAACTTTTAAACTAATACATTCTAGGTTTTTTATATGAAAAGACTCGTTTTTATTATTAATTGAGATTCTTATTATTAGTTTGTCTTTTATAATAAAAATACACAACCCTTAAAACTACTAATTAATTGTAAAAATATACCTATTGAGATATTTTAACTACTTTCTAAACTAATTGATTTTTAATAGTGAAATGTTACAACTCTTAAAACTAATAGAATTTTTTTAATAAAAAGACACAACTCTCAAGAATTACAGAGTTCAGTTTTTAGTGAAAATACATAACTATTTCTTATAATGAACCTACAAAAACTATGAAATATATAGGTAAGACAAATAAGTAAAATGTAGATGAACTTTCAGACATAACTGATCGTAATAATTTTCTTTGTAGTACTTGGTATTATAAAAAAGACATAAACATAGTAATATATAAAGAATTAGATAACCCTGTAAACAAAACACAAGATTTTTATATATGTCAAAAAAGGACAAGAAGACGATGATAGAGACTCTTATAAATCTTTCCAGGCCAAGCCCGAGAGATCAATTTTTCTCGAGGTGAATGGCTGTCTAGTTTAAATGTTTTGGTATTAGTAAAATTATGCTTTGAGAAGGAATAGACATATACTATTTATAAATTTTCAAAATTTATTTGAAAAATCACATCTTTTTAGTTTAAATGTTGCTTTTTTAAAATAATATTATATAAAGAGTTACAACTTTTCAGTATAAATGGTCACATTCTTTTAATATAAACAGTTATTTTAAAATAAAATAACGCAACTTTTAATTGTTGAAAACACAAAACTTTTCAACTTATATGAAGTTCACAACCTTTAGAGTTAATTATCAAATTATCAATTAGATTAACGAAAAATTTACTTTCAGAAAAGTATAAACATGGACTATTTATAAATTTTGAAAAGCTCTCTTTGAAAAGTCACATATTTTCAATTTAAATAGTTACAACTTTATTAAAGAAGAGACACAATATTTTAAGTAGTCGCATCTTTTAATAAAGAAAAGACACAACATTTTATAAGAAGACATCTTTGACGAACAATCACAACTTTTCACAAGATTTGAGATACTTATAAAAACACACACCCTTTGAAATTAATCAGAATTTCCATTATTAATAGATAAAGTTATTTTCAAATATATGTTAAACTTTTGATGATTAATATTATTTCCTACCCAAACTTATCATTATTCTCTAACCAGAATATTCTCTGATAAAATTTTACAATAATATTAAATCGATTTATTTATTTTCTTATTATTTATCTATTTTATTTTTTAAAATCTTAAACTCTAGACACAAAATTCTACACCTTAAATCTAAACCTTAAGTATATATTAGTTAAACCTCAGAATATAACTATTATTTACCCTTTAATATAAAAAATGGCCATTCAGATCTTTGAAAGTTATTTGTGATAAAAAAAAAATATAAGATCATCATACGGAATTTCTCTTCAGTTTGGAATGGCTTTTGTGTGAATTTCTCCTATTTCAGTTTGTAATTCAGTTTGGCATGGCTTTGTGTGTTGCGGAGCGTTTCGTTACGTGTAACACGCCTATATCGTTTGTTGTATTGTATTGATGCAATGTCAGCGTAATCCACGGTTAAGTGCATTAAACCGAAATGAACCTGTTAACTAAATCAGAGTCTAATCAGCGTAAACAAAAGATTCTTTATCTTCCTTCAGATTTCACGAGCTGTGAGAAGACTTTACTCATGGAAACACCTGAAAGATCATCAACACAGGACTCCTCTTCTCCTTCTTCTCCAAACCGTCCCTCTCTAGCTACTACACCAACATCAACACTCGTGTCTCCACGGTTGTTATAATCATTGAACCGTAACGGCAATTCCCCGATCATGTTGGTACTGTTATCATCTTCTTGATCACAATCAACACCAGCTTCTTGAAGCTGCAAAGCATACTCAAGATTCCATAACACATCTCCCATCGACGGTCTATCAACTCCATAATCAGCTAAACACTTCTCCCCTGTCTCACCAAACTTCCTTAGCGAATCAGGTACGATCTTACCGCGCAAAGACTGATCAATAACATGTTCAAGCTGTCCTTTCTTCTGCCATTTCATCGCCCACTCAGCTAAGTTCACCATCTCCCTAGGAAGCGTCGGGTCTATAACGGGCCTCGCGCAGAGAACCTCGAACATAACGACTCCGAACGAGTAAACATCCGACTTCTCAGTGAGCTGCTGTCTTCTAAAGTACTCAGGGTCGAGATAACCGAAGCTTCCTTTAACCGCGGTACTCACATGCGTCTGGTCTATCTCCGGTCCGGTCTTAGACAATCCAAAATCCGCAACTTTCGCCATGAGATTCTCGTCTAACAAAATGTTAGCTGATTTAACATCTCTATGGATAACAGATTTCGAATCACCGGTGTGGAGATAATGCAACCCTCTAGCCGATCCAATACATATCTCTAGACGTTGCTTCCAGCTCAAGCTAGGTAAACCAGAGCCGTAGAGATGACTCTTCAACGTTCCGTTCTTCATGTACTCGTAAACAAGAATCATCTCCTTGCTCTCGTCGCAGTACCCGATCAGAGAAACCAAATGACGGTGCCGGAACTGAGACAGCATCTCGATCTCTGTCTTGAACTCCGCAAACCCTTGTTGGGACTTAGGGTTTCCTCTTTTAACAGCTACTTGAGTTCCATCTTGAAGCACTCCTTTGTACACTCTACCAAACCCGCCGACTCCGATAGCACGGCACTCGTCGAAGCTGTTGGTAGCCTCTTTAACCGCCGAAAGAGGGATTCGGTAGCTTGAGTTAGAAGTTATACTTGCAATAGTAGTTTTACTTCCATTGGTAGACAAAGGAGTCCAAGTCTTTGAGTGATTACCACGTCTTCGTTTCTTGAACAGTAGTATAAAGAAACCTCCAAGAATCACTAAAGCAAGGAAAGAACCAACCGTTGCACCAATGATCACACCAACCTTCTTCTTCCTTGTCAAACCGCTAGGTAAAAAAGTCCCTGTACTAAGCTGACCTTTGGAGTTATTCATTTTCATGATCTCTAACCCGTTTAAAATCCCATCAGGATAAACATCGTGTATACTCGAAGGACCAATGCTCACACGGATTCTATTATTATTCTTTGGTGATTCCATCACGTAATCCATCATGTATGCAGCTGCCAACTTGTTTAGATAAGTGCTTAGATCAAGATCCCTGACAACCATCATCGAGTCAACGTAAAGATTGAAGTAGAGCTGGTTTAGCGACTTGCTGACAATATCGCAGAAATGAAACCGGAGAAAGTACTGAAAACCAATTTCAACTTTAAACTCCCACGTCACGTTGAAATTGCTTCCCGGATTCTCCTGAGAGTTCATCTCGTTGCAAGTACCGTACACACTTCTCGGAGCGGTTTTCTCCGTTGCAAAACCGGTGACGTAATCAACGCTTTGAATCTTGGACACGTTCTTGACTAGATTCTTCTCGACTAGAAACTCGGAATCCGTCTCCCAAGTCCGCGAGAGAGTGTCGTTGTCTGGTGTGATGCGAGGACCGCCCATGTTGATTCTGTGAACCGTCTCGAGAGCTTGAAACGACAACCCCTGAAAACTCCCATGACTCCCCGCGAAGGGAGGATCGCCGTTGATCAATGTATTAGGGACAGAGACAACCTCGAGCGCGTTGATAAAAGCGAATGAGTTAGCAGAAGGAGTAAACGTGAGCTCGAGGTGATCCATGGGTACGTTCAGATAATACTCTTTCATAATAACTCTTGACTTCACGGTGAAGTCACTCAAGAAGACATGTGTTTGAGACGAAACTGAGAACTTGGCTGACTCCATCTGGAAGGTTTGGTAATGAAAAAGACTGAAATGGAGACGGACCCAGTGGCGGCCTCTAGCGACGGAGAATCTGTACTTGGAGATTTCTGTGAAGATTCTTGCCGTCTGGTAGATATCTGAAACAGAGTTGTGGTTGCTTGCGGAGGCGAGGATTTCACTGGGAGAGTTCAGGTGTTTTGAGGCAAGGGTATCAGAGATGAACACACGACCAACAGTTACAGTGACGTTGTTGGGTGATCCACAGTTGATGAGGTAATTATCCACTGGTACGTATCCATGGCAGAGGTAGAGTAAGCAAGTAATCGTTGAAACCCATATCAAAAATCCAATCCTTTCATTACCCATCTTCACAAAACCTAGATTCAATACCGTATGTGGAAAAATAAGTTTTTGTTTTTAGCAAAGATGACAATATTATGAAATCAAGAATGAATGAAGTTTTCCGTAACGGTCTGATTCTGATAAGGTTAAGCGGTAATATAACAAGACACGTACCTTTAAGACAAGAAATCCATGAAAGGTGAGAGTTGAGGATCAGCTGATGGATTCATCTCCAGATTTTTTTGGTTTTGTTTTGCTTTAAAACTTTATCTGGAGCTTAGCACAGAGGTTACTTAAGAGAACAGAGATGTATAAATACTTTTTGTGAAACTATGAAAACATGAACTGTGTACAATTAATTTAATATATGCATGTGTGTGTATCGGAGCTAGCTAACAAACAAAATACGAAAGAACTGGATTGAATTTGTCAGTGTGATTTTTCTGATGGCTGAAGACGAAGAAATTTTCCACTAAAGATTTTTACCAGTAAAAAACTTGCAGAAAACGTAAGTTGGTACGTTACACTATACCGCTTTTAATGTGTCAAAAAACAACAATATTTAATACTTTTTCCCCCTCCTAATACACTCTATGATAAAGTTGATCGATATATTTGCTATTTTCTCTTTTCTAAAATAAAAATCTAGGTAGTGGATGTATTAACAAAAGTCAGCATATATTGGGTTTTGTGAATTTTCTCAACGCATATACCGAACTTTCGACTGACTCTATGAAGAGGAGCACGTGAAGTGTTTCGGTTTTCGTTCGTGAAATTCAGTAATAGATTCTCGTGAGTATACAATTCCATTTCTGTTCTGCTGGAAGGTTCAACACAAGCTTTTAATGTTACAAAAACTTACAAGTCATTTTGTGTCAAGGATCTAAAGCTTATCGATTGAAAATAAATGAAGAATGACGACATCAATTAACCACCCCCACTATCTGTCTACATGTAGCATAACATTTATTATAGTTTACGTGAAAGGAGTGATAAGATCCCACCCACTATATTTTGATCAAAATAGCGTTAATATGATCCCACTATATAAATAATTCATTGCCAGTTGGGAATTTATAACATAATGCTTAGATATCAACCTAAAAGACTCTTGTGGTGGACCTGGTGCGCCGATGAAAAAAAATGACACCGGAAAGTGGAACACAACACTTTTGTACATTTGTTTAATTCTACTTGAGGTGGCTGGCTAGTTTGATGGCTTTCTTTCCTTTGTTAATATTTTCTTTTATGGCGTAAGTTTTGATAAGGGATTGAAATAGTTGTCAAGTTAAGAGGACTGTATTTGTGTGAAAATATTTCATTCGATGAGTTATTTAAAATTTCATAAAAGTAGATACTGTACATATACAGACTTCGGTTAAATAAGTGATAACTATAGTCCACACCTAAATTTACATCTTAACAACCTTTTTTATTTTTAAAAAATTTGATATGATTGAATAGCAATGAATGGACGTAACCCTCATGGTCTTAAAGACATCTAACGTCGTTTTCATATGTAGGGTTGGATGAATTAGATTGTTTACTAAATATAATAGTAACTAGTATTCATAAACAACGGTGGTTAGGTACGTAAAAATCGAATAGCAGTAGCACCACATCATGTCGTTTTGTTTATATCTAGTATCTAGTAGTAAGGCATCGTGGTTCTATGACAAAATTTACCAGAACTTGACAACTCAAACGAAAACATGGGTTGTTCGAATGGGCCCAAACAATGGTCCCAAATTGAAGCTTTTTTCTACACAAACACACTTCCTAGTCTTGTCTTCAGGCTTTTGTGTGCCCCGTTATGACCACCTGCTAGTTCCCTACTCCATCACCGATCATTCAACCAAAAAATCTCCGCTCGCAACACCATAAGTCTTCTTAATATTCTCAATCCTTGTTTAGTAATCTGTGTTTGTTTGTGTAAAGTACAACGTGGCTCAGTCCGGGTATCTGTGTAGACAAAATGTCAAAATCCATTAACAAATTATTTCGTATAAAGTATCATAGTGGTGAAATTGGTAAAGGATTTTATTTACACTAGGGGATTTTCCCGGGCTACGCCCGGGTTGAAACAAATATATTGGCATATAAGATATAAAATATATCCACAATTTAGTTAATTTTATTATCATTATATATTAGATGGTTTAAAAATTACTATTTAAAAAAATACAATAAGGTTATTACGCTGTTATCAAAAATGAATATTTATATACCAATTAGGGGAATTTTGAATATAGTTTCAGTCCAAAACTATGATCCAAAAACATTATTTTCTTATTATTTTTTTCATTTCCAGTAAAAAAATCTAATACTAATATCACAAATTGAAAACCTAACTGTAATTTGCGGAAATGCTTCTCTTGATCCGAAGCATTCCGCAGATGCTTCTCTTGATCCAAATCATTTTTTATGTGTCTTCTTTCCTTGCTACGCGCAGATTGTATATTCTCAATTTTGTTTATGTACCTATTTCTTATACTTTTATTAAAAAAATTGCATTCAAATTTTTCTAACCTCTAAAGTTTATTTTGTATTTCAAACAGTTGTTTCGTTTTTTTTAAATAGTCATTTCTGTTTCACCTTTTCAACTAAATATTTTTATAAATATGTGATTTAGTTTTAAAATTTATGAGATCGTATTTTTAATATAAAGCTATGTTATTTCAATACATATTTTAATTATATGAAATAAAAAATGTAATGCGTCTAACAGTAACACAATAAAGAAGAAGACAGTTTGAGGGTTTTTTCTAAACTTAATATATAACTTGTGTATACAGCTTAAATCATATTTGTTCATAATTTTATCATAAGTAAATGTGTGAGGAAAAAATCTCTAATAACGAACTTCAAGTATTGTTCTAGGTTTACGTCCACTTTGAAATCGAATGTTATATACCAATTATATACGTGACTACTTCTACTAATACGTATAATGGTTTTCTTCTGAACTGAAAAAATAGTAGTTTATAACATGAACTAAAAAAATTTAGTTGTTTATAACAGCAGCATGGATTAAAATATGAAAATACAATATTATTATATAGTGGTGTCTTATATTTTTAAGTTTAAAGTAATTATTTGTTTTTATTGTTTTTATCATTGTTTAAACGTTCTTCACGGTTTTTTATCATTGTTTAATTATTATAGTTAATTTTGGTCTAATATAATTTGCATGATGGTTTAGCAAATAAGCTTTTATTTCAACTTTGAAGCAACCATTTGCTAACTCACTAAAACAAAAGGTAGTGTACAAATTAATATATCACTGAAAACTAATCTAAACATGGAAGGAAATAAAAATAGAAAAACACCAATGAAATCTCTGGAGACATGTTATTCTTATTGATCAGAGTAGCCTGAACCACATAAAAGCTCAAAAATGAAACATTGCCGATTTAAGATTGATGAAAATGAGTAATGTTGTCATGCCTTTAAACTGGGAATGTCATTTTTTTATTTTTCATTCTTAAATACGTAGAGAGAAACAAAATGCAATTCAGAATAAATATGTCTAGGGAAGCAAGACCCTCTCAACCTTTGGAATCAAATAACAAATTTAAAAATATGTTCGAAAGCAATGAAAGGAGCTAGGAAGCGAAACGTTTCTTAACGTTTCCTGATGTTTTACGCAGAAACTCATTGTACTTTATTTGAATAAAACTTCTCCACTTGAAGCTTTTCATAATCAGGGACTAAAGAACCTCCGAGCATTTGCTGAATGAATCTGAAGAAAAACCAAAGGATGATTTTAACCAAAATTCTCGAGACATGAAATTTTCAACAGCTAAAAACCAAAGGTTCATATATAATAGCAAGGCAAGATTTCAAGACCTAAGCAAAATTCTCGACTACTTTCTAATTCATATTAGGATTTGGTTCAGAAAATGTATCACTTGGTTAAAAAAAACTGGGTTTGCAGATTATTTCACTACATTATAGTATTCTCTCAGGAAATAATTTATTATGGTTATAAACAAAATTCTCTTCCAAAACTTAAAAGCAGAGGAGGCTTGTCATAAAGCTCATACAAAGCAACAATAACTACATTGAAGACCACCACTATGTTGGCATAAATCAAATTACTATTCAGAACAGATCATTTTAAAAAAAACATACCTGTCGCAAAAGGTTAAGTAATAGTGAAAACTTCTTTCTTGGCTTCATTCTCCAACTCAAACATACCAAAATTCAGAATCTAATGAAACAGATAATGGGCATCACCAGATCCTGTGAAGAAACGAAGATGGAAATAGAATAGGTTACACATATTATTCTTTCTTTATTTCATTCAGACAGGATGGAAAGTAATATATATGAAACAAAATTTGATATTTGATTTAATCTCTTATCTTGATGCATGGGAAGCTTCGACCTATTTTAGAGACTTGAAGGGCTAAAAAAACAAAGCATTCTCTAATCACGCATTCTATCAACGTAGCTACAGAATACAAATGATCATAGATATCAGAAACAAAGACCTACCCAACTGACGGCTTTGATTCTTCGTTTCAAGCTAACAACGACTGACCAACAAAATAAATTTGGCTTTCAAGTGGCTTCCTCCCCTGAATAATTTAATTTAAGATCAAGAGCTCCTATGAAGTTAACAAATAGTGTTAAAACTCTAAATAAATAAAAATGGTCCATGATATACAGACTCATAAAAATGGTTTTCATCAAATAACAAAGTTATATATAAGAGAGATGAGTTATGAAGAGAAAGAGAATAAACATACCGTATATTCCAGAATGGAATTATGCCAGGCCACAGAGGTAGAACTGTTCACATGCGTTATATCATAGACACTGAGATGAACCTGTGTAACGTCATCTACCCTATTCTCTTCACTCCCTCAATTGAGCCTGAGCTCAATGTAGGCAACAATTTTACTCAAAAAATTGTAACTTGTAGTATCTCAATTAACAGTCACAATTCATCCCTTTCTTCCTACGACTCTGCAAGACCAAAGAAAAACAATTTTGAAATTTTGAAACAGAATCAAACTCGAAAAAAAGACAGACAAACCTCTTCGTCGATAAGCAGCATCTCTTGTCCAATTAGGGTTTTTGTGTTTGGGTTGCGAGCCTCCTATAAGTGAATCAAACGAAACCTCAACTCAGCTTCGCGTGGGCCGAGAGAGACAACATCACTTGGTCGCCATGCGCGGAAGAGAGAGCGGTAACAGCCTTTGGGTTCATCGGATTGGCAGATGAAACAGCAGCCTTCTCGTTAGGTTTCATCACAATCGCGGAGGAAGCAGTGGAGTTCCCTTTTGGTTTCGCAGACGCAGAGGAATCGACTGTCTTCTCGCTGGTCTTGCGGTCGGTGGAGATCGAAGATTTGCCGGTGTGTTCCATCGCCATAAATGTTTGAGAGAATATTATCAACTTTGATAAAAAGATAAAGATAGGAAAACAGATTCATAAATAGGAAAATAGCGAGAAAGTCGAAAAGAATCGATTGAATGAGTTCAACCAAGGTTTGATTAGATGAGTTAGTGGGGAAGTTAATCGGCAAAATGGATTTGAAGAAGAACTGGAAGTCTAAAGGTGGGAGAAGAACAAAATCAAGGTTACGACAAACGTCGCTTAACACATCGGGCCATCAGCTACAGAATGTGGGCTGAAAACATAAAGATCAGACAGGCCGAAAACATCAGAAGCCCAAACCAATTGAACTCGACGATGATGTGGTCGTTTACTGCAATAATATTGGATGAATTTCCCATCTGACGTGGATAGCTTCTCTGGTGATTATATCGGCCTTTTAATAGAGTAAGATGACGGATGTTTTGTAAAGCGATGGAATATTGATTTTTTGAGGATTAATATTGTTCTACACATTCTCCTTGTAGGTATATTATTAGAAAACATAGGCCTTAATCAAAGAAGCTCATCTTCACTCGAGCAAACTTTTAGGCCGGTCTTGAATATAGTTTCAAGGGTCGTAGGCATAATATACCAGAGCAAACTTTTAGGCTTATCATATAAAGGCTTTTCTTAATAAGTGTCCTAAGCAAGGTGGGCCTTAATCAAAGAGCTCATCTTCACTGAGCCCGTAGAACGGCACGTTGTTTATGTTACAACCAAGGAATGCACGTCGTCGCGTTTCAAGAACCGAAACTTCCTGAAATGCCTCGAGAAATCTGGTCGCTTGATAGACAAGACAGTAAAGAAGGTTTTAGAAAAAGTGCAATTTTCTAATTCAAGAAACTCGAAGAACGTTCCTCTTCATTCTCCATCACCTTATATATATGGACCCGTCGTCTGATCTCAAAGCATCAGATCAAAGAAACAAAGAAAAATATCAAGAATCAAACCAAAGTCAAGTCTCTTGAAGACACAACAATGTCTCTAATTCCAAGCCTTTTCGGAGGACGCAGGTCAAACGTCTTTGATCCCTTCTCGCTAGACGCATGGGATCCATTCCAAGGATTCTTCTCTCCTTCTGCTTTAGCAAACGCATCCGGTTCAACCGCTTGTGACATAGCAGCGTTTACAAACGCACGAGTGGATTGGAAGGAGACGCCGGAGGCGCACGTAGTCAAAGCGGACCTGCCGGGGCTGAAGAAAGAAGAAGTGAAGGTTGAGGTTGAAGACAAGAACATACTTCAGATCAGCGGAGAGAGGAGCAAGGAGAACGAAGAGAAGAACGACAAGTGGCACCGTGTGGAGAGAGCAAGCGGGAAATTTATGAGGAGGTTTAAGTTGCCGGAGAATGCTAAGATGGAAGAAGTGAAGGCGACGATGGAGAACGGTGTGCTTACGGTTACAATACCGAAAGCTCCTGAGAAGAAGCCTGAAGTCAAGTCTATTGATATCTCTGGCTAAGTCATTGTCGATGAAGATTGGAAATTTGGTGTGGTACAAAATAAGTGTGTGTGTGAAAGTTTGTGTGGTCGTTTTGTTTGCTGGGTTGTGAAGTTGTTTGCTTTTCCTGAAACTATGAATGTACGATGTTGTTACCATGAATAAACAAATGTTTATATACCCAGTCACGAATTTTGGATAGGAAAGTCTTTCCTGCCTACAATATATGAAACTTACTGGAATAAATGATCAAGACACAAATGAAATGAGTAAAAGAAATACAAAACGCACCTCTATAAATCCCATAACTCAATATGCGTTGCGGAAAGGCTTAAGCTAAGATGGGTTAGTGATGTGTTCGGTTAGTACCCATGAATTTCCAGCAAATGAAAGAAAAAAACGTAAGTACCTATAATGGGCCTAATGCTTCCTGCTTTATTTTCGTTGTCTGTTCATCTTTTCTTCCCGCTTTACGGAGACAATAAAAGGCAGAGGATGATGTATAGTCGTAAAGAGAAACGAAAAAGATAACAACTGAAAGAAACCAAGTGAAACATTGTAAGAATCCATCAGGGAAGTGTCCCATTTTGATCTACACTCCTGATATATTTTCTTTATTTTTGTTATCAAGTGAGTTCTAGTCTTCTAGATGGAATCTCAATTAATTATCCAAAATCCAGAGAAATCCAAGTTTTTGTCAATATTTTAAAATAAACTACACTACATGAAAACATAAAATCTAATACTTGTTGTCATTTGAAATAATTAAATCAAGCTACTTCTGCTTATGTAATTTTCTCATGCAGTAGGTATTTTGAATTCTGAAGCTGACACTCAGCTGAAGTCCTTTATGCTTTTAGGAATGTCTTGTGGAGTTGTGTGAACCACTTTTGTTTGTTACAAATTTCGATAATATTTGACCACTAATTTTCTAAACTTAGTTGAGTATAAAACGATCAAGACAAACACCTAGTGTCTAGCAAAAATATGTTAAAATTAAATATATGCGAATTGCGAAACATGTAAGATATTGAACAAACTGATCATGTAAATCGTACTACTAAGTTTCCAATAGTATTAGAGCACCCTCATTAAAAGATTAGAGATTCTCAGTAGATTCTAATAATTTATTAATTCCTATAAACATTTATATGTATATATTGCATGAATTCATGATTTATTTAAAACTTGGTCGATAGCTCTACAATAAACATGTTTTAGATCATATCCAAACTTTTAGGCATTAAATCAAATGATCGGTTTTCGTATACCGCTTTAGAAGGAAATGTCTATAAAACATCAAATAGGCTAGCAATGAACCAGTGATGTTTTTTTCTTTATTTAGTTGTGGTGGGGTTTGCCAGTTACACTTTCTGCGGTCTAAACTAGACATAAACTTCTCTGTGAAATAAAATTATAGAAAGTACGCGTAATTAACGCCAACACAGATTATATCTCTTTACGTTTGTTTAGTATTTTAACGCGAGGTTACGTATCCCAGAAGTCGCCTAATACAATTCATTCATTAATGAGTACATATGATAAGATAGCGATTGTTCTCAACCTACCTGTTTTGTTAGAAATCTTTTTTTTTGTCAAGCGTTTTGTTAGAAATCTTAGTATCTAGTATTCGGTATACAATTGAATTTGCCTTTGAAATTTGTTTTTATATACTCTATTTTATTGTCTCGTAGTCGTAACTATGTAACCAGGCTTGGCTCATTGTTGATTGAGATGTTTATTTGGACCCATGCAAGTTTAATTTTTAGAAGAATGATTAAAACAAATTTACAAAATGAACCCTAATTATTAGAAAATGCTGAAAGTTCGAACCAAAAATTTGTAAGAAACTTTTGGACCCAGTGTAAACGCAATCCTTGCACTTGGCAAGAGCCGGCAGTGTATGTAACCAACTTTGGAGTTACATAAACACACCAGAACCACATTCAGACAAAAGACTCGGGAAAATAATTTCAAACTAGCCATGAATGATAGCTACTTGTAATTTGTCTTTACCGTCGTATATGTCTTTGGTGCTAATTAAATAATCATCGTATTTTCTTTTCTCGTTGATAAGTCACAAAGTTACAAAAAATAGAATCGAATGAATATTTATTAAATAAAAAAGGAAAATTTGATCAATAATTTAACATATCTGTACAATGCAAGTATGCAACAGCAAAAGGAGATACGATACGATCATTAATTAATTCATCACTCATCACTGTACCCACTTTAACCACACACCACCCAAAATAATAAATAAAATATCGATAATACTATTACGTAAAATATCATGAGATTCTCATTCAATGGCTACGTCCTCCCCGAGATTTACCCGTAGTCGTCGAACCGGCTCCGGATCCAGATCCGGTTGTTGTCGAAGAACTCCCTGAGCCTCTGCTTCCAAAGTAAAGATCCGAGAGGTAATTCCCTATATCTTCAGGGGTATATCTGACATTAAACGAATCTCCTCCCAACCCGAACCGGTTTATCTCGTAAAACTCGGTGCAAACCAGCATCAATTTCTGACTCAGCGAGATTTTAATCCGGTCCCTAAGCTTCGGGTCGGGTATCACCCACGATATCTGTTTCCGGTACGCCGCCTCGAACTCATCGTTAAACCTAGCGAACAGCTCTCTAGCCACCTCCGGCGTGATCTCCTCCGCGGGATTCTCCGGTAACGACGTCAGCACTTTCCCCCACGCGAGCTTCTCGAACTTCTCCGCGTACTGATTCAACTTCTCCTCGTGCCTCACCGCCCAATCGTCTCCGAGAAGGAGCTTCAGGTTAGACGATCGGACCTTAACGACGACGTATTGGAGATTGTTCGCGAGGAAGAGATAAGACATCGCAACGTCTTTGTACGGCTGAGCTTTCCCGTCGATTTTGCAGAGAGTCAGAAGAATCACCCACGCGATTCGTTTCGACACCGGAGACGAGTACAGATCCTCCGGATTAGCATCGTCTCCGCCGCTAACGAACAATGACTCCGGCAAGGGAGACGGCACGGTGAGCTGCCAGTTCTCGAAGATGACGGAGATCGAGTCGTCGTAATCGGCGAGGAAGGAGAGGTAGTTCATGACGTAGCGAGTGAGAGGATGAACGCCGCCGCCGACGATCAGCGTTTTGGACGTTTCTTTCTGAATCGCGGTCTCGAAATCATTCATGATGAACCTCACCGCGTCGCCGAGTTTCGCCAGCGAGTTGATCACCTGAGATCTAACTGCCGCGGCGGAGTCGAAGTAGAATATCGACTCGATCTCGACGAAGAGGTTCGCGAGCGTCTCGTACATATCCAAAAACCGAAACATCTTCTCCGGAGATAGTTTCTTGATCTTCGCGGCGTTTTCCGGGAAGGAGAAGAGCGTTAAGGCTCCTTCCTGTGTGATATCGGTGAAAGAAGCTTCGACTATGTTGGTGGAGGATGAGAACACGTGGTCGGCTAGGATCCTCTCTCCGAAGAAGAGTTTCCTAACGGCTAACTTCGCAGCTTGTAGCCATGACTTGATCTTCGGTTCAAGAATCTCCCAATCCATCTTTTGAATCTGATGTAGAGTCAATCTCTCCACGGAGAGATTGTGTAACGTCTCGTCGACTATGGATCTACGCACCGTTTTGTAGACCTTTACGCATTCTTTCGCGTATCCAGTGGAGATCATACAGTCGGCTATCATTTTGAGATCGTCCATCGCGTCGGAATCTCCACCGGAGAATCTATGCTCCTCGGCGAAGTTTTCATCGTACGAGCCCCCTTCGTCTTCCGAGTCGGAGATACTAGCCACCGTCGAAGTTCTGAATCTCCTCGACGATCTGCAAGAACGTAAGGAGACGGATTCAGGGTCTAGGTACTGTTTGTTCTCCTTCAGCACGCGGTGGAACTCGGATTCGAGGAGGTTCATCGCCGACTGCATGAGGTTCTGCGCGTAGATTAGCTTCTCCGAGGAAGGGTTGACGGCGACAAGACGGTGCATGGTGCTATGGAGATGCCTGACGACTTCGACGAACTCTTCTGCTTCGCTACGGCTGTTGGTGGAGAAGAGGAACTCGTCGGAGGAGGAGGAAGTCCATTTGGAGATGACGGTGGTGATGTTGCTCATACACTCTTGCACAGCTGCTTCGGCGAGAGTTTGGTGAGGTTGTTGTTTCTCCCGGGGAGGTGATGAACGGAACAAGTGCTTCCCCATTTCTTCTAAGCTCTGTTTTTTTTGGTGTGTTGCTCTGTTTATTCCCTCTTTACTAATTGCGTGAAGAAGATACTTTCTTGTTTTTTTGGTTGCTCTAACAAAAAAAAGAAGTAGAACGTTTGGTTTGTTTGTAATCAAGTGAAGAAGATAAGAAGAGGAAGGTAGAGAAAGAGAGCTATATATATATAATGTTAGTATAAACTATAAAGTAATATTGTTATATAAGATACGGACGGCTGATTCAATGTTTAGATAGGCATATGTATGTGTATGTATACGTATAGATGAATGTGGGGGAGAAATGTTCAGCAGTCAAACGCGGTGTCAAATACGACATGACATTTGATGAAGTCAAAACAAATGGTTAGTTTTTACTTTTTAGTCTATTCTCGCCAATTTATTTATTAGTACATTGCCTGCATCTGCAGCTGTAATTTTTTGTTTTGTAAAGTTACCGTTAACAAAAGGATTACTAATAGTATTAATTTATCATATTAAGGATGAGTAATTTATATTATCTATATTATTAACGTTGAAGTACATTTTGGAGATGTTTGGAAACAATAATAGTAGAGTAAATGAGATATGTTTGGTAACATGAATAGTAGAGATATGTACTTTTTTTAATTACACATCTAGTCACTGTATTTCTAATAAATTAATAATAAATGACAATTGTTTAGAAACATGAATAACATATTTAATAGTTTTTTTATTTACACATTTAGCCATTGTTTTTACAATAAATTAAAAATATATTTTATATATTTCTTTTTATTTACAATTATGTCACTATATTTACAATCATTTTTATTTACAATTCTTTAAGGTGAAAATAAAAACACAAACTGAAATATAAATAGTATGTTATAGAGACCTCTATAATATAAAAAGTTTTAAAAAGTTATTAATATTATAGGGACCTCTATAATATAAAAAGTTTTAAATACACTATTATTACTTTATTTAGTTTAGTCAAATATAAAAATTTCAAGAGTTTAATATTCAAAAAAAATATCAGAAAATTAATAACAATTCATAGAAAACTAATGAAAAAATTAAAATTTTGAAAAATGGATAAATATATGTCAAAAGAAAAAAAATAATGGCTTATGTTATTAAAAAAATTGAAAATTCATTATATTACAAAACAATATCTACTCGGATCAGTTTTAAAATATACAAAATGGGCTAATCTAATTACTTAAAAATATTTTTTTCTAAAATATTCATAAAATAAATTTTAAAATTTTATATAAATATTTCAGATCAAAAATAATAATTTATATTAATCAGTGTAAAAAACTTTAACTTTGGGTTAAATAAATAAAATCATATAACAAGTTAGTATTATTTAGAGTCTTCAAAAATTTAGTCATATTTTAAATAAAAAAATAAGTCATAGAAGTAAAATTAAAAGAAATTTCATAAAAAGTTAAAATATATAATTTATCAAAAATAATAATTTTTATTACGTAAATAATTTTTCAACAAAAAATATATCCGCTCTTTGTAAGGGCGGGTCAAAATCTAGTAGTAATGTTAAGAGCTGTACAAATCAAGACAGCAAAAACACAGTTTTGAATGGTATTGATGTTTCAAAAAAAGGAATGGTATCAATATTAATGTTGGTCCATCAGTTATAGATTGTTTCCTCCGTTATATTTTGACAGTTGTTTTGTAAGGTAATTATTATAAGACAATTAATTAGAATATCAAATGCAACTGTTAATTAGCTTTCTACCACCAGTACATATTTTGACAGTTGTTTTGTAAGGTAATTATTATAAGACAATTAATTAGAATATCAAATGCAACTGTTAATTAGCTTTCTACCACCAGTACATCTGTTAATTAGCTTTCTAACAAACATCTGTCAATTACCTTTCTTAGGTACGACAACAGTTTTGATACTTTGGGAAATGAGATTGCAAGGAAGGTTCATTTCTCTAGCTTTCAATGTTGAAATCGTGCGCCCTGCCGCCACATAAATGAAATCCACAGTTTTCAAAAGATGTTCAAAGTTCTTAAATTGCCATCCATCATACGACTACCATGTCATAGTTTTCTCAATCTTTATATTGCTTAATATAGGAGTCAAAAGAACTCAATACCAAATTTTCCATCAACCCCATTTACTCTCTAATCAATAATCAGATGACAAATATAGATTTGAAGTTTTGAACTAATCAAATACTACTCAATTGATCAAAGACTCCTTAATATCTAATCTGTAAAGGAAAAAGAGCTTTATTTTGACATTAAATTATTCATAAACAAACACACAACAAATTTGTAAGAATGCATCTTGTATTTTTTTTTTTGTCATCAATGCATCTTATATTTCAAAATTCAAATTATACAGCTTTTAACATTTTCATATATGATAAGAGTTCAGATTCTTATGTTGTGTATTTTTTTTATTATGGTCATTGTCAATGTTTTAGATCATTTGAAACTTTTACAACATCCTTATTCTAATATGAAATTATTATTCGATAATTTTCTATTTGAAAAGGATTCATATGGATCGCAGTGAAATCACTAGTTGGCTTATTTTTTTATAGAAATGCGTCGATCTAAGTAATCTCAAAGAATTATAGAGAATGACTGAAATCAACTGACAATCCATTAAAAAACTGACAATCCATTTGACTACAACAAAATTCAACCGACAATCGAATGAAAAAGTAAACTACCAAATTCAGTGTGATCTCTCTGATGACATCTGTAATTATATATCTGAAGAATATTTATGCCCCTTGTCTTATATTATTGGTTCTGAAGTTTGCTAAGGAAAAAAATACAGTAATTACTTTTATCTTGTCTATGAAAAATAAAACAATTCTAAAATAGCAAAAAGACAATGAACAAAGAGAGAATCTAAAGCTAATTCAAAAAGTAACACGTGCCTCGAGTGGTGGGAACTTGCCGACGAGGGATAAAGCTAAAGTCCCCATGCATTTCAAAACATTACGTATGGTCCTCATTCCCCATGGCTCCTAGTGATTTGGATTAGACAAGACTCAAGAGCCGATCCACTTGCCTTCTTTTTAGAGCACTGAGTTTTGTCTTTGTCCTGAACTCCTGATACAATAATGGAGTATATAACAATAAGATGTTGACGTCGGCGACCGTTTGTTTCCGGGTCTATCCAAATAACCTGTTAACGTATGGATAGTCATAGTCCATCAAAGACTACTTGGTTTTAAAGAAATATTTTTCATATGATTGTTTTAAATCATCGCTAACGTTAGCAAAAAGTGTAGGATGCTGGCTCTGTAACCATGACCTAAAAACACAGTGGTCTGTTGTTGTAAATTTTGATCTTGCACCCATTCTAAATATTGTAAAATTCCTCGCTTACACTAAACTTCACATTTGAAGCAAAAAACCGAGGCAGTCTGATCCACCTGTGGTTAGACGTCATATACTGGAATTGAAATTAATTTGAATCTTCTTCTCCAGAGATTTTAATTAATCACTCGTGAAACCCGTAGTTTGGATGAAGGAAAATTAGTGTCTGGTCTCGAACAAAATAATTGTTTACTACTTTGCATATAATCGCACTAATTGATCTCAGTTTCATTTCTTTTTGTAAAAAAAACGATCCCCTAGATAACGTGATAATTATATCAGCCTTAAGCCTATGCTTGAGTCTTTGACCAGCTTGTGGTCAAGGGTGGCTCTGCATTCAGGTCTTTTATTTATGTAGGTAAAACCGTCACTATATGCGCACCGTTTGACTTTGATTAGCAATTGTGAGTTGAACGAAACTACGCACCACGCAAAATGTTGCTTCCTTTTTTATTAAAAGTATTTTGAATTCCAAACATTATTCTGGAGTAAAGCATATTCCAATTCCATTCCATTTTTAACTGTAAAATAAAATAATATCTAAAATTATTTCATCTATGGAGTAATCATACCAATTATTTCATTTTAGAATTGATTTCTTTGATTTATAAAATGATCAACTAACATTTTTTATTTAATACTTAATGAATATTTTAAAATAATAGAACATAAGATATTATTTAATAATTTTACATAAAATTCACGAAAAAATTAAAATTACTAATAAAATAAATGGTTTAATAATTGGACTTTTTGCAAAAGTGACTCAAAACTTGGAGTCAAACAGAAAACTAACATTTTCTTTTGACTCATTTTTTTTTGAGATTCTCACCCCACACTTGCATTTTATCTACGAAAATGCCATTACTTTTTTTTATCGAAAATGACTTCTTTACTGTCTCAACCTCATATTCTTCAAGTATTTACAATAGTGCCACTACCATGAATAGTTCCAACAACCTTGTACTAACTGTATGGAGCTTTTAATGCATTTTAATGCACGTAAATCTCTTTACACTCTCTCTGTTTCAATTGTTATGAACTAAAAACAACATTTATTTCACTTTCTCTCCATATTCATCCAAAAAACTCAAGTTTTTGATTCAAAATATTTTATGGTTGAGAGAACCATATTTCTTTCGTTTTGACTTACGGTTGCTTTCGTTTGAGGTTCTGGGTGGTTGGAGAAGACCCTGTGTGCAAACGAAGTCATCTCACCTAGTTTAAGGTACGAATTTGAATTTTTTTCAAGATCTGTTCGCGTAGAAGACTTACTAGTAGGTCATCTGTATGTAGAAGACTTACTGATAAGTCTTCTGGTCAAACGGACGACTGAAACTAAGTCGTCCAGCTTTGTTTGTTAAAAAAAAAACTCTAGACGACTTATATATAAGTCGTCTACGAGAAACATGTTAGTTTTGCATTTGACCGAATCGTGTCAGATCTTTGACTATTTCTGGACGACTTATAATTCAGTCGTCTCTGGGAAAGTTAAAATTTCAATATTTTATTAAACTAGACGACTTAAACGTAAGTCGTCCTAGGTTAGTTTTGTAATTGAAAAATAAAACTTGAAATTTAACTTTCTCCAGACGACTTAAATCAAAGTCGTCCCACCAGAAGACTTAATTTAAAGTCGTCCGGGGAAAGCAAAGTCGTCCAGAATATTTCCAAATTTTCTGGTCAAACCTTGCTTAAACCGGACGACCTTAAGTTAAGTCATCTATCTGGACGACTTTCATTTAAGTCGTCTAAAGATGGACGAATTAGTCTGGACGACTTTGCTTACCCCGGACGACTTTAAATTAAGTCTTCTGGTGGGACGATTTTCATTTAAGTCGTCGGGAGAAAGTTAAATTTCAAGTTTTATTTTTCAATTACAAAACTAACCTAGGACGACTTACGTTTAAGTCGTTTTGTTTGAATAAAATATTGAAATTTTAACTTTCCCAGAGACGACTAAATTATAAGTCGTCCAGAAAAGTCAAAGATCTGACACGATTCGGTCAAATGCAAAACTAACCTGTTTCTCGTAGACGACTTTTATATAAGTCGTCTGAAGTTTTTTTTTTAACAAACAAAGACGGACGACTTAGTATTAAGTCGTCCCTTTTCATTTTCAATTGCAAAAGTGACCTCTTTAGACGACTTACCTTTAAGTCGTCTGGACGACTTAATTCTAAGTCGTCTGCGGCAATGTTTATTGAACTTCTTCATTTTCTCTATGTTTACTAATGTGTTTTTTTGAATATTTGCAGATGATTTTTCAGTTACATGCAGTGTATGGAGAATGGTTGTTGAGAGATTGCCGTTGGGATTTTGTGGTTGATGATCTCAAAGGAGCAAGATTGTTTTTATTGAATGAAGATTCAACACATGCTGAACTTGTTGCAATGGCTCAAGAAGATTATAACCTGGACATGAGAACAATGACTGTGGAGATTAGCTACTCATTACCAGCAGAAATGATGATGGCTCCAGGCAGTCCTCCCATTCATGTTACAAGTGATAGACAAGTTCGAAACTTGCTCGAGATACTCAAAACGCATAGAGTATGTCTTTGTGTATCAAGCCGCAGCAAGGTGGAAACGGTTTCAGAGGAAAAGGATAATGATGAAGCTGGTGAATGGGAAGAAGATGTTGGTGATGATGAAGCTGGTGAATGGGAAGAAGATGTTGGTGATAATGATGAAGCTGATGAATGGGAAGAAGATGTTGGTGATAATGAGTTTGTTGAAGATGAAAATCAAGATGGGGAGGAAGAAAATGGGGAGGAGGAAAATGAGGAGGAAATTGTTGGTGAAACAGATCAGAATGGTGGGGGTTACAGTCTTTATGGAAAGGTTCAAGATGAGGATGAGGAAGATGATGATAATGTTTGTTTTGAAGAAATCGAAAAGACATATGCTAAGTCAAAAGCTATTGAAGGAGGAAAATCGGATGGTAGTATCTATGTCAACCAGAGTTTTGATAGCAAGGATGCACTACTTTCAGAGCTGCGGTTGGCAGCAGTGAGGGGTAGGTTTTCTTTCAGAATATACAAATCAACGAAAACTCTCCTTGTGGCAAGATGTCGGGTTAGCGGTTGTGGATGGAAGATCAGAGCGAGGGTGAAACATGGGACAAACACGTTTTGGGTAACAAAGTATGTGGAAAAACATTTATGCTCAGTGGGAGACCGAATCGCTCAGCAGAGACACTGTAATCCGAAGTATGTTGGTAGTCTTTTCATTGATTGTGTTGGGATCATTGATGGGATTACTCCGCAGCATATCACTGATGCAATGAAGAACATGTTTGGCATGGAGCTTGATTACACCACTTCATACAAAGCATTGTTATATGCACAAACATTGGTGAGAGGATCAGCAGAAGAAGGGTATTCGCGGCTGGCATCATATCTCGAGCAAATCTTCATTGTAAATCCTAATTCTGTCACGGCTATAGAACTTGATTCTGTTAAAAGATTCAAGTATCTATTTCTATCTTTTGGAGCTTCTATCACAGGTTTTAATTATCAGAGAAGGGTCATTGTGGTGGATGGAACTCACCTAAGTGGAAAGTATGGAGGTGTTATGTTAGTTGCAGCCGCACAAGATGGCAATTTTCAGATATTCCCATTGGCTTTTGGGATCGTGGATGCTGAAGATGATCCTTCTTGGGAATGGTTTTTCACAAAATTGGCTAGTTGTATATCTCATGACAAGCCTCTGATGATAGTCTCCGACCGGCACTCGGCCATTAAAAGTGCGTGTGATAAGGTGTTTCCTTGGGCAAACCGAGGAATATGTTATTATCACCTTCAAGAAAACATTGTCAAAAAGTTTAAAGGGAAACATCTCATGTACTTGGTGAAAGGGGCTGCTTATGCTCACACGGTTTACGATTTTGACCGGTACATGGCTGAGATACGAAGTGCAAACCCGGAACTTGCAAAGTATTTGGAGAATGCCGACGCCAGCCTATGGTCAAGGGTTCATTGTAAGGGGAACATGTTCAACATAAAAACAAGCAACATCGCTGAATCTATTAATTCCACACTGAAGAAAGCAAGAGGATTTCCGATTACGTTCCTGCTGGAGTTCATAAGAAAGAAGTTAGGAAAATGGTATGTGAAAAGGAGACAAGATGCTTTGAGTCTCACAACTCCACATAGCCGGGGTGTTGAATACTTGCTTGATGTTCGAACAGAGATAGCGGATACGATGACGGTCGAACCAATTAATGGATGGAAGTACTTTGTCAAAGGTGGCAAAATGGATTGTGTGGTTGATTTGGAACATGCAAAGTGTGATTGTGGTGTCTATGGAGTGGAGAAAATACCTTGCTCTCATGCTATAGCTGCTGCAAATAAAGTTGGTTTGCATATCTCCTCACTTGTATGTCCAGTGTACTTAAGGAATTATCTGTATGCAAGATACTCAGAGAATATATATCATATCGTGTCACAACATGTTGAGGAACGAGAATGCTTTCCTCCAGAAGTAAAGCGTGGTCCGGGAAGACAGAATAAATCAAGATGGCAATCTTGGTTGGAGCTATCTAGGATGAGAGGACACAAACCCAGGAAGAAACACAGGGCACGGAGATGCTCAAACTGCAAGGAAACTGGCCATACGAAACCACAATGTAAGCAACCAGTTGACTAGTTGTCCAGACGACCTTAATTTTAGTCCTCCAGTCTTGATTACCCGTCTAGACGACCTTAATTTTAGCCGTCCAGTGTATTTTATTTTTAGACGACCTTCTTCTAAGTCGTCCAGTGTATTATATTTTTAGATGACCTTCTACTAAATCGTCCAGTGTATTTTTATTTTTAGACTACCTTCTACTATCCTCTCTATCATCTTAACTTGTTTCCTTTTGTTTCATTAGCAACTTATCAACTTATGTATTTTGGTTTGTACAACTTGAATGGTTTTCTATGTGAACTTTTATTCTAGATGTGCAAAATGTTAATTGTAAGTCGTCCAAACCCTCCAGACGACTTATTTGTAAGTCGTCCAGTTGGAAGACCTTCCAGACGACTTAACTGTAAGTCGTCCTAACCCTCCAGACGACTTATTTATAAGTCGTCCAGCTGGAAGACCCTCCAGACGACTTATTTATAAGTCGTCCAGCTGGAAGACCCTCCAGACGACTTATTTATAAGTCGTCCAGCTGGAAGACCTTCCAGACGACTTATTTGTAAGTCGTCGAGACCTGAAGAACTTGCAGACGACTTATTTGTAAGTTGTTCAAAAAAAAAGACAAGTTCAAATATATACAAGAGACAAGTTCAAATCTATACAAAAGACAAGTTCAAATATATACAAGAGAAAAGTTCAAAGCTATACAAGAGGAGTTCAAATCTATACAAGAGACAAGTTCAAATCTATACAGCTAATCATACATGCCCACAAATCTATCACCATCCACATTTTCTTGCAAATGCTGATTAAGAAGCTCCGTCCATATATCCACCGCCATACAATCCCTCATATTCTTCACGTTGGCCCTAGCAAAGTCTTTAGGGTTAAAGGGGACCCCAAGAGCATGACATTCAATGTACTTTAGAGCGTACACGCCACAATCACCACTGTTGGCCTTGAGTATTCCTTGCACCGGTCTCTCATAGATGTATGGCTCCAACCCGCGTGCGACCCGTAAATCTTCGTTGGGAGCGCACTCAACAAGCAGATAAGGGAACATCTCGAGAAATGGCTGCATTATCTCATCCCATTCTGCTGGTACCGACGATGAAGGTATGTTGTCCCAGACGACTATGTGCCTCTTAGGGATCGATATCCAAATAGCAACCCAATGCTTGTTGTTCAAGTTCACTGGTGCATAGATATCATCAACGTCCTCCCCCCACTTCTTCATTGATTGGCAAAATGAAGGTATTGATCCTTCATAAAAAGCCCACGCCCCACCAGGTAACGCTTTCCCTAAACCTTTGTGATCAGGTTCCGAGGCTTTGAAGATGTGATACTGTTCTCTCCAAGACTGGGAAAAGTTGTGATCCAGGAATGCCATTCGCTCGCTCCTGAAAGCTTGTGGGTTCTCCTGATACCTCTGCCTCAGCACATTAATCCAAGCATCTATATGCTGCAGATGGCAATAATACAAGTTAGAAGATACCAGACGACTTAAATATAAGTCGTCTAAATGGTCGTCCAAGTAGACGACTTTCCAGACGACTTATATTTAGTCGTCTAAATGGTCGTCCAAGTAGACGACTTTCCAGACGACTTATATTTAAGTCGTCTGGTAAATATAAGTCGTCTGGAAAGTAGTCTACTTGGACGATTTTCCAAACGACTTTCCAGAAGACTTATATTTACCAGACGACTTAAATATAAGTCGTCTGGCAAGTCGTCTACTTGGACGACCACTTAGACGACTTTCCAGACGAGTTATATTTACCAGACGACTTAAATTTAAGAAAACTTACGCAGTCTTCCAGCCATTCAGTTTTGGTCCGGAGGATTTTATACCACCAAGTTGGTGATGTACATGGTTTGTCATCATGCTTAGTGTAATAATGACTGCAAACAAAAAAGCATTCAGTTTTGGTACACTAAATCAAGCAAAAAAACAATCAGTTTTGGGTAAAGCAATCACTTACGGATCAGTTTTCAACCAATCAGCGAGATCCTTCAGCTTTTCTCTGTTTGCTGGAGGAAATGGCTTATAGGCTGCCACTTTAGCTTTATTTTTCTCTGCCGTATAAGGAGATAACTGCGTGGGAGCAGGTTTCTTCGCTCGTTCACTCCTTCCACGCACAGCAGTAGCAGCAGGGGGAGGTGTTTTGTCCAATACAACCAGGCTCGGTTCTGTGGCTTGAACGCTTGATTCTGGTGCTGGAACGCTTGGATAAGTGGAAGCGACGCTCGGTTGGAAGGTGGAAGAGAGGCTCGGTTGTTGATCGGTGGAAGAGAGGCTCGGTTGTTGATCGGTGGAAGAGAGGCTCGGTTGTTGATCGGTGGAAGCGAGGCTCGGTTCGACAGTGGAAGTGACAGCAACAATCTGTTTAGAGGAGACACCATCTGCTTTATTTACCGAGAAACCCTCATCGAATGTATCCTCCGGCAAATATCTCTGCAATATAAAAGTTGCACATTAGTTAACAATGGACGACTTAAATAAAAGTTGTCTGGACGACTAATTGACCCTGGACGACTTAAAAAAAAAGTTGTCTGGACGACTAGTTGACCCTGGACGACTTACAATTAAGTCGTCCAGGGTCAACTAGTGGTCCAGACAACTTACATTTAAGTCGTCCAGGGTCAACTAGTCGTCCAGAAAGCTTTTTTAAGTCGTCTGGACAACTAGTTAACCCTAGACGACTTATTTCTTTGAGTTGAGGAGGAGGCTGTTTGGTAGGAGGAGGAGGAGGCTGTTGTTGTTTGGTAGGAGGAGGAGGAGGCTGTTTCCTTTGAGGAGAAGGCTGTTTGGTAGGAGGAGGAGGCTGTTTGGTAGGAGCAGGAGGCTGTTTCGTAGGAGCAGGAGGCTGTTTGGTAGGAGCAGGAGGCTGTTTCTTAAGAGGAGTACGCTCTTTGGTAGGAGCAGGAGCCTGTTTATCTTGAGGGGTTGTCTGAATGGGTTGAGGAGTAGGCTGTTTATCTTGAGGGGTTGTTGTATTGGGTTGAGGTGTAGGCTGTTTGTCTTTAGGGGTAGCCTGATTGGTGATACCAACCTTCTTCTCCACAGCTTCCAACCTATCGGACACCTTCCTAATCTCCTTAATGCACTTCCTAAACCCTTCTTTCATGCACCCAGTTACGTCCTTGAACATTTTTTCCAACTCCTGTTTGGTCATCCAATCCTCTTCACTAGCCTCTTTAGGGGCCTCTTTATGAGCCTCTTTAGGAGCCTCTTTAGGAGCCTCTTTGGGAGCCTCTTTACGACCTTTTTTCAGAGGTCTTGGATTGTCTTCTTCCTCCTCCTCCTCCACAACAACCATCTCTATCTCTTTGGCTTTCTTCGATGTAGCCTCCTCAGGTTTTGTATAGACCTTAGTACCAGTGACTTCCCAGCAATCTAAGGTCCACTTCCACGGTCTCCGATCATACATGAGTTTGATGATGTTCTCCACGGGCAGGTCCTCAACCTCAGAGTCCCATTTTGGCCACATTTCACTAATGTCCTTCTGGACAAAGTTGATCACGCGGATCTGCAGTAAATAGAAGGATCGAGTTAGATATTTGAGCAAGACGACTAAATAAACGACTTATAATTAAGTCGTCTACTAAGTCGTCCAGCTGGAAGACTTTCCAGACGACTTATTACAAGTCGTCTGAAAGGTCGTCCAGATGGACGACTTAGTAGACGACTTAATTAAGTCGTCTGAAAGGTCGTCTAGATGGACGACTTAAGAGACGACTTTAATATAAGTCGTCTGCGCAGTGTTTTGGATTGAAGTAAATACCTGACGCAAGATAGCAGCTTTCATTGATCTGCGGCCTCTGCTGCCTCCGTAAGCCAGTATCGGTGGAGACGGACTGTTTGCTCTGGGACCACCAAGTCTCAAAGCTATACAAGAGGAGTTCAAATCTATACAAGAGACAAGTTCAAAATTATACAGCTAATCATACATGCCCAAAAATCTATCACCATCCACATTTTCTTGCAAATGCTGATTAAGAAGCTCCGTCCATATATACACCGCCATACAATCCCTCATATTCTTCACGTTGGCCCTAGCAAAGTCTTTAGGGTTAAAGGAGACCCCAAGAGCATGACATTCAATGTACTTTAGAGCGTACACGCCACAATCACCACTGTTGGCCGTGGGTATTCCTTGCACCGGTCGCTCATAGGTGTATGGCTCCAACCCGCGTTCGACCCGTAAATCTTCGTTGGGAGCGCACTCAACAAGCAGATAAGGGAACATCTCGAGAAATGGCTGCATTATCTCATCCCATTCTGCTGGTACCGACGATGAAGGTATGCTGTCCCAGACGACTATGTGCCTCTTAGGGATCGATATCCAAATAGCAACCCAATGCTTGTTGTTCAAGTTCACTGGCGCATAGATATCATCAACGTCCTCCCCCCACTTCTTCATTGATTGGCAAAATGAAGGTATTGATCCTTCATAAAAAGCCCACGCCCCACCAGGTAGAGCTCTCCCTAAACCGTGGTGATCAGGTTCCGAGGCTTTGAAGATGTGATACTGTTCTCTCCAAGACTGGGAAAAGTTGTGATCCAGGAATGCCATTCGCTCGCTCCTGAAAGCTTGTGGGTTCTCCTGATACCTCTGCCTCAGCACATTAATCCAAGCATCTATATGCTGCAGATGGCAATAATACAAGTTAGAAGATACCAGACGACTTATATTTAAGTCGTCTAAATGGTCGTCCAAGTAGACGACTTTCCAGACGACTTATATTTAAGTCGTCTGGTAAATATAAGTCGTCTGGAAAGTAGTCTACTTGGACGATTTTCCAAACGACTTTCCAGACGACTTATATTTACCAGATGACTTAAATATAAGTCGTCTAGCAAGTCGTCTACTTGGACGACCACTTAGACGACTTTCCAGACGACTTATATATAAGTCGTCTGGTAAATATAAGTCGTCTGGAAAGTAGTCTACTTGGACGATTTTCCAAACGACTTTCCAGAAGACTTATATTTACCAGACGACTTAAATATAAGTCGTCTGGCAAGTCGTCCACTACTTGGACGACTTGCCAGACGAGTTATATTTACCAGACGACTTAAATTTAAGAAGACTTACGCAGTCTTCCAGCCATTCAGTTTTGGTCCGGAGGATTTTATACCACCAAGTTGGTGATGTACGTGGTTTGTCCTCATGCTTAGTGTAATAATGACTGCAAACAAAAAAGCATTCAGTTTTGGTACACTAAATCAAGCAAAAAAGCAATCAGTTTTGGGTAAAGCAATCACTTACGGATCAGTTTTCAACCAATCAGCGAGTTCCTTCAGCTTTTCTCTGTTTACTGGAGGAAATGGCTTATAGGCTGCCACTTTAGCTTTATTTTTCTCTGCCGTATAAGGAGATAACTGCGTGGGAGCAGGTTTCTTCGCTCGTTCACTCCTTCCACGCACAGCAGTAGCAGCAGGGGGAGTTGTTTTGTCCAATACAACCAGGCTCGGTTCTGTGGCTTGAACGCTTGATTCTGGTGCTGGAACGCTTGGATCAGTGGAAGCGACGCTCGGTTGGAAGGTGGAAGAGAGGCTCGGTTGTTGATCGGTGGAAGAGAGGCTCGGTTGTTGATCGGTGGAAGAGAGGCTCGGTTGTTGATCGGTGGAAGAGAGGCTTGGTTGTTGATCGGTGGAAGCGAGACTCGGTTTGACAATCTGTTTGGAGGAGACACCATCTGCTTTATTTACCGAGAAACCCTCATCGAATGTATCCTCCGGCAAATATCTCTGCAATATAAAAGTTGCACATTAGTTAACAATGGACGACTTAAATAAAAGTTGTCTGGACGACTAATTGACCCTGGACGACTTAAAAAAAAGGTTGTCTGGACGACTAGTTGACCCTGGACGACTTAAAAAAAAGTTGTCTGGACGACTAGTTGACCCTGGACGACTTAACTAGTGGTCCAGACAACTTACATTTAAGTCGTCCAGGGTCAACTAGTCTTCCAGAAAGCTTTTTTTTAAGTCGTCTGGACAACTAGTTAACCCTAGACGACTTACATCTTTGAGTTGAGGAGGAGGCTGTTTGGTAGGAGGAGGAGGAGGCTGTTGTTGTTTGGTAGGAGGAGGAGGAGGCTGTTTCCTTTGAGGAGAAGGTTATTTGGTAGGAGGAGGAGGCTGTTTCCTTTGAGGAGAAGGCTGTTTGGTAGGAGGAGGAGGCTGTTTGGTAGGAGCAGGAGGCTGTTTGGTAGGAGCAGGAGGCTGTTTGGTAGGAGCAGGAGGCTGTTTCTTAAGAGGAGTACGCTCTTTGGTAGGAGCAGGAGCCTGTTTATCTTGAGGGGTTGTCTGAATGGGTTGAGGAGTAGGCTGTTTATCTTGAGGGGTTGTTGTATTGGGTTGAGGTGTAGGCTGTTTGTCTTTAGGGGTAGCCTGATTGGTGATACCAACCTTCTTCTCCACAGCTTCCAACCTATCGGACACCTTCCTAATATCCTTAATGCACTTCCTAAACCCTTCTTTCATGCACTCAGTTACGTCCTTGAACATTTTTTCCAACTCTTGTTTGGTCATCCAATCCTCTTCACTAGCCTCTTTAGGAGCCTCTTTATGAGCCTCTTTAGGAGCCTCTTTAGGAGCCTCTTTACGACCTTTCTTCAGAGGTCTTGGATTGTCTTCCTCCTCCTCCTCCTCCTCCTCCACAACAACCATCTCTATCTCTTTGGCTTTCTTCGATGTAGCCACCTCAGGTTTTGTATAGACCTTAGTACCAGTGACTTCCCAGCAATCTAAGGTCCACTTCCACTGTCTCCGATCATACATGAGTTTGATGATGTTCTCCGCGGGCAGGTCCTCAACCTCAGAGTCCCATTTTGGCCACATTTCACTAATGTCCTTCTGGACAAAGTTGATCACGCGGGTCTGCAGTAAATAGAAGGATCGAGTTAGATATTTGAGCTGGACGACTAAATAGACGATTTAATTATAAGTCGTCTACTAAATCGTCCATATAAGTCGTCTACTAAGTCGTCCAGCTGGAAGACTTTCCAGACGACTTATTACAAGTCGTCTACTAAGTCGTCCAGCTGGAAGACTTTCCAGACGACTTATTACAAGTCGTCTGAAAGGTCGTCCAGCTGGAAGACTTTCCAGACGACTTATTACAAGTCGTCTGAAAGGTCGTCCAGATGGACGACTTAGTAGACGACTTTAATTAAGTCGTCTGAAAGGTCGTCTAGATGGACGACTTAATAGACGACTTTAATATAAGTCGTCTGCGCAGTGTTTTGGATTGAAGTAAATACCTGACGCAAGATAGCAGCTTTCATTGATCTGCGGCCTCTGCTGCCTGCGTAAGCCAGTATCGGTGGAGACGGACTGTTTGCTCTGGGACCACCAATACTAGCACCCAATTCCGGCATAGCTGTGTACACCCAGACCTGAAAAACTTGTATAAACCCATCCACGGTGTAGCAGCCAGTAATTTCTTTCTTCCACAAAGCGTCCATCAGCACCTTAAACGCGACTCTCCCCCATGGATAATTCTCAAACCGATCTAAATCCATCACTAGCCTTGCCAGAGAAGATCGTGTAGCGGTTGAAAACTTTCTCCCTTCAATGAATCCTGTGAAGATGGAAAGGTACGCGAGCCGCTTCCGATCTTCCGTGGACCAATCCCCGCATCTGTTCAGTGCTGCTATTATCTGATCTGTAGTTGGCCCAGCTTCCAGATGAACTCCCAGCATCCCCCAGAAAGAAACCATCTCTTTGGTAACTTCACATTTTGGTGTCTCAAGGTCCTCGATGTACTCGCAGTTTAGACCAGTGAGGTTTTCAAACTCTAACAGTGAAAACCTCAAAGGTTCTGGACCAACCAGAGACCACATCTCATACTTCTTCTGAATGTCCAGCTTGAAACTGAGCATGTGGTGAACCAGCCTTGAAGCCCAACCAAATCCCTGCTCCTTGAACTTGATGAAAACTCCCAATCTCGACTCCTTGAGCTCTTCAAATTCGTCATCAGTAAGAGCTTCCTTAAGAGCAGTATGCAACCTCTTGTTATCCGTGTGATACGAAATGCTATTGTGGGCTGGTGGCTCAGAGCCTGGTGTGTATAACCTACGGGGGAGTTCTGGAATATCCATCCTTTTTGTCTGCAAAATAATCAAAGACAACAATAGAAGTCAGAACACAAGCTAAATCAATCACGCCTTAATTGTTACTCCAGACGACTTAGTAGACGACTTATAATTAAGTCGTCTGGAAAGTCGTCCAATTGGACGACTTAGTAGACGACTTAATTATAAGTCGTCTGGAAAGTCTTCCCAATGGACGACTTAGTAGTCGACCTGTAATAAGTCGTCTGGAAAGTCTTCCTGCTGGACGACTTAATTTAAGTCGTCTACTAAGTCGTCCAGTTGGAAGACTCTCCAGACGACTTATCTTACAAGTCTTCCAGTAGAAAAATGTAAAGCGGACATGATTAGTCGCAGAAGGAGTTGGAGTACTCGTCATTGCGGTTGTTGTACTCGTCATTGCGGTTATAGATCTGAAAAAATAAAAGTGAAACGGTGAGAATGAGTACATTGATAGAGACAACGTTTTATTTTCATCTTTTCCTCGAGATTGATGACTTACCGGCGTTAGGGTTTACAGAGAAACGGCACTACGGTTTACAGAGAAGAAGCGGCGGCGAAGCGGCGGCGAAGCGGCGGCGAAGCGGCGGCGCTAGGGTTTGGAGGAAGCGGCGGTGAGAACGTTGGTGAGCACGGTGGCGAGGTCGACGGTTTGTTCGGAAATAGTGGAAGCGGCAGCGCTAGGGTTTAGAGGAAGCGGCGGCGCTAGGGTTAGAAGACGCTGCGGCGAGAACGGTGAGAATGAAGTTAGATAGCCGACGTTGAGAACGATGGTTTGTTCGGAAATAGTGGGAATTCGAATCGCCTTTGATATCGCCGGTGAGAGAGAACTGTTAGGGTTTCTGAATTTCGCGAAAAATGAACAAAAAAAATCACCTTATATATTGGGTAAATAATCCGGTTAGCTTTAAAAGTACATTGGTAAAATTTAAGGTTTGGTCCGGTTTAGACGATTTATTCTGGCTGATAATGTACATCAGACGACTTAATATTTAGTCGTCTGTCCACAGACGACTAAGTTTTAAGTCGTCCAGACCCTAAAATGAACCCCTAAACTAAAATGACTAAATTAACTAACTAACCACGTTATAAAATCAAAGTATAGTTCAATAGTGTTTACTATACACAGAAATGAACACGCTTAGGTAATTTTTAAATTTTTCAAAAACGGTTTTAATGCTTTCCGAAATCTAACCCTGAGAACATATACAATACTACAACATATGTTGATGAAACCAAAACTAAAGAATATCATGATGACATACTTTCACTTATCTATGCTGAAAACAATTGAAATTTGTTATATCCTAATTTATATCTCTTAAGACATATGTTAATTACATAATTCCCATTTTTCACCTATCAAAATATTTTTTACAGAAATTTTAAATTATGTTTAAGAATAACTGTCCAGACGACTTTCAGTCAAGTCGTTTGGACGAATTATTTTTAAGTCGTCTGCACAGACGACTTGCCGAGGGGTAAAAACGTAAAAAAATCCCGTTTTTTTGTTTGGTCACAAGGGTCCTAGTTGTAATTTCAATAGCCTTTTATGTTACTTTTGCCTTTGACCCAAGTTGGAGTATTGTTTTGGGTTTGACTCCAAGGGTATTCTCCCTTAATAATTCCGTAAATCATTTCTGAACTGATCAGTGAAGGATTATCCAAACAATGAAAATATCCCATTTTTAAAAAAAAAAAAATCTCAGTTTAAATTTTCATGGATAAAAAATCAATTATGTATTATGAAATGCATTAGCTGAGTATTTTTGAAAAAAATATTTTAATACTCATTAGTGAACCAAAATATGCTCTCTTGTATATTTTTATTAACTAAATAAAATATAATTATTATAAAATATTTATTTTTGGAGTGAAAAATAGGATAAAATATTTGAGTAAAATTCAACTTCATTTTGGTATTGCACCATTTTTTTTTTTTTTTTTGATTAACCAGGTGGTTGACCCCTTCGGGACCCCCCCACCTAGGCCCGGCGCCAGCCTGTGTCTGTACCGTTTAAGGCCCTGGACACGCCTCCCCTCCCCGCGAGTCGAACTCGGGTTGCCCCTCAGTGACCGTAGCCTGGGGTGTACCACTGGACTACGAGGTCCGGGTTATTGCACCATTTTTGAGTAAAAGTTGAAGCAATACACTGGAGATACTAAGAATTCTTTTTTTGATTCTTTCATATTATCTGGTTATCTGAAAACCAAAAATACATACAATGATATAACCTTGATTTTTTTTTTTATATATATAACCTTGATTTATGTTCAACGAATATGAATCATTTTCGAATATATACTTTGGTACAGGGTGTGAAATGTGGATCGTGGACCTTTAGATCGTGTCACGTCGTCTAATGTTTACGAATCATAACTTCATCAGCAGAAAACGTCTTCGGTCTTCTTTTAAAAAATGTTTTTTTTTTTGTTTCGGCAATGGTAAAATAAGATAATAGTACCAACTACCAGTACTCGATATTTACTTGTAGTTACAAAAAAAAAAAAAAAGATATTTACTTGCACACATTTTATTAGTACTATCAGACGTTTCTAAAATATAAAAAGAGTTATAGACAGTCTGTCAAAGAAAATTGCTTAACTTCCTCTTCGTTTGAAGTACTCAGGTGTGTAGAAATTAAGAATGGCCAGCGTAATAAATGTATTAGACTTATAACGTCATGACGTCGCCTTTAAAAAAACATCTAAAAGAATACCTTATCATAATGTTTAGTTGTTTACTAGATCAATTCTTCGCCGTTTTTTCTTCTCTGAATCATTCTTTCTGATGATGAACAGGTACATATCTTTACTGCAATTTAGAATTTAACTTTCTTGGAGAATTTTAAAACGTCCAAAGCTATAATTACAAAATACGTAAACTTATAATTTTAAAAATGCATATTATATAATCCAACAAAACTAAAATAAACAAAAGATGAAAAATACATCAATTCTCTAACGACTAGTTACTTCTAGCTAAAAATAGCTGGCTTTGAAGAAAGTTCCTTCTCAAGAACCCTCAACCTTTTCGTATAGGGGAAGTTCTGGAGGCTGCGGCTGGCTTTGTGACTTTTTGTTGTTCAGTAAATTTTTCGCATATAAAGATCCAATGACCTGAATCGAATGAACTTGGTTAGTCAGAGAGAATCATAGAGTAGTTGGAGTGCCTAAGTTTTTAGTGGAACTAATGGTAAAAGCTTTCCAAAAAAATGTAAAGAGGATGGAGGATATACCGATCCAATACACTGCTCCCAGCTAAGCGGATGAGAGAACCAAATTAAATGCATGAGAGCATGATGTTTGCAGGCTTTATTAAGATGAGTAATTCGTGTTAAAAACGGATTGTGTTGGCTACTGAGTTGGACTGAGATCGGTTTTGTATTTTACCTGTCTCATTGTCATGATAGCAGCAAACGTTAGAGCACCAAATGTCCTAATGGTGTAAGAAATGAAGAACTGGCTCGCTGTTGCAACCTGCACTTAGTAGTCTCTGGTAAGTTCAGTGGGAATTAAAGAGACAAGAACATAAGATTGTATCAAGAGTTGTTGTTATCAAAAGTTTTTCGGATCACAGAATCATGTATTTGTTAGCACTTACTAAACTAAAATCCTGTTTCATAATCTATACATGCCATTTGTGGACCTATTAGCCTACAAGAATGTAATAAGCCTGTTTTCACGTGACAGTTGTAATGACTAAGTAGAAGAATAGAGGGGAACTGAAACTTACAGTGGAAAGCAGAGCGATGTTGAGTAGACAATCTCTATGCCGAGAAACAAAATCTACAGGTAGTAGTAAGTGGCCTTGCAATATAAGTCCAGTGAAACTCAAAACACAGGAGCAAAGTGTTATGTAGAATATTTGGTTATGTATCTCCATATTATATCCTTTAAAGAGTTTGTCTTGGAATGTGCTTGTAAAGCCATCGAACCTGTTAGATAGCAACAGAGTATTGAGATTCCAATCTTAAAAGCAGACAAGAAAATATATCTCAGTATAATCGGATAAGCAGAGACATGGATAATTCGGTCATACATACCCAAGATAACCGGCCATAAGGGAAACACCCCAAACAGTATTTTCCCTTCCCTTATTGTACGGACTTATATCATCTCCTGCCTACAGCTCAGATTTACGTAAAACTAACATCAGTGTATCTTATTTTGATTAGGTACTCTTAACAAGCCTTTAAAAAGATTGAGTAATGAGTATAAACCAGATCTATACCGGAAAGAGAATAAAGACAGAACATCCGAGAGTCACCAGAAAGGCCACTATATAGTCAAACCCTTTGTACTTTTTTTGCATGATGAGAGTTCCCCATACCTGTACAGAGCAGAGATATAAGAACGGTGATGCTAAACTCAAATACCTCTACCAAACAAAAAATGATATAACTTACCATGACTGGTATCATTTTGGCACATTTAGCTAGAGTTTGGACTGGGAAGCTCACATACTTGAGAGCCTAGAGACATTTACAGATGGTAAAAGCAATTTTTTTAAACAAAAAAACAGGAGACATACCAAGTTCACACATTGAGAGTGCAAGTGAAAGATAAAATGCTACCTCATATTGGCATGTAGTGATTAAGATGTTAGTGACTGAAATAAGGCAATACTTGTAAACCGGAGCTACAGGATCCAAAACTTTCTTGCTTGCCTGCAAAATTTAGAGACAAACAAAACAGAGATCATCAAACTTAAGTAAGAACACGAGTAAGGTTTTTTCACCAGTAAAGCAGCAGCAGAGACAGCAGAAGTAGTGAGGCGATTGCAGAAAACAAGAAACAAAGAATACTTAAAGAACTCTTTGTTCAATCCATAAGGCACTCTCATTATCTTCTCCAATAATTTTACAGAACAGAACAAGAAACCAAACCCACAAAGAAAGTTAGAATCTTTAACCATAGAACAGAAACAGTTATGTACCAATGACGACAAAAAACAGACCTGGAGAAGACCATAGGTGACAAGGGTAGACATAATGCCGGAAACAGCGAATACACCTTTCCATAATTTATTCTCCTTCGCTCCGTTTACTGTCTCAGCCTCAGCCATGTCCCTTCCACCACCTCCATATAACTTTGCTTCCTGCTTTCTAGTGGTCACAGCTTAGCCGGAATTAATTCTCCGGCGGCTCTCCGACTCGATCCGATATTGCTCCACCGTCTTCCTCTCCTTCTCTATTTTTTTGTTAATCTGTGGTCCGCCACGTCAGCACTGGAAAATACGCATGTCTGAAGTAATTATCAAAAGATTCAAAACTCAAACCAGAGACCTTCCGAGCAAACACGAGAGTTTCCATTTAAAGTAATATAACGTTTTTTTAACTGACGAATGGCCACTGAGATATGCCACTCAGTCAGTAATCAGTACGATGGTGTGGTTTTAAAAAAAAAAAGAGGAAGAATATTGAATACCTAAAACCCGTGGTCATGATTTTGTTTGTTTTTGTTACGTCCTTGGATAACGTCTGCTTTTGTTTTTCTGAATTTTGCATACTACTAATACTTGGGTACGGATAAAACAAGTAAACGATTTTTTTTGATCAACCAAGTAAACGATTTTAAAGCAGACAGAAAGTAGTTAATCGTTCGATTGTACGAGAACGTGTAATGTATGGTGTTTCTTTTCAAGCCCTTATCATATGTTCTACATCCAGGAGATGGATCATGCTTCATTAATTCAAAGGTTTGAATCATTTTCGGCTCAGCACAGTGTGACTGTGGAACCAATTGGACTTATCCGTGGAGCTAATCGAGCTAGAGGGAAAAGACGTGGTTAAGAATCTTTGTGGCCACGAAGGAAGAGACATCGATCTCGGTCACACTCACAAGCTTAAAGCTTGCAGGACAAAGGACACGATACACTTCAGGGGAGATCTTGAAATTGGCCTAGTCAATGATGCTCGTGAGTCGTACTTTGAGTGCTCAGGTTATCCATACTATATACAGTTTCTGATTTGATTTTTTTTCTTCTTTAAATCGGTTTACTCAGTTTGGAGGGTAAATTATGTACTTATCTAATTAGAACCAGTTATATATTGTTCAACTTCACTGATTTGTCAAGATCAGTCATTGATTTAAAGGAAGAAACACAACAATTTTTGTTTAAAGCCCAATTTCATTTACAGGCCCACAAAGAGTTTTAAGAAGTAGCGCGTCTTTCTCTTTGGTCTAAGAGTCCCACATCGGGTAACTGGGAAAAGCTAGCAATAGAAGTAGCGCTATAAATAAAGGTCTCCCTCTCCACAGTCAAACCACGCAGCCACGTGGTGAGCACAAAGCGAACTATTCTTTCGCCTTTTACTAAAGAATACCGTGTGCTCTCCACGCTAAGTGGCATACGCCTATTTTTGGAGGGTCCCATTTTCGAGTGGGCCCAACAACTTTTAGTTGAATAATTATTTAAATTCATGCAGATTAAAAATAATTTTCTTTATTATCCTCCCCAAACAAACCTTACATAGTTATCGAGGACAAAATAACCACCCAAATTGCAATACTACTGCTCTGATAAATCTCGTTAAATGATCGGTTAGCTACCCTAGTCTCTGCCTCTTCCCGGTTAACATCGTTTGATCGATAATGGGCCTCGAACCCAACCCAAACCTCATAACCGAACCAGAACACGTCAGAGAATTACATCGTTCTGACGCGCCGCTTGTACTGACATCATCACTCCCTTTAAACGAGACAGGAGGAGGTAACTCAAAACGCGATTGCGTTTGAGGCGGTGGGTTTACCCATTTCGGCAGCGGTCCCGCCACAAGAAGCGTTTGAAGAAGCGGTCCAGCTTCCACCACCGCTTTTAAGAGCTTTCCCGTTTCGGGAAAAGCTTTCCCCATCACTAGAACGTCTAGAGGATCCGGCTGATGATTATTGTTGTGAATCATCGACGGCTGAGGATGATGAATGGTCAGAAAGCTGGAGAGTTCGGAGGAAGAAGGAGGTGGAGGAGAAGAAGATCCGTCACGAGAGAAGCTGTTTGATTCAGTGGTGCTTCTTGAATTAGTGTTTTGGGTTTGGGTTTGGAGGAGGAACTGAGATAACTGCTGTCTAGCTTCATCTCATTCTTGTTGAGTTGATTTGAGTAGAGTGAGAAGTTGATTGACTTCTTCTGTATGTGTTCTTGTTTGTTCACTGACTTCCATTTTTAACGTCTCTAGCTCCAATAGAGTGCTCTGCAGATTATTCCTCATTTCATCAATGCTCTGCATATCAAGAATTATAAATAACAATACATTTTTTTTATCAATAATAAATAACAATACTTATATACAGAAAACCAAAAAAAAATCTACCGAGCGTTTAAAATAAACAAGTGATGATACCTCTTGATGAAGCCATATAGAAGAATAAAAGCCATCCATTGATGAGTAACTGTGTGTTTGCTATACTCTGATTAGGACTAAGAATGATCACCTTTGGTTGTTTTTTTACAAATCATAAATGTAATCAATGCAAAATATCAGTGCATTGCTTGGTTTATATAGACCCATGTGTGAGAGAGAAATACAGTACCAGAAAATATAAACTTGATAGTTGAACTTTGATTTATCCGCATACTCGGGGGGGAAATATTTGATTTAATTATATCAAGACACATAAACTAGTTTTTACGTATTTAAAATCTCTGAAGACTATAGCTATTTTTATAACTTCACGTATGATATTTGCAAATGCTATGTACTGTATAGGACGTCTATTATCATTTATGTTTCATGTGACTCGAGCTTAGATCAAAAGTATTATCATGTAGAATATATTGAATTGACTTATTACACATTCCTAAGCACATATATTATCCATTTAATTACCCAATAATTGTATTGCAGAGGATTCTCGTGCACAAACTTACAAAAAGATATGCAAAATCAGACAAGTCCAGTTTAGGTCGTAGTGTTTTCTGTAATATATGCATTTTGGTTTGTATGCAAACTTAATTAAAATCTTGTACGAGATTGGCCTGTGGACTGCCCAAGAAAATAATTTTATATGCGGCATACCTTTTTTTTTTTGAAACTACTGCGGCACACATAATTCTTTTTCCTGCGATAAATGTATATTTATTCTTATTATATACACTTGGTCATTACATTAGCTTAGCTTTAATGTAGATGGTTTACTCTATTGCATTGTTATGCAAATATTCTTCACGCATATTGTACTCAAAAACACTATTATACAAACATATTCTTATCGAGCTTCGTGGTTTAGATTTTCATGTCTTACAAGGATTTCTATGTTTTTATCAAAAAAAAAAAGGATTTCTATGTTTGCCCTACATCGTTTTTCAAATTTATAAATGGTTAACTCCACTTCGAATATAATTATAATTTTCTAAACGGCTCACGGCACACTTCATATATACATAAACCTCGACTCCTGTCATAGATAATAATTTTATCAAAGCAAGTTTGTGATTCATTAATTGTAAAAAAATGATCGTACAAAAGAATATAAAACCATATATACACTAGTATATATTCGACACAAAAAGACCTGAGATTGTGAAACGCGTGATGAACTCATCGACCAAATAAAAAAGTCAAATACATCTATACAAATTTAGATAAATGAACAAAACACATACCATATTATGACAAAGAGAAGAGACATCGAGAGTTCGAGACTTCTAATCCTAATCTGTATACAAAACCCATCAAAAATACTAGATTAGTAATTAGTACAATTTTATGAGCTATATGAATTATTTTCTTGCAATGTCTAGTTGGCCAGCCTATGAACCTTATGGAACTCGTGATTTTGGCATTTTCTTGGACGGCACATGGAAACATGTAGAAGTTACGTATAGCCAATGCTCATCTTTCATGACTTGGAACGTAAAATGAAATCTATTTAACACGTGTCTTTGAATCATTTCGTCTAAAAGTCGACTTGGCGATACTAAATGCTTGACTACCAGATCCAACTAATTTGAATTTATCTCCAAATGATCGTCACAAAATATGTAATTTCGACTCTTCCAACGATGATTTCGTCCCGTTTTTAGAATGGCCGTATGGTCCACATCAGTTGGCACAATTTGATTTCTATCTCAACCATCTTTGCTGTCAGATGGTTGAGCTCCAACCATATTTTCTTGGCTATTAGAGTGATTTCATCTTCTCCCTAAAATTTCTATTTGGTTTTTCTTTTTGAAAAATTTAAAGTATGAACACTTTTCGATATTAATTGCGAACACATACCTTGAGGTGCGAACGAGTAGTTGTCTGGCAATCAAAGCTGCAGCAGGAGAAAAGCATGTTGTTCCATCAAATTTAAAACATAAGGAAAAATACTAATCGGTTACCAAAACCGAAAACTTTTAATTAGTTTGAGTGAAGACGAAACTCTTTTTTTTCCTCTAAGAGAATTCATTGATAATGACCAGATTGTTACACATGGTGATACACAAAGCTAGCGAATAATATACAACTCCTAGAAACTTAAGCCTGCAGTAAACAAGACCTTACTCTGGAGACAAAACTCTTATCTAGTTTTAGTTTAGAAGACAAAACGAAAACGAAAACAAAAATAAAATTGTTAGTTAGATAATAAAAATAAAAATGGTAGCGTTTATTCTAACTAGTAAGAGTTGAAAACGAAACGACTATATATCATACATAATCCAATAGAACAAAGAGTTCAATATGTTTGGATTATAAGAGTGTTTGGGTTAAAACTGACTTTTAAGAATATAAAAGATTATATATACTCAAAATTTTTGTATTAAAAACATGATCAGACATTTAATAAGGTGTAGAGTAAAAGTCACAAAGCTAAAAGTAAATTTAAATTTTATTAGAAAAGTTTCTCAAGCATCTTATAAAATTTACATTGTCTTAGATTATCGCAATAATATATTACTAGATTTTGACCCGTCCTTTAAAATGGCGGATATATTTTTTGTTGGAAAAATTATTTTAAGTAATAAAAATCATGATTTTTAATTAATTATATATTTTATTTTTTTATGAAATTTATCTTAAATTTACTTATATGACATTTTTTTGTTATTTTAAATATGACTAAATTTTTGAAGACTCTAGATAATTCTAATCTGTAATATGATTTTATTTATTGAACCCGAAGTTAAACTTATTTTACACTGTTTTTTTTATTTAAATAAAATATTTTATATCTTCAACGCTTTCTGTATTGAAAAAAATATTTGTGCGTTTCAAAATATTTTCTATAGTTTAGTTCTTATCATTGTTGTCAAAAAAATATTTTCTATAATTTTATTAATTTATTTATGTGATTTAATTTTTATTTTAAATGAAACTATTTTTTAAGAAGTTGAGATAATTTAGACATGTATTATGATTTTGTTGATTTAATCATTTGTTATTTCAACTTAATTTTATTTTGAGGTTTCATTTAATAAATGCTTTCAAATTATTAATAACGTGAAAGATTTTTTGGAAAGATATGTTGCAAATATTTAAGAAACATTTTTTTTAAAAGGTTAAGAACTGAATTATTAAATATTCTTTAATGTAATTACAAAATAATTACTTTTATTGGTTGAAAATACCGCTAGCAAAAAGATACATACAATATCTGTAATTAATTAGAAAAATCATGGTCATATTCATAAGAAGTGCATTATGCTTTAATAGTATAGATGTCCATGCCTAACTGATTTTATAAACTGATAAAATATTGTTTATTTAATAAAATAATTATATTAAATGAAAAATTAAGTAACAATAAATGTAACACAAATTTATTTTTTATTTAAGTTATTATTTATTCATAAAAACATTGCTTTGAATAATGTTTTGTTACGTTATTTTCTACCGGTTGAAACTAAAATATTTTTTTACTAAATCGAACATTTAACCATATATAAAACTTAATTATTTACATTTTTGATTTTATAACTGTCACAAAATCTATATTGATTAACTAATTAATAAAAATCTGCACTATTATTATTATGATAATATAATTAATGATGTGTATTATCGTTAAAGTAATATAATTAATAAAATTATTAAACTAACAGAAATATAGAAATACAATTAATGTAATACTAATATTCATATTTCCAAACAATTTTCATTTAAAATATTATATTTGTTTCCAAACATTTCCAAAATGTACTTTAACTTTAATAGTATAGATAAATCATGCTTACATAAAATCTTAGAACAATATGCGATTAAACTAAGAAGTTTGGATAAAGTAAATCTCCGTTGATTAAACTACACTAATTGTAATTTGCAACTTCTTGGATGAACTTCCATAGGAACTCTGAAGGTTCCTGGACATTAAGGGATCGTCGGGGAGAGACCTTGTTTGACAGCCGTAGATCTTGGTTCCTAATAGCTTTCTCCTTTGAAGCAGATCTGTTGAGCTTACCATAGACAGTGGAAGCAGATGAAAAAGCTAATTATGGTAGTATTAAGTATATAGTAGGCGAAGATCCACAGACCACATATGCGATAAAAAAGGATTGGGGAAAAGATGACTAAAAATGTTTACGCAGATTAAAAAAAATAAAACATAAGAAAAACCTGTAAAATGTGTTTACGTAATGGTGGAAACGTCACAATAAATAAGTTTATGATGTTTTTATGCGGGTAATGTAGTATTACTATTACAGTTTCTTGTAGTAAGATGAATCCTACGAAGTTTGTTTCTCCGAAAGTCTCTCAGGCTCTCAGCTACCGGCTTAGGTTTGTTCTGTTTTTTTTTTGATCGAGAGGTTTGTTCTGTTTTATAATTTCAATTTTAAAGAAAACACTCAGTGACCATTAAATGTTATTCAAATTGTAATTCTTCTTCAACAAGATTTCTTACAAGATATCAGTCATTACAATGATTGAGTAGAACCTAAGACATCAAAATTCGAAGAATTTGATTAGAGCTAGGTTAACTTAAACATTCGACTCCAAGAAGTTTGCAATGTTGCTTCCGTGAGATCTACGCAAGAGGTGGAGAAAAGGCATGAGCTTCTGCACCAAACCCCTAAACAGATCGACCCTCTTCATCACCTGAGTGAGTTTCAATGTCTTGACCACCACAAAACTCCCAAACTCATTCCTCGCCAGCCTCATCAACCTGTCTCCTTCGCACTCCAAAAGCTCCGTCACCACCACAGCCATCGACTCCTCCGTATCCAAAAGCTTCTCTACAATGTAGCTTCCGTACTTCTTAAACGACAGATCAACGCAGTGGCCACGGAGACTAACACCAACGTTATGCGTGCAACGCAAGTCATTGAGTGTAAGCACGTGTTGGACCACGAAGTTCCCCGAAGGATCGTTGCTTAGGCAGAGAGCGTTGCGCGCTACCACTTCTAGTAGAAGATTTCTGTAGAAAGGATCGTCAGCATCGGTTATGATCTCGTTGAGCGCGATGCAGCCGTACTGATTACGCGCTATATCGAGCGCGTGGTGGAGAAGGTGCTCGTACATTACATACTTCTTCTTCTGGTCGAAAACGAGCATAGCTCGTATGACCACGTAGGATGCGTACTTATCGGTCATGATGTGGTAGAACCGGCGCAAGATAGCCGCGTAGAAGAAATCGTCCACGTCATCTGATATTCCTAAGAGTTTCTGGACGCGTCTCGACCCGTAAACGTTTCCGACGACTCCCATGAAGTAATCGGAGTCTGACGTAAGCAACGACGCCATCAGCCGAAGCTCTTTTCGGTCAGACTTGGAGATAATCTCTTTAAACTGGGCCAAGCCTTCGCCGCTAGTCATAACGTTGAATAGAGAGTTCGAGCCAGTGTCTGATACGATGGAGCGTGGGGCAAAACCGGGAGGAGGAATAGAACGGGAGATTCCTTTAGAGATAGGGATTTGTTGTAAAGCATCAGACACGGTCGATATGGAAAAGGGGCTATTATCAGTCGTCATTGCCATTTTTACAAGAATTAATCTTAGCTAGAGAAGGATTAAAACTTTTTGTGATTTAAATTTGGAGAAGTTCCGGTGGAAAGATTTTAGAGTTGTTGGATTAGGATCTGTGTGGGGGTAATGATATATTTATACTTATTATTTTCTCAGTAACAATTGTATTTTCCTTTTAAGAAAAAGGAAAGCTATCACAAGTTTCCATTTTCTACCATTTTAGTAACTATTATATTTCTACCGTTAGTGGAATAAAGGAAAAAAAGGTTGTGTGTTTGCTGTACAGCGTTTTACGAAAAAGGTCAATTAATATCTGCCATAACCAAATTAATTAAGCTTAGTAAAAGAAAAGGTAAAGGAAAACTTACAATTGTGCAATAAATTGAAGGCCTATAAGATTTTCTCAAATTCACTATTTAATTATCATGGCCAGAGATGATCTTTCCCAAACTTACAATGTGGGCTATTAATTGAAGGCCCAAGGGACATAATGAGTTAAGTTGAAGCATAGTGAGAATATCTGATCATCACCATCACTCAGCTAACACACTGATAGTTTGGCGGTATCATCTTTGCTCTTTCAAAGATAATACAAATAGTTGTATTTAACATCATTGTTTCACCTAGCTAGACAGTGTTCCATTCTGTTTAAGATTTATCTCTCAATCAACTCTAGTCACTACTAATATACAGGTTCAAAGGTCTCCCTCATTCTCTCATTCCATAATGTTGAGACAACACCTCTTCAACTATCACAACCGGGAATGTTTCACAAACTTGTCGCTGCCTTATTGTAGTAAAATATTTGTAGAGATGTAAAGATAACATCCTTCTTACAATGTGATAAAATCAAGATAACATCCTTCTTACAATGAAAATTCATTTATATAAGTTGAAACGATCTAGCGTTGTTTAATTAGTCTCAAATTTGGAGTGATTCTATTGTTATAATTTTGTTGCTAGTGCTTTGCCTCTTTTCGTTTCTTGGATGTGGACAATTCCACCGTGATGAATATGATATTTTGATTATAATCTATTGCTGATTTTAAGATAAGGCTGAATCAATATCCACTCCACTTCTGTACAAACTCTTCCAATAACTTTGGGTGGAAAGGGGATAGTCTTATTGGGCGTTTGCTTATGATATTCATCGATGGATTTGTCATTTGTTATTTTGTTGTATGATTAAGACTTAAGATAGTTGAGATTATCACTCTACATGTGGATCTTATTTTATCCCCGTCCCTTTGTTCTTTGTTCCTAGTGGAGGCAAGGTAGGCAGGTAAAATCGTATTATGAAAGGTATATAAATACTTAATTGTTTCTCCAAGCTTATTATTAAAAGATTCAGCTAACCTTATTTGGTGTGTATCAGCCAGTCATTTCATATCTGCGTATTATATTTTACTTATTTTGTTTATTTTATCTGACTATTATCAATTAGTCTTCCTTCTCCACTTTTCTAATTGATAAATAGTTGTTTGCATGCTTTTAAGTAGCCATCCTTCTCTTCTTCTACTTATCCTTTTTCCATTGAAATTTTTAAACAACTTTTAAAAGGTTGAAGCTTTAGTCTCGTGGCTCATATAATAAAGAGAAAGAAAAGGATATCTTACCACAGACTAAAGAGTGGGAACTGATCTTTTATCATGGAGACATTTCTTAAATAGAAAACACACACATACTCGATTTGATCAACAAGATGATAAAGCAGAAGATTATATTCTTTTTCGACAAAGTTGGCTTAAGCTTTGCAAGTCAAACCTATTCTCTTTCATTATTTAGCAGCTGAATATGCCTCGTTATGTTAGTTGCTACTTGCTTATTCCGTTTTTCTTCTTTCACACTTCATGGTTCTAATAATGGAAACTCATTGACTCTCATCTATCTCTTCCTAATGGATCAACATTATTTTCTATAGAAAAAAAATCACATAAACATCAAAGTCTATTCATTTTGAAAGTAGAGTTCTGACATATACATATAGAGTTCCATAAAAAGAAAACATCTCTTTTTGAGAAAAAAGAGATGCATGATAAAACATATAGGCTTCACATATAAACATTCAAATGAATCAAATGCTAGACTAAAGACGACCATGATGATCTACCATGTTCAAAACTGAGAGGAAACTGATCGATGGCAAAAGAAGACATCTTACTTTCATCTGAACCCATGTTCCATATAGACTCTAAAGAGCTTTCCCATGCTGGAGAAGCCAGAGGAGGAAAGTTCAAGTAACAGCTTTGCTCTGAGTAGTAGATGTCTTTTATCGGTTTAACAATGTTTGCTCCAGATTGATCAATCTCTCTCCATATGTCATCCATGGAGTAGTATCCATCATCGTATTCTTGATTCATTTTTCCATTGGATCCTCCAGAGTCTTGAGTAGTTGCAGTGGTCATAGACGATGAGCAGCAGTTTGAAGATGAGGAAGTTGGCGACATAGGTCGCTTCTTCTCTTGCGCCTGCTTCCTCATATGAGTCCTCCAATAATTCTTTATCTCATTATCTGTTCGACCCGGCAACTTCTTTGCGATTTTTGACCACCTGCATATGAATATTTCCAAAGTTCATACAACAAAAAAATAAAGAAAGAAAGAAGAATTTTTAGGGTTTCTCTGTTTCTTGCAGATATCTTCTGACCTGTTTCCCCATTTGGCGTGAAGCTCAAGGACAAGACGCTCTTCTTGAGGAGTCATCTTACCACGTTTGAGACCAGGATGCAGGTAATTAACCCACCTTAGCCTGCAACTCTTTCCTGTTCTGTTTAAACCTACAGCCAAAACTAGGTTAGACTTTTAAATGGAAGGTCCTTTCCAGAGACCGCCCATTTTTCCAAAACAAGCCCTATACCTATTCTTATCATGTTTCTCCCTCCACCTTCAAACCTGAAACTTTTGCTACAAAATCCCATCTTCGATCTCCAAACGTGTGGACAAAGTTGACCAAGAGGATGTCCTCCTGTTCTGTCCACGGTCCTTTACGGTATTCATCTTGCACAGTTTTCATCTCTTTTTTTTTCTCTCAGGATAGAAGAATAGTTACTTCTCAACTTTGGTTTGTGGGAACTTATGCCATACTCTAGACCAATATTTATATGCGAGCCAATTTGAAAAATGTGTTATTGTGTCTACGCGATATAGCACTCACATTATTAAAATTCTCAAATGATTTGTCTTTCTTATCTTTACCGTCCATGTATGGTGAGAGATTATGCTGATGATAAAGTGGGACCTGCTGTTTTATGATGCCATCAAGCCATTAGAGCATTAGAGAAAATGGAAATGGTCGGTAATAAGAGATTGATGTACACTGATGCAACACTCCTATTCATTCGGCCTGTTATATTTCTTTTTTGTGTGTTGCAATAAGAACACTTTCTTATATTTTCTTTTGGAAAATCCCAATAGTCTATTGCACTATCTGTAAAATATTCAGCGGCTATATCGGAATCAAACAAGAGATAGGAACTGAGGTAACCTATATAATCTTATCATCTTAAAACAAAGAAAATATGCAAAATATTTTTCTTTTCTTTTATGGTTTTAACACTATGGAATGAATATATAATAATATAAATTTGTGTGAACAAAAAGAGGATCTAGACATTTTCAACTATTTTGTGAGGTTATGATTGCAGTTTGTCCCTTGACTTTATTAAAGGTTAATCTAGATATCACTGTAGAAGCGTATAAAAGGCAGAGAACGGAAAAAGGAGATTTGGAAAAAGCATATAGCAGAAGGGGTCGAATTGTTTTTGGGTGTTTGATAAGTGGCCTTTTGTATCTAGCAGTAGCACTTGAGATTGAAGTTAAATACTATATATATTTTTATGATTAAGAATTCATTTTTTTTTTAAAACAGTAAATTATTTATTTAGTAATTGACAAAGGCCAATTCTATTTGGCTTGGCATTGTGGTATTCCCCTTGGTACTCTGTTTTCATGTCTAGGAAAGCTTGGATTTTAGTCTATAATCTTTCCAGACCCTAAAATCATTCGTTAATAATACTTGCATGCTTTTCAAGTTGTATATATATATATATATTTTTAGAGTTGTATATATATTATTATATGGTTTATCATGGAATTTCATCAACCTTACATATTTGGTCACGTGTGCAATTTATGCTGCTTACGTCTTCTAGATGCACGGATGAAGTAGGGTATACAGGGTTCTAACTCTCTGTGTGTGTAAGTACCTGGTGTGCTGGTCCATAGAAGCAGAGAATAAAGAGTATATGTATTCTTAATTTCTCTAATTAGCAATGAGATCCCAAGATTCTTCAAATTGTTTACTTTTTTTTTGGTCTAAATATTAAATCAAATTGTTTACTTTTTCTGTGGAAAACTCTGAAAATAACCTACAGGAATCTGAGGGAATTGTACTCTGGTCGATGTTGCATAGTCTTACGCTTTGAAGCAAAAATATATTGAAATGCTAACAAAGGTTCCAGTTTCGATATACACATGGAAAGAACTGGTGGTCCGATCGATCCAAACCTATTGAAGTCCCGGCGTGTCCTATTTTAAAGGCTGTGGAAAACAATTCTGATTTTATACCGACCCATACAGGACTGACTCAGGCCGAACAGACTGATCAAATCCATCACAGTAATTAGTGTCTTTTGGATGGTTAATGGAGGGCTGGCCCTCGTAACCACAGAAACCTAGAGGAAAGAGGAACAAAAAGAAAGAAGTCTTAAATTAAACCAGTCTACGACCAACATAAACTAACTTAAACAGCTTATAGCCAAGGTCATAACACCCCTAATTTAAGCCATTTTTCAATTAATTTAGAATATCAAATCGGTGTCTCACAATAAAATAAATAGAAAACAAAAAGAAAGAATATGAAAATCTTGTATATAAAACCTATAATATTTTTAGGAGACTTTCTTAACATGTTAAATAATGGTTAATATTATTTAAATAATACTTATTTAAATATTATTTAAATATTTAAATTTTATGTTTGAAGCCAAATCTTCCATGTTTTCTACAGCTTTCCAAAGTTCACCTCTAAAGTCTAGTCTGGTCACGTTTAACGTGGGAGTTTAAACAATTTTAACTTGAAACATACGTGGTCAGGTAATTAAGTGTGAACGTTTTGCGTTTTGGTCACTGATTTATTATTTCCCTGCTTTTTTTTGGTAGAGAATTTGAGAGCAGGAACATATTCTCTTATTTTTCGAAAATGAACTTACCTGGCTATTACGGATTTGAGTCGCAATAACTGCAACAACTAGGTCATTATACATGGTGGAGACTGGAGAGGTACCGTTACTTAGCCCCCTAACATTGCGTAACAAGACTTCGTTATTCAAAAACAATAATAAATCTTGTTAATATGGTTTCTATACTTTTTTGGTTTTCTATACTTGTTTCCCCCCTTAAAGAATATGTGGTTGTGCTTGTAATGCTTTAGATATCATGGTGTGAAAGATTCGGGGTTCTAAAGTTTTTGCATGTTGCTTTCAGATTCTCGAATTGTCCATTGTCCAAGGGGCATTATAAAATTCTACACGCCACCATAATCGGAAAGCTACTACATATTGTCATTGATCTGAGCAATCATTTAATTAATTTGTAGTTGTGATTTTATCACTTCAACTAAGCGGCAAATAGTGAGTGAAAATTAGATTAATACATTTGTAAAATATGATTAGCAGATATTGAAGCAAAAAGATTAAATAAAGTAAATATTAGAAATATATTTTTAGTTGAGTGTGATCATACCCATAATCCAATGTTTTCGTGATTGTCAGGTTGTCTTGGCATAGTGATAAAAAGGTTCCAGATAGAATTTTTACTATGGGTTCGTTTTTCTTTGGCCACTCATCCATATCATTTAAATGGAGTTGTGTATCCGGATATAAGATATAGTGGATTTATTCTTTGGTTTAGAAAATGTTTAGGATTCTAGAGATAAAAATGTTATCAAGATTACTAATCATGCGTTTGAGGACCGTATAGACAACTAGATTAGTTTTTAGTATATTTTCTGCATAATGTTTTTAGTAAAATTAATTATTTACAAATATATTAATTGGACGGATTAATAGGCTGCGTAGACATTAGGCCAAAAGAAAATATTAACCTTTACTAACCGGTTTCAACGTTTCATGCATCGATTTGGTCAGAATCCAGTGTTGGGTCTTTTGACAGCTTAGACACCTATGCAACCGATTCTATAAATATCTTATATGATACATATTACAAATAAGCACTCTCATAAGGAGTTTAGTTGACTAAAATTGGCAAATTGATCAACTATGGACATTCTTTTCTGAAGAGATTAGAGTGAAGTAAGCAGACGGATATAAGACTGAGTTACGTGGACGCCACCACTTCCTGTATGGCCACTCCACTAAGTAATATTTTCCCCCTTCCATTCGTTTGGCTCGGGACTTGCAAAGGCCGGCATACACACTTAACAGTTTAAGATAAGACCCGTTTGGTCCCATACTAATCTTTGCTTTCTTTCTTACATCATAAAATAACTTCAAAAAACTCTGAAATGTACTTGGTTTCACTTTATTTAATTGCATTATTCGTCTCCACTCTCTGTGTAAACACTCGCCATTGATGCTTATATTTACATGCACTAGGGGTTACATTACGTGCCATGCATGTACAGATGTACTTGATCCTAAACTTCTTATCACCTATGTGGCTATGTTCTTCCATTCGCATAATATATAACATCAAAACTAGGGTGTATTTTACATATCCCAAAGGACCAAAACCCATTACCCATGCTAGCTCGTTGCTACGCAAAGCTCAATAGACAAAGGATAGTGTTGACATGCAAGCTCGATGCTTACGTGAAGCCCAAAAGATAAAAAAGAGGTTTGTATGGGCTTACAGCCCAATAACCTATTACTAATAGTTAACTAATTCAGTAATTCTATACAGTTTCAACCCATTTTGCATTTATTAAAAATAATTTCAATAACATTTTTGAATTAAACCAATTTTTATCTTCAAAGTGTTTTCTTTTTATAATGGAAACATGAAACAAAACAATTATTTTGTAACAATTCTTCTGTTTTGAACAAAAAAAACTTCCTTTGTGGTTGGCATTGAAGCTTACAAATAAGAATTAGATTTTGTTTAAGACGACAAAGGTTGTGGGTTTATTTAAGTAAATTTCAATGCAAACATAAAAGTATGAGTTTTGTATTTCCAGTCAAAGCAAAAGGAGTGGAGTTTTCGGATTTGGGCTCATTAAGAGAACAGGGACTGGACTATATGCATCGAACTCAGCTGACATGCAACACAGACTTGGTGCGAAAGCTATGCATCTCGGTCTCTAACTTTATATGAGATTAATACACTTGGAGCTTTTTGTTTTCCAATGTTGTTGAAGCTCACGTACCAATTCCATAGATCCCTATTTTGAGCACAGACCTTACACACATCCACACGGCTGCTCCTTTTTTATTATTGTGTAATAATGTTCATATCGAGTATACGAGTATAGAAACTCCGATCGCTCTCTCGGTGCATACAATGACGATAGTTACTCATTATTGTCTACTAGTAATTATATTCATCCTGAAATTTGAGAAATAAAATACTAATATTAACATTTGGATTTTGTTTATGGTTGGCTACTGGAGATGTTGGAATCGGCTGATGATTTTAGTAATATGAGAAGATAAAGAAGATGACCAGTGTAAATAAATTTTTACCGACCCGTTAAAGACATTCATTTTCCCTGTTTTATTTGCTCATCTGTACTATTGATTTCGAGTCATCCAGCATTTAACCATACTATTTGTTTATGGTGTTTTCAGTTTTTCACTATCCAAATCTGCCTGACATTTTTTTAACTTCCTGCTATAACTGTTTTGCTTTATTTTTTCCCACTATCTGCGTTAACGGCTTTACTGTTGTAAGAAACCCTATTTTAATAATTAAGAATGATGTCTTCGGACTTACTATTTAAATTCGTATGTCTCTCATGTTTTATTATATAACGATGAATGTAAGGAAAATAAAATACCAATACAGTCTTTTTCTTTTTTAAAATAAAATACCAATACAGTCTTGTTTCCAAAATCTAGTTCCAAACGCAAATACATTCTCGATCGGGAGGAGCTTATTACTTGTTTGATACTGCTTCATTTACCAGAAAACTCGTATTTAGGTTGGAGCAGCAATAAATGAAAGGAAAATAGAATGTCTTGGGTGTATCAAAAATAGTGAATTGTAAATAAAATAGTTTGTTTTGCCCCCACGTGAAATGAAAAAAAAGGAATGGGTAACTTTGATTATTAGGCCGCTAACTTGGACGACCGACCGCAACTTTGTTTTTATTTCATTTTTGCTGGCCATTGTTATGTCACTATTTTCTCAACCATTTAAACCGACACCGAGTTTAACTGATTTCACTATACGCTGGAATCCTGTAACAAAACAAGAAAACACTATACAAAACAAAAATTTGTTCGATACAATCTGCTATTAACATGTGCATGCGTTTATTCACTAGGAGCATCACAACAGTGTTTCTATTCAAACATGTGCATGTATATATTCACTAGAAACATCACAACAGTGTTCTATTCATTAATTGTTGGATAAGGTTCATTATTTAGGTTAAAAGTTACTCTTAAAGGATCTAGGATAACTGAAGATATGTGTATTAGAAAGAAGAAAATACCTATTACAAGTTGAAATAGGATAGAGAAGGACTTCTATTACATAGATGAGTAGTCGGTTTGTGATAAATTACTAAGGAAAATTACAAGTTTGTTGTTTAGTTTTTGAGATAGTTTTCTAAACTTTGATAAAAAAAGATAGTTTTCTAAACTTAATAAAGGAGGGATTCTTTATTCAATTTTTCCATATGTTTACTGCGACTTTATTAATTAGGTTACTTTTGACCCAAAATACCATTTTAAATCAATAGAATTGTAATCCATATACATTGAAAAGGACATGAAACACAACAACAAAACAAGATATGATAAAACAATGAACATTAGATGTTTATGCAACTATTTTTTTTTTGCTAAATTATGCAACTATTAACAAGCGGCGTACTGATAAATCTCAGTCAGAGTATGAGAGCCGCTCGATAAATAGAAATAGGATCGAATATTTGGATTTTATGAGCGTATCTATGTCCAGTGACTGGCCGCATGCAAATTACATAATGCAGCTGATGAAAGAGTCATCCTAATCCATCTCAACCCTTTCATCACAAAATCTCTCTAAGGGACCACATTGATACATTGTCCGTGAACTCCTGTCATGAAAAGTAAGAAATAAAGTATAACCTTTTTTTTCCTTTGAGCAGGAGATAATCATTTAATTGAATGATTTTTAAATGACAAAACACGTCATGGATTCAATTCGTTGTGGCCCGCACCAAACAAAAAATATATAATACATGCCTAAAAGTTCAATTTCAATTGTGGTAACTTATAGCATGTAGAGTTGGAACAATCACTCGTCGTGGTCGTGTAGATGATGTTGTATCTAACATCAGTTGTGAACTTTTGACCGAAACGTTCCACTGTGTAATTTCTGTTTGTATTTTGAAAACATCGGATTAGTTTTTGCCTTATATCATCCTTTGTTGAATTTTGTTAGATTTTCTATAAACCCTGGAAACGAGTTACTCTTCTTTTTAACCCAAATAGTTTTTTCTGTATGTTTCTACTGGAAAACGTAAAAGCTGGAATGTTTGACAAAAAAAAAGAAGTAAAAGCTGGAGTATCTAACCTTTGTCTAAACTTGAATATCCATTTAACGCAATAGAGACTGTAAATCTCGAACATTAACTGTCTACCGTCGTTAACTTTATCTGCAAAAAGATGATAGAAGTATATTACCTCAGTTCTCATTTTTGTATCACAGTTTTGTAAACTTATGATATATGACTATAGCCGTATAGGTCCACAGAAATCAAGTCGTTGAAACGGACGACACATTAAAAATCGTCGTCGGTTTCATATTTTGTATTCAAAGTTAGGTGTGAAGAGGGTTCTCTAAGTGGGCTCCTTTAGTCAACTTCATTAGCATTTTTAAATCTTATAAACTGCAGCGTCGCTTGATTCGATATCTTGTACAAGCCTTATTATACTAGTTCACTTAATGGAGTTATGCGTACGATAATTTGGATTATTCATATTGTAACATTTTTAATTCTAGAAATAGTACGTATAGTTTGCCTTCCATAGTTTATTTTATTTATCATATACATGTACATTAGTTTATATTATTTAAGGTAAGTAACATTTATATTTATAAATTTCAGTATAGTTGAAAGGTGTATACTGACAAATAAGATCATTAAGGGGTTGTTGCTCTTTTCGCTAAAGACGTTTTAAAATAAACAAATTTCCACATTATTTACATAAAACAGCAAGATTTTGAATTTACTAGGTTTATTTTAAAATGATATTTAGAAAAGGTACAACTAAGAAAAATCTATTAATTGAAAATCTAGTGTTTTAAAACCTGGAGAAAAAAATAAGATTTTTGAAAAATCTAATGTTCTTTTTGGGCAGCCTTCAAATTTTCAAAATCTAATGCTATTCTATTAGTGACTAAATATAATTTAGCCTAGTTCAATATACAAAGCTCCTATGTCCAACATTCAAATACTTATTCAAAAACCTCTACCAACTCTATAAAATTTTCAAATTTGAAAAGAAAAATACTACGCTAAGAAGTCACAAAATAATTGAATTAGTCACGACAGAGATTTAAATTAAATTGACTTTAGAAAATGCTTTTCAACTCAGTTACAAAAAAAAAAAGAAAAAGAAAAAAAAAATAGCTTTTCTACTGGCGTAAGTAGGAGCCGATATGGTTTATATCAGAAAAGCTCATGTAGAGAGTAAAGTTTCATTTGTTGTGTAGCCGTTTGTCTCTCGCATCCCATTTTTCGAAAAACTCATCTCTCTCCTCTCTTCTTCATTTACTTTCTATAAATCCAAACTCATAAACAAAAGATTTTTGACTTTCCATCAACATCACGTCCTCATAACTCCCCCAAAGAAACTCTCACTTCTAGTTCTTCATCTATTTCTTCTTTCTTTCACTTCCAGAAAACAAGTAACAAACACACGAAAAAAAAGAAGGATGAGTTCAAGAGCGTTCAGAGCAACACCAGATAGCAACTATCTGGTCCCCAGGAGATCTAGAGACCACCAACAAGACACCAGTCCTGACCGGAACCAAATCTGGTCTGAGCCTCGTCATAAACCGGTTGCTAACCGAAAAGTTCCGGTCGTCTACTATCTCTCCCGGAATGGTCAGCTTGACCATCCTCATTTCATGGAAGTCACTCTCTCTTCCGGCGATGGTCTCTATCTCAAAGGTAACCCAAAAATCACTCACCTTTTTCCTGAAAAAAAATACATATTTTCTCGAACCGTAACTGAAAAAGACAGCCTTTTTCAAAAATAAACAAGAAAGCTACTTTTGAGTTCAAAAGGTTTTGAAACTCTCTCTTCTCTTTGGCTGTTTACTCTTTATTACTACTACTACTGGAACAGAACAGTGATAAAGGCGGCAACTTTCAAATTGTAGCTTCTAAAAAAGTTACAAACTTTATTATTATTTTCAGATGTGATAAACCGGTTGAATGATCTTAGAGGCAAAGGCATGGCTAATCTCTACTCTTGGTCTTCCAAAAGGTTAACACTTTCTTCCTCCACCAATCATAATCCATCACTCCTCTGTCTTTTAAAACCCTGACCGTCCGATCTTCTGAACCTTTCAGGAGCTACAAGAACGGATTCGTCTGGCACGATTTATCGGAGGAAGACTTCATCTTCCCCGTTCAAGGCCAAGAATACGTGCTCAAAGGCTCCGAGGTCGTTCTTGATTCTTGTATTCTCTCAAACCCAAGGAGCCTCCTCGGAACGACGTCGTTTAGGGATCCGAGGTCTCTGAAAACGGAGAAAAACTCCGGCGACGGTGATATAACGCCGGCGGCGGCGCATCGTCGGAGAAACCAGTCGTGGAGCTCCGTCGATCTCAGCGAGTACAAGGTGTACAAAGCGACCGAGTCGAGCGCCGAGTCGGCGAGCAGACTCGCGGCGGACGCATCTACTCAGACGGACGATAGGAGGCGGAGGAGAAAACCGGCGAAGGAGGAGGAGATAGAGGAGGTGAAAAGTCCGGCGAGGTACGAGGAGGAGAATCAGAAGAGCGTTGAGCTGAGCAGACACGAGATTTCTCCTCCGCCGTCGGATTCGAGCCCCGAGACTTTGGAGAATCTGATCAAAGCAGATGGACGGCTGATATTGCGTCAGAACGAGGGGACTAACGATCATCATCGGACGGTGGAGAGTTTATCGAGCGGGAGAATGAGAGCTTCTGCCGTGTTGATGCAGCTGATTTCGTGCGGCACGATGTCGTTTAAAGAGTGTGGGCCCGTTTTGTTGAAAGATCAAGGGCTGTCGTTGACTGGACGCAGCGGGTGCACAGTAACGCGAGGAGCAGCTGATAACAGTCTGGTGAGGGCAGAGAAGGAGTTACAGAGTTTTGGGAGGGTAAAACTGGAAGATAAGGAGTATTTTAGCGGCAGTTTGATTGAGACCAAGAAGGAACTTGTTCCTACTTTGAAACGATCTTCTTCTTACAATGCCGACAGGTAAAAATCAATTAATGGGTTTGCAAAACGTTAAGCAGTTCGCTTCCTTTTGTTTGAAACGACACGGATGTCTGTTTCGTTTTGTTTTATTTAGTTTCTGTACATAACAATTATTGGGTATGGCGTGGGTTGATTGAAGAGCTGAAAATGGTAAAAAGTATATAAGTACGTTTTGGTGTTTCTTTCAAATGTCTCTTCGTAGTAGATGTTTAAATATGTACCAATATAAAATATATTAAAGAGTTGTATTCATTATTTGATGATGCAGGTGTTCAAGAATGGGACCAACGACGGAGAAGGATGAGGAAGAGGCGGTTCTAGCTAAATGCATTCCGAGAAAAACAAAGTCGGTGGGTCTAAGGAACAATGGTGTGCACCAGTAACAAAAGAAACTGCACGCGTGTCTAGTGAGAAAGGAAGCAAGGAAACGGCACGGAGTCTAACAAGCTTATTTTGTTTCAAAAACGAAGAAAAGAAGAATAGGGAATGATGAGTAGTTATAAGTATTTTGATGTGTAGGCAACTACTATGGATGCTAAAGAGTAAACATGATGTGTACATATTTAAAAATGTTGTAGTTTGACTCTAAGGGTCTTTTGAGGTTAATTTCAGACTCGTTTTACTTCACCTATAATAGTCATTGGGATTTGGGAATCTCACTCGCAAATTTTCAGTTTGTTTTCATTGCTAATTCTGCCCACACATAGAGTAACAGTGATCGATTACTTATAGAATCTCTAGTAGTGGTAATGTGATTCTAAGTGTTAAAAATTAAGTGAACGTTACAGATATTTATGATGTATATTTTCGTACGAATATTTTCTAAAGTTTAACAAATGTTTTTCATTATTTTACAAATTGACTCTAGTTTGGCGTGATTTGTTTAAATAAGTAAATAGTATATATGTTACTGGAAATTCCATCGAAAACATTATATTGTAATCGAATAAATGCCATTGAAATGTGGTAAAGTGAAATTTGCCTTTGAATTATAAAACAGCGTGGAGTCAATGCTGGGGTGGTGCCTTGAGGTTACAAATTTATAATTCAGAAAAGTTTCTATGCCCTTTAGTTTTGGCGTATTTGTACTTTTTGGCGTCAACTCCAATTTCATTTCGTAGCACGTACACAATATTTTATTAGTCATACCAAAAGAAATTTCCATAACCAACAATGTTGTCTTTTGACTTTGAAAACTTAGAAGTTTCCACTTACCCATTTCTAGAAGTGTTAAATAGCGCTGATATTCAAAGTCTTCGTTTTAATGCATCATAAAACTCTATTCTAAAGAATACCAAAACAAATCATATAAGCATTTAGTAGAATGAACACATCCAATGTACTTTGCATCTTGTTATCAAGAAGCGAAACTAGGACATATATCACTCTGATTTCGCAATGATCCGATTTTAATTGACAGAAACACAATATTATTTAGAGGGGAAATAGTTTTTCTTATATTAAAATGATTAAGTTTTTTTTTTACAATTTTACATCGAAAATTAAATGGAATTTAGAGTTAATATAAAGATTTGACATGAAAATATATATGAATCATCACATGATATCAAAACCTAATTGATCTTATATGATAAATTTTTAAACACAAATTTTATAATTTAGACATGACTCTTTGCTGTGTTGTAAATTTGTAGTTTATTTCAATTCATATATTGTTTGCGGTTTTCTTCTATAAAAGAAAAAAAAAAGATTATTAGGTTGGCAGAAGAAAAGGAGAGAGGAATTGATCTCGTATGATAAAGTTTTAAACACAAAATTTAAAATTTAGACATAACTCTCTGCGTTTGACCAAAAAAAAAAAAAGACATAACTCTCTGCTGTGTTTTAAATTTGTAGTTGATTTCAATCCATAAATTGTTTGTGGCTAGTTTTCTTTTACAAAAGAAAAGAAACCCCATTAAGTTGGCAGAAGTAAAGGAGAAAGGTGTAGACGAATCTTTAAATAAGTTAACTGTATACAATCTAGTCTATCAAAGGCTCTGTCTTCTTAATGTACATTCAAGAATAGATAGATAGAGATCATATAAATGCATAAGATCTTGCAGACCTTGCAGTCGGTGACTGACTTCACTGAAGTGAATTAATATTTTTGGTAAAAAAGCCTGCCATTGCGTGTACATCTACTTCACAGTTTTATTATTTTATGTTTTAGTTACATTCCCTTTTTTCAAAAAGAAAAGCATTCACTGCATAACTACTATACCTCGCATGGACGATCAAACAACACCCTCTCATGGACGATCAAACAACACCCTCTCAATCCAAGATTCCAAACTTGAGAGCTACTAGCTTTATCTGTTGGTATGTCTGTATGACCTTAACTATTTATATTTGGCGATTATATTTGAGAAGTTGATTAGAAGGATAAAAAAGAAAAAAAATTGTGAGAAAGAATATCGAAAATCAGTTTTTAAAACACATCAAAATTTTAGGAACTCTTAACCATTACAAACTAACAACATACAACATTTGATTTGAACATACCATATAATTTGGTTCACACCAACTATGGACAGGGAAAATCTGGTAAAACCGGTTATAGATCTAGACCGAAATATGAAAAACTTGGAGAAAGTACCGACCGGGTCTTCTTAAACAGTAAACCAAAAGTGATAAAACCGAAAACAAGAGACACCAAACCAAGGAGCCAGATTCTGGTTAAAAGCGGTCTTGGATCAATGAGACAAAACCCTCTGACCATGTTTGTTTGACAGAGCTAGACACGACCGAGCCGCTCACATGCGCACTAAACATGTTTCCACCTGGACCGTTCAGTACCCATTTAACTTTCTCTGGTGGGTTTTCGTCAATAACAACGGTCTGAAAAAAACTGTCCGTTTTAGGTTAGCCAAAATTTGGAAGAAAACACCATCAAACCGGTTTAGTATAATAGTGTAAAAGCTTTAGAAACTTACCGCAAGACGCCCGGAAGGCACCATGGAATTAACCGAGTCATTTGTACCGTTCAAGTATCTCTCAACAGCAGCCAGAGAACGAAATTTATTCCCCGTTCCTGCCTCAATGTAAGTCTGCAAACAAACAAACAAACAGCACTAACGGTTGGACCATAACACGCAAACACGCAAACGAAAGATAACCAAACCCACAGATGTGTGTACCTTGTCAATTTGACTGGAATTACTCCGCGGTTTCCCCTCAACGATCCATCCATCAGGTAAACTGAAATCTCTGGAACGGCCACGGTGATATTCTATACGCATAGGCTGCTTATCTGCAAGCTTCCCGGGATCTTTCAAGTATCTCTCAACGGAAACAAGGGAACGGAACCGGTTTCCTGTTTTTCGCTCAATATAACACTGCAAGGACCCAGTAAATACGTTGTTTGAGATACAATAAAAGCTAGCCAACATATCTCTCATATGCTTTACATAAGCACCTTATCAATATTATACGAGTTTAACCTGGGAAACTCCTCAACGGTCCATCCTCTAGGTAAACGGAAACCCTTGGAGGCCTGTTCTGCCCTGCGATGATCCTGCAAAAGCAAAAAAAATGAACACACTGATATTAAAGTTTTTGTTGATACAGGAACCATGCAAATTCGAATCTAAATCAAGGGACCTGTTTGGTTCTGGGTCCTTCATAAACCCTTCTCTGTGCTTCATTGAAGAAGTGTCCTGTTCGAGTGAAGCGTCTATCATGTACTTCTCCAACCAAGTATCTCTGAACAGATTCTAGAGACGGAAACTCTCTACCAGTCCCTGGCTCGAGAAAGTACTTACCCACAAACAAACGCACAAAAATAAAGTAAATATGAGGTTTTTCAATGAATAACTCTCTAAGATCTATCTTTAATAAAAATAGTATTCACCAATTTGATATCAATCACACAGAGGACAATCAAGAACTAGGTCAGCTTTCACTTACAGTATCGACATTGCCTTTGCGGCTAGTAGATGACGATCGCGGCCGTTTCACGATTGTCCACCCCGGCAAAAGTTTTCTGGTGGAAGAAGTGGGGTCCACGATCTGCAGCAGGGCTTCGCGACCGTGACACGCTGGAGACTTGACAAAAGGAACCAGGGCAGTCGAGGATGATGATCTCGTTTTCATCTCTTCGTTGCCTAAACCAGAGTGAGTTTAGCTGCTTGTCAAGATCCGAGACAGCGCTTATGTAGTAAGTACCCTTTGTCAGTAGACATGCAAGAAGCACCGTCCAGTTCTTGCTCACTCATACTTCCACTTGGCAACATATATATATTAAGTTGCACAACATTATGACATGTAATATTATCTTTCTAAATATTATATTATGCCTCTAAAGCAACTACATGTTTTTTAACTATTAAAATTTTAGTATTTATCCAAAACAACAGAAAGCTTGATATGATAATAAAAGCGAAAAGATAAAGAATGATGATGTATATAGTGGAGGCTAGCTTGAAAGTTCGACGACAATGGTACTACTCCTAACGTAATGCTTGTAGTTGTAGATCGTAGACGGTCTAACAATCTTCGGTTTGCGTGTGACGGTGATGGAACTTGGAAGGGTAGTTGAAGTCTAACAGATTGGCTCCTTTGGCGGCACATGTACTGTGGATCCTCAGCTATGTAACCGATGGCGCAGAGGAAGTCTAACTATATACACCTTTTACGAAGCACACTCTTTCTTTGGGAACTTACCTCGTCTGTGTCAAGATTGTCATTGATTGTGTCATTTCCGAATTCTCCTTTCTTCCACAGAGAAGACTTGTGGAGACGCCGTTTTTCTCAAGAAGCATCAAACTCCCATGAATGTTGAATAAGTCGTATGCAGTTTCTTCTTTTGTTTAAGAATACATAGACTATATGCATTGTGTTAGACAGATCACCATGGGCCTTGAAGCAGAAGAAGGGAAAAGCCCAGAAGATGGGAAAGGCCCATGTGAAGCTAAAGCTCCTGGAGTGAGCACACAAGACAAAGCTCCTTTCACTCTCGTACGGAAAAGGCAATGGAGAAGACGACAGAACAAGCTCCAAAGCTCAGAAACAGATTTGATTCACTCTTATCCTTAAGTGAGGACTAATCTACTTTACAGCTGTGTGTTAGCTAAGATCTAGAGGGTTCCATAGTTGTGTATAAAAGCTTATGAAAGCTCATTGTAAACGTTAAGTTGAAAGTATATTACTCAATAAAGTTCTATCTTTCTTATGGTATTAGAGCCCTAGAAACCTTAACAGGTTCATCTATGGCGGCTACAGTAAACACTTACCCCTTCCACAATAACGTTCATGTGCTCAGTTGTGTGACCCTAAAGTTGAGCGATAGCAACTACTTGCTATGGAAGACACAGATCTAGTCTCTGTTGTCTAGTCAGAAGCTTCTTGGCTTCGTCAACGGTGCAGTCTCGGCGCCTGCTCAGACGCGTACGGTGGTTCGTGAAAAAGTCGAAGTAGAGGAACCAAATCCGCAGTACGAAGCTTGGTTCTGTTCAGATCAGTTGGTCCGGTCTTGGATTTTCGGCACTCTAGCAGAGGAGGTTCTTGGCTCGGTTCACACCATCCAAACATCTCGGGAGGTATGGTTGTCCTTAGCTGAGAACTTCAACAAAAGTTCGTTGTCACGAGAGTTCTCTCTCCGAAGGAGTCTTCAGCTTCTTACGAAGAAAGACAAAGACTTGTCGGAGTATCATCGAGAGTTCAAGAAGATCTGTGACTACTTAAGTGCGATTGGCAAGCCAGTGGATGAGTCGATGAAGATATTTGGTTTTCTGAATGGGTTGAGCAGAGAGTACGACCCTATTGCAACGGTGATTCAGAGCTCGCTTTCCAAGTTTCCACCACCAACGTTTACTGATGTGGTCTCGGAAGTGGAGGGATTTGATGCGAAGCTAAAGTCGTACACGGAAACTCCTGCAGCGACTCCTCATTTGGCGTACAACACCACAGGAACTGGAGATCAGAACTTCCGTTCTGGAGCTCCGGCGTATAATCCTTCTCAGAGAGGACGTGGTCGATCCAACGGAAACAGAGGCAGAGGAGGCTACAACTCAAGGGGTCGTGGTTTCTCTCAACACCAGACAAGTAACAATACGAGTCAGAGACCAACTTGTCAGATTTGTGGTCGAGTTGGACACACTGCGTTGAAGTGTTACAACCGATTTGATAACAACTATCAATCGGCTGAAGCATTTGCAGCACTTCGTCTAGTGGATGAGTCTGGAAAAGAATGGTACCCTGATTCTGGCGCTACAGATCATGTAACATCTTCAACTGGTAATCTTCAGACAGCTCATCCATATGAGGGCAATGATGCTATTATGGTTGGTGATGGAGCTTACTTACCGATCACTCACGTTGGTTCCACGGCTATTTCTTCTCAGAAAGGTAACATCTTTCTTAATGACATTCTGGTTTGTCCTACTATTAAAATTCTTTGATGTCAGTATCCAAGCTTTGCGATGATTACCCTGTTGGTGTGTTCTTTGATGCTAAATATGTATATGTGATTGACCTGCACAAGCAGAAAGTGGTGACAACAGGGCCTTGAAGTAAAGGTCTTTATGTGTTGAAGGATTCTCAGGTTGAAGCTCACTATTCCAACCGTCATACTACAGCATCAGAGGAAGTATGGCATCACCGTTTAGGACACTCAAACCAGAGGATTCTTCAACTTCTACAACACAACAAGGAGATAATCATCAATAAGAGTAGAACAACCTCCATTTGTGAGCCTTGTCAGATGGGGAAGAGTAGTAGTTTGCAGTTCTTTGATTCTCAGTCTTTTGTTTCTAGTCCCTTAGAGAGAGTTCATTGTGATCTCTGGGGACCCTCACCTGTAATATCGAACCAAGGTTTCAGATTCTATGCAATCTTTGTTGATGAGTTTACTCGGTTCACTTGGTTATTTCCTTTGAAACAAAAGTCTGAGTTCTTCTCTGTGTTTGTGGCATTCCAAAAGATGATAGAGAACAAATTATCTGTAAAGATGAAACAGTTTCAGAGTGATGGAGGGGGTGAGTTCGTCAACGCTCAAATGAAGAAACATCTTCTGGAATGTGGGATCGAACACAGGATCTCGTGTCCTTACACACCAGAATAGAATGGATTAGCTGAAAGGAAGCACAGACATATCATTGAGCTTGCTCTCTCAATGATGTTTCAGAGTCACATGCCGCTGCAGTTGTGGGTTGATGCGTTTCACTCGTCTTGCTTCATTGGAAACATGCTTCCATCTGTGGGTACAGATAAGAAGAGCCCGTTTGAACGTATGTACAAGAAGAAACCGGAGTATACTGATCTCAGAGTGGTGGGTTCAGCTGTATATCCATGTCACAGGCCGGTGATGAGTCATAAGCTTGAGCCTAGATCACTACTCTGTGTATTCTTAGGCTACTCGTCTCAGTATAAAGGGTATAGATGCTTACACCCTCCCACTGGAAAAGTCTATGTTACTCGCCATGCTGTCTTTGATGAGGATCGTTTTCCGTTCAAAGCAGAGTATAAAGAATTTGTTCCACGGTACAAGACTCCTATACTACAAACGTGGCAGAAAGCAACCCACCCTGCTCAACCTGAAAGAACAGCGTCTAGCCCCCAGATTTCAAGAGCTATACCACCACCAATTCAAGAAGAAGTAGAAGATGTCGCACCTGATGTAGTAGCTCCACAGATTGTTGAGGAACAAGTCATTCAACCTCAACAAAAAGCTCCTCAGCCTCAACCCCAAGCAGCAGGGAACACTCATCCCATGCAAACGAGACACAAGGCGGGAATCCACAAGCCAAATAGCCGTTATGCTCTCTTGGCTCCAAAATACTCCATAAAGGAACCAAAGAACATAACGGAGGCGATGGCACATCCTGGATGGAATGGTGCAGTTTCAGATGAAATCAACAAAGTTCACTTGTTGCACACATGGGACTTAGTACCAGCTCCACAAGGGATCAATATATTGACAAGTAGATGGGTGTTCACTGTGAAGTTTCGTCCAGACGGCACCGTGGAATGTCTAAAGGCGAGACTAGTTGCTAGAGGAAATGAACAAGAAGAGGGTCTGGACTACTTGGAGACGTTCAGTCCAGTGGTAAGAACAGCAACAATCCGACTAGTGCTGCAGGTAGCCATTGCAAAAGGATGGATGATTAAACAGCTTGATGTATCCAGTGCGTTTCAAGAACTTGTGTATATGTATCAGCCACCTGGGTTTGTAGATCCTCAAAAACCTCACCATGTCTGCAAGTTAACTAAAGCTCTATACGGTCTCAAGCAAGCCCCAAGAGCATGGTTTGATACATTCAGCAATTTTCTTCTTGATTTTGGCTTCACCTGCAGTAAATCAGACCCTTCGTTGTTCACCTATCATCATCATAAGAAGACGTTGATCCTACTCTTGTACGTTGATGACATCTTGTTGACTGGAAGCTGTGAGATGTTGATCAAAGAGTTACTAGAGGCGCTAAATGGGAGATTCTCAATGAAGGATTTACGAACACCTAAATACTTTTTGGGGGTTGAGATCTTATCCCATAAGGGAGGTTTGTTTCTTCATCAGCAAGCTTATACGAAGGACATCTTGTCTCAAGCTTCAATGATAGACTGCAACCCAATGCCAACCCCACTGCCTCAGCGGATTGATCACATCAACCTTGAACCATTCCCAGAGCCTACTTACTTCAGAAGTCTTACAGGCAAGCTTCAGTACCTCACTATAACGAGACCTGATATTCAGTTTGCCGTGAACTTCATCTGTCAGCGTATGCATCTTCCTAACATGACAGATTTTGCTCTGCTTAAACGGACTCTCCGGTATCTGAAAGGAACAATGAGCTTGGGTTTGAACATTGGGAAGGATTCGAACCTGCTACTCTCTGCTTTCTGTGATAGCGACTGGGCAGTTTGCAAGGATACACGAAGATCAACAACAGGGTTCTGCACAATGCTTGGCTCCAACTTGATCTCTTGGTCCGCTAAGAGACAACCTACCGTGTCGAGGTCATCTACTGAAACAGAATACAGAGCCCTTACTGCTGCAGCTCAAGAAGTTACATGGATCTCTTTCTTGCTTCGTGACTTGGGTGTTTCTCAGTCGGAACCAACAAGACTACACTGTGACAACCTGTCAGCTGTCTATCTGAGTACAAACCCAGCCCTTCATAGTCGATCAAAACACTTTGATACCGACTACCACTACATACGGGAACATGTTGCGTTGGGACTCATTGAGACACAACATATACCTGCTAAGCTTCAGATTGCGGATATATTTACAAAACCTCTGGATCGGAAGCTGTTCTTCAAACTTCGTAGCAAACTTGGCGTGCAATCTCCACCGCACTCAAGTTTGAGGGGGAATGTTAGACAGATCACCATGGGCCTTGAAGCAGAAGAAGGGAAAAGCCCAGGAGATGGGAAAGGCCCATGTGAAGCTAAAGCTCCTGGAGTGAGCACACGAGACAAAGCTCCAACGGTTCACTCTCGTACGGAAAAGGCAATGGAGAAGACGACAGAACAAGCTCCAAAGCTCATAAACAGATTTGATTCACTCTTATCCTTAAGTGAGGACTAATCTATTTTACAGCTGTGTGTTAGCTAAGATCTAGAGGGTTCCATAGTTGTGTATAAAAGCTTATGAAAGCTCATTGTAAACGTTAAGTTGAAAGTATATTACTCAATAAAGTTCTATCTTTCTTACATTGCTCTGCATTTATTAATACTATAGTTAGCTGAAACCAAAGGGATTGAGGAACGCACGCAGAATTTGAAGATTGATGATCTCACTCGCGATTTTCTTTAGCTTCATTGTCGTTAAGACCGGCGTCTTCTGCGCTTTGATGGCTGTCATTTGAGAGTCAGTAAGTTTCCATGCAGTGTTTTAAAACCTGGACCGACCAGGGCAGTCAGACCGGTATCTGCTATCCGGACAATAACCTGGTTTGGTTAAGACTTTATTAACCCGCTTCAATTCAGATAAACCAAAATAAAGCCAAGCAAAAACCCATTATCCAATCAAAGGTTCGTGAACTATAATCATATTCATAGATCATTATTTGGTTTGTGTTTGAAATTTAACACCATACAGCCTTTTTCAAAAAAGAAAGAAATTTAATACAATATTTATCTCTTTCTCCTTTATTTGATTATGTATCTAATTTACAAGTTTTGATTTCACTAAATAAAGTTTGATTAATTGTTAGAGTTGAAAAAAAACTGAAGATGTGTTACCTAAGTGCCATTAATTCATAATGTTTGAGAATTTGTTAGATTATGAAAATTTGTGACGGAGCGGAAGTACCGTCTAGTAACCGATAACGCGAAGGTAACGTTGATTCTACGAATTCCCGTTAACTAAGCCTTCTTAATTTTGTTGAGTCCTCAAAGAATTATCCAGAAACAAGGATTCAAGAGTTTGTTTAAAACCAAAACTCTAAGTTTATTAAAAATCAATGAAATAAGTTGTGAGTCTTACAAATCAAGAGCTCACTATTTATACTACAAGAAAAGACCTAAGTCCCTATGGATTAAAACATAACCTTTTATCCATAAGCCTTATTCCTAATCTTTAAAAGAATACTAATGCTTATCTAAAAATAAAAAGGAAACTTAGTAAAAGGAAACAATGAAAGCAAAGCGTATGAGAATAAGGATGTACGCTACATCAGGTCCCCCCCCCCTTACGCGGGATTCGTCCACGAATCCAGCCAGAATAGCGTCATCAGGCTCGAACTTGAACAAATGTTTCACATTGAAAACATCCGCGGTATGAACATGAGGAGGAAGTCGGAGCCGGTAAGCATTGTCACCAATCTTCTCAATGATTTCGATAGGACCAATTTTGCGGGGCTTCAGTTTATTGTACTGTCCAACTGGAAAGCGTTCCTTGATTAAAACCGCCCAGACAAGATCACCAACCTGAAAGTGAACCTCCCGTCGTGATTTATCAGCCTTTCTTTTATACTTGATTGCCGTACCTGCCAAGTTATCTTGCGCACGAGCATGAACATCCATAATTTCCTCCATTAATTCCAAAGCTCGACCATGAAACTCTCCTGGTTGTGGTGTCGTAGATAATGCCAGAGGACCACGAGGAACCACCCCATACACGACCTTGAATGGACTGTAACCAAGACTCCGATTATGCGCATGGTTATGAGCAAACTCTGCCTGACAGAGGAGAGAATCCCACGACCGCAGGTTATCACCAACCAAGCAACGTAACATATTGCCCAAGCTTCGATTAACAACTTCAGTTTGTCCATCCGTCTGCGGATGATACGCCGAACTCATTTTTAAGCTAGTTTTAAAAAGCTTCCATAGAGAACGCCAGAAGTGTCCAATGAAACGAGAATCACGATCAGAGACAATAGATATCGGCAGGCCATGCAGACGATAAATCTCCCTGAAGAACAGCGAAGCAACCTGGACAGCATCTGTAGTTTTCTTACACGGTATAAAATGAGCCATCTTGGAGAAGCGATCCACAACTACAAAGATGAAATCATTGCCCCGTTGAGTGCGCGGGAGTCCAAGAACAAAATCCATACTAATATCACTCCATGGTTACGTCGGAACAGGTAAAGGGAGATAGAGACCGGCATTAGATGCGTGACCCTTACCCTGCTGACACGTTGTACACCTAGCGACGAACCTCTCCACATCTCGGCGTAAGGAGGGCCAGAAATATGAATCTGAGGCGAGCTTGAGAGTCCTATCACGCCCCACATGCCCCTCTTTGTGCAGCTCCATAATGATATGTAACCGAGGACTGCAATCAGGGACACACAAACGATTATCGCGAAATATGAACCCATCCACCAAAGAATACTCAGACCGAATCCCATGGGTGAGATCCAACCAAACAGAAGAGAAGAACGGGTCCGTAGGATATAATTCAGCAAAGCATTCGAAACCGGTGACACTAACTCGTAATGTGGACACTAGTGCATGTCGACGACTCAACGCATCAGCCACTTTATTGAGTTTTCCGGATTGGTGCTTGATAACAAACGTGAACTGCTGTAAATAAGCAGTCCAAGACGCATGGCGAGAAGAAATTTTATCTTGCGTGCCCAAATAACGAAGGGCCACATGATCAGTGAACAAGACGAACTCTCTATGGGCCAAGTAATGACGCCAATGTTTAATGGCCTGAACAATAGCGTAAAACTCGATGTCATAAGTGCTGTAGCGAGCTCGTGCACCAGCCATCTTCTCGCTGTAGTAAGCAACTGGACGACCCGGTTGGCTTAAGACCGCACTGATGCCCAGCTTACTTGCATCGCAATGTAACTCGAAAGGAAGATCAAAATCGGGTAGAACCAAGATAGGAGCCGTGGTGAGCTTCTTTTTAATAAGCTCAAAGGCTTCGGAAGCTTCCGGAGACCATGTAAAAGACGAGCTCTTCATACAATCAGTGACAGGGGCCATGATTGCGCTAAAGTTATGCACGAAACGACGATAAAAGGATGCCAAGCCGTGAAAACTCCGTACCTCAGTAATTGTTGTTGGAGTTGGCCAAGACGCCACCGCAGCTACTTTCTGTGGATCAACACGAAGACCCGCAGCTGAGACGACGTACCCGAGAAACAAGACCTGGGAAACGCCAAATTCACACTTTTGATGTGCGATAAATAGCTTCTCACGTCGCAGAGCCAATAAGACATTGCGGAGGTGAGAAAGATGTTCGTCCATTGTAGTACTGAAGATTAGAATGTCGTCAAAGTAGACAACGACAAACTTTCCAATAAATGGACGAAGAGCTTGATTCATGACACGCATAAATGTGCTCGGAGCATTAGACAAACCGAACGGCATAACCAACCATTCGAATAAACACTCTCGTGTCTTGAAAGCAGTTTTCCATTCATCCCCCGGGCGAATACGAATTTGATGATACCCACTCTTGAGATCCAGCTTCGTAAAGATAGAAGCCTTGCCTATCTGATCCAATAAATCGTCGAGTCTTGGAATGGGGAACCGGTACCGTGTTGTAATTTTGTTAATTGCCCGGCTATCGACACACATGCACCAAGCTTTGTCTTTTTTGGTATGAGGAGGGCTGGTACTGCGCAAGGACTGAGGCTCTCACGGACGTACCCTTTGCGCAACAGATCCTCTACTTGACGTCGTAATTCTTCATGCTCCTCCGGACTCATTCGGTAATGAGCTCGGTTAGGTAACGCAGCGTTGGGCACAAGGTCGATATGATGTTGGATATCCCGAAGTGGTGGCAACCCTACAGGGAGCTCGGCTGGAAAAAGATCTTGAAATTCATCGAGAAGTACTGTGAACGCCGGAGGAACAACAGTAACCATTTTTGGTGTAGCGTCTGTTGCCTCCAGAGCAAAAATCGGACAAGGCTCTTGAATTTCCTCTTCAAACTGGGATTTAGAGATGATGAGGAGACTCTGTTTTATAGCCTGCTGTCGGGAGCTAGGAGAGACCGCAAGGTCGGAATCTGGTGAAGGGAGTAATGTTATCTTGCGTCCCTCGAACATGAACGAATGCGTGTTCTGTTTTCCATTGTGGATGACCTCTCTATCATACTGCCAAGGTCGGCCTAATATGATGTGGGAGACGTCCATAGGAGCAATGTCACAGTACAAAGTGTCTTTGTAGAACGAGCCGATGGAAAGTGAAAGTAATGTCCTTTGAGAAACAAGTACCTATGCGCCTGTCTGCATCCAGAGCAACCGATACGGGTGGGGATGAGACTCCGTAGTGAGGGCAAGTTTCTTGACTGCTTCTTCCGAAACCACGTTCGCGGAGCATCCAGAGTCTATGACAAACCGACAAACCTTGTTTTTAATTGTGCAAGTGGAGCTAAATAAAGACGTCCGCTGCCATGCTTCAGTTGTCTTAGGAGCCAAGCAATTTCTTCGTAACATTAATAATGTTCCTGTGTCACCACTGACTTGCTATTCTTCGACATCCTAGTCCTCTGTATCATAAATAGGATCACCCACAATATCTCTGTCAGTGGCAAGCAAACCTCGACGGCCTTTGTTAGGGCAAGCCGTTTGGAGATGTCCTCTTTCGCCACAAGTGAAACAGCGAAGAGCGTTCGGACGCGAAGGGCGAGGTTCGGGTGCATCTGTAGTGGCTTCTGTTTGTTGTTGATTTTTAGGACCTGTCGTTGTATCGCGACTAGCAGAAGCTTTTGAATCGTCTGTACTAGTGGTGCGGGAGCGAGAGTTATTGTTCCATTGGTTGGAGCTGAGGCGGTTTTGTTGCTCGACGAGCACGGCACGTTGACGAGCTTCTGCGACGGAACCCGGATCAAATTGATGGAGCATATTCTGGAGCTGAGGTCGTAAGCCGGCTATATAGCGAGCGACTAACTGATCCTCTGAATCTTGAATATCTACTCTTGTAAGCATCTGATAGAACTCTGAAGAGTAATCTTCCACAGATCGCGAACCCTGTCGTATGTTGTGAAGTTTCTGGAACAATAGACGCTCAAAATTATACAGGATGAATGTTTTCCTCATATGTTTCTTAAGCTTGTCCCATGAAACTATTTTTTCCTTTCCCCGCCGAGACCGTGAGAGTTCAAGTTGGTTCCACCAAGACGCTGCGTGACTGCGGAACCGCGTTGTGATAAGAGGAACCTGTTTGTTTACTGGGACGTCTTTGAATTCCAAAAATTCATCAACGGTGACAAACCAATCCAGGAGGTCTTCTGGTTGAGAACCACCCTGAAATTCTGGAATTTCAAGTTTTATTCCCGACGACCATCGATTATCCTCGGCGTGTCTGTTACGCTGTCCCCGATCATGTTGCTGACGTTGATTGTTGATATTGTCGCCAAACGGGTTCTCCTCATATGTGTCATCATTATCATCATAGTACGCAAGATTGCGGCGGCGGTGTTGGCGATGTTGTTGACCTGCATTGTTTGCTGCGTCGGCTGCATTTGCTGCAAAAGCGGCCTGAACTCCGGCTTGAACGCCAGTCTGAATTGCTTCAGCCATTGTTCGGCGAAGATTGTCGTGAAAGTGCTCTTGGAAATCTTCCAAGAATTGTTGAAAGTGAAGCTAATCGTTGGCTGGTTCTTTGCCTGGTCGAGGCGGCATGATAAGATCGTAACCACGATAAAAATCGAAGTTCCAAGTCTCTGATACCAATTGACGGAGCGGAAGTACCGTCTAGTAACCGATAACGCGAAGGTAACGTTGATTCTACGAATTCCCGTTAGATAAGCCTTCTTAATTCTGTTGAGTCCTCAAAGGATTATCCAGAAACAAGGATTCAAGAGTTTGTTTAAAACCAAAGCTCTAAGTTTATTAAAAATCAATGAAATAAGTTGTGAGTCTTACAAATCAAGAGCTCACTATTTATACTACAAGAAAAGACCTAAATCCCTATGGATTAGAACTTAACTTTTTATTCATAAGCCTTATTCCTAATCTTTAAAAGAATACTAATGCTTATCTAAAAATAAAAAGGAAACTTAGTAAAAGGAAACAATGAAAGCAAAGCGTATGAGAATAAGGATGTACGCTACATCAATTTGTTACCTTCCCAAGCAAGAGGCGAGAAGTGTGTGATGCGAGTGAGCAACACGATTGAGATGAGAGGGAGAGATGTGCGCAGGATTAAAGTTAGATCCCCCAAGTACACACCATATAACACTGTACACAATTGAAAAGTTAAATCCCGAGCACACTAAATCTGACTGTACTCTGTACATACAATTAAACAAGTGCATAACGTTAAAGCAATGTAAACTAGAGAAAGCAGGTGAGTAGAAGAGAGTGAAGATGAGAAGAAGAGATAAACTCTGGAGACGCATTTGCTCTGATTTTTTTTTTTTTTTGCTAAATTTGGACATTTTGTTAGTATAGCTAAAGGTTTACTCGTATATCTTCTCATCACATTCTCATATACAGAAAATAATCACGTAAAAACACGGACAATCTCAACTTGTGCTATCAAAGATTTGTTATTGAGTGACTAACGTAACTCTTCAGCCACCTCTTGTAAACTAACTGGTATTTGCAACTGAAAAAAATAAGAGAGTAAGATGGCCTTCCTTATTTGTTTCCATTTTTCTGTAACAAAAAATATTATTTCTGTGACATATAGCACAATAATTAAAGAAAACTATTGGTCAGTCTATTTATTAGTATGATACACCTTTTTCGTAACAGATAATCAGTTTCACAATTTGAAATTAGATCCACAATTCCACATGTAACCAATCGCTATTAATTTGGTGTTATCTTTACAACTGGCTATCAATACTAATTTCAAAATCATTGAATGTCTTCTCCGTACGTATATGGAAACAATTCACTAGAGAGAAGATATCAAGATATTGATTCAACACGTACGTTGCGATATGGATTAAGTTATCGAGACAAGTATTGGGTTTGAAATTACTAATATCCGGACGGGTTTAGAAAACACGTTTATATTTCTATTTAAATTTATGCCATGTACCAAAATACGGTAAAATATTCATTTCCAAGCAAATATAACTGCCTTTCTAAACCTGACGCGATTTTTTCCTTGATACATCAAATGAAATAATACATTTTTCCTTAAGAAAAAAGACAAAAATAATAAACGTTTGTCAAAAAAGGATAAGTTTCATTTTGATATCATATGATCTGGCGTGCAAAGCAAAATGGAAAACTGATAGAGATAGTCAATCAAAGAAAACAAAACAAGTCGGTCATATTATCTGTTTAATCCATTTACACGTTAGTTGGTTGTCGCTCCTAAAACCCAACAACCATACTATACTAGTCCAATCATATAAACTGTTTTAATAGACTTTTATAATCGACCCATTTCATCGACTAGATGTGAATTAGGAGAGGGAGTGTGTGAAAACAAGAATCTTAAGGTATAAGAATTAGAGAGTTCTATATAAGTAACGAAGTTTAGAACCGCGTGAAAAGGTACTAGAAGAGCTACGTCAGTCTCTTTCTTTTTGTTTTTCTTATCTCTTCTACTTGCTTCCCACGTTTCCATCAAGTTTCCGTACACATCTTCTCGTTATTTACTCTCACTTACTCCATACTCCACACGCGAATCTTTCACGTGTACATCTCACGCATGTTGTGGTGTCATGCCTTCGCGGGGATTGTCATTTGTCAATGCTCACAGCTGACGAAAAATAACATTTTGAACAATTGTTTTCTTTTACTAAAAAGAAAGAGAAGTCCTTTCTACTTGCTACGTTACTCCAATTAGAATTTGTATTAATGAAAATAAAATTTGCTAGGAACAATGTAAAAAAAAATTACATAACAACTCATTCATTTTAATCTGTCAAATGTCAAACCAATGAAACTAGATGTTTAAGTCTTGGAAAAGAAACTATATGTATATCATGATTTTTTCGTATATATTATGCTCATATTACGTAAATATTCTTTTATAAATATCTAGAAACCGTTGATTTTAAAAAATATTCAAATAAATCTAGAAGACGGCTGAGGAAACCACGCGCCGCGCGTTGTAAATAAAAGACCAAACTCTGAGTTTTAGTTAAGTTCTGTAATAAAAAATATCTTAAAATTAATAAAAAGGTTCGAGAAAACACGAGGAAGATTCTCATCCAAACGACTCTTTCGTTTTTATTATACAGTCTCCAAAGCTACGCGGTGTCGCAAAACGTGACCACACAACCGGCATCTTCTTTCCTTGCCCCTTGTTTTCCCACGTAATTACGATACTACCACACTCCTTCCAAGCCACTTCCTTACCCACCAAGTCACAAGGGTATATTCGTACTTTTCACACACGTCTTCAGTCCACACAACTCGATATCTATAAATAGATCCCAACCAGACACAAACACAACATCAACAACTATCACACAAGTCACATAAACTCAAAAATATATTCTATTTGTTTCGTTTTATCATCAGAAAAAATATGGTTGCTATTTCAGAGATCAAGTCGACGGTGGAGTCTACGGCGGCGGCGAACTGTCTGATGCTCTTATCAAGGGTCGGACAAGAAAACGTTGACGGTGGAAGTGCAAAACGCGTTTTCACATGTAAGACGTGTTTGAAGGAGTTTCATTCGTTTCAAGCGTTGGGAGGTCACCGTGCGAGTCACAAGAAGCCTAACAATGAGAATCTCTCTGGTCTGATCAAGAAGACAAAAGCTTCGTCGTCCCATCCTTGTCCGATATGCGGAGTGGAGTTTCCCATGGGACAGGCTCTAGGAGGACACATGAGAAGACACAGGAACGAAAGTGGCGGCGCCGGCGCGTTGGTTACACGCGAGTTATTGTCGGAGGCGACGATGGCCACGTTGAAGAAATCAAGCAGTGGGAGGATGGCTTGTCTGGATCTGAGTTTGGGGATGGTGGAGAATTTGAATCTCAAGTTGGAGCTTGGAAGAACTGTTTTTTGATTTGTTTTTTTTCTCTTTACCCCTTTTTGTTTTTTTTCTGGATATATTAATTAGTTTCTATCATTCTTTGATTTGTTTACTTAATGCTTTAGATTTATACATCTGCAGATTCAGAAAACTTTCATATGGTGTAATATTTTCCTTTCTTTGTGGTGAAAATATTCTTTACTTAGTATTAAAGATTTGTTATATACATCTTTCAGTTCAAAAGCGTAACATACGATTTAGTTTGTAGTTCATTGTCGACTTATCTTGCTACTATTTGCACCAGCCACGAACAATAACAACTCGAATTATGTAATTAAATAAAAATGAGTATGTGTATGAGTCGACTTATCAATATGGAATCACAAATGGACTTATCTTGCCAGATATGAAGAAGATAAAGGAAGTTTTGTAGATATTCATAGGATTGTGTGTTAATAATCTCTATGTGAAGTTGGAGTCTACAGAAATTTTGCAAGCTAGCTTTTACACATAGATTTGTTAGTTTGAATATTTATTTATTTATTTATTGAATATATTAAGACATTCAAAGGAGAAATTTTGAATATACTTGTTAATTTGTTTCCCTCAATAACATAGACGTGAATACATATCATACTATTTAGTTCTTGATTCATGCTTTTGAAAGACTCAAAACACTTTAAAAAATGTATTTATAGGACTGTGTTAATCCTCTCTAGTTATTCGAAGCTGGAGGAGAAAATTTGTAAGCTAGCTATACGAACTATGACCTTCCAGAAAGTAATACACAATAACATGCGTAAAAATTCAAGGCAAATGATTCATTTGAAGGTGGATTTAGCGCAAAACTCAAACACTTGCTGCTAACTAAAAAAGGGTCACATATGCATGTTGCTTTTTCCCAAAATGAATATATATATATATAAGTACATAACGTAATACTTGATTAAAATTTTACAACTAGTGCATATGTGTCTTAGTAATTAGATTACTAAACGAAGCCTTTTCTCAAAATTTTGTCTTAGTAATTAGATTACTAAACGAAGCCTTTTCTCAAAATTTTACAACTAGTGCATATAGCGAGTGTGCATAAGGATAAAATTTGAGATGATTGCAGCAATATTTTCGAGGGAGATTTTGGGAGTTATTGTCGGAGGCGACGATGGCGACGTTGAAGAAATCAAGCAGTGGGAGGATGGCTTGTCTGGATCTGAGTTTGGGGATGGTGGAGAATTTGAATCTCAAGTTGGAGCTTGGAAGAACTGTTTGTTGATTTGTTATTTTTTTCTCTTTGCCCCTTTTTGTTTTTTTTTTCTGGATATATTAATTAGTTTCTATCATTCTTTGATTTGTTTACTTAATGCTTTAGATTTATACATATACATCTGCAGATTCAGAAAACTTTCATACGATGTAATATTTTCCTTCCTTTGTGGTGAAAATATTATTTACTTAGTATTGGAGATTTGTTATATACATATTTCAGTTCGAAAGCGTAACATACGTTTCTATCATTGTCGACTTATCTTGCTACTATTTGCACCAGCCACGAACAATAACAACTCGAATTATAATAATTAAATAAAAAGTATGTACACGAGTCGGCTTATCAATATGGAATCACAAATGGACGTATCTTGCTAGATACGAAAGATAAAGGAAGTTTGTAGATTTTCATAGGATTGTGTGTTAATAATCTCTATGTGAAGTTGGAGTCTACAGAGATTTTGCAGGCTAGCTTTTACACATATATTTGTTAGTTTGAGTATTTATTTATTTTTTGAATATATTAAGACATTCAAAGGAGAAATTTTGAATATACTTGTTAATTAGTTTCCCTCAACAACATAGACGTGAATACATACATATCATACTATTTAGATCTTGATTCATGCTTTTGAAAGACTCAAACACTTAAAAAACTTGTATTTATAGGACTGTCAATCCTCTCTAGTTAAGCTGGAGGAGAAAATTTGTAAGCTAGCTATACGAACTATGACCTGCCAGAAAGTAATACACAATAACATGCGCAAAAATCCAAGGCAAATGATTCATTTGAAGGTGGATTTAGCGCAAAACTCAAACACTTGCTGCTAGCTAAAAAAGGGTCACATATGCATGTTGCTTTATCCCAAAATGAATATATATATATATATATAAGTACATAACGTAATACTTGATTAAAATTTTACAACTAGTGCATATGTGCTTAATAATTACTATCTCCGTTCCATAAAATAAGATGTTTTAAAGACTTTTTTATGTTTCAAAATATAAAAAAAATTATGTTTCAAAATATAAGATGTTTTGATACTTTTAAGGTATTTTAACTTTATTAAAAATTGGTTAACCAATAGTAGTTTACCATATTATTTGTGATATGTTGATCTATATTTATTTTATTATTTAATAATATTGTTTTCTAAAAATCAAATTTCTTAATACTTGTGCATAGAAGTAAAATATTATATTTTATTGAACTGGGGGAGTAGAGTACTAAACGAAAATATTATATTTTATGGAACTGGGGGAGTAGAGTACTAAACGAAGCCTTTTCTCAAAATCTTACAACTAGTGCATATAGCGAGTGTGCAAAAGGATAAAATTTTATGATTGCAGCAATATTTCCGAGGGATATTTAGGGACATGCGAATTTATAATTTTGGGATTTATAAGTTGCAATTTATAATTTTGGGAGTATAAAAATTCCTAACAACGATGGTGATGCTATAACGCAACACTGAGTGGTCACTTCTCACTTGGAAGGGTCACTTCTGACATCAAATGGAAAGTAGTTTGAGCCGACAACTCTTAAGGAGATGAACGGTCAAGACTAGACGTCACACCACACGCGTAAGATAAGCTTTGTGGTAACCGTAACATCAGATCAAGGGATTTTTGCTTCTTATGGCAAATCATGTCACCAAATTTAATATTTTTTTTATTAATATTAATTTTTATCTCCAATCATAATATTAAAATTTGGAACAAAATAATACTATATATATATATATATATTAACATTTCAGTTTAATAATTTAATACATTAATTATTTATAACTGATAATTATATTTAACATTTATATTTTGTCTCTTTGTTAAAATTTGATACTTTTATATATAAAATAATAGTAGTCATCAAAATAAAAATGAAAGTTACAAATAGTATGAAGTATATATATTTTTTTAATTGAAAATTAATGCTATCAGACTAATCTACCAATAATTAAATGCAAAGTAATAGAATATATTATTTTAATATTTGGTGTTATGAATAATCTATTATGTCAAAGTTGGTGTAAAACTATTTGTAAGTACACCAAAATTGATATTTTGGTGGTACATTATAGTTGGTCTTACGCTTTCGACATAAACTAAAAAGCAGAACCAATTTTCTGGAAAAAAAGGGTTTTTCATCAATCTTGGTTTGTTGCATTCGAACATTCTAAAATTAAGGAGTTTCGAGATGTCATCAAAGGATCTGTTTATCTCTGTGGTTAAAAGCTTGCGATTTTACAAAAGTGAGTATAAAAGCTCTTTTTTTTTGTGGAGCCCTGAATGATACAATAATGTAGCTCTGTTCTAATCATTCAAGGTGCTTAACTAACGCGTACGCACCGGATGTAAAACTTATTTTTCTAGTAAGTGAGCTAAAAGGGAAAAAACTTTAAGAATTGACGATGCAACAGAGAAAGCAAAAGACAATAACGAGGTTTGAGTTTCAACAGTTTTGCCACAGAATCAACTTCAGAGATCGAATCTATCTGAGAATGAACGATTTCTTCAAGTTTCTATTACCATCATAAACAAGCTAAGAATGCCAACTTAAAACCAAATCATCAAAGTTAAAAGAACTACAAAAGCACCCAAGATCAATCTGTTTTTCGTTTTCACCTTCAGAAATTTTGGGGACTTTTTAAGTTCCACAGCATGCAGACTTTTGCGTAGCCTGTCCGGCTCCAGCAGCCTGGTCTGCTTGGTTGATTCTAATCGTCGAAGGCTGCAATGAACAATGGCATTGTGAAAAACAGAAACAAGTTCTTTAAATACTTTTGCAAAAGAGAGTGAGAAGTGAAAGAAATGCAGAAGGAATGAGAATGTAACAAAGTAATTTAATAACCTCTGCCCTGGAGTCAGTATCTGTGAGTCTCTGCTTAATGTCCTTTGCGATCGAGAAGAAAACTTCTTCCACGTTTAGATTCGTTTTGGCACTCTGACATGTGAAATGACTTATTAGCTATAGTAAAACAAACAACTACGACCAATGTAGTCAACCTAAATTGTTCTCATGAGACAATGTTTAGCTTACTGTTTCAAAGAACTTGATTCCGTATTCATCAGCAAGTGCTTGACCCTTTGCTTTTGGTACAGCCTGAAAAAAAAAAGAATCACCAAAAACACTACTAATTTGATTAGCCGTCGTGAATCAGGCAGTAGAAAATCAAAGCTAATGAAACTCGCATGTAATGTACTGTACCCTCTTGCTCTCGTCCATATCGGCCTTGTTCCCTACCAAGATCTTGTTGACATTATCCGAAGCGTGCTGCTCGATGTTACGAATCCAGTTCCTAATGTCTGCAACAAGGTCAAGAAAACAGGTCAAGAACAAAGTAGAAATGCAAAGATCAAAGATGTTATTGTGTGAAGAAAGTATACTGTTAAAGGATGACTCGTCAGTGACATCATACACCAGCAAAATGCCCATAGCCCCTCGGTAATAAGCTGCAAAAAGTGCAAAAGAGGACCGTCAAGCAACAAAAGAGGCTAATCAGTTTACAACAGCATCAGCCACAACGTTAAGTAGACCGCACAAACTAAAAAAACATGTCCTTTTAACTCTTAATCCTCTCCAATTCGATTTCCAGAGGAGCTAGAGACACTATTAGAGACAGCAAATGGGGACTGACTCACCAGTGGTGATGGTACGGAAACGTTCTTGGCCAGCAGTATCCCAAATCTGGAGCTTGATGCGTTTGCCATCAAGCTCAATAGTTCTTATCTTAAAATCAATCCTGCATCAAAAAGAAGAAGCAAAATGAGATAAACACATTCACAGCCACTCTAAACATGGTTGAAGAAAGGAAGACAAACCCAATGGTGGTGATGAAGCTAGTGGTGAAAGAGCCATCAGAGAACCTCAATAGCAAACAACTTTTACCAACACCTGCAATTAATGCATCTCATGAAACACTTAAAATCTACAGAGATCTAAACCACACAGAGCGATTTTACGCTTCAAAGACTAAATCGAGATTTTTCACAAAATCAATTGAAAAATGGATTTGATTCCCCGGCGAATTTGATTAACGTACCGCTGTCACCGATAAGGAGAAGCTTGATGAGGTAATCGTAATCGGCTCTAGCCCTAGCAGGTGGTGCCGCCATCGCAATCTAAAAAATGAGGAGAAAAAAACTCAGAGGTCACAGATCAAATTGATTCGATTCATCTAACGGACAATCAGAAATCAAAAGAAACTATAGAGGAGATCGCGACGAGTGCTTTACCAGATCAAATGATGAAGAAGAGAGGCCGTCGTTATAGTGATGATGAGCAGAGAAGAACGAGAGAGAGGGCGATGGGAAATGGCGGACGGCTAAAATACGCACGCCCTGATTTTAATCTTTTGCTTTCTCCTTCCTGCTTGTTTGTTATTATACGCCCTTTGTCTTCTTCGCGTGCACGATATTACATCCGGCGTAAGCTACCCTCCGGAACCGCGAAGAGAGGCCCAGAATGTATGAGGCCTTTTGGGCTTTTTTCGATTTACGAATTGCAGAGCCAACCTAAATTCGACACGTGGCATGGTTCTTGATGATTCCATAAATTTATGGAGTCAAGTAACAGGAGAAAGCAGATGCAATTTAGGTTAAGTGTAGATATGCTTATAAGCTACTCTTAGCCAGCAATTCCCCACTACAAAGATCTCTAGAACAACAATGATATGTTAGGTCAAAGAGAATTGAAAAATTGTGAGTTTTATAAGGAAACACATAAATATAGTTAACTTAATTTTGTATACAATTATATAAGCATGCACATAACATATTACTAAAGAGTTTAGAGTCTCAGATAAATCTTAATTCTGTATACAATTATGTAAGCATGCATACAAAACATATTGCTAAAGAGTTCAAGTCCCGAGAGAACCGTTTCACCAAAAAAACAAGATAATATACAAAATGAAGTTGAGTCCATCACATTTGTCGGCGTTTTGGACAAGAATCGGTTAAGGACGAGATCTAATTTAACAAGTGTAACTTCATAAATATAATGTGCTAAGTCGGTAGTCTATCTGTTTTGCTTTAACTGATCATGAATTCGTGATCGTATAATGCGATTCCTATGTAGTGTTTTCGTTTTGGTTGACATCCTCAAGTGTAAGATAAGTATAGATGCACTACTTAAACAACCAATACATTCTTCTCGAGTGTTTATCTTCCAACTTTTCTATATTCTTTTGATAAAATATTGAATAGAACAATGTTAGTAGAATTGAGAGTTCTCTAGAAGTTCCACTGCCTTTAGGTTCCGTTTACGTGTGCCACTCTTGTTATGGCTTTAACGCGATGGTCGCTCAACGTGAACGACATTTTGCCTTCGTATCTCTCGTTTAAGAAAAATAAAAATCATTTGATGTGTATAAACGTATTTAATTTCATTATAACGACGGTAGTATTATTATGTAACACATTTAGATAACGGCACGCAACAATGAAAATAATAGTCTCTTCAAAGTTCAAACCAGATCTATTCTTTAAAATATCTTTTTAGTACAAAATATGCTAAAGAAGCCTGGAAAACAATTTCATAGAAGCCAATACCATGATAATTTTTGAAGTTTAAAGGCTTGATGCTAATACAAAATATATGCCAATAGTGAATGTCCTTATTATATTGTTCGATAATATTTGAAATGATATTTTACCAAATTAACAACCCAAATATAAGTCATAGTCAACATCTAATCTACTTGGAATAGTATCGAAGTATTGGTTTTAATAAGATCTCTCATTAGTCATACCCTTAAAATGATAACAATATATGGTAGCTAGTTATATGGAATCTCAGTATACGAAGAATTATAAATTTTTAAAGCTGTATTTAAAATATGTTAACAATAGATGACAAACATTTCACCTACCATAATATTTTCACTATAAATAACTCCTTCTTGTAGCCTCATTTCGCTCATTCCAAACAATCAGTTCATTTGCATTGTGTGCAAGCTTTCAGTTTTGTTTCTTCATCTTCCCAAACTCTTCTCAAAGGTGCAAACCTTTATCGAAGCAAATTAGAAAGAAAAAAAAGAATCAACCTCGCTTAGAATGAAGATGAAGTTGGCTGTCGTTCAATTCTTCATTATCTCTCTTCTCCTCTCATCTTCTCTGTTTGTGCTTTCAGACGCAGATTCGTGTAAGTATACATAATTCGTTTCATTATTTAGATAAATATTTATTTGAATCTCACTGTCAAGAGTTATATTGGAATGATAATACATGAATTAGCAGCATGTAATGGGAAATGCAATGTGAGATGTTCAAAGGCAGGAAGACAAGATCGGTGTCTCAAGTATTGCAACATATGTTGCGAGAAGTGTGATGATCATTGTGTTCCTTCAGGCACTTATGGAAACAAAGATGAGTGTCCTTGTTACCGCGATATGAAGAACTCTAAAGGCCAACCCAAATGTCCTTGAACATGTCTTTAAGATCATTCTCTCAAGAAGACATCATATCTTTATTTACACATAAATATTTACAACTGTGGTTGTCACATTAAATAATGAGTTTGATATATTCCTATGTATGATGATGTGAAAGCTCTTGACAATAAACGAAATCATTTTAATTAACTAAATACTAGAGGAGAGAAAAAAAAACTAAATACTAGTGGTGAAGTTTGTGCACATACATGTACGAAGTATAATAGTAGGTTAATCAAAACAATATAATGTACCAAAAGTTTAGTACCGTGACATGATCGGATTATTGTCATGATTGACGAACCATCGAAAGAGGATGGTGGAGAAGTTTTCTTTACCATGGTCTCGGATCTCGATGTATAACTTTCGCAACATGACGTGATATTTTTGTGAATTGGGACTATCATTTATAAATCACAACACACCTCAGCTAGATGATCGTAAAAATAACAAAAAGACACAAGTCTAATGAAGTGAAGATAAAATGTCTTAGATGGATTTGCTAGCTCAAGAAAATGTCTTGATTAATTTATAGTTGTATCATCGCAAACATATATTTAGCACTGTATCAATCACACTAGAGGTGAAGTTTGTGCACACATATCTACGAAGTATAATACTCTCTCTATTTCTAGTTAGATGTTTTATCTCAATAGACATATATTAAGAAATCTATCATTTCTCTTTAAACAATATTAAAATATAGATTATTTAATTATAAATATAAATAGTAAAAATATAATTGGTTACATAATTTTTAATAGAATAAAGTTATTTAGATATGTGTAAACATCATCAAATATGAAACAAAACAAATCATTTAAAATATCATGTTTATCGAAACTGGGGGAGTAGTAGGTTAATCAAAACAATATATGTACCAAAAGTTTAATACCGTGACAAGATCGGATTAATGGTCATGATTGACGACGAACCATCAAAAGAGGATGGTGGAGAAGTTTCCTCGGATCTCGATGTATCACTTTTGCAATATGGCGTGATAATTTTAGTGAATTGTGGGATATATATCATTTACCAAACACAACACACCTCAGGTAGACGATGGTAAAATTAACAAAAAGACACAAGTCTAATGAAGCGGAGATAAAATGTCTCAGATGGATAGTTAGCTCAAGAAAATGTCTTGAATATCGTTGTATCATGAAAACATATATTTTGATGCGTATCAATCACACTAACCTACCTAAGCTTGATGTTGTTAACAAGAAAAAATAGACACTACTCTCATGAAGTTTAAAATAAAAGGTCTCAAATAGATGATTGGTTCAAGAAACGCAAGTTTTTTTCATTGAAAATTACTGTCTACATAGCAAGTCTTTGAAGCAAAACCCAAAACAAGCAAAATTATCTAAGAAACCAAACAGAGAAACGTCTACAACTCTCTTAACATTTGAGCTCAATCGAAATCCTCATCTCACCAAATGGAGAAGCAAAGTAAAACCCTGGACAAAGAAGATTCTCTTGAAGTTCAGTAGAAGAATCCAAGAACCTTGCCACCAACGTTCTTCCTCCTGGCCTCTTCATGGTCCATGATACCGGCCGAGGTTGTTAGAACAATGTAACCAAACTGCACAATTCCAACAAACCCGTATCAGATACTAATCTTATCAGAGTACTCTACAAAAAACAGAGCCCACAAATACAAAGTTCACCCACTGTATATCTAATCTTGATAGAGAAGAGTACCAAGATTTTCCATATGCACTCGTTTAGTTAAAGTTTTATGACCCAAGTCAAATAACAAGGACAAAAAAAGAGGAAGAATAGAGACAGACCTGTCTGGAAGGAAGAAGCCGAGCGGTCCAGCCTTCAATCTCTTTGACTCCGACATCGAAACGGGGACTGATGACACCACATTTGTTAAGTCTTCCATTGAGCTCAACAACAATCTTCCCAGACCTGTGGTCATCAACGTACTCGAACTCACCAATGTAACCTGCAATTTTTTTTTAAGAAAAAACTCTAAACCTTAGAAGCAAAAGAACAGAACAAAAAAGCACGACAATGGAATATACGCATTTACTATACCGTGTTTCTGCATGACAATGAGGAACTTGATGATGACCTTAGAAGAAGGCCTGATCATGACTTGCCTCTTGCCTCTCTTCTCCGCGTTGTACATACTCTTAAGAGCATCGTTAAGCACACTGATTCTCACCATCTTTCAAAGCTCAAAAACACTGAAATGAAATAAAAAAAAACAAGTACACGCTTAATAAAACTTTCAATTAAAAACAAAATACAAGAGATATTACATCAATGAATCACTAATAACACAATTCATTTTCGCCTCGCAACCAAAACTTAATCACTCTACACAGAATCAGTTTGATCCAAACATTAGATCAGATACAAGAACCTGATCACAAACGACGTAAACAAATAGCTGAAAGCAAAATTTCAATACATCTAATATCATCACTATGCTTAAGATCCATCAAGCTCGAAATGTCAAAAACTAAGAGAATCTTCAGAGAAATTTACACGTTGTGATTGAGCACAGATCCGAGAACCGAAACGGGACCAAAGTTACGATGTTCGGAAGATGGCTCTAACCTTGGAATTGAAGTGACAGCCGCACAAAACTCTCTCCTGCTAAAGACGAAGAAACAAAAGTTGAGCTGCTACATACGATATGTATGAATTAGGGTTTTTGGTTTTATTTGAGACATTTTGAGAGGGGTTAATGGATCCAGTCCAGGTTTTTAACTTAATGGGCCTACAATATAACGATTACACATTATTGGGCCCTTTAGCAATTCTGTTCAGACTCACTCTTAACCAATTGGTGTGTGTATTATACACCTCAAAAAACTTGGTTCTTTCTTGGCTTCTGATATGTAATTGAAAATTGATCTTGAATCAGGAGTATAACCAAGATCAGTTGTTTACACCTCAAAAAATGGTGTGAACTTCACATTTGATTCTTTGCTTTTCAGATTACTAATGGTCAGATAATGTTTGAACACAGTAACAAAGCTTTGAAGAGGACACACATGATTCTTGAGTTTTACACTCTTACAATTTGAAATAGTGAACGCACAGTTTCCTGAGTTACGGTGCTTTCACCAACATATATGAAGCTTCAGTTGAGTTGAATCAATTCTGATTCTGATCTAAACCTCTTTTAGGGTGAGAATACTCGACCCTGATGTTTCTGCCTTCCAGTAACTGAACAAAAGACATGACAATATCATCAAGGCAGCAAATACTAAAATGGTTTTTTTTGTTCGAATGTCTTACTGAATCAGTCCTATTGTAACAAACCTGATTGTTCATGGAAGCTAAGGCAGTTGCAGCTGCTTCTTCTGAATCAAGCAGAACAAAGCCATAACCTTTTGATTTGCCGCTCTTGTGATCGCATATTACTCTCACTGTACTTTTCACATTCAACAAAACAAAACAAAACACTCAGTAAATGCATTTGTTTATCCATAAGAGGAAGTTTTGTAAACAACCAACAGATTTTATCATACCATTCAAAACTTGACCGTACTTTTCAAACTCATTCTTCAAAACAGGTTCATTCGTGTCGTAGTTAAGCCCTGCCAGTGGTTAGTTACACATTAAGTTTTCCTTTCTCTCACGCATATAATCAAACACTTAGCGTGCACTTTAATCTAAGGATCAGCAACTAACAGTAAACTATCTTCAGCCTAAAACAATCAGATTGGTCCATTCACAACATAAAAGTCACATCAGCAAGCTAATCAAATACATTTATTAATCAAGAAGCGAGACTGCCAGATTACCTCCAACGAATAATTTGGAAGAACAAGAACCTCGAGTTGCTATATATCGCAATGGAGTCGCTGAACAAACACGACGAAGAATTTGACTAAGGAACATTTGATAGTTTCTTTGTATAATTGTAAGATTAGCTCAGCCAGGAAGAACAATCGTTGAGGAGGTGAGTAAAAAGTGATTCCACGAAATACATTAAAATATTTTTTTACTGCGATATGTTGTTAAGTGCGAAAGTTTGATGGAAATGTTACTTTTAAGATAAAAAGTTGGATCTGAAGAGATCTCAAATCCAAATTACATAATTAAAAAGCTAGATTTTCTACATAGTCTTAACCAAAACACATAACTAAACTGGTGAATTCACGTAAACGTCGAGATGACTAAGCTTTCTTTGGAGATTTGGCAGGTGACTTAGGTGCAGCAGCTTCCTCAGACGCCTTAGCAGACTTCTTAGGCAAAAGAACCGAGTTGATGTTAGGCAAGACACCACCGTGAGCGATCGTGACTCCACTGAGAAGCTTCCCAAGCTCTTCATCGTTCCTAATCGCCAATAGAAGATGCCTCGGGATGATCCTCGACTTCTTGTTGTCTCTCGCAGCGTTACCAGCAAGCTCCAGAACCTGAATCACACAAAAAAAAAACAGTTCAGATCAGAAATATGATTTTCCCGCGCTATTAACAAAAATCAGATCTGAGATGAATTAAAAACTTACTTCTGCGGCGAGGTACTCGAGAACGGCGGCCATGTAAACCGGAGCTCCACCGCCGAGCCTCTGCGCGTAACGTCCCTTCTTCAGGAAACGAGTGATTCTCCCCACTGGGAACTGGAGACCGGCTTTGATGGATTTCGAGACGGATTTGGTCTTGGGGCCACCGGCTTTCCTTCCTCCGAAAGCCTTCTTCACTTTTCCTGTGGTTTCCATTGCGATTGAATCGATGGAGAACGGTTAAAGAGAGATTGTTTTGAATAGAGAGAGTGGTACGAGATTTGCGATTTTTCAGTTCGCGGTCATGTGTGTGCTTTTATAGTGAGAAGGACAAAATAAAGGAAGATGATTTCTATTCGTTAGATTGAGTCATATCGACGGTATAGAATGAATGAGATAGCGATCCTCGTGACTAGCGTATTAGCCAATCAGAAACGTTTTCGTGTTTTTTTGAAACGGCGCCATTTCTTTTTATTTTGTCTTCGTTTCGAAAATTTTGCGCTTACTCTAGTTCTCTACAGAATTTGCAATCTGCACTAAGAATAAAATATATATGATTTTTTTGAATAGTTCAATAACCTATATAGTTGTTTGAACAATGTTCGGCCTATCCACCTCGACAAATAAATCATCATCATCATCATCATCATCATCATCAACATCATCATCACCATCATCATCATCATCATCATCATATACTAAAAGAAGAATAAGATCAATGTTCAGCCTATCCACCTCGACAAATAAATCATATACGAAAACTAGTTGTTTGACCCTGAGGTGATGGAGTTATGTACTCGTTATCCGTAGATTTAGAGTTCGCTACCCCAGATTATGAGGTGGTTCTTTGTGCCGGGATAGCTGAGATTCCCTGATGGATTGGTGAATAAGTCCAATATTGCACTTTGGTCGACGTTTCTACACCAGATTTATATGTGATAAATTCTGCTCCAGCTCCAACATGTGTTGTCACTATGATTTGTAATCGGCTCGTTAACTTTTCACGGCAGGCATCCACTTGTCAATTTAGCAGGACATTACATCACATTTTTCTTTTGACACGCATATGTTACGGTTAGATACTTAGATCTTCGTTTTCTAACAAAGCACGAGTGATTATCTACCATTGGTTGAGAAGATCAGGAAGAGTATAAGCACTTAGACATGCCCATTCATATTATAGACATGAATACTGCAGTTAATAAACTCGGTTATCACAAGTCTAACAAACCTTTTGATGGCTGCCTTTTGATTGCCTATTGCATGCCTCAAGGATATTGAGAAGCTCTGTGTTGCTTTCCTCTCTCTAGGTCCTAGACTTGATACAAGAAAAACAAAGGACTCATGGCAAGTTACTTGTAAACTGAAAAACGAAGAAAGACTAAAAATCAAGCTATTGAAAAATGCTAATTTGATATTGCAGCGCATGCGACAGTGGAATAACCGAATAAGTGATGAAGGGGCATAAGAAAAGAACCCTCTCGGTCTCGGGACATAGCGCCGACAAATACAAATCAATATTTTAATCAAAAAGAACACGGTTGCAGTTGAGGGAGGTTCACACAGAGTCCGGTTGGAACGAGGCAGTGTGGTTTCAACACTCAACTCTAAAATATAAATTTATCCATTGGATCTCAATGCATGATCGGTTACAAACAAGGGATATAATTCTAAGGTGGAATGTAAACACAGACTCGAAGTGTGTTATGTGTCATGAGTCATGACTCTCTTTGGACACGAGAACATGTCACTGCAAGAAAACATAGTACTAACGACTAAGCATTCGACGAATTTAAATAATTATAAATATTAAATAATTTAAAAAAAAATCAAAATAATTATAAAATAAAATAGTGTCAATTTTATTTATGTTATTGCCACCATCTAAATTCTAAATTCAAACTTTATATCTTAAACTCAAATTACAAACTCTAAATTCTAAATTATAAACTCAAACTCTATACGCTAAACCCAAATCTTAGACTCTAAACCCAAACCATAAACCAAAAACCTAAACCCTAAATCCAATCTCTAGACTCTAAACTCTAAACCCAAACGGTAAATCTCATTCCTTGATTCTAAACCCTAAACCATAAACCTAAACTCTATACCCTAACCCAAATTCAAGACCTTAAATCCAAACCATAAACCCATACCATAAACTATAGGATTTACTATTTAGGTTTAGAATTTAAGATTTGGATTTAGGGTATATGTTTGAGTTTATGGTTTGAGTTTAGGATCTTAGATTTGAGTTTTAGGGTATATAGTTTAGATTGATTTTGGGTTTAAAGTTTAGAATGAAGGTATATGATTTACGATTTTGGTTTATCGTCTAGGTTTTTGGTTTAGAGTTTATGGTTTAGGGTTTAAGGTCTAGGATTTGGATTTAACGTATAGAGTTTGAGTTTATAATTTAGGATTTATGGTTTAGAATTTGGGTTTAGGGTATAGAGTTTGAATTTATGGTTTAGATGGTGACAATAGCATTAATAAAATTGACACTATTTTATTTTATAATTATTTGATTTTAAAAAAATAGTTAATATTTTTTAATTATTTATCTATTTGTAATTACTTTGATTTTTAAAAAAATATTTAATATTTTTTAATTATTTATTTATTTGACAATTTGATTGGTTATTTGAAGAATGGTGAATTTAAAGGTTCACCATCTTAGAGGTGAACCTAAGTTTTATTCCTTTTTATTGTAACTAGGCGATTTTCTCGTGCTTATGAATGGATATAATATTTATAAATTAAATATATTATAATGATTGAATGATATTTATTTTTAGTTTAAAATTAATTTATAATTGTTTGTATAGTTTATATTAATAATATTATATTAATTTAATTATACACATGATTTTAGATAATTTATATCTATTTGGTTTTGTTGTTTTATAGTCGCTTTAGTTATCATTTGAGTTATCATTTGAACATATTAATTTTTTTTTATTTCTTTGAATTCAACTATAACATTTTTATTCTAAATATATTAATTTTTTTATTGGTTTTCTTATTTGCATTTAGGTTGATTGTTGTCGTAGATATGTAGTAAAAAATATGCATTTTTTAATATCTCTTAAAATATGCGGTAAAAATATATTTGTTTTTGAGAATTTATATTACATAAGTAAAATATAATATATATTTTTCTGTAATTGTAAGATATTATAGTCAACTAAATATATGTAATGTTATATATATATATACATTTAAAATTCTAATTACATTATTTTTGTCAATTAAACATATATCAGTTTATGTTACTTAATTATTTTATGTAGTCATCTGATAAAATAGATAGATATATAAAAATCAAGTCTATTACTTTGAAAATATATATTCACACTGTGTAAAATTATGTTTTAAAAGAAAAATACTTATTTGTTTTCTAATATAAAGAGTGTATGTGTGAACTTTTTTTCTATGAAATCACATTATATACAAATATTTTTTCATATAAGAATATATAGATTTAAGAAAATTATTTTATTACTTCAAAAATATATTTTATGTTATTTTAAAATATCTTTTAAATAAAATATTATTATTTTGTGAACTTTCTTTTTTTTATGAAATCATATTATATATATACATATATTTTCGTTTGAAAATTGTTTTTTATACTTTATAAATATTTTCATTTTATTTTATATTGTTATTTAGAAAATTTTAAAAAGAAAATAATAATATTTAAATGTTTTTAATTCATTGAGGATATCAATGTAATCAACCATCGTGAGATTTATTGTGAACGCGACACATATAACATTTTCCAATAAAGCCATTTATGGCCAACGACTCTTTCCTTTTTGCTTATTTGATTTCTTTCCGATTTCTAACTAGTATTCATGTTGACAAAAAAAAAAAACTAGTATTCATTGTTTAATTTGAGCATATATAAGCTGATCTAGCCGTGCGTTGTAACTCACTTTTCAACAAACCAAAGTCTTATTAGAGAAATTGTTTTCTTCTTCAAAGAGTCTCTGAAATATTATCCGTAATTCAATTTGAGTGATTAGTTTGTTGCTATTGATATTTGGATTAGGATTGCTTGTGTGGTTCAAGCAAGTAGGTTCAGTGGTTCACCCAAAAAAAAAGTATGGTTCACCGCCTATTGAGAGAATTAATCACACCCTGAAAGAGTCCATCACCATCATCACCAGTTCACCACCACTTCTACATTCATCCATTTTCCACAAAGCGTGTTTGATCTTTTTGACCACCTTTTAAGAATGGGATTGTGAAATTATTCCAATCTTACATCACTTAACATCCACAGCTTCCTCGATCGACTACCATGTACTCACCCTGTTTTCCACTGACACCAATAAGTTTTCTTGATGGGAGCTCTCTTCGAGATACCGTATCTTAAATGTGACGCACAGCATGTCTAGTTGATTTAGGAGTCCCGATGAATCCATCACTAACAAACCATGATTTTTTTCTCTAGACCATGTTGATTAGGAAATTGAGCCCAGTTGTAAACAAAGTGCCTACTCTAACTTAAAGAAGAGAAAAAAGACAGAGGAAACAATATTATAAGAAGCCATATCGGAAACATAAGTTGCATCACGAGGAATGCAAAAGGAGCTTATCATTGCTGAATATACGAGAAACACGATTATGAGTTGATGTAGTCAAGGTTTTTTTTAAACGGCATTTGATGTCGTCACTTTGCGGAAGAGTTGTTGCTCACTGGAGTAGTATTCTGGATGGATGCACGCGGTAGTAACACTTACGTCACAATCTGTAGTTCTCAGAATTGAACCCAAAGATGTCAGCACATATATGTTTGCTTCTCTTGGTCTTTATACTAACATGCATATATTAAAGCAGTTCGTTTCGATGTGGAAAATAGATGAGTCAAAGTGAATAAAATAAGGTAAATAGAATATATGAAAATGGCATAAATTTTTCACGTTCCTGTCTTATCAAAAATTCAATGGAATGGTTTCTTTTTTTTTTCCGTGAAACTAATGAAATGTTTTATTTTATTTGATTTAAGATAAATGCTAAATATTTTTATGGAATTAATAAATTGAGACCTTCCACATCAGTACATTTCATAAAATCCACATCAGTCCATTACATAAAATACCACATCAGTTTAGATGCATCTCTTATATAGTTTTGAAAGATTTGCTAATTAGCTGAGATGTGTTAGTGCGTTGATATAAGTTTTTGGCTATTCTATTTTTTTTTTGTTCCAATTAATCAACTCAAATTAAAGATGATGTATGTAGCGCGTGTAAGCATCATTACACATGTGTGGCTGTCACTGAAAGGAATATTACAGCTCCGCTCAGCTGGCTTCCATCACAGGTTATCATGATCACTGAGCCGAAAGTGGAGCCACCCACACCTGAGATGCCCAAAGAGAGAGCCATATGCATCTTCGACCTTTCATTTTATTCTTTCTTTTAAAAGATAGGAAACTAGTCCTCTTTTTTTTTCTTTGTTCTCTCGACAATGAGATAAAAACTTATGAGCTGTTCTTAACGGGTGATCGCAAAAATTAATTAGTTTACGATATTATTATAAGTAATAATCATATCTTAGTTTTCCATATAGTTTAGTTTGTGAAAATGCAGCACTATAGAATATAACAGAGCTTTGAAATAAAACATCCAATATTGGGTAAAAGTGGTTGTATTAATAGACTAAAAAGTAAAAACACAGTAGAATGAAATCATAAATTGCTGAACACAAATGATCAAAAAAAAAAGAGTTACCTTCATTTCATAATCTAGATTTTATGAAACCATACTTAATCATATTAATAAAATCAGGATTAAACAATTAGTCAATATAAATTAATGGATTTTGAAATAGATTGTGCTTTTTTTAATCATGACTATGTATTAAATAAAAAAAAAGCAAAAAAAAAAAAATACTTATTCGGACTAATTGGATTCCGCATAAATCTGAAGGAAAAGGAAGAGAAAAGACCACACCGAAGAAGACTCCCATCAATCTCCTCCAGCTCCTTCTTCTCCTTCGTCTCTGAAACTCATCTGAATTCAGCAGCCATGGTGAGAGCTCCATTTGATCTCTTCCTCGTTTATATCTTTCTCTTGTTTCCCCTACTCGATTTTTAGCTTTGATTCCAGTTCCATTTTTTTGTTTTCGATTTATTCGGATTTGGGGTTCAAAAGTTTTATTTGATTAGATCTGGAGATATACTCGTTGCTTAGTTTTAGATCTCACGAGATTTCTGATTTGTATAGTCATGAGAGGGACTGATCTAGGGTTACGAATCGGACGATATCACTATGCTTTGTTACTTAAAACTAATTGATTTTGATCTTTTTGTTCCAAAGCGTTTCTTCTCCCTTTGATCTGTCTTAATTGATGTTTTGTGTATGTGTGTCTTATTGTTCTTAATTTGTTTATTTTTTTGTTAAGGCTAATGCAGCGTCAGGCATGGCAGTCCACGATGACTGCAAGCTCAAGTTCCTCGAGCTCAAGGCCAAGAGGACTTTCCGTTTCATCGTTTACAAGATCGAGGAGGCGCAGAAACAAGTGGTCGTCGAGAAACTCGGCGAACCTGGTCAATCCCACGAGGACTTTGCAAAGAGTCTTCCAGCTGACGAATGCCGTTACGCTGTTTTCGATTTCGATTTCGTCACTGCTGAGAGTTGCCAGAAGAGCAAGATCTTCTTCGTCGCATGGTAAAAGTCACTTACTTACTACTACTACTATCTTGGTTCATGTTCTTTTAAGAATCTCTTGTTGTTGTTGTTTTGGGCACAAGGTCTCCGGACACAGCAAAAGTGAGAAGCAAGATGATCTACGCGAGCTCCAAGGACAGGTTCAAGCGTGAGCTTGATGGCATTCAAGTTGAGCTTCAAGCTACCGATCCTACCGAGATGGATCTCGAGGTTTTCAAAAGCCGAACCAACTGAGGAATAAAACCCTCACAAATATTTGGTTGAATCCAAAACTTGTTTCTCTGCTATTTTACTGAATGATATGCTTGTTCTTTAAGTTTGCTGTGAAGGCACCCACCAAACCAAAACAGCTTCCCTATGTCTTCTATATTTTTTTTTTGGTCCTTGCAGTGTTTTGCTTTAAAACTTAATAGATTTGGCTTGTGCTCTTTTACCATTGTGTAAGAATACCCCCAAACACTTTACCAAAAGATGAATCTTATTGCAAATCTATGTATCTAGTGATCCATGGATTAAATAATTGTGGCAGCATAACAATAATAAGTTAGGAAATAGAATAATCGATTTATTAATAGGCAGATCTCCACGGGATGCTTTGTATGTTCTTAATAATCGATCTATTATAACATTATCTTATGGATCTCCAGATTTGTTAAACTTTCATTGGGCACATGACTATTGACATTTTATAAACTGATCATTTTTAATGCATAAACTTATATCGTATCGATCAATACAGCAATTTCAAGTTCGAATGTTAATCCAGAGAATGAAATGGCTTAATCAATCGAGTATGGTCCAGAAAATATTTGAAAAACATTAGTCGTATTGTTGTCACTTATGATTAGTTGAAAATAAATCCAACCGTTGGCAGTTTGTCCACCACTGCTCATTTTACGCAATCTTTCAACTGTCACTACAGAGCTTCAAGCAACCGATCCCAACTGAGATGGATCTTGATGCTTCCAAAAGCCGCGTCAACTAAAAAAAGAGACTAGAAACTGTGTGGGTGTGTCTCTCTCTTCCTCTGAACAATCTTCATTTCTTTTCTCTTACAGTTTTATTGCGACGACTGTTATAAAAACCTAACACCCTTCATCTATCCATTTGGTCTGTCTTCTTTGTCTCTGTTACCAAATAGTGTTTCATCTCTATTGAAATTATCCCAGTGTCTGCGCTGTTGCTGTATCCTTTGTGTAAGATGATTCCTTTGAGCGTCCTTTTTATTACAGGGTAGATGAGAAATGCAAAAGGAACACGTATTATTTCCTATTTTCAACTGATTGAGATGTCAATGAATGTTTCAATATATGAATTAAAGTTACAAAAAGGGGTATGAACTAAAGCTACAAAAAGGGGTCATGATTTCGAACTAGAATCAATCAAACTAGTTGTTCCACAGGTTTTGGAGTTAGGCTTCAACCCTTGTCTCAACATCTCACTCCTCAATTCAATCGCCTTCTCCATCTCTCCTGACACACAACACCCATGTATCATGGTGTTATACGCTACTCTATCGGGCCTTACACCTCTTTCAATCATCGAGTTCCATAACTCAATCGCTTTCTTCACATCGTTCTTCATACAAAACTCATGGATCATAGTTGTATAGGTTATACAATCAGGGGAAACACCATTGCTTGTCATCTTTTTTAGTAGCTCAGAAGCTTCATTCATCCTCCCTTGTCTACAAAATCCACGGATCACCATATTGTACGTAGCGGTGTTACCTAAAAGCCCTTTCAATATGGCATCATGAAGCTCCACAGCTCTCTGCATGTCTCCTTCTCCCTTGGTGAGAATGTCAAGAAAACAACCGTACGTCACTTGGTTAGGAACCGAATTGCCAAGCACCATTTTCGAACGTAGAATCTCAGCTTCGTTTACAAACCCGGCTTTGCACAATCCATTGATAACAGCAGTGTAAGTGACTTCATTAGGCACACATCCTTCGTTTATCATCAAATCCCATAACCCAAACGCTTCCTCGAAATCTCCCGTTTTGCTCTTGGCATCAATTATGCTTGTATACATCACATCATCAGGCTTGAGTCCTTTACCATGCATCTCCTTAAGAAGTTCAAGAAACATCTTCCGATCTTTATGCTTTAAACTTCCATCTATAAGAACACCGTAACACACAAGGTCTAAATCCACTCCTCTCTGTACCATCTCCTGACAAACGCTAAACGCCTCTTCCAACCTCCCTTCTCTGCAAAACCCATGCAAGAGTGTGGTATAACATATCTCGTTCAGCTCATGGTTCTCCTTGTGAAGCCCATCCACGAACTCTTTGGCTTCTGATGCTCGACCTGTTAAACACAGTCCGTGTATCAACGATCTATAAGTATACGTATCCGGTGCAAGACCTTTCTCCATCATCTCACTCTGCAACGCAAAGGCTTTAACCATGTCTCCTTCCTCGCAATGACCTTCGATCATGACGTTATAAGTCACTATGTTTGGTTTAATGTTCCATTCATCCATCTCGTTAAATAGCTTTACAGCATCACGAATCAACCCGCCACGGAAAAGACCTGATATAAGCGTGGTGAATGTATAGATACTCGGCGCGATACCTTTTCCTGTCATCTCATGATAGAGCCTTAGAGCATCGTGTTGTTTCCCTTTGCTGCAGTATCCACCCATCAGTGATGTGTACGTTACCACTGTTGGCTCCAACTTTCTATTAATCATCTCCGACATGAAATTCTCAGCTACACTAATGTCACCGAACTTGCAATGTCCGTTAATCAGAGAATTGTATGGATACACAGTTGGTTTCAAACCAGTATCAATCATTTTCCCAAGAAAACTAAAGGCAGTGTCAAGCTTCCCTCTTCTGCAAAACATATCTATCAAAACTGAATAGGTCACAACGTTTGGACACAACCCAATCTTCCCCATCCTATCAAACACCAACTCAGCTTCCTCAAACCTTCTACATTTGCACAATAAGTCAAGCAACGCATTATACACCAACAGATTAGGCGACACGTCACTCTCCGCTATTCTTTTAACCAAGTTAAGCGCCTCTTCAATCTTCCCCTTCTTCCTTAACCCCTTAACCAAACTCGAAACTGCAGATTCGCTAGGACTGAAACTCAAACCTAACATCTCATCCATCATCTCCAACCCCACCTCAAACTCTTGCACTTTACACAACCCGTGGACTAAAGTACAATACGTCACAACGTCTGCCTTCAGACTCTTTTTATATAAACCGTTCTTCACCTCAACAGCCTCCCACACCATCTGCTTCTTACAAAGCCCATTAATCAACACATTATATGGAACTACACTCAAACTACACCCACTCTCCTCCATACGAACAATCATCTCTCTAGCTCTCTCGAGATCTTTCAACTCACACAAACAATGCACCACTCCTGAGTATACATACACATCAGGACTCACACCCGCATTAACCATCTCCTCAAACACCTCCATCGCCAAACCGTAATGCCTAAAATGAACCAAACCGTGTAACAACGCACTCAAGGTTCTAACTTCAGGCACTAAACAAACTTTCGTCATCATCCTAAACACCAAAACACCATCTAAACTTCTCCTGCTCCGTACATAATGCTGAATCAACAAATCAAAACTCGAACTTGAACTAAGCCTACACTTCTCGTAACAGCTGTAAAGCTCGTAAAAGGCTTCGCTTGGGCTAAGTCCACGAAGGAGAAGCGTCTGTAGGAGGGAGGAAGCCGGCCAGAAGAGGTTGGATTTGACCAAGGCGTGGATCAAGATGCAGAACGACGCCGTCGAGTGGTCGAATCCTCTGTGCAAGCCGAGGAAATTGAAGAACCTTAGGCTTAGTTTGGGTTCGTCTAGGGTTCCGATCAGGATCGATTCGACGTGGGTGGGGTTCAGTCTGCGAGAGACGAGGTCTCTGGACAATGCGATCTCCCAGGGACGTTTCCCGCGCACGATTCTTGTGATGGCATCGACGAATTGAGATTCTTTTTGAGCTGGGTCGATCGCTGAGCTTAGGTTTCTGAAGGTGGGGAGAGAATGGGAGGTTGAGAGTGGTGGAATCGTGCGGGGGAGCTTCATCAAAGAGGTGGCTCGCCGTCGAGAGTAGCATTTGCTGTGTGTTGTGAACAACAAACCGAGATATCTCGGAACCGGGCGGGTCGGGTCGGGTTTAGTTTCGGTAATTACGAATGGGCTTTTAAGTAGGAACTCATTATAATAAATGGGCCGCTTTAGAAAAAAGCGCCAAACTCGACACGTCAACAGTCCCATGAGTGGGAGATTTCATTTATTTTATCACCTTCATTTTGACCGTTGATATAGAGAAGATCCAACGGTGTAGGCACCCGATCCACGTCAATTTATTTTATCCAATGTTATCAACCCTTTCAATGTGTATATAAATCAAATCGCTAAAGCCATTGTAGATATCACGCAATACAAAGCTTTTTCTAATCCAATCTCGAATCTCAGATTTGCGCTTTGTAAACCTCAAGAAAAGAATCAATGGCGCCCAAGGCAGAGAAGAAGCCCGCGGAGAAGAAACCGGCCGAGGAGAAATCGAAAGCCGAGAAAGCTCCGGCGGAGAAGAAACCCAAAGCCGGGAAGAAGCTACCGAAGGACCCCGCCGTTGCCGGAGACAAGAAGAAGAAGCGCACGAAGAAGAGCGTGGAGACGTACAAGATCTACATCTTCAAGGTCCTGAAGCAGGTTCACCCCGACATCGGGATCTCGAGCAAGGCCATGGGAATCATGAACAGTTTCATCAACGACATCTTCGAAAAGCTCGCTGGGGAGTCCTTCAAGCTTGCTAGGTACAACAAGAAGCCGACGATCACTTCTAGGGAGATTCAGACCGCTGTGAGACTTGTGCTGCCTGGAGAGTTGGCGAAACATGCCGTGTCCGAGGAGACCAAGGCTGTTACGAAATTCACTAGCTCTTGAGCTATGAGTTTGGGTTTTCTCTTGTTCTCCAATGTCTGAATTAGAGTTAGGGAAAAATGTCATTTCTTGTTTTCCAGTATCCTTTCGTTTTGTAATTACATGTATTGATATGTTGAATCTATGTTATCTCCTTTTTTCGTATTTTATATTCGAAGTCTGTGTGTTTTAGCAATTGGGTGTGTTTAATATATAAACTTGAACCCAAATTTCATACAAATTGATTTTTATTACTAGAATTGTTCTTACCATAAAATGAACTATCAGTGAGTTATCTCAATCGTAGTTGTTTGTTGATTAAACTTGTTTACATGTAGGGCTTTGTAATGGGTTTTTGGTTCCGAAATCCATCATGTGCCTCGCGTGTGTGTTGTTAGCCCTTGTTCTGTGTTGTGAATTATGATGCCTGATGTGTATTTGCCAGTTTCATATATGTATATACTATGTTACTTTACCTGTCGTACTGTTGGCTTAATTTCTTGTATCTAGTATTGTCATGTGAAACGCAACTGAAGTAATGTAGTAACTAGTGTAGATCACTTTTTTTTTTGTCGAATGTATTTTCACTTGATCGGAGCAGTGTTAGCGAGCACAAGTAAATCTACATCTGTCTCGTTTCTTATCAGTTGTGGTTCAGTGTTTTTATGTGCTTTTTTGTTTAACCAATTTCATGTACTTGTCTAGTTCCTGTCTGCTTGTTTGTTTCCATTGTCTTTACTGTTACTGTGTGCGATTTGTGGCATTCGATCTAATGCTCTCCTTTTCACGAGTAGATCCTTTTACAAACTTGGAGAAAATCTGTTTATGCACCGTTTGTGTGTTAGGTTCGTCTCCACCTACACCAAGCTTAACAGCTGATGTGTTAGCCACATTAGGGGAATTTTAAGCATATATATATATATATATATATATATATATCGTGTGATATATCTTGTATATTCTCCTTAGTTATCTGAATTTCCTCCGTAATTGTCTTCGTAGTTGTGTCTAGAGAAAGGAAATTGTGGTTGTATATAACCATCAATCATTATCAATTACTTACAGTTACTTTCTCTGTCTAAGTCTTGTGAATGCCTTAAAGTTTATTTGTCTGCATTTATGAATAGCTTAGGTAGTACTCTATATAGAATCTGCAAATCGTAGGTGTCTTTTGGATGATATAACAGTTTGTGTGTTAAATAAAGTTGATTACTTTCAAAGAGACAATAGAGGAGCATTAATGTGGAAGCTCTCTTGACGTCAATCATGTTTAAAAATTCTCGGCAACTAATTGTTGATATGGAAACATAAGATTTTAAAAGAATTCAAACTCGGCCCCTCAAAGATTTACAAGAAGACATCAAGACATCAACAATAAAACTTCTTATTCACAACCATTCTCTTTGAATTCGGATTTTCTTCTCCGCAAAGTGATACCTTGAAGAAAACTGAATCAGAGTTAACCCAAGCGGGGAGAACATGATATCGAAAGCATGCCTTGTTTTGTTGAAAGAATAACATTTTTTTTTCTTTGTTAATGTTAGTTGCAAGGAAAGCATCTTTTTTTTGTTTATTAATTCTAAAAAAATATATTTTTTTGAAGTATCTTCAGAAATAATCTGAAAACTTCTCACGTGACACACTCATCTCAGCATTCATGTTGAACATTATCACCCGTATATTATTTTGTAATCAATATTGAATTGATCTTCGAAAAGAATCTGAAAATTTCTCAATGGTTAGTTGATTATAAACCTATTAAAATAATAATCCAACCATTTAATGACGATATGTTCGGTATTTGGCTTTAAAATTTTAGAAAACAACATAAATAAGAAAACTTTTATCGTAAAACCTTTGTCTAGTATTGATGGTAGAACATGATTCTTTGTTTATCTTTGAAGATAATTTTTTTAACGTTTCTTGCCTTCTAATTATTGCATTGAATTGATTCTTAGCAGTAGGTTGGAAATGCATATATAGTGATCTTTTTCTGTTCCACTTTCATATCTCATCTACTAAACATCTTTGATACAATACCATGGATACAAAAACATCAATATATCAACCCCTTATTCACAAGCATCTTCTTTTCTATTCAACTCGATTTTTTATATCATCTATATGTGGTGGTTGCGACAGAACTGACAATTTTTACGGCGGCTATCGTTGTAACGAACCTGACTGTTTTGTTAGGTTTCATAAGGAGTGTGCGGAAGCTCCTTTGGAGATCAACCATCCTTCCCACCCTGAGCATCCTATCAAGCTCACCAGATTCAATGATATAGATGATCCAGGATATTGTTATTTATGTGGACTTTATATGCCGTGTATAGGTTTTAATTGCTTTACATGTGAATTCAGGGTGGATATAGCTTGTGGGATGAAACCTTGGCCGCCTGCTATCGAACAACCATTATGTCATGACCATCCTATTATCTTCAGTCGATCTCATAATTCTCATTGTGAGGTATGCAAAGAGCTTATTCATGAACGATATTATTTATGTATTAAATGCAATGTGTACTTCCATGCCAATTGCATCTGTTTTTCAAAAGAGTTGAAGCATCCTTGTCATTTTAATCATCCTCTCAAATTAACCGCATTAGATACACTTACGGATCACGCCGAGAAAACTTGTCTTCTTTGTGGAGGGACACCAATAAATGTATGTTATCTTTGTTCCATATGTAATTTCACGGCATGTCTGACTTGTACAAGAAATCCACCTCCCCTTATTGTTGAGGATACCAAAACCCACCAACATCCACTCATTCGTTTATCTAAAACAATTTCATATATTTGTGATGTTTGTGGGCTAAAACGCAAAAAAGAAGAACACCATGGATCTTATATATGCCATCAATGTGATTTTGTTATCCATGGAAAGTGTATTGGTTTTCCTCGTGTCATCAATATCAATCGTCATTTTCATCGCATTTCTTTCACCCAGTTTCTCGGCGCTGGTTATTCCAAATGTGGAGTTTGCCATCAAAGTATAACTCAATATCATGGGGCTTATACTTGCTCTATTTGCCCAAGCTATGCTGTTCATTCAGTATGTGCAGTAAACGTAACTACTGTATGGGATGGAGTAGAGTTGGAGGGGATTCCAGATGATACAGAAGACGTTTCACCATACAAAGTGGTTGGTGATGACTTGATAAATCATGTTAGTCATGTTAAACATAATTTAAAGCTCTACAAGGATAATGTCCTTTATGGACATGAGTGGATACGATGTGAAGCATGTATAGATCCAGTTGGATTTGACTCCATCTATGTTTGTGAAGAATGTTGTTTTGTTCTTCATGAAAAGTGTGCTAATCTTCCTACGAAGAAAAAACATTTCTTTAGTGTCACTCCATATATTTTGGAATTTGACAATATTACAGCTATAGAGTACTGTTCCCTGTGTAATACATATTCTGATGGTTTTAAGTACTCAGCCGGAGCTGGAGGTTCGAAAGTAGACGTCCGTTGTTGTTCTATTTCTGAGCCGTTCGTCAATGCAGGCCACTTACATCCATTATATTTTTGTGTTATTTACGGTTTGTTCAAATGCAATGCATGTATGAATGTTATCCATATGCATGTGCTTTGTTGCGATACTTGTAACTTTCACTTGTGTTTATTTTGTGCTGCTTTGCCTTTAAAGATATGGCATAGGAACGATGAACACCCTCTCGCTTTATGTTTTGGTAAAAAGGAGAGTTGCCAAACATGGTGTGACATTTGTGAAAGAAAATTAGATCCAAGTTTATGGTTTTATACATGCTCCGCTTGTGGAGTCACCTTTCATGTTCGGTGTGTAGTTGGAGATTTCTCACGTATCAATGTAGGAAGCACAATTAAATGTGGGATGGCGGGACATATATTTGTGGCGGTTCTTAACAATTACAAAAATCGACCAATATGCAAAAACTGTCATTCTCGATGTATGTCATCTATCATCGTAAAGAACAAAAGTAAAAACAATGTATACTTATGTTCCCAATATTGTTTAATGCTTATAAGTTTAAGCCTTTAAATTTATACTTCATAATGAATAAATGAATACTTCTTTCATGGTTGTATTGTTACATTTGTGATTCTTTTTAATGATTTAGCTAGAGCAATCATTAATTGTGATATGGTCAAAGGTATATTTTATCTAGTCTCTGTGATTGCATTCTCATCATTGAGAACATATTTCATTAGTTTTTGTGTACACTCTTTTCGTATGAATATTATCTCCTATCTTCAATATTAGAGGAAGATTAACCCACAAACCCATTAGAGTCTCTTAATGAGTATTTTGGTAATTAAATGTAACTAAAACTCTAGTTAAAAGATGTTTATTTTTTCATTCCAATGCTAGTTTCTTATTTAGGGGTTCATGAAAAAACCAGACAAGAAAACAAAGAGATGGAACTGGTTCTTTACATCACAAATCAAACCAGCATACAAACTCTTCTTGTTTGTGACACAAGAAAACAAAGAAAAGAAACTGGTTCAGCAACTATTCTTCTTTACCACTGACAATAACTTGTTTAACAACTATTCTTTCGCCATAACCAGGCTGATTGAAAAGAGAGGCACCACCAGTTTTCCCGACGACTCGTGCACTAGCTCACATACTAGCAATTAGCTTTTTTTCATCAATATCTTTTCGCTTCCAAATTACATGTACGACATCAACATTCGCAAGATCCTTTGGCCCATCATCATAACAGAGACAAAATGGTATCACTTAACTGTTATTTACAGTAATTCATAACATTGGAGAGGAAATAAGAAAACAAAACAAATATAAAAGTTTGGCGGGACACATGAAACACACCCGGTAACTTTCTCCGCGACAAGTAGAGCTTTGTAATTGAAGATTCCCATCCATTTGAAACTGCAAAAAAGTTCCATTCCTGCAACATTTGTTTGCAATGTTAATGTTAGTTGGATACAAACTTGGAAAACATTCTTACAGAACACAAAAGTACATTGATTAAATAAAAATAGGTTACGATATGGACCTGTTTCCACCACACATGCCATGAACCCAGCGCTGGCAAAAGTCACAACACACCATTGGTGTTGCTTTCCGAGTCTCTGTAAACCTGCATGAAGAATGCATACTCATACTCTCAATTTATAACCAAATCGTAATCCCTAATCCGAAACTGAATCCAATGCAAAAAAAAACCAGAGTCCGACAATCTCCTTAAACATTAAATACGATTCGAATCCCAATTTCTGTAATCAGAAACTTTGAAAACGATTGAAACCCAAGCGGAACGAACCTGTGCACCTGCAGTGATCACAATACGGTTCCGAAGATCGAACAACGTCTTCTTCGATGATGTGAAGCTAGGGTCGCCGTCCACCGACATAGACGACGTCGAGGAAAGGAGAGCCACCGAGTGGAGAGAAGCCGTTTCTTCATGAGGAAATGATTCGAGAGAGAAAGCAAAGAGCGAAAGGGTTGAACAAAACCTCTCTTCTACCCACTCATTTTTGGACACCTGTCTTTCAAGGGACGTTCTTGCTTCTTTTAATTAACATATCTTGATTGATATCTAAATAAAAAATGTTAAGAAATGCCTTCTTCTAAAATACTGAGATGATAATCTAAAAGTATATATGTGATCAGAATACAATAACAAGCTTAATAAATCTTGAAATGTTGACTTTTTCATATTTCAAAATTGTTGATATCAATATATATATATGTGTGTGTGTGTGTGTGTTTTAACACTTGTTGATTGACATCTTTTTTTCTTAACACCCGTTGATTGATATCTGAATAAAAATTTAAGAAAATGGTTTCCACTAGAACACTGAATGATCATCTAAAAGTATCTAAATAAGATCAGAATGCAATAGCGAACTTAAAAAATCTTGAAATGTTCCCTTTTTCATATCTCAAAATCGTTGATAACAATATATTTAAATATATATCTTTGCTTTTAACTTTTCGTAAGTTACTGACGGTGTGGAGCTAGGAAGATCCGTTGACCATTATGCAGCCAATGCGAGTCTGGATGCAAATTCTCTGTTATCCTGAAGCAGCTTAATGAAGAGAATGTATACATTTGTTCTTTCTCTCATCTATTGATTTGTTGGAGTTAGTAGTGTCCGTGAGTGCGTGTACAAATAATTAAACTTTGCATTTATGTTTCATGATAAATGGTTCTTTCGTGATTGTATTTTTTTCATTTGCTCGTTTCTGCAAACTGATACTTTATAAAAGAAAAAAATAGTAATTGAATTCAATGCTGTAACGAAAAAAGTTTATTTAAACAAAATTCAAGAATCGTTTTTATGAAGAAAAAATGAGAAATCAAGAAGAGCGGCAGTTTACAAGTGTTCGAATGCAAATTTTAAGAAAATCAATGTCTACAAATGTCTTCGCCCGTATTCGAACCGGAGACCTTGAGTGTGTTAGACTGACTTGATAACCGACTGCACCACGAAACCTCAGAGGCTATTAATATAACCCCATAAGTTCCATTGTGTCGGCGCAAGTTTTCTCTTTCTTCTTCTCTCTCTCTATATATAAATATCTTCCTCCGCCGTCAAAAGAGAATCGAATCGTCTATCGGAAAACTTTCTTTCAAGATGTCGACTGGATTAGATATGTCTCTCGACGACATGATCGCCAAGAACCGTAAATCCGGCGGATCTGGTGGTCCCGCCCGTGGATCCAGATCCGGATCCGGTCCAATCCGCCGCAACAACCCTAATCGGAAATCAAACCGATCTGCTCCATACCAATCGGCCAAGGTTCCAAATCCGTTTCTCTTCTTCTTGTCCTTGTTTCTTCTCAGATCTGCCCGGGAAAAGAAAACAGATTCTTCTTTAATAAAAAAAGCAAAAATCGATTTTGGTGATGATGAATCTCTCAAAAGAGGCAAAAAACAAACAAAACGGATTGATTTGATTGTATAGGCGCCGGAGTCGACCTGGGGACACGACATGTACTCCTCTGAAGGCTCACAAGCTTTCCCTTCCCGTTCTTCAGCTGGAATCGAAACCGGGACGAAGCTCTACATATCCAACTTGGATTACGGTGTCATGAACGATGACATTAAGGTATTAAAAAATCGTTCCTTTTTTTTAATTTTAGCAATTAGGGTTTTGTGGAAGCTTAGCATCGTTTTAGTGTCTTGAATTGCATGTTTGTGGATTAGGTTTTAAGTTGTATAATGAATCTGAATTGTGTTTTTGTATGTAGGAACTGTTTGCTGAAGTTGGGGAGCTTAAACGCTACACAGTTCACTTTGACAGGAGTGGGAGATCAAAGGTAGACCGCATCTTTGCCCACATCTTTGACTGTCTCCTCTGTTTTGAGTACTTAAAGACTAAAGCTTGTTACCTACTTAATACTGATTAGGGAACTGCTGAAGTTGTGTACTCTCGTCGTGGTGATGCAATCGCTGCTGTGAAGAAGTACAACGACGTTCAGCTCGATGGGAAGCCCATGAAGATTGAGATTGTGGGCAACAACAATCTTCAAGCCGCTTCTGCTCCGTCTGGTGGTAGACACGGGAATGGGAACTTCAGTGGTTCTTCAAGGCGGTGAGATTTTTTACACTGGTCGTTATGTTTTATGTTAAAGTATAAGCTTCCTCGATTTAATGTGTGTATGTTTTGTTGCTGGGTTTGCAGAGGAGGGCAAGGGAGAGGTGGTCAGCAACGTCGTGGTGGTGATGGTCAAGGAGGCCGTGGTCGAGGTGGTGGTGGTCGTGGCAGGCGTTCTGGCAAGGGCCCTGCAGAGAAGGTTTCTGCTGAAGATCTTGATGCGGATCTTGACAAGTATCACGCAGGAGACATGGAGACAAACTGAGGAGCGTGGCTGCTATCTTCTCGAACCGCAAGTGGGTGAATGAAAAGGAGAAGATAGAAAACTTTGGTCGGAGGCTTTACCTACTTAGCCTCTTCATGGCCGTATGTTGTTGATTTGTTTTATCAGAATGACTATTTAGATCTGCAAGTCTGTGTCTAGACTCTAGACTATGAGATTGTTGTTTTAATCTTAATACCCTCGAGTACAAGGCAGTGAGAAATGGAAACGAGTTTTAGCTTCACAGCATATGCAGACAAGTCACAAAAGGGCTTTCAGAAGCTAGGCTATGACGATGATGACTTAGCTGTATTTTGCCTGTCCTCTTGTCAGCCATGCCGTTTTATTGATTGGGTGACACAAAAACAAAGATTGTTCACATCAAACCTTTGAAACAAAAATTGTATTAAGCACAACATTGGTACTTGACTTTGTATGACTTCATTTATGGTGAAACTTGTAATGTGTTCACAAACATCTAAACAGAGAAAGAAGAGAAATGTATGACTACGTAAAAAGGGTTCCTGGTCGCAGAATACATCATCCTCTATAGCAGTAAAAGAACAACTTAACAATGACAACAAAACACACGTCAAAAGTAGCTATATTCCATGAGAATCTTCCTCAAAACGGATTTTATGTTCTCCATAGAACGCAATACAGGTGAAGGTAAAGTTCTCTGGTTCGCCTCTTGTGACCAAAACCACATTATATACAACTAAGGATTGGATTCCTGCTGCAAGCTTTCGTCAATGAGTAAAAGCTATTTAGATCTGCCTTGGCTTTTCTCTCCGTGAAAAGAGGAGCTTTACAATGGAATAGAGTACTGCTTTGATGCAAGAAACCACAAAGTTCCAGCACGAGGATGGCCAGTACCACGGATATAGCAGCCTGAAAAATAGACTAATGAGATGCCTCGGGTAACGCCCAACCTGCAAGGCAAGAGTATCAAAACGTTACAAGCCATGCCTATCCAATCCACATCTGAAGTCTTATAGATGATATGTTTCTCAAGTTGGATCTTGTAATCAAAAGAATGAACAGTGATTCTGTTGCAAGGAAATACTCACGGGAAAGAGGGAATCCAAAGCATCCCAGGCTGCATGACGAACAGCTCTTGTCGGGTACATTGGACCTCCGGGGGAAGTAAAACTGTACAAACACGCCTTTAACCTCGTGCTAGTTGTCATTCTCAGTTCCATACCTGCAGATGTAATCCAACAGTTCGATTCCATGTTAGACGTATCAACTATTTTGAGGAATCTTTCTTGATCTAGAAGAGAGAAAAGTACCTTGAAGAATCTTCATCTGAGAAAGATAGTGTAGCAGCACTGGTTCGACTTTCAACTTTTGCAGCTGCACCACAATAACGTTTAAAATGAGTGATGTGTGTGATTCAACCTTGAGAGAATATTTTGCATGTAGTCAATACCTGATCAGTAAGTTCTATAACAAGGAAATCCCCGGCTCCTCCAATCAAGAAAGCATTAGGAAACTCCGGGAAGTTCCTCAAGAAACTATCGAGTCTGTCCACTGGAAAAAGAAAAAGAAAGAGAACTGTGTTAGGAGACAAAAAGAAACTCGGTTCCAGTAATAACCTCTCAGATAACAGTTGTACTACCTGAATTGTAAAAGAAAATGAAGCGTGAGAGCAAGAGATACAGTTCCCTCTGAGCCTGAAAATTGGCATGGGAGAGTTAATCTCCGGGCTGAAATCAGTTGAAACGTTATGAAAAAGGAGAAGAACCACTCACCTGAATGGGGATTTTTTTCAATCTGGTCGGCTCTAAAGCAACTTCCTCGAGAAGATACTAAGCGAACAAAGAGACGGTTAGTTACAGTAACAAACTGGAATTACAACTTAACCTGATCGACAAGAATAAATAAATCTCTTTGGCCTAGAAGATCAATCAGAGGCATTGAATAGGTGACATAGAGGATGAAAATGATCTCTAACATGTGTTTATATATCATAGTCATTTGATTTATATACTAACGTTCCCAATATATGTAAATATCTATATCACAAAGGAAGATGAGGCTATGACATATCTGAGGAAAAGAAGTTACCCGAAAGAGAGTTTGGAAGCGTCTTGTGTTTGTCTGAATGTCAATCCTGTAATTTAAAGGAGTAGAGATTATCACATGTTACCCTCATCATACTTGGCATTTGTGGGAAAATATTTGGAAAAACTAGCACACCACTTAACAATTGAAAAATCACAACTAAAAATAAGCAAATGCAGATATCCTACAGATACTATGATTGAATCTAGTACCAAAGTGGTTCATTGTAAAAATGTTAATCTTGCTTAGTCAAAGTTGAAAGATTTTACCAAAATACATTTGTTGCTCCCTGCACCAGAGCAGAAGAATACCGCAGGAGTATCTCCTGGTTCTCAAGCTCAACCTCAAAGAGCTGAAAAGAATCACAGAAACATCTTAATACATAATTGACTCAGGTCGACAAACTAACATTGAGTATAGACAACGCAATGTATATATGATCACATAAGAGAGAAATCTGTAAAGATAGGAATACCCATTTATGGAAGAGAAGAGAGAAGATGTGTGAGGCGAAGGACTGGCTCCACAGCTGAACCATTAAATCAAGTATATCTTTCCCTCTCTCAGACACTTTGACATAATAATCAGCCAGCACGTCGAAGAAACATAACGGACCATCAGTATCTGCTTCATCAGAAATCACATCCTCTTCCTTACTAAGAAGCACATCTGCTTCCAAAAAATTCCATTATCCAACTAAGTATCTCTCTATATACAGCAAGCTATGAACATTGAAGAAAGCAAAAGGTGTTACCTTTGGCACGTTCGTCGACTTCGAGAGCTATATCAGCAAACAAGTCTTGTAACAAGTTGCGTGTTTGTGCTGGAGAGACAACAGCCTATGAGGATCAAAAAAGATCAACACTTTAATTGAAACCAAATCGAATTGCATGAGCTTTTTATATGGAATCGAAAAACCAGATTCAGATTCACTAATGCATGTTTCTTTATGCGAAGATCAAGCAGATATTTCGAGAAATTAATTAATTAAAAAAACAGATCTTTGAGGCAACAAAAAGGGCTAACCCGAGTAAGCTTCTTCTTAATCTCTTGGGTAAGGGCTTCAAGATAAGCAGACCTCCGTGAAGAAGACGGCGACGAAACTTTCTCCATTCCCCAAAAAAAGAAACAGCCTCGATGAATTGAATCGGTAGGAGAAATCGAGACTTCTGGAGGAGATTGATGACAATGATTGCTTCTTCACAAAGAGTAATTAATCAAATTAAATCAATGGGGCCTCCTATATCTGATTTTATAAAATTCGTGGCGTGAAGCAGATACACAAAACAACAGTTAAGCTTTTTTGGTTTCTCTTTTCTCACTGTGTACTCGACAGAGACAGGAGACGATCTTGTTTTTGTGTCAAGATCAATAAATGGCAATCGCAACGACGTCGTTTGGTTGAGGTCTCAAGAGATGACGTGTCGTTCTTATAATGACACGTGTGATTTAGTTACCCCTCCTGGGTTAGTTATCTCTTTTCTGAAAAAAGACGGAGAGTAAAGTTTACGCGGTGATGATTGTGTATTCGCGTAGGATTTGACTCAACGTTTTGTCGTCCTGATCCGTTCAGTACATTGTTCTTAATGGGCCTCCTAGGTGTTCTAATGGGCTCAAAATTTTACTTCTCAGGAGCATAGACTGGTCGCTCCATAATGGAAAATTAATTCGTACTTCTCTACACGTCGTCGTTTCGCAAATCGTTGCGCATCATCGTTCACCAGTGGCCGGCGAAACACAAAAAAATCCCCATTGCTTAAACCCTAATCGGAACCCCTCTCTCCGCCGTCACTCATGTCGTTCTTCGACCTAAACATCCCCTACAGCTACCCATCCCCATCAGGCGGGAAAGAACTCACCGTCCCAAACAAACTCCGCGTAAAGCTCGCCGCCAAAGCCATGGATCTCGGCTACGTCGGGATCGCGCACAACCACTCGATCGAAGGCCCAATGTCGGAGAAAGACTCCTGCACGATCCCTCTCCTCACTCTCGGATCCCTCGTCAAAGCCTCCCCTCGCCTAGCTTCCTCCGTCGCGTTCCACCGCGACCTACTAAACGTCCCTCGATCCACTCCGTTTCGGCAGTACACTCGCGTCACCGTGAAGCTCGAGAGCAAGGCGCAGTGTCTCGGGCTGAACTCGGGGAATCCGGTTTTGAAGAGCTACGATATCGTCGCGGTTAGGCCGGTGAATCAGTACGCGTTCGATCAGGCGTGTGCGAAGGCTGAGGTTGTTGATGTGATCTCGATTGATTTCTCGAATTTGCAGTTTCGGTTGATGCATCCGTCGGTTAAATCTGCTATCAAGGTTTGTGATCATTGTTTCCTCTATTATGTCATTGTCTTGTGCTTGATGAGTTTTTTTTTTTTTTTTAATGCAGCGTGGGGTTTACTTTGAGATCAAGTACTCTCATCTCTTAAGTGATGCTGAGAAGAGGAGACAGTTTATATCCAATGCTAAGGTGAGAAACTCTTTGATGATTATGTGTTAGGTTTCTGGTTATATGCGTTATAGTTTTTTTTGTGATTATTATTAGTTACTGGTGGATTGGACTAAGGGGAAGAATCTGATTATATCGAGTGGTGCTCCTTCTGAACATAAAGCTCCTCCTTTTGTCACGGAACTTAGAGGTCCTAACGATGTTGTTAATCTCATGTCCTTGCTTGGACTCTCTAGTGAGAGAGCCAAAGCTGCGATTTCAGTTAACTGTAGGTAATGGTGTATTCAACTCTTCTAGCATTTTGTGTTTTTTTTTCTGATGAGCTTTTATTGAGTTTTGAATTTTTACTTTAGGAATATGGTAGCTAAGATTTTGAAGAAGAAGCGGTTTCACAAAGAAGCTGTCAGGGTTGAGTTGCTTTCTTCTAGCGAAACGTTTAGTCTCGAACAGCCTCTGTCTGGAGATTGTGTGAAATGGGATCCCCTCTCGAGCGGCGAAGGTGATATGCTTTTGGAAGATCTCGCAAAGGCTTTTGAAGCCACCACACGTGCTGCGGCTCACAAACCGTCCAAGGCGTTTGATTTCTCCTCTGATCGTAATGGCTTGCCATCACATGGCTTTCGGATCAGTAATATTCTGGGAACTGCTGAACCTTTGACTCAGCCACCTGCGGCTAAGATGATTGACGCACCAGTGCAGTGTGAGAATCAAGTTTCTGAAGTGTGTATGGATGATGCAGCTTCATCTGTTAATATTCTTCGGGAAAACGAAACCGTTAGCCAAATTGACATGCTGCTATGTGAAGATGACAGCAAAGTGGAGCCTACAACGATTGTTCCCCTGTCCAGCCAGGGGCAGGGGCTTTTGGTGCAAGATGAAGCAGATGCATCCTTTACACTGAGAAGATGTACAGAATCAGATGCAGCTTCTGATGTTAACATGCTGACTGAGTTAGATTCTGAAGATAAATCAATACCCCTATCAGAAAGTGGTCAGGGGATCCCACAAGCTCCAGTTGAAAACTTCAATATGGAAACTATTGGTGTTGATGATGAAGTCCCAGTGGACGGAGTCGGCAAAGAAGGAGCTGTTTCTGGTCATGCTAATAATGAGCAATCTATATCGGTTGATGGTGTTGATGAGATGAAAATCGATGGCTCTTTGGAAGCAAATCACGACGAGTACATGGAGGTGACAGTGCAAGACGAGAAGCATGAAACAGGTGATAGTAATATTATTCTTGCTAACTTATCCTCCTCTGAGACTACCGAATTGCTAAGAGAATCGAGTAACTCTCTTAGTCCAGAGACCGTTGGACAAGAGCATGACCAAGTATCACGGTTACTGTCCAGTGAGGAAGAGCTTGGGGAAGAGGCATCGGTCCAATACGAGATAACAGTGGAAGAGAAGAAGGAAACCGAAACTGATCAACAAGCCCATGTCAACTCCTCTGAAATAAACAGTGCTAAAAACTCTGGTATGGATCTAAGTTTCATCATTTGGAAACCTTAACCTAGCACACTCGCATGTTCGGGACTAAGCTTTAAGTGTTACGTAAAATTGCAGGTAAGGTACGAGCTAAGAGGAGTTGGGTTAGATTAACGCAACTACAACCTTTGAAGCCTTTTCTACTACAACGTTTCAAACGAATCAGTAAAAGAAGAAAACATAGAAGAGCTTGATGATCTTTAAACGCTAGAGAAGTTTTGTTTATTGATTTAACCCACGCAAGTCTCGTGGTGTTATTGTTGAACCGATCATTAAAGTGGGGCTATAGAAAAATTATAAAGTTTAGAGTTGGTTTAATCGTGTACTCGTGTTCAATAAAAAAACACTTTTAATTATAAAACTAAGAAGAAAGAAAGAAAATTGAAAAGCATTTTGATGAGTGGAGAGTCGGTAAATCTACCGCCGGCCGACAAAAGTCGGGGACATGGTCGCCGGAGGGCCTACATCTCTCTCCATAGCCTTTGTTAAAGAAGAAAGACTGCTCTCTATAACTACTTTTAGTTTTAACTAAAACATCCCAAGTTGTAGTTCATTTGAAAAAAATACGATTACTTTTTAGTTATATATAAGACAATTGATGTTAGGTTAATTACTTTGGTTTAGTTTATATATGTGGAACCTTCCTTGGTCTCTTAAAGATTTCTAAGGTATTAATGTATGCGTGCTTTTGGAGATTGCTAGTACTTTGTAGCACGATGAGTAATCAACGTGAGAGTATTGAAATCATCAAAGTAACATGACCATGTTCCTTACATGATTTTTGATGTTAAAAGTCATCATCTTTAAATTTGTACTTTCTGATTTTATTTTTGTAAATCAAGTTGAGGAAATAAAACTTGGACCATTACAGAACATAATAAACTATGCATGAACTATTTACGGGCCCATAAAGGTTAATGACATGGAATGAATAATTTGTGTAAGTAGGGAACAAACTGGAGTTCTACTACTATTTTGCTATTTTTTTATGTAAAATATAATAGGGCATAAATATTAATAGATATCAATAAATTGTAACTGGTTTTGTTATTCTGCAAAATAGTTTTGAAAATATCATCAGTTTGGTGTATAAATGCTACACTCGGATTAATCACTTGGGCATTCACATGGGTTCCCAGCCCCCAGAGATTAAACCCTGCATTATCAAAAAAAGATAATAATAAATAAATATATGCTACAATTTATACAGGTTTGTAATACAAATCGGACAAAATGTTAATTCTAATTTTTATGTTTTTTATTTTTCTCTTCAAAAAGATTTGTTTTATTTATGTTTGATATAAGTGATGTCTTAGAAAATACATCATTACCACATCATAATTTATTACGTACACTACCATTTTCAAGTATTAGTCTTCAATCTTATAGCCGATGTTTTGCTCTAAATATGTATATTGTTTTGAAGATAATATATATATACACTAGGGGTTGGCCCGCCCTTCGGGCGGGTAAGTTTATGCTAAAAAATATTTTATATTCAAATATATTTTAGTTCTATCAAATATTTAGAATTATACTTTGTATTAAAATAATAATATAATATGTTTTTATTCTAAGATCACACTGCAAATTAATTTATTAAATTTTGCTGCTTTGAATTGAAATGATCACTAACATTTTTTTCCTACATTAATGGGCGTATGTCCGTGCTTCAAGTGGAATATTGTATTTTATTGTTGTTAAGTATAATCTATATGATGTAATTATTTGATCGTTTTTATTTGCTAAAAGTATTATTTGGTATTTTGTTTGTGTTATGTAGTAATAGGTAATACATTAATATATTTTGTCTTTATTTTTTCAATATTGTGTAGTATTTATCAGTGATGGAGTGAACATCTGGTGTAAATCATAATAAATTTCAATAACATTGTATTTAGGTATGTGTTGATTATAAAATTAAAAATTTTAGCGTCAAATTGTATTCTATTTTTTAAATATTTTTGAAAATTATTCTTTAAGATATTTTTTACCATTTCTCCATATTTTGACATTGAGTCATCACCATCTATGTATTTTGTTTACTTTTCTGTGTGTAGTGTTTTCACCATCACCATCAACGTCACCTCTATGCTCTTGTTCTCCTCGCATTTTTCGCCTCAATTATATTTGTTGTAAATCTTACTTATGATTTCCAAGCTTTGAAGTTGTTTCTCACAAAATTATAGGCCGTTCAAGTCAATATTGGCTCTTCCTCTTCTTCTTAAGATTTCAGCTAATGATCCTTGGGTTAGGTCAGAATTAAGTCATCTTTGATGTTGTCTTCCTCGTATTTAGCTTACCATTGATAGTCTATGTTCGTCTTGGTTTTCAAGATCTGATTTTTTTATTTGACTTCTATGCTCTCTTTCATAACTCGAATATAGTTCCACAGTTTGCTGATGTCGTTTTGTCTCCCATTCTCTCTTTAATTTTTAATCTCATTGTAGCTATCATAGCTGCTTGCGTCTCTAGTGGTTTTCCCTTTCACCATGTTTACCACTTCATGTTTGGATAGTATTTTCCTCTGTATATGCTTTGTGGGTTTTGAAAATTATTTATCGTCTGAATTCTAGTTTTTTGGTGGCTTCTTTTTTTTCCTCCCTCTGCTTGTTTTCTTCTTTCTCTGCTTCCCTCGTTATACTTGTGCAGAGTTAGTTTTTTGGAACTTTGTTCCCTTCTATCTAGAGCTTTATGGTTCTTTGTTGGCATGAATGCCTTGTGGTTGTTTAGTTTGTGAAGTACTTCTTACCTCTTAACTAATAGTTGTGCTTCCGGTGCTTAAGGCATTGTCTTCATGTTTCGTGGTGACTTTGACTTTTCGGTGATTATTCTTCCTTTGACATGCTTTCTTAGTTCTTTGCTTTAGTTCTTGATCGCGCTACTTTGTGTTCAGAGGATTAATTGATTAATTAATCTCAAACTTTACATTTTTACTCTTTTCTGACCTATGCTTATTCTGGCCAAAACACTATAAGGTAATGTGTGGTAAGTAGTATTTGTTTATGATCACCTTTCAGATTCAGACATTTATTGAATTAGTGTTATTATGATATTATTTTCTCTATAATTTTGGAGGTTTTAGGTTTAGTTTGTGTTGTGCTTTAGTTTCTTCTTCTTAATTGGATTATTTTATAATTTTAATAGTAAGATAAATATATAATTTATGAATACATATTAATTAAAATAATAAAATAGTGAAAGTTTATGCTATCTTTAGTTTTGAATAAATTAAATTTTAAAATATATTTGTATTATTTTATTTATTTTTCATTCATCTTGAATTTTAGTGAGTAATAAAATAGATTATTCATATGATGATGGTTAATGTGACTAAGATTAAATATGATGAGTTGCATATAGAAGTCATTTGTGTACATTAGAGATTAAAATTACGATTAAAAGTTTTAGGATCAATCCATAAAGAAAAATGCGCAATTAAAAAGTGTTTGGCCAAATTATACAAATCTTAAAAGAAAAAGATTTCAAATGTAAAAAAAAAATATGAGGACACGTGTCGCAAAAGCCCCCTTCCACATGTCACATAAAGAGAGAAAACTTAACTTTATATATATAGATATATACTATTGGAATTTTATACGTAATGGTTTTTTGGTAGAAGCTGTCGGTTTGTTTTCCCTTAAACTATCGAACTTCATACCATGCGAAGGGGTTCACTAATCCAAAAGAAAAGCCATTGAAGACCGATCTTGTAGCAAAGATCTCTTCAAACAAATATACAAAATAAGTTATTCTTATTTACAGTGAAACCCAAAACCTAGTTTAGCAACATTGTGCAATCTTGTAAACCAACAAATTAAGTGCCATATAAACATGTAAGAAATGAAACATAAACATAACTAGAAGAAATTAATTAAGGAGGTGATTAGCAGAGAAAGATTCAAGAAAAGATGCCCACGTGTCGACATCTCCAACCACAGCTTCAACTACATCAACTTGCTCTTGTTGTGACATCTCATCATTCCTTGCAAATCTTCCTCTTATTCTTGGCCTACTGTCCGCTAATGTTTTCCTGCATTCATACTAATTACAAATAATATTTATTAATATCTTCTCAAAATCAATGTGATGTTAGATATATGGCCCTAATCTATATGTCTCTTTTGTAATAAATGGTTGTTTTGTCTAAAATGTTTCGTTGCACATTACAAGTGATATAACATAATGTTCAAACAATGAACAGAAAACATTACGGTTTGATATGTTAGTGTAACATATAAAACTTTGAATATAAGTGAAACTCGAACATGAATTCATGTATAGATTTATTTCCCTGGATGAAGTAACCCGGGTTATGTTTTTGATACTTGGGGACCTTTCTCATGAAAAAATAATTAATGGAGGTTGTCCAAGCACATTGATAATGGAAAATAAACTTGTGGCAACCTTTTGGAGCTTCATGTGTCTATCTCAAAAGATTCCTAAAGACCAAATTTGATGTGACATAACATTAATTCTCATTCACATACTCATATATGTCAAATGAAATTCTGTTTATGCTTGAAGATAAGATTAAAATAAATAATCCAATGTTACTTTTTAAGTGATAAGACTGATTGATATGATATATTAAGCCATTTTTTTCTTCGTCGTCAACGCTTTAGTTTTGTGTTAACGTGAATTCGTGTCTACGAATTTTTTTTTTTTTTTAACAAAAGATAAAAGGGTTAAACCCGGGTCACTATTGAAACCAGACCTAACCCCGAAGGAGTCGCAAGCCCGCGGATAGACTCCTTCTCCTGGACATTCAAATGAGTCCTAAAACATGGACTCATATCCGCATTAGGTGAACAGAACAATGTGTCTACGAAAGTTACTTAGATTTATCTAATAAGTGATATATAAAATATATTTCCACGAATCCCAAATGTTTGTATTTGAAATTATAGAATACATTATTAGTTGATTTCTAGAAAATTATAGAAAAAATATATGCTTGATTATATAATGAAAGAGTTAGCATCAGTAAGTGTGCAGGTGCATTTCATGTCGTTAAAAGCATCCACATATGTCTTACATATATAAATATATAAATTAAAAGATAGTTGCTCGTTAGATAATTATATGCTACAACAATTTTCTTTTTTGAGAACATTCAATTTTTCTTTCAATAAGAGAAATTATGTAATTTAAATTTCTGTTAGAAGAACACCCAAACATTATAAACAAGAAATGTAAAAATTAAGTTAAAACTTACCTTAATCCTCTTGTTGAAATTCCTAAGATTTCGTTTGCTACGATATTTTTCGATCCTCTCTTTCTTCTCCTCAGGACTGTACTTATAGGGTCTGCTCATTCCTTCGATTATTGCATTGCTCTCACTCCACACCGTGCTGCTTTCTCTTCTGCTACTCCTCTACATACATGCCAAAACGTACATTTGTTTTTATACCACAACAAAGTTCATTGTAAACACTACCTTTTCTCCATATGTAAACGCAGGAAAGATTTTGCAGATGAAACTGATAGGAATCTAGGCTCCAAATGTTATTTCTGTGTTTCGTTGTTATAATATTTTCTAATCATCTTAACAGAAATAGGTAAACGCAAACATAGAAAGGGAAGACATAAGTTCGAAATATCAATACATGTCAATTCTCGAAAGAAATTATCAATACATGTCATGAAAGTGTATATTATAAAGTATTACTTACCGGTGGATCTCCGGCGCTAAGGGCCCGTCTCACTGGCCCATCATCATCGTGGACCGTCATCGGTAAATTACCATAAAAGCCATTATGGCTACTCACACTCCTCGGCATAATAAGATTATCTCCGCCGCTCCCCATCGAGCTCGGCGAGTCGCAGCTGCTGCTTCCACCGCCACTGTTCGTGCCAGAACCAAAGTAACCAAACCCTGAAACTGCCTCGGCCGCAAATAGTGAGTGGTGGCTCATCATAAGAGACGGCGGAGGCAGGAACAGATGATGATGATGATCATTATCATCCGGCAGAGGAGGAGCCACTATGTCCTCGGAGTATAGGAAACATGGACATGTATCGCTGGAGGCTATGGAGGGGCTTACGTGTCCACACATGATGTGGGTTTTTTTTTGCTTTCTTTTCTTGTATTTATGTATCTGTGTGTGTGTTGAGATGAGTGAGTGAAAGTTGAAATGGTTTCGTTTCTATTTAAAACTGAGGAAGGGGAGACAGCACTTGATGGTGACGTCATTTGTCGTCATCGTCCGTCAACTGAGTTAACCGTTGACCTCTTTTGACTGACTTTATAATAACAAAGGAATATTTAGTTATGAAAGAATTGGCTTTCGTTTTCACGCAGCTTCTCTATCGCTCACCCGTCATTAAGTCATTTTAGCTTTGCTTGAAGTAAAACTAGATTTTTTTTCACTTAGTAAAACTAGATAGTGTTACTAACATGCGGGGCGCAGCGTCCAGGACCGCCTTCGGGTGGATAGTCGGTCGTCCAATTAGCGAACCGGAGACCTGGGTCATCAAAAAAAAAAAAAAAAAAAAAAAAAAAAAAAAAAAAAAAAAAACTAGATAGTATTGGAATTTAAGGAAAGTTTGAAAGTTATGAATAGTATTTTCAAATAACTATAATAATTCATTAATACTTTTTAACTGAATTCTTTAGTACTTTCACATCAAAAATAAGAAATTCTATGGAATATGAGTTATAAACAATTATGTAGATTAATTAAGAGAAAAAAACTTAAAAAATAATATACGTAAAATCCTCACTAATTAATCTTCATAAATTAGTTTAAAATAGTATAGACAAATATAATTTTTCATAAGACATATAAAATTATTGGTTATAAACCTATCTGTTTCGTATTTTCATGATTTATAATAGCACAAATTTAACCAATGTTTGAAAATATTATATTTTATATAGATTGTAAACTTTATTTTTCTAACTTACGTTATTTTCGAAATAATCAAGATAGTTATATAAAATTTTGCAAAAGAGAATGACACGATATTTCAGTGTAAGACATTACAACTTGGAAAGATAAACGAATTTAGCCTAAATTTAGCAAAAAAATATATGGTGTCTTTTTGTACCTATTTAATAGTCTCGTATGTTATTCAAGGGTCACATAACAATTGCTTTAGCGTTGGGGAAAATATTGTTTTTGGAATATCTTTTCTAAACTACTTCTGTTTCATATTAAGTGTCGTTGTAGAGAATTTTTTTCGTTGTAAAGTAAGTGTCGTTTTCGTATTTCAATGTAGAATTTATTAATTTTATTCTCTATTTTATTTTTCTATTGGTTAAAATTTATGGTTAATGGTATTTCTATCGAATAAATGTCATTCTAATTATTTTTTTTTGTTTCATAAAGAGTGTCAGTTTATAATTTCAATGCAAATTATATTTACTTTCAGTTGAAAATTAATTGCAAAGTGCATTAATTTTATAAATAATTTTATTTATCTCAAATGTTATTGGTCAAATAAGTGTAATTAATAGCGATTTGCATATATTTCAACAACTTTTTTAATATGTGTGAAAAATGTCAGAATGACACTTATTCGAAAACGGATGGAGTATTTAGAATTTATATTATTTATCATCTCCTCACATATTTTAAAAAGTTATTTAGATGCAAATTGTCAAAATGAACTTTTTACCAATAAAAATGTTTACTATAGACACGTGGGGTTCACTGAGAAAATCAAAAAGATTCAGGAAACCTTAACTAATTCCCATAATTTAAATAAATTTGTACTGGGGAGACTATAAATAAACAGTAAATCCTCGTGCAACATTCTAAACGCCAAAAGTGATATGTACAAAAAACAAATACAATATAAAAGAAAGACACGACTTAGCTTTATAGCTGATGATAGGAGTTTTGTGACTCCTAAGTCAAATGATAGTATGATGGAAGTAATATGTCGAACCAGTTCTGAGGGATCTAAAGCACCAAGATTATAAGCACTTTCTTAATCTAAATGCAATCAATAGCTTGAAGTTTATGTTGTCTAAAGTTCTAGTGATGAAAATAAAAGCAACTGAGATAACTTTTTCAATATTCTAAAGGGGAACCCATGGGCATAGGAATATGATCTTGGGTGATTAGGATTCGAACAAAAGATGGCAGAATGACAAATCAAATGAATGACCTTAAGCCTAAACACTATCTTAAGCAAGCTCTACTTCTAGATGAATGCTCATTTACTAACATGTCTCAAACATCAAATATCTTTGGTTGAATGACATGAAAGTAATCATTAAGAACAAGTTCAATAGCTATTCTAATACTCTTAACAACAAATGTCTTTGGCAAGATGCATTAGAAACTTAATAGAGTTTTCTCAGACATTTCAACAAACACCTTTTGGGTGGGAAATGTCTAGAGATCATCTCTTGAATGATCAGAACAAGAGAAGCAGTAAAATCACTCTACAAGCAAGGAATGAGATTAATCTATCCTATAACATCTTTGAATCTAACCTAACCACCCTTGATCTCCTAACCCATGAATCCTATGGAGGATTACTCACTAAGGTTCATGATCACCCTTAAACCCATCTTAGGTTTCAGATTGATCATAAACAGGAACAGAAATCAATGGAAACAACAATAAGAACAAAGGAATCAATTGTAGAAAAGAAGAAATCTCTTGATAGAACTATGTTTTACCAAATGTAATCTGGATAATCAGCCTCCAATGGCTTACAACATACTTAAACTTAGGTTTTAGAACAGAGAAACGAGCATACAAATGTCTAAAATGCCCCTGAGAAAAGTTAAGTTTCGAAATAAAAAACGACCGCAGCGACCGGGCACACCCGCTCCGGAGGTCGCTGCGGATGCCACAGCGGCTGGACAGACCCGCTCCAGGAGCCGCTGCGAAAACAGACGAGCGACGGGACGGACCCGCTGTGGTAGCCGTTCCGTATGCACAGCGGCCTTGGACACCCGCTCCAGATGAGCCGCTCCCGTTGCCGAATTCACAGCGGCCAGGCAGGGCCGCTGTGGGTGCCGCTGTGGACGCCTGCTTGTGCATGATTCACTCCTTTTGCCTATTTTGAGCCCCTAATGCATCCCAAATGTCTCCAAAAGCTCCATGTGATGCTCCAGTACCTGATAAGGACTCATGTATGCAAAATGCAACCTAAACATGACTAAAATCTAATCTACATGATGAAAATGCATGCAAATGAAAAGATAAAACAATGCAAATATGCAAGATATCAACTCCCCCAAACTTGTTCTTTTACTTGTCCACAAGTGAACTTTCTAGAACTCATAGGAGAAGAGGTTTGAAGGTGGGAGCTCATAGCCAAAAGAAACACTCATAGGATTCGAATTACTCCAAATCCAAAAATAACAACCTCTCTTATTGCACTCTAGCTTCTCTAGGCCTATCCTAACTCTTTCTATCCTTACACTCATTGTCAAGCATTCACACAATCAAATCAGCCAACTCTCACATTCATTAAGCACAACATCAAGTGAATTCTTGCAAATGGTCAAATGGTCTAAATCATTTGGGTGAGGGTAGGCTTTTAATCAAGTGAGTCAAGGGGATCAAATCATAATACTTTAGGTGGTTTACTCTCAAGATAAGTAACCTTGACATTGCACATAATATATCTAAGAAAGGGATCAATTCATGCATACAATGCTCAACCTCCATTATTCTACCCTTTTCTCAAACATGCTAACCCACATAAAGACTTCCAAGTGTTCACCCTATCTCACATCTCTCACCATGACATCCCAAAACCTTTCTCTACACAAGACTCTTTCATTTTAAAAATCTACAAGGAATTTTTCACAATTTCAAATCACATTTAGCTCATAACAAATTGCTAGCCCCCTTATTATTACTTCTTTTTTTTTTTCTTTCTTTTTCTCTTTTTTTTCGATTTTTTTTTTTTTTTTTTTTTTTTTTTTTTTTTTTAGGGGCCAAGACATTTCAAAATTGAGCTTGAAGTTTCTATCTATTCCAAGAAGATCAAACACTTAAGTATAAGAGTCTATTCATTTCCTTCAATCTAGAGTTCGCAACACTCACCCCCAATCCTATGGCTAGACAATAGAGTATCCAATCTAGCAAGAAATGAAGATCAAGCATTGTCGTTCCCGATACTCTCAACATTATGCACATGTAAGGCTTTCCGAAAAAGACCTCACTCATCAATTCAATGAAGGTTTAAAAAGGAGGTAAAGGTTTTTGGGGAGTGGTCTACCATTCGAGATTGTCAAAAAGATCGGCAAAAAGGGATGTGACATCTCAAATGTGTATAGCCATGATTCAGTACACAAAGGACCATAAGCAAGAGGCGTTAAGTTCATTTAGTTCAAGTAAAGTTGTAGTTGGCTTTCAAAGACTGAGTTTAGCAATAAACAAGTTTCAGGAAGAGTTTTTCAAGGCTCGAAGCTTACAAGGCTTTTTCAAAAGATGTTATATCGATTCAAGCGCGGAGTGTTCTTTACAAGGCTTTTCAAATCATTGCTCCCAATGCAAGTGAGATGCAACCTATATGCTCTAGACTCTCCTAAACATGCAAGTGAATGCAAACTAAATGAAATTTTTTTTTTTTTTTTTTTTTTTTTTTTTTTATTTTTAAAATTTTTTTTTTTTTTGGTTTTTTCTATGCATATTTGGATGAGAAAACAATGCATGAGACGCTTAAACATCAAAGCAAACATGATCAAATACATGGTACCTCCCCCAAACTTAATTCACACAGTCTCTGTGTTGTTAAGTTGAAAGAGATACCCAAGGAGAAATCTAAATGCAAGAAAGAACAGATATATACAAAGGGTGAAAGTGCAGGTACCTTCTAAGGATGGCGGGTCGAGCCTGAAGCTCCAGCACCATCGTCTCCGCCAGCTGCTCTGCGATGATCCCCATGCCAGTACTGACTCTGAACCTCCTCGTCCTCGATGTCATCATCCGAAGATGCTAAAGATGGGGATATGTTTCCTGAGGTAGAGGGTAATATGGGAGGGTTTCTGTACCGCCGCTGATGCTGACTCTCAGTGAGAGGGAAACTAAGGGCGTTAGGAGGAATTGGTGGGGGCTGGGGTAATGGAGTGTCTGGGAACTGAAAGTCTGCTCTGCTGCACCCTGCCAGACCTCCTCTCGTCAACGCATCAGCCATCTTCCTGAGGATCTTTGATGTGGACCGAGCCTGTCGCTTCACCGTCTTGCTCAGCTTCTTGCACTTGTCTTTCAGCTTCTCAATCGTCCTGTCCTGAGCTTTGTTCCATCGCTGCAGTCGACCAATGTGCTCATGAGCATCTCGCAGTGCTCCAGGAGGGAGAGTTCCAGAATAGGGTTGGAACTTGTAGCGAGGCTGTCCATAGACGGGTTCAGCGTCCTCATCCTCCTCTACAATATCTTCTGGCTCAGTGGTTCTTTGTGTCTCCTGTGCTTCAGTGGTACGGCCGATGGGCGTAAGGGAACCATGTTCACCAAGATAAGCGTCCTTTGGAATGTTGAAGCTGATTCCGGTGGGTCCTCCTATCCTCGTCAACTCTCTGTTCGGAAAAACAAACTCAACCTTTCTTCCCTGGGACTTGCAGTAATAGACATAGTCGCCTTCATGCTTTCCACTAAAGTACTGGGCCTGTCTCAAGTAAGGGGCATCCATGAAGTACGGTCCCTTTGCTCCCCTTCCCAACGAGATGTCTTTATACTCAAGCAGTGGTGTGATCAATCCGCCAATGCCAATCTTAGGTGATTTGTCAGTTGTTGCCCAGGCCCAAACCTTGTAGTGCTTCAGACGATCCACAAGAAAGTTTACCCATCCAACCTCTGAATACAGATCCGGAGAGAAAGGGAGCTGTGCGTGCGTAGCATACGGCTTGATGGCTGGGTATAGGAGGTACAAGTCTTCATCAGTGATTGTGCCAACTTCCTTTCTTGGGTAGAAGGCATGTACCAGCATCCTGTGGAGGTAACGGACTGAAGGATGGCGGATTTGAGCATTCTTGTCTTTCCCAGTCGTTCGTGAGCTTCCTCCACTGATCAAGTGCCAAAGCTGGAAAGGAAGGTTGGTTGTCTTCTCTGGAAAGCCATACTGTTGGTCCTCAAAACCCATCACTCTTCCAATCTCTTTGAAGCTCATGGTATAGCTCTTCCCATTCACTTTGAACGCTATCTTACCCCATCCATCCCTTGCATGTTTGGTCTCGTAGGTAGTGACAACAAGGGAGGAGAGGAACTGGCACGAGACTTCCTTGTAGACTGGATAGGCCATAGTAAGGAGCTTTGGCATCTTCAAATGGTTCAGCATTACTTCAATGTCCTCATACAAACCCAGTGTCTTCAACATCTGGACGTCTGCAAACCTCGTTGATGGCCAAGATACCCCATTCATCAAGTGGTCGAACAGCTCCTCTACAGATGGCCTCTTTTCCCTATCTCTGTCAACTGCAACTTCCTTTCCTTTAGATGTTTTGGCCTTCTTCGATGGAGCAGGCTCATCTGCACTTTCAGAACTGCTTTCATCCTCATCGGTATCAGCCACACTCTTCCCTGCCCTCTTCTCCTCTGCCTGCTGCTTCTTCGCTGCTGCCGCTTCTTGCTTTTTAGTTAACTGCTTGCCGGAACTAGCAACAGGTGCTCTCTCTCGACCCATTGGTACCTGAGAACAAGAGATACTTGCAAAGAAGTGAGTTGAATGAAGCAAGAGTCACACTTTTCAAATTGTCATGAAGTGAAAATTACTAATGAAGTAAAATTCAATGAACTAAGTGATTCTAGGATCAAAGAAGTCTTAAAGCAAGCTTCTAAACAACTCAATAGGCAAAACAAACCCCAAATACACTCAATTATGTCCAAATTCGAAAAGCCCCAAATCCATGAACCCTAATTGGCAAAATTTCAAATTAATCTCAATTCCACCATGAAATCAACTACCCAACATGATATATAAGCATTCCCTAGTCTATTTTACCACAATCAAGCAAGAAAATGACCAAAATTCGAGTTTCAATTTCTAGGGTTCATGGACCTACGAAATTGGTTTCAAGAATACAATACCTTGCTTTTGGTGAGTGGGAAAGGTGAATAGGGGTGGTGAGGAAGACAACAGGGGCGAGAACTTTGATTTGGGTGAAGGAATGAGGTGATTTGGTGGAGAATTGAGTGAGATATGTTGTTTTGAGTGTGGAGAGTTTGAGAGAGTTTGTGAGAAGTTGTGGGGGTGAGAGTGAGGAAGAAGATGTCGTGGGAGGGTTCTGGGTAGGTCTAGGGTCGGGTTGGTCGGTTAGGGTGGTTAGAATTGGTTCAATTAGATTGAACCGTCTGTGAGAAATCAGAACACTTACCTGAACCGAAGTCGCAGCGACCTCCCGTACCCGCTGGGGGACCCGCTGCGCGTGTGGAGCGACCTACCATACCCGCTCCAGAACCCGCTGCGAAATGAGACGAGCGGCTAGTTAGACCCGCTGTGAGTCACCCGCTGCGAGGTGCAGCGACCAACTGGAGCCGCTGTAGGACCCGCTGTGGCGTGGAGCGGCCTCCTAGACCCGCTGTGCCACCCGCTGTCACCTGCGAATCACTATTCACCAATTTTTTTTTTTTTTTTTTTTTTCTTTTTTTATGCAATAAGATGAATGACAAGAAAACAAAATGAAAAATGCTAATGCAGTATGTACAAAGGATATACATGGGACTTCCTCCCAAGTGAGCTTGTTTTAAGTCTCTAGCTTGACTTTGCCTCCATTTGATTAGGCTGGGGTAGGATCAGAGAGTGGAGTTGAAACCCCATCTTCCTTAGGTGTATCTGCCATGTAGAGCTTAACCCTTTGCCCATTCACTGTGAAATAGCTTCCATCAGCACTCCACAGAACTATTGCTCCATAAGGCTTGACCTCCTTAACCTTGAAAGGACCAGACCATCTTGACTTCAGCTTTCCTGGAAACAACTTCACACTGGAGTTGTGTAGAAGGACTAGATCTCCTTCATTAAACTCCCTCCTTAAGATATGCTTGTCATGGAAGGCTTTAGTCTTTTCCTTGTAGATCCTGGAATTCTCAAAAGCATCCATCCTTATCTCATCAAGCTCATGTAACTGAAAAAGTCTCTTCTCCTTGGCACCCTTGATGTCAAAGTTCAGTAACTTTACTGCCCATAATGCCTTATATTCAAGCTCCACTGGAAGATGACAAGCTTTTCCATACACAAGGTTGAAAGGTGTGGTTCCCAAGGGAGTCTTGTAAGCTGTCCTGTAGGCCCAAAGTGCATCATCAAGCTTTGCTGACCAATCTTTCCTTGTGACCCCAACAATCTTCTCCAAGATGGACTTGATCTGTCTGTTAGAAATCTCAGCTTGACCATTTGTCTGAGGGTGGTAAGGAGATGATACCTTATGCTTCACACCATTCTTCTTGAGAAGTCCCTCAAACACCTTGTTTATGAAGTGAGAACCTCCATCACTGATTACAACTCTTGGGACTCCAAACCTTGGAAAAATGACATTCTTGAACATCTTCAGCACAACTCCAGAATCACTAGTGGGACTTGCAATGGCCTCTACCCACTTTGAGACATAGTCAACAGCTACAAGGATGAACTTGTTACCATATGATGATGGGAATGGCCCCATGAAGTCAATGCCCCATACATCAAATACTTCAACTTCAAGGATTGGGTTTTGAGGCATCTCATTTCTCCTTGTGATGTTTCCTCTCCTTTGGCATGAATCACACTTTGAAATGAATTCCTGTGTGTCCTTGAACATGTGTGGCCACCAGAATCCAGCTTGTAACACTTTTGCAACAGTCTTGAAGGTAGCAAAGTGACCTCCATATGATGATCCATGACAATGAGTTAGGATCCCAACTATCTCTTCATTAGCCACCACTCTCCTATAGAGTTGATCTTTGCAGAGAGTGTAGAGATAAGGCTCATCCCAGTAGTACCTCTTCACATCCTTGTAGAACTTCTTCTTAGCATAGCCCACAAGATTCAAAGGTTCTTTTCCTGTGGCCAAGTAGTTCACCAAATCAGCATACCAAGGTTCCTTCTCTTCAGTTCCCTTCACTTCCTCAAGCTTTCTACCAGTCTCACAAAGTGCCATCACTCCTCCAATAGCCATGATCTGTTCTTCTGGAAGTCCTTCATCAATAGGTAACCCACACTCTACCTTCAGCCTGGACAAGTGATCAGCTACACCATTCTCAACTCCTGGTTTGTCTCTGATCTCCAAATCAAACTCTTGAAGCAATAAGATCCACCTCAAAAGTCTGGGTTTTGCATCTTTCTTGGCTAGAAGGTGTCTCAAAGCAGCATGATCAGTGTAGACAATGACTTTAGATCCCACCAAGTAGCTTCTGAACTTCTCAAAGGCAAAGACAATGGCTAGCATTTCCTTCTCTGTGGTGGCATACCTCATCTGAGCCTCATTCATGGTCTGGCTTGCATAGTAGATTACATGAGTTTTCCCATTCTTCTTCTGCCCTAACACAGCTCCCACAGCATAATCACTAGCATCACACATAATCTCAAAAGGGAGATCCCAATCAGGTGGCTGAACTATTGGGGCACTGATGAGTTCATGTTTCAGCTTCCTGAAGGCCTCAAGACACTCTACTTCAAAGCTGAAGGTAGCTTCCTTGCAAAGCAATCTGGTCAAAGGTCTAGTGATCATAGAGAAGTCTTTGATGAACCTCCTGTAGAACCCAGCATGTCCAAGGAAGCTTCTGATATCTTTCACTGTTTTAGGTGGAGGTAAGCTAACCATGACTTCAATCTTAGCCTTGTCCACCTCAATCCCCTTCTCTGAAATCTTGTGTCCAAGCACAATCCCTTCCTTAACCATGAAGTGGCATTTCTCCCAGTTCAGAACAAGGTTGGTGTCTTCACATCTCTGTAGGACCCTGCACAAATTTGACAAACAAGCAGAAAACGAAGATCCATAGACAGAGAAATCATCCATAAACACCTCCACAACATCCTCAATCAGATCAGAGAAAATTGACATCATGCACCTTTGAAAGGTGGCTGGAGCATTACATAATCCAAATGGCATTCTTCGATATGCGAAGGTACCATAAGGACATGTGAATGTCGTTTTCTCTTGATCATTTGGGTGTATGGGGATTTGGAAGAAACCAGAATACCCATCAAGAAAACAATAAAATGGATGATTTGCAAGTCTCTCAAGCATCTGATCAATAAATGGCAATGGAAAATGATCTTTTCTAGATGCAGAGTTCAGTTTTCTATAGTCAATGCACATCCTGTGACCTGTGACAGTTCTTGTTGGTATCAGTTCATCTTTGTCATTTTTAATCACAGTGATTCCACCTTTCTTTGGGACAACATGCACAGGAGATACCCATTTTGAATCGGAAATAGGGTAAATAACCCCAGCATCTAAGAGTTTAAGAATCTCCTTCTTTACAACATCCTTCAGGTTAGGATTTAACCTTCTTTGATGCTCGATAGAAGTCATTGATTCATCCTCAAGATGTATCCTATGCATGCACAAAGATGGTGATATCCCCTTTATGTCATCAAGTGAGTAACCTATTGCTTTTCTAAACTTTTTAAGTGTTTTCAAAAGTTCAGACAATTCATTTTCAGTAAGTTCACTACTCACAATGACAGGATATGTTTCATTGGGACCAAGAAATGCATACCTTACACCTTGGGGAAGAGGTTTCAGTTCCACCTTTGGTGCCTTAAGCTCACTCCAATCATCTTGCTGGATGTCCTCCTGCTGAATGACTGCAGCCTCTTGATGGACCTCTTGTGGCAGCTCTTCAAACTGACCCTTATCCTTGAATCCCTTGTGTGAATCCAACATCAGTCCATATGCAGTACTAGCCAGGTTCTCAACCACTTTATCATCTCTCTCTATGGTTAAGGCATGCTGTAAAGGATCCTCAATTGATAGCTCTTCAAGCAGCTCATCAGCAAGGGCATCCATCTCATCTATGTAGAAGATTTGTGCCTGCATGACGGGTTTCTTCATCACCTCCTTGATGTCAAAGTGGAGAATGTTTCCTGTACCCAAGTGAAGATCAATCTTGCCTTCTTTCACATTAACAATAGCTCCTGCTGTAGCTAAGAAAGGCCTTCCAAGGATCAAAGGGTCCTGAGCTTCTTCACCCATCTCAAGTACCACAAAATCTGTAGGGATTTCACAATTTCCAACCATCACTGGGAGGTCCTCCAAGATGCCAACAGGATACTTGACTGAACGATCAGCTAGCACTAGAGAGAGTCTACACTTCTTGTACTGAGTGAAACCAAGCTTCTTAGCAACAGACAAAGGCATCAAGCTCACACTGGCTCCCAAATCGCAGAGACATTTCTCAAACATCATAGGTCCAATAGCACAAGGGAGTGTGAAGCATCCTGGATCCTCTAACTTCTTTGGAACATCAAGCCTCTGGATTATGGCACTGCACTCATGAGTAAGGATCATCATACCTTCCATCTCTTTCTTCTTTGCAGCTACAACATCTTTCAGGAACTTGCTGTATTGAGGGACCAGCATGAAAGCATCAATGATAGGCATTGTGATCTGAACCTCACTCATCTGCTTCTCAAACAAAGCTTTGTACTTCTCCAGCAGCTGTCTCTTGAACCTACCAGGGAATGGGAGCTTGGGCTCATAAGGAGGAGGAACAAAAGCACTCTCCTTTGCTGGATGAACAACTTCACCATCTTTTACTGACTTCTTCTCCTCACCAACCTTTCCTTTACCCTTAGCTTCCACAATCTTCTCCAAAACCTCATCATTAGTCTTCTCATCAACAATCACCACTTCATCATCCATATTGATGGCCACCCCCTCACCTAGTTTCTCAGCATCCTTGGTGAGAGTTCTAGGAGGTAACTCTTTACCACTCCTGAGTGTGATAGCTTTGGCATCCTTGGGATTCTGCTCAGGTTTGCCAGGTAGAGAACCTTGTTGACGATTCTGCTGAGTGTTCATGGAAGCAAACTGACTCTCTAAGGCTCTGAACTTGTTGTTGAGATCATTGTAGCTTCCATCTATCCTGTTGTGAAGGTTCTTCAGCTCATAGCTGACATGCTTCTCACTTCTAGTCTGTGATTCCAAGATTTGTTTCAGAAGTGCTTCAGTGCTGCCTGCTTGGGATGTAGAGCTAGATGGTGCAGCCTGTTGCTGAGAAGTATGCTGACCCTGGTTGGAGAAACCTGGTGGAGGGTTTTGCTTTTGCTGATAGCCACCTTGCTGGTTGTTCCTAGGCTGATAGCCACCTTGCTGGTTGTTGGAATAGGGTCTCTGCTGGTAGTTGTTATACTGAAAGTTTGGCTCCTTCTTGTACCAAGTACCATTGTTGTTGATGAAACACAACTCTTCTTGACCTTCCAGACCTTCAACCTCATTGACAGCAGGTGGTGTCTCCTGTTGTGGGTTACCCACGAAGTGCAGCTGCTCTTGAGTAGCCTTATCAGCAATGAGGATGTCAATCTTATCCTGCAAAGCTTTTATCTCCCTTCTTGTCTGCTTGTCTTCTGACCTATCAGCTCTGTCATGATCCCCACTGTAGACTGCATCGCTCTTGACCATGTTCTCAACCAGTTTCTCTGCCTCAGCCTCTGTTCTGTCCAAGAAACTCCCATTACTTGCAGTGTCCAATCTTCCTCTGTACTCAGGTAGAGCACCTCTGTAGAATGTGCTGAGCAAGCTTCCTTTGTTGAAGCCATGGTGTGGGCATTGAGCTAGGTAGCCATTGAACCGCTCCCATGCTTCACTGAATCCTTCCAAGTTCTTCTGTTTGAAACCAGAAATCTCGTTCCTGTAATCAGCAGTCTTTGAAGTGGAGAAGAACTTTTCCAAGAATGCTTTCTTACAGTCATCCCAAGTGGTGATGGAGCTACTTGGCAGAGATTTCTCCCACTGACGAGCTTTGTCCCCCAAAGAGAAAGGGAAAAGCTTGAGCTTGAACGCATCTTCTGATACACCATTGGTTTTGGATAGGCCACAATACCTATCAAAGCTGTCCAAGTGGTCAAATGGGTTCTCTGCAGCTAGGCCATGGAACTTGTTGTTCTCAATTGTGTTGAGCAACCCTGACTTGATTTCAAAGTTGTTGGCTGCAACAGCTGGTGCTCTGATTCCCAACAGGTGGCCTTGGTTAGTTGGGCGGTCATAGGCACCAATAGGTCGAGCTGGTGCACCATTGGCTTCTTGTTCAGCCATTTGAATGTTCGTTTGGAACTCTTCTTGTCTCCTCTTTCTAGCACACTCCCTCTCTAAAGCTCTGATGTCGTCTGCTCTTGGAACTAGGTTTGTTGGACCCCTGCTCCTCAAGTTCATACACCTGTAGATCAAAAGGGAAGTGAAATAGGAGAATCAGTAATCTGTGAAATAAAAATGATTTAGTCTCAAGCAAGATACTAAATCCCAATGTTCAAATCTACTCAGAATTTGGCAACGGCGCCAATTTGATGATAGGAGTTTTGTGACTCCTAAGTCAAATGATAGTATGATGGAAGTAATATGTCGAACCAGTTCTGAGGGATCTAAAGCACCAAGATTATAAGCACTTTCTTAATCTAAATGCAATCAATAGCTTGAAGTTTATGTTGTCTAAAGTTCTAGTGATGAAAATAAAAGCAACTGAGATAACTTTTTCAATATTCTAAAGGGGAACCCATGGGCATAGGAATATGATCTTGGGTGATTAGGATTCGAACAAAAGATGGCAGAATGACAAATCAAATGAATGACCTTAAGCCTAAACACTATCTTAAGCAAGCTCTACTTCTAGATGAATGCTCATTTACTAACATGTCTCAAACATCAAATATCTTTGGTTGAATGACATGAAAGTAATCATTAAGAACAAGTTCAATAGCTATTCTAATACTCTTAACAACAAATGTCTTTGGCAAGATGCATTAGAAACTTAATAGAGTTTTCTCAGACATTTCAACAAACACCTTTTGGGTGGGAAATGTCTAGAGATCATCTCTTGAATGATCAGAACAAGAGAAGCAGTAAAATCACTCTACAAGCAAGGAATGAGATTAATCTATCCTATAACATCTTTGAATCTAACCTAACCACCCTTGATCTCCTAACCCATGAATCCTATGGAGGATTACTCACTAAGGTTCATGATCACCCTTAAACCCATCTTAGGTTTCAGATTGATCATAAACAGGAACAGAAATCAATGGAAACAACAATAAGAACAAAGGAATCAATTGTAGAAAAGAAGAAATCTCTTGATAGAACTATGTTTTACCAAATGTAATCTGGATAATCAGCCTCCAATGGCTTACAACATACTTAAACTTAGGTTTTAGAACAGAGAAACGAGCATACAAATGTCTAAAATGCCCCTGAGAAAAGTTAAGTTTCGAAATAAAAAATGACCGCAGCGACCGGGCACACCCGCTCCGGAGGTCGCTGCGGATGCCACAGCGGCTGGACAGACCCGCTCCAGGAGCCGCTGCGAAAACAGACGAGCGACGGGACGGACCCGCTGTGGTAGCCGTTCCGTATGCACAGCGGCCTTGGACACCCGCTCCAGATGAGCCGCTCCCGTTGCCGAATTCACAGCGGCCAGGCAGGGCCGCTGTGGGTGCCGCTGTGGACGCCTGCTTGTGCATGATTCACTCCTTTTGCCTATTTTGAGCCCCTAATGCATCCCAAATGTCTCCAAAAGCTCCATGTGATGCTCCAGTACCTGATAAGGACTCATGTATGCAAAATGCAACCTAAACATGACTAAAATCTAATCTACATGATGAAAATGCATGCAAATGAAAAGATAAAACAATGCAAATATGCAAGATATCAATAGCTCGAAATGTAGGAGAGACAAAAAGATGGTTAAAGGCATTATTTCACGCAAACCCATGTGAGCAGCATACAAATCTACTTTATCACCCAATTAATCATATACTTAATCAACACTAATTACTCTAAAATCTTGATGTGATTTGGTCGTTTTGGTCGTGTTCACATTACCAGAACTAGAAGCGATGTTATATAGTATTCACCTTTTGCGCAACTTTTTATCACTATTACCTTTCACAGCTCTCGACTATTACGTAAATATTGTTCTAACAGCTTCACGTTTTAAGTTTCTAATAATTAAATTCAATATAAGATTTCACTAGTAACAATAATATCATCAATGAAGGTAAAATAAAAGTATCATTGTCCCAAAATAAGAGATATATTTAGTTTACAAAAAAAAAATAAGAGATATATATTTAACTGTATTAAAACTTCAGTTTTGGTTTTCCTCAAAGTCTGTAAGTCTTGCTTATTTATATTTTAAAAAAATATAAAATGTAACACACGGTGGAAGTTAAGGAAGATGATTTTAATTATGTCAGCCCATCAGTACTATAAAAAGTACTTGTCTTGCTTCTTGAAATAAGATCAATTCGCGCGTAAATTAGCAGAGACGAAATAATACGTAACGGATTCTGAGTTTGCTTTGCTCTGATTGAATATTTGAATTTGATATTGGCTTCCACCCACAATAAGTCACCTTAGCCTATTCTTTTGGAATAAAATCTATTTAAGTAACATATCAAAACAAATATCTCAAATCTTTTTTACCTAACCCTAAAGTAGATTAAATAATAACAATTTTTGAAGAACTTAAAATAATATTTTTTACTATAAATATTTGTATCGGATGAATGTCATTTTAATAATAGGATTACTGCGTATATATATCATCTCTAACTGAAGATCAAACACAACTCCTGTTAAGATTTAAAAAAGAAACAACTCATTCAAAGCCACAATTAGAATACATAATTGTATTTTCACTAATAACTTTTCAGAGACATCCGATAAATTACAACAATACAGAAAAGATTAATATGGTTCATACGCAAAGATAACAACCACAAATTAAGAAACGGTCCAAATTTTTCAAAATGCTTTTCTTTTCTCAAAAAAGCTTTTTGGTATATTTTATGAGAATGTATTTTTCCAGATTTAAGGGAATTCAGTTTTCTTCTCCATGTCCTCCTACATATATAAAACGTGTCCGTTGATAAATGTATCTGGATGATTGTCCCTTCGAAATTACTAATATACTAATCTCTTCAGTTAGTTATTAAATTTTATTTTACATATGGGGTGAAATGTCCAACTAATGCATTTTTCATTTAGAGGAGCGGCTGGGTAGGTCCCATCAGAATCATCGAAATAAAGATGCTTCATATTGTACATATCACTAAATATTCTCTTAATAATCCTCGTATATGTTTATTTGCGTATTATTAGTAATACCCATTTCAAAACCTATAATCCAAAATAAGCACTCAAATATAATCTGAAATCTTACTCAGAATTTGCATGGATGCTCGCAGCCAAATGATATATATTTTGTCAAAATTAAGTCAGAGTTTGAAGCAAAAAAAAGATTTGTAATTATTAGCGTATTCAAATTACAGTCTTAGGTTAGAATCTTTTCTCTTTTTTTTTAGTTGTAAATTTCTCAAAAAAAAAGATACGTACAGCTTAACGGATATATGGTTGTATATTAGTATTGTCTTCTTAAAAAGTTCCGATGTAAGGGCAGGATTATCGGCGTCCTAACCGACGTTCTTACCGAAATAAACCCGAAAATTAAATAAAAAAAAAATTAAACCAGAGCAAACGTATGTAACTTAAGAGTTTTTTGACTCTGTCCTTAGCGGCACGTGTCAGCGCGAGAGGGGAAGTGGCGATTAGGGTTGGGCGAGCGTATTCGATTCATTCTCATCCTCTCCCTTTTCTCTTTCGACTGCGATATCGATCTCCCCATCTGTATCGATATCGATCTCCCCATCTTCATCTCCATTGAAGTCCCTCTCCTCGTCTCTCTCTCCTTATCTCCGTCGACGTCCCTCTCCTCGTCTCTCCCTCCTGCTATTGCTCTCCCCCGATAGCTTCATCTCCCCCAATCCGAGTCCCGACGCTCTGTCTCTCCCTGAGTCCCAATAGCTCCATCCGAGTCCCGACGCCCTGTCTCTCCCCCAATACCTCTCTTTCTAGCTCCGTCTAGCGTGCCTCCGAGTCCCGACGTATCTCCCTATCGGTGACTCCGCCTCCTTGTCCCGACAATCCATCTGTTTCCCGATCTGTCTCTCCGGCTCCGATTCCCGACGTTTTGCTTCTCCCCATATCGGTGACTCCGCCTCCTAGTCCCGACAATCCCTCTCTCTCCCGATCTGTCTCTCCGGCTCCCAGTCCTCGAAAAAGGTAACTCTTAATCCGTCTCTCCGCATGCATGTTTGTGATTGTCTTTTGTTACTGATAACTGAGAACTTTGAGTCAAAACTTGAACTTTGATTAGTTTTAGATTGTTTACTTTGAAACTAGTTGTAACTGATAACTTTTAGATTGTTTGTCTATAATTGTGATTGAAGAAACTCGTTTAGATTAGTTACAAGCTGTTAATTGAAGTACATAAAACTGAAAAAAATCCGATTAACTTAGAAACAGAAAGGAGTAGATGATTAATTCCTTTAACGAATATCATTCAAACATATAGTCTTGTATTTGTGATTACTTGTTTTTAAAAGTCGTTTGTTCATGTTTTTGACTTCTAGGAGTAGACAATGTTCATTTATTTTTAAAACGTGATAGTTGGAAGAAAAAATGTTCAGTTATTTTTAAAAACTCATGATAGAAGATAGCTTTTAAGTTGTTGCTTAAGTTGTTGCTTTTGCAATAAATTTTGATTAGAGAAATGTAGTTCACCGTTGAGCATTGACACAAGAACTGAAATGATATAAAGTAAACCTTCCCAAATGTGTTTTGTAAAATGTTCTCTCTGGTTTGTTTCTCCTGTGTTGTTGGTAATGTTGTTGGAATTGTAGTTTGATTAGAAACGAAACAGATAAATAAATTTATTCAACTAGTTAACATCAACTTGATAGCTTTTAAGTTCAGTCCTTTACAATAAAAATTGATTAGACACATGTAGTTCACCGTTGAGCATTAACACTTGCAGTTATTAGACTTACAAAATTAGGTTATTTAACCCCAACCATCGAACATATTCTTTACTCATCAACTAGTTTAACCTACTACTATAAACAAAAACTTCCGCCTCTATAATCCCTTCTCTGTAGTAAGTGTCATGGATCCTAGGAATCAGTATTGTGCTTCTGCTAGCTATCTAGGTCTTCTTCAGAGTCAACAACCGAGTGGTGCCTAAGAGAACTTTCCTTTTGAAAGTTTTCATTGTAGTAGTGTAAACCTAGGAGCTTCTGAACTCCCTCCTTTCAGTTCACAACACCACGAGCCTCCCATACAACCTGAAGTAACCCCTTTAAAGCGTAAGAAGAAAATGGACCCCAGCGGATGACGAGGTTTTGATCAGTGCTTGGCTAAAAACATCTAAAGATGCTGTTGTTACCAATAATCAAAATGCTCGGACCTTTTGGAAAAGGGTTGGGGAATATAATGCATCAACTCGTCATGCTACTGAGGGTGATAAGAGGGGTCATATTCATTGTAAGCAAAGGTGGCACAAAATAAATGAGCTGACCAACAAGTTCTGTGCTGCCTTTGCCTCTGCAGAGAGACAACAAGCCAGTGGCCAGAATGAAACTGATGTTCTAAAGCCTGCTCACCAGATCTACTGCGCAGACCATAACAACAAGTTTACTCTTGAACATGCATGGTGTGTGTTGAGGTTTGAGCAGAAATGGCTTAGCCTTAACACACCTAAACCCAGTGGCAGTTCAAAGAGAAAAACATGTGAGGTGGGCTCCCAAGCCTCAAACTGTGAAGTTGTTGGTGAGCATGAGCCCCGGCCGGAAGGTGCTAAGGTGGCAAAGGCAAGAAGGAGTAGCTCAAAAGTGAAGGATGTAGATGATGTTAAAACAATATATGAATACAAGAAAGAGGATTTGGAGATGAAGGAGAAACTGTCTAAGCTGGCCATACTAGACACTCTCCTTGCTAGACAACAACCTTTAAGTGAGGCTGAAGAAGTGGTTAAGAATAAGTTGCTTGCCTTGTATTTCTGAAATTCTAAAAATGAGTTTTCGGTTTGGTTTGTGGTTTAATATCTATCTTTAAAGTTGTTCTCGGTGGGTTTATGTGATGCTTTTTTGTTTTGTTGTTTCTTGTTATGGACTATGTTTTCAATCAATAATATATGTTATTTCTGTGTTATGTGTTTGTGTTTTCTGGTGTTGCATTATTTTTTTACGCACTGAATAAGTTTTAAAATTCTATCATCGACAATTTATGCAGGTAACACAACCATGGGACGATATAGCTATAGTCAGCCTTCGGCGTCTGAGGATTTGTTTTGTAACTCGGTTGACAGTGGTAACAGCGAAACAGAGGACTAATTCGTCGTGATCAAGCAGAACTTAGCTTACATGGTCGCAATTTTCAGTACCCTCCCCAATCGGAGGTTGAGTTTGGGGTTCCGCTGGTATGCTACTGTGGTGCTCAGCCTATGGTTAACATATCAAACAGTCGGACTAATCCAGGTACAAACCGGCTGCATAATTTTAAAATGTCAGTAGTGATTACTTTTTATTACTGAAAAATGTTTAACCGACGTAATGTGTTTTCCTATTTTCACGACAGGGAGAAGATACTACACATGTGAGAATGCACATGATGGCGAGTGTCATGTATGGAAATGGTGGGATGTCGCGTTGATGGAAGAATTGAGGGCCAGCGATAGAAACACCCTTGAGCTTGCTGATAAGGTTGAAAATCTTACTCTCTCCATCGAATATGAGACTGAGCAGAGGATGGTTAGGCTAGAAAAGCTTGTTGGTGATATCACGGAGACTGTTTCTAGCAATAGGTTTGAGTACTTGATAGGTGCTATGTTTCCGCTTTTGGTTATAGTAGGAATGTTGGTGTGTTTTATGTAGTAGGAATGCTGCTGTGGTTAATGTAATAGGAGTGGTGGTATGTCTTATGTAATCTCGGATTAAGAATTTTCATTTTCAAATTGCTACCTACAATTAATGTATTTGTTTCATGTACTAGTAACTTTGTAACTTGTTTTACATATTATGGATGTGTAATATGATTACAGAATGACAAAAAGTGACTCAGAACATGAGTTAAAAGACATGCTTTATCAAGTCACAAGCACTGCCAAAGTCACAACACACACTTTCTCGTGACCACTGTCACCAATTTGACAACTAATTTACTCGTGAGCAATGTGACATTCACTTTCTCGTGACCAATGTGACCATGTAATTCTCGTGACCAAACTCACAGGTGATGGAGATGATTTATAGAATTATAGAACTCCCTATAAATAACAATGTTGCTCTCTCATTTCAATTTTCACTTCTCATCAAATTCATTATATTTTTTCTTTTCCAAAATTCAAATGGCTTCTTTTTCTCACTATCACTATCACAATGGTGATAATGATGAGCTTGATTCTATTTTTGAGGATATTTATGAAAATTTTGATTTAATTCCGGAACGAAAGGAGAGAAAAAAAGGATTTTTATCGAGAGAAACCGGGAAGAAGAGCACAAAAAACTCTGGAATGATTATTTTAGCGACACTCCGACATAACCCCACAATATATTCCGGTGACGGTTTCGAATGAACAAACACTTGTTCTTGTATATTGTACATCGGCTCTCTACATAAGTATAGTATTTTCATCCAACCCAAGATGCAATGGGACGGTCTGGTCTATCACCCCTACATAAATGTACCGCAGCAATTCGTCAGTTGGCTTATGGAGCTGGGGCTGATGCCATTGACGAATATGTACGACTAGCTGAAACAACTGCTCGCAAATGTTTGATCGAATTTACCGCCGGAATAATCAATTTGTTCGGCGATGAATTCCTCAGACTTCCCACAGAAGAGGATTTTCAACGACTACTGCAAAAGGGCGAAGAACGTGGCTTTCCCGGGATGATTGGCAGCATCGACTGTATGCATTGGGAGTGGAAGAATTGCCCAACCGCTTGAAAAGGAATGTATGCAAGAGGAACCGAAAAACCAACAATTGTTTTGGAGGCGGTTGCTTCCCATGATCTTTGGATATGACATGCTTTTTTGGAGCTCCAGATACTATGAACGATCTCAATATTCTTGATAAATCCCCGGTTTTCGATGACATCATTAACAGAATAGCTCCGCAAGTTGACTACTATGTGAACGAAAGGGAGTACCATTTGGCATACTATCTGACAGATGGTATTTATCTAAGTTGGGCGACTTTTATTCAATCTATCCAACTGCCACAGGGAGACAAAAATTGTTTATTTGCTAGTAAACAAGAAGCCGCTAGAAAAGATGTTGAGCGTGCGTTTGGGGTTCTCCAAGCAAGGTTTGCCGTTATTAAAAATCCAACCTTTTTGTGGAGTAAAGTAAAAATAGGTTGAGAGCATGCCTGATTCTCCATAATATGATTATCCAAGATGAACGAGATGAAGATACGGTCGAGGAATTTCTAGATGACGATTTTACATTTCGGGTTACAAAGACTACAAAACACGGTAACATAATTGCTTGTCGCAAAGAAGTTCACGATCCACAAATTCATCATCAATTGAAACGAGATTTGATCAAACATATATGAGATAAATTTGGAGATCTTCAATAAACCCGCTTCTACGCCGATTCTACAATTTCAATAAAATGTTTGTTTTGTTTTATTTATGTTTTTATGTAATTTATTTTTCAATTTCAATAAAATGTTTGTTTATACAATGTCATTTCTTTGAATTAATGTCATAAAATAAAAATAAAAAAATAATTTCATAAATTAAATATATAAATAAAATAATCTAAGGACCAAAATTGATCCTACCAATAATCCACTTTTTTAAAATTGTCTTGAACTAAAACTCTAAACATCAATTAACTAATTAAATATCATTAAGGACCAAATTTGGTCCCAACCAATAATGTTGCTCTAAGATCCTCATAACTCATTCTATTATTACGCATGTATTTACCGCTTATTGTTGCATTGCAGACATTTTTTGTAAGGCAAAGTTTCTGACATTTCAAAACATAAAATATAATAGTCAATCAGAGGTTCCCCACATAGTGAGGAGACAGATAATAATTTGCAATCCTTACGAGAACATTGGATCTCGATTCCTACAGTGAATGGATGTACTATGGGACTAATTAGAAACATATTTTTGTGTAGTCTATGAGGGCAAAATGGCCACAAGTTGATGGGAAAGATCATGCAAAAGCAAAATCTACAAATCAATCGATGACAACGAAGACTTTTTCTATGTGGTGGTAAGCTTTCTTGCATATTGTACCAAAAACTATACGTTTCATTCTATGGTTGGTTCGTAACTAGTTTCAAGTTCTGACGATCCAATAGAAATTGATAGTTTAAAATTTTTATTTTTGTTTTGTATCCTTTTGCAAGTTTTAAATATACTTTAATACTAATACGTAAATAGCATATAATATAATTCATCGTTTTTTGGTCTAAATGTCAAAATCCATACCAGTTTTTTTTTTTTTTTTGATTCAATATTTTGTTGAGAAAGTTTTTTAATTCAAATTGCTGCGGACAACTTAATTACAAAGAAAAAGAAGGAAGTTACTATAATTCATAGCGTCTAGTTATAATTCATTAGTTATGATGCATTGATGTACATATCAAACAGACAAAAGTATGTTTGATGTCCTTTTGTTTTGGCCTGCTGAGTGTATTTTTGGTCCAATGCAGTATTCTAGTGGTGGTAACCACATGCAAATCACATAAATCCTGGTTTTGAATCTACAGTCTCGAATTACTTGAGTAATTACATAAAAAAATTACATGAAAGGGGTCAGCAGGTCCAAGACTAAAAAATGCTACAAAATATTAATGGCAATATACAAACATTCACTACAAGAAATATGCACATTCTTAGCGCGAAAAATATGCTATCGTAGACCTTTCATAGCGAATTCATAAATGCTATGTCATCGGCAGCCATCGTAGGTACCCCCTCTACGATAGCATTTTTGAAACGCTAAGAAATATACAGATACAATAACAATATTTGAATGCTGATAATAAATTAACTATAGCATTACTTTTCCGTTATAAATTGATTAAGATTCATATCTTTATGCTATAATATATTTTGTTCAAAAAATCAAAAATAATTATTATTAAAAATAAAATAATTGAAAATTAAATTGAAATTGTTTTATATTGAAAGAAAAATTATTTATAAATTTAAATTGGTTTACAAATTATTTCCGGTTTACAAAACTTAACCAGAAATTCAAAAATAAACTCAGACCAGTACAATTTGGTTTACACTAAACCAAATCTAAAAAGAAAGAAAAAAACCTAAACCTAAAAACAAAAAAGGACTCAGCCGCCGAGCCGCCTGCCTTCATCTTCATCCATCGTCTTGTTCTGCCCAGATCGTCATGCTCAGCTCCGGTGTGTTCTCAGATCCAAGCCGTGGTATCTGGTACACCATAAATCGAAGCTGCCAAGAACAAAAAAAATAGATTCAACAGAGATAGCAAACAGATAGTATAGAGCGAGACAGAGGGAAACGGAGAGAGACAGAGAGTACCGGTGATGAGCAGAGGAGGAGATGCAGTGGTGGTGAGAAGAGGAGGAGACGCGGTGGTGGTGAGAAGAGGAGGAGACGTGGTGGTGGTGAGACGAGGAGGAGATGTGGCGGGACAAAGATGGGAGAAAAGAGAGATATGAGATATGAATATGAGAGTGAACTAGTGAAGGAGAAGATGAAGAAGATGAAGATTGAATCAGAAAAAAAAAAAGAGAATGAGATTGAGAGATTGTCGTGGAGAGAAAGAGAGAGAGAGGGAGGAAAAAATAATAAAATGAATAAATCTCAGCCTTTAGATCTAAGTTAATCCAATGGTTAAGAAGTGTGATCCATGTACTTGAATCTTATTGGTCACAATATTTTCTTTTTTTTTCTATTTTTGAGTTTGTTTTGTTCTTCACTATTTGATAATTTGTTTTATAAGTAACTTTTCTTAGTTATATCTTATTTAAAACTTTATATTTTGTAGTTTACAATTTAAATTTAAATTTTTTTTTGAACATGATAAAATGATATTGATTTTAAGAACTGATATTTAAATTTGAAAATATTAGATTGATATCAAGATTATAATTTTGGTCATCATTTTAAAAAATTTGTATGTTTATACTGAGATCTGATTTATAGTTCAATATGATTTGTAATTCATTTATAAATTTTTATGTTTGATTTTAAAGTCGAAAATTTTAAAATTTAGGTTTTATGGTTTGTTGTTCAAAAAAAAAGGTTTTATGGTTTAAAAGAAATTATGATTAAGAGTAAATTTTGGTTTTGTCTTTTAAGGTTTGGATGTTGGAATATAAGGTTTAGAGTTAAAGTTAAGTTGGAAAATAATAGAATATAAGACTAGATATAAAATTTATACTTAAATTTTTAATAATTTAGATTTGAAGTGTATACTTAGAGTATTGGATGTATAGTTTATGTTTGAAGTAATGGTTTAGAATATAGAGTTTCATTGAAGATAAAAGATATGTGTTTAGTAAATTATAGTTTAAGATTAAGAAGATGAAATTTTGAGTTTAGTTTTAAGATTTGAAGTTAAAATAAAAAAAAATTAAGTTTTAAGGGTTGTATTTAGAGTTTAGGGTTGAAACCATGTTTGGGGTTTAGGGGTTCGAACAGCTTTTTATAGCATTATAAAAATGCTATTATATGTCTTTGATAATATTTCTAAAGCCGCTCAAATAATATTTTCGGCGCTTACATCTAATTACCCTTTAAGTATTGGCGGTATCAGGGATTTTACTTTCCCGCTCATTTCATTTTCAGAATAGCATTGATTAAGTGCTATTTTAGGTTTTCATTTATTACAGCGTTTATCTAATGCTATTATATAAAACGGAAAATTTTAAGTCATCTACGATAGCAGTTCAGTAAAACGTGCTATAACAATATGCTATCAATGTAGACTTTTTTTGTAGTGATTATAGTCCATGCCTATAGAAAGCAATAATAATAGCGTAAATGTAGGCAATGAGTACACAAAGAGTTTATGATAAAAACAAATGTAATGTGTAGGGTTACTTCTTCTTGGTTGAAAGAAAAGTATGTTCATGACAAATCAAAAGATAAGACGGTCTGATTTAGATGTTTTTAAGTGATCCCATTATTTTGCTTTGTTGTTATCTTTAGTTTTTAATTACAGATTAGGACTCGTGCATGTGTTTCTATGTAAGTGTCCAATTTTTAAAAGAGTAAAGCTCAGTCATCACTCACAATAGTTTCTCCACCATTTCACATATCCTTCATTCTATTCTTTACTCAATCGTTTTCATCTACCGATTCATCTTAAGCTTTGAAACTTTGGATTCTTTTTCAAACTCAGAAATAACTATAATTTTTTTTTATGTACTAATATTTAATGATAGATTTATGAAATCAAATTTAACAAACCATAAGATCGATTTTACATGGGATAATCCAAAATACGATATGTGGCTAAAAAGGGGAAATGGTTTCCATCCAGAACCCAACCAACTTAATGTTAATGTTGCCATCCTCGATGAAACCACACTTGGTATAATATCAATACAACATTTTTTTGTTGTTGCTTCAATGATATAGTGTATATAATTGAGTGGATGTATATCTCGGACACGATATATATTGGGCTAGATAGAGGAAGACCTCAAGGCCAAAATTAAGAACAGGATGAACAAGTAACTTTCCAAAACTGGCAAAATGGGTTAGGCTTTGAACGTAATGATACCTCTTTTGATTTGGAAAGTCAGCGGGATGCAATTACGTTTTGGTGACTTTGAAATAAAGAAACATGTTATTCCTTTCTCTTTCCCTTTTTTACTTTTTAGGTAAAAAGAAAAAAACTGTGGCCAGTTTTCTTCTTATTCTTTTTACTATCTAGTTAATTTGTTGACTACATTTTTCAGATAAGTATTAACCAGTCTTAATAACAAATGGTCCGAATTCGAATCGAGTTTGAATATCGCATCGTCGTTCACTACGGTCTATGGTTGAAGAAAAATTTCCACATGTCTAAATGATAAACTAATAACCAATATTACAAACGATTAGTCATTTCGAATTTGGTTTATTTTCTTTCTCATTGTCATTCACTTCAATATTCCAAATAAACGATTTACCACTTACAGATTACAATTGATGTGCCGGACTATATGCAAATAAATAATATAATCAACATGATCACATGCATAATCTATGGTAGACAACTCATTTTCTACATTTAAAACTTAACTAATCAACGGTTAGACCAGATACATTTCTAAAATCTCATCTTCAGTTTATAATACAAAATTATCCTAACGCGTGTTTGTATATTTTTTTCTAATTAGTGTTTGTATTTTAGAGGACGTTCAAGTTAAATGTATTCACCAATTAACTGAAATGTATATATTATATCAAGACGATTTTTCTTGAAAGCATTAGTTCGTGGCAAGTACATACATAAGATTAATGTCAAATCTTTAAAATCAAAACCAAAATGAAAACTTGACGGTGGAAAGAGGTGCGAAGTTGACTAAACATTGACAAAGAAAGATTGGTGTGGCAAAATGCACCTCCTCTAAGATAAGCCTTCCCCATCACTGTCCTTTTCTTTCTCTTCCTTTCATTTCTCTTCCCTTTCCTCACCTTTTAGTCTTTTTAATTCTTATCTTGTTTCATTAATCATTTCTAAAACTGATTTCCCAAAGAGACAACAAATCGAGTAAACGTATCTATTCTCATTCCATTTATCTACGGAAATAAATTTCTGATCAGGGTCAAACTCATAAGCTACAAAAAGAAAGAAAAAAAACTCCGCAGTAAACTTAGATTCATACGTTTACGTGAAGAAAAGCCAAAAGAGGTAATCAAACTTTTATGAGGTGAAAACTGAAAAGTATTGAAAAGAAAGTCTGAAGAATTTTAAAGAAATTATTTAAAACACTTGAACGAACGTTGAAGAATATCAAGTCTACTTGATTCTGATTGATATAAACGTGGGACAAAGTCAACTAATATCTGACCTTACAGTGGTTGGTTAGATTTTGTACTCTTCAAATTTCTAATATACAAATATAATGAAATATAAACTAACACACAGAAGTAAACACGCACACATGTGTGCATATATATAACCACACACGTGATACAGTTGCGTATTGATCGGTGAAAACTCGAAATGCTTCGTTGCAAAAACATTAATGACAAGGTGGTAAAGGTTTATAATTTCTTACAAAATTTAAAAACATTTTTTTTGTTACATCACTGAATTTGAATCTTGATGCCAACCAACAAAAAAAGGTTCTATCTTTCTTAATATCTCGTTTCATATAATCACTATTGTAAAAATATTCAGGGTACAACGAATTTGAAAAGATACTAAGAACTCGAGTTCCAAATCTACCATCTCAGATAAACCTGCTTGTGTAGTTAGGTTAAAAGTATATTTAATCCTCATTACGCGCGATCGGATTTGTCGGGTATCAATGAACCGATCCCAAAACAATCGACCGCACACCCTACACTATCCAAAATTATAAATTCTGGATTTTAGATGCAAATTGTCACTCTTTTTTCTTTGGATTTGAAACTTCAATAACTACTACCGAGTACTAGCGACTTGTTCGACCACACGATTTTGTGAACCATATGGTTGACTATATCGAATGACATAAATTTATATATTTTAATTTTGACATGACAAAGATATTGCGTGAACATTGTCAAAGATACAATGCAACAGATTTTCAAAAACATCCACTACGTTCATATCCATATATATTCCTTTATAGAATTGGGTAAATTCGCACTGTGGACATGATAAACCAATATATATTAGACGAACATCCCGAAGGCTTTCCTAGGCTTTTGTTTTAATCGGTTCGTTACTTAATGGCCTTAGATTATAACCAAATCTAAACAAATTAATTAAGGATATTGTAACATTTTCATTTAATCGAAAAGATATGATTTGATAATTCCAGATGATTGGCTGTCCTATATCCTCTTGTTATTGTTTTTTTTGGACAAAATCCTCTTGTTATTGTTGCATCCAAACGACAAAAAACACCGATCTTTACACTCCAAATTAAAGCATCTTTGTCCGAATTGTACAAGACGTACTATTTCTAGTGCCACTTAAAACGTGAGTCGCTGTAAAACGTTCCAACGCAAATCGTTGGCTCTTGGCTGTTACACTCTAGATACCACCGCCTTCTCCGCAACGGCATTGTCGCCGGCAGAAGTTATGGGATCTCTGCCGTACAGCTTTAGTTTGACCTAACGATACGAGTTTGGACAGCCGAGGGCCGGGATAAAGATGGGAGTATCGTCACGTGTCTGCCGCTCATTGGACATGAGGAGAGTAGCTGCACGTGTGTCTAGAAAAGAGAGCATCATGATCGAGATTCGAGACCAAGTGTCCAAGATTTTGATTCCAGTGGAAAAGGTTGGTCGAGAAATGTATATTTGGTTCTTATACCTAGTTATTATTCACTATAAATTTATTTTGTTATTTATTAGTCAAAAAATGTATTTTTGTTATTATGAAAACCTGACCATCATACTATTTGTTATGCGTGAACCGCTATGGAGTGACTTATTTTTATTGATTTCAATTATTTTTTGAAATAAAACTGGATGAAATGATTCTTCCTATTGATTCCAAATTTATTTTACCATATTAAATGGAAGGAAAATCAAATTGCATTTTTTTGGAATATATGGAAAAAAGGAATATAATTATAAGACGTTCATGATTAAAAATGCTTGTGAATGAAGTGGAAGGAGATGGAATGCAATTCTATATCTTGTGTTCCATAACTTCTATTGTTCTATTTTTAGCAAAAAAAACTTCTATTATTCTATGGACATGCATTCCATTTTTTAAAAAATCTTTAGTTCATAACATTCCTACACTCAGCTACCCGTTACAGTCTTAGTCTTAGTTTTTAATATTTTTCTTTTAGTTATTTTTAGAACTCAAATTTTATCCGAACAATGTTTCATAAAGAAAATTGAAAAAAAAATCTTGATCGACATACGAAGAAGATTAGTCAATCAAATTAGCAGTAATTAGTTTTATTGAAATTTCATCTAACTTATTAAAATCAACCTCAATAATGTACATTACTAGGAATGGCCGAATGGGGGCCACAGATCCACAATGGACTTAGTGGGAGAAGTTTATTAGGCATTGGGTCGGAGAAAACAAATAGAAACAGAAAATGGTATCCACAAAGAACAACTTAAGTTGTTTTGAGAGGACATGGTCAAGAAAGACCTCGATCATCGTCTCCAAATCTTCTTTGACCAGCTAATCTTCAACCTTACCATACGTTCTCACTTAAACGATGTTAGTTAGTTTAACAGTTGCAGTTGTGGATGTTAATTAGGTGTGACAAGGATCACTACAAAGAAAACACGCGAAATCCGACGGCCAGTTTCGTCGGAATTTCTTAGGAATAAGATAATACCGAAGAAATTCAGACGAAACAAGTCGTCGGAAAAAAAGTTCGTCGGTATTTCGTCGAAAATTACGACGAAATTCCAACGAACAATTTTCCGATGAAATTCTGACGGATAATTTTCGACGAACAATTTTTCGACGAAATTCCGCTGAACTTATTTCTGACGAAATTTCGACGGATATATTTCCGACGAAATTCCGACGAACTTTATAAATTATTTAAAAAAATAATAATATTTTTTTTTTATTTTTTTTATAATAAATATTTTATTTCATTATATATATAAAATTAGAAAAACGGGTTTGTAATATAATTATTTTTTTAGAAATGATTTAGAATAAATATTTTTAATTATATATATATATATATATATATATATATAATTAAAATTCGTTTTTGTAGTATAATAGTTTTTAAAACCTTTATAATAAATGTTTTATAAATTATTAAAGACATAAAGCGGTTTATAAATTAAAAATATTTTGAAACAAAGAGAAAACTTTTTTTTTTTTTTTTTAAAAAACTTTTGGTAATTGAAACCGTTTTTAATAACTGAAAAAACATTTTAATGAAATCTAAAGAAACACAAATTTTTTTTATAGATTGAAAATATTTTTAAAAAGGTAAAAAAGGTTTTGATAAATTTTTGAAACCAGAAAACGTTTGGTAAATTATAACAAACTTTAAGGAAACATTTTGTAAATTATAACATCACAGCATATTGGCAGTCGATGTCCCTCAGCCAGAGAAGGGAAACGATATTGTACTATGGAGACATGCTGATGATGATTATAAGGAGTATTTTTCATCCTCAAAAGCCTGGGATCAACTTAGAACGAAGCGACCTAAGGTGGACTGGCATATAGTAGTGTGGTTTCCTCAAGGTGTTCCTCGCTACTCTTTCATTACATGGCTAGCAATTCTAAACAGGTTATCCACTGGCGATCGAATGAGGCAGTGGGGGATGGTTCAGGGGTGTGAATTATGTGGAGAAAGGGACAAGACTAGAGACCACGTATTTTTTGCATGCCTGTATTCTTATACGATTTGGGAAGGGCCAGCTCATAAACTCATGGGAACATGTGTTAACCCGGATTGGCACTGGACTGTTCAGCGTTTGAAAAGAATGGGCGTCAAAGGTATTAACTCCTGCATCGTCCGACTCTTTTTCCAGATGCTCATCTATCACATTTGGCGGGAGAGAAATGCGAGACGCCATCACCAGTCTCGTGTTGCCACTGAACAGATGTGGCGGAATATTGATAAGGCTATGAGGAACATGATCTACTCTCTCGAATATCCTGTGGGTCACAAGCTAGGGGGGAATGCTCAGTAGATGGTTTGAAATCACATTGTGAGCTCTGTTAATAGAGTCACATATAGACATATGCATTAGAATACAACTAAAGTCAGATTAGAATCCCCTTTTCTAAATAACATTTTTTGTGAGTGATTAATAAATTTTGTATTCCATCAAAAAAGAATTATAACAAACTTTAATAAAAAATTATTTAAACTTAAAAACACTAAAACATTATATAAAATTATAAAAATGTTTTGAAACAATAAAAGATAAGAAAAATTTGAAAACATTATATATATATATATAACCTTTTTAAAATAAAACTTTTCAATAACATAAATACACCAAAAAGTTTTCATAAATAAATTTAACATAAAGTTCTTAAAATCTACAAATCTAAGATCTAAAACTTTCAATTTACATACAAAACAACAGCCTAAAAATAAATCTAATAATTAGAAAAATAGTTTTTAATCACAGAAAGGTTTTATAAATATAAAAAAAACTTTTAATAAATAGAATATAGTTTAATAATTACAAAAAAAAATACTTTTTAATCACAAAAAGGTTTTATAAATATAAATAAATCTTTTAATAAATAGAATATAGTCTAATAATTAAAAATTTAATAATTACAAAAATATTTTTTAATCACAAAAAGGTTTTATAAATATAAAAGAAACCTTTTAATAAATAGAATCTAGTTTAATAATTACACACTTAATAATTAATCACAAAAAGGTTTTATAAATATAAAAAAAATTAATAAATAGAATATATTTTAATAATTACAAATTTAATAATCAAAAATAGTTTTTAATCACAAAAAGGTTTGATAAATATAGAAATGATTTTATAATTCAAAAAATAATTTTTATATACAAAAAACGTTTTCATAATTATTAAGAGACATTGTCAAAAATACCACAAGTTAAGTACCACTTTTCAAAAATACTCTCAATCAAAAATATATAAACATTTGGGTTTAGGCTTTAGTGATTAGTGTTTAGGGTTTAGTTTTAAGGGGTTTGGTTTGGGTTTATATATGTTTTATAAATATTTTGAAAAATTATTTTAATGTTATTTTAATCTAGGGTATTTTTGAAAATGTCTCTTTGTTGATGGTAAACATGAAAAGTGGTATTACCAAAGTGGTATAAGTGAAATTTCCCCAATTATTAATTTGAGTTTTAAAACCACAAAATTAATAAAAACTTTTAAAAAAAATTCTAAAATCAACTCAATACAACAAATAATCACAATCAAATCAAAATCCTAACAAAAAAACACAATAAAACTTCCATTACACAATACCAATCACCCTAACAAAAATCTATCAAAAAACTTCTAAAATCATCAAATCTACTTAAAAACTTAACAAATAGAACCTAAGAGAGTGAGATAGGATCCTTACATGATTTGTGAATGAAATTGAGGAGGAATAGGAGCAGTGGCGGAGGCAGAAAATTATTTTGTTGGGGGCATATATATTAAGGTAAAGCATGATATTAAAAAAAAGTTCTGAAATCAAAATAGTCTTATAAACATTCAGAAAACCTTACAAACATACTCTACGTTCAGCCATGGTTTGAAAATTTTTCACCACGGTTTCATTCGTAACTGATGCAAACAAATCTTTTTCAATATAGCAAACAAGACAGTCACTTAAAAACTGATCTCCAATCCGGTTGCGCGAAGCCGTCTTCACAAACTTCATTGCAGAAAAACATCTTTCAACAGTTGCCGTAGCAACTGGTAAAGTTAGTGCTAACTTCAAAAGTCTGTAAACTAGAGGATGTGCAAGATGTTTCTCTGTTTCAACCATCAAGCAAGAAAGATCTCCAAGACTCTCTAGGTTATTAAATCGGCCATCCGCTCTTATATTATCAATGTAGATGTCAAGTTGCTGCTCAAGAGAAGAACGCTAAAAAAAACTAAAATCGTCTGGATAGAACTCTACCAATTTTATCAGCTTCTCTTTGTCAAAAAACTTGAATGATTTTGTAGGACTTAAGGAAGCCATACAAATAGGGAGTTGAGTGTTTACCTCAGTAAAACGATCATTGAACTCCTGCAGCTGTAGATCCAGAACAACATTGAAGCAACTGATCTTATAATGATGTAAATTGGTTATGTTACTTTTCTTTCTTCGCATCCCAGAACCAACAAAATCGTCTTCCATCATGATCATTTCAATATCATGTTTCTTACAGAACAAAGAAACTCTAGCCATCAGAGAATCCCATCCATCATCTCTAAGCTTCTGCAGTTCTCGCTTAGTTGATTCGATCAATGAAACAGCATTCAGAATGTCTTGATTTTTTTGTTGCAAAGCCATGGATAAATTTTCTGTTAGCCCCAGAATAAGCAGCATCAGTTGCAGATAGAATACAAAATCAAAAGTACACAAGTACTTAATAAGACCATATGCTTGTCGTTTCTTTGAGTCATCAAGGCCTTCATTCTGGATATATTCAAGCACCTCAATAACAATTGAAAACAACTCGACCAGACGCACTAATGTCTTGTGATGAGAACCCCAACGAGTATTTGATGGCCTTGGAAGAGAACACTCTTGATTCTTTCCTTTCCCAGTGCTGATTTCACCACAACTAATTCCTTTTTCGATTTCCTTACAGTATTTTTCTTTAAGCTCATCTTTTCGTTTGCAAGAAGCCCCAACTACATTCAACAATGTAGGAATCATATCAAAAAAATCACCAACTTCAAAATGTTTGTTCGCGACTGCCACTACTACCAACTGAAGCTGATGAGCAAAGCAATGAACATAATAGCTTGAACTGTTTTCCCTTAAAATAAAAGCCCGGAGACCATTGAATTCACCCTTCATATTACTTGTTCCATCATAACCTTGACCTCTTACATTTTTCAAGCTCAATCCATACTTAGCAAACAAACCATCAACAGCTAGCTTAAGTGTCAAAGAAGAAGTTTCTGTTACATGAACCACACCAATAAATCTTTCTTTGTTGTTCCGTTCTTATCGACGAAGCGTAAGACAACAGCCATTTGTTCACTGTGAGAAATATCAGCAGATTCATCCACCAGTAGACCAAAAACACCATGAACAACTTCTTCAATAATAGATTTCACAACTTCTTCTGCAAAACAATGGACAATGTCTTTCTGGATCGGTGGAGAAGTCATTTGGTTATTTTTTGGAGCGTTCTCCAAAACAACTTTATTTACCGCTTCGTTCTCGTATGCCGTATATCTTATAAGTTCCAGAAAATTCCCTTTATTACCAGTATCTTCTGACTCATCATGAGCACGAAAAGATATTCCTTGTCGCAGCAAGTATCTAGAAGCATCCACTGAAGCATTCAACCAAAGACGATATTCGTTTTTGACCACATCATCATGCTTATAAAAAGCTTGGGCAATGGAATGTTTTTGATTCATCAAAGAATCACACATCTTAACAGCAATATTGTGAAAGCTATTCATGCCACCCACATGAGAAGCGAATCTCTCAGATTTATTCCAGCTTGAAAAACCTTCTGTCACGAACTTATCATTCCCACCTTGCTTATGTATATCATCTCGAAACAAGTAACAACACAAACAATAAGCTCTGTCTGTGGTTACGCTGTACTCAAGCCAATTACCATACTGATCAAACCAAGCAGGACTAAACCGCCTCAGAGAATTTGCGATCATCTTTTTCGGAAAATTATGACTATACGGCTTACAAGGACCTCTAGCTAGATACTTGCGTCTTACCTCATCTCTTTGATTTGAATCATACGCATTGATTTTTTTTCCTTTTAGCATGATCCCATGGTAAATCATCCAAATTTTCTTTAGCTGTTGGGGGTGTTGGTGTGAAGGGTCTTTTAAGAAACTTTTCCATTGATTTGTCTGACAAACAAAAGTATTAGTTTATATCAAACTTAGAATAAAAGAAAAACAAATATTTTAAAATTTGACTAGATTAATGATCACTCACCAAGAGAAAGATGTAACTGAATCTCTGTTTCTTTGACAAAAAATAGAAGTGAAAGTTGGAAGGCGAAGAAGCTCCAAACGTGAGAAAGAGGATGTCAAACACTTAGACTTTTTAATTGTAGGTTTTCTTAATTTGGTGTGCTTTGCAGTATAATTTATTAAAATACTAAGTGGGCTTAAATACATTACTATTATTCTCTGTATTTGTAAATGGGTTTTTTAAACAAAGATATGGGGGCAAAAAAAAATTATGAGGGGGGGGGGGGCATTATATAGACTGGGATTTAGGTTACACTAATTTTTCAAATTTTGTTGGGTTCATTGACCCCATGTTGCTGGGTGTGCCTCCGCCACTGAATAGGAGTATTCGCCTGCGGAAATCGGAAGAAGAAGAAGGAGGTCGGCGGAGTTCGCAAGGAGAAGAAGAGAGAAATGGGGAAGAAAAACTGTTTCGGGTTTATAAAACTGATAGGTCCGACGGAAAAAATCCGTCGGAGTTTTTTCGGAAATCCTAATTTAATTTTCGTGAAATATTTGGCGGCTTCCTTTGCTCGGGTAAATGAAAATATTCCGAGGAAATGAATATTCCTCGGAATATTTCGAGGAAATTTGAGGAATAAATGTTTGGGGTTTCAAAACATAAATTTTTTTATCTTATATCATTTCTTATACAAATGTAATGCATACCAATGAGGATTGTTTGTATAGATGATCATAAACCATGTAATAACAAAATTACAAAATTAATTGTAAGTATTTATCTTCCATTCATTAAAGTGTATAAGTGTTTATCTTATGTTGTGAGGATTTCGTTCATACATTCGTAAAAATGTTTATTATCGGGTAACACACCAATTTTTGACATCATAATCAGTTTAAGACAGTTAATAAGACTTATATAAGTGTTATTCAAACCGCAAAACGTTGTTTTCGACTAAAAAACCCTACTTCCTCGGAAAAGCCTCGGAATATTCCGAGGAAATTCTGAGGAAAATTTGAGTATCCTCAGAATTTCCTCGGAATTTACCGAGGCTTTTCCGAGTAACAGAAACCCTATAATCAAATCCCTAAATTATATTCCGAAGAATATGTTTTCCTCGATATTTCATCAGAAAATACCGGCGGGTGGTGAGTTCCTCGGAATTTCCTCGGAATACCGAAGAAATACAAAATTTGAGTATCCTCAGAATTTCCTCGGAATTTTGCGAGACTTTTTCGAGGAACAGAAACCCTATAATAAAATCCCTAAATTCTATTACGAAGAATATGTTTTCCTTGATATTTCATCAGAAAATATCGACAGGTGGTGAGTTCCTCGGAATATTCCGAGGAAACACAAAATTTGTGTTTCTTCGGAGTTTCTTCGGAAATTTTTCGGAATATTCTGAGGATCTCAATTTCCGTCGGAATATCCGTCAGAATTACGCTGTTTTCTTGTAGTGGATAGAGATGGTAAGAACACAGAAGAGTAAGTGAAAGACCTAACTGGAGGAAGTTTTTTCTTTAAAATGTATATTTATACTATTATTTGCGAAGTGATTTTTTGTTAAAAGTTAGTGCAGCTAATATCAATGCTACCTTTAACGAATAAAGCATATAATTTAGTCACAAATTAAAGTAAATTATTTTTTTATTAGATAAGCTATTAAAATCTATATTTTTTATGAATTATCCAAAAGCTAAATATTATATTAAATAAAAAGATAATTCTTATATATTTTGTTTGTTATCTATAACTATATATTAATAAAGTAAAAATTTAATTTATATAACTGAAAAGAGAATATTTTTTTTGAAAAAAAATATATTAAATATATTGTAGTGAGCAAATAAATTAACAAAAGAATTATAATATATAAAAAATTTATATGAAAATAACAATAACAATTTTTTCATTAAAATTTTACTTACTACTTAGCACCTAATAACTAAATATTAATTAAGTAAACTTTTGAATTTTCTATATTTGAAAAGAGAATAAATTTAAAAATATAAAGATAATTTCTAAGTATATTATAGTGTGCAAATACATTTATTTAAATTATGAGATATAAAATTTTCATATGAAAACATGAATAATATTTTATCATTATAATATTTATTTTATAATGAATGTATTAATAAATAATAATAAATTATTTGTGCTCAAATCCGTTGACTAAACACCTAGTAGATCATTACTTTCCAATAATCATGATCGATTTTTAGTTTATTTGTTTTCTACAAAAAAGATAGTACTCCAAAATTATTTTTAATTGGGATGACTAGTTGGCTTTATCTCGCTACTTTTACTTTATTTATTTATAAATCGCTAAACTTTACCAATCATGTTATAGTTATATTTTTGTTTGTCAAAACTTACAACAACTATAGGGATTATAGTTTTATATGTTATAAAATGTCTAATTGCTTACAGTCTTGTCTACGATAATACTATAAATTTAATTAATGTTTACCCCTTCAATTTAAAACACCTTATTTGATACTCTAACTCAAATGGTATACGAATGGTGATTAAAATCCAATTAAATATTATAATAGACTACCTTATAAATTATTTTTGCCTTTTTATTTATAGTTTTCTCGACCTTATAACCAACTTTTGGTGATACTTTTGGCAAATCCACAAACATCATTATTATTTTTCAATCATAACACTGAAATTTGAATACGAACACAATAGTCGATATACTTAAAACAAAATGAAAGTGGTTAGCAGAAAACTAACAATGAAGCTGGAGTAGAGTTAGATCTTGATTGGTAGAACATTAGAATTAGTATTATGCTATACATTATACAATTAATATTTGTTAGAAAAATATTTATCTATAATATTTATCAATACTAATTATAATGTATAGCATAATATTTAGAAAAAAATATTTGTTAGTATTATGCTATACATTAGAATTAGTATTGATAAACATTAGAATTAGTATTATGCTATAAATTATACAATCAACATTAGAATCTATAATATTAAAAGTGGAGTACTTTTGGTACTGTTTGGAAACAATGATAGAAGTTTAAATGAAAATTGTTTGGTAATTTGAATAGTAATATTTTGTATTTTCTATTATTTGCACATTTAGCTATCACATTTACAACAAGTTAAATATATTTTTTTTTATGTTTTTTTATTTACATATTCAGCTACTACATTTATAATCAATTTAAATTAACTGGTTTCATTTTAAAAGTTCATATAATCAAATCGATATTCATATATTGGACATTATTAATATTGTATGTATAAAAAAAGATAACATTTTCATGAAATTAAGTAAATTGTCAAATTACAAAACATAAAAAATATATATGGAATTTTTCATTAAATCGTTGGTTTAAGAATTTATATTGAACAAAAATTAAATCAAACACTCGCACGAGAGTGCATATCAAGTTCTAGTTAGTATTATGCTATATATTATACAATCAAAAACATAGTTTAATTTTCCATTTCGAAATGTGAAAATATAATTTGTAGTTGGGTGTGTACTTTGCTTTCTCTTTGTTTTACGTTTTAAAGATTATTGGCTACACTACAAGAAAAATGGCTTTTATTAGCGGACGAAAAACGCTATCTATCGATACAATAGCGGTTTATGAAACGCTGTATCATCGCCCGTGATAATAGGTCAGGCACTTTAGATAGCGGTTTTCTGCACTGTTATCTTATTGTTATATATTATAGCGTTTTTTTGTATGCAATTAAATAGTCTTTGATAGCATTTATTTTTTGTTATTATTTATATCACTGAAAATTAAAAAAAAAAGAAAAAAAAATATATATATATATATATATATATTTTTTTTTTTCCTTTTTTTTAAATAATGTATTATATCAAAATTATAATTTATAAATTAGATTGAATTACAAATGATTAACATGGAAAAAAGATAAACCAACTAAACCAAAAACCTAAACCAGAAACGTAAACCTAATTACATAATCTAAAACCTAGAAACAAAAAAAAACTTGCAGCCGTCAAGATCTAAAACGCCAGAGCCGCCGCAGGTCATTGTTGCCCTCTTCCATTGGTCGCCGCTGCATTCACTGTCACCAGGAGAGCTCCGATCTCACCATCTTCAAATCACAGAACGGTTTTGTTACCTCCTCCACCATCAATCTCCCCTGCCTTGTCCACCTTCCTGTAACAAGAAAAAAGTCTCAACAGAGAGAGAGAGAAAGAGAGAGAGAGAGAGAGATTAAAAGAGAGACAGAGGTGAACCCTGTGGTGAGAAGGTGTGGTGGTGGACGGATGGATCTAAGAAGCAGCAACAAGGATGACGACGGCAAGTGTATATGGCGACGGCAGCGAGTATATATGGCAACTGCGGCGAGTATAGATGGCGACAGCGACGGCGACGATGGCGAAGATCTGGTGCGATGGGGTGCTTAGAACCAGTCTTCTCGGACACTTTTTCTTCTCTAACCTTTCTTCTTCTCTCACTTATTAGATTTACAAAACAAATATACTAAGACATATGTATGGATCCTTTTGTTTACAAGACCGGATGAAGTGAGAAAGGAAGTGGGAAAGATGAAGGTGTGAAGAACTAGAGAAGAAAGAGAAAAGGAGAAGAAGAAGTCGGGAGAGAAGAGAGAAAGATAAAAGAAATTAGACCATTAGATCTTAGCTAATCGATGGCCAAGAATTGCTATCTTTGTATTAAAAAACTGACCAATAAGAATGAAGTTCGAGGATCACCACAAGATGGATTTGTAGCCCTTAGATTAAAAACAACACATTTATTTTATCTATAATTGTTTTAGAAATTGTTTGTACTTAAAAATTTAATAACATATTTAACATTTCAAATATGAACTTGTGTAATTTTAATTTTCTGTTTATATAACTGAAGAAAAAAAAAAAGATTTGATAGTTGTGTTTATGTTAAAACAAATATAATTCAAATTAATTTAAGTTTATTGTGTTTGTTTAAGGTTTAAGAGTTTAAGGTTTATTTTTTTGATAAAAAAAGTTTAAGGTCTTGTGTTGAGATTTTGTGAGTATACATATAATAAATTAGTTTTGGTTTTAACGTGTATGTTTTAGTTCTGAAGTTTTAGAACTATTAAATATGAAGTTTATGATTTTGGATTTAGAGATTATGTATGATATAGGGTTTGGATTTAATGTATATAGGTTCGGTGTTTAATTTTAAAATATTTAAGTTTATAATTTTATATTTAAGATTTGGAGTTTAAGTTCTAAAATATTATAAAGATTATTAGTGTATTAGTGTTTGAATTTTGTTTTTTAGAGTATAGGGTTTTAAAGTTTGTTTAGGGTTTAGGGATTCAAAAAGTATGCTATTATAGCGTTTATTATTTTATGTGCTATTAAATGTATGCTTTCATAGCGTTTCCAATTATGCCGTTCTATCATAGCGTTTCCAAATACACAAACGCTATCTAAAACTAACGGATATGTCAACCATAGCAGAAAGCGAAAAAACGCTATCCTGGTCTGCTATTAAAACGCATTTTTCTTGTAGTGCTAATTTCTGGAATTGAGGTAAAACATCTTAGTTAATCACCATTAATCAAAAAGAGTCAGATGTTAATCAAAACGAAGTTGATTTTGCACATATTTTTAAAAGGAGAACATATATACCATATGTGGTTAGTCCAAATGGAAAATATCCAAAATCAAGTTTCGAAACATACTTTGGTACTTAATGTCCTGAGAACTTTATTATATATATATTTACAGAAAAAAGTATTTAAACTGAACAAATGATCTTACTATAAGAAATTAAAATATATCGTTGACCATATTGTCTAGAAAAATATTTTTTTTTGTCGGCAAATTTTTTTTTGAAACAGAAAAATAAATTATTCTCTAAAATATAACTTATCTTATATTTTTAATCTTTGATATAATATTTTTTTCCAAAAAATAATAGTAGTTGTGAAATTATGATACGGACAACAGCAAATCAGCAATGACTGCTATTATAACAATAAAGTGAAACATTGGTCTCGGCCCCCAAAATTTTTAAAGCTTTCTTATATTGGTATAAGCTCCCAAAAATTAAATTCGGACCCCAAATGTTTTAGATCTCTTAAGAAATGTTTCAAGCTCCCGTATTTTCATATTCGGCTCTGGCAGTGGTTAACACTTTTTTTGATCAATAATACTTTCTTTTAATCAGACTTATATATCTACTCACCACAGACGCATGCATATATTTTACGTGAAAGACAGGTTTTAGAGAACTTTTCAAAAAAAAAAGACAGGTTTTAGAGAATTTTATGAGTATTCACGTAAAAGTTGGCCAGCAACTGTCACGCTAATGTATATATATATATTCGTATAGTATACGTACGTATTATATATGGGCTTACAGCTTACATTTTACTATGCATATCGTTGGAGTTGTAATTAGAAATCAAGGGTTTGTGCAACTAAACTATATATGTATTTGAAAAATCAATAATAAAGCCGTACAAATACTTTGTTCAATGAGAAAAAGCCCAAAATAACACAAAACCAAGTTTTTGTTCCCAAACTAACACTCAAAATTTAAAGTCACAAAAATATGATTCATTAAAGGGATCATTTACCCTTATGTCCCTGTTTTTGAGTAATTAAAAAAAAAAAATCCAAAACTAATTATCGGAGACGATCTCCGACGTTATTCTTTTAGCTCTGCCATCGACGATCTCCGACATATCCTTTCAGCTCTGCCATCAACGATATCTCTCTCTCTCTCTCTCTCTCTCTCTCTCTCTCTCTCTCTCTCTCTCTCTCTCTTTCTCTCCATGGCCTCCTTCGCACTTCTCCGGTCTCTCCGTCACCATGAAGACCACGCAGCTTCCATCTTCTGTCTCCGTTACTTTGAGATTTTGAGGTGTTTGGGGTCGTGGATTACAAAAATATTTGCTTTTGTGTTTTTGCAGAGCTCTGCAAGCACCAGCGGAAGGACGACGGAGCACCGGTTATACGGGGTCAAAGACACCATCGCAATTGCGTCTGGTAAAGGTGAGATTGGAAAGTCTTCCACTGTTGGTAACATCAGAGAATCTTCCTTAAACTTTCTGTAAGAAAATGGATTTCAAAATAATAACGTGAAGAGTGAAAGTGTGTAACTTTATGGTTGATTAGTTAACTTAGCTGTTGCATTAGCCAACAAATTAAAACTGAAAATTGTGGTTGTGGTTATTGTTATAGGTTATGAGTGCTTTTGCTAAGATGACAAGAGGAGTTGATTGGGGAGATCTTGTTATTGTTGTCGATATGCCTCCTGGAACCGGTGATGCTCAGATTACTATATCTCAAAACCTTAAACTCTCAGGTGTGTGTGTGTGTGTGTGTGTGTGTGTGTGTAGTTTTTGTTAGACTGGACAAGTTGTGTAGCTTAGTTTACTCAAGAGTGTGATTATGTTTCTAGGTGCTGTAATTGTATCAACTCCACAAGATGTTGTGATTGCTAATGCTAATAGAGGAATCTCCATGTTTGAGAAAGTTAGAGTACTTATAAGGTCATCTATGTACCCCCTTACTATTTTTGTGTGCTTATAAAATATATGTTCTTAGCTTCTTGACATTTCTGCATGTTTATACTTAGATTTTGGTACTTGCAGAGAACATGAGTTGCTTAGTTTGTCCTCACTGTAACGTAGCTTCTTTCATATTTGGGAAAGAAGGAGCACGCCAGATGGCTGCTGCAAAGAAGGGCTTGAAACTCATTGGTGAGGTAAATAAATCTAAAGCTCATAACCGATGCTTTTATTTTTTTCTTTAGTCTTGTTTGATTCTTCTCGGTTGTCTTTGCAGATTCCATTGGAAATGAAGATCAGAGAAGGTTCTGATGGAGGTGTTCATGTGGTTGTAATTCAGACTCGTCTACTATTTGTCAAAGTCGTTCTGGAAAGCCTTCCAGACCATGTTAGAAGCTATCCTAAATATGTAATATGCTTGAATACACACATTCTTTGTTTTGGAAACACCTAAACATGTCAAATGCTATTCAAAATAATGTATATTTATTCAAATTGGGTTTAGAAAACTCATCCAAAATATGGTACATGCTATTCTAGATAAGATTTATTAACCTTTGTTGATAATTAAGTTCATGCTTCGTTACCAAAGATGAAATGTATTAGCAGAACATATACAAAGATGAGAGACCCTTATCAGCTCCAAGAAAGTAATCATTTTTCTATGTGATCATTATTACTCTATGGAACACATGTGAGATCAATACTTTATCTTTAAAATGTTTGATATGTGTCTATGTTCGGTAGAGAATGACATCTATTTGGTGGTTTCTATAGCCAATGAATTTTCTTATGTATTTTGATTATATTGTTTTGTTTTGATTGTTTTGGAATATTAAGTTCTAATTCAGGATAGCCATCCTGAATAAGAACATTTCTTACACGCTTTTAATTTTTAAAAACACACATTTTATTTTTATGGATACCCATCATGAAAGTTCCATAAATTATCCTAGATAACATGTTTATTTTATAATGATACCACATTTAACATTTTCTTGATATAATTACTAAAAACGCTTCAAGCTATCACATTTCCATATTCTTTGTTTGATGTGTTCTTTGTTTTGTAGATAATGACATATATTTAGTGGTTTCTATAGCCAATGAATTTTCTTATATATTTTGATTATCCTGAATAAAGACATTTCTTACACGCTTTTGATTTTTGAAAACAAACATTTTATTTTTCTGGATACTCATCCTGAAAGTTCCACAAACTATCCTAGATAACATGTGTGTTTTATAATGATACAATATTTAACATTTTTTTATATAATTACTAAAAACGCTTCAGGCTATCATATTTCCACATTCTTTGTTTGATATGTGTTCTTTGTTTTGTAGATAATGACATTTATTTGTTATTTATATAGCCAATGAATTTTCTTATATATTTTGATTATGTTGTTTTTTTTGGAGGATTAAGTTCCAATTCAGGATAGCCATCCAGAATAAAAACATTTCTTACACGCTTTTGAATTTTGAAAACAAACATTTTATTTTTCTGGATACCCATCCTGAAAGTTCCACAAACTATCCTAGATAACATGTGTGTTTTATAATGATACCAAATTTAACATTTTATTTATATAATTATTGAAAATGCTTCAAGCTATCCTATTTATATGTTTTTTATTTAATATGTGTTCTCTGTTTTGTAGACAATGACCTCTATTTGGTGTTTTTTATAGCCAAGGATTTTTCTTATATATTTTGATTATGTTGTTTTATTTTGGTTGTTTTGAAAGATTAAGTTCCAATTTAGGATAGCCATCCAGAATAAGGACATTCCTTACACACTTTTGATTTTTGAAAATACATATTTTATTTTTCTGGATACCCTTCCTGAAAGTTCCACAAACTATCCTAGATAACATGTGTGTTTTATAATGATACCACATTTAACATTTTTTTGATATAAGTACTAAAAACGCTTCAGGCTATCATATTTCCACATTCTTTGTTTGATATGTGTTCTTTGTTTTGTAGATAATGACATTTATTTGGTGATTTCTATAGCAAATGAATTTTCTTATATATTTTAATTAAGTTGTTTTGTTTTGCTTGTTTTGGAAGATTAAGTTCCAATTCAGGATAGCAATCCTGAACAAGAATTGTCTAACATTCCTTACACTCTTTTGATTCTCGGACTTATGCAATAAAACCCTCATTTTATTTTTCTGGAAACCCATCTTGAAAGTGCCAAAAGCTATCATATATATCAATGTATGTGTTTTTTTTAATGATACCACATTTAACATTTTCTTGATCAAATTATTGAAAATGCTTCAAGCTATCCTGTTTTAATGTTCTCTGTTTGATATGTGTTCTCTATTTTATAGACAATGAATTCTATTTGGTGATTTCTATAGCCAATGAATTTTCTTATAGATTTTGATTATGTTTTTTTTTGAAGATTAAGTTCCAGTTTAGGATGGACATCCTGAACAAAGATTGTCTAACATTCCTTGCACGTTTTTGATTCTCATCGAAAACAGACTTATGCAAAAAAAAATACTCATTTATTTTTTCTGAAAACTCATCCGAAAGTGTCAAAAGTTATCCTATATAACATATATATTTTATAATGATACCACATTTAACACTTTCTTAATCGAATTATTGAAAATGCTTCTTTGAACGCAAAATCACCCTCGTGCTGAGCAAAATCAACGATCAGTAAGATTCCATCTGAAAATTTATACAAGGATTATCTAACATTTTGATTATGTTTTTTTTAAGAAGATGAAGTTCCAATTTAGGATAGCCATCCTGAACAAGGATTATCTAAAATTTCTTAAACATTTTTAATTCTTTTCGTAAACAGATTTATGCAAGAACATACACTCATTTTATTTTATTTCTGGAAACCCATCCTGAAATGGTCAAAGACTATCCTATATAACATATGTGTTTTATAATGATACCATATTTAACAATTTTTTGATAGAATTATTAATAATGTTTCAAGCTATCTTATTTTAATGTTCTCTCTTTAATATGTGTTTTCTATTTTTGTACACAATGAACTCTATTTGGTGATTTCTATAACCACTGAATTTTATTTTATAGATCCTTTTGATTATGTTTTTTTTGGAAGATTAAATTCTAAATTAGGATAGCCATCCTGAACAAAAATTGTCTAACATTTCTTATACATTTTTAATTCTTTTCGAAAACAGACTTATGCAAGAATACACACTCATTTTATTTTATTTCTGGAAACTCATCCTGAAATTGCCAAAGACTATCCTATATAACATATGTGTTTTATAATGATACCACATTTTTATATATAGGTTTTTTAATACATACATTTTTACCTGCTATCCTAATATTTTACCTTTAATTAAATATTAATTTTTTTAGAAGCTCATTCTAAATATTTTATTTGCTATCCTAACATTTTTTAATTAAATATTGAATAAAAAAGGAAATCCTTGCTAAATATTTTACTTGCTATCCTAATATTATTTTTAATAAAATATTAAATTTTCATGAATGACTTCCAAACCATGTTATAAGCTATCATGAATATGTTATTGATATATCATGATTTTCCTAGTTTTTAGCTTATATTTTTTAATCATATTAGTGTTTTGAATTGCATCTAGGTGTCTAGATTGCATATATTTGTTTATTTGCATATCATAGGGGCTGGAATGCACACTTGGGAGTTTCAGGTCAAAATCGCAAGGTTAGCATTGCAATTTACAAAGTTTGGGGTCAAAAGTGTAAAGCTCAAAAGTTCAGGGACCAATGTTGAAAATACTTCACAGTTCACCATTGGAGAGATCGATTGTTCTTCTCGACCAGATTCTGCGACTTGATTCCGATGGCTCTGGTATCGATTGTTCTTCTCGACCAGATACATCGGAGTTTGACGGTTGGTTTCGGAGCATCCATGGCGGACTCGTGTCGACGAAGCTTAGTCGTGGTGGTTGCAATCAACAGCAAAGCTCAGAGCTTGTGCGGCTGCGGTGGAGAGCTTCGACAGAGGAAGTGCCATGGAGGCTGGATGAACACGAAGAAGGTAAAGACGAAAGTGACCGCGACGGTTGCAGGATTGACGATGAACCACCATTTCAGACCTCGAAGAAGATCTCAAAGACGAAGAAGGATAGAAGTTAGAAAGTGATCGATAGTTCTGATTTTTTTTCAGTCATTTTATTTGTTATTAAAGAGATGACATTATAGTCTTTTGAACAGTTAATACATGTTATTTTTGTGACTTTTATCTTTTAGTGTCATTTTTGAGACAAAAACTGAAAAGTGTGCCATTATAGATTGCCCTTGTTCAATCTTATCAAACGTGCTTCATATACCAGTCATGTGTATATCTAAGCGTATATATATATATATATATATAAGTATAAGTTTACACTTTCAAATGCTGATTTATTTCGTGAAAAATATTAACGGATATTCTGATTATCATATATACAGTATCAATCTAATAGTTTTAGCATATGTCTGAGTGAAGGTCCAGTAATTTCATCTTGTTAGTAGAGATCACCAGTTACTGTTTAGTGTATTCATTTACACATAGTGTCTCTAAATTAAAAGTTATTTTTTTTCACTGAAAATATTACTTATCATATCTTTTGTCAAAAAAGAAAAAAATTTACTTACCATGATTATATTTGGAAATTACCTGTGGGTTCACCGAGTCGGGTTTCGTTTTCGACTTCTTCCCCATATCTTTTTCGGTGAAAGAATAAGAACACCGAAATAAGAATTTTCGGTTCCTTTACCGAATAACTGTTTTAGTTTTTATATCATCTTGTCATTTTGTATAACGATATTTTTACAGGGTCAGAAGATATAATCGAGATTATTTTGGTTTTTTCTCTTCAGTGAAAACTAAGTTTCATTGTCATCTCTACATATAACTAAATTTATGTTGTTGGACTTTATCGTGAAAGCATTATCAACACCTTCAAACTTTATTTTGAATCCGCTGTCATTTTCTTATGAAGGTTCAACTATATTAGCTTCTTATTTATTTTGATTTTTTATTTTTTTGACATTCTTAATTATGTTTATTATTAAAAAGAATTGTTAATTTCCCTTTCATTGTACCCAAAAAAAGTTGAAGTGAAATTAATTAGTTGTGTTCAAAAAGAAAGAGAGAGCGCAACAAAGCATTCTGCTTTCAATCATTAAAAGTTAATTTAAATTTTCTTTTCCTGTAATCGACGAGCTAAACTGCAATAAATCTTCATAAGGATAATAACAGCTGCTGATTCGGTTTTATATTTTCCAACGAGATTAATTTAAGAGATGAATCTATTTTCTTTGGACAGAAAATAGCAACTTAATTTAGAGTATAAACTGAACTCGGAACAGTTTACACCTTTCTACAATATTTAGTACTGCTTGATTAGGTTAGTTTAGGTTTAAACATAATTTAGACATTTAGATTTAGATGATAAGTTTAAGGTATGTAATAAGTATCTAAACCAGGGATGGTTGACGTTGATTTGATGTCTGAATACCTAAATGAGCATACAGTAAAACCTCTATAAATTAATAATGTTGGGACTTTGAAATTTTATTAATTTATATAAATATTAATTTACAAAAGTTTTTTTATTTAGAGTTTTTTCTATTTTTGAATATTTTTACTTATAAAAAAGAAAATATTTTATTTTACCATATGTACATTATTTAAATTTTAGAAATTTGACTTCCATATTTTTTAATATCTTATTTTTGTATATTTAATGTTTCATAGAATTGTTAATTGGTTTTCGGTATAATTTAACTAAATATTATCAAAATTTATTGAAATGTTAAAAAAATAAAGAATTTTCATTGTGAATATCAAATCAAGAATATAATATATAACTTGTACTTATATAAAAATTATATATAGATAGATTATTAATTTATGATTTTAAGGGGACTATATATTTGCATAGAAGTTTTTAAAATATTATTATCTTATTATTTTATCGATTTGTGTTATATTTAACACTGGCCCAACTTGAGACCGGTAAAATTTATTAATTTATAAAAATTATTAATTTATAAATTATTAATTTATAGAGGTTCTACTGTATATATTTGAAGACTACAACTTAAATCCTTAAGGAGATATCTGAACTCGTTTTCAAATAATGTGGAGATAATTAACCAGACAAATAAATTTTGGAATAACCCTGTATTAAAATAAAGCTCTCGTGTTACGAAACAGAAACATGCCTAGTTAAATATATATATATATATATATATATATATATATATAGGGTTTTGCCGGCGCGGTTTTGCTAATATTGTTATGATTTGAATAAGATTTTATAATCTATAACATTTTTCAATAATATTTTAGAAATCAAGATATATATATATATATATATATATATATATATATATATATATATATATATATAAGATCATATGAAATTTATTAATTTGATTGTAGTCTTTGCAAAGTTACTATGAAATTTTTTTTTTAAAATATATGCATGACAATTTGAAAGTATAATAGCTGAATTGTTTATTATTTGATTGACACTTATTAATTTAAATTATTATTTAGATAATTTATAAATATTGACTTCATCTTACTATGACAGTTTGAAAATATTACTTTTCACATGATATATATATATATATATATATATATATATATATATATATATATATATATATATATATCAATAATTAGATATGATAGTAAAGATACCTAAAAACTTAAATTGATAAATCCATGCTAGTTATATAAACTTCATTTTTTATTTATTTTTTATTTTGTGTCATCTCATTTGGAATAAATTGAACTTTTTTGTCATGTTTTATACTAACAGCTTTATATTTGTTCGGTTCAACTCGGGTTACTCTTCAGTTATCGGCTAAAATGGAACCGAACCGAAAACCCAAAGTAAATGAAATCGATCTTGTTTTTGGCTAGATCCGTAACTGAACTGATATTCTTACTTCGGATCAGATTCGGGTTTTAGATTTATGTCCAGGCGTAGTTTTGTATATTGGGGTGATGGGAATGTTTTATAATAGTTTAATGCTTTGGACTTTTCTAGGTTGATTTCAATGAACTATATTTTGTGACCGGTGCTTATGATGATAATTTTAAATAATCATAGTTTTTATATTAACTGCTAGTTTCTTCTCGTTCTGGATTTGTCAAAATTAAGAAGTTGTGATTATATCAATTTTTGATCGTAAAGATACATTCGAAGTTGGTAAGGTGTATTTTTAATCCTAAATCTTAGTATTAAGAATTTGAAAATTTTGATATTTATTGTTGTTGAGTAATTTATTTTGGATGATGTAATTATGTGGCCATCACTATTTGTTAAGAACATTATTTAAGGTTTTTATTGTGTTATATCGTAATAGGTTATAGATTCATATATTTTGCGTTTGTGTTTTTCAATAATTTGTTTTGTATATAATAGTAAAGCCTCTGATGTAAAGCATATTAAATTTCAATAACTTTGCATTTGTTGTTTTAAGATTAACAGTTTAACGTTATAAATTGTATTTTATTTATTACTTGAATTATTTAAACATTATTCTTTGAGATATTTTGTGTTCTCTCTTCATATTTTGATGTTAAGCCGTCACTATCTATGTATTTTATTAGATAAGCTATTAAAATCTATATTTTTTATGAATTATCCAAAAGCTAAATATTATATTAAATAAAAAGATAATTCTTATATATTTTGTTTGTTATCTATAACTATATATAAGTAAAGTAAAAATTTAATTTATATAACTGAAAAGAGAATATTTTTTTTGAAAAAAATATATATTAAATATATTGTAGTGAGCAAATAAATTAACAAAAGAATTATAATATATAAAAACTTTATATGAAAATATCAATAACAATTTTTTCATTAAAATTTTACTTACTACTTAGCACCTAATAACTAAATATTAATTAAGTAAAATTTTGAATTTTCTATATTTGAAAAGAGAATAAATCTAAAAATATAAAGATAATTTTTAAGTATATTATAGTGTGCAAATACATTTATTAAAATTATTAGATATAAACTTTTCATATGAAAACATGAATATTATTTTATCATTATAATATTTATTTTATAATGAATGTATTAATACATAATTATAAATTATTTGTGCTCGAATCCGTTGACTAAACACCTAGTAGATCATTACTTTCCAATAATCATGATCGATTTTTAGTTTATTTGTTTTCTACAAAAAAGATAGTACTCCAAAATTATTTTTAATTGGGATGACTAGTTGGCTTTATCTCATTACTTTTACTTTATTTATTTATAAATCGCTAAACTTTACCAATCATGTTCTAGTTATATTTTTGTTTGTCAAAACTTACAACAACTATATGGATTATAGTTTTATATGTTATAAAATGTCTAATTGCTTATAGTCTTGTCTACGATAATACTATAAATTTAATTAATGTTTACCCTTTCAATTTAAAACACCTTATTTGATACTCTAACTCAAATGGTATACGAATGGTGATTAAAATCCAATTAAATATTATAATAGACTACCTTATAAATTATTTTTGCCTTTTTATTTATAGTTTTCTCGACCTTATAACCAACTTTTGGTGATACTTTTGGCAAATCCACAAACATCATTATTATTTTTCAATCATAACACTGAAATTTGAATACGAACACAATAGTCGATATACTTAAAACAAAATGAAAGTGGTTAGCAGAAAACTAACAATGAAGCTGGAGTAGAATTAGATCTTGATTGGTAGAACATTAGAATTAGTATTATGCTATACATTATACAATTAATATTTGTTAGAAATATATTTATCTATAATATTTATCAATACTAATTCTAATGTATAGCATAATATTTAGAAAAAAAATATTTGTTAGTATTATACTATACATTAGAATTAGTATTGATAAACATTAGAATTAGTATTGTGCTATACATTATACAATCAGCATTAGAATCTATAATATTAAAAGTGGAGTACTTTTGGTACTGTTTGGAAACAATTAAAAGTGGAGTACTTTTGGTACTGTTTGGAAACCATGATAGAAGTTTAAATGAAAATTGTTTGGTAATTTGAATAGTAATATTTTGTATTTTCTATTATTTGCACATTTAGCTATCACATTTACAACAAGTTAAATATATTTTTTTTTTTGTTTTTTTATTTACATATTCAGCTACTACATTTATAATCAATTTAAATTAACTGGTTTCATTTTAAAAGTTCATATAATCAAATCGATATTCATATATTGGACATTATTAATATTGTATGTATATAAAAAGATAACATTTTCATGAAATTAAGTAAATTGTCAAATTACAAAACATAAAAAATATATATGGAATTTTTCTTTAAATCGTTGGTTTAAGAATTTATATTGAACAAAAATTAAATCAAACACTCGCACGAGAGTGCATATCAAGTTCTAGTTAGTATTATGCTATATATTATACAATCAAAAACATAGTTTAATTTTCCATTTCGAAATGTGAAAATATAATTTGTAGTTGGGTGTGTACTTTGCTTTCTCTTTGTTTTACGTTTTAAAGATTATTGGTTAATTTCTGGAATTGAGGTAAAACATCTTAGTTAATCACCATTAATCAAAAAGAGTCAGATGTTAATCAAAACGAAGTTGATTTTGCACATATTTTTAAAAGGAGAACACATATACCATATGTGGTTAGTTCAAATGGAAAATATCCAAAATCAAGTTTCGAAACATACTTTGGTACTTAATGTCCTGAGAACTTTATTTTATATATATTTACAGAAAAAGTATTTAAACTGAACAAATGATCTTACTATAAGAAATTAAAATATATCGTTGACCATATTGTCTAGAAAAATATTTTTTTTGTCGGCAAATTTTTTTTTTGAAACAGAAAAATAAATTATTCTCTAAAATATAACTTATCTTATATTTTTAATCTTTGATATAATATTTTTTTCCAAAAAATAATAGTAGTTGTGAAATTATGATACGGACAACAGCAAATCAGCAATGACTGCTATTATAACAATAAGGTGAAACATTGGTCTCGGCCCCCAAAATTTTTAAAGCTTTCTTATATTGGTATAAGCTCCCAAAAATTAAATTCGGACCCCAAATGTTTTAGATTTCTTAAGAAATGTTTCAAGCTCCCGTATTTTCATATTCGGCTCTGGCAGTGGTTAACACTTTTTTTGATCAATAATACTTTCTTTTAATCAGACTTATATATCTACTCACCACAGACGCATGCATATATTTTACGTGAAAGACAGGTTTTAGAGAACTTTTCAAAAAAAAAGACAGGTTTTAGAGAATTTTATGAGTATTCACGTAAAAGTTGGCCAGCAACTGTCACGCTAATGTATATATATATATATATATATATATATATATATATATATATATATATATATATATATATATATATATATATATATATATATTCGTATAGTATACGTACGTATTATATATGGGCTTACAGCTTACATTTTACTATGCATATCGTTGGAGTTGTAATTAGAAATCAAGGGTTTGTGCAACTAAACTATATATGTATTTGAAAAATCAATAATAAAGCCGTACAAATACTTTGTTCAATCTTATCAAACGTGCTTCATATACCAGTCATGTGTATATCAAAGCGTATATATATATATATATATATAGATATATATATATATATATATATATATATATATATATAAGTATAAGTTTACACTTTCAAATGCTGATTTATTTCGTGAAAAATATTAACTGATATTCTGATTATCATATATACATTATCAATCTAATAGTTTTAGCATATGTCTGAGTGAAGGTCCAGTAATTTCATCTTGTTAGTAGAGATCACCAGTTACTGTTTAGTGTATTCATTTACACATAGTGTCTCTAAATTAAAAGTTATTTTTTTCACTGAAAATATTACTTATCATATCTTTTGTCAAAAAAGAAAAAAATTTACTTACCATGATTATATTTGGAAATTACCTGTGGGTTCACCGAGTCGGTTTCGTTTTCGACTTCTTCCCCATATCTTTTTCGGTGAAAGAATAAGAACACCGAAATAAGAATTTTCGGTTCCTTTACCGAATAATTGTTTTAGTTTTTATATCATCTTGTCATTTTGTATAGCGATATTTTTACAGGGTCAGAAGATATAATCGAGATTATTTTGGTTTTTTCTCTTCAGTGAAAACTGAGTTTCATTGTCATCTCTACATATAACTAAATTTATGTTGTTGGACTTTATCGTGAAAGCATTATCAACACCTTCAAACTTTATTTTGAATCCGCTGTCATTTTCTTATGAAGGTTCAACTATATTAGCTTCTTATTTATTTTGATTTTTTATTTTTTTGACATTCTTAATTATGTTTATTATTAAAAAGAATTGTTAATTTCCCTTTCATTGTACCCAAAAAAATTTGAAGTGAAATTAATTAGTTGTGTTCAAAAAGAAAGAGAGAGCGCAACAAAGCATTCTGCTTTCAATCATTAAAAGTTAATTTAGATTTTCTTTTCCTGTAATCGACGAGCTAAACTGCAATAAATCTTCATAAGGATAATAACAGCTGCTGATCCGGTTTTAGATTTTCCAACGAGATTAATTTAAGAGATGAATCCATTTTCTTTGGACAGAAAATAGCAACTTAATTTAGAGTATAAACTGAACTCGGAACAGTTTACACCTTTCTACAATATTTAGTACTGCTTGATTAGGTTAGTTTAGGTTTAAACATAATTTAGACATTTAGATGATAAGTTTAAGGTATGTAATAAGTATCTAAACCAGGGATGGTTGACGTTGATTTGATGTCTGAATACCTAAATGAGCATACAGTAAAACCTCTATAAATTAATAATGTTGGGACTTTGAAATTTTATTAATTTATAGAGATATTAATTTACAAAAATTTTTTTATTTAGAGTTTTTTTCTATTTTGAATATTTTTATTTATAAAAAAAGAAAATATTTTATTTTACCATATGTATATTATTTAAATTTTAGAAATTTGACTTCCATATTTTTTAATATCTTATTTTTGTATATTTAATGTTTCATAGAATTGTTAATTGGTTTTCGGTATAATTTAACTAAATATTATCAAAATTTATTGAAATGTTAAAAAAAATAAAGAATTTTCATTGTGAATATAAAATCAAGAATATAATATATAACTTGTACTTATATAAAAATTATATATAGATAGATTATTAATTTATGATTTTAAGGGGACTATATATTTGCATAGAAGTTTTTAAAATATTATTATCTTATTATTTTATCGATTTGTGTTATATTTAACACTGGCCCAACTTGAGACCGGTAAAATTTATTAATTTATAAAGATTATTAATTTATAAATTATTAATTTATAGAGGTTCTACTGTATATATTTGAGGACTACAACTTAAATCCTTAAGGAGATATCTGAACTCGTTTTCAAATAATGTGGAGATAATTAACCTGACAAATAAATTTTGGAATAACCCTGTATTAAAATAAAGCTCTCGTGTTACGAAACAGAAACATGCCTAGTTAAATATATATATATATATATATATATATAGGGTTTTGCCGGCGCGGTTTTGCTAATATTGTTATAATTTGACTATGATTTTATAATCTATAACATTTTTCAATAATATTTTAGAAATCAAGATATATATATATATATAATCATATGAAATTTATTAATTTGATTGTAGTCTTTGCAAAGTTACTATGAAAAAAAAATAATTTTAAATATATGCATGACAATTTTAAAGTATAATAGCTGAATTGTTTATTATTTGATTGACACTTATTAATTTAAATTATTATTTAGATAATTTATAAATATTGACTTCATCTTACTATGACAGTTTGAAAATATTACTTTTCACATGATATATATATATATATATATATATATATATATCAATAATTAGATATGATAGTAAAGATACCTAAAAACTTAAATTGATAAATCCATGCTAGTTATATAAACTGCATTTTTTATTTATTTTTTATTTTGTGTCATCTCATTTGGAATAAGATGAACTTTTTTGTCATGTTTTATACTAACAGCTTTATATTTGTTCGGTTCAACTCGGGTTACTCTTCAGTTATCGGCTAAAATGAAACCGAACCGAAAACCCAAAGTAAATGAAATCGATCTTGTTTTTGGCTAAATCCGTAACTGAACTGATATTCTTACTTCTGATCAGATTCGGGTTTGAGATTTATGTCCAGGCGTAGTTTTGTATATTGGGGTGATGAGAATATTTTATAATAGTTTAATGCATTGGACTTTTCTAGGTTGATTTCAATGAACTATATTTTGTGACCGGTGCTTATGATGATAATTTTAAATAATCATAGTTTTTATATTAATTGGTAGTTTCTTCTCGTTCTGGATTTGTCAAAATTAAGAAGTTGTGACTATATCAATTTTTGATCGTAAAGATACATTCGAAGTTGGTAAGGTGTATTTTTAATCCTAAATCTTAGTATTAAGAATTTGAAAATTTTGATATTTATTTTGTTGAGTAATTTATTTTGGATGATGTAATTATGTGGCCATCACTATTTGTTAAGAACATTATTTAAGGTTTTTATTGTGTTATATCGTAATAGGTTATAGATTCATATATTTTGTGTTTGTGTTTTTCAATAATTTGTTTTGTATATAATAGTAAAGCCTCTGATGTAAAGCATATTAAATTTCAATAACTTTGCATTTGTTGTTTTAAGATTAACAGTTTAACGTTATAAATTGTATTTTATTTATTATTTGAATTATTTAAACATTATTCTTTGAGATGTTTTGTGTTCTCTCTCCATATTTTGATGTTAAGCGGTCACTTATTTTGTTTACCTTTTCCTTGTGCTTTGCTTCTCACTCTCACCAAAAAAATACTCACCTCTGTGTGTTTGTTCTTTCTCAGATTGTTTGGTATTTGTTATAGATTGGATTTATAAATTTCATGTTGTGTGGTTGTTACTCACATCGTTATAAGTTGTTTCAGTCAATATTGGATGCTCTTTTTTCTTTACTCAGATTTTTGTTGATGTTAGAAAGTGCATCTCCTTAGGTTGGATCAGAGTATAGCCGTCTTTGATGTTGATTTCTTCCTCTTTAGCTTACTGTCAATAATTTATGTTCGGTTGTTTTTCACGATCTGATTTTTTATCACAGACTTCTATGCTCTCTTTCATAGTTTGAGATTGGCTCCACGATTTGCTGATTTCATCACTGCTCACGTCTCTAGTGGCTTTCTATTTTGCCAAATTTGCGACTCCAAGTTTAGATAGTGTTTTTTCCGTGTATGCTCTGTAGATTTTTAATGTTGTGTCTGGTCTCAAGTTTGGGCTTTGGTTTTTTTAGTGGTTAACTTTCATTCTCCCTCCTTCATATTGTATGTTTACTTTCCTTGCCTTTCTTAGTATAAATGTGCGAAATTAGATTCTCAGAATTTTTGATATTTTTATCTAGAGTTTTGTGGTTCTTTGTTGATATGAACGTTTTTATGTGCTTGTTTAGTTTGTGAGGTGCTTCGTACATCTTAGCTCGTAGCTGCGCTTATGTGTTAAATATTTATTTTCTTGTTTCATGGCGATTTTTGTCTTCTGTTGAATATTCTTGTTATAACATGTTTTCTTGGTTCTTTGTATTAGTCTTTGATCGTGTTTCTTTGTATTCAAAAGATGCTTTGTCTCGGAGTTTATTTTTCTACTCTTTTTCAACATCTCCTTTTTATAACCAAAATATTTTATGATAAAGTGAGTTAAGTTAATTTTTGTTCCTGATATCATTTTAGTTCTAAACATTTACTTAGTTAGTGTGCCTTTGGCATTTTGTTTTTCTCTATGATTACAGAAATTTTATGTTTCGATCATGAGTTGTGTTTCTCGTTTATTTATCTTAACTTGGTCAATATTAAAATAAATATATATTTTGTAAATGAAATAATAGAAAATAGTAATAACTAATAAAATAGTAAAGTTTATGTTATTTTTAGTTGTGAATAAATTTAAAATTTAAAATTTAAAATTTATTTATATTATTTCATTTATTATTTATTCATTTTCTATTTTTTAATTAATAAAATGAATTATAAAACTTAAAAAAATGATGATTATTGTGAAAATGATTGGATATTGCACAATTATAAAGTGGTGAACCAAATTGCAAAAATCTAAAAGAAAAAAGATCTAAAATATAAAAAGAAATAAAAAGGGGATACATGTCAACAAAACTCCCTTCCACATGTCATAAGAAGAGATAAAAGTCTATTATATATATATATATCTAGAATTATATTTACTAGTTACTAGTACTATTGATTGTGAGTTACCAACAAAATATCGTTGAAGGCATACAAATGAACTCGTTTTTAATCATTGTGTAAGATAGTTTTTCTTTCAACCAGTAACTCAATTTCCAAATTTCTATATTGTTTTCTTCCCTTTCTAGAATGAACATTATTAAAGAAAAATCTGTACTTTCTCTATTTTTTAAAGATTGATGTTTTAAAATTTTCACATATATTAAGAAAATTCATTATATTTTGATTGTAAATGTATTGTTTTTTTTATGAATAACAATTTTCCATAGTTTTTAGCCAATAAAGATTCAATAAACAACATTAGTTTTTTTTTTTAAACTTACACTTTTTCATTAAATTATACATTGAAAAAATAAAAAATCAATTTTTTAAAACAATTTTTTTTTCCAGAACATCAATCATTTAAAAACGGAGAGAATATATTTTAATTACCGACTTCGGATCGTTAGGGGGTAATCTGATACCTACTTGTTAGCAATATTGTCTACATCATAATTTGTTTGTAGATTAACTTTAAATTTTATCAAAACTATAAATATGAAATAAGTAAATAACAAGCGAACACATTATTATTATTATTGCATAAAATTCCTAAAAATATTAATATCATTTGTGTATAGCGCAGCATGTATAAGTGGCATGCCTTTGAGGATACGAACTTAAAAAGAAGTTAGGTCACTTGCTTGGGAAATAAAATTGCGAACCTTAGTTTGAGATTTTCTCAATATGTTTTTATTTTTATTTTTGTCACGTCTCAATATGTTTTTATAAACCACGATATATTGACAATAGCCTTCATGGATTTTGACATCTAACCCTTAGCCGTGACCTTCTCTGATAGCTACAATCTCCCTCTTTTGCTTATCCCCCAAGCAATTTTAGCGTACTAATGTTTTGACTAACTCCACATCGGTTAATCTTCCTAAAAAGTTCCCACCTGCAAAATAAAATAAAATATTTACTTTAGAGATGAGTACTTATCACTTAACATGCTTATGGAATGATGAAATCCATTTTGTAAAACCATAACCTCTAACTGCCTACATAAGTTATTCTTCTAGAAGTTCCCAAGAGTTGTAAATTGTTTTCACAGACACTTACGGTCGATCAATAGTGGTTGTTTTATATACCACACTTAGCCAAGGACTATTATCAAACGATATTAACTGCCACATTTGGTCCTAGTTACTTACTTTCTCATGTCAATATCTGAAGTTTAAAATACTCAAAGCAGAAGAGAAGGATGAACTATCATATCTAAGAAACTAAGATTGGGAAGTTTGTATTTCATATTTAGAATCGACGCCATAGTCTTGAAAAGGAAACTATAGTTTTTGAGGGATTATAGAAGGTCAAAGAGTTTTGACTTATCTTTGACACTACTCATACATAAAAGCTGTTCATATATATGTTCTAACAACTAGTCGATGTCAAGAGTCTCCAATTACACAAACTTCTCTACCAATTATCTTTTTGTTTCTACATAAACAACTACTAAATCTTTCTCTCCAATATCTCCTGCTCAAGCAAACACCTAACTTCCCTTTCTATATATACACTAAACGTTGAACCAATGAATACACAATCCACAGCAAAAAACAAAATAGAACTATAACAACAGAGAGTAACCGTACCAGCTTTAATCAACGCCTCAAGGTCCAAGCTCGCTTAAATATCCTAAGGATATAAAAGAAATGGTGGTTTGGCTTTTCTTTGCTATTCTCTCCTGTGTTCTTCTTCTTCCTGATCCTGCATTTGGGATTACAAGGCATTACACGCTGGACGTATGTGAAAATTAGTAAACTCTTGAGTAAATGTTGAGATTGCATTTGAAGGATTGCAAATGATTATGGGATGTTTTGCTCATTTTTTTCACAGATCAAAATGCACAACGTGACACGTCTTTGCCACACGAAGAGTCTTGTTTCAGTAAACGGGCAGTTTCCAGGTCCTAAGCTTATTGCTAGAGAAGGTGACCAGCTTCTGATCAAAGTTGTTAACCATGTGCCAAACAATATCTCTATCCACTGGTAATAATAATCTTTAAAAACACTTTTAGCACTATTAATAACAATGTCTGATTGATTACTAAACACTTGGCTTTAATCTCAGGCATGGGATCAGGCAACTACGGTCTGGTTGGGCCGATGGACCAGCTTACATAACACAATGTCCTATCCAAACAGGGCAAAGCTACGTCTACAACTACACCATTGTTGGACAAAGAGGCACTCTGTTTTACCATGCTCACATTTCATGGCTAAGAGCAACAGTCTATGGTCCTATCATCATTCTTCCCAAACGCGGTGTTCCTTATCCCTTCCCCAAACCTCACAAAGAAGTTCCCATGATCTTTGGTGAGTGGTTCAACGCGGACCCTGAGGCAATCATTCGCCAAGCAACACAGACAGGAGGTGGTCCTAATGTTTCTGATGCTTACACCATCAACGGTCTTCCCGGTCCGTTATACAACTGCTCGGCTAAAGATACGTTCAGACTGAGAGTGAAGCCAGGGAAAACATACCTTCTAAGGCTAATCAACGCTGCACTAAACGACGAGCTCTTTTTCAGCATTGCAAACCACACGGTCACAGTTGTTGAAGCTGATGCCATCTACGTCAAGCCGTTTGAGACGGATACAATCTTAATCGCTCCTGGACAGACCACAAACCTCCTGCTGAAAACCAAACCGAGTTACCCGAACGCCTCTTTCCTCATGACTGCTAGACCATACGTCACAGGTCAAGGAACTTTCGATAACTCTACAGTCGCAGGCATCTTAGAATACGAACAACCTAAACATGCCAAGACCAACTCTATCAAGAATCTCCAGCTCTTCACACCGGTCCTTCCCGCTCTAAACGATACAAAATTTGCAACCAAGTTCAGCAACAAGCTGCGCAGCCTGAACAGCAAAAGGTTCCCAGCAAACGTGCCTCTCAAGGTAGATAGGAATTTCTTCTTCACTGTCGGATTGGGGACAACTCCGTGCAATCACAAGAACAACCAGACATGCCAGGGTCCTACTAACACAACAATGTTTGCTGCATCGATCAGCAACATCTCCTTCACAATGCCGACGAAAGCTCTCCTTCAGTCTCACTACTCCGGGCAGTCTCAGGGAGTGTACTCACCGAACTTCCCATGGAATCCTGTTGTACCTTTTAACTACACGGGGACTCCACCTAACAACACCATGGTCAGCACCGGGACAAACTTGATGGTGCTGCGTTATAACACCAGTGTAGAGCTGGTTATGCAGGATACTAGCATTCTCGGTGCAGAGAGCCATCCTCTTCATTTGCACGGGTTCAACTTCTTTGTTGTTGGGCAAGGGTTTGGGAACTTCGACCCGAGTAAGGATCCTAAGAACTTCAACCTTGTTGACCCTATTGAGAGGAACACGGTCGGTGTGCCATCTGGTGGATGGGCTGCTATTAGATTCCTTGCAGATAACCCTGGTAAGAGAAACAATAACAAACCAAATCAATTACATATTCAGATTAGTTTAATGAGGAAGATAATAACCAAGTTTACAAAAAATGTTTGACAGGAGTGTGGTTCATGCACTGTCACTTGGAAGTACATACCAGTTGGGGTCTAAGGATGGCTTGGCTTGTTCTTGATGGAGATAAGCCTGATCAGAAACTTCTTCCACCTCCTGCTGACTTGCCCAAATGCTGATAATTCAAGTCCTTTTTTTCTTTTTGTTTTCATGTCTCTTCTTTTTTTTTTCCAAGCTTCTTCAAGCATTTTTTATTTCCTTCTCACGGCCAATTATCAGTTTGACATGAGGTCAATTCCTGTTCAATAATTTGACATGAGGTCAATTATTTACTGCTGCAACGCTCTGTTTTCTGTAACTGTGAGATATATGTAATGTAATACTATGCTAAGTTAATATATAAACACAATTTAATTTGCAAAAGTTGTGCTTGCCTTCTGTAGTTATTATCACAATCTCTGTAACAACTAACTGTTGAAGATGACAATCAAACCGTTCGAGTCAGATGGGTTCATGTAAAAAATGATACAACACCAACGTCTGCAAGAGAAAGTGGACACCAGTCTCAATAAAAATACCAGTGAAGTCCAGGTTGTATAGCAGTTCATAGGGAAGGACGATTTCCACAGATTTCTGAGATTTTCCTATCTGTACGCTCTTTAGCCTTACTCAGCAAGCATCAGAGATTGCAAGGCTCTACTAATAAGCTCAAAATATGGTAAACTCAATAGTAGCCAACTTATCAAAAAGTATGAAGCTGAACCATACGCAACTAATGAATCATGCACTAGCAGATATGTTTGTTCTTGTAGATTATGAAATAGACGAAAGAACCATTGTAATAGACAAAAAGCAGGTAAGACTTACATACCAGACGATCTGAGGATCAACTGTTCTTGCGCAAGTTTAGTCAAACAGGAGTAGGAAGACCTTCCTAGATACAAAGAACTTCACTGCATAGGCAGTCCTATGCATTCAAGCATCAGACTTTCAAGTTCCTAAACAAAATTGAGTGTACAAAAATTATTTCTAGTTTATTCCATTCCACAATTTCAATACGCTAAACTAGAGAGAAAATGCCAAAGTTAATGTCTTTAATGAAGAAAATCAAAATTAATTACATGTCTTTTTTCTATTTTGCACGGCCAGGCAAAATCAAATGAAGTAGTATTAGTCTTAGTTAGAAAACCATTGTAATGTGCTTAAAGATACAAGAGTGGATATCAGTTCTGACACCATATCTTAGGTGATATCTTTTGTTGATATATCTATACTATTAAAAGTAGCCTTTTGAGGCTCTAGAGAGCGTCCACATCAGCAAAAAAAATTTTCTCAGAAAGATGACACGTGACATTTTAATATTACTGATAAAATAAATTTCGAAAATAATAATATGTAAATTTCGAAAATAATAATATGTAAATATATAACATAAAAATGGAAATATAAAATTAAACATATGTAAGATTACCATTTTACTAATTTTTTTTAAAAAAAATATTGTTTTACTTAAAAGACATATTACTGAAGTTTTACATTTTTACAAAATTGATATAATATTTAGCTTTACAATTTATTATAAATATAATTTCGAAATAATAAATAATATGTAAACATATAACATAAAAATGGAAATACTAAATTAAACATATGTAAGATTACCATTTTGGATTAAAAAACTATATATCGAATTGTTACAAACGAACTATTATTACTATAACCCACATTATTACTCTAACCTATCTGAAATATTACAAATAACCGACTAACCCATATCCATTACTCAAACCCAACGATAATAACTCACCATCTCTTTCTTTCCACTCAAGATACCATACTAAAAAATTGTATAGTCTACATTTAAAAAAAAATATTGTTTTATATTTTAAAGTTAATATAAAATTTTAAGAAGTGAAATACTACAGTAAAAATTTATCTTAAATCTAAAAAAATGAGCAATTAAACAATTTTCTTTAAAAAAAAAGAGACAGTTTTCCCACGAAATGGAAAAAATACAGTTTTCGCATCTGTCCGAAGAACATATTCTATACTAATAAGAGAAACCCTTTGAGGCTCTAGAAGCCATCCACATCAGCGAAAAAAAAATTTCTCAAAAGATGCCACGTGACACTATTATTGGAAAATAAAAAAAAAAAAAAAATATATAAAAAATAGAAATACTCCAATAAATATCTATTTGAAAAATGTATAGTGTTACATTTAGTGTATATTTTACATTTTTTAGAATAATATACAGAATTGGAATCATATATTATATATTAATACTATAATATGATTCATCTCGCAGATTGTGTAGCAAGAAGAAGTTGACAAGTAGTAGAACATAAAGGTTTTTAGGAAGTAGTCAGGAGATCTGTCTACTCTTTCCGAATTAATGATGACATGCTTTGTGTTACCTGATTTTTTTTAATTGAGTCGATCAAGTATTTCATTATGCAACTAAGTGTTGACAAGTAGTAGATTTTCACGATGTTTGATTTTCAAAGTTATTTCGATGGTAAAGACTTGCGATTGTCTAGACAATTATCTGTCTCTTTATATTTAATTGTTTCTTCATGGATTAAGGTACGAAGCTACTTTTCACATGTGGTTAGTCCGGGATTATTGTGTTCGAGGTGATCTCAGTACATTATTATAGCACCTATTGATTGTTAACTTTCTTATTTATGGTAGCTAACACGTTCTCTGAAATTCACTTATTGTGACTTAAGCTGCTCGAAGATTCAGTCTATCTGCGAGATTTTTTTTTGATAGATTATTTAGTTCTTTGTAAATGTAAGACTTCATGTATCCGGTGTGCCATTTGGTGGTGGATGCATGGTTGAAGACTCATAAAGTGTCGCAATTTAGCAAACGACAAGAAGCGATCTGAATATATGAGCTGATGTTTGACAAAAGATGGCATCACAGCAACATAATTAAAAATTGTTGATACGTTAGGGTCTTACTTGATGACTTATTGTTGGCTGAGGATCTTGCCTCTTTAGAGACAACCTATGCTGCTTCACGTATAAGGATCCTGTCAAAGTTTTCGTTGTGCAAAACCAATGGTCATGCAAGTGGCAGATGAAGACGTCTACAAGCTGGATCTATTTCCGCAGGCTCTGCATCCTGACAGTAGGGCGGAATGATTGTAAATTCCACCATGGCAAAGCTTTTGACGAGACATGTCAATCCAATACAAGTTTCCTCATCGAAAAAATAAAACCAGACTAGATATACGAATATTTTCTACAAAAGTTTTAGCAACTCTACGTACCGACCACATAACCAACCTAGACCTTATGCTGCAAATATTTTTAGTTACAAACTTATAACGAAAATTCAATGCAGCTAGAAATCATTGTGAACGCTCAGCTAAATGGTGTTCAAAAAAACAAATAGATGCAACTATGCAAGTCAGCTTCACGAGGTAGTCTTTACTTAGAATTTGTTTTATATTTTCACACTTAGATGACAACTAAAAAGAGGATAGAATAATACAACCGAAGTTGGACAAAATTATATAACCACTACATGAAATTCAGCATGGTTCAAGAAACATACAGAAACTCATTATTTGGATTATGTGTGAAATCTATTCATCCCAGAACATATAATTATTCTTGGTCTTTTGGGAATGTGGCATAAACCGATGTGTGCACAAAAATATGTAAACAAATTTATTGAAAATCAAACAAAGTCATTGTTTTAAACATTTTATCACAGTAAGATCAACCAAAAATAACAAATGAATCTAAGAGTTCTTTCTCTCTTTTAATCATAATACTCACATTAAGAAAAAACTAATAATATGCTGAAAAAAACACAACATATAATTTACATATAATCAAAATAAATGGTGAAAATATAACTAAATAAAACAAAAAAAATAAGCAATCCACATTATAAAATTAACAAAATAATCAGATTTAAACATGAGACTAAAAGTATTTTAAAAATATATGTAATTTAAAAAAATGACAATGAAAATATAAAGAAATAAAAGTAAATGAATAAAATTCAAACAAAGATATCTAAAGATTTATCTTACACACACTCGACCAAGATTTACTTATGGCAACAAGACAAATGTTAAAATATCTAAAAAAACAAAAAAATGTTAGAATATCTTAACATCAAACATTTAAAATAAAATAGAATGATAAAGTAAAAATAACCAATCAAGAAAATAATAATTTATAGAATATATATAACTAAATATTTCAAAATAAAAAGGAACAAATATACAAATTAGACTATCGTAATATTACACTATCGTAATATTTAGGCTTAAGTAAATTACAATAGGAACATAAATTATAAGTAAATATAGTATATAAAAATAAATATTACATTAAACATATATCGTAATATGATTATTTGATATAAAATCAAGAAAATTAGAATAAATAAGTATTCAAAATAAGAAAGAATTAAAAATAAGTAAATATTCAATATAGGAAATCAAAAAAATAAATTAAACATCGTGAAAATCTATTTCTCAAATAAGAAAATAAGTAAATTTATTTCTCAAATTTTTAAAATAAATAAAATTTAATATTTTACAGGAACACAAGAACAATCAAATTATAGTATGTGATGTATTGTCCGAGTGAAACTTTGTAACTGAGAAGCTAAAATCCTAACGTGTCTAAGAACATTTGGAAAACACCATAATATACTGGGCACACATATTTTCTTCACTTTAATGGTACATATTTGAAAATAAATTGATCATAACTATACCTTAATAAAATATATGTATTATATTATAAATTAAATACATATATTTGTAGTAAACAAATACTCTTATGTAAAGATTTAATGATTATCATGCATATAATTAGACTTTAATTTATTTTGAAAAATTGAATAAAGGTGATATGATAATGAAATTAAAATAATTTCAATAAATAGTTTATGTTCTAAAATACCATGAAATAAGTTTTGAATTTATGAAATAACGTAAAACACATACTAACAACCAAACCATATATTTAAATTATGTATCAATATATCTAAATAATATTAGAAAAATCGGCACGTAGCGCCGGGAAACCCCTAGTATATATATATATAGGAAGCTAGACTGGTAGGGGTAAATGCCCACCAATTTCTCTAAAATCTTTAGTAATATATTAATAGATTATATATAGAGGATATTTAGTCAATTTAGCAAATTTTGGAAAATATATCGAAAATGCTTTTCTGCATATAACGAAGATTAAATAAAAAAGTTTATTTTTAAAAATTTGCATCCAATAACCAAACAAAAACCCAAAATTAACTAACTAACCAATTTCACACTCTCTCTCTCTCTCTCTCTCTCTTTCTCTTCCTATCTATTTCTACCTTTGCTATACAAAACTAATTTCCTTTTTTTTTCTTAGTCATTTCACAAATAAACCTTTTTTTTTAGTTTTTCAGAAAAGGGTAGAGAAAGGAAGAGAAAATGGGAGAGAGAGTGAAAATTTTGTTACTTTTTAGTAAATTTTGGGTTTTCTCTTGAGTTAAAAATTTGATCTTATCTACTACTACCATAAATTGATTCTGTAATGTATATATATCTCTGAAGTGTCAAATCAAAAATTTCTCTTCGTAGAAAGAAAAAAACAAGCCATCACTCTCTCTTCTCACTGCCCTCTGTTTATAAAAAGGCCCTCAAGAGGGGAAGAAGAGAACACCCCGTCTCTGCTTTCTTGAGAAATAAAAAAATGTTGACTTGTTCGTCATCCTATCTTACATGCAGCAACCAAGCTTCTCTGCAGCACTCAGAGATCCCTCTTTCGAGTATCGTCGAAGACGTTCTCAGCCGAATCTACAGTAAACACAATCGTCCTCCGATAAAGGCAGAGACAAGACGGAGACTTTCTTCTGTTTCCCAGGAACTCGCTACGGAAACACTCAGTAAAGTTTTCAATGCGATCCGTATTAAAAGGACCCTTGATGTGTTCATCAGCTATCTTCTTGACCTAGCAGTTTCTGCCTCTCCAAGGCCGTGCCCCGGCGGGTCTCCTCCGGTACTTTCTCCCAGAACTCCTGGGAAAAAAAGTTGTAGGCTTTTTCAAGGTACAGTGGATGTCTGTGATATATAATGAAAGATATAATTAAAAAAACTTTGTTTATGACTATGACATTTTATTTATTTATGCAGAGATGTCTCTTCTTGATTCTGAAGTTCCTTCTCCTAAGTCTTTGAAACTAGAAGTCAACGGAGATTCTCCGCTTTTAGCTTTGGGTGAACTTGAATTTAAAAAGGCGTTTTTGTTGCTTACCTATATTCCAGGGTATGTTTTTTTTTTGTCTCATATATTAATTTATTTTAGAAGTGATCAGATTTGTTGACAATTAATTACCTGATGTTTGTTTAATGCAGGCAATCTTTGGGCCAAGTTACAACTGCTGAGGAGATCAGACAATGGAATAATTTGCCTATGGTTGAATACGAAGCTGCAGTTTGGAGCTGCTTGGGCCGGCGTTTTTGTTCCCCAAAAGACCGAAGAGTTGTATGTCTCTTCTCTCAAATTGTATTATTAACTGCTTCATGATTCTTACATGCTTCTTCTATTGTCTCAGCCGCTTGAATGGCATAACGGGAATACACATTACTATCAGTGTCTTGTTGCTCTTGACGGTAGCTACAGATTCAAGGTTTGAACCACTCTCTCCAAGCAATGTTTGCATTAGTACATGTGTTGCATATGCCAATTCAGAGGGCCATTGCTATAATTTGTTTGCAACTTGTAAATATCATATCACATGTCTATCCAAGAAGAACATGTGCATCCCCGGTTCAGGCATTTGTTCATATAATCTCACTAAAGTCCTTGACTGTGTTCATAGGGCCCCCTTGTGGAGAAATCAGGAACACACCTGCACAAGGTTTTGGGTGATGAAAATGTTTTAACCGTCAAATTCGCCGACGTGCCAGGCCAGGAAACCTATTGTAATGACATCTACTCTCCATATAAAGAAATTGCTAAGAATGGTATCATGGTTTGTTTACGCCGTTATCAGTTTTTTGGTACGTACTGTTTTCTCTTTTTATATTAATTGCACATACAAAATTGGTAAGGTGCTAATGCCATACACATGCATATAGTATATTATATAGCTTGTCTACCTTTCTTTTTCTTATATACAGTTTTCAAAGATGGAGGAAAAGAAGAGAAGAAGAAAGATTTTTCTACCAAGGGAGTGAAGTGTTACTTTATACGCACAGACTCTACAGCTTCGTATGATATGAGAAAGCCCTATATCTTCTCTGGAAAGTCAATTCATGAAGCCCGTATGCATTTTATGCACGTCCATAAATTGCCGACTTTGCCCAAATATATGGCAAGGTAATTCTTGCTTATTCTTTAAAGTCAATTCAGAGATGTTCTCCTTTGTAATCAGAATCACCTTTCATTCTTTGATGCTTCTTCAGGTTTTCCTTAATTCTGTCAAAGACTAGGACGCTTGAAGTTGACATGAGTGGGATAACATTCGAGCAAATTGATGATATACACTGCCATGTACTTCCTCTAAGTCTTGCGTCTCTTTTCAATTGTATTAATTTACTAATGTGATTTGACCTTTTTCCTTCTCTCTTCCAATTTGCAGGATCAAGATAGGAATGAAGTTCTTGATAAGAATGGAAAACCTTGTATACATTCAGATGGAACTGGCTACATCTCTGAGGACCTCGCTCGGATGTGTCCCACAGATCTTTTCAAAGGAAAACGCGTCAGAAGTGATAATAAGCAGGTCTTTTTTTTTCTACTTCCATGACAATTCGAATGTTGATTTGTTTCCTTCTTCTGTTCACTATGGTTCTCAGTTGTTTCTTATTTGTTTTTAAAGCACAGGCAAGCAAAGTTAAAGAACCGGTACGTAGTCTAGACTCATATCTTTTCAGCTTCAATCACTTAAATACAAGTAGTTACAATACTGTTTTGTTTTTACAAACAGCCTCTGCTGATCCAGTCTCGGATGTTTCATTATGGTTATGCTGTTAAGGGGACTTTTCTCTTAAACAAAAAAGTAAGTAGACTGTCTCTCTTTCATGTCAAGAAGTCAGTCAGGCTTACACGCTATTTCTACGAAAAACAAAATCTACATTATTTGGCAGCTTCCCCCTCGGACAGTCCAGGTTCGTCCTTCTATGGTCAAGGTGTCCAAAGATCCAGCCTTGTCTGAGTTTAGCACCACCTTTAACTCCCTGGAGGTTGTCACTACAAGGTAGCTGATGTTTTTATTATTTTGAAGATGAACTTCTTTCTTAATGTTCTTATCAATTTGATGATCTCTTGCTGGTTTCCATCTTCCAGTAATCCACCAAGAAGAACGAAGCTATCGAGGAACTTGGTCGCGCTTCTGAGCTATGGAGGAGTTCCTAATGACTTCTTTCTGGATATATTGCACAATACGTTGGAAGAGTCCCAAACAGTATTTGAAAACATACATGCTGCGTTGAAAGGTACTAAGGGAGCTTTACAATGAAGTTTCTATAGGAAGTTTCAAGGGTGGTGAAGATAGTTTGTTTGTGCAGCTGCTTATAATTATGGGGAAATGGACGAGTATAATGCTTTAAGAATGATCATGTTGGGTATGCCACTTGACGAACCACACTTGAAGGATCAACTGTCTACTCTTCTAAAGACACAGAGGAATGATCTCAAAGCAGGAAAGCTTCTTGTTACCGAGTCATACTATCTCATGGGCACAGTTGATCCCACCGGAAAGCTCAAGCAAAACGAAGTCTGCGTCATCCTGTATGCTAGCTACTACTCAATTCCTTTTCACTTTTTGAGTGCATATGCTTTCCTTAATTAGTAATATTGTTTTGTGTTAGGGAATGTGGCCAAATATCAGGGGATGTGCTAGTTTACAGGAATCCAGGACTACATTTTGGAGACATACACGTACTTAAAGCTACATATGTTAAGCCCTTGGAAGAGTATGTAGGAAACTCCAAGTATGGTGTGTTCTTCCCTCAGATAGGTCCAAGATCTTTGGGTGATGAGATTGCCGGTGGTGACTTTGATGGTGATATGTATTTCATTTCCAGAAATCCAAAGGTAAACCCAACTGTTCTGTCCATTGCATTATTTGGAAGTACCTGACTTGACTTTTATGAACCGTTAATAATATGTGCCTTGTTTAGCTACTGGAACACTTCAAGCCAAGTGAACCATGGGTTAGCTCTTCTCCTCCTAGTAGAATTTACACTGGTGGTAGAACACCAAGTGAACTTCCACCAGAAATTTTGGAAGAAAAGCTTTTCAGAATGTTTTTGAAGGCAAGATTTCAGTCGAGGTAAACAGATTTAATTCTTGGTGAAAACTCAGTTTTGTACACAATTTAACTTTTTGTTAGAATATGTCTTGTTTTCCCGGTTTTACAGCAATGTTATAGGGGCAGCTGCAGATAGCTGGCTAACAATAATGGACCGTTACCTCACGTTAGGAGATGAGAGAGCTAAGGAAAAAGCTGGGATGAAGAAACAAATGCTCAAGGCTATTGATGTATACTATGATGCTCTTGATGCACCAAAAAACGGGGCTAAGGTCTCTCTCCCGTTAGACTTAAAATTCGACACTTTTCCACATTACATGGAGTATAACCATAAGAAAAGTTTCAACTCCACTTCTATTCTTGGATTAATCTATGACACCGTCGTATCTCAAAATGAAGAGAAGCCCCCTCCATGTGGTACGCATCATCTTTTTCTTCTTACTAATCAGTAATGAGAGTACACAAGAACTCGTCCCAACATGTTTAATAACTCTAATGTCACATTTCAGAAATCAAGAAACTCCCATGTTTTGAAGATGAGCTGGTCCCTGAGTGTCACATGGAGAAATGGAGAGGGTTGTACGAGAATTATAAATATGAAATGGATCAGGCGATGAAAACCGATAAGAATAAAAAGAAGGAATTAGCCAGTGAAGTCATCAAGAAGTACAAGCAGGTAAGCTCCTCTCTCTCTATCCATTGACAACAATTCTCTTTTGCTGATTGGTCTTGTTGGGGAACTGTAGTGTAATCAAGAAGAATCAATGTTATGTGTTTTATAAACAACAACTCATATGTGGAACGGTTTGTATCTCAGGAGTTCTATGGTGGTGCAGAGTTTAAAGACATAAAGAGAAACCTGGACGCATTCTACCCACAAGCCTTGGCACTTTACAACATCGTTTACGATTATGCCATCTTACAGAAAAACGTACGTTTATGCGGGTTTGTCTGGAGGGTTGCAGGACGGGTCCTGTGCGATTTTTACCTTGAGAAGAACGGGGAGGGGGAGGGAGAGGAGTCCTTCCCCGCTCTAGGTTCTGTGATCAAAAAGCTCTATGGTTGAACTCTTATTTTCCATGTTCTATTCTGGTAAAATAATAAGCCTTGTGTAGTCTTCATGTGTCATAAGATGTGTGTTAAGAAAGTATCTTACCAAGTAACCTAACTTATAGGCTAATCTATTATCTATGTGGTGTAGTGTCTTATGTCTTAGTTCTGATCCTTCCCGCTTGTGTACAAGCCCGTGTGTATATATATGTTTATGAAATAATTAAAAGAAAAATAAGAATAAGCTTGTATTTTATTTTTAACTAAACTGTACGTGGCGACTTGTGAAGTCCATATGGTGTACAATGCTGTCTTCTTCATTGCGATGTCTCTCTGCGTCCTCAAGCTTCCTTTTGGATTTTCCACAATCTTCTTCTTAAGATTACTTGTGCTATACGCAGAGAATTTTCCTTCTTTTTTTTTTTTTTTTTTGTAACTGGAGAACGTTCCTTCTAGAATCTTGCTTTATAATACAGTCTCCAGTTTTTTTTATTCATTTATTTCTGAATCTTGAAACTTTTTACTTCTTTTCATTTTTGTCTTTGGATTGTGTTAACTGCTTCTTTCAAGATAGAGAGTGTGGCCAACTCGGATTTGAAGTCATCCGTCAATCGTGGCGTTGTTGTTGATCTCTATGGAGAAGATTCATCCACTATTGAGTGCAACATAACTCCTTGGTCTCTCTCTGTTTCTAGGTAATTACAACTTACAACATAAAACTCCTCCATGGTCACATAACTCCTTGATGTTTTTTTTTGCTAAAAACTCCTTGGATGTTAACCCTTTTTTTATTAGTAACTTGGATGTTAATCCTTTCTTTTTATTAAATTGGATGTTAAACCTAATTCTACTGAAACAACCAAAGAAGATCTGCACATAAAGCTTACTTGCGCAAGAAGCTTCTCGTTGTTTTGTATGAGCAGGAGTCCAGAACTTTCACAACATGACTTATAAAGTTGCAGAACCGTTAATGGGAACCATTTAACTTGAATCCAAATCTACGCATTGGTGATCAAAGACATAAAACGTAATGAAATTCCAAAGGTAATAACAGAGAGACCAAAGGCACTGTCTCAAACGTTCACATCCTGATCTCATCTCAAATCATAAGAACATTTGAAAATCACCAGCTACACATCCAAACAACTATATAATGCTCTTCATGAAAACCAAAAAAAAAAAGCATCCTCCTATATCGAAGACCTCTTGGTCACTGGGGGCCACTCTAGGACCTCATAATCTGCAGCTTGACGAACCATCAACGCCACTAAACGCATATTAGGCCGTGCAACTACCTCTTGGTCCAAACACATCCTCGCAACATCAAATAATCTGACTAAACCTTCAACCGAAAACCATCTAGCCAGCCCAGCATCAAGAACCAGAGGCATACACTCTTCTATGTTCAATACTGGCATTAACTGCAAAAACACACAAATTCATATGTTACTTTCACCACAAGAAAACGTATTAAAAAACCTAAGTACTAGTAACTCAAAAAGTTTCCATGAGTCATCATACCCAATCAGTGAGCGTCCTTTCTGGACCAAGTTTCTCAAGATCAAAAGCTTTCCTTCCAGTGAAAAGAGTTAAGAGGAAAACTCCGTAGCTATAGACATCAGACTTGGTCGAAACCAAACCGAACCACTCTGTTTCCGGAGCTATGCATCCCGCAGTTCCCCCCTTGATCCTACTGATCTCGCTCTGCTGCTCAACACCGTTCTCATTTTCAACGATTCTTGTCGCCAATCCAAAACCACTCAGCTTCGGCATGAGATCCTCATCAAGTATAACCTTCGAAGCCCTAACATCTCGGTGAATCATCTTCAGCTCCTCGTGTACGTAAACCAGAGCTTCAGCAACACCCACTGCGATTCTCATCCTCGTGTACCAATCCAAAACCGGGTTGGTTTTAGTACTACCAGCAAAGAGGTAGTGATCGAGAGAGCCTTTTGGCATGAACTCGTGGACGATGACGCAGTGTTCGCGGTTGACACATTTGCCGAGGAGTTTGATCACGTTCGGGTGGTGAGCTCTGTGTAACGCTTTAATCTCTGCCACGAACTCAGGGTGAGCCTCTCCGTCTTGTAAATCTCGAATCTTTGCAGCTCCGACCTAAATTGGTTGAAAGAAAGAAAAGTTACTAAATTTAGAAACTACGGACCACAAAGGAGGAGACTTTTTCACCTTATCAAATCTTGGGAAATCGCAGCGGAAGACTTCACTGGAGTCGCCTCGGCCAAGCAAGTTAGTGTTATGGAGGTTTTGTGTTCCGTCCAAGATCTCTTGCCATCGAAGCGTAAAGTGAGTAAGTCGAGGTAGAGATAACGGATTAGGATTCGCATCTGCAAATGAAATTACTTGAGTTTCAAGAAAGAAAGATAATCAAGAACCCTAAATCAATCTCTCATGGCATTAGCGAACGAAGTAACTATGAGAAACAGAGTGCTTGTGGCACAAGAAAACAGGAATGTGTAGCATAAGAAGTTAACCCTAATGAAACAGAGTGCTTGTGCTACAAGAAATCGGATTTCAAAAGACTGAAGAAGAAAAAGGAAAGAGAAAGCAAAAAAACCGGGACCTTGAGGATAAAGATTGTCTGGGATTTGGATATTGTTGAGCCAAGCGTGGTTGAGGAACTCGTTATCCCCTTGTTCATCTAAATCGCCATCCTTGCCGTTGATAGTTCCAGACGAATCCATCGATTCCGATGGTTCTTGCGGTTGTGAGTCTTCTTGCATTACTTCACTTACTGTTAAACAACACAAGACCTTTAGAGAGAGAGGTGACGAGCACAAAAAGATCTCGCAGGAGTTTGCTCTTAAAAACACAAAGTTTTCAAGTGGATAAATAGTCGTTTTCATGAACTAATAAGTGACCGAACACAATGTAAACAAGACTACTTACTAATACATAAATTCTCACGGCAATAAGAAACTGTTTTAAAATAGCACTGCAATAGTTTCTGTGTTTTTTATGAAAAATGCCCCTTAATTTATTGTTCTCGTGGAAATATTCTTTATAGAGTATAACAGACACTTATCAAACAAGATGTCAAAAAGATAAATTTAAAAAAAAAAAACTTAAATCATATATTTTTTCATAACGAACATGAGCATAGCCTTACTTTCCACTCATTCCAAAAGCGAGCAAGCCAGCCTTGGGATGTGACCATGTGTTCTTTTTTTTTTCTTTGGACATGAGCATTTGTTTTCTTTCTCTCTAGGTAAATCTCATAAAGCTTTGTCTTCAACCAGTCTACATTGAATCCCACTTGTGTTAGATCAATCAAATCGGTGCGAGCGTTGAATAGCTCAGTATCAGTGAAGCTATGTGGAGGCTTGTTCAGTGTCTCGATGAGGCCTAGGAGGAGATTCATGTATTCTGTCTTCACGAGTTGACTCCTTTGTATGAAATATGCTGCAATGTCCGGGTGTTTATTCAAAAGCAGACTCACTGGAAGAGCCTGTTATTATTGTCAACATTTACAAAAATATACTTATGTATGAGATCAGAAAAGTGAATAAAAAGAACATCCATGTGATAAATAAATAAATACATACCTGAGAACAGAGCACTCGGAAACCCATGACATCTACCATCTCCTTCCCAGTTATACCTCCTTCATCAACAACTTCGTGTACTTGTATTTCTACCTTAACGATCAGTTTGCTATTCTCCAGAGATCCTTTTTTTTAAAGCTTTTTAAGGGGCAATGCCTTTGGCCTACCCCAGATTTTGGTGTAAGCACAGAACAACCTACAAACTCCTGTCAGATCAAAAACAGGAATATTTAATTTAGAAAAATATTAAGCACAGAACACACACATGAATAGAACGAAGTTAAAAATTATATATTTTTACCTGACCATCTGCCGAGCTCTTTGCCTGACTGATTCAACATAATGAAGGAAAAACTAGCTCTTCTTTTCCATCCAAGTCGGAGCGTTTCAGGATTCGCAACGCCGAGGTACACAGACAAGTGATCTTCAAACTGTCTTCCTTTGGGATAAACGCCAACAACCCTTAAAAGAAAGACACAGATTAATAATAATTAATAACAGTTATTTTGTTGAATGAGTTTTAAAAATCAAAACACATATATATATTCGTTACCATTCGCAGCCGCCACTTAAGAATATAGGAGACTTTATCAGATCTGCTGTCTCCAAGTTGTCTATCTCAAACGTGAAACTCGTCTGTTTTTGATTCTCCATTATGTATTATTTAGGCTTTCTAACAAGAGTTAATCTGTTCTAAAAGGAGTTATATAGTAATCTGTTCTAAAAGGAGTTATATAGTTTTTATAGAGTTTTACAAAATCTTAATCCAACCAAAATAAGGAAATTATCCATTTTTTTTAAAAAAAAGCACGGAAATTATCCTTTTAACGTTTTTTTGTCAACCAGTTCTATCATAGAAGCCTATGTCCGCTTAACTGATTGGGCCTGGCTTACAACCTATTAATTTTTTTTTTGTCATTACACCCCATTAATTAATAACGTTGTTTTTCATGTAAAATGTTCCCTAACGACAGCTTTAAATCCCACGTTCAGTTTATTATTTAACCATTTAACCATTATGTTTGGTCATTGTTTATAACTTAACCAAAGGCATAATTTAATCAATTAATTACTAATACACATAAATTCTATAAATATATATATATATATATATATACATAAATTCTTAGAATAAGAAACTATTCTAAAATAGCATTAAAATAGTTCTTGTGTAATAATTTATGAAAAAATGCCCTTTTAATTTATTGTTCTCGTGGAAATAACCTTTATAGAGAGTATAATACACTCTTATTAAACAAGATGGGAGCCGACAAAACAAGATGGGAAAAAGATAAATTTAAAAACATAAATCATAGAATCCAAAATGCCACCGAAAAGAAACTCAGTTATCCATTGACACTTTGTTGAAACTTCTTCAGATCTTCGAAGTGGATCTCTCTTCAACACCAATTTTATTTCAACTGTCGTCACCACTCGGACACTCATTCCCTGATTTAGAATCATCCCTCCTAAAGGCAAACGACTTCTTGTGAGTGCATTACTATATAAGGAAACTTTTTTGGAGGGAAGAGGAAACTTACTTGCGAATGAATTGACCTTTGACCCGAGGCCGTTGATCAGCTAATTTCTTTCTGCTATGATACCTTACCTAAAACAAAACAAACAAGAGCATGAGATAACTTTCGTGCCTGCCACGAAATGAGAGCTTACGCTTATTTAGAGACACCTTCTTCTCAAAACAACGGTCTTTACGTTTCAGGCGGAATTTCATTAACGCGGCCTCTCTTTGTGCGGCTCGGTCGCTTCCACTAGACTTCTGCTGATTCGAAGGATTGTCACTGCTTGAACTGGAACCAATTATTTTGGCAACGGAACTGTCTTGAGGAGAACAACTTCCCACATTTTCTTCTGGAGCCTGCTCAGCAAAGAAACAACCAATTATGAAACCGCCGTAGACTTCAAAAACATCAACACTAAGAAACCTAGACAATATATATACCTTGTTAGCAGAAGTAGCACCGTTATTGTATCTGCGTGTCACACAAGGAAAATAAAAAACAGTTCCAAATCAAATTACTCACAGGTTTGACATTTCTCATGGGGTTGAGGTCAAGAACTTACTTTGAGAATGCAGAGTGATTTGAATGCTTCAGAACACTTCGATCACGAACTCTCTGATCTCCAGCTTCTCTTGGTTTTGTCAGAGTTAGCTCGACTGATTGCAAATCTTCAGGGTTAGATGAAGGTGTTTTGGTTTCTACTTGTGAGTGACCAGAGGAGCGAATTAACAAGTCATCATTGTATCTCTCCAAAGCATCCCTTTCCAGATTTCCTGGTTCTTCAACTTTCTTGCTCATACACTGTCCTGCCTGCGATCCCATGCCTATTGCAACATTATCTAAAGTCGTCAATTTGAAAACAGAGAGAGAATCTTGGAATGGTTACATAGGATTGACTGATGAGTTGGTATCTTACCTATTTGTCCATTCTCATCGTTAACCTCCTTCAGTTTCTTTACACGTTCCCATTCGTTGTCATAGGTTCCCACGTTCATATCACAGGCTCTTTTGGTCCAAGAGCTCTAGTTCCATAATGCAAAACCAATAAACAAAATCACAAAGAGATTCCCGCAGATTTAGCTATAATCTAACGCCATAGAAACAGATTACCTGAGTTCCACTCCCGTTATCACTCCCACCGTCTCCATTACTCAATCCATTACTCCCATTATCATTCCCTTGATCTTCATCGCTCATGAAGGCATCGTCTTCTGACCCTTCGGTGCTTTCAGTTTTCACTGACTTCTTGTCATGTATCCCACTCTCACTCCCGCTGCCGCTAGACTATTAGTACACCAAGAAACGCATAAGTAAAAAAGAATAAAACACTGAGTCACTTTTGTAAGTAATCAAAGCAGATGTCTTACACTGTGGCATCTTCTCCAGACATGCTGCCAAAGATTCTTCAGCTCGTTCTTTCTAATAGGTTTCACGAGGAAATCAACAGCACCATTCGACAAACACTTGAACACCAGAACCATGGAATCATGAGATGACATCACTGCAAAACGTGGAAATGATCATCACATTCATATATACTTTAACTAGAACAGGCCAATACACTGGGGAGATTTAATTAAGTACTGTACTTATGACAGGGATGTTCTTAAGTGTATTATGGCTCATAATCTTGGACAAAAGACCGGTTCCAGAGTTAACAGGCATAACAACCTCTGTTAAGACAAGATCAATGCAACTGTTCTCGTCCTCTAGGACTCTCCAGGCTTCAAGGACATCCGGAACAGCAGTAACTGTCCAAAAAAAGTTTCCAAGTATTGTTAGTCAAAAGAAACAATATGATTTAAGGATAAAGAAGGATGATTCAATACCTTCATAGCTGCAGTTCTTCAAAAGCGCAGTAACAATATGGCGTGTTGAGTCATCATTCTCCACCAGAAGAACCTTAAGCGATCTAACTGGGAGGTATCTCTCCCAATCAACAACAGGAGCTAACGGCTGTAGTTGTTGTTGTTGCCTGGGTTTAAAAAAGCGTGCTAAAGCTTCGCCTTAGCGTGAGGCGACCTTTGTTTGGGGGTCACCGCCTCAGAGTCGTGAAGCAAGGCGAATTCGAGTAAGCGTCGCTTTAACCTCGCCTCGAGCCGCTTTAGAAGCCTCACGCCTCATCACGCTTCACTGCTTAGGCGACTTAGTCGGTAAGTTTCCTATCAAAACTTATTTTACATTTTAAAAAAGATGTTTGTGTTGGTTTGATTTTATGTTTAAGACTTTTTTTTTTGCTTTATCCTCTGTTTTAAGACTTTTTTGGCTTTGATTCTGTTTCTTGAACACTTTATGGAGATTAATTCTCTGTTTTAAGTTTTGTTTTATGGAGACTTATTTATTTTTAATTTTACTGGCTTAGGATAATTAAAGAATAAAAGAACCTGAATGATTTATATGTGCTAACCCCTAATTTTACGTGCAGGTTTAGCCTACGCTTTAAGTTGACGAGGCGAGCTAAAGCGACGCTATAGCTTTGAGGCGAGTTTGACCTTCCTGTCGCCTCACGGGTTGAAGCGCTATTTTAAACCCAGGTTGTTGCTGTTGTTGAGTAATCTGTAACAAAGTGTTGGCATTACCAGCTGTATCTTCAACTCGAGATTCATCTTCTTCAGATGAACCAAACGCTTGTCTCTCGGTTCCCACTTCATTTGCCATTTCGTTCTTATTGAAACACATTGTTATAAATATTGAACTTCTCGTTGAAAGTGTGTCAAGACCAGCCTCCGTGAACAAGATAAAACAGAAGCAGCATCAAATAACGTCTAAGATTCTGCAGAAACTTCCCCTCTACTCTGACATAGCACTTGCACATTTCTTCTTTAGCCAAACTTGTTTTTAATCCCTTCACCAAAACCTCAACCCAATAAGAAAAGAAAAAACATATAGTAAGAACCACCAGTAAGAAAAAAAGAGAGAGTAAACATTCAAAATCAGATCTTGGATCTCCAACTATCTCAAGTTCCTACAGATTACTCAGAACCCAGATAGAAAAATCAAACTACAAGCCAAATGAAACTAAGCACAAAACTTAATACATCACCAGATTGTAAAGGTTACAAAACAGAACAAAAAGATCAAACCTTTGTAACTTAAAGCTTATCCATAGACGAACACTACAACCACCAGAATCTCTCACCATATCTGACTTCAAAAAATCAAATATCACGAGAAAGAGCTTAATCTGGTTTGCTTAACATTTTAATCATACAATAGATTTGATTGGTATCTAAATACTGTTCCTTTTTTACCAAAACTATACAGAACCAAGTTGCTACTATTATTAGAATACTGAAAAAGATAGAGAGAGGATCAAAAGATGGAGACTTGAGAGACTCTGAGCGCAAGTTGGGTAAAGGGAGAAGATATTTTTGTTTTTTTGGAGGGTTACTGACGTGGCACCTGTAGCTTACGTGTAACGTGGGACCCGATGTGCGTGTAGTGGTTTGCGCGTTTCCGGATTGGTGACGTGGACAATATCAAAAGCTGGGAGCCTGAGAGATCTTGGAGGTAAATCTCGGTTTGCAACTAAACCGAATCTTTCACGGAGGATTTTGCAAGTCCGCTTAAACCTAAAAGTTCATAGAACGACGCCGTTTTTCATTTTTCGAGACTTTCCCTTTTTTAAATTATTAATTTAATTAACGCTTGACAGTTGACATATTATGGAAGTTTATGGTTACGAAAAGCGAGGAAAAAAGGAAACTACAGATAATTTCCTTTTTCAAAACTTTCCTTTTCTTTACTCTAATTTCCTTTTTCAAAACAATGCAGATAGTTTCCTTTTTCAAAACAATGCAGATAATTTCCTTTTTCCAAACAATGCAGATAATTTCCTTAATCAAAACTTTCCTTTTTTCTGGAGAAACAGATGATGTGACTACTAGTATAAATATATGACTACCCCCATGGATCCAATAATCATCCGAAACCATCTCTAACACTAGTCCAAAACAACACAGACTTCTACAAGAATATATTTGATCTGTACAATGGCAATGAGCGATAATAGTTCCTTTTCCATGTCGACCATGTCTGATGCTTTACAACATATCCCTATCTCTAAAGGAATCTCCCGTTCATTTCCTCCTCCCGGTTTCGCCCCACGCGCCATCGTAGCAGACACTCGCTCGAACTCTCTGTTCAACGTTATGACTAGCGGCGAAGGCTTGGCACAGTTTAAAGAGATTATCTCCAAGTCCGACCGAAAAGAGCTTCGGATGATGGCGTCGTTGCTTACGTCAGACTCCGATTACTTCATGGAGGTCGTCGGAAACGTTTACGGGTCGAGACGCGTCCAGAAACTCTTAGGAATATCAGATGACGTGGACGCTTTCTTCTACGCCGCTATCTTGCGCCGGTTCTACCACATCATGACCGATAAGTATGCATCTTACGTGGTGATACGAGCTATGCTTGTTTTCGACCAGAAGAAGATGTATGTAATGTACGAGCACCTTCTCCACCACGCGCTCGACATAGCGCGTAATCAGTACGGCTGCATCGCGCTCAACGAGATCATAACCGACGCGGATGATCCTTTCTACAGAAATCTTCTGCTAGACGTGGTAGCGCGCAATGCTCTCTGCCTGAGCAACGATCCTTCGGGGAACTTTGTGGTCCAACACGTGCTTAGACTGTATGACTTGCGTTGCACGCATAACGTTGGTGTTAGTCTCCGTGGCCACTGTGTTGATCTGTCGTTTAAGAAGTATGGAAGCTACATTGTAGAGAAGCTTTTGGATACGGAGGAGTCGATGGCTGTGGTGGTGACGGAGCTTTTGGAGTGCGAAGGAGACAGGCTGATGAGGCTGGCGAGGAATGAGTTTGGGAGTTTCGTGGTGGTCAAGGCATTGAGGCTCGCGCAGGTGATGAATAGGGTCGATCTGTTTAGCGGTTTGGTGCAGAAGCTCATGCCTTTTCGCCACCTCTTGCGTAGATCTCACGGAAGCAACATTGCAAACATCTTGGAGCCGAATGTTTAAGTTACCTAGCTGGCCAGAGTAGTTGTGTATGTTTGTGTGTTTGTCTCAAACTAGGTACACAATCAAACTGTTCAAAAATTTTATGTTCTAATTAAGTTCGATTTTGTTGTAATTGCTAATATCTTATAAGAAAGGCTTCTTGAAGAAAAAAGTTACTTGAAAACATGAATGTTCATTTGTGTCTTTGTTTCAAACTAGCTGCAGTGGTCAAATTGTTTACATTATAATGTGTTAGGTTCATTTTCAATTATGATGTCTTGTAAGAAATTAGGTTCGTTGAAGAAGAGTTGCAATTTGAGAAACATGAAATATCCATCTACAGTTCTCTTTAAACATGAAATTCCGTAACTAAACAAACTTAAAGATAAGTTCCATCTGTTACAAAAAACAAGATAAGTTCCATCATGTCTAACTGAAAATTTAAACAAAAATAATTATAACCATCAAGTAGTAGCAGCAGCAGCCGAATTCCCATATCATTGACCTGATCTGAGCCAATAACATTCTTATGAGCAATGTACTGTTTTAACCGACTTAATTTACTGTAATCGACTAATAATAGGAATCCTGATTAATTCCAAAAGTTGCCAAAAGTTGTATGTTTTTATAGGTATCCTAAATCTTGTGAAAAGTTATGATTGTTTGTTAAAAGTGTTTTCTTATGAAATATTGTGTCTTTTCATTATTAAAAAATGCGACTACTTTAAAAGCTGTGTCTTTTTTTTAATAAAAAATGCAACTATTTAAATTGAAAAGATGTGACTTTTCAAAGAGAGATTTTCAAAATCTATAAATAGTCAATGTTTATATTTTTTGAAAGTAGATTTTTTGCTAATCTAATTGATAATTAATTCTAAAGGTTGTTAACTTCATTTAAATTTAAAAAAAATTATGTGTTTTCAACAATTAAAAGTTGTGTTCTTTTATTTTAAAATAATTGTTTATTTTAAAAGAATTTGATCATTTATATTGAAACGTTGTGACTCTATATATAAGTATTATTTAAGAAAACAACATTTAAACTAAAAAGATGTGACTTTTCAAATATATTTTTTTGAAAAAAAATTATAAATAGCATTTAAACTAGACAACCATTCACCTCGAGAAAAAATGATCTCTCGGGTTTGGCCTGAGAACATTGAATCTCTATCATCGTCTTCTTGTCCTTTCTTTGACATGTATAAAAATCTCGTGTTTTGCTTAATGAGTTATTTCTAATTCTTTATATATTACTATTTTATGTCTTTTTTATAATATCAAGTACTACAAAGAAAATATTACTACGATCAGTTATGTCTGATAGTTCATCTACATTTTTACTTATTTGTTTTAGCTATATATTTCATAGTTTTTGTAGATTCATTATCAAAACCAGTTATGTCTTTTCACTACAAACTGAACTCTATTGTTTTTGAGAGTTGTGTCTTTTTATAAAAAATTCTATTAGTTTTAAGAGTTGTAACTTTTCACTATTAAAAATCAGTTAGTTTAAAAAGTAGTTAAAATATCTCAATAGGTATATTTTACAATTAATTGGTAGTTTTAAGGGTTGTGTCTTTTTATTATAAAAGACAACCTAATAATAAGAATCTCAATAAATAATAAAAACCGAGTCTTTTCATATAAAAACCTAAAATGTATTAGTTTAAAAGTTGTGTTTTACATTATTAAAAAATTATGTATTTTCATAAAAAAACTGAACTATATTAGTTTTAAGAGCAGTGTTTCTTCATTATAAAAGAAGCTATGTTTTTTCATGCAAAAAAGTGAAATTTTATTAGTTTTAAGAGTTGTCTCGTTTCATTATAAAATAAATTAGATTAAAAGATACTTAAAATATTTAAAAGTGTCTTTATACTATTATTTAGCTTAAAGAGTATTGTCTTCTCATCAGAAAATATAATTTATTTTTGTAACACACTTATTTCTTCAAAAGAAATTGTAAATATTTTTCTATAAAAGATAAAATTATAAAATATAATATTTTTATTTTTATAATGAGTTCCTGTGTGATATCGCACGAGTTCCTTACCTAGTATATATAATTATGAAATTATTTAATAAATGCATATGTAAGGGTCATAAAGACTTCTATTTACGCAGATTAAATGAATTATATGGTTATCTGAACCAGGATAATAAAAATCTTATATCTATTATATTAAAAGAGAAGTCATGACTCTTTTAATGTGTGATATTTTAAAATGGACCATTTCTTAGACATTACTAATTTTATATTTGCATAATAATATCATAACAATATTTTTTCCCTAAACAATTAATTTAAAGTGTTGTTAATGAAATCTTTTCCTGATTTCTTTCCTAAACATATGCTTCCTTTTTGTTTTAACATGTGATATTTAATTTTGTTGATTTAATTGTACCTTAAAGATAACCATGATTTTATTTTTTTAAAAGAGCATTATAAAACGTATCTTTTCATCTAGAGTTCAAGAGCACTATGATACATATTCATATGGCTTTTTGGATCATATGATACAATATAAGACAATAATGTAGATTAAATAAGGGGCAGGTATGCAGTAACATATACACGTAAATAATCTATGTTCTTTTTTTTGTAAGTAAATAATCTATGTTACTTTATACTTTGTTCTATAATTTATAACTACAACTTCACTCGCCTCCGTAAGGATGTTTGCTTTAACTTTTGTTCAACGTAAATTCATAAATGGTTGATTTTATGAAAACAATCTCATGTATATTTTTTATGTTTTGTAGTTTACATATAAAGTAGGGCTGGACGGAAAAACCGGATCCGAAAAACCAAACCTGATCCGATCCGAAAAAATAGTATTGAATCTAAACCAAAATTGATTAAATATCTAAACAGATTCGAAATTTTAGTATTTAAAAACCAAAAACCAAGCCCGGTCCAACACGAACCGAAGTATTTGGATACCCGAATATATCTGAAATAGATTTACATACCTATATATATTATTATTTTTCAAAATATTTGAAAATATATACAAATAGTCAAAAATACATGTCTAAAATAGCTAAAACATACTTAAAACACTAAAAGTACTCAACACACACACACACACACATATATATATATATATATATATTGATTCTCAATCCAAATATTCAAACCAAACCAATTTATATGTTATTTGTAAGTATTTTGACATATTCAATTCACATTTATATTTCATATATTTTTATAGATTTTGAGAAATTTAAAATATATATTGTAGTTAATAATTTTTTTTTAAAATAGGTTGTCTGAATCCGAACTGAACCCGTAAAAATCCGACCCGAACCCAAATCAAAATTATAAATACCTGAATATGGCTAAATTTTTTAACCCGAAACTCGAATAGACCCGAACCAAACTTCGGATGGGTATTGAACATCCAACCCTAATATAGAATATAATATATTATTTTATAATATATATGTTTCATAATAAAAAAATTATTTGTACGTAATATTATAGTAAAAAATTTATAACTTGACGAAAATTGATGTAAAAAAAAAAGAAAATGACTAATAATAGGAAAATTCATATTAATTTGTTTGGTTTAGAAACATTGAAAAAAAAATTCCCACAAAAAACAGCCACTTCTTATTTGAGGTTAATATAATTGAATATATTAGTAATAAATATTGGATCACAACATTCTTTTATGTGTGATTTGTTTTTAAATATACTTTCCCTAGAAAGTTATCTTTCATTTTATTTCAGATTAACATTCTTTTGTGTGATTTTTACAAAAATAAAATGGCTTTACATTATTATAAACCTATAAATTACAACTACATATAAATTTGTGTTTTACTAATAAACCTTCATATGTATTTTATTTAAATATATGTGAATGTTATTTTTAAAAGATTTGAATGCTTATTTTTCAAAATAACAAAAGTTAATACTAAACATTTAACTAATTACTTGATTGTTATTCTAAGAAACTAAAAGTTTATTTTTTTGATAAAGTATATTCAACAGTCCAAATATTGTGAAGTGTTACAATCTCTTTAGACATAACAATAATTTATATTTTACCAAACTTACAAGAGCAAATTAAGTTTAACAATTAAACACAAATCCAACAAACAAAATATTGTAAAGAAGATAAAAGTTAAATGTAATAGTTGGAAAAAAAAGTTTGATTAAAAACAAGTAAACTATAACATTTTTTCTGAGTTTGAAAAGGTTATTACACGTTCCAAAATATGAAACTATTATAATATATACCATTTTCGGAATAAACACAAACTTTCAATATAATTATAATGAAAACAAATACCCGCACGGTTGTGCGGGTCGAAACCTAGTTGTTTTTAAAACTAAAGTAACCTTTTGTTTATTCAGAAGAGATCAGTGACGATTTTTTTTTATTAAAGAATATAGTAAAAATAAAAGGAAACAGAACTAACGATTTTTTAATTGGATGTAATATAACGTGTCTTTTGTTTTCATAAAGATAGATTTGTTTAGAAGAGATCACTTTTAGAATTTCCACAAATTAAATTCAAGGTAAAAATAAAAAGGTTGAAACAAAAGGAAACCGTAACAAACGACTAGTGTTGGAGCAGAACAAAACAAGATGTGATAACGATATCTTGTAAGATAGGAAACCTTTACATGTTATTTCTTTGGCGGTAAGAAAGTTTAAAATCATAATCCTATTCGAAATGAATTTTTAAACCAATATGTTATTTGTTCATGATCGAATGTATGGTGCTATAAATACAATCGATGGTGATAACAAACCTCACAGAACAAAACTCACAGAACACAAGAGCTTCTAAACCCAAACGCACTACAACGCACATACGAGAAGATGTATGAATACAACGACATGTATGAATACAACGACGAAGATGGAGGTATTCAGTTTCAACCCTACGACGACGAACTCATCAACGAATATTTAATCCCCAAATTGGAAGGTAAACCGTGTGAAGAGATCACTGTGAAGGATATTTACTCAAAGGAGCCGTGGTTGCTGGACCATCCCATGGGTTCGTTTTTCAAGAAGAACGAGTGGTACTACTTTGTGACAAGGACTCAACTCTCTAAGAAGAAGATTGGTTGTGGTAAGAAAGCGAAACGGATGATCACCAGAGACAATGATAGTGGGTCTTGGAAAGCCAATGCGAAAGGCGTTATTAGGGACAAGGAAACAAAGATGGTAATTGGTGAACACCAAACCCTAGCTTTTGTTAAAAGCAAAGTAAATAACAAGAAGAAGCAGAAGATGGGAGACGGTACTTCTTGTGATGTTGTTGTACCAGGTAGCGAGAGTAGCTGGATTATGACAGAATATATGCTTCCAGAAATAAAAGGTAAGTTTCATGAACTGGTCATATGCAAGATTCATGTGATCGAGAGTTACAATAAGAAGAAGAAGGGTCATGATGATCGTCATGAAGCTGCTACTTCTAGTTTTCATCATCAACTTGAGTCTGCTCTAGCTTCTTCTTTCTCTGATCAGCAGCCGCAACATCCGATCAATGAACCTCATCATCGACATGAGTCTGCTCTAGCTTCTTCTTTCCCTAATCAGCAGCTGCAACATCCGATCAGTGAACCTCATCGTCAACAGGAGTCTGCTCTAGCTTCTTCTTCTTTCTCTGACCAGCAGCTGCAACATCCAATCAATGAACCTCATCATCAACATGAGTCTGCTCTAGCTTCTTCTTTCTCTGATCAGCAGCTGCAACATCAGGATCATCATGAAGCTTCTACTTATATTGACTCTTCTACCTCGGAGGAGCAGCCGATCAATAATGTTGATCATGGAACTTCACTAGCTTCGTACTTGGACCAGCACCTGATGAATTTGTTTGATGATCTACCTTCTTTATCCTTCGAGCAGCCGCCGATGAATTTGTATGATGATCTAGCTTATTTTTCCTTCGACCAGCAGACGATGAATTTGTTTGATGATCTGTCTTCTATTTCCTTCGAGGAGGAGCCTACTAAAGTTACATGCAACATTCAATAGAATAACAAGGACGATCATGAAGCTTTTATTCCTCATCATTATGAGTTTCGTGCTGATTCCTCCGCAAAGCAACAGCCGGTTAATGAAGCTCATCGCTACGTTCCCGAGATTCCGTTCATAGGATCAGAAAATAATGATAAAGTGTTTGAAGCTTCTCGTCGAGTACCGGAAAAACATGAACAACTTCACATTGATGCTCCTCTTGAAGAAGAAGGAGGAGAATTGATCCCAGGATTTGTAAATTCGTTGATGACAATGAATACTTCGAGTATGCCTATGGAAGAAGATGTTGAGATGATTTACAATACGTCCTTGGTTGACCAGGACTTGGTTGATCAGTATGCTACTCTCCGCCCCCAAGAATAGTCTAAGCTCTAGGAATCTGAGCAATGATAAAGATTTTAGATGTCGTAGAGTAAAATAGCTTTGGTTAGAATAGGATTGGAAGACATTGCTTTTCAATTATTTCCTTTGTTGTACGCTTAGTTTTTTTCATTATATAAAAATACACATTCTTCTTATATTTATGTATCGGTTGGTTGTGTCATGTGTGTAAAGTTCTAACCTTGGTTCAAGTCTCTTAGTTGATTTATAAAAGAAGAAATAATAGCTGAAATTATTCCAAACAATTTATCACTAAATACATTACATGTAAACCTGAAAGGGAGATGTTACTTCCTTTCCAAGCATCCCTTGGTGTTACTTTGGAAGAACTTATGCAAGTGAATATGATATACTAGTAGTGTGGATCTTTCTTCAACTTTGACTAGAGCTGTGGATTGTGATCATTCAAGCTTCGTAATAACGCACCACACGTCGTATGGAATGAGTCCGGACGTGAAAGGTTCATTAGCCTTGGAGGACGTTACAAAATGTTATGCATCTTATATATTTGTTTGATCTATATCGCATCAGTTTTCTCTTATTATTCATACATTCCTCCTTTTCTTGTGTGCTTTGATTATTTCCAGAATACTGTGTATCGTTTCTTGATCTCGCGAATTCATTCACCACAATCATTTATATCATTATTGCTTAAAAACACGAGCTTTTATCAAATTGAAAATTCTAGTGAGAAACATAAGAAAAGTTTATATCGTTAGTTGCTTACAAACACTAGAGCTTCTATCAAATTTCTAGTTCCAGTGAGAAACATATAAAATTTAATGAAATATATCATTCCTGATCAAAAAGCATCATCCTTAACCCCTTGAATATCAGAATAGGTCGCGTCAAATATATCAAGAGGGTCGGTAACCACTATATTCTTTTTTTTTTGGAACACCAGTAACCACTATATTCAAATTTCAATTTGGCATATTGAAAAGACGTCGTCTGGTAATGGTTAAAAGAGTTAACTGTGTCAAATATTAACCATGCTCCATGCATAACATGTGTATCTCTGCATGCATAACGATGTTGAGTGTTTACCCAAGAATCAGAGTAATGAAATTTTGAATATTTCATGAAAGTAATCATGTAATATATAATTATGTCATTATTTGATAGATGCATATATATTGCTCAAAAAGACTTCTATTTAGGCAAATTAAATAAATTAAAAGGTTATCTGAACCAGGATGACAATAACCTGATATTATTTTTAGAACGTAACAAAAGTTTCCTTTTGTTTATTAAATAAAAAGCTTTTGTTTACTCAGAAAAGATCACTATTTTCACAAACTAAATAATGTAGTAAAAATAAAAGGATGAAATCTAACGATTGTGAATAATAATAACATGACTTTTGTTTTCAGAAGTATTTGTTAAGAAGAGATCACTATCCACACCAATTAAATTCATAGTAAAAATAAAAAGGATGAAAGAAAAGGAAAGCGTAACAAATAAATGAAGCAGAATAAAACAAAATGTGATAACGATTCTTATAAGATATATAGTAAAGATTTTCATGCTATTTCCGTGTAAAAAATTCAAAAATAAACAAAGATAGAGAATCATAATCCTGTTAGATATGAGTTTCAAAACCAAATTCATAATGGTTCAAGATAATAATATGACTATAAAAACAGACGATGGCCGATCACAATCCTCACAAAACACTTCCCAAAGAGCTTCTAAACCCAAACGCACTAAGACACTTAAGAGAACATGTATGAATACAACGACATGTATGAATACAACGACGAAGATGGAGGGATTCAGTTTCAACCCTACGACGACGAATTCATCAACGAATATTTAATCCCCAAATTGGAAGGTAAACCATGTAGAGAGATCAGTATGAAGGATGTTTACTCAAAGGAGCCATGGTTGCTGGACCATCCCATGAGCTCGTTTTTCAAGAAGAACGAGTGGTACTACTTTGTGACTAGGACTCAACTCTCTAAGATGAAAATTGGTTGTGGTAAGAAAGCGAAACGGAAGATCACCCGAGACAACGATAGTGGGTCTTGGAGGGCATATACGAAAGAAGATATCACGGACATGGAAACGAAGAAGACCATTGGGGTAAAGCAAAGCCTAAAATTTGTTAGAAGCAATGCAAATAACAAGAAGCAGAGGAGGGGAGACGGTACTTCTTGTAATGTATCACAAGACAGCGAGAGCTGGATTATGACAGAATATATGCTTCCGGAAGAAAAAGGTAAGTTTCATGAACTGGTCATCTGCAAGATTCACGTGATCAAGAATTCCAAGAAGAAGGATGATCGTAACGAAGCTTGCACTTCTAGTAATCATCGTCATCATGTGTCTGTTCTAGATTCTTCTTTCTCTGATCAGCAGCTGCAACATCCGATCAATGATGCTCATCATATTGAGTTTTACACCTCCGAACAGCAACCGATCAATAATGTTGATCAAGAAACTTTCCTAGCTCCTTTAATGGAGGAGCAGCCGAGTAATATTATATGCAAGAATATTCAAGAGAATAACAAGGAAGCTCTTATTCCTTATTATCATCATGAGTTTGTACCAGATTCCTCCACAAAGCAGCAGCCGATCAATGAAGCTCATGGCTATGTTCCAGAGATCCCACTCAGAGGATCAGAACAAGAAGCTGAAAAAGAAGAAAGGATCCAAGAACTTATCAATACGTTGACGACAGTGAATGTTTCGACTTTGCCTATGGAAGAAGATGATGGCATTCTGAATTACCATACGCCGTTCATTGATCAGTATGGTGCTCTCCGTCCCCCAAGAAAGATCTAAAACTCTAGGAAGCTGGGCACTGATCAAGATGTTTAGGATAAAATAGCTTAGGTTAAAATAGGATCTTGGAAGACATTGCATTTCAATTATCCAGTTGTGTACGTTTAGTTTTCATTATATAAAATATGCACATTCTTCTTATAATTATATTTCGGTTGGTTATATTATTTATACTTCACATGTTAACTGGAAAAGAGGTTACTTCTATTCCAAGCATCCCTTGGTGCTTACCTTCGAAAAGTTATGCAAGTGAATATACTATGTGGATATATAGTGTTGCTCTTTCAACCTTAAAAAGAGCAGTGGTCATTCAAGCTTCCAAATAATTATCTAAACCAAAATAGGTTTTGGGAACTTACGAATTTGAACAGAACGTGCATGCATGCATCCCCAGGCTTGAACTTAAAAGTTAAACAAACTTTCATTGCAACATGAAGTCTGTTTGGATAATCACGTATACCTCAAGCCTCACGTCACCACTTTATTCTTTACCGAAGAAGAGGCTATTATTATGAATGGGAAATAGGACATATATAAGGAGTGCACTTGCTACCAGCTGGCTTAGTCTATGACCAAACTGATTGATGAAAGACCTTGTACGTTGGTGGAAGTCGTTTGGAGCAAAGGTGGCATCCCAAGGTACAATGTCTTAGTGTTGGCTGCCCGTCCTTAATATCAACTAACCAATTAAGTAGTACCAACCTTGTGGCCGATGAATTTGTATGATGATCTAGCTTATTTTTCCTTCGACCAGCAGACGATGAATTTGTTTGAGGATCTGTCTTATTTTTCCTTCGAGGAGGAGCCTACTAATGTTACATGCAACATTCAAGAGAATAACAAGGACGATCATGAAGCTTTTATTCCTCATCATTATGAGTTTCGTGCTGATTCCTCCGCAAAGCAACAGCCGGTTAATGAAGCTCATTGCTATGTTCCGGAGATTCCGCTCATTGGATCAGAAAATAATGATCAAGTGTTTGAAGCTTCTCGTAAAGTATCCGAAAAAGATGACAACTTTACATTGATGCTCCTCTTGAAGAAGAAGGAGGAGAATTGATCCCAAGATTTGCAAATTCGTTGATGACAATGAATACTTCGAGTATGCCTATGGAAGAAGATGTTGAGATGATTTACAATACGTCCTTGGCTGACCAGGACTTGGTTGATCAGTATGCTACTCTCCGCCCCCAAGAATAGTCTAAGCTCTAGGAATCTGAGCAATGATCAAGATTTTAGATATCGTAGTGTAAAATAGCTTTGGTTAGAATAGGAATGGAAGACATTGCACTTCAATTATTTCCCGTTGATGTACGCTTAGTTTCTTCATTATATAAAAAATACACATTCTTCTTATATTTATATATCGGTTGGTTGTGTAATGTGTGTAAAAGTTCCAACCTTGGTTCGAGTCTCTTAATTGATTTAAAAAAGAAGAAACTATAACTAAAATTCTTCCAACCAATTTATCACTAGATACATTACATGTAAACCTGAAAGAGAGATGTTACTTCCTTTCCAATCATCCCTTGGCGTTACTTCGGAAGATCTTATGCAAGTGAATATGATATAGTAGTGTGGACCTTTCTTCAAATTTGAAAAGAGCTGTGGATTGTGATCATTCAAGCTTCGTAATAACTTCTTATAAAACTTTTTTTTTATTACAAATGATGATAAACTATATACAACACATAGTGACATGATATTGTTGAAAATTTTCAAGGACAAGTTCACGACGAAACTCTCCATGTATCATTAGGATTGACAGGCAATTCTACATATACAACATCACTGATAGATATGTTCTCTTCCCAGCAAATAACGACGAGGAATTGATCTACGTGGAGCACTTTGAAACTTTCAATAGAAAGTATATTCTATAATCTGCAAGAACTTATCTTCTCTGAGAAACAAATCCAGATCTTAAAAACTTTAAAATTTGACTATGCCATGGTGCTTTCCACAGCTTCGTAATAACTAAAATAGAGGATTTGGGACTTAAAACAGAGCGTGCATGCATGCATCCTCAGGCTTCCAGCTTTGTTCTCTGTATGGGCTGTAAAGTGGGAAGAGAACGTCCTTAGTTATAGGGATAAAACCAAGCCTTTAAAACTAGTTTTTAACATAAAAAACAAATCAATAATTAAATTAATGCACTGACTTGATATGCGCTCACAAGTGGTATCAGAACTTGTTAGTCTTTTCTGTTCTGACTTCAGAGACGTCTTGAGACATGTTATGGTCAAGAACGTTGCGGTGTGTGAGTAGAAGTGAATGGTAACATCTTGATTTCTGATATATACGGAAATATTTAAGATAATTTATTTAGCTTTTGTCACAAATGCTTATTTTTTCGGGCACACATCTGTTAAAAATTACAGAGTTAAGTGTATTGAACTAGAGTAATAGAAGGATGGAGAATCTTTCGGAAAGTAATTTGTGATATTGTTCTAGTGAGGTCAAAATTTCTATCCTGGGATAAAGCCCATAAAACAAGGACTTGAGGCGCCAAAAGATAATAAAGAATAAGAGGCGGCAAATTGTTTTATATACACTTTAGTCTAGTGGTCAAGGAACTAACTTCTAACCCACAGGTAGAGGGATCGAAACAGGGGTCACGTTTTTCCATCATTGTTAATATTTATCATATTTTTTTTCTCATTTTAGGTATTCAGCAAAGATACGAAGGATTCTGTTATTTTCTTCCAATATCACTAGTTTTTTTTTTCTTTTACTGAACATCTCTAGTTTCTTTTCTTATATGTTATACTTTAGTGATGCCAAAAAAATGTTATACTTTAGTATTTAAAATAAAACAAAACTGATTAATCTTTTTACCTTAATAAAACATTTTTTCAGATTCTTTTTGTATCTCTTTCGGTAATATTTAGTAGAATACATGTACGAACAAGAAATATTATAATAAATAGTTTGAATTATAAAACGTTCATATTCCACAACGAAATTATGACTGGTTATATTAGGAATATCTGCATCTTTTATTATGTATTTTATTATTTCTTCTTTTTGTAAGTTTTTTCAAATTGAAATTTAAACACATAAAAGTATCATAGATTTGTAATATTTAATGAAACTATGAAATCTCAGTTAAATTTCACAAGTGAAATTGATGTTAAAGTGATTACATAATATATTTTGCACCATTAATTTTATGAATTATACTTTTTTGTTTTCAGAATTGGTAGGAGATTTATCAAGAAGCAAGATGGAAAATTACCAAAGTGAAACTGTAGACATAAAGAGAAAAAAACATATAATGTTTGGATTTTTTTTATATATTTTTAATAGCTCGTTTTAATAATATTTGGTAATATTTTGTTACATGTTTAAAGTATAATAAAAATTTAATTATGTTTAAAGGGCAGTATTTTTTCGGTCCGCTTTAGACGTCACCCGAGTCCGGATTGGCACTGGATCAAATCATGGAAAATTTGCATGTGGTAATTTCAGGTTCTGTAAACAAAAATATTTTTTTTAACTTAATTTCATATTAAAATAGTAAACAATAGTTTTGAGTTTCCAAATAACGCAGCACACGTCGTATGGAATGAGTATGGACGTGAAAGGTTCATTAGCCTTGGAGGACGTTACAAAATGTTATGCATCTTATATATTTGTTTGCTCTATATATCGCATAAGTTTTCTCTTATTATTCATACAGTCCTCTTTTTCTTGTGTGCTTTGATTATTTCCAGAATACTGTGTATCGCTTCTTGATCTCCCGAATTCATCCACAAATCATTTATATCGCTAATTGCTTAAAAACACGAGCTTCTATCAAATTTCAAATTCTAGTGAGAAACATATAAAATTTAATAAAATATATTTTGGTGGTCAACTGATTTCATTAGACGAAAAATCATATTTTTTTGGGCCAGGACAAGAATTGATTGCCTTTCAGTGTGATATTGCAAACTCCTCATGTGGCTAAGTGGCATGGATCTCCAACTACTCGTTACAAACACTAGAGCTTCTATCAAATTTCAAGTTCCAATGAGAAACATATAAAATCTTTTTAAAAAAACATATAAAATTTAATGAAATACTAGAGTTTGACATGTTCTTTCAAAAGGCGGACAAGATTTTGTTTTGTCATCATCCTATGCATTGATTTTCCGGGTTTGTTAAATGTATGAGATTATTATCAATTTTAAAAGTTTGCATTTTGATGATTTTCTTTGGGACATAAGATATGTATATATATTTTCTTGACAAATTTATTTAACCCGTCTTTTTGTTCACCGATATGTTTAAATATGATGTTCGTTTTTCGGTTTTGGTTTTATATTATTTTTCTTGTTAGATTTTGGTTTCAGTTAAATTATGATTTTTCTTTTTTTCTATTCAAGAGATATATAAACCGTTCAGTTATTTTTGAAATAACTTAATATATTTATACTTGTATTTACCCGACCCGGATATACAGAATCAGTTTTTTTCAACAATTTATTTACTGATATTTAGAAATTTCATACATGATTTTTTATTAAAAATTCTATTTATAGATAATTAAATTTAAATTAATAAATATAATTTTATAAAACTAAGATAATTCATTTATATACCCCGTCCTTGTGAATTTTACTTATATTAAAACTGTAAATTATAGTAAAATTTTATTTTTAATTTGTATATTGGTTAAAGTTAACATAAATATTATATAAATTATCTATATTTTATTGAGAAATTGTCAAAATACCACAACTTATGTACCACTTTTCAAAAATACCCTCAATCAAAAATATATAAACATTTGGGTTTAATCTTTAGTGATTAGTGTTTAGGGTTTAGTATTAAGGGGTTTGGTTTGGGTTTATATATGTTTTAGAAATATTTTGAAAATTTAGTTTAGTGCTATTTTATCAAAAATGTAGGGTATTTTTGAAAATGTCCATTTGTTGATGGTAAACATGAAAAATGGTATCACCAAAGTGGTATAAGTGAAATTTCCCCTATTTTATTCAACTCATATCAAACTATATTGAATTATTTTTAATATTCTAATTTAAATATGTAATTGTTTATTATTTTATATATCTTAATTTACTATTTTTTTTTACTATGTTGAAGGTATGTGGTAAAAGTCATGAATGTATGTTATTCTTTAGTTCTATGATTCATAAAATATTGAATAAATGAATTTAAGTTACTTTATATTTATTAGTTGATGTATTAATTCAACTATGAATATAAATGTTATGGGAATATTTTTTTTTCTAATAATGAAAAATTAATATTTATTAATAATTTTATTTAATATTAATTAAGAATTTTATTATTTAAAACTAAATATTAAAAAGAAATTTATGTTTACATCTTAAATAAAAAGATATTAAAAGATATTAGCAAAATGAAATCTTGGAAAATAATACTTGAGAATATCTTTTTAGATATCTTATTTTAAAAATATTAAAATAATATATTGAATATAGTATATATTTAATAGTAATTAATTTAATTGTAAAAGAAAAAAATAGAAGGTTAATATGAAATTGTCCAACCCACTACTTGTAAGCAGATAAAAAGTTCTGATGTATGTTATAAATAACGCATTATAAGTATATTCATAAAATATAAATAGTAACATATTTTATCACATATTAAATATTAATCGTAGATAAGTATTAATATATATATATATATATATATATCTAATTTTATTACTCTAAATATAAAAATTATATTTTTATGTATTTGGTGAGGCTTTGAAGAATTTGTTTTTTTATGCATTTGGATTAATATATATTTGTATATATACAAATTAATAGACATATATAATTATTTATTACATTAATTAATAAAATATAATTTATTTTTTGTATTTATATAAATTAAGTTCATTATTCTATAAAAATAATAGATTAGTTAGTTAGTGCCTTAATTTTATGCATGATATATATTTAGTTCTAATTAAATTAGATATATGAATATATATATATATATATATAATAGGTTAAGTTAATTAAATTATTAGATAATGGACCAACGTAGACTGTTTTGATAGTCCAAAACATAGTCGATAAAAAGTTCTCTTCTTTTAATAGTGTTGATATCATTCCTGATCAAAAAGCATCCTTAACCCCTTGAATATCAGAATAGGTCGCGTCAAATATATCAAGAGGGTCGGTAACCACTATATTCGTTTTTTTGGAACACCATTAACCATTATATTCAAATTTCAATTTGGCATATTGAAATGAGGTTGTCTAGTAATGGTCAAAAGAGTTAACTGTGTCATATATTAACCATGCTCCATGCATAAGAGTATGCACATCGGAGTCTCATACACAAAGTTCACACGTTTTACGAGATAAAAAATAATAAAATAAGAAGAAAAAGATGAATCAGTCTCGTGTGAGATAGCCGCAGTGAACCCGAATCATTACTGTAGCGCGAACTCCACGACACGTGATGGCCCGCGATTGATCCACTTTTTTAAAAAAAATCCAACAGAAAAAGTTAAAAGAAAAGTTAATAAGAAAATAAACTTACTATCGAGCGACGCATCGCTAATGCACATGGTCTAACATGTGCATCTCTGCATGCATAACGATGTTGAGTGTTTTATCATAATATTAGAAATGATCTTAAGATAGCTTAAATAAATATATCAATATTTTTTATAAAAAAATTACATTACCAGGCTTATTAGTGCAAAAACAAGAAGCTTCAGATTTAAGACGTCAAACCCTAGTTTCAAAACTCGATCTACTTGCTTGAGGAGGCCGAACGGAACTAATCGCTGTCGGTCTCCTCCCCCATCTGTCCGTGCTTCGATCTAACCACAACAACCGTCTCTCTCGACCACCGTTGCTGCTTTTTTGTCTTGTGTCTCTGGATCTCTGCCGCGACAGTCCTAAACGGAGGCGGAGGTGTGTGCCTCTCCTCTCTGGAGCACAGACGAGGCTGTTACAGATCGAGAAACCCGGTGTACCTGTCCCTTGCCTCCATCGACTGTTAGCGTCAGATCTGGGTCAGATTTGAACCCAAGACTAGGTGTATTGTTCGGAAGTGTTGCGGCCTCCCTTCGTCCTCCTTCGTCTTGCCTCCTGACAGTCCCGTAAAGTGCTAAGTCTCAGGGTATATACAGCCTCTCCTCAGGGAATCTTTCTTCTGAGAGCGACGGAATGGTGGTTCACCGTTGAGAGCCTCTTCCTCTAGCATCTAGTATCAGCTACCATGTCTCTTCCCCTGTTTGGCTTGTGCTCTATCCTTTGTAATTTAAAGATTTGATGCTTAGGATCTTCGAGGAAAAATCCGGTGTGTCCCTTCATAGTCTTGGAGATGGAGCCTTGTCTTGGTGGTTCAGAGAGGTCCTCGGACATCTCCTGCTCTTCATTCCTAATTGCAAGCTCCAGGTGGTTCCCCTCTGATATCTTTGAAGTCTTCGCTATCTTCTGAGTTTTCCATGTGTCGCGTAGCTGGTTTTGGGGAGCATTGTACCACATGCGCTTGACTATGGTTCACCTCCTGTGTATCACTGAAGTGTTGATTTCTCTGTTTCATCTGGAAGAGAACTACCTGAGAGGATTTTGGTGAAGGTTTCAATGAAGTCCCTCTCAGCTAGCACCGGAGCGGATTGCCAGGCCCTCTGTTATCGCAGCTTGAGAGACCTTCGGGTTCGTCTTCAGCAAACCATCTCCGCTAAGTCTACTCCTTGTTACCTTTTGACTTTGTCTAGGTTCGTGAAAGTGCTTATTGGGAACTTAATAGTTGATGCTTGTTGCTTGCTTGTAGTTCTAAGGTTTGTTTCCATAAACAATCTTAGTTCTTAGATGGATGTAATAGGTTTTTTAACTTTTTTGCGGCCTATTGCATCAGATCAGCTTTCGAGCAGATGAGATTGCAACACTTTCTAATCAGACTATCATTAACCTGTTAATGACATTTACAATTTAGCAAAAAAAAAAATATTTAAGACACTTATTACTCCCACTTTCCCACATTAATTTTATACACTTCAACTTTTCCACATCCATTTTATACACTCTGAACAGATTATCCTCATCAGATTGCACATGCAGTAGCATCAAAACATCTCTGGACGTCTGGTTCTTAACTACCTACATTAGCATGAGGGCTGGATCTTGAATTTTAGACAATTTATGAAGAGTTTTAATTAATTATTAAAATTTAAATAATATGCAGATCTATATGTCAGTCTAGGATACGTCCTCAGCACGATGCATGATGTCCGATGGACAAGCGTAGAGGGAGTTTATGGATGGTTTATAATGTTGTCTCAAGCTACACCGAAATCATCAAAACTAAAGAGTCTGATGCAGCCTTCTTCTCTTACATTCTATTAGTTAGATCTGGTTATTATCTATTTATGCTCATTGGATGATCTTTGTAATGGGAAACCTTTGTTCGGTCATGGATCTCGAATCCATGCTTGACATTTTTTTTAAAGGCTTTCAAATTAAACATAAACGTAACCATTACAAGATAAGACGAAGGTGATAAAGTTTGCATGAAAGTGGCTGAATCCCCTCCTATGAAAAACAAAGAAAGAGACTAGTTTAACCGACAATACATGAAAGATAAAAGCTAGTGATAGGATCCACGACCGCGACGGCCACGCTTTCCTATCCTCCAACTGTCTTCGAATCCATGTCTTGGTATTTGGTTGGGAGTTTTATTTCCCTTCCACCTCTTGTCAAGCTAAGCGAGCTAGAAGTCTCTGTCTCAACTCCATCCACGTCTCCTAACAATGTGAATCGAGTGGGACTCTCAAAAACAAAAGAGTTAGATGTTGTGGTTAGGGGATCAACAACTAAAGTTTTGCGAACCTCAGTGTTGATAATGTTTGATGGAGAAGACTCCATAATAGATGCAGTAATGGGAGTAGATTGTAGATCTACTAATGTAGATAAAGTGTTGACGGGGCTAAGTGTAGCAGCAAGGTTCTCCTGTTGAAAGGATAAAGAAGAAGGTGCAGAAGCTAACAATGTGCTTCCCGCAGAATGGTGGTCCACAATAGTAGCTGAAGGAACAAAAGTAGGTGGCAATAGATGAACAGTTTCAAGTGTCGAATGGAGACCTTCTGTCTCTTTAAAAGAAGTCTGAGTTGGTGAGCTAGCATTTTCCCTTTGTTGTAGGACTATATCAATATCCACTACAGGGACTTCGCAATGGTTATCTGCTAGAGCTGGCGAGCAAGTTGGAACCTCAACAGTCGTAGATGGGAGAAGACACCTCTTTGCCTTATGTCCAAGGTTTCCACACCTCTCGCACATAGATGGAATCCATGTGTATTCCACATTAACAAGAGAAATGTTACCTTGTTTATCATCCAGTGCAATAAGTTTCAGTAAGTCTCTATCCAGTTCCATCTCCACTAGAACTTTAGCTTCACCCATGCTAGTAGGATCAAGTCGAGATTTATGCGCAATGATAGATTCTCCAAGTCCTGAGGTAACATGACTTATTCCTATCCTTGAATAACAACAATATGTTATATTTTTTCAAATTAGTCCAGACTGAAAGCGTTGAGACTTCAGAGATCTTGAAGGATTCCTCAGGAATCCATGGCAATACAAATAGTAAGCAATCATCAATATGCCATACACCTCTCTGGATAACCCAATGACGAGTAGGTTGATGCGGTATATGAAACAAGAAGGAAGAATCACTAAGCTTCTTACAACTAATCTTGCAACTTCTTCCCCATATTCTATTGACGACAGCATGCACAAGACCACCCGGTGATAAAAAACACTTCTAAAACTTTCCAATAATGTATCCATCTTTATTTTCAGGACCTAGTTTTAGCACTTTTGAAGAATCACTAAGCTTCTTACAACTAATGTTGCAACTTCTTCCTCATATTCTATTGACGACATCATGCACAAGACCATCCGGTGATAAAAAACACTTCTGAAACTTTCCAATAATGTATTCATTTTATTTTCAGGACATAATTTTAGCACTTTTGAATGAATAGATACCTCAGATGTGCCATCAAAACGGTAAGTAGGAGTGGCTGCACGGTAAAAGTTCCTCGACTGAGCGTTTAATCTTGTAGCCCACGGAAAGCGGAGACTCTCATCAGCGTTTAATCCATGCATGACATTCCTTTCTCAATTTGGCCAGAGATCAAAATCATGGACTTTTTGTGATGAATTCAAAACATTTTCTAATTTCTCTATTCTGTATTATACTTACGTGTATGATTATATTGAAGAAAATATAAGTGTCGATTCCTTATGTATAATACTTTTTGATTGAACATGTGTGTAAGGGTACAGCTCAATTAATAAGCGAACCAACAAATGGCCAACTTGTTCTTCCCGTGTCACATCGTACCAGAAGCAATATTTAATATTTCAAATAATTGCTCAACCTCAATATAGTAACCATGTGGTGTTGGACTTTGTGGAAAACCATGATAACATTATCTATGATATATTAGGTATGGAGAGCTCGCCGAAGAAAAAGAAAAACACTTTCCTTTAACGGGTTGGACGGCGTCCACGTCTTAAAACTCAACCTCGTCTATCTTATATGATTAACATATTATAATTTTAAGATACGAATGATAATATTTCTTACGAAAATGACAGCAACATGAAAATGATATTATAATATATGATTTTAAAATACTAAACAAAGGAGATTTTGATATTTTATTTTAAATATTTAAAATTCAGATTATTGTACCATTATTTTTTATCGTAGTCCACGAAGAATGATTGATATCAACACGGCACAATGTGTACTTGTTCTGAGAGCATTATCAGGTGAAACAGTAAGAAGCTGGTAACTAGAAAAACTTGTACAGAGTTGGCAAGGCATTGGCGATTCAACACCGTAGCTATAAAGAGATAGGAGTAATACTATTCTTGTTATTTGTTTTGACTAAAGAATTATATATTAGAGATTTTTTTCTTTCAAACACTAGAGACTAATTTTATATTTTATATTCTTTTTCATAACCTTTAGTGGTGGTTTATGTCCAGCATATGGATACCACCAATATACCAACATATACGATAAATCCCAGTGTAACTAAAAATCCAATTCACTAACATTTAGGCAAAAATAATGTATGCAAATCGTGACAAATGTAGAAATAAATAAATGGCATGAAAATGAAACTATATAAATGCATTAGACATTGTTTAAAAAAAAAGAAGAGAAACAGTAGAAATCTAAAAGAAAAAATAAGGTAGAAGCCTTTTTGCAAAAAAAGAAAAAAAAAAATAAGGTAGAACTCCTAAATTTCAGGAAGGTAAAAACGGACGTGGGCCGTCGGACAGATGAGGAAGACTTTGACCTGGAGAATGAGAAGTGGCTGGGGCGCAATCTCTGTTGTACACGTGGCTGTATTTAATTCGTTAAGATTCATGATCTTCGAGATTTTCTGACATTCCACTTTTGGCATCCGGCTAAAGCTAGTCGACATTATCATATAACCTACCCCACTATAATAAAACACATTTAGAAAGAAAAAGAGATTCGTCTGGACACAAGCAAAGATATTTTTTGAGGTCGTTTTCATTATAGGACTGTAAAACCTGAGTTCGAACTCTCGATACATTAAGGTGCCAAAACATCTGTCCATGTAAAAACTGAGCGAAGCTTTTACCTAACTACTTCTAGTAGATGAGTAGAGCAGCTAAGCTTTGTCGCTTTGCAAAAGAAGAACGAATGTGTCTAATAATCTGAAGAGTTTTGTTTCACTTTATGGTTACCCTTGTAAACCCTACCTGCAGTTTTTTCGTTGCTTTATCTCTTTGTTTCACACTGCTTTCAAGCTTAGATTCAAGCCATAAGATTAGATGTGAGTTAAATTCATATAGCTTCTCTTCCAATTCTTTTTGGTTTGTCGTTTACTCGTTTATACGCAGCAAGTTAAAGTGTCCCTCGCCAATTGCATCGTTGTAGAACTTGAAGGGGAAACATTATTACATCAAATCATATGTTTTTTTTTAACTAGTTTATAATGAAAATGACATACAGTTTATGCATATGTGATAACTTGATAGGTCATTAGGTTGTTTAGACATTTTTGTACAAAGCATATGCTTTTGTTTCCAACTGCTGAAATTTTACGTTCAGTGAAAAAATATACGACAATTTACATATTCAATTACAAAACACCTTAGCGAATGCGTGTAATGATCAAACACAAGAAAAAAAAAATCAAATATCATCACTATGTCAAATAACAAAATACTAGAATTGTCAAACCTGATATTCTTTTTGAAATAGTCACATTTTAAAAAGAATTTAATTTACACATATATGAGTGCTTGTAGTTATTTTTAGTTTATATGAACTTATTTCTAACATTAGTTGGGATCCATTTAAATCAAGAACCATGAGACATTTCTTTTTGGTGAGAAAGACATATCTGCAAATATAGGACCCGCTCATAAATGAAAAACATATTCAAAGTTATGAACGACTAGATTCGTTACTTCTTTTTCGATTTTTTGTGATAACTAGCAATTACTACCCTAATTAACAACTTAGTTTTGCTGAAAGCCTTAGATAATCAATGCTTCAGTTTCTTAACACTAGTAATTTAAATTCAACACACCATGTTTATACACAAAAACAAAACGAGTAGCACGTTGGCACTTATCACCCCCATGGAAACCGGGGAACCGGGATAACCGGTATCCAATAGCCGAGAAAGATGGAAGCGAATAATAATATTTATAAGTTGCCACTCACCACGGCTCACGAGTTCCCATCATCATTCCCCGACGAAGAGACGATTAATCTCTCCCTCCTTCCTCCGGCGAAGCCTTATTCGCCTTCTCTCTTTCAAATCACTCTCATCGCCATGTCTCCTTAGTCTTCTCCGACGTCATCTGTAAATTATCCTCTTATCTCCGCCGTCAATTCCACTCCCTGTTTTTGATTAATCTCAGAATCTAATCTCCTCTGCTCGTGAAGATTCTTTCCGATGATTTTTCCGATCTCTGCTAATTTTAAATTCGAGACGCCGATCGATCGCTGACTTCACTTGATCGGAATTAGTGGATTAGGTTCTGATCGTAATTGTGTTAAAAAAGGGATTAACGATTAGTTTGTTGTGAAAATCTATTGTTGACTTTTTTTGAGATTGATGCTGGATCTCAATCTTGACATCGAGTCAGCTGGTGAGAAGGAGGTTTTGAATCAGATGGATGAATCAGTGACGTCTAACTCTTCCCTTGTCAATGCAACCGAGGCGTCCAGCTGCATCGATGGTGAAGAGGAGCTGTGTTCCACACCAGCCGTTAAGTTTCAGTTTGAGATACTGAGAGGAGGAGGAGGAGGAGGAGGAGGTCGAGAAGAAGAGGTGATGATGACTAAGGAGTTTTTCCCTGTTGCTAAAGATGGTGTGAGTTTTGTGGATTTGAGCGGGCAGAGTTCCAGGAGCTCTGTTGATATTTCCTTCCTGAGAGGAGGGAATCAAGGCGGAGACGTTGATGCTGCGAGGGGGGTGATGCAGCCACCGGCACAGCCTGTGAAGAAGAGCAGGAGAGGGCCTAGGTCAAAGAGTTCTCAGTATAGAGGTGTTACTTTCTATAGGAGGACAGGCAGATGGGAATCACATATCTGGTAAAATCTGATTCTCTTTGGTTATCTTATAAAATAAGGTCTTGGATGAGTTGTTGATGATGCGTTCCTCGTGACAGACACTTTAGATCTTTGTAGTAATCTTTTCCTTTTTTTTTTGCCAATTCTCCTTGTTGCAGGGATTGCGGTAAACAAGTTTATTTAGGTATGGATTCTATCAGTTATTACTACCACGAGATGGTTTCTTCTGTGCTCTTGACTCTCTAATGAAGATTCACTCTTTTGAATTCAACAGGTGGATTTGACACTGCCCATGCTGCAGCTAGGTAATAATGCCTTTGCAAATATATGTTGTTTTGTATGATCTTATTGATGTCTATAACTGTTTTTGCTTATGGTATTCATGTTTCAATATCCTCTGGTGTGCAGGGCGTATGATCGAGCTGCTGTCAAGTTCAGGGGTCTGGAGGCTGACATCAATTTCGTTATCAGCGATTATGAAGAGGATCTCAAGCAGGTTTTGATTAATGATGTAGAAAATCTTATGAAGATATGCATGCTTTGATGTGTGTTCTTATCTGGTTTTTGGACTTTACAGATGGCGAACCTTTCCAAAGAGGAAGTTGTACAAGTGCTTCGGCGTCAGAGCTCTGGTTTCTCAAGGAATAATGCAAGATATCAAGGAATTGCTTTGCCGAAGATTGGCGCGTGGGGAGGTCAAATGGAGCAGTTAAATGGAAGCATGTAATCAACTTCTCTGGGGATCTATATTTTTTGGCCTTTATACATGCTTTGTCCTTCGTGCTTTTGCCTGAATGTACTTGCAGTCATTGCTAAAAAGAGTTGATTGCCTTAGATGAAGAATTGATTATCTTTTGTTCATGTGAACACATTTCTGTTAGTCCTTTAGTAGTGATCGTAAACTGAAAATAAGATTGGTGTCTTTCATCCTGAACTATCTATTTGGAAAATTTGCGAAGACTAACTGCTCATATTCTTCTTATGGAATCAGGGCTTATGACAAGGCGACAGCCACAAAATGGAATGGAAGGGAGGCTGCTTCTTTAATCGAGCCTCATGCATCCCGGATTATTCCGGAGGCAGGTAATGTAACTGATGCTCGGTTCCTTGCTTGTTTAACTGGTTGATGCTGTGCAGGTTTCGCTTCCCTCCGTTATATTTCTTCTCAATGTGTGTGAAGCTACTACTAAAAATGTTTTCTAATTTCCATATATAGCTAATGCTAAGCTCGACCTCAATTTGGGAATCTCTCTTTCACTGGGAGATAGTCCAAAGCAAAACCTTAACAATATCGTATGTGGAAGGAACTCCAAGGTGCATTTTTTTTTCTCTGTAGTTCACCAAATATGATTTACTTTGCTTTCATATGTGTTTGCTGCAAACCGTTTGTCAAATGTTTCTTTGTCCATATCACATCGCTATACTCAAAGCTATTTTCCTATCAACTAGCTCGGGTTCTCATGGTTCTTCCTTGGTTCATGACTCCCTTTCTCTTCCCTCTAATCTATATTCACAGATGGAGAACCACATGGCTGCAGCAACATGTGATACACCTTTCAATTTCTTGAAGAGGGGTTCAGACCATCTTATTAACCGGCATGCCCATGCTTCTGCGTTCTTTTCACCCATGGTAATACCATATCTCACATCTCTTTATATCTAACTGGTGTTGCTGCCTATAACTTGCACAATCTTCGGTTCCTTCTGTCCAGAACTAGAACACCGAATTAGGGTTTTAAAAACTTAGAAAACTTGCTCTACTTAGGAGTAATTTGTTCAACTAGATATTCATCAAGTGGTTACTGTTGTGATATTTGATCAGTGAAAAGTACTTTGAGCAGAGTATTATGTTTTGCTTGTTAGTGTTATGTCCTAAATATTCATTTCTTGTCACCAGGAAAGAACACCAAAGGAAGGTTTTATGCCAGGGTCTCCCCAAAGCTTCCCAGCCAGGACATGGCAAGCGCAAGATCAGTCCAGTGGTGGAACGGCCACAACAGCTACAGCATCGCCACTGCTCTCAAATGCAGCATCATCAGGATTCTCACACTCAGCTACACGCCCGCCTTCTTCATCCACTGCTCCTCTTCATCCTTCTCAGCCCTTCCTCAATCTGAACATGCCCGGTCTCTATGTTATCCACCCAGAGTACGCATCTCAACACCACCACCAGCACCACCACCATGACATTAACCGCTCACAACCACCACCATAGCGTCCTGATTCTTCCTCCACTCTCAAGGTAAGAGTTTCTAGGAAGCAATATCATTCAACTCGTCTTTTGCTGCAGTTTCTTCGTCCTATTTAATAAGTTTCGCTTACAATCCACAAGAAAAGAACCCAATTTTGATGGAAAAGCCTAAAGTTTGAGATGTTTGTAGTAGTATGAATCTGGTGGATTGAACTTGAAAGGACAATGAGAAATGTTTAGTGAGTAAAAGAATTAAACGCAGTCTTGTAGCATTATCCTCCTCGTGTCTTCTGTCGATAGTTTTTTGAAGGTCATATAAACTGTGAGTAACAGCATCCTTCATTACGTGAACGTGCAGGTTCCAAACATCGTTGAAAGTTGGAACAACTTGAACTTGTACTGTGGAGGCCAATCCCAAATATATATTGCACTACATTTGCCATTGTTTGCTTCTCATTCTTCTTTTGATTTGTAACATAAAAAGCCAGGCGGGGTAATTGCAAACACAGAAACCCAAACCCCATTTGTCATACTATTGTGATGTCTCTGAGACTGATTCGGATAACCTTGTTCAAACTCTATGCAATCTATTTGTATGAATATACTGTGAGACTTTTCCTTGTTGCATCCACACAGAACTAGCATAACCAAACAACACAAGAAGGCACGATTGCAGGCAACAAGATATATATATAGACATCAGACAACATCAACATGATTTCATCAGACTCAAGAACAAGTAGAAAATGTCTCTAACCAGAGTTAACTCGAATACATAGCACACAACACAATCCATAGCCTTAAAGATACCAAATCCTAAAAGCAGCATCCCTTACATATATTATTGCGCCAAAGACTCACAAAAGCGACATAACCGAGAGAGAGAGAGAGAGACTTAGACTCATCATTTATCCCCTAACAATGTGGACCTTGAGAATGTGAGCAACGTTATTACTATTCTTCTTCACCTCGCATATCATCTTATCAGTAGTCGTCACCTTGTTCCTTCTGAAGACACTTCCAAACCCCTTGACGAACACACTTCCGTTATCCTGAAACTTGATTTTCCTCTCCAACGTCCCGTGCTTAGCCACGAGCGGGTCGATGATTGTTATACGCTCAGTGAAGTGTATGTTGTAGTCTTTCATAATGTGAGATGGGATGAGCTGCATTCATACATGCATGATTATTAAAAAGAAACACACATCATAAAGCACATACCTATATAACCAAATCAAGTGTCAAACGATCTTTTCTTACCAGTTGGCTCTTTTTCTTCGGGTTTAGGATCACAGTAAAGGACGGGCTATCCGGATCATCCAGAAGCTGTCTATCACCACCATCATCATCATCAGCCTCCATACCATCGTCCACATCAAGATCCTCATCGTTAACATCCACATCCTCATCATTGGCCTCAACATCTTCATCATCACCATCAACTTCTTCATAATCATCATCATCATCATCATCATCATCATCATCATCATCATCATCATCATCATCATCATCATCATCATCATCATCATCATTAATAACAATGACATCATCATCAGACTCATCTTCTTCGACCTCTGTGGGTTTCACAGACTTCCCAAGCTTCTTACAAGTTGCTTGGCCGTAAATACAGAAGTCGAAGAGAGAAGACCCATCGAACTCAAAAGCCAAGAACTCCCCGCCTTTCAGATCTTCGTCCTTGAGGATCCTCTTCCACCCATCCACCATCGAGAACTTCTCAGGGTCAACACCACGCTTCCTCAACTTCAGTTTCCAGACGTTTCCGTTGATGCTCCTAACGGTTACGTCCTTAGGAACAGAGCTTGGTAAACATCTGTTGAAAGAGACAGGTATCTCCTGGAAAAACAAACAGGATCTACAAGTTTCAAACCCTAGAAGTAAGAAAAAAACAGAGTGAAGAGAAAGTGTGTTTTTTTACAAGATCGTCTCCGGAGTCGTCAGGTAAGTAGACTCTGAAGAACTTTGGAAGACGATCGTCAGAAGAGTCTCCTGTTCCAGAAGAAATAAAAAGGTTAAAATGGAGAATCGAGAAGGGGAAGAAGAGAGTAAAAGGAGAAACCTTTCTTCATTGTCGTCTCTCTCTTTGTGCTGATTTTGCTTCCTTCTGTTCTACCAAAAAGTAGTGAAGATGAGATAAAGTTCTTCAAAACCCTAAGTTTTCGTGAACAATGGTTTACAGCAAATGGGGTTTTTCTATTTTTGTAGGAATCTTTTACGAAACAGAGTCTGCACTCTGTTTCTCTGTTTTTTCCCTTCGAATAGTAAACAGACTACTGACTCACGTTATCACTAAATGCAAATTAATTCGTCTTCAGAACAAAAATACCGCCAACGCCCACGAAGCCCACGAAACACAAGAATTGGGTCTAAGCTTCGGTCCACTCGATAACAGCAATAGAATACAGTTCATAGGTTCGGTTGAGTTGGCTGGCTATTAGGACTGAAAAATACTTTGCTTTAATCGGTGGAAATCTATTGCTTGACAAGTTAGAAAGAGTTCACACTTCATAGTCAATGTTAGCTTCCAAGTGCACAAGTGGTTCACTGTGGCTACAAATTGTATTACATATGCAACCGTTAGTCAAAGGTTTGTTTGCCGATAATCTAATTTACAACAACTCAAAGCTACTTTCCCATTAGCTATCTCGAACACTCTTGGTTCTTGCTTGCTTCATGAATTTCTTACACCTACATTTGATTTAACATTCACAGATGGATACCACATGAGCATAGCAACATGGGATAATTAATACCTTCTGTCTTTTTTTCCACCCAGTGTAAATACTATTAAGCACACTTTTTAATATTCATCTGGCTAAGAGTGATAGATTTACATCTTTAATTATCATCTTCTTTTTTTCGCAAGGGTTGTTTTATTGTTTAGAATCATTTCCTTATTCTCTGGTTATATTTTGTTGTTAAAGGGTCACAAGTTTGGTCTATGGTACTAAAGACGTAGCAATGTGGGCGTGGCCTTGTAACATTGTGACTGAACAAAGTCAAGAACAAACTGTCTTTAACAAATACTACATTTTTATTATATGAGACTTTCGTCACTACATGTTGCAGACATACAAACAATACCAGGAGGTAGATTTATATGATAGATAACAGAGTACTGAAAATGATAAACTGTCTTGATTAAAAAACCTACCAATATGCTTTTACCATCCTTACATATTCCGGAAGCAACACATAAAGCTTCATCCACCTTATAGCATGAACTTTGATTTCAAGAGCCAGACTATTATTCTCCTTCTCTATCTCGGCATATAATTTTCTCCGTAGACTTCACTCTATTCTCTCTGTCTCTACTCCACTCCTTTCATCATCATCATCATCTTGATCACCATCAGTAGTATAACCCTCACCACTAGTCTCCTCATCAATAACTATGATATCTTTTGTTGATTGATCTTCCGTACCAGAGTCTTGTTCACTACTAACATCATCATTATCAGAATCAGTACTATCATCATCAATAACTACGATATCTCCGTCACCAGAATCATCATCATCATCATCAACGTCATCTTCATCAATGACTATGATATCAACACCAGATTTACCATCTTCAATCTCAGATCCGTCTTTGATCTCTTTGGCTTTCACTGAACTTGCAAGCCTTTTACAAGTTGCGTGGCCGTAGATACAGAAGTTGAAAAGACGAGAGCCATCAAACTCGAAGGCCAAGAACTCTCCACCCTTTAGATCTTCGTCCTTTACGATCCTCTTCCATCCATCCACCATAGAAATTTTCTCAACAGCATCACCACAACATTTCCTCAACTTCATTTTCCAAATGTTTCCATAAATGCTTCTAACAATTATGTATTCAGGTAATGGCTTTGGTAAGTAGCTGTTGAAAGAAATGGGTATGTCCTGCAAAGAAGTGTCTACAACTTTGAACCAAAAAAAAAACGAACATAGAAACGGAGCGAAGAAAAAAGTGTGTGTGTTTTTTACCAGATCATCTCCAGAATCATCAGGTAGGTACACTTTGAAGAACTTTGGAAAACAACCATCAAAAGAATCACCTGTTACAAAAAAAGAAGAAAATTGTAAAATAGGATACAATGTAACTGCAGAATGAAGAAGAAAGTAAAAGGGGCAAACCTTTGTTCATTGTGTCACCTCTTTGTGCTCTTAGAGATCTTGATTTCTTTTGGGGGAAGTAAAGATATCTCAGACTCTTCTTTATCACCCATCCCATAGTTTGCCTTTTGTAGTATAAAACAGAGCATGTCCTCTGTTGAGTGCTTGTTCCTTCAAACGGTAAAAGAGTAACATTATTGATACTACTGGACAACTGTCACTTCCCTACTTTTACTTTGATGTTCCATCAATCGAACCGATCCGGTTTAGCTCGAACCGGAAAACGAATAGACAGAGAACCAAAGTAGTGGTGACCGAAGTCAGGAAGAGAACCAAAATATGCTTAAGGCCCACATAAAGAAAAATGGGCTTAAGTTTAGCCCAATTTATTAAGAGTAAATGACATTGTCCCGAAGGACAATTCGAGTAAAGGGTAATATAGTCATTCACGTGTATCATCATCTGATCCGATCGTCATCTTTATTTCAATTTTCAAGTGTCTTTTCCCAACGTCTTCCCGCTTACGAGGCCGGAATATTCCCTTTTCAACGTCAACCGACCGATTTACGATTCCGACCACGAACTTCGCCGTTCCCGTTTCGTATTTCAGCTTAGCTTCTCTCAACAGTGTAAGTAAGTGAAAAAAAAACTCTCAGCGATACCGATTTGGCCTTTGGGACTCAGATCTCGGACGCTGCTTAGTGAGAGTAGCAATGGAGAAGGATCTGTTGGATATCTCTGGGGAAGACGAAGCCAATTGGCTTCTGAGAGATACGCCGGTCAAAGGCGTAGCGTCGTTTTCCGGCGGCCGTGGAACGAGTTATTTAGATTGCTCGCCTCTCCAAATCCCTAGATCGAGTCGCGCCGTCCCTCCTCGCCCTCCTTTTTCTTCAATTGGTAAAGCGTTTTTTTCACCGATACATTGTTTTTGAATCTTTGACTGAAAAAGTTGGATAGTCGGTATGTAGTTTAAGTTTGTGTGTATGTTGGATAAAATGAATTTGCAGGAAGAGTAACAGGCAACACCAGCAGCAACATTGAGCAGTGTATTGAGACAACAGGCAGTGTAGGGAAGGAGAATACGAGTGCGAGCAGCAAAGTTGAATTGAGTGTGGAGCGACAACCGATGAAAAAGAAGAAGAAGAATGCAGGTTTCAACTTGCGGAAAAGCTTAGCTTGGGATAGAGCCTTTTCTACTGAAGAAGGTGACCTTGTTAGTGTTTATGACGGATTTTACCTTTATTCTCCTGTTTGGTACTAAGTTGTTCAATATTGGTCTTGAACCAGGTGTTTTGGATTCCAATGAGCTATGTAAAATCACTGGAAATGCTTGTTTAATTGGAGGAGATACGTTATCTTCCATTCAGGAGGAGGCAACGTCGGCTTCCAAATTTACTAATGTTTCACCAGGTCTACAAGCACTTGAAGAGAACTTATTCAACGACTTGCCTGTGAATAGCAAAAGGAGAGAGAAGAAGATTGTGATTGGCACTGTGCCTAAGTATCCAACACCATCTAAAGCGCAATCTTCCATGGTAAGTTTTCTGGACATGAGTAGATGATTTTTTTAATGGATCTGATGATGGTGATCAGCTGTTTCTTACTATGTTGGTTTCCTAGCAAAAAGAAGTTTTTTGAGGCGCTTTTTTTTTTCCTATCTAACTGTCGAATGTATTTATTGGCCCAGAAAAAAGTTCCAGCTCAGGATTTGAGGAGCGGTTCCAAACGCAGTGGCTGTCCCCGGCCTCCTCCTTCATCTTCATATCCTTTTCTTCTTTAATGTACTAGTTGCTAAGGCAACCACCATCTATGCTTTTCTTGTTTTGTTCCTTTTGCGTGTTTAACCTTAACTTCTTTGAACCCTGAAAAGACCTGCAAATGTGCATACAACAACAACACGTAGCAGGGAGGCAAGCGTATCTAAAGTTTCTACGACCAAATGTGATCCGGTTGCAAACAATATGACAAGGATTACTAGAAGTCCAAGCAAACCGAAACTAAGTCAACCTACTGTATCAAGTGTGTCCTCGTACAGTAAGCAAATAGAACCTATCTCATAATGCTTTTTTTTCTTCCTCTTGCATTTTCAGCAAATACCTTGGAAGCATCTTTTATATAGTTCTACACGATTGCTTACCTTGGTTCTTTCTTCTGATACGACAGATAATTCTCAGAGGAGCTTAGGATCTGCAAGCTTCTCTAAAAGCACTTCGAGCACCAAAAGTAAAACAAGTTCCAGCCTAACGAGCAAATGTTCAATTCCGAAGCCCTCTGTTAAGCAATCTAGAAGAAATTTGGTAAAACATTGCTTCCCTCTGCAAACCAATATAGCAAGTAGCTTATGCACTAGATATATGAAGCGAATGTTTTCGTTTACATGAGAGTAACGTGTTGCATTTTCTTGAACTCTAGATTGCCAAAACATCAGCTATTCCTTCAGCATCCAAGTCACAGCATTCTGTTGTTGGGAAGCCCAAAGATGGCCCTATGACTACATCAGATGTGGATATGCTTGGTCATGCGTTAAATACCCCCGAGTCTGATGTAACTAATACGAACACCACATTAGCACAAAATAATAGAGTTGGAAACACGCAGTTCGCAGTTTCCCCACTAGTAAAGACATCAGGTTTAAGACTGCCGTCACCGTCAATTGGCTATTTCGATCAGGTATATTAAAATATACCGAAGTCTAGTTGTCGTTGAGTTCACATATATGGTTTTGTGCTGTTAGTCTTACATACTTCTTATTCCTATTTTTGCAGTCCGGTTCTCAACCTTCACACAGCGCAGAAGAGAAACATACACAGCTTCCTAGTTATGATGTTTGTTCAGCTTCTCGTTTTTCTTTGATCCCGACCTTCAAGAAACCACAATTTTCTGGAAAAGTTCCCAAAGTTAGCTCCAAGTCAGTAACTCGAACTCTCGGCAGTTCAGGTTCAGCTGCAGGTTTCTCTGTTCAAGAAAGGGTGAAAGTAGGCTTGAAAACTCAGGAAATTGAATCTAAAGTGTCGTCTTGTTCAAAGAGTTCTCAGATAAATGAAAGCCTGCAGCACCCGTGTATCGTTCCAGGTGATATTTGTACATTTGAGAACCTTTCTACTGCGAAATGTGAAGATTTCCAGTGTAGCAATGAGCTGCCGCTCAGTAGAAGGTCTGATGATGATACGGATGAGCAACGGATGACTTTTTGCTATGTAGAAGGTCAACTTGTCAAAGGTTCCATGGATTCTCAGGTGCAGGGTCCTGCTGGCGATGAGTTGACACAGTTGGAAGTCCGCAATCAAGGGGAAGAAGATAGATGTATAATGAACGATGTTAATGGAGATATAGAAATATTGGATGTACATGGAAAACCACAAAAGGAATGCATGCACCCTGGAGATGAAGACGAGAAGAGTGACTTCCTCTCTGGAGAAAAAGATGTGCTAGTTACCAACCATTCTACTGAAAGTGTAGCAAAGCAGGTTTTAGATTCCCCCACTTCAGATCCAGATTTCCTTGAGGACTTTGCATCAAGAAAAAGTGACATAGGTGATATATCTTCAGAATATCAGTTAGGCATTTTTGTTCCCTCAGGGCCTGCTGACGCACCGGATTGTGTTCAATCATCATGCAGCCATTTAGAGGAAAATGCAGGGTTGGATACTATTCCGTGTGGTCATAACATAGAGTGTGATGGTCAGGCTGTAGTAGAAACGGAAAAGAGAATTGATGTAAGCGATAGCATAGAGTCAAACCGTGAGGCTGATTTCGTTGGTCCGTTTCCCGATTGCATTGACTGGTCTCGAGAATCTGAAGAACAGCATTTCTCGTGCCAATTAGCCCTTGAGGGGAAAGAGGGCCGAAAGGAAAGAGCAGATACAGATGATGGCCCTGATTTGCAGATAGATTACTTAACTGGTTCTTCTGCAGTTGAACAAAACATCGAACCAGTGAACTTACTAATGCCTTCCTCCGTTGAAGTTAAGATGGAGGATAAATCTCGGGAATCATCTCATGAACCCTGCTCTGAGAAACTAGCTTCTGAAAAGCATATTCAGTATAACTGTTCCAGTGCTGCGGATACATCTGATGTAAAGGATGTTTATGAAGTGAAGCAGACTGATCAACTTGGAACATCAGATGGTCGCTGTCCAGCAAAAGATGTATCTGCCACAGTGTTCTCTTATTCAAATGCGGAGCTTGAAGATAACTCAGAGCTGGAAGACATGGATCTGGTTACTGAGTCAGATAGCTCAGATGAGGAGACTGATGGTAATTTGCATCTGAAGCAGGTGAATCTGGTTACTGAGTTAGAATTCATTAGTGAACACGATGAGTTTCCTATCAAGGGCATTCCTGATCAAGAATACCTGGAACAAGAAGCTATCCATGCTGCAATGGACCAGTGTAAAAAGCCTGAAACTCTACTAATGGAATCAATTGGTTCCCCGGCTTCTTTGTCTGGAGATCCTGAGAGTCTAAATCAGGACACCATTTTTTCCAGAAGCTCCGAAGGCAGGTCGAGCCAGGATTCAAATTCTGGATGTATTTTGTATAACTGTGTTGAAAAAGCTGAAGTCCAGACAGATACTGAAAATGATTTCAGTATTACTGGTCTAGAATCTCTCTCTCATGAAGAAGGTGAAGTTCAACTTACAAAGATCTCTCGTGATCCTGTGGAATATTTGACCAGAGAGGAGGAATCAGTTGCTCCGATATCTATGAATGAGGCATTCTCAGCCGGAGATGATATGCAGCCTAGCGAGTTTACTGTGCTGAGCGATGAAACTTTGACATCAGAAAGCAATGGAGTTCATGCTTCTGAAAAGGATATCAGTGCTCAGGTTGCTGATCAAGAACTCGGCTTTAATGAAGAGCTGGACGCTCAAGTTATAAGGATCTCTCCTGATCCTGTAGTATATGAGACCAGAGAGGAGGAACCAAGGACTCCTATAACCATGAACGAGACTTTCTCAGTCAGAGATGAAATCCAGCCTGACGATGAGAATTTGACATCAGAAAACAATGGAGTCCATGCCTCTGAAAGCAGTAGCGATCGTACATGTTCACCAGAAGGCAAGGATAAGACCGTACCGATGTAAGTAATCTAATCTAGTCTGTACCAGTATCTGTTTCTATTCCTTCAGCGCAGTTTTATGTTTGAGAATTGGCTGAAAAAAATTCACTGTTTCAACAGGGATGCTAAACTTGAGAAGAAACCTGATCCTATTATTGTAAAGCCTCCAAACGCTGTTCCATTTTCTGACGAGTGGTTGGCTGCAATGGAGGCTGCTGGGGAGGTATAAACTAATATAAATTTGTCAAAGCTATGAATAAAACCATTATGTTAAAGTGAAGATCCACTTGCTGTTATTGCATGCTTCAGCGGGTCTTTTGTGTTACAATTGTAGGAAATCTTAACACTGAAAAGTGGACGTGTACAACATTCACCAACGGACAAGACTGTTCCTGAACCAGGTCCATGGTCTCCGGTATAACCTCTCTCCCTCTCTCATTACCATTTGCGTATATTTTGAGAAACATGAATTGGAAATTTGGACTTGATTTTAGCTTGTATAATTTCTACCAATGTGACAGTTTGCAGATTGCAAGCTTTCACATCGTTCAAAAAGATATAAGCAGATGTCATAAAATTGGTTCATGACACTAACTTGAGAATATTATTTTTGTTTGTTTCGTGATGGTCAGGTGAAGAAGAAGAACAATCAAGGAGTGGGACCATTTGACTGTACAAAGTATACAAACAAAGGTCTTCCTCCTGCTTTAGATTAAAAACTTTGTCTCTGTCTCTTACCCATTTTTTAACCACCACTAGGAAAGTAAAACTTTGTTGAACACAATCAGCTTTTTATTGCATGCTTAAGAAATCAAATGTGTACAAAGAACTTACTGTTTTTTTTTTTTTGGGTTCTTGTTTGAATTGTTCCATAAGGTATAAATTTTCGTACCAGTCTTTTGGGATATTCATTAGGTTGAAAGTAGAGAAGTGGGTAATGATAGTGATTACGAGTAACTGAGAGGTTTTTCGACTGCACACATCAGAGAGCCGTTTCTGTTGATGTCGAAACTATTTCCCTCCTTTTTCTTTTGTTGGTCAAATAGCAATTAATTACAGTCCACTCATTTTCATAATTTCATTTAAATGATATAAAATCTCCATTTAGCCCATCTCCATGACTTTTCATAAGGTCAATTTTGCAAAATAACTTTTTCTTTTATCAAAATGATCTTAGATTCTATTTATTACTAATCAACTACAACAGGTTAGGTGAGGAGAGGAGATTTTGGAAAATATCTTTCGTGTATGAGTTTTGTATAATTGTAGTCAAACTGTGAATACCCTCCGTTCTTTGTGTGGTTGGGTAATTTTGGTAATGCCATAAAACTTGCAAGACCAGAAGATTGTTGTTCATGTGGCTGGGTAATCTTTTGGTAAATAAATAAAACCGGGTTATAATTACCGGTTTAAGACAACCAAACCGGACTGAATATAGAAAAAAAATTGGGTCCACATCGAAGGGGCGAATAAAAAAGTTTTTCTGGAAGCTTTTTAATTGATTATCGAGTATTTATAAACAAAGGGGAGACAGCAACGCGGATCTGCCAGAAATTAAGGGGTTAAAAAAGCCAAAATCCACCAAAATCACAGCCATCCATTTCCTCTCTCTCTCTCGCTCGAGCTTCCCTTTCCCTCATCTCGAAAATCTTCTCCCTCATCTGCGAATCTCCTTCCGATCTTCCTCAATTCGTATGTTTCTCCTCTTTCTCGTGTTGTTTTGAATCTTCAAAACCCTAATTCTCCCGAGGGTTTTAATTGGATCATCGGGTTTTTTTATTGGTTTGATTGAGATTTTTCGGTTTCTCATATGTTATGTCTTGTGATTGTTTCCAAACGATTTGTCCGTTGACTCGTCTATAATTGAACCGTCACGACGCATGCGCAGATCGATTTCCGGAGAGTTTTTTTTCTTCCATCGAATATGCATTTTTTTAATGATTCTTAAAGTTTCGATCTGAAAGTTTTAGATATTTTTTTAATCATGTTTTGAATTGGATTAGGATAACGTTGATGAAATGAGTGAACATAGATAATAGGATTTGATATTGGTGATGATATACTGAATCTGCATTTAGTTGTATTCCTTCTGATGAATGTAAGAGATGGATCGGACATAGAAAAATGTTTTTTTTTTTCTGTTACGGAAGCTAACAACCTTCACGCGACGCTTATAAAGTTTGTTCTATGCAAAAAAATGGTCAATATTTAGACTTTTTAGCCAAATTTGGTGCTTGAGCTTCTTCTTTCAGTCCTAGTTTCAATCTGATGTCTCGAGAAATTTTGTATACTGCTTAGACTTTTATGACTAAATTTTCTCATATTTGTTTTCTCGTAGAACAACCATGAGTGACCAGGGAGAAAAGACTTGCCCACTATGTGCTGAAGAGATGGATCTCACTGATCAGCAATTGAAGCCTTGCAAATGTGGATATCAGGTCTTCCCATCTCCCTTCACTTTCTCTTAATTTTTTATAATCGATATCTATTGTGAGAACCGTTTTGCTTGTTACGGATTATATTTAAAGCATGAAAAAGGAGATGACTTGGTGGACCCATGTACACATCTTTTGCTGACCAGACCAATGATGTTTGTTGTGTTAATGATTTTGTGTTGGTGATTCAGATTTGTGTTTGGTGCTGGCATCACATAGTGGACATGGCAGAGAAAGACCAGATAGAAGGGCGTTGTCCTGCTTGTCGCACTCCTTATGACAAAGAGAAAGTTGTTGGGATGACTGTTAATTGCGACAGGTATGATGCTTGATTCACAATCTTTTTTTGGCGAATGTAATTTTAGCCTGGGAAAGTCTTTTTCTGATTTATTTTGCTGATGGATTTTGTCTACAACTACCTTTTCCCAGTTTGGCCTCTGATGGCAACATGGAGCGCAAGAAGGCTCAGAAGTCAAAATCAAAACCTTCTGATGGGAGAAAGCAACTCACCAGTGTGCGAGTCATCCAAAGGAATCTTGTTTACATTGTCGGGTTGCCCCTTAATCTAGCAGATGAAGATGTACGACAACTCTCATACACACCCTTTTAATCATTTTTTTGTGTGGATTGCTATGTGACTAGTACTCCATTTTTCTTTCCAGCTACTCTATCATAAAGAATATTTTGGTCAGTATGGAAAAGTTCTAAAGGTTTCCATGTCCCGGACAGCAACTGGTGTCATCCAACAGTTTCCAAACAATACATGCAGTGTGTGCGTTTCTGTCTACCAAAACTCTCTTATGTTGAATCTTTTTTTTTACATTTTCTTGTCACTGTTGTTCTCCTCTGATAATACTTTTGCTATCCAGATATATTACGTATGCAAAAGAGGAAGAAGCTGTCCGTTGCATTCAGGCTGTCCATGGGTTTATATTGGATGGCAAATCCCTGAAGTAAGTTGTGTGTTACTTCCTTTCTGTTTGAAACTATCTGGGTGTGAGTTGTGTTTAAGACTTTTGCTCTATCCACTTAACGATCAGATGTGTAAACATATTGCAGGGCATGTTTTGGGACAACGAAGTATTGTCATGCATGGCTGAGAAATGCGGTATGCCTTGGTTTTCTGACTCCCTGAGATGTTTTTTGGCTACCTCCTATGAGACTAAATTTGAAATTGATGTCTTTGTAGTGATGAATTGCATGTTTTTATTTCCAGGCATGCATCAATCCTGATTGTCTCTATTTGCACGAGGTTGGTTCTCAAGAGGACAGTTTCACAAAAGATGAAGTCATATCTGCTCATACACGGTAATTTTGTCTTCTTAAATTGTAAACTTCTCTAATGATTATTCTGTTTCGTGGATCGTGGATCCATTATCTTAGTATATATGTCGTATGATAGTTGGTCTAGTATTTTTGGATGATTAGTTAAATCCTTTAGTAATTTTGAAGGAGTAGAGTTCAACAAATCACTGGAGCAACAAATCTTCTGCAGCACCGTTCAGGGAGCATGCTACCTCCACCACTGGATGCTTTTTGCAGTGACAGTTCTTCTGCAAAACCAATTGCAAATGTGCCATCGATTGTAAGTTCAATCAAACCAAGTGCAAATTTGCATGAGACTTGTACTCCAAGAATATGTTTTCTTAACTGTGAGCGGATTGATTACATATTACCAGGAACTTTAGCTTCAATAATACTCTCTCAAGCCTCAAACGGCCCCAAATCAACCACAAAAATTTGACACATCTTAAGGCTTTCTTATTTGTTAGTCCTAGCTGGTGTTGTGACATGACTAGCGTATAAAATCCTATCTGATTTATATTTTCACCTCTCAATTTATTTTCTATGAGCAGAGTGCAGCAAGTGTTCCCAAGTATTCTCCACCTAGTGGGAGTGGGAGTGGGAGCTCTAGCAGATCCACTGCTCTTCCTGCTGGAGCGTCATGGTAATGTTTTCACTTGCTGCTTTACATTGGAAGTATTTTAATCGGTCTATCTAATAAAATGGGGAATTCTGTTTCAGGGGGTCACATACTGCAAACCAGCAGTCTTTAGCAACTTCGGTTACCTCAAATGGATCTTCTGAAATACAAAGAACAACGTCAGCAAATGGTACACTGGCCTTTTCTGCTGTTGTTGCAAACGCAACTCATGGTCCTGTATCCACTAGTGACGTTCTTAAAAGACCAAGCCAAGTAGGTGGTGACAAAAGCAAGCCTAGGGTTTTGATGCCTTTGGATCATGATGCTGTTGTTGATTCTGGGTCGAAAAGGACTACCTCACCTGATAGAGATCCTCCAAGCAATCGGTTATCCAGTTCAACAGACTCTTCTTATGATGGCAGAGACCTTGCCAAGCCTTCAGCTACTGTAAACTCATTTGACGATACAGATGAAGCTGTAGAAGAAGACCCTACTGTTAGCAACTTGTCTGCTGTTGTCTCACAAATGGAGATAACCACCAATTTGAGGGATGAGCGCCCGGATATTGCAATGGCGGTTGGTAGTAAGTGTGATCAAGGTTCTATTAGACAGCCTGGTCATGAAGTATCAACGTCGCCACATTTAGAGCAATGTAGGGTGGATAGCGCAAACACTGATGAAAAAGCTATTCCATCAGGGACTGAGGTTCCCTACACAAAGCCAGAGTGGGATTGGAGATCAGATTTGCAATCCCAGAGGCAAGTTAGTTCCAAATGGAATGTAGAGGATATATCATCGTTAGATAGCCAGCGGCATCACCCTGAAGAAGATATCCTATCTCGGTTTTTGTCTAACTCTTCAAGTTCCATTTTGGATTCAAATCGTTTGGCTTCTTGTTCTTCTGAACCTTCAGGTGTGAACAATTCAAATCTGAGGTTCTCTTCGGACAACGACAGATTGCATCTTCCAAACGGATATGGTGAGAAATCCATGTTCAGTGTTGAGCACTCTCTGTTCGCTAGTGACGGCAGGAACAAGGGTCGCAATGGAGAGGCTGATGTAATCCCAAACATTTTGGGACTTGACTTTGATCCATGGGATGAATCCGTAACTACACCGAACCATTTGGTAGAGTTACTCGGTGAAGTTGATCAGCGATCTAGTACTCTTCAACCTGGATACCTGCCGAAGCAGCATAACAGCCAGTCCAGATTTTCTTTTGCAAGGTATGAAGAATCTAGTAATCAAGCATTGGATAGGGAGAACCGTAGCACTTATGGGCAGTTTTCGAGAGATCAGCCTCCTCCGGAGTCTGTGGTGAACCGAGATATCTATCGTGATAATCTCGGGAGTGTAAATGGATTTACTTCAAACTACTCTGGTGGATTGGAAAGCTTTGCGTCTAATTCTTTATACTCTTCGTACAAGGCTCCAGGTTAGTGGCTTTCCCTTGTTTCTTGTTTGGATTTGATCATTGTTCTGCTACATTTCCAATTTGTTTTTTTCTGCTCTTCTTTTTGCAGTTTCACGTCCCCAAGTTTCTGCACCTCCAGGTTTTTCTGCTCCCAGCAGGTTGCCTCCTCCTGGCTTCTCTTCACATGAAAGAGTGGGGCTATCTTCAGATACTGCAACAGGTATTTCTTTTTTCTTTTCTTGGGTAGCTTAGAGTGGAGTTGATGCTACGGACTAACACTAGAGTGCCTTCTATTGTAGGAACTCGTTTTCTTGACACTGCCTCCTTTATGAGGAATACATATCAATCACTGCCTGCAGTTGGTAATCCGAGTGGTGCAAGTGATATTGAGTTTGCGGATCCTGCAATTCTAGCTGTTGGAAGAGGGATGATTAACACTGACTTAGATATGAGATCAGGTTTCGCATCACAGATGAATTCCTTTGGGAACGAAACAGCGCTCCAAATGTTGAGACAGCAGTCTATGTCTGCCGCACCACAACAAGTAAATGGCTTTCATCATGATCTCAGAAACTTATCACCTTTACCTACCGATCCTTACGGATTTAGTTCAAGGCTGTTGGATCATCAGACACAAGGAAGTAGCTTATCTCATTTCTCACAGCTCCAAAGACAACAACCATCCGCAAATCCAGTCTTGTCTAATAATGGTCACTGGGATAAGTGGAATGAAGGCCAAAGTTTGAACTCTATAGACATGGCCGAGCTTCTTAGGAATGAACGGCTGGGATTTAGTGGGAGCCTATACAACAACGGGTATGAAGAACCCAGGTTTCGGATTCCAAGTCTTGGAGATGCTTATAACAGAACATATGGGATGTAAATTCTGGCATGAAGAGAGGTTTTTTCTACTTTGTTGGATATTTGCTCTGGTTGATTCCAAAAGGGTATAGAAGAATCATTCTCAAATACTGATTCTGCCGCTGCGCATGTTGAAGATGCATGGCCCCAACATAGATTTAACCAAAGAGCATTTTCGAACTTCGTAGGTATTTGAATCTTTATTTTGTTATGTGTTATTTTTTTCTTATAGTATACTGATGTCTCAGCCTGTTCTCTTTTGCAGGATCCGAAGACGCTGATGTTTGGAGGATGCTTTGGACATGTTTGATTGTGCTAGATTGGTTTGATGAATTTCTGGCAAAAGGTGGATGTATGTTTGCGAAATTGATTTGCAGTTTCTTATTCAGAATTGTAAATCAATTTAGTTCTGAAACTGTGAACCTTTCTTTTATAAATAAACATTTTATACAACGAATATCAAGCAAACGTCGTCTTTCATTCCTCTTTTACTTTTAACATCTACTGTGATAGGTTTATATATTCTTTACTAGAAAACTTGTACTTCCAAAAAACAAAATTTTAAACCAGTACACTAAATTTATCCATGCTTGATTGGAGTTAAAACAGAAACGATCATGAACTGGAGTCCAAGATTAATGGCAATGTTAAATCAAATTTGGTTTCATATATAAAACTTCAATGTTAAACTTCTATAAACAAGATTTCAACAATCAAACCATAAAACAACCCAAACACTTCTAATCTGAGCCTTTTGTAGCTATAGAACATGACTCCAAGATGTTTGCAATGTTGCTTCCATGAGACTTAACCAAAACATGGCGGAAAGGCATCAGCTTCTGCACCAAATCCCAAAACAGATCGAACCTATTCATCTCCTCCGTGAGTATCAGTGCCTTGACCACCACGAAATTCCCAAACTCACTCCTCGCCAGTCTCATCAACCTGTCTCCTTCGCACTCCAAAAGCTCCGTCACCACCACAGCCATAGACTCCTCCGTATCCAAAAGCTTCTCCACAATGTAGCTTCCGTACTTCTTAAACGACAGATCAACGCAATGACCACGAAGACTAACACCAACGTTGTGCGTGCAACGCGAGTCATACAGCGTAAGCACGTGCTGGACCACAAAGTTCCCCGAAGGATCGTTGCTTAGGAGGAGAGCGTTGCTTGCAACAAAGTCTAGTAGAAGCTCTCTGTAGAAAGGATCCCACACATCGGTTATAACCTCGTTGAGCGCGATGCAGCCGTACTGACTACACGCTATGTCGAGCGCGTAGTAGAGAACGTGATCGTACATTCTAAATTTCTCCATGGTGTCGAAAACGAGCATAGCTCGTAACGCCACGTGGGATGCGTACTTGTCCGTCATGATGTCGAAGAACCGGCTCAAGATAGCCGCGTAGAGGCGCGCATCCACGTCATCCGACATTCCGAGGAGCTTCTGCACGCGTATCGAACCGTACTTGTTTCTGACAATCTCCATGAAGTAATCGGAGTCTGACGTCAGCAGCGAGACCAACTTGGGAAGAGCTTCTGGGTCATCTGCTTTTGAGATCAGCTCTCTAAACCGGGACACACATTCCTCGCTAGTCATGAGGTTGTATAGTTTGATTAAACGCGAGTTATCTACGGAGGCTTGTTCTTCTGAGAGACGGATACGTTCTAAAGCTTCGAACAAGGTCGGCATCGAGAAGGGATTATCATAGGTTATCACCATTGTACAAGAACTAAATCTTTAACTAGCTAGCTAGAGAAGAACTAATAGTTTCCTGTGGAGAAGTTTGCGTTCGAGAGATTTGTGACTGATTGTTTTGATTGTATTGGATATGTAATGTAGTTCATCTGTATTTATACTAGCTAGTGATGACCTACATAGCGTATTTTGCTATTAGGAAAAGGAAATATATCGCTTGGAGTTTCCTTTTTGTTTTTCATTAGCTTCATCATTGTTCGAGTTTTATTTTTTAATTAATATGTCAAATGTAGTAAGATTACATATTTCCATTAATCATCTCTCCACATCCCACGTCACCAGTTTTCCTTTTCTCTTTGTTTTTTTTGAACTAACGAAATTCCATAACCAGATTAATTAATGAATAGATCGGAGATAGATTACATTTTGAGTTATGTCTTTACTATTTAGGATCGTATTCCAGTTTCCAACTACCAGTGCCAGTGGGATAAAAGAATTAAGAATTAAAGATCGTTGATGTAAGATATCCGTTGATAGAGTAACCGATAGGATAGGACCGACAAACGTTTCTATGATCTTGAATTCGTTAAGTTCGACACACGAACTAGCCGTAAACAAGAGAAGAAAGCAAAACTTTGTTTTTATAAAATTCAATAATGTCTGTCTGTCTCTTACAAAGCCAAGAGATCACTATATATAGCTAATAGAAAAGACCTAAGTCCTCATGGATTATAACCTAATACTTATCCATAAGCCTTATTCCTAATCTCTTAAAAGGAAAACTAACATTTAACTTAAGACAATAATAATAATAGGAAAATAAAGCAAAAACCAAAAAGGAAAGTATGAACTACGCTGCATCAGGTCATCCGGGGTAGAGAAAGATCCGACCGCGGATCTTCGGTGTCGTCATGGCCAATAAACGGAATGAGATGTTTGATGTTAAAGACATCAGAAAACCGAGCATCTGGTGGTAACATAAGGCGATATGCATTAGCATTAATCTTCTCGACTATCTCCAAGGGGCCTATCTTCCGAGACTTCAGCTTATTATACTGGCCAGGCGCAAACCGTTCACGCGAAAGAACTGCCCAAACACGATCTCCCACCTTGAACTGCAAATCCCTTTTGTGTCGATCAGCACTAGCTTTATATTTTGCAGATGAAACCTGTAAATTGTCATGGACCTGAGCGTGTATCATCGAAACGTTAGCAACAAAATCCATAGCTTGACCATGATCACGTGAAGCATCTGGAGCTACACCAAGATCAAGAGGACCTCGTGGAATAATGCCATACACCACACGAAAAGGACTAAAACGAGTACTCTTATTGACAGCATGATTATGCGCAAATTCTACTTGGCACAAGACTGAATCCCAAGTCTTAATGTTGTCGACGACCAGACAACGAAGCATATCTCCCAATGTACGATTAGTGACCTCTGTTTGTCCATCCGTTTGTGGATGATAGGCAGAGCTCATATCCAGACTTGTACGGAGAAGACGCCAAAGAGAACGCCAAAAGTGACTGAGAAAACGCGAGTCTCTATCTGAAACAATAGACAAAGGTAATCCGTGAAGTCTATAGATTTCACGAAAGAAAAGTCCCGCGACCTGCACCGCATCCGTAGTCTTCTTACAGGGAATAAAATGCGCCATCTTGGAAAAACGATCAACGACCACAAAGATGGAATCATGTCCTCGTTGAGTACGAGGAAGGCCTAAAACAAAGTCCATACTTACATCAGACCATGGTTGAGTTGGAATGGGGAGCGGCAAGTATAGTCCAGAATTAGACGCATGACCCTTAGAACGCTGACACACCACACAACGCTCAACAAAGCGATAAACATCCCGACGCAGCGAAGGCCAAAAGTAAGCATCCACGACCAGCTGTAGAGTTCTATCCCTACCCACGTGGCCTTCTTCATGTAACTCTTTGATGATCTTAAGGCGCAAACTTCCTTCGGGAACACATAGACGAGTGCCACGAAATATAAAGTTATCTTGTAAGATAAACTCGGTATGAGCACCAGTTTGGAGAGACGACCAGATTGGTCCAAAGTACGGGTCAGAGACATAGAGATCCTGAAGAACAGCAAAGCCAGGCACGTAAACTTGTAAAGTAGCTAACAAAGAATGTCTGCGGCTTAAGGCATCAGCGACCTTATTGGATTTACCCGACATGTGTTTTATCACAAAAGTAAATTGCTGAAGGAAAGCTATCCAAGAGGCGTGACGAGAGGAGATTTTATCCTGACTTCCCAAGTGTTTCAAGGCATCATGATCAGTGTAGAGGATGAATTCTTGATGGAAAAGATAATGCCGCCAATGTTTAATAGCCTGCACAATCACATAAAATTCCACATCATATGTACTATAACGAGCACGAGAACCGGCAATCTTCTCACTGAAGAACGCAATAGGACGCTCTGATTGACTAAGCACAGCTCCAATCCCGTATTTACAGGCATCACAATGTAGTTCGAACACTTGAGTAAAATCTGGTAATGCGAGTATATCAGCGGACACAAGACATTGTTTCAGATTTTCAAAAGCGGTATGAGCTTCCGGTGTCCAGAGAAACGACGATCCTTTCATGCAATCTGTAAGTGGTGCTGCAATATTGCTAAAGTGATGGATGAAACGTCGATAAAAAGAGACAAGCCCGTGAAAGCTTCTGACGTCGCTAATGGAACGTGGAGTTGGCCAAGATTTAATGGCTTCCACCTTGCTAGGATCAACCTGGAGACCTTTGTTGGAAACGATGTAGCCCAAGAACAGAACGTGATCCACACCAAAGACACACTTGTGGCGTGCAGCATAGAGCTTCTCTCGGCGAAGAACCTCGAGAACGTTCTTTAAGTGTGATAAATGGCTTGTTAAATCGTTGCTAAAGATCAAGATATCATCAAAGTAGACAACGACGTATTTTCCGATGAAAGGACGGAGAGCTTGGTTCATGACTCGCATAAAGGTGCTCGGCGCGTTCGACAACCCGAATGGCATAACTGTCCACTCAAAAAGACCTTCACGCGTTTTGAAAGCAGTCTTCCATTCATCGCCGGGACGTATACGGATTTGGTGATAACCGCTCTTTAAATCCAACTTGGTAAATATTGTTGCCTTGCCGATTTGATCAAGTAAACCATCTAAGCGGGGAACAGGAAACCGGTAACGAACTGTGATCTTATTAATCGCACGGCTATCCACACACATCCGCCATGAGCCGTCTTTCTTAGGAATGAGTAAGGCGGGTACAGCAGCTGGGCTGAGACTTTCACGAACGTGACCTTTCACAAGGAGCTCTTCCACCTGTCGTCTTAACTCGTCATGTTCCTGAGGGCTCATACGATAGTGCGGTCTGTTTGGAAGAACAGCGTTAGGCACTAAATCAATATGATGCTGAATATCTCTCAATGGTGGTAACTCTTGTGGAAGTTCGGCGGGGAATACATCACTGAATTCTTGGAGCAACGGGGTAAACTCAGAAGGCATCTCACTGACCGGGGTCGGTGTTGTCGGTGTAGCGACCAGAGCCCAAAGAAAATTCACACTTGAAAGTTGCTTCTCAAAGTCTCCTTTGGAAAGTGTTAAAAGTGACTTTGCTGCAGAATTTTTTTCAGAGGTCATTGATGGCGTACTCTGTTCCGGTGGCTCCTTGGATGGAAACAAAGTAATAGTTCGATTTTCAAACACAAAACTATAAGTGTTTGCTTTGCCACGGTGAATAGCATCGCGATCAAACTGCCACGGACGTCCGAGGAGTAAATGGCATGCGTCCATGGGGATGACATCACATGTGACGGCGTCTTTATAATTACCGATAGAGAAAGAGACGAGGACCTGCTGTGATACGTTGATCTCGGTACCATTATTAAGCCAAGCCAGAGGGTAAGGTGCTGGATGTGGAGTAATTGTAAGGCCAAGTTTCTGAGCTGCATCTTGAGACATAACATTGGTACAACTACCAGAGTCGATAATGAGTTTGCAAACGCGGCCGTTGATGGTGCATGTGGAACGAAACAAGTTGGTGCGGAGCCATGATTCTTGCGGTGCTTTCGGAAGGAGGCAGTTGCGTCGGAGAACTAGATTAAGACCTGTATCACCTTGTATCATCTCAGCGTTGTCATCATCATCATCATAGTCATCGTATTGTGGATCCCCTTCCTCTTGTTCCTGAATTATGAGTCCACGCTTAGGCTGGTTAGGACAGGCGGTTTGAATGTGACCCCGCTCTCCACAGGAATAACAACGTAAGGCGTTGGTGCGAGGAGGACGCGAGTTAGCTATGGTGTCAGTGGTCGGTGTTGTCTTTGTAGTATCAGTGCGTTGTGCCTCTGTAGTCGGGCCGGTGTTGTTGTCGTTGGTCTGTTGTGTTCTTGTACGGGATGTTGATGACCAAGACGACCGGAGTTGAAGCTCCATAGAAATAGCTCGTTGATGTGCTTCAGAGACAGAGGTAGGGTTGAATTGTGCTAATGCTACCTGCAACTGGGACCGTAAACCACCAATGAAGCGTGCGATGAGTTGTTGCTGATTCTCTCCTGATGGCATTTTAGCAGTCATGTAGAAAAAATCTGCTGCATACTCATCAACGGAACGTGTTCCTTGACGAAGACCCTGTAACTTGTTGTACAAGGCACGTTCATAGTTGAATGGTAAAAAGCTTCTGCGCATATGTTTGGTTAAACGAGCCCATGTACTGATACGTGGTTTGTTTGCTTGCCTCCGTGATTCCTTAAGTTGCTGCCACCACGCCATGGCTCGTCCCGTGAACCGTGTTGCGACGAGAGAAACCCGTGCATCATCAGGAACGCGGCGAAAGTCAAGGATTTCTTCGACAATATTCAACCAGTCGATGAATTCTTCAGGGTTTAGTGTTCCTGCGAACTCAGGAATATTGGTACGAAAGCTCGACTCCCATCGATTTGGAGGGTTTGGTCGATGTTCGTGTTCGTTGTTGGGTTGGTAACGACGATTGGCAGCGTTACGGTGAATGTGTTGGCCCTGGTCTTGATTGGCAAACAGATTGTCGATCATGTCATCTTCATCTGAATCGTCAAGCTGGACGTCTTGAGGCCGAGCTTGCTGTTGTTGCTGGGCTTGATGCTGGCGCTGTTCTCGCGGAGCTTCCCGTTGTTCACGTTGAGCTTGTAGAACAGTAGTAAGGGCGGTTTCCACCGAAGTTTGTAACGCCGTCTGTAATCCTGCAGTAAACGTCTCAAGCATCTCTCGAATTTCTTCCAGCTGTTCGTCCGTCTTCTTTGGTGCCATGGAAAGTGTTTTAGATGAGAATCTAAAATGCATGTCCTCTGATACCAACTGATAGAGTAACTGATAGGATAGGACCGACAAACGTTCCTATGATCTTGAATTCGTTAAGTTCGACACACGAACTAGCCGTAAACAAGAGAAGAAAGCAAAGCTTTGTTTTTATAAAATTCAATAATGTCTGTCTGTCTCTTACAAAGCCAAGAGATCACTATATATAGCTAATAGAAAAGACCTAAGAACCTAATACTTATCCATAAGCCTTATTCCTAATCTCTTAAAAGGAAAACTAACATTTAACTTAAGACAATAATAATAATAGGAAAATAAAGCAAAAACCAAAAAGGAAAGTATGAACTACGCTGCATCATCCGTCCTGTAGCAATCGCTGATGTAGTCGTTGAGGCAGACTTCGTGTTGAGTGGTGAAGACTATGTGGAGTCGAGATGCTGAGCTGGAGTCGTGTGGACTTGAAGAGCAAGATAGTATCTTGATGAAAAGACAAAGAGGAATAAATTTGAGGAACAAATTTTTGACCTAAAGGAAAGATGAATAAGTGCATTCCAAGAAAAGAAAAGTTGCACTTATTGATATGGAAGATGTTTATATTGTGGTTCCTTGGAGACTAGGGTTTCGAGAATATGGAGTTAGTATAAGATAGCTATAGAGTCGTCTGTAGAGATATAGAGACACAAAAGCTGATCTTATAAAAATAGAGAGAAGCTCTTGGAGGTGTTCTGGGTCGTGCTGAAGCAGTCTTGACTGAGAAGAGACATAAGCTAGGGTTGCTTAGGAATTGTTCAGTGGCGTGTGTTAGGTTGTAACACTAGACGTGTAAAGCTGATTAAGCATAGCTTGTAATAGGGTTTATAAGACGATTTCTAATAAGAGCAATTGGTGTTTGCTTGTGTATTTTGTCTCTCTTGATTTACTTTCTGCAGTACTATTGTAGTGTCATCTTTGCACTTACAAGTGGTATCAGAGCAGGGCTCGATAGAGTTAACGACTAGTAACGAGTGGTCCACACGGTGATTTCTGTGCCGAAGGCAATCATGTTGAAGGCGGACCAGTATGGTCATTGGAAGGCTCGCATGAAGCAGATGATTCGAGGAATCAATGAAGATGTGTGGACAACTGTGGAGACTGGTTGGGAAGAGCCCACCATAGTCACAGCAGGTGAGAAGAAGCCTAACCCAAAGGCAGATTGGACAGAGACAGAGCGCAGCGCAGCAAAGTTTAATGCAAAGGCGTTGTCAGCAATTTTTGGAGCTGTTGAGGTAGAGCAGTTTCAGCTAATTCAGGGGAGTACCTCAGCTAAAGAGGTGTGGGAGATCCTGCTGAATTCGTTTGAGGGAGATGACAGTGCCAAGAGGACACGTCTGGATCATCTTGGGTCGCAGTTTGAGAACCTCAAGTGGTCAGACAGTGATACGGTGGCGAGCTTCAGTGCCAAACTCAGTGCTATGGCACATGAAGCATGTGTACTTGGAAAGAAGTACAAGGAGAAGAAGCTGATGAAGAAGTTGTTACGCTGTCTTCCAGCAAGGTTTGGAGCCCAAAACGCGGTCATGAATATGACTGCTAACACAGATGAGCTCAAGTTTAACAAGGTTGTGGATATAATGAAGGCGGAAGAGATGGAGACAGACAGTGGCTCGGTGTTTACATCAGGAGGTACGCCAGAGAGTATAGCCCTTGTGGCTGAGAAAGAAGTAGATAGACTTCAAAAGATTGACAATGCCGTGGCATGGGTAGTCAAGAACCTCAGCACGTTCATGAGTTGGTTTGATAGAAAAATGTCTCCTCATGTGAAGCATGGAAATGGTAAAGGCAATAGCAGAAGGAGAAGAAGTCTCTGATGCTATGAGTGTGAAGGAGTTGGCTGTCATGTCCCCGATCCTGGATAGGACCGGCCGGACAGACTTTGGTGCGTGGAGATGCACCAGTCAGGTCATATGACCTTGAGACATGTGTTTCATGACCTGGAAGTAAGGTTAAAGGTATCATAAAGTTAAGGAATAGCTAATCCAAGAAGTATACAAGTGTAAAGAAGCTACACGAAGTGTATCACAGCTGGGTGATGCGAGCAAGAAGCTCAACCAGCTGGACTGAGCTCACTGGAGCTCAAGAAGAGTGTGTCAGCTCCCTGAGCTGGATGGACTAGCTCACTCATCTGGGTCAGCTGGGGATCAGCTCAACTCAGCTGGACTGAGTGATCAAGTCTTGGACAGTTGGTCCGGGTCTGGACCATGATCGGACCATATGGACGGACCATGTGCGCCGGTGGACTGGTGGGCATTTGGGATCGGACCAGGGGCTTAGGAAACCAGCCTAGGCTGATATGTGACGTGTCTAGGGGCAGTTAGGACAGTCAGGGACGTCTGGAAACTGTCATAGGCGAAAGGGTGTGATCTGGACCATTGATTAAATCAATGGTCAGAAATGAAACCGAAGGGATGCAATGGTTAGAAGTAACCATTCCTTTTCTATAAAAGGGAAGGAAAGTTCGTACCTTTTCAGGCACACCAAGGCTTCCTTCTTCACCCTGAAACACAAAGAAAACAAGAGAAAAACAGAGAGAGAGTCGGATTGGAAGATCCAACCCCAAGAGTGGGATGAAGGCAGCAAAGGGGCAGATTTTAGGGCAATCAAGAGGGGAGTTGAGAACGACCCTCTGGTGAGTTTTGATTATTGTTTGACACGCTCTGGGCTTCCTCTATATCCATAGAAGACACGAAAATAGCCAGGAGAGAAGATGGATGGCCGGATTCCACTTCCAATGGCAGAGACAGCCTTGAAGACATATGTGTGTGGAAAGGCAGTTTCATGGAAAACAAAGGGGGAACTGATGAACGACCTTTGGATGGTGATTGATCATGGATGATCACGTCTAAGGCTTCCTCTGTGTCTTGGGAACACACGCAAGTGGTTAGGAGAGAAGGGAGAAGGCTTGACTCCACTCTCAAAGGCATGAACAGCCTTAAAGATGGATGCAGTGCAGAAATTGTTTCCATGAAAGTCCCAAGGAAAGGATGATGGGTGCGACCCTGACTGGATCTTATCAATACTGGAAGTATGTGATAAGGGATTGATGGAGGCGTGCTTGGGAAGAGCATGGTCGGCCTGATAAGGTAACAGGTGTGGACTGAAGACCATTGGACATAGTTTGGTACACTATGGGCTGATCTGGTCTTGCAGTTACACCTTACTCTGCTTATACATTTATTATTCATCTTATTTATTCTATCTATGATTGAGATTGATGATTATAAATAGAGGCACTGAACCTTGGCCTTGGCCGGTTCATAATCCTCCATGGCCTTGGTTTGGCAGCTAAATCTGGATCTCATACTATCTGATGGATTTATGGAGATCCGACTTTGGATTCTTCTTAATGGTGATTTATCATGAATTATCATGTATTTTAATTGATACTTAGGGATTGATTTGAGGTAGTCCCCCTATGGCCGGTTTGACTGAATTCGGGTGAGATCTATATGACCGACGCCGGTTCTGTGGATTCTGATTATGGGAATCTCTTAGTTGAGAATTATCAAGAGTTTACATGAATTTTAATTAATTTTTGGAGCAGGTTTGCTTGGGGTCGAAATTGCACCTGAGGGCATATTGGAGTCAGATCTTTGTGTTAGGTTATGTGATCATATGTTTGTGTGCTGGGATACATTTCCCACTTATGATGTCGATCATAAGGAATGCTAGTAATCAACCTTGGTGTTGGGAGCTCAATACAAGGCATTGGTTGAGAGCCATGAGAAGAGTATTGCCAATACTAAGTGGTGTAGACCATTAGTATTGTGTTGGTGTGTTTATAACAAGGAAGGCCGTGTGTGATCTGATCATGGGCAAGGATGGACGACCTGATCCTTGGATGATGGATCAAGGTGTCTGATCTGGTTGATCAAAGGATGCACATGTTGTAAGAGCAACACTAATCAGGTTCAGTGGAACATGGTTCCATGGCTGATTAGAAAATATGAAGACTCGTCAGTTCTGAGTCATGTGGAGTGGTTGGTTGAATGACTTAGGATCTGATGGGCTTTGTTAGTCCTTGTGAGGACTTGGTATGATTAGTCCTTAAGAGGACGTGGCCTGGTTAGTCCATGAGAGGACTTGGTCTGATTAGTCAATGGAAGGACTTGGTATTATATCTTACAAAGAGTAATGATAATGGGCGAAGCATGGGCTGAGATGTTCCAGATGCTTACCAATGTTTATTGAAGACTTTCCAAAGGTTACTTAGTCTGTGGGGATGGCTGGCTGAATGACTAAGTAATCAAGGGAAGATGTTTATGCAGGTATAAGGAAGCTGGACAAGTGGAAGGGAAGCTGGGCAAGGCTACCTCGCAGCTTGGTCAGCTAGGAAAGAGTTGCTAGAACCTCCAGTGAAGTGGTTCAGCTCAGCTAGCTGGATGAGCTAGCTGGACAGCTAAGTCAGCTGAGACAAAGAGCTAACAAGCTCCGTGGATGTGGCAAAGGTATGATCTAGCAATGTTGTTTAGATTTAGATAGAATGGCTTAGGGGAATGGAACCTCTGTTTGTATGACTTGGTCTAGGTTCAGGATCGACCTTGGAGCTAGCTGGCAGTTGTGTTTAATGACCAGTAGCTGAGGTGAACTGACCAGACAAGTGTTAGATTGGTTATAGACCAATGATTAGTAGATATTATTCTGCTGTGCATAAGTTGGAAGGATTTAAGCTATGATTTGACTAGGATAGTCTTGAGCTAAGATCTGAGTTAGCCCTCACCTATGGGTGATGTTTTAAATAAAGAGCCAAAATTTATAGAGGCTCGGTCCGGGTATGGACCGAGCGACGTGAGGCAGCGACCGCGGCCTACACGGCCGGGATCGGGTCTTACAAGTTGGTATCAGAGCCTGGTTGATTCTAGGATTGTTGGGTTGTGGTTGTTCACCCACACATCCGAACAAGTGGATGCTGATGAGTTATTCTGCCAGCTTTGTTGCCGATCCAGCTGGAGAAGGTTAACAATGGAGCTGGGTTGCATGTAGGTCAGCTCAATCCTACTGCGGTTTGGATGGGATGAGCTGAGCTGCAAATGTAAGTAAACTACCTGAGTGTATTGGAGCTCATGGCTCAGATGAGAAGTAAACATTTCTCAGGTAGTGTGAATATTATTGAGGCAGATGAGTGGAAGAGCCGGTTGGTTCACAACTTTCGCTCAACTCAGTGCTCAAAGATAGTATGTTAACCGAAATTATTTCTGGAAACTGAAATGACTTGGAATCCTTTGCTGTGGTGAGCCAAGAGAGGTTGAGGTAAGATTGGGTGTCATGCTTGAGAACGTGGAAGTTCCAAGATGAGCCAGCTTAGCCAAGATACACTCTCCAAGGGCAAGAACCTGAAAACAGAAAGGTTAGTGTATCTAGTTATTTGGAAGTGATAGACGGATTGGACATTGGATGCAATGCAAGATCTTGGTAAGGACGACCTGGACCAGGGAATTAACATGGACCAGAGAATGACTTAGGTTGAAATAAACGTGCAGCACTCTACTGAGGTTAAGTGTTATTCCTTGTGGCCGTTCCAAGAACAAGTGAGCATATGCAGTGTTCATGTTAGTCTAAGGGAGACTCTGGCTTGGTATTACATGAGTGAGCTTGTGATCAGATGGATCAGCTTGGACTCAGTGTAAGTCAAGGTAAAATTCCTTAAGATTGAGTGAAAGGAATAAGATCAATTCCAAGAGGAATTGGAAACACGATGTTAAGTATTTTTAGTATGATGAGGATTTGGGTATATTATAAACACTTTGTGAATGGTCGCGACATTCATCGAGGTTTGACACTTTGGAAAATGGTATGTGATGTTTTCCAAATGTGTTATCAAACCGAGATCCTACTCATCTAAGTAGGTTGGGGCTTAACCAGTATGGCAAGTGACCCTGAAAGTGGACCAGGTTCGGTATGCAATCGAGTCCAGGGAAGGACCAGGGTTGGCTTACTCGAATGAGTCCGAATGGGATCTAGTCTGGAGTGACTATGATCTGAATATTGATGGCGTGGAAACGCACACACTTTCTGACATTGGAACAGAAAGGGTTTGTTCCAGATGGGAACATGGGATTGTCTTGTCATAGTGTATGCACCTTGTGGGCAGGTGATGGATTCACTAGGGCTGGATAGAGACATCCTGGTATTGATCATAGACAGGGTAATGCCTGCGGATCTGATTGTTGTCCTCCTTGAGAATCACGAGGTGATTAGGCATGGACTGATTTGGAAAATATCGGACCACCCTTAACTGTCACCGGGGAATGGTGCAGTTTGAGATTGGGTGTGGAAGTTCGGTTTGGTTCTAAGGTATTTGTTCGAGTCCTTGTAGTAGAGTGGTGTCAGCAGTCCGAGCGGAACGGATGCTTGAGAATGGTTGAGAGGTCTATATGGCTACCATCACCACTAGAAGGTCGTGGGGGGGTGGTGACCCGGACGGTATTCCGCTGGTCAGTGAGTTCAATGATGTGTTTCGGGTGCTGCAGGGCTTTTCCTCTGTTAGGGCTGACCCGTTCATAGTAGAACTGGAATCAGGGACGGCCCCAATGTCCAAAAGGCCATACCGCATAGCTCCTGCCCAGATGGCCGAGCTTGAGTCGACAAAGTCCGGAAAGGGACCTGGGTCGCAGCACAACCAATTCGGAGCTTGACCTACGGTTGGAATAAAGTTGATCAAGTCCAGTGAGGGATGAGGATCACAGCACAACCAAGTCGGAGATTGACCTGAGGTTGGAATGAGACGGTTGAGTCCTGGAGTGGACCAGAACCGCAATATGATCAAGGCCGGAAATGGACGAGGATCAGGACACGGCCTACTCGGAGTTGGACCTAGGATCGGAATGCACGGTCGAGTCCCTGAATGGACCAGGACCGAAATGTGATCACGTCCTAAGGGACCAGGATCAATTATGGCAGAGTCCGGTGATGGACAGATTTCAAGTTGTGGCGGGTTAGTCTAGCATGGACTAAGATCGCAATATAGCCAATCTGAGAGAGGCTGTGGCTGGTTAAGGAAATAGAATGATATGTTAGGACTCATGGTAAAGTGAGCAGCCTAAAGATTGGAACATGTTCGCTAGGATTGGGCTGGTGCATCGAGTGGCTTAGAGATTGGTGAATCTACTAAGACTTGAGTATGCAGTATGTTCCTAGGGAATGAATTTGATCTAGTCATGGGCTAAGATCTGAAAGGGAATGAAGTCTGGAATAGACAACATTCTAAGGAGAGACATGGACTTGGTGTCTACTAAGGCCGCAACCTGGAGTGTTGAACTAGTGACACAAGTTATGTCTTAGCATGGACCACTTGATAAGATTTTGGGTTAACTTCTATCAAGTGGGGGAGATTGTTTAGTGATGATCAAGACGTGGTCAGTGAGAAGGAGCATTGAGGAGATGCAACGAATTGGTTTGGAAGAACCAAACGAGCATGCTCCATGTTCCAGATGCAAAGAGTTCAGGTGGAACCTTTTGTCTTGAGACTATACATAAGCACCACCGGATTCGAGGACGAATCCATTCTCAGTGGGAGAGACTTGTCATGTCCCCGATCCTGGATAGGACCGGCCGGACAGACTTTGGTGCGTGGAGATGCACCAGTCAGGTCATATGACCTTGACACATGTGTGTCATGACCTGGAAGTAAGGTTAAGGGCATCATAAAGTTAAGGAATAGCTAATCCAAGAAGTATACAAGTGTAAAGGAGCTACACGAAGTGTCACAGCTGGGTGATGCGAGTAAGAAGCTCAACCAGCTGGACTGAGCTCACTGGAGCTCAAGAAGAGTGTGTCAGCTCCCTGAGCTGGATGGACTAGCTCACTCATCTAGGTCAGCTGGGGATCAGCTCAACTCAGCTGGACTGAGTGATCAATGGTCCGGGTCTGGACCATGACCGGACCATATGGACGGACCATGTGCGCCGGTGGACCGGTGGGCACTTGGGATCGGACCAGGGGCTTAGGCAACCAGCCTAGGCCGATATGTGACGTGTCTAGGGGCAGTTAGGACAGTCAGGGACGTCTGGAAACTGTCATAGGCGAAAGGGTGTGATCTGGACCATTGATTAAATCAATGGTCAGAAATGAAACCGAAGGGATGCAATGGTTAGAAGTAACCATTCCTTTTCTATAAAAGGGAAGGCAAGTCCGTGCCTCACCAGGGCTTCCTTCTTCACCCTGAAATACAAAGAAAACAAGAGAAAAACAGAGAGAGAGTCGGATTGGAAGATCCAACCCCAAGAATGGGATGAAGGCAGCAAAGGGGCAGATTTGAGGGCAATCAAGAGGGGAGTTGAGAACGACCCTCTGGTGATTTTTGATTATTGTTTGACACGCCCTGGGCTTCCTCTACATCCATAGAAGACACGCAAATAGCCAGGAGAGAAGATGGATGGCCGGATTCCACTTCTAATGGCAGAGACAGCCTTGAAGGCAGATGTGTGTGGAAAGGCAGTTTCATGGGAAACAAAGGGGGAACTGATGAATGACCTTTGGATGGTGATTGATCATGGATGATCACGTCTAATGCTTCCTCTGTGTCTTGGGAACACACGCAAGTGGTTAGGAGAGAAGGGAGAAGGCTTGACTCCACTCCCAAAGGCATGAACAGCCTTGAAGATGGATGCAGTGCAGAAACTGTTTCCATGGAAGTCCCAAGGAAGGGATGATGGGTGCGACCCTGACTGGATCTTATCAATACTGTAAGTATGTGATAAGGGATTGATGGAGGCGTGCTTGGGAAGAGCATGGTCGGCCTGATAAGGTAACAGGTGTGGACTGAAGACCATTGGACATAGTTTGGTACACTATGGGCTGATCTGGTCTTGCAGTTACACCTTACTCTGCTTATACATTTATTATTCATCTTATTTATTCTATCTATGATTGAGATTGATGATTATAAATAGAGGCACTGAACCTTGGCCTTGGCCGGTTCATAATCCTCCATGGCCTTGGTTTGGCAGCTAAGTCCGGATCTCATACTTCCTGATGAATTTATGGAGATCCGACTTTGGATTCTTCTTAATGGTTATTTATCATGAATTATCATGTATTTTAATTGGTACTTAGGGATTGATTTGAGGTAGTCACCCTATGGCCGGTTTGACTGAATTCGGGTGAGATCTATATGACCGACGCCGGTTCTGTGGATTCTGATTATGGGAATCTCTTAGTTGAGAATTATCAAGAGTTTACATGAATTTTAATTAATTTTTGGAGCAGGTTTGCTTGGGGTCGAAATTGCACCTGAGAGCATATTGGGGTCAGATCTTTGTGTTAGGTTATGTGATCATATGTTTGTGTGCTGGGATACATTTCCCACTTATGATGTCGATCATAAGGAATGCTAGTTATCAACCTTGGTGGTGGGAGCTCTGTACAAGACATTGGTTGAGAGCCATGAGAAGAGTATTGCCAATACTAAGTGGTGTAGACCATTAGTATTGTATTGGTGTGTTTATAACAAGGAAGGCCGTGTGTGATCTGATCATGGGCAAGGATGGACGACCTGATCCTTGGATGATGGATCAAAGGATGCACATGTTGTAAGAGCAACACTAATCAGGTTCAGTGGAACATGGTTCCATGGCTGATTAGGAAAGATGAAGACTCGTCAGTTCTGAGTCATGTGGGGTGGTTGGTTGAATGACTTAGGATCTGATGGGCTTTGTTAGTCCTTGTGAGGACTTGGTATGATTAGTCCTTAAGAGGACGTGGCCTGGTTAGTCCATGAGAGGACTTGGTCTGATTAGTCCATGGAAAGACTTGGTATTATATCTTACAAAGAGTAATGATAATGAGCGAAGCATGGGCTGAGATGTGCCAGATGCTTACCAATGTTTATTGAAGACTTTCCAAAGGTTACTTAGTCTGTGGGGATGGCTGGCTGAATGACTAAGTAATCAAGAGAAGATGTTTATGCATGTATAAGGAAGCTGGACGAGTGGAAGGGGAGCTAGGCAAGGCTACCTCGCAGCTTGGTCAGCTAGGAAAGAGTTGCTGGAACCTCCAGTGAAGTGGTTCAGCTCAGCTAGCTGGATGAGCTAGCTGGACAGCTAAGTCAGCTGAGACAAAGAGCTAACAAGCTCCGTGGATGTGGCAAAGGTATGATCTAGCAATGTTGTTTAGATTTAGATAGAATGGCTTAGGGGAATCGAACCTCTGTTTGTATGACTTGGTCTAGGTTCAGGATCGACCTTGGAGCTAGCTGGCAGTTGTGTTTAATGACCAGTAGCTGAGGTGAACTGACCAGACAAGTGTTAGATTGGTTATAGACCAATGATTGGTAGATATTATTCCGCTGTGCATAAGTTGAAAGGATCTAAGCTATGATTTGACTAGGGTAGTCTTGAGCTAAGATCTGAGTTAGCTCTCACCTATCGGTGATGTTTTAAATAAAGAGCCAAAATTTATAGAGGCTCGGTCCGGGTATGGACCGAGCGACGTGAGGCAGCGACCGCGGCCTACACGGCCGGGATCGGGTCTTACATTGGCCATATGAGGGATGATTGTCCTGTAGCACGACAAATAGAACTTAAGTGTTCTTGAGTATGAGGGTGTTGGACACACACGGCGTGAATATCCAAACTCAAAAAGGAGAAAAGTAGTATCATCGCAGTCGTCTGATGAGGATATGTTGAAGAATATGGTTGCATTTGGTGCATGCAAGGAGGGATCTATTGAATCCTCGGCTTCAGATATTTGTACAGACGATGATGAGTATCATGTGCTGTAAAAGAAGTGGTTGAAGCTCTAGGATATGGCTCAGAAGCAGAACGAGCTGCTTGAGGAACTTAGTGAGGAACTTGCGATTGTAAAAAAGAAGAACAAGTCTCTGGAGCAGGAGGTTTGCAAGATTAGGAAAGTTAAGCAGAAGGGTCTGTCACACGATGTGCAAGGGAGCACATCAAAAGGTGGAGCCAAAAGAGCTTGTCAGAAAGTACGTCGGGACGTAAGACAAGAAGTACGGCAGGAAGCGCTACAACACGTGGCTGTGAGCAATAAGCCGAAGATGGTACATCAATGCAGCAACATGAAGGTCAGACATGAGATTCTGAAGCATGGTTGTGCAGCTGATACAAGGAAGGAGACTGATCGATGCATCAGTAACTGTGTCAGGCCAAAGAAGAAGCAACATCGGATGTGATGCTGGTTCTGTGGGAAGGTTGGACACAAGAAGATGGAGTGTTTTGCTCGTGAGAAGAGCAGAAACATGACCAAGAGGGTGAACAAGACGTTCACTAAACCCAAGAGGGTTGAAGAGGTGTTTATAGCCAAGAGTGGCTTACTTGATAAGGTCAAAGAAGAAACATTAGAAGATGGTTGCAGCTCTGGTAGGAGTGATCTTGAGGAAGATCAAGAAGCATCAAGTGAGGAGTCAGAACACGGAGTTGTTTGTGACACAAAAGAAAAGGAGATCGAAGTGCGTCAGGAAGTGATGCGAGAGGATCTTCAAGGGGGTGATAGCGAAATCATTCCAAGGCTTAGCAACAAATGCAGAGTGCACTCGGTGGGGTTGAGAAGAGGCTCATGGTCAAGGAGACGACACATGAAGAAAGTCTGATCCTCAACAAAAGTGGGTCGAGAGGTAGCTCGACAAGTGTGTCAGATCGTGATGCAGTAGCAGACGGGTGTGTTTGTAAGGCTTGACATCTAAGCATCTGTTTTAGCTTGGTATGCAATCAAGCAGGGGGAGAATGGAATGGTGACGTTCTGGTCCAAGGAGGGCACATCTCGTGGATCAGAAGAGCATAGTGATGGACGTCTTGAAGTAGATGATGCTTGTCTCATGGGGGAGAAAATCATGGTGTGGTGCACATCTCGTGGGGGAGAAAAGCACATTTAGCGTGGAAGTTTCCAGGTGGGGAACATGGTTGTTGAACCATAAGAAGGTTGTGCTTGATCGGCACACAAAGCTAAAAGGGGGAGATTGTTGATGTAAGATGTTCGTCCTGTAGCAGTCGCTGACGTAGTTGCTGAGACAGACGTCGTGTTGAGTGGTGAAGACCATGTGGAGTCGAGATGCTGAGCTGGAGTCGTGTGGACTTGAAGAGCAAGGGAGTATCTAGAAGAAAAGGCAAAGAGGAATAAACTTGAGGAGCAAGTTTATGACCAAAAGGAAATAAGAATAAGTGCATTACAAGAAAAGGAAAGTTGCACTTATTGATATGGAAGATGTCCATATTGTGGTTCCTTGGAGACTAGGATTTCGGGAATATGAAGTTAGTATAAGATAGCTATGGAATCGTCTGTAGAGATATAAAGACACAGAGGTTGATCTTATAGAAAAAGAGAGAAGCTCTTGGAGGTGTTTTGGGTCGTGATGAAGCAGTGGCTGAAGTACTTGACGGAGAAGAGACATAAGCTAGGGTTGCTTAGGAATTGTTCAGTGGTGTATGTTAGGTTGTAACACTAGACGTGTAAAGCTGATTAAGCATAGCTTGTAATAGAGTTTAGAAGGCGATTTCTAATAAGAGTAATTGGTGTTTGCTTGTGTATTTTATTTCTGTTGATTTACTTTCTGCAGTACTATTGTATTGTCATCTTTGCACTTACATATAGTTTCCTACCAACATGACATACGAAGTCATAAGAACATATTTACAGTTTTACGATATACTCTTGTGGATATTTCCCCTCTTGAAGTTCAGTTGAAAACTGAAGTTACATTGATAAGTACACAAAAAATCATAATGGATATCTACGTATATGAATTAAGAAAAGTATAAACAGAATAAATGAAAACATTATTAAATTTTCTCACATCATTAAGAAAAAGACTCGTCACACTTGGATTGAATATACGAACGACGAAGCCCTAAACAGGTAGACATTTCTTCATGAAAACTCTCTGAAAGTTGAATAAATTCGAACCCCTATGTCTGCTTGAGCAAAACATGAAATCTTTAAACCTATATATGGAAGTACATCAACATAATATACTCTTTCTATTTAATATATGATTTATTTTTTTGACAAATAACAAATCTATGTCAACTTTAATTTTATTGGAAAAAATATTTAACCAATTAGGTTTTACAATATTTTAATAATTGTTTGAATTATTTTTAATTTACTTCGTATTAACCATTATAAAACAGTCTATCATCGCGACACAGATCTGAAAAAAATAAGTTTATAATTGAAATTATTATTAATATGTAACAATTAAGTTATAAAAAATATGAATTATAAATGGTAAGGTAGGGTATTGATTTTTTTTAAACAAAACTATTGTAAATTAAAAATTGAATGAGTGTTGAATAATTAAGTATAAAACAATCTACTATTGCGACACAGATCTGAAAAAAATGGCGAAAACCATGTAGATAGTTATCTTTTTCCAGTGTGAAGCTCGATTCCAACATATTTAACCGTCCAAACTCCTAATATGAGCAAAAGAAGCATCTTTGACGATTTACCAATAAATAAACTTGAAAATATGAAGTTTGTGAGATGTAAATGAAAGTTATGAGAGTTTTTTTAGATAGAAATGTAGAAGAAATGAAGATTTATTGGCTGAGAAAGATAAAAAGTGGTTAGAAATTGAGTTCTTGATCTCTTATGAGCTCAAAAATGATAGTTTAATTGTGATTGCAAAATTGATGATGATGACATTTTCGAAATAATTAAATAATTAAATAATAAAGTCAGTTTTGTAAATAATTCAAAAACATAATTGAGGGTTTGGAACTTTCAAAGGTGAATAGTAATGATAAAAAAAAATGTTAGTTTTAGGTTAGACTTGAATTCTAGGTTAGTCTTGAGAAACGCCCTTAATTTGTTTAGTTATCAAATAATTTAGAGATTTTTTATCCTTTCAAATTTTTGGAGCTTAATTATTATGCAGTAAAAAAATTTTCAAAAAACAAAATATATATCAATATTCATATTTTTTGTGATCTATAAAAAGGGATTACTCTCATTTCATTTGGATGCAGAAAATATATATCAATTTTCACTATAATTTTATTAGCCTTCATTTATATTCATTTTACTATTAATTCATTAAAATAACTAGTTAAAATAAAAATAAAATTAATAAAATTATCACATTTTAGTTATTTAAGTTTATAATTGAAATTATTATTAATGTGTAACAATTAAATTATATAAAAAAAGATATGAATAATAAATGGTAGGCTAGGGTGTTGAATTTTTTTAAATAAAACTATTATAAGTTAAAAATTGAATGAGTGTTGGATAATTAAATGGAAGAAAGAAAAGATTATATAGAGTGTTAAAAGTAGAAAAATAGGCTGTTGAATCAATTCACCATTGTACATAGTCTAAGAGCACCCACAATGGTCCGAGAATGTTGTACATATTATGTTTGTGTCCAATGGTGTTTTCCAAGTTGGAGCCCTTAAGAATAAAAAAAAATGAAAAGTAAAAATATATTTTTATTTATTATTAAAATTAAAAAAGTTAAATATAAAGATACAATTATTATTAAATATAAAAGTTAAAAAATTAAAATTTATTATAAAAAAATAAAATTTAAAATGACAAGATTAAATATAAAGATACAATTATTATTAAGCTTCATTACCAAATTTGTTCCAAATATTTTCAATTAAAACTATTAAAACCTACCACGAAAAAATGAAACTATTCAATTAAAACTAAGTTTGAGATTAACTTACCACACACAAAGAAGAGCACCAATCCTATTAAAACTAATACACAGAGCTTTAGCTTTATTCCGATTATCTTCTTTGATAGCTCATATACCGTCTTCTCCACCACCACCAATTTCTGCTCACTCTGATTACGTTCATCCTTAACCTGCCTTAGTTGTGTCTGAGAGTCCCTCAACTCCTCCATGACCGCGACATCCAACCATTTTCAAACGTGGCAGTCTCCATCATCCACATTGAGGCACGTGTAGTACCTTCTGCCTGGATCTTTACGAGTGTAGGATGTTACTACTATAGGCTCACCACCACAGTAGCATATCGTCAGGATGCCATCATCTGCCTCAGGTTGAGATGGGTACTGAACCGCCTCTGCACTATTGTAGTTACTCTGTCCTCCCCGTACAAATCAGCTTCTGCTTGAAGATGTGAGGTTTTGTCATAGTCTTCTGATATGACGAAGGCTGACTGTAACTATAGTTTTGTTCAATTTTCGTTAACCTGCAAGCAATAATAAAAATGCAAAAGATAGTTACTTATTTTACTAACATATAGTTTGAACACTAGTATAAAGTTACCCACTAAAAACACATACACTTTATAAGAGAAATCGATTTTCAAATGATAAGAACAAAGGAGCTAGACAAATCTGTTTTCAAACCGTATAAGATCAAACCACCTAAACAGAAAACAAGATTAGGAAAACCAATCCATACAGAGACTTTTCTATAAACCCGATTATAAGAAAACAAATCGAGGTTGAAATCGGAATGATTTGTAGAGATCTTAAACAAAGAAGAAGAGGATTGAAGTCGATTGAAACCGAAAAAGTACCGAAACACAAGATACAACCCAAAATATCCCCAAATTAATTCATCAAAAGCAGAGTCGTTTTGAAACCCTAATTCGAAAAAATCTTCAAATTGATTAAAATGGAAATAGGAACTCTAAATTGAGACGAGAACAAGAAGGAACCTAATCTAATCCACGTATCGACGACGGATCGAGTTGGAAGATCACAGAAGAACACGATCGAGGACGAATCAAAAATTGTCTTTTTCTCTACACTCTTCGATTTTTGTCTCGCCTTCGAGAGAAATGATTTTTTCCCGATAAACCAGACACAAAAGCAAACGCATCCAATCCAACCCGACACGTGCGCTAAGGTTTACCCATTTCAATCCTTATTTACGGACTGATCCTTACTTATTTTCGACAAAATGTTGTTTTTATATTACACTAATCACGCAATTAGTCCATAAGGACTCTACACGGACCCCGCATTGTGGATGGTGTAAGGAACCAATGTAACTTTTACTAGGTCAAACATATATGTTTTTATACATGCAATGGTCCATGGATGATCTACCCCTTTCTGATCAGATTGAGATACAACGAAATACTTTTGTTAAACTCTATCTACCCTTTTCGCATCTCTGTTTTCTAATGCAAATTTATCATGAGTTACGTTGTTTTGAAAAAAGTACGCTGCAAGTAATGTTAGGTCACTGCAAGCAGTCGTTCTCTTTCATATCTCTTTTCCTTCTTCTTTACGAGGAAACTTCTACTTTCGAAAACAAAATTTTTGAACCAGTTCAGTAAACTTTTTTTTTAGTAGTTCAGTAAACTTACCCATGTTTGATTGGAGTAAAAACAAAAACGACCATGAACGGTGTGAGTCCAAGATTAGTGGTAATGTTAAACCAAATTTGGTTCCTTATATAAAACATGCATGAATCATAAACTTGTTTGACAAATGTTTTTTTTAAACTACTTTCAACAAGATTTCAACAATCAAACCATAAAACAACCCAAACACTTCTAATCTGAGCCTTTTGTAGCTATTGAACATGACTCCAAGATGTTTGCAATGTTGCTTCCATGAGACTTAACCAAAACATGGCGGAAAGGCATCAGCTTCTGCACCAGATCCCAAAACAGATCGAACCTATTCATCTCCTCCGTTAGTATCAGTGCCTTGACCACCACGAAATTCCCAAACTCATTCCTCGCCAGCCTCATCAACCTGTCTCCTTCGCACTCCAAAAGCTCCGTCACCACCACAGCCATAGACTCCTCCGTATCCAAAAGCTTCTCCACAATGTAGCTTCCGTATTTCTTAAACGACAGATCAACGCAATGACCACGAAGACTAACACCAACGTTGTGCGTGCAACGCGAGTCATACAGCGTAAGCACGTGCTGGACCACAAAGTTCCCCGAAGGATCGTTGCTTAGGAGGAGAGCGTTGCTTGCAACAAAGTCTAGTAGAAGCTCTCTGTAGAAAGGATCCCACACATCGGTTATAACCTCGTTGAGCGCGATGCAGCCGTACTGACTACACGCTATGTCGAGCGCGTAGTAGAGAACGTGATCGTACATTCTAAATTTCTCCATGTTGTCGAAAACGACCATAGCTCGTAACGCCACGTGGGATGCGTACTTGTCCGTCATGATGTCGAAGAACCGGCTCAAGATAGCCGCGTAGAGGCGCGCATCCACGTCATCCGACATTCCGAGGAGCTTCTGCACGCGTATCGAACCGTACTTGTTTCTGACAATCTCCATGAAGTAATCGGAGTCTGACGTCAGCAGCGAGACCAACTTGGGAAGAGCTTCTGGGTCATCTGCTTTTGAGATAAGCTCTCTAAACCGGGACACGCATTCCTCGCTAGTCATTAGGTTGTATAGTTTGATTAAACGCGAGTTATCTACGGAGGCTTGTTCTTCTGAGAGACGGATACGTTCTAAAGCCTCGAACAAGGTCGGCATCGAGAAGGGATTATCATAGGTCATCACCATTGTACAAGAACTAAATTAATCTTTAACTAGCTAGCTAGAGAAGAACTAATAGTTTCCTGTGGAGAAGTTTGCGTTCGAGAGATTTGTGACTGATTGTTTTGATTGTATTGGATATGTAATGTAGTTCATCTGTATTTATACTAGCTAGTGATGACCTACATAGCGTATTTTGCTATTAGGAAAAGGAAATATATCGCTTGGAGTTTCCTTTTTTCCGATTTTTCATTAGCTTCATCATTGTTCAAGTTTACTTTTTAATTAATCTGTCAAATGTACATAGGATTACATATTTCCATTAATGATATTATGGACATGGTGTCTCCAGTTTTCCTTTTATGCTTGTTTTTTGAACTAACGAAATTCCCTAACTAATGAATAGATCGGAGATAAATTACATTTTGAGTTATGTCTTTTACTATTTATTAGCAAATTTTATTTAGAATCGTATTCCAGTTTCCAACTACCAGTGCCAGTGGGATAACAGAATTAAAGATCGTATAGTTTCCTACCAACGTGACATACGAAGTCATAAGAACATATGTACAGTTTTACGATAAACACTTGTGGATTAAGAAAAGTATAGTTTCCCTCTTGAAGTTCAGTTGAAAACTGAAGTTATATTGATAAGTACACAAAAAATCATAATGGATATCTACGTGTATGAATTAAGAAAAGTATAAACAGAATAAATAAAAAAAAAATTATTAAATTTTCTCACATTATTAAAAAAAAGACTCGTCACACTTGGATTGAATATACGAGCGGCGAAGCCCTAAACAGGTAGACGTTTCTTCATGAAAACTCTCTGAAAGTTGAATAAATTTGAACCCCTATGTCCCGTTGAGCAAAACATGAAATCCTTAAACCTAGATATGGAAGTACATCAACATAATATACTATTTCTGTTTAATATATAAAAAATGTTTTGACAAATAACAAATCTATGTCAACTATAATTTTTATGTCAACTTTAATTTTATTGGAAAAAATATTTAAGCAATTAGGTTTTACAATATTCTAATAATGTTTTGAATTATTTTTAATTTACTTCATTTAAACTATTATAAAACAGTCTACCATCACGACACAGATCTGAAAAAAATGACGAAAACCATGTAAATAGTTATATTTTTCCAGTGTGAAGCTCGATTACAACATTTTTAACCGTCCAAACTCTAAATATGAGCAAAAGAAGCATCTTTGACGATTTACTAATAAAAAAACTCGAAAATATGAAGTTTGCAAGATGTAAATGAAAGTTATGAGAATTTTTTAGATTGAAATGTAGAGGAAATGAAGATTTATTGGTTCAGAAAGAAAAAAAATGGTTATAAATTGAGTTCTTGATCTCTTATGAGCTTAAAAATGGTAGTTTAATTGTGGTTGGAAAATTGATGATGATGACATTTTTGTAAATAAAAAGAAATATTTAGGGTGTAATAGATTTTTTTCCATTTTCGAAATAATTAAATAATTTAATAATAATGACAGTTTCGTAAATAATTCAAAAACATAATAGTGGTTTGGAACGGTGAATAGCAATGATAAAAAAGAGGTTAGTTTTGGGTTAGACTTGAATTTCTAGATTAGTCAAAAAGCCCTTAATTTGTTTAGTTATCAAATAATTCAGAGATTTTTTATCCTATCAAATTGTTGGAGCATAAATATTATGCAGTAAAGATAAAACAAAATTTATATCAATATTCAAAATTTTGTGTGATCTATAAAAAGAGATTACTATCATTTCATTTGGATGCAGAAAAATATATCAATTTTCACTATAATATTATTAGCCTTTATGTACATTCATTTTAGTACTAATTTTTAAAAATAACTAGTTAAGATAAAATTAATAAAACTATTACATTTTAGTTATTTAAGTTTATAATTGAAATTATTATTAATATGTAACAATTATATTATAAAAAATATATGAATAATAAATGGTAGGGCAGGGTGTTAAATTTTTTTAAACAAAACTATTGTAAGTTAAAAACTGAATGAGTGTTGGATAATTAAATAGAAAAAAGAAGATGATATAGAGTGTTAAAAGTAGAAAAATAGGCTGTTGAATCAATTCACCATTGTACATAGTCTAACTGATCTAAGGAACCAATGTAACGTTTTATTGGGTCAAAGATATATGTTTTTGTACATACATGCAATGGTCCATGGATGATCTACCCCTTTCTGATCAGATTAAGATACAACGAAATACTTTTGTTAAACTCTATCTACCCTTTTCGCATCTCTGTTTTCTCATGAAAATTTATCATGAGTTACGTTGTTTTGATAAAAGTACGCTGCAAGTAATGTTAGGTCACTGCAAGCAGTCGTTCTCTTTCATATCTCTTTTCCTTCAAAAAATATATACTGCATAGGTCTATACATTCTTTACTAGGAAACTTCTACTTTAGAAAACAAAATTTTTGAACCAGTTCAGTAAACTTTTTTTTAGTAGTTCAGTAAACTTATCCATGTTTGATTGGAGTAAAAACAAAAACGATCATGAACGGTGTGAGTCCAAGATTAGTGGTAATGTTAAACCAAATTTGGCTCCTTATATAAAACATGCATGAATCATAAACTTCTTTGACAAATGTTTTTCTTAAACTACTTTCAACAAGATTTCAACAATCAAACCATAAAACAACACAAACACTTCTAATCTGAGCCTTTTGTAGCTATAGAACATGACTCCAAGATGTTTGCAATGTTGCTTCCATGAGACTTAACCAAAACATGGCGGAAAGGCATCAGCTTCTGCACCAAATCCCAAAACAGATCGAACCTATTCATCTCCTCCGTGAGTATCAGTGCCTTGACCACCACGAAATTCCCAAACTCATTCCTCGCCAGCCTCATCAACCTGTCTCCTTCACACTCCAAAAGCTCCGTCACCACCAAAGCCATCGACTCCTCCGTATCCAAAAGCTTCTCTACAATGTAGCTTCCGTACTTCTTAAACGACAGATCAACGCAATGACCAAGAAGGCTAACACCAACGTTGTGCGTGCAACGCGAGTCATACAGCGTAAGCACGTGCTGGACCACAAAGTTCCCCGAAGGATCGTTGCTTAGGAGGAGAGCGTTGCCTGCAACAAAGTCCAGTAGAAGCTCTCTGTAGCAAGGATCCCACACATCGGTTATAACCTCGTTGAGCGCGATGCAGCCGTACTGACTACACGCTATGTCGAGCGCGTAGTAGAGAACGTGATCGTACATTCTAAATTTCTCCATGGTGTCGAAAACGAGCATAGCTCGTAACGCCACGTGGGATGCGTACTTGTCGGTCATGATGTCGAAGAACCGGCTCAAGATAGCCGCGTAGAGGCAAGCATCCACGTCATCCGACATTCCGAGGAGCTTCTGCACGCGTATCGAACCGTACTTGTTTCTGACAATCTCCATGAAGTAATCGGAGTCTGACGTCAGCAGCGAGACCAACTTGGGAAGAGCTTCTGGGTCATCTGCTTTTGAGATAAGCTCTCTAAACCGGGACACGCATTCCTCGCTAGTCATTAGGTTGTATAGTTTGATTAAACGCGAGTTATCTACGGAGGCTTGTTCTTCTGAGAGACGGATACGTTCTAAAGCCTCGAACAAGGTCGGCATCGAGAAGGGATTATCATAGGTCATCACCATTGTACAAGAACTAAATTAATCTTTAACTAGCTAGCTAGAGAAGAACTAATAGTTTCCTGTGGAGAAGTTTGCGTTCGAGAGATTTGTGACTGATTGTTTTGATTGTATTGGATATGTAATGTAGTGATCTGTATTTATACTAGCTAGTGATGACCTATATAGCGTATTTGCTTTTCTTATTAGGAAAAGGAAATATATCGCTTGGAGTTTCCTTTTTGTTTTTCATTAGCTTCATCATTGTTCGAGTTTTATTTTTTTATTAATTTGTCAAATGTAGATAAGATTACATATTTCCATTAATCATCTCTCCACATCCCTCGTCTCCAGTTTTCCTTTTCTCTTTGTTTTTTGAACTAACGAAATTCCATAACCAGATTAATTAATGAATAAATCGGAGATAGGTTAAATTTTGAGTTATGTCTTTACTATTTAGGATCGTATTCCAGTTTCCAACAACCAGTGCCAGTGGGATAAAAGAATTAAAGATCGTATAGTTTCCTACCAACGTGACATACGAAGTCATAAGAACATATGTACAGTTTTACGATATACTCTTGTGGATATTTCCCTCTTGAAGTTCAGTTGAAAACTGAAGTTACAATGATACGTACACAAAAAAATCATAATGGATATCTACGTGTATGAATTAAGAAAAGTATAAACAGAATAAATTAAAACAATACTCCCTCCGTTTCTAAATAAGTGTCACTCTGACACTTTTCACACAGATTAAAAAAATCGCTGAAATATATGCAAGTTGTTATTAATTACACCTTATTGACCAATGGTATTTTCGATAAATAGATTTATTTATAAGATCAATGCATTTTTCAATTAATTTTGAGCTGAAATTTAGTAAAAATTGCATTGATATTGTAGAATGACACTCTTTGTAAAATAAAAAAATGAACTAAAGAGACACTTATTCAAAAACAGAGAGAGTATTAAATTTTCTCAAATTATTAAGAAAAAGACTCGTCACACTTGGATTGAATATATGAGCGGCGAAACTCTAAACATGTAAACGTTTCTTCATGAAAACTCTCTAAAAGTTGAATAAATTCGAATCCCTATGTCTGGTTGAGCAAAACATGAAATCTTAAAACCTATACATGGAAGTACATCAACATAATATACTCTTTCTGTTTAATATATGAAAAATGTTTTGACAAATAACAAATTTATGTCAACTTTAATTTTTATGTCAACTTTAATTTTATTGGAAAAAATATTTAACCAATTAGGTTTTACAATATTTTTATAATTGTTCGAATTATTTTTAATTTACTTCATATTAACCATTATAAAACAGTCTATCATCGCGAAAACTATTTCATTTAGTTATTAAGTTTATAATTGAAATTTTTATTAATATGTAACAATTAAATTATAAAAAGGATATGAATTATAAATGGTGAAGTAGGGTGTTGAATTTCTTAAACAAAACTATTGTACGTTAAAAATTGAATGAGTGTTGAATAATTAGATATAAAACAATCTACCATCGCGACACAGATCTGATAAAAATGACAAAAACCATGAAAATAGCTACATTTTTCTGGTGTCAAAGCTCGATTCCAATATTTTCAACCGCCCAAACTCCAAATATGAGCAAAAAGAAGCATCTTTGACGATTTACAAATAAAAAACGAAAATATGAAGTTTCTGAGATGAAAATGAAAGTTATGAGAGTTTTTTTAGATACAAATGTAGAGGAAATGAAGATTTATTGGTTCAGAGAAAAAGTGGTTAGAAATTGAGTTCTTGATCTTTTATGAGTTCAAAATGGTAGTTCAGTGGTGGAAGAAAGTCTCCGATAAAGAAACCAGTTATGTCGATTTTTTTTTCACTATTTTACGGGTCTCACGACACATAACGGCATGCGATTGGTTTCATTTTTAATTTTTTTAATCAGATAAAAAAAATAAAGAAACCCACAAGGGGTTCACGCGTTGCGGATGGCCTTAATTTGTTTAGTGATCAAATAACTTAGAGATTTTTTATCCTATCAAATTGTTGGAGCTTAAATATTATGCAGTAAACAATTTTTTAAAAAACAAAACTTATATCAAAATTCATAATTTTTTGTGATCTATAAAAAGGGATTACTTTCATTTCATTTGGATACAGAAAAAATATATCAATTTTCACTATAAGTTTATTAGCCTTTATTTATATTCATTTTAGTACTATTTTTTTAAAATAACTAGTTAAGATAAAAATAAAATTATTAAAACAATTTCATTTTATTTATTTAAGTTTATAATTGAAATTATTATTAATATGTAACAATTAAATTATATAAAGATGTGAATAATAAATGGTAGGGTAGGGTAGGGTGTTAATTGTTTTTAAACAAAACTATTGTAAGTTAAAAATTGAATGAGTGTTGGATAATTAAGTGGAAGAAAGAAAAGATGATATAAAGCCTTAAAAGTAGAATAACAGAACATATGGGATGTAAATTCTGTTATGAAGAGAGGTTTTTTCTGCTTTGTTGGATATTTACTCTGGTTGATTCCAAAAGGGTATAGAAGAATCATTCTCAATACTGATTCTGCCGCTGCGCATGTTGAAGATGCATGGCCCCAACATAGATTTAACCAAAGAGCATTTTCGAACTTCGTAGGTATTTGAATCTTTATTTTGTTGTGTTATTTTTTTTTCTTATAGTATATTGATGTCTCAGCCTGTTCTCTTTTGCAGGATCCGAAGACGCTGATGTTTGGAGGATGCTTTGGACATGTTTGATTGTGCTAGATTGGTTTGATGAATTTCTGGCAAAAGGTGGATGTATGTTTGCGAAATTGATTGCAGTTTCTTATTCAGAATTGTAAATCAATTTATTTCTGAAACTGTGAACCTTTCTTTTATAAATAAACATTTTATACAACGAATATCAAGCAACGTCGTCTTTCATTCCTCTTTTACTTTTAACATCTACTGTGATAGGTTTATATATTCTTTACTAGAAAACTTGTACTTCCCAAAACAAAATTTTAAACCAGTAAACTAAATTTATCCATGCTTGATTGGAGTTAAAACAGAAACGATCATGAACTGGAGTCCAAGATTAATGGCAATGTTAAATCAAATTTGGTTTCATATATAAAGCTTGAATGTTAAACTTCTATGACATTTGTTCAAAAAAAAAAAAAAAACTTCTTTCAACAAGATTTCAACAATCAAACCATAAAACAACCCAAACACTTCTAATCTGAGCCTTTTGTAGCTATAGAACATGACTCCAAGATGTTTGCAATGTTGCTTCCATGAGACTTAACCAAAACATGGCGGAAAGGCATCAGCTTCTGCACCAAATCCCAAAACAGATCGAACCTATTCATCTCCTCCGTGAGTATCAGTGCCTTGACCACCACGAAATTCCCAAACTCATTCCTCGCCAGCCTCATCAACCTGTCTCCTTCACACTCCAAAAGCTCCGTCACCACCAAAGCCATCGACTCCTCCGTATCCAAAAGCTTCTCTACAATGTAGCTTCCGTACTTCTTAAACGACAGATCAACGCAATGACCAAGAAGACTAACACCAACGTTGTGCGTGCAACGCGAGTCATACAGTGTAAGCACGTGTTGGACCACGAAGTTCCCCGAAGGATCGTTGCTTAGGAGGAGAGCGTTGCTCGCAACAAAGTCTAGTAGAAGCTCTCTGTAGCAAGGATCCCACACATCAGTTATAACCTCGTTGAGCGCGATGCAGCCGTACTGACTACACGCTATGTCGAGCGCGTAGTAGAGAACGTGATCGTACATTCTAAATTTCTCCATGGTGTCGAAAACGACCATAGCTCGTAACGCCACGTGGGATGCGTACTTGTCCGTCATGATGTCGAAGAACCGGCTCAAGATAGCCGCGTAGAGGCGCGCATCCACGTCATCCGACATTCCGAGGAGCTTCTGCACGCGTATCGAACCGTACTTGTTTCTGACAATCTCCATGAAGTAATCGGAGTCTGACGTCAGCAGCGAGACCAACTTGGGAAGAGCTTCTGGGTCATCTGCTTTTGAGATCAGCTCTCTAAACCGGGACACACATTCCTCGCTAGTCATGAGGTTGTATAGTTTGATTAAACGCGAGTTATTTACGGAGGCTTGTTCTTCTGAGAGACGGATACGTTCTAAAGCCTCGAACAAGGTCGGCATCGAGAAGGGATTATCATAGGTCATCACCATTGTACAAGAACTAAATTAATCTTTAACTAGCTAGCTAGAGAAGAACTAATAGTTTCCTGTGGAGAAGTTTGCGTTCGAGAGATTTGAGGCTGATTGTTTTGCTTGTATTGGATATGTAATGTTGTGATATGTATTTATACTAGCTAGTGATGACCTACATAGCGTATTTTGCTTTTCTTATTAGGAAAAGGAAATATATCGCTTGGAGTTTCCTTTTTGGTTTTCATTAGCTTCATCATTGTTCAAGTTTTATTTTTTAATTAATTTGTCATATGTAGATAAGATTACATATTTCCATTAATGATCTCCCCATCCCACGTCTCCATGGTTTCCTTTTCTGTTTGTTTTTTGAGCTAACGAAAGTCCCTTACTAGATTAATTAACGAATAGAACGGAGATATATTACGTACATTTTGATTTAAGTCTTTTTTTACTATTCATTAGCAAATTTTATTTAGAATCGTATTCCATTTACCACAGTGCCAGTGGGATAAAAGAATTAAAGATCGTATAGTTTCCTACCAACGTGACATATGAAGTCCTAAGAACATATCTAAACTATTATTTGAGAAATGAATTTGATTATTTGTCATACTTTCCATGATATTAGGCTTAGTCAATTATTTTCATAAATATTTTTATATATTTTAATAATAAAATGATTTGAAAACATGATAATTACAATCTTTCACAATAGAAATATTTGATATTATTTTATTAATTATTATTCATTAAAGCTTTGATATATTTAATGAATAGTTCATTATTTAGCTGATTAAAATTAATATTGTGAAATTATCTCAAAAAAGACAATAAAAACGTTTTTGAAAAAAAAAGAAAAGATAATCATGTGTATTTATCTTCATCTCTCTTATTTATTTGTCAATTTTATATAAACATATAATAATTAGATTTATCGTTCTACTAAAATATTGAAAATATATTTACGAAAGATAGATTTATTTATATTTTGTAAACATGTACGTCAAGCAATATCGTTTTTTAAAATACTAATTTAATAAACAAGGTTTAAAATCTATAACGATAAATTTGATTTATATTTGTTTGTTAATTTTATTTTTTCGTGGTGTTTTTAAATATTATTATTAAGTTAAAAATAACAATTGTTTTTTATTTAAGTTGAAAATTAATATTTTTTTTTATTTTTATTAGAATTATATTTTAAAAGTATCAGCCTCCAAAAGATAACATTTTAAAAATATTAATTATTTTTTTACAACGTGTATCTAATATCATAAAAAAATGAAAATGAACTTTATTTACTTTTAATTTGTTTCAAGAGTTTTACATAAATATGACTTTGTTTTAATTAAAATTTCTTCAGAAGACTATGTGTAAACAAAAATGTGATTCTATTTTTTTATTTAATAAAACTGTATTTTCCAAAATTATTTGTTTTAGTTATAATTATTAAAGTTTGTAAGTTAAAGACCACTTGAAAATAACAAATTGTGATTTTACAATAAATATTAATTATAGCATATTTTATCTATTGTAACATTTAGAAATGAAAATAATGATATCTTGTGTATTTGCATAGTTTTAAGCTTCATTTTAGTTCTCATATTGATCACTAGGTTGTATTTAGAGTACATTTAGATTGCATTGCGTTACATATGTCTATATCAGGTCTTGGAGATGCTTGTTGATGGATTTGGAGACATATGAGGCGTTTTGAGACAAAAAAAGAGAGGTGTTTGGAGCATAGAGCGTCCTCAGCCAAAATTACCAAAGCGACACCAGCGTAGCGACATCATCAAGTCGCTATACAGCCTACCGAGCCATCTGTAGCGACGAGCGTAGCGGCCACACCTGGTCGCTACGAAGAAGTAAAGGTGATGCTGAAATTAGCCAAGTGATTGTAGCGACTTAAGCGTAGCGACTTGAGCGTAGCGACTTGAGCGTAGCGACTTGAGCGTAGCGACTTGAGCGTAGCGACTTGAGCGTAGCGACTTGAGCGTAGCGACTTCATCACATTGCTACGAGGCTTCACGAGCCAACATAGCGACCAGTGTAGCGGCCTGCCCATGTCGCTACATATCCTGAAGAATAGAAGATTTCACTAGCGACCAACCTGTAGCGGGAAGTCCAAGTCGCTACGGGCAAAAAAGACTTCCTTTTTATTGGGCCGGCCCAGGTTTGTTGGGTTGGCCCAGCTCGATTTTTAGACTCCTATAAATACTCTCTAGACCTAATTTTGGGATTTATCTCTTTTACTTTTAAGAAACACAAAACCTCTTGGTGAAACTTCATTCCTTTAATCATAATTTCATCTTGCTTTTGTGTTCTTAAGTGTTCTTGAGTAGTTTATTGCTTTCTTAACATGATTAAGCTTGGATCCATCATGGGTTTAAGAAGAATCATGGTTATTAGTGAGTAGTCCACTTTTGGATTCATGGGTTAGGGAGATTAAGGGTGATTAAGTGTAAATCTAGGGTGTTTAGATATAGATCCATCTTATTCCTTGCTTGTAGAGTGATCTTAATGCTATTTTGGAGTTGGTCTCTCTAAAATAGAGTTTTAGGCATTTTCCACCCACAAGGTGTTTGACGAAATGTCTGACCCAACTCCCCAATGCTTTTAACATTCTTTACCAAAGAGATTTGTTGTTAAAGGTGTTAGGATAGCTAGTAGACTTGTTATTAATGATTGTTTTGATAATATTCAACCTAAGAGATTAGATGTTTGAGTTATCTTAGCAAATGAGCATTCATCTAGAGATAGAGTTTGTTTATCATTGTGTCTAGGCCTAAGTTTGATAGATTGATTGAAAGCCTGCCACCTTTAGATTGAAGATTGATCACCCAAAGTCAATTCCCTTAGCCCATGAGTTCTCTCATCTCATTAAGAAAGAAAGCTTTGTCCTTTATTGCATTTTAAGTACTTTTGTAGTTAAAAATCATCTCTTATCCTGATTGCACTTAGATTAAGCATTCTCTTGCATTCTCTTTGCATCATGGTCACTTAGGATTGGATTGACACTTTCATACTACATTGATTTGAATTCATAGGATTTAGTAAAATCTTATATCAAATAACAATAGATATAAAATGTTTTTATCTTTTACATTACATATTAATGTTTTGTTTTTCAATTATGATTTGTTTGTGTGTTTTATATATGTATCAGTAGTTTAATTTACAATGATTCATATAATATGTAAAGTTTGATTCGGTTTAACATTATTGTGCTTATGATTTATTTTGAAATTTTCCAGGTTTCGATAACTCCAAGAATTTGATTTAAAAACATCACTCCAAGAATTATGTATTTGTTTATTTAATTATATAACAGTTTTAAAATTAATATAATAAAAACTGATTAAAGATAATATGATACTTAAAATAAAAATATTAATATTGCTATCCAAAATAATGTTTTTAAATCATTAAGAAAATAAAAAAATGAAAATATTCATAAAATAGTATTAATTTTATTTATTTTTATGTTTTGATCTTATAAATAGTAGTACATATATTAATAAATATCTATAAAATAATTATGTCCGCATGTGCGGGTAAGACACCTAGTGTACAATATATTACAATATACTATTGTGGATATTTCCCCTCTTGAAGTTCAGTTAAAAACTGAATTTACAATGATAATTACACAAAAAAATCATAATGGATATCTACGTGTATGAATTAAGAAAAGTATAAAGACCACTACTTGAAACCTCTATGAAAGTTGAATAACTTCGAACCTTATGTCTGGTTGAGCAAAACATGAAATATTTAAACCTATATATGGAAGTACATCAACATAATATACTCTTTATGTTTCATAATATATGAAAAATATTTTGATAAAGAGATATTAGGCTGCATATACCTACAGAAAAATCAATATTAGCTAATTATTCCAACATTGTTGTTGGCACTATTAAGAAATATATAATTCAATAATGCCATTGCCCAAAACTATCTCATCATTCTTTTTCTCTCTTCCCACAATTCTCCGGACCAAACAACCCTCTTCTTCTCTCTCTCTCTCTCTCTCTCTCTCTCTCTCTCTCTCTCTCTCTCTCTCTCTCTCTCTCTCTCTCTCTCTCTCTCTCTCTCTCTCTCTCTCTCTCTCTCTCTCTCTCTCTCTCTCTTCTCTCTCTTTATTTAAAATTAAAATGTACTTCAAAGGAAGATCACTTCAGAAAGTTTTGCTAATTCTGTATTCAATCCTTCAGATCGTGTCGACGTCAACGCTGTCACTCACCGCTACTTCTACAGCGGCGTTTAGACCATCTTCTGGGGTAAGAAATCCACCCTCGATTTCCTGCATCCTGAATCCGATTCAAAAGTTAGAGAGTCCAGTCCAGGATCCGAACCACGGTGAGAGATCCATCGGACGCCTTTATCTTGTTAATCCACTTTCTTGATCGAATCTTTTTACAGAACTTGGGAATTGGATCTCGGAAGTTGATGGTTTGGCGAAGACCACAATGAATATGATGGATGTGCTATCGAGTATAGTGAGCATGAAAATCTTTGTGAACATATAAATGTTTGTTTAGCTGTTGCAAAACACAAATAGATAGTTGACGTTGGCACAGTCTTTTAGATGATACAAAATTGGTTACCGGTCTAACATGTCATATAACATAGTACATGTAAAATTAACGGTTATATTTTTAAATTATATGTTTTCATTAGCCGATACATGTTCGGTTAGCTGTTACAAAACATGTTATCGATTTTTAAACTGATTGGTAAAATGTTTAATATAGCTATTATTAACTGATATATATTTTGTTAGATGATACATATTAGATTATCGGGTTAACTTAATCATTATCTATTCTGATATATTCATTACGGTTAACAATTAATGTATTATATATAAATAAATAAATAGTATCTAGTATATAAGGCCAATAAAATATTTTATTTGATTTCATTGGTTTTGTTACTAGATAAGTATGTTTTCTATTAAACAAGTTATCTACTACATTATCTTTAATATTTTATGCAAAATCTTAGCGTCAAATGTTTACTGTTATCGTATTGTGTTTACTCTCTCCTCTAAATAGTTTCAGAATATTTAATCGGTAAAATCATGTAACCAGTTGTGATGTACTTAGAAGGTTTGGTTTTTGAGTCCATAATTCACTGACATATATGGAGCATCCAATATTGCATAAGTGATGTGATGGCGATGAAAATTGTGGAATAATTTAATATTTGGTGATTGAAATGGAGTCTGCAACGGTTAAAAATTATGATGAGCTTGATTACAAATTGAAAGAATGTCTTTTTACTTTAACGAAAGTTGAGAGTGAAAGAAAAATTTTACAAGAAGAAAATGTAACAGATGAAAGAAAGAGAAAGAGTAGTGGGCTGGGATTGGGTAGAGGATGGGGATTGGCCAGGGGCTTGGCAGAGGCAAAATAATCATTTTTTGTGTAATTCGCTATAGTGTTTTTTATTTTCCATACCTAAATGTGGTAGTTTGTTAATATTGATCATTATTAGGTGAATTAACTCTTTGATAAATAACAAATCTATGTAACCTTTAATTTTATCGGATAAATGGGTGTTTGGTCCGCAGATGCCAAACATAAATAATTAATAATTACTTATTAATATATTCATTAACTAAGTAATGTTTTTTTTTAACTCTAAATTTGCATTAAAAAGAGAGGAAGACTGGTACAAAGTATTGTTCCCTTCTCTCACAAGCTACAGACAGCCATAAGAGAAACTGAAAAACAGGAAAAAACCAAAAACAGAGCCCCACGAAAAAATACAGAGCCTAAAACATCTGTATCCTCCCTCTCCACAACCGAGACGTAGGCCATGATCACATAAACGAATTCTCCACCGATTCAACGGAGTCCTCCCTCATTTCTTTCCTGATCAAACAAATGTCTCAGCCACTCAGGATCGCCCTGAGCTACATAAGACTGCAGACGATTTTCCAGAGTGACACTTCTAGCAATTTTAAAAGCAGGAACGTTCACCTCCCGTCGCACATCAACCAGCTTCCAGTCCTCTAATTTTCCCAGAGCCTCTGTTAACTCCGATCTGTGAGCTCGAAAAGACGGCCACGCCAAGGGTCGCAATACAGCTCCCACCAATTCAGGTGCTTCCACCTCAAAACACACATTCTTCAGTCTATGCAATGTCATACTTTCAATTGCCCACAACAGACCAGTGTGTTTAGCATCCACAATAGAGTTAATCCTAGTAAAAGATCTTCTACTGTGCATCACCACTTCACCTCTCCAGTTCCTCACAACCCAAGACGTACCTGCCCGCATTTTGTCCTTGGACCAGGCTACTCCCACATTGCATTTGAAACCTCCCTCCTCTGGAGCTCTCCATCTCTTCACTGCTTTACTTACTATCTCAGAGACGTTAGCTTCCCCAGGAGTAATATCATGAACTTCAAACCATTGTCTCGCATCCTCCTTAATCTTGCACACAGTGTCATCTGCATCAAAAGACTTCCCCTCAAATAAAAATGAGTTTCTATTCTTCCACAGTCTCCATAGAACCCATGGGAATATGCCACCAATCTCTTTTGGAACATCCTTCTTTTTCTCAATAGACAACAAATAGTTGAAATTCTCCAAAAGACTCATATTTTCAAAACCCCTAATGGGGAAAGGGAAGCCCACCTGCGCCCATATCCTCCTTGCTGCATGACAGGTAAACAAGACATGCTCAATAGATTCTCCTTCAAAGCTACAATTCTGGCAGCGTCCATCAACCTTCATGCCTCTAGCCAGAAGATTTTCCCCCACCGCAAGGGCCTGAGACAAAGCTTTCCACATAAAAATCCTTATCTTAGGTGCCGTATCCACCTTCCACACTTTGCCCTTAAGAACATTTATTGAAGGTTTCGCTAACGCTTCTCGTCATATCTCTGATTGATCCAGAATCCCAGCTAACCAGAATCCCAGCTAACTAAGTAATGTTTATAATGGTCAAAAAAAATTATAATGAAAAATTATTATTTATATTTTCATCTATATTTTTTGTGTCTTGCAATTTTTTGTAAATTTATTTGTATACTAAAATATATTTATAAGTTATTTTTTATTTATTATTCTCTTTTAAAGTATATAAAATTATAAAGTTTACTTGATTAATATTTAGTTACATGTTTTTTTTTTTTTCAACAGGGGAGTTACTTGATTAATATTTAGTTACATGTTTTGTGTTTTAGTAAATTTATTTGTACACTAAAGTATATTTAAAAATTTATCTTTTTATTTTAAAATTTATTATATTTTCAGTTATATAAATTTAGAAATTTTACTTGATTAATATTTAGTTATGTGTTTTGTGTTTCTTTTTTAATTTTTTTTCTCTTTTATTATAAGATTTTTACAGATAACAACCCAATATGTATAAAAACTATTTTTTATTTTAATATATATTTTTATATTTGGTATAGTTCTTATTATTATCCCCAATATATTATTTGAGAAGTGATTTGTACACATGTCTTCTCTACAATAAGTTTCACGAAAATATGATGACATGGTTTTCGGAAAAAAATATGACATGGATTACTTCATTTATTGTTAATTATATTTTTGGTAATTTTTTAGAATATGGTAATAAATCATACATTACCTTTAACATTGATATTTATTTTTGATAAACATTTTTAATATGGTAATATCTCATAGTCATATATAAAAATAAATATATGCATATATAAAATATATAAAATTACAAATTTCAAAATATTATTTTATTTTATTTTCTATAATTATACAATTTGATTACTAAAGCTGTCGAGTAAAATCATTAGTTATATATATATATATATATACAAATTTTATGAATATTGTTTAGTTTAAATTTTAGGTAATTATACAATTTTATATCATTTTTTAGTTTTATAAAAATTGACCTAATTTGTGAAAAAATACAAAATGATTTAATATAATTAACCAATATAAATAGATAGAAAATACTATCTAAGATTATAATATAAATATGTATATATATATATATATATATATATATATATATATATATATATATATATATATATATATTCTTCAATATATTAAAAAAAATCATTTTATCTTAATTCAGTATTTAACTAAATCAAATCTATATCTAAATATTGGTAAAATATAATAAAATTTATAATATTTAATAAACTTTATTTTTAAATATAAATTAAATTTTGAAAAGATTTCTTACTGCATATGATGCAAGAAAACACCTAGTTAACTTTAATAACTTATGTAATGAAAAAATAAAATTATTTTTTTGCATAATTTATATGTTTTATTCATTAATGATATAAATGATATTAACCACTCTAACTTTTTTATTTAGAATTTATTTTTATATTTCGGATAATTCTTATCATTATTGATTTTTACCACTTATCTAATAAAAAATTCGTTTTTATTTTGTGGGTAATTTATATAGTTATTCATTAAGGATATTTTTTTTTTGTCGACAAGATTACAGACTCATGTGGACTCTGTAAACCAAGTGGGGTGCTATGTATCCATATGGACGGTAAACGACGTCTGTTGCCTCACACCACGTGTTAAGCTATCCGCCTTTTTGTTTTTCGTCCTTGGTATATGAATAATCTCCGAGCTATGAAAACTTCTTTTGAGACTTCTGATGTCTTCTAAGTAGCTTGCAAACGCCGGTCATTCTTCTGGTTCCGAAACCATCTTCACCAATTGAGAACAATCCGTTGCAAAAGTAACAATATACTGCCGTAAGTTCCTCATACATTCCATTGCCCATATCAGGGCCTCTACCTCCGTATGTAATGGTGATTGACTTGCCCTTGTATTTCGAGCTCCTAATAATCCTTCAAGTCCTTCTAGAGTACTATACCATCCCTGGCCGGAAAAAGTATCTCCCAATTTCCAAGATCCATCCGTGAAGCACCATCTTCCTGGTCTAACCGGTAAAACCGTGTCAGGTGTCACTAAAGCATTAGTCTTCGAAATTATAGATTTTTGTGCATCTATCCAGAGTACTGATTCAGACATAGCCAGTTTGAGAGTAACCATTGGGTCTATGTCCAAATTACTAAACACCTTATTATTTCTTCCTTTCCAAATGTACCAAAGTATCCACGCAAAGTGATGTTCATCTATTACTGGTTTTATTCTCCAGAATAGATAATCCATGTTCGTAAACAAAGATTGTCCTGGGAAATAATCCGGATGCGAAGGGATCCTCGATAGAGCCCAAACCTGGACTGCTGGTGGGCATTCAAAAAATACATGATTTATAGACTCCTCAGCTGCCCCACATCTGTCACAACCAATATCTCCCTTGAGACCCCGGGCCTTTAGATTTTTCTTAACAGCTATACACCCTGAAAACAACTGCCACAAAAAGTGTTTCATCTTTGGGAGACAACGTACTTTCCAGCAATGTGCTTTAAAATCCGTAACTGTTGGACCAAATTCAATTATCACTAGCCCTCTGTCTGGATATACTCTTTCAATGTGATATCCTGATTTAACCGTATATTTTCCATTCTTTGTAAAGTGCCAACCATCACGATCTGCTATTTGTATCCTACTTAAAGGTATACTTTCAACAATCTTGACATCCGCAGGATCCATTATTTCCCGTAACGCCAGTGAGTTCCAAGTACGCGTCGAACTATCAATGAGGGAGTCGACCGTAATATTTGGTAAGAGAACATTTTGTTTTTTATTTGCTGGTCTCGGGCGGTTGGTTGGGAGTCAGGGATCATGCCATACTGAGATAGAAGATCCTGATCCCATATCCATTAAGGGTATAAACAAGCAAATAATAATATAGATTTTAGCCAATTAGGTTTTACAATATTTTTTATTATTTCTGAAATATTTTTTATTATTTTTTAGAAGTTATATGAGAAAAGTAATTTTTATTAGTTATTGTGATTTAACCCCACATACAGTATTATACATCAAGAAACCGAATAAATATATGAAAACCAAACGTAAAATGACTTAAAGTACACAAAGCGCACTTATAATCCTTGGCTGAGCAATGTGACATCTATGGACCAATGAGCTGTTCAGGCCGGCTCCACAGTCGTAGCAAAAATAATATCCACACTATCAACAGACAGCTGAGTTGTGCAGCCGTGGTGAAGATAATTAGGTAAGGCTCCATCAAGCAGCTTCACCGCTAAATGCTGTTTCACACAATTTACACAAAACCGATGACCACATGTATCAACAGAAAACATGAGATAAGAATCAATGTCGTCGTCGAAACAGATCACACAAGACTCTTTCTCCGTATCTGCGGTGGCTTTATGAAGAGGAACAAGGTACAAATCTCTTGTCACTGGCTCCTTTACAACCTTATGACCAGATTCAAAATATTTGCCATCCACCATAACAAGATTGCTAGACCGGAGTCTTCTTCTCATGGTTTGCGCATCATCCCTCAAACGAGCAATTTTTTTTCTTCATTTTCGTGGCTTGAGCAAAACCACGCGTTAGAGCTCTAATTTCAGCTTCCTTGTAGGTCACGTCACGTAGTAGTCGTTAAGCCGTCCATAAGTTCTTGTAGGTTATCCTCGTGGTTCCTTGTATCCATCTTCGGAGCCGTCTCCATGGTCATCAAACCCTTGGAGTAAAGTTTTTCCGCGGTTGCGCCAGTCATTTGAACCGCCGTGGAAATCTACTCGACCACCGTGGTTTCTAGTATCAGTAGTAATCAAGATCTGCAGTTGATTTGAGGAGTGTGAGCTTTTTGTGAGCTCTCGCGATAGTCTTATATTAGATTTCGTATCAAAGCTAACGAAAATCATGATTATTGTTAAGAATATTCCGAACCATCGGGGAGAATATAGCATTTAGGTAAACATAAGAAGTGGACTAATCATTGTGTGAAAATCCAGCACATTCAGAAAAGCAATACTATTCAAATCTTGAAAATTCCTAAGGAACCAATGTAACGTTTTATCGGGTCAAACATATGTTTTTTGTGTATAAAGTATTAACCATAATATGTGGCCTATGATGTTGAGACATTGAGGGCAAGAGAGTATTCCGACATGCAATGGTCTATGGATGATATACCCCTTTCTGATCAGATTAAGATACAACGAAATACTTTTGCTTAACTTTCGCATCTCTGTTTTCTCATGCATATTTATCATGAGTTACGGTGTTTTGAAAATAGTACGCTGCAAGTAAATGTTAGGTCACTGCAAGCAGTCGTTCTCTTTCATACCTCTTTTCCTTCAAAAATATATACTGCATTGCCCATTGGTCAAAATCTTCTTTACTAGGAAATTTCAACTTCCGAAAACAAAGTTTTTGAACCAGTTAAGCAAACTTTTTTTTTCAGTAGTCCAGTAAACTTATCCGTGTTTGATTGGAGTAAAAACAAAACCGACCATGAACGGAGTGAGTCCAAAATTAGTGGTAATGTTAAACCATATTTGGTTCCTTATATAAAACACGAATGATAAACCTCTTTAACAAATGTTTTTTTTAACTTCTTTAAACAAGATTTCAACAATCAAACCATAAAGCAACACAAACACTTCTAATCTGAGCCTTTTGTAGCTATAGAACATGACTCCAAGATGTTTGCAATGTTGCTTCCATGAGACTTAACCAAAACATGGCGGAAAGGCATCAACTTCTGCACCAAATCCCAAAACAGATCGAACCTATTCATCTCCTCCGTTAGTATCAGTGCCTTGACCACCACGAAATTCCCAAACTCATTCCTCGCCAGCCTCATCAACCTGTCTTCTTCGCACTCCAAAAGCTCCGTCACTACCATATCCATCGACTCCTCCGTATCCAAAAGCTTCTCTACAATGTAGCTCCCATACTTCTTAAACGACAGATCAACGCAATGACCAAGAAGACTAACACCAACGTTGTGCGTGCAACGCGAGTCATACAGCGTAAGCACGTGCTGGACCACAAAGTTCCCCGAAGGATCGTTGCTTAGGAGGAGAGCGTTGCTTGCAACAAAGTCTAGTAGAAGCTCTCTGTAGAAAGGATCCCACACATCGGTTATAACCTCGTTGAGCGCGATGCAGCCGTACTGACTACACGCTATGTCGAGCGCGTAGTAGAGAACGTGATCGTACATTCTAAATTTCTCCATGGTGTCGAAAACGAGCATAGCTCGTAACGCCACGTGGGATGCGTACTTGTCCGTCATGATGTCGAAGAACCGGCTCAAGATAACCGCGTAGAGGCGCGCATCCACGTCATCCGACATTCCGAGGAGCTTCTGCACGCGTATCGAACCGTACTTGTTTCTGACAATCTCCATGAAGTAATCGGAGTCTGACGTCAGCAGCGAGACCAACTTGGGAAGAGCTTCTGGGTCATCTGCTTTTGAGATAAGCTCTCTAAACCGGGACACGCATTCCTCGCTAGTCATTAGGTTGTATAGTTTGATTAAACGCGAGTTATCTACGGAGGCTTGTTCTTCTGAGAGACGGATACGTTCTAAAGCCTCGAACAAGGTCGGCATCGAGAATGGATTATTATAGGTCATCAGCATTGTACAAGAACTAAATTTTAACTAGCTAGCTAGAGAAGAACTAATAGTTTCCTGTGGAGAAGTTTGCGTTCGAGAGATTTGAGACTGATTGTTTTGCTTGTATTGGATATGTAAGTAGTGATCTGTATTTATACTAGCTAGTGATAACCTACATAACGTATTTTGCTATTCTATTTTTCTTATTAGGAAAAGGCAATGTATCGCTTGGATTTCCTTTTTGTTTTACATTTAGCTTCATCATTGTTCAAGTTTTATTTTTAATTAATTTGTCAAATAAGATTACATATTTCCATTATAATGATCTCCCCATCCCACGTCTCCATGGTTTCCTTTTTTGTTTGTTTTCTGAACCAACGAAATTCCCTAACTAGATTAAGCTAACGGATAGAACGGAGATATATTACATTTTGAGTTAGGATCGTATTCCAATTTCTAACTGCAAGTGCCAGTGGGATAAAAGAATTAAAGATCGTATAGTTTTCCTACCAACGTGACATATGAAGTCCTAAGAACATATGTACAGTATTACGAATACTCTTGCCGATATTTCCCCTCTTGAAGCTGTTGAAAACTGAATTTACAGTGATAATTACACAAAAAATCATAATGGATATCTTCGTGCATGAATTAAGAAAAGTATAAAAGAAATAAATGAAAACATTATTAAATTTCTCACATTATTAAGAAAATAACTCGTCACACTTGGGATTGACTATACGAGAAGCGAAGCCCTAAACAGGCAAACGTTTCTAGCTTCATGAAAACTCTCTGAAAGTTTATTAAACACGAACCCATATGTCTGGTTGAGCAAAACATGAAATCTTTAAACCTATATATGGAAGTACGTCAACAGAATATACTCTTCTTGTTTCATAATATATGAAAAATGTTTTGACAAAAAAATATATAAAAAATCTATGTCAATTTTAATTTTATTGGAAAACTAAATGTTTGTCCAGCAAACGTAGACATAAATAATTTATAATTATTTTTAATATATTCATTACTAAATAATGTTTATAATGAAAAACTATTATTTATGTTTTCATCTAAAATTTTATGTCTTCTAAATTTATTTGTACAATTAAATATATTTAGAAATTATCTTTTTGTTTTAATATTTATTCTATTTTCAGTTATATAAAATTAGATTTTTATTTCATTAATATTTATTTATGTGTATTTTATATTTTTTTGTAAATGTATATGTACACTAAAATACATTTGGAAATTATCTTTTTATTTTAAAATTTATTCTATTTTCAGTTATATATAATTAGAAATTAGACTTGATTAATATTTAGTTATGTCTTTTGTGTTTTTTTATTTAATTTTCGACTTTTTATTATATGATTTTATCAAATAATAATGCAATATGTATAAAAACTATTCTATATTTTAATATATATTTTAATATTTTAATATATATTTATATTAATAATTTATATAATAAAAAATAAAAATTCTTTTTTTTATTTTGTGGATAATTTTATATTTTATCCATTTAAGATATAAATGATATTAACCACTCTAACCTTTTAATTTAAAATATATTTTTATATTTTGGATAATTCTTATCATTATTATTAATTTTAACCACTTATCTAATCAAAAATTAAAATATTTTTTTTTTGTGCAAAAAAAAACACTTTGCAAATAATAATATTGATTATTTAATAAATTAGGTTTTACAATATTTTTTATAATTGTTTGAAATATTTTTATAAATATATATTTTTAAAAAAATTATAAGAAAAAGGAAATTTTTATTAATGATTGTGATTTAACCCACAATAATATCCAACAATAAACCGAATAAGTATAACAAAACCAAACGTAAAATGACTTCAACTGCACAAAGCGCATGACCTATAATCCTTGGCTGCGCAATGCGACATTGATGGACCTCCAATGAGCTGTTCAGGCCGGCTCCACAGTCGTAGCAAAAATAATATCCACACCTAAATGGTTACATAGGATTAATGATATTCATCTGAAACACAATTTTTATAAAATATACCAAAAACATAACCAGATCCCTTTTTCAAAAAATAAAAATAAATAACCAAATCCGACGAAAGAAAAAACTCTCTTGCTGCTTGGAAGATTGTGTCTAGAAAGATTACCTACAAGTCATGAATCTGCATCCGCCAGAATGTTCAACCATGTGGTTGCACTTGCCGCATTGACGCCACCCATTACGATTTGCCAGAGAAATCAGGTTTGCATTTTGAATAATATCGGACTGCGACTTGTTGTAATCGGTGCACGATAGCGTATTATGCCAGGGCGCCTTGCAGTAGAAGCAGAAGGAGCCACCACATTTCGAGCAATTTCTATGTCCACTTCCAGAACCTAAATCCAGCTCGGTTCTGGACATCAAGTAAGTGCAGCTTGGGTAAGGACAATAAACTCTATCCTTGGAAGGAATCGAGTCCTCTTTAGTCCTCTCTTTCCACCTCAAACTCATGTCGGGAGTCAAAAGCTTGCCACATCTATCAACAGACAGCTGATTTGTGCAGCCGTGCTGTAGACAATTTGGTAAGGTTCCATCAAGCAGCTTCACCGTTATATGTTGCTTCACACAGTTTACACAAAACTGATGACCGCATGTATCAACAGAAAACATGAGATCAGAATCAATGTCGTCGTCGAAGCAGATGACGCAAGACTCTTTCTTCTTCCCATGAGGGTAATGTAGTTGTCCGTGCTGAGTCTTAAGCACGAGATTATCTTTCTTATCATAAATTGCAATCCCAAATCCTGCTTTCTTAGCTTCATCAGCTTGAGTAAGAAAATACAAATCTCTTGTGGTTTCTTGCTCCGTTATTACCTTATGAGCAGATTCAAGATATTTGCCATCCACCATAACGAGATTGCTAGACCGGAGTCTTCTTCTCATGGTTTGCACATCATCCCTTAAACGAGCAATTTTTTTGTTCACTTCCGTGGCTTTAGCCAAACCACGCGTCAGCGCTCTACTCTCAGCTTCCTTGTAGGTCACGTAGTAGTTGTTAAGCACGTGTTTATCCTCACGGTTCCTAGTTTTCATCTTCGGATCAGTCTCAATGGTCATCAAACCCTTGGAGTAGAGCTTGTGAAAATGAGGCTTTTCAGTGAGTTTTTCAGCGGTTGCGCCAGTTACTGAACCGCCGCGGTGGAAGTCCATTCTACCACCGAGATTTCTGGTGCGAGTAGTAATCATGATTTGCAGTAGATTTGAGGAGGAGTGTGAGCTCTCGCGATAGTCTTATATTAGATTTCGTATCAAAGCTAGCGGAAATCATGATTATAGTTAACAGTATTCCGAAACAATCGGGGAGAATATTGCATTTAGGTAAACATAGGACATTGATTAACCATTTTTGTGAAAATTCAGGTATTAACAATATAATAATATCCAAATCTTATTAAACAAATGTAACGTTTTAATTATTTTAATCCAACTAGAAACTAAGGCTCCAAATAGATGGTACCGGGTGCAACATATGTTTGTGTATAAAATATAGACCATCATATTATGGTCTATGATGTTGGGACATTGGAATAGCTTAGGGTAAGAGAGTAATCCGACATATGCCATGCCAAACAAATATTATGGATGGAGGGAGACAAGGCTTATAGTTTAGTTAATTTTTGTTGTAATCTTTAGTCATATGTTAATGTCATGCCAAACAACACCACATGCAATCTTTGTTGTAGACGGAACAAGACTTCTATAGTTTAGTACTAGTGGTCTTCCGGCGCTACGCGCCGGGTTCGTACATTGTGTTGTCTAATAAGCTGGAATTGCATTCTCTGATTGAATTCGTAAACCACATTAAATTGATGTATTCATATTTTGGCCTATTCAATTTTGTATAAGAGTGTTAGTAAAAAGGTACAGCTAGGTAAAGTAGGGAAGATTTATTGGAAGTTCATTGTATTTTGTAATAATAGTTGTCATGGTTGATGTTTTAATTTTTATATATTTTACATTTCTACGTATGAAGTGTTTTTGCGGTTGCTATTTTTTTTGATGATAAAGTGCGAAGTAGAAAAATAATTAGATGAAGACAAATAATTTAGCAGATTTAAAATAAAAAGAGAGAAATTCCAAAGTAAAGAAGATAACAAAAGTGCTATTGGAAATTAGAACCCACAAACTATTGTAAGACGTTCAAGCACCATAGATTACTTTCTCTGCAAACCGGACAACTTATTTTGGTACGAAGCCACTGATCAATGCAATTAAAATGAAAACTACGGCCGCAAGTAAGAGAGCAAATATGGTTTCCATCGTTGTAATCTCTGAAGCATACAATGCAAATATTGTTTATCTCTTCAGTAGTTGGAGGCCTATTGGTACTCTCTAGGTTGGTGATGGTGAGATCAACATCGAGTCTTGATGTTGCGTTGGGGTTGTAGTCTATGATAGTTAGACTAACTTGGAGATCATTAGCTAAGATATATTAATGTTGTCGTCTCTTATTTCATTCATCACATATTGGGTTGTTTTTTTAATAGAGTATGTTGAATTGGGATGATGGATGTTATGGTATGTTAACATGAATTTCATGCTCTCAGATATTAAGTCATTAAAATACTTGAATTATTTGATTGAGTGTGAATAGTACATGGTTAAGAGACAATGTGTACTTTTATGATATTATTTTTTTTAATAATTTTTTTAAATTAGTCTTGATTATGTTTTAATATATTAATTTTTAATATTAATTTTTATTAGAACCATCCATGCTAATATGGGAGAAAGACAATCATGAATAGATATTATTGAATTTTCATTATATCAATCGCTATTTTATATTTGGTTATATTTAAACTGAATTATTTATATTATTTAAATATTTTTAATCAGAAATAAACAAAACGTAAAATATAGAAGTTTCAGTAATATTTTAGATGAATTCAGGAATACTCCAGTTGGAAAACTATTTTTCAGGAGCATCACTAAACCTGAGACAGTAAGAAGCATTCTTAGCCAGGCATTTGACAGTACTGTTGTAAGTCGCATGATTATTTATATCTTTTAAGTGAGCTTAAGGAATATTTGTTTGCAATTTAGTGCTATTATGATAGCTCAAGTAATGGATGAGCTAGTTGAGGCAATTCTACGGTCAGGTCTTTAGCCTGGTGCAGTTGATGTCTTTGAATTCATTGGTTACTCTGGTCGACCGCATGCATAGGATTTGCTTCCACAGGTCAAGGTGTGTTACTTTGATCTTACTCCTTAGCCGTACATAAAACCAAATCCTTTAAAGTTTTTACTGGGGGAGTTTCATGTGAGCCAATCAAGCTTGTGCGAGCTTATGGTGATTTTGATGCGGTTGAAGAGTTTGTTGTTCTGCCTGAAACCCGCCACTGTCCTCATGTCTCTCCTCTCTCTCCAATGAAGTAACCCTCTATTATTTTTCTTATTGTTGTATTTCTGTAAATTTTGTAGGATGAGAAGCCGGAAATGGTGAGTCCACTTATTGAATCATTAGTTTTGAGATATTCAATGTCCAGCACAGCCCTTGCTCCAGGCATTTGATATCAGTTTTTTTTTTTACATTTTCGCATATCTGTACAGAAACATATCATCTGAACCAGCATGAACTGTCTACATGTGAGAACTCAGTGTGACAAAACAGTGACTGTATGCATATATTTGATGAAGTAGAGAGCTTAGATAAGGAAAGAAAACCTTTTGCTCCAGACTTGTTAACAAAATAATAAAAACCTACATTCATTTTCTATAATCCAAAAGCAGGAAAACCTTATCTACAGCTGAACAAAACAAAGATCTAATTAAATAAGTCTTTTCACGTCGTTCCATTTCAGTAGCAACATGCTCTCTCTTGTCCTACCACCACTTTCATCTGACCAGTAGACACCACCTGTATAAAAAAATAAAAGATAAGAGATTTATTTTCCATGGGACTTTGTTGAAAGTCTTATAATCCCTATTAGAAATCTGAGACTTCTCAGATCTTAAAGTTTTTTACTTTACCAGTAATTTATCTCACTTGATTGTGAAACTTGTGCCTCAAAGTCTCCTAAGACAAATTTCTCCGGCGCGTGGAAACCTGAAACAGGTTCAGACAATAGCTAATCAGGCCTGATTTTTTAAACTGGGTTTGTTTACGGAATTGAATGATGTAAAACGGATCCTATAGCAAATTACGATAATCTATAAATGACAAATCAGTTTATCAGCAGGATCTAGAATTCAAAGAAATCAAGCTTTTACCTCTGTAGTTCTCTTCTTCTTGAAAACGCTAATACACGGAAAAATTCAAGACTCAATAATACACGGAATATTACAATGATACATTCGTCACAACAAATTATTATTATATCAAATCTAAAAGTTGACAAAAAAAAGTATCAAATCTGAAAGTCTTCGTCAAGAGAGAGCACATGATTATCAAACGCGCTGCCTCCATTAATGCTCGACATAACAGAAGCCTTCGTAATCACCAACTCTCTTCTCGTAGAAGTTTGTTTTACTCTGAAGAGGAGATCAACTCCATCCAATCAAACGGATTCGCCACAAACTCGATATTTTGACTCATCAGGCCTCGTCTCGAGAGATCAACTCGTTGGAGAAGGTCAAACCAGGCATGAGCCCTCGTTTCTTGAGCCAGAAAATCAAGTAGAAGCTACCGGAGAAGAAGATCCCTTCGGCGCAGGCGAAGGCGACGTTCCTCTCTCCGCGAAGGTCTGAGATCCGTCGATCCACGTCATCGCCGACTGAGCTTTCTTTCGCGAAGCAAGGAACGCCTATTTATAGGATCCAATCCATGAAGGATCTAGTGAAATGAGAAGCCGTGGGGGGGGGGGAGAATTAACTGAGATTAAATGCTCAGTTTATGGCTAGAGCAAAAATCGTACTGTTTCCATTCGAGATGAAGATAAAACGGTTTTCTCAACGAAAAAAAACGCGTGACTTAAGCCCTGTTCGTTTCATCATCGCTGGACGCAGCGAATGCGGTAAAGAAATACACTTCACGGAGATAAAAAATCAACAAAACCAGAAGTTAAAGTAGACGCTGATGGTTAGCGGAGGTACAAAAAACGGAACGCCGGTGTCGCCATTAATTTCAGCGTCTCTTTTACTTATTATTTATCGCCGCTGCGTCTGAAAACAAGTCAGAGGTGTTTCACAGGTGTCGTGCGTAATCCTGATGAAAGGCTTAAATTTTGATCGCTGCCGCTAAACTTAGCGATCATGAAACGAACAGGGCCTTACACAAACCAATCTCAGCGCGAGAAATAATCATTTCGCGTCAAGGATACGAACAACCCACCGAGCGACACGTGTCGTTAAAAGCCCACCTTTGTTTACTGTCGTGGAAGACTGTGGTGCCTTCCCAAGTCTACTTTATATATTAAGTGAAATGAGAAGCCGTGGGGGGGGGGGAAGAATTAACTGAGATTAAATGCTCAGTTTATGGCTAGAGCAAAAATCGTACTGTTTCCATTCGAGATGAAGATAAAACGGTTTTCTCAACGAAAAAAAAACGCGTGACTTAAGCCCTGTTCGTTTCATCATCGCTGGACGCAGCGAATGCGGTAAAGAAATACACTTCACGGAGATAAAAAATCAACAAAACCAGAAGTTAAAGTAGACACTGATGGTTAGCGGAGGTACAAAAAACGGAACGCCGGTGTCGCCATTAATTTCAGCGTCTCTTTTACTTATTATTTATCGCCGCTGCGTCTGAAAACAAGTCAGAGGTGTTTCACAGGTGTCGTGCGTAATCCTGATGAAAGGCTTAAATTTTGATCGCTGCCGCTAAACTTATCGATCATGAAACGAACAGGGCCTTACACAAACCAATCTCAGCGCGAGAAATAATCATTTCGCGTCAAGGATACGAACAACCCACCGAGCGACACGTGTCGTTAAAAGCCCACCTTTGTTTACTGTCGTGGAAGACTGTGGTGCCTTCCCAAGTCTACTTTATATATTAAGTGAAATGAGAAGCCGTGGGGGGGGGAGAATTAACTGAAATTAAATGCTCAGTTTATGGCTAGAGCAAAAATCGTACTGTTTCCATTCAAGATGAAGATAAAACGGTTTTCTCAACGAAAAAAAAACGCGTGACTTAAGCCCTGTTCGTTTCATCATCGCTGGACGCAGCGAATGCGGTAAAGAAATACACTTCACGGAGATAAAAAATCAACAAAACCAGAAGTTAAAGTAGATGCTGATGGTTAGCGGAGGTACAAAAAACGGAACGCCGGTGTCGCCATTAATTTTAGCGTTTCTTTTACTTATTATTTATCGCCGCTGCGTCTGAAAACAAATCAGAGGTGTTTCACAGGTGTCGTGCGTAATCCTGATGAAAGGCTTAAATTTTGATCGCTGCCGCTAAACTTAGCGATCATGAAACGAACAGGGCCTTACACAAACCAATCTCAGCGCGAGAAATAATCATTTCGCGTCAAGGATACGAACAACCCACCGAGCGACACGTGTCGTTAAAAGCCCACCTTTGTTTACTGTCGTGGAAGACTGTGGTGCCTTCCCAAGTCTACTTTATATATTAAGATAAGAGTTCCTTCTTTAGCACGTTAAATGTTGGTGATCTAACTTCCCAGTCACGGGCCGAAGTCGGGCTCATGGGCCAAAGTTTGATTCGTTTTCCATATTATACACCCAATGAACGATTCCGTTTTCCTTTTCTTTGATTCAGATTCTGTTCTTTACATTACAGTTCTTCAAGAACTGGATTGCTAGAAAGCTAAAACTTCTTCTTCCTCAGAAAACGCGTATAGATATAGAGTATCAAGGTAATGTGTAATTCATTAGTTCATCGCGTATTGAGTTTGAATCTGTAGGAAGTCTATCTCAGCTAGTAGATTTTTTTTTACAATCAATTTGTTGAAATTTTAGGAAGTTTATCCCGCTGCTAGATGTTCTTTTTACAATCAGTTTGTTAGATTCAATTGTTTGGGACCACTGGTTTATTTCTGATGTAGGAAAATTTGATCTTTTTAAGTCGGTATTGTAAGAAAATTTTATAGTGAACGGAACCTGTTCGACAAAAAGCCTGAACGAATGTTTCGGTTTGTACAACTCTTTTATTTGATGTGTATCTTGTTACGCACGCTAATGTTGAAAATACAACTTTGTTTTGTCTACTCCAGCCAAGTGTCGGCATGGCAAACACTTGGGGTGACGACAAGATCCTCAGCTACAACGATGTTGTCCTCAGGAGATCAGATTTAGACATCCTTAACGGACCCAATTTCTTAAACGACCGTGTCATCGAGTTCTACCTAAGCTACTTATCCACACTCCACACTTCCCCTCGTACCATCTCGCTAATCCCTCCCTCCATCGCCTTCTGGATCTCAAACTGCCCCGACACCGAATCGCTCAAAGACTTCATGAAACCCCTCAGGTTACTCGACAGCGACCTCGTGATATTGCCTGTAAACGACAACCTCAACGTCGAGCTAGCTGAAGGCGGGTTGCACTGGAGCTTACTCGTGTACTACAGAGAAGCCAACTCGTTTTTCCATCACGATAGCTTTATGGGATCGAATCGATGGAGTGCGAAGCAGCTCTACAAGGCGGTTTCTCCGTTTCTGTCTGATGGAGATGCTGTGTATAGAGAGTGCAGTGATACACCGCAGCAGAAGAATGGGTACGACTGTGGTGTGCACCTTCTTGCAACTGCTCAGGTTATATGCAAATGGTTTGGCTCTGGTGGAGTGAAGAACCGGGATGAGCTGTGGTTAGGTGATGTGAAGGAGACTGTACCGGATGTGGTTAACCATTTGAGGAAGGATATTTTGGGGTTGATCAAAAGGTTGATGTCTGAGAAGAGTGTTGAGTAAATGAGAGATGCTTGTTGAATGATTTTAACAATTTACAGGATCATGCATTGATATTTTTACGGTTTCACCGGTTGTTGATATATTTCACCGATGTATTTTGACAAATAAAATATTCAATCTTAATGAAATAATGTAGAATAATATACCTAAAATTCAATATGTAGTTAGGCCCATGTTCTGGTGACTGTAGGCCCAATATCATGCAGTGTGATAAAGTTATCACAGGCCCACGGTGGAAAACGAAACATCTGAAACAATTGATCACGCGACCTAGTGATGCGTCTACGTCACCCATCAAATGTCTAAATGATAAATTCTGTAAAACGAAATTATAAAATGAAAATCGTCTTATTTTTCTCAATACAATTTTTTGGACAATAAAATTACCAAAAAAATGTATAAAATTAGTCTGCTATTTTTCACAAGTTATAGTACATTTTAAAATTATATTTTGTAATGAATTGAAAGAATATCGTATAATTTAGTTTTGAATAAACTAGGCAGATATAGATGACAGGAAACTTTCTAAAAAAAGAACAGAAAAGGATCATTTTTTGTGCAAGAAGAGAACATTAAATACATATGATACCAATCAAAACTTAATGAATGAAGGAAAAGAGTGCAGATCATGAAAACGAATCCATTTTCTACACTCGAGAGAAATTTTCACTAATAAAATGGCTCCAAGATTTATTAAAAAAAAAGGACAAGAGCTTAAAATATATAAAAAGCTGCATGGGAATCTACGCTTTGATGCCTTGCTTGAAGATGGAGGCAAGAATATATGCGGGTCCCTTTGGAAATTGCGCCTCAAATCTCTAATCCGATCTTAAAATCTTCTTTTCTGTTTTTTTATAACACAACACGTCCCTTGTTAGTGTTCTTAACGATACTGAGGACTAACCGGGCTTCGTAGCCTGGTGGTAAAGGAACCTCGGCTGAGGCACCCGCCACCCAGCTTCGAACCCCGGCCACTGCGCAAATTTAACATGCGGGGCGCAGCGTCCAGGACCGCCTTCGGGTGGATAGTCGGTCGTCCAATTAGCGAACCGGAGACCTGGGTCATCAAAAAAAAAAAAAAAAAAAAAACGATACTGAGGACTAGTCTATTTTAAAATAATCATGCATGTTTTATTTGTTAAAAAACTATAATGAAACAAAAACAGTTCTAATCTAAAGAGCAATAAAGGTTTTCTATTCTTAAATAACGTACTAGTACTTATATATTGGATTCACTAACAAAATATTAAATCTTCTAGCGGATAAAACAAAAACAAAACAAAAATACATGATGTACAAATCATAATATATGGTTTACATTATTATTAAAAACGGAAACATTATTTTGTAACATACATGTAACATACGAATGTTCTAGTTAATATTTATATACCTTTTTTTTTGTCAAAGTTAATATTTATATACCTAGATGACTAAACTACAGTGGAATGGAGTAAATTTTATTATAATGTTTTTGGTCACAAATTATTTGGACATACATAGGTTTTGCAGTAAATTTAATAAAATGTGAAAGAAAAAAAGCGAGTGGGAGTTTGAAACACTGACGGTGAGTGAGACACCACATGCAAACCAAATCAGCCTGCAACCACTAGCTCTAACTCTATCTTTCCTCGATTTCCTCCAAATTATTCCTTTGTCATGCCTCCACGTGTTGCACAATTAGCCGGCATCGAGGTCCCACTTACACCGCCGGCCAATCACTCTGCCTCTTCTAATGTTGTCCCTACACCCAAATCTTTGTCCGGAAATATTTATTTTTTAGAATGTTTAATTCAGAAATTAGGGCTTCTTATTTGCTTCACATGTCATTAATTTGGAACAGTGTGTTGTGGACGTAGTTCGTCGATAATCATATCCTAATTGTAAATTAGTTTGTAAGTAATTTAAACAAATAATTGAGTCTATTTAGAAACACGTATAATTATAATTATCTTTTTTGTGTTGGAAAAAATACAAATTAGGTTTATAGATGATTTCTTAAAGTTGAGTAAGAGTTAGTATGGTAAAATCATTCGAGACCAATTCCTAATCTTGCCGGATTATTTTCAAACCTAATTAAAATTCATTTATTCGAAAATAAATTCTAGTCCCTTCTTGTTTAACTTGATGCAGTTTTTTATTTATAAAAAAGTAATAAAGTTTCGGACTTCATCAATTGCTTATATGATCAAACTTACACCAACTATACAATCACAGGAAAATAGTAGTAAGCATAAGAAAAACGACAAATTATCTCATTTCAGTTAACAACTCGATTGGCATCATTAGCAATTTAGCATATTCACTTAACCAAACTAAAGTTGCCAGATCAAACATCCGAACTAGTTTTAATATACACTGCTATACTTATTTATGCATTGAGTCATTTATAGGGTCGAATAAGAGTCCCAAGAAAAACAAGTGTTATATCTTTATAGGGGTACGATATATATAAATTACAACCACGATCACTTTATAAACGATGATAAATTAGAAGTACATCATGTCTAGATAGATTGCAATGTCATGATTCATATATACCTGAGAGCTCTTTTATCAATACGATCTGTTTTTACTTCTTTTTATTGCCCACGAAATTCCAGTTTTGTCACTAAAAGTAATAAGACTCGAAAGCAACTTAAAAATAACTACTTTGACTGGTCAGCCCAAAACTCCTATGTCTATTTTCCGGTGGTCCCACCACTTCCGATTATTGTATATACATATTAAAATGTTCGATAGTCCTTGTTGCCGATTTCGAATGGACGATTCATTTTATGTCACTCTCATCCCTATTTCCTGACCTCAACATGTTTTGATCTATATTAATTAGGTTTTTTTTTTTGATATATCAATGAAACATCTCTTTATCTTTTGATCATATAGTTCTTGTTGAGTTATACCTGCATGCATTATATAAATAAGAATCAGTAATGATCGAAGTTGGATTTACTTTGGTTGTAAATAAAATAGTACGTGTTGTTGGGATAACTTATGATGATAGGGTTTAAAGGAGGACTTAGTTGGTCTTTTTTTTTTCAGTTTATAGCTGGTAAATATTGCGCTAGCATTCTCACCAAAGATATCAGATTTTGTAGAAACAAATATACATATTTCATACGTTCCATTTTTTTTGTTTAACCAAGATGAGTTCGGACCTTCGGCCTTAGTCCCCTTCTAGACCTGAAACCAACCTGCATTTGTACCTGTTAGGACCCTGGACACTCCTCCCCGTCTAAGATTCAAATTCGTGATCTCTCAGACAAATGTCTGAGGTGTTACCAGTTGAGCTACATTCTATTTTACCTGATCTGAAATAGCCCTTTCTATTTTAATGTACTCTCTCTTTCAAAAGAGTTGCCTTGTGATTTTGAAAAAACTCTTTCGACTTGATTTTTTTTTTTTTGTTAAAACTAACTCTTTCGACTTTTTCATTCAATTTAATTGTAAACTCCATAAATAATTTAATCATCCATATGCATTTTTTCTTTGTTGGAAGCTGAAGTATCGTTTGATATGATAACACCATCATCCATATGTGTTCGAAACACACTGAAATATGGATGTGTATTTAAAAGTAAATAAATTATGAACTCTACAAATCGAGAAGACTAGAGTACTATTCAAAGCAATAAAACACTGTCCATTATTTAAAAGAGTATAGTTTCCTGAAATTTTAATTATTCTTATACTACAAAACGATTCTTCAGTAAATTTTACCTGAATTCCAAGACCCCCCCCCTCCCCGCCAACAAAAATCCATATGTTTTATACTCCATATCGATTTAACTGTAAATCTCTTCTTTTAATATGTTCTTATCCCAAACAGGTATCTAATTTTTTCATCACCAGATAGTGAACACTAATTTTTATTTGTTAAGTTTAACTCTATTCATTTTAAGATGAAACTGAGAATTGTATGTATATATATTTTATATAAAACTAGTAGACAAACTAAATTTAAAATTTTGATTAGTTGGTAATAAAATTAGGAAACAGAGTTTCACTTCTAAAATGATCTAAATCTGTTGATTTTTTAATGTGAGAAGCAGAGGTGAAAATGCGCCTATTAATAAATCCCTGATAGAAATAAAAAAAAAAAGGATGGAGATCGACTAATGAATAAGATGTGCCTGAACTGCTAGTGCTATAATTTTCATATTTAAATTCTAGTTTAAATAAGGTCATGATGATCTTGATAAAACTGGGAGCCACAGATATAAGAAGGGTCCAAAGAGAAATATAATGATTATCTGTTATATTTGAAAACCAATGATTGTTTGTGAATGAATAACCAATTCCCTGGCGGAAAACTACATGTCATCAACAACACATGATTCTTACCTACCCAATACCCATTCTCTCAAAAAGAAAACCCCCAAAGAAAAAAGTGTACTAATTTGGATGTATAGAATTGTGAAATTATAAAAAATTAATACTCATTTAAAAACAAATGTAACATAAACCAATACCATAGAATTTAATAGTTTTTTTTGTAGTAAAGAAGCATGTTTTGTAGTAGGCCAACAAGATAAATCACTAGAGGTAGAGGGCAACCATTTTTTAGTAAGAGTTAGTCAGGATCCTCTCTTCCCACGACACACCGTTTAAAAATGGGTGCGAGTTACTAGCTCATTTTCTCTTCCCACGTTACAGCATTAAAAATCGTATATATTGCATACCACTATTTACTAATCTGATATATATGGTCCCTAGACCAAATCTTGGTCTTCATAGAAGTCTCTTTCCCGAAAACCGATGTGTTTGAGTGATTTGTGTCTCTATGAACTTTAAATCCCAATGGGATAATGCAAGCACATCATGAGCTGCACATTCTCCGGCTAGTTCTTTGCTTTTACTTCTTAGTATATCTTTAGATCTGCGTACAAATCTATAAGAACATTAATATATACTTATGTGACTAACAGTATTTTATTCACAGTTGTTTACGTTAGATTTCGAATATATTAACTATATATAATACTATCCATACGAAGTATGTTAGTATTAAAGTTGGAATATGATGATAGCTAGTTGTCCCACTTTCAAAAATCATTGGTTGAGTTTCATTATTTACTACGTACGTACATATTGTTTGTTTGTTTTGTCGCAAAATATATTTATAATAAAACCTTGTTTCAATTTAAATTATATATAATATAAATATATAATTAATGACTTCGATATATAGATGCAATTATGATAAGCAAATACATAATTTCAGATTTTCAGCATAGATTTGCTATGTATTCGTGGTTTGTTTTGCCGAAAATTAACAAGTATAGTATATGAATTTGCTATATATGTGTAAAATTCATATTTCTGACAGATTGAATCAGAATAATACAAGGGAAACTAGAGGTATCTGCCCACTCCCTCTAGTACGAAGGTGATCACTTGAAAAGATTGGTCCCATAATGAAGAAGCAAGACATAGCGATGAGCATGGGTCCCTGGTGGCGACAACTCAACGGACCGTTGAGACAAAATATAAATTACAATACAAAGATGATGAGTGTGCGTGGGAATCCGACGTAGAACAGCATCTTTCATCCATCATCGTACGGTCATTGTTCATCTTAAATCAAATAGTAAGATCGATTTCACATTATTGATAACGATTGCAACTCATCATCATCATATATAATATATTTGACCGCGCTAAAAGAATTTGACCAATCCACTATCGTGGAGTAACTTAACGAGAACTCAAAACACAAGTTGGAGGGATAATTTTTTTTTTTTTTAAAAAGCGTAAGATTAATGTTTTGTTTTTTTTGGTCAAAATGTTTTTTTGTGTGTTTATGTGTACACAAAACTTTTCAGTGAGGTCCAAACACTTCAATGGACAGGAATAGACGATTTATGTATGCATAATATATATATATATATATCATAAATTGGGTTTTAAAAAATATATAAATCATAAACGGCGACTTTATGGCCTCCAAGTCACGTTCCGAATTAGTTCACATTATTCTTTCATACCATTGTTTATCAATATTAATATTTATAAATCTCAGAACATTATAAAACAAATAATATATGATCGAGGCCACGACAATTGTGTGTCTCTCTCCTCCCACATTCTCGTGTATATATACATATGCTTGGCTTTTCCTTCTTTTCCACTTTAATTTTCTACTCATATCCATCATTCTCTGATCCAGTCTCAAGAAAAAAATCTCCATCTACATACAAACACTCACTTCGATCTAATAATCTTCAAGGAGCTTCTCAGATTCAGCTCTTATGGATCATTTGTTACAACACCAGGTAAAACTCCAATACAAAGATCCACAATTTCAAAATCTTGATTGGTTTTGTTTATTCAAATTAGAATCTTGATGGGTTGGTTTGTTTAAATTAGAATCTTGATTCATTTTCTTTCTCTCAAAAGGATGTTTTCGGGAATTATAACAAAGTAAGCCAAGGCATGGGAGTATCATGTTTATCAAACCCGACGGAAGTAGATGACAATCAGAAAAAACCATCTCCTGCGACTGGCGCGGCGAAGCCACAGCCCCCGGAGCTAGCCCTGAGGTGTCCACGCTGCGACTCAACAAATACAAAGTTTTGCTACTACAACAACTACAGCCTCTCTCAGCCTCGCTACTTCTGCAAATCATGCCGGAGATACTGGACCAAAGGAGGGACACTAAGGAACATTCCCGTCGGAGGCGGCTGCAGAAAAAACAAACGGTCCACATCTTCGGCGACAAGGAGCCTCAGAACCACACCGGAACCAGCGTTCTCGGCGGCGAGTTTTGGTGGGTTTGGTAACAATGAACACACTGATCTCAGCTTAGCCTTTGCCCTGCTGAACAAGCAACCTCAAGGGAGTTCTTCACAGCTAGGGTTTCCTTCAGCATTCGGTAACTCTAACTCTCATCATCACCAGTCTGACATGGTGGAGAGTGTGTTTGGAACAAGCCAGCAAAAGGAGAACAGTGGTTATGCGTTTGGAAACGGGAGCAGCGGTTTGGATATGGCCATGAGTGATCCAAACAAGGTCTTATGGGGGTTTCCATGGCAGATGAATGGAGAGAGCTTTGGGATGATGAACGTGGGAGGAGGTGGTGGTCATGCAGATCAGATTGATTCTGGGAGAGAGATTTGGACCAACATGAACTATATTAACTCTGGTGCTTTAATGTAGTTCAAATTAAAAGCTCCATTTTATTTGGGTTTTAGTTTAGCGTTTTCATAATTTACTGGGAGAAAGGTACGGAGGCTAGCTAAGTTATGAAATGGCTAATGAAATATAGATATATTAGGGCAAACTTGCAATATGGGTGGGGGGGGGGGGTTAATTTCTGCTGTTGAGTTTCTTTCTTTTGAATGTTCATCGTTCCATTATGTTTTTAATGTGACATTTCCTTTGTTTAATTTGCTTCGAAAATAATTTGTTTGCTAAGTTCATATATATATATATACATATCTTCACTCAAAAAAATTTCAAATATATAACTTGTGGGATAAATAACTAATGGTGATATCAAGGAAAATGAATAATTTACCAGATAGTTGATTTCTTTTTAACTTGAATTTCTCTAACTGAACCCTAATAGTATTTCTCTCTAGTGGCTTCTTAATGGCGCGTTCAATGACGTTGATGTTTCTACTTATATTTTTTCTTTTTGTCGACCTACTTAATTGATATAGTGACGTAAAATGATCCATTTTGGTAAGGTTGCTATATATAATTTCATATAAATATTGAAATGTGGACCGGTTGGCTAATATATTACTAAGATATATCACTTCCGTTTGGAATGATTTTAGACGAAAATTTTCGATAAAGAGAAATTAAACCTGAAAGTCTAAATTACGTTCCGATGAAGCTGCGCGTCAAATAGTTTACATTTTTGGAAGCTGAGAATGTAAGACCAAGCTAATGGTGACTAGTGAAAGATCTCACCTAACCTAATCCCCGATTACATCGGCTAAGAGCTAAGAGAATGTTTTAAGCGAATAGAAAAATATCTTTGTTGGTTGGTATAGTAGTTTTGCACACGGAAACACGTGTTTATATTTATATACATAGAAACCCATGCATACTTCTGGTCTATGCATAATACATCAATACTATTAAAACAAGAAAACTTTTTATCGACTAAGTTTTGGACTATTAAAAAAGTTTAAATATGTCATTTTTCTAATAATATAATTAACTTAACATATTTTATATATTTCAACTAAACCATACAAATCATTTAGAGTACGACTTATATTAATATCAACAGATTCCATTACCAAAAAATCAACAGCGACCAGTGTTAACAAACCTAACATCGTGTGTGATAAATTAAACCTTCCTCATCATTCTTTAGTTCTGCATATTATATTCATAATAAAGCTAGATGTAAAAACCATTACTCGTGCCAATCATCATATATTACATTATACAACCATTCTCTGTTCTAATCATTCACGAAAGAATGACGATTCATATTAATTATCAAAAAAGATACATCATAGATCCCGAACAATACAAACGAATGGTTCTGTTTTTGATACATCATTGAATAATTCAAGCAGCATTACAGTTCAATCATCACAGAAACGGATGCGAAGGTCTAGAAATTCTAATGGTTCATTACCAAGTCAACCTAGCTATGTCAATCATCAATATCATTCAACCATCCTATGTTTTATTCAAATAACAAGATTAGAGATATTTCATGTTATAAATTTCGCAGCTCAGTGAGAAAGGTGTAATTTTGAAGTTTTCTCAAATCCTGCACATACGCAGGTTAACTTCTCCATCATCAATATGCAAATCTACAGAAATATCCATCTCAGGCGGATACTCATAACAAATAATACTATAGATATAATCTTAATATTATTTTAAAAACAGATTAATATGTGAAGTCGATGAAACAAATTATTAGCTAATTACATTTGTATCAGATCGCAACTACTTTGTGTTATCGTACCTGAATTGAAACAACTATTTTAAATTTGCTTTCATCCTATAAGAAATAACTATAATATTTATGATCCTAATAATATTCCGCAGATGAAAATATTTTAAATTTGCTTTCATCCTAATCATTTACCTATGTTAAAACACATATAAATTCCAAATACAACTCATTAAAAATAACAAATCTAAACATCCGAAATTTCAGAAATGATCTTATCTTCTGTGATCTATCTGAATCGAAACAGTTTCAAAATAAGATATCTAAAAATATATTTACAAGTATCATTTTCCAAGATTTCATTTTACTAATATCTTTTAATATCTTTTTATTTAAGATGTAAACATAAATTTATTTTTAATATTTATTTTTAAATAATTAAACTCGTAATCAGTATTAAATAAAATTATTAACGAATATTAATTCTCTCATTATAGAATAAGAAATAACATTCCCATAATATTTATATTCATAACTAAATTAATACATCAACTAATAAATACAAACTACAAAGTAACTTAATTCATTAATTAAATATTTTATAAATCATAAAATAAAGAATAACATACATTCATGAATTTTACCATATATTTCAATGTATTTAAAGAAATAGTAAATTAAGATATACAAAATATTAAATAATTACATATTTAACTTATATAATTATAAAGTAAATTTTGACCAATATTAAATTTAAAATAAAATTTTACTATAATTAACAGTTTTAAAAAATAAGTAAAATTAATAAGGACAAGTTATATAAATGAATTATCTTAGTTTCATAAAATAATATTTATTTATTTTAATTTAATTACCTATAAATACAATTTTTAATAAAAATGCGTATATGAAATTTCTAATTTTCAGTAAATAAATTGTTGAATAAACTGATTTTGTATATCCAGTTCGGTTAAACACAAGTATAAACATATTAAGTTATTTCAAAAATAACTGAACGGTTTATATATCTCTTGAACCAAAAAAAATCATAATTGAACTGAAATAAAAATTGAAAAATAAAACAAACTAAAACTAAAACCACAAACCGAACATCATATTTAAACATATTGATGAACAAAAAGACGGGTTAAATAAATTTGTCAACAATATATATATATATATATATATATATATATATCTTATGTCCCAACGAGAATCACCAAAATGCAAACTTTTAAGATTGATAATAATCTCAGACATTTAACAAACTCGAAAGATCAATGCATAGCATGATAACAAAAAATAAATCATGTCCGCCCTTTGAAAAGGCGGCTCAAACTCTAGTCAATACTATGAAAACATGAGAACTTTTTATCGACTATGTTTTGGATTATCAAAAAAGTCTATGTTGGTCCTTTCTCTAATAATCTAATTAACTTAATATATTTTATATATATATATATATATATATATATATATATATATATATATATATATATATATATATATATATTTATTTATTTATATTTATATATTCATATATCTAATTTAATTGCAAATAAATATATATCATGCCTAAAATTAAGGAACTAACTAACTAATTTATTATTTTTATAAACTAATGAAATTATTTTATATAAATAAGAAATTTCATCAAAAATAAATTATATAGTATTTATTAATGTAATAAATAATTATACATGTCTATGAATTCGTATATACAACTATATATGAATCCAAATGCAAAAAGAAAATTCTTCAAAGCCTCACCAAATGCATAAAAAATTAATTCTTATATTTAGAGTTATAAAATTAGACATATATATATTAATAGTTAGCTAATATTAATATTTAATCTATGATGAAGCATGTTACTATTCATATTTTATGAATATACTTTTAATGGGTTATTTAAACATACAAGAGATTTTTTTTATATACTTACAAATAATCTAGGATCGTTTATTTAACCTCATATTTTTTTTTCTTACAACTAACTTAACTTACTATTAAATATATACTATATTCAATCTATTATTTGTTATTTTCAAAATAAGATATCTAAAAATATATTTCCAAGTATCTATTCCAAGATTTCATTTTACTAATATCTTTTTATTTAAGATGTAAACATAATTTTCTTTTTAATATTTAGTTTTAAAATAATAAAATTTGTAGTTAATATTAAATAAAATTATTAGCGAATGATAATTCTCTCATTATAGAATAGAAAATAAAGAATAACATACATTCATAAATTTACATTCATAAATTTACCACATACTTCAACGTATTGAAAAAATAATAAATTAATACATATATAAAATAATAAATAATTACATATTTAAATTATAATATTAAAAATAATTCAAGATAGTATGATATGGGTTGAATAAAATATAGTTAATTTCTATAATATTAAAGTAAATTCTGACCGATATTAAAAAATTTAAAATAAATTTTTACTATAATTTACAGTTTTAAAAATATAAGTAAACATAATAAGGACGTGGTATGTAAATGAATTAGCTTAGTTTCATAAAATTATATTTATTAATTTTAATTTAATTACCTATAAATATATTTTTTTAATAAAAATACATGTATGAAATTTCTACTTTTCAGTAAATAAATTGTTGAAAAAAGTATTATGTATATCTGAGTCGGATAAACACAACTACAATGATATTAATTTATTTCAAAAATAATTGAAGATTTTATATATCTCTTGAACCAAAAAAAAAGAAAAATCTTAACGGACTGAAACCGAAATCTAAAAAAAACAACCAAAAACTAAAATCGAAAACCGAACATCATATTTAAACATATTAGTGAACAAATAGACGGGTTAAATAAATTTGTCAACAAAATATGTATAAATATCTCATGTCCCAACGATAATCATCAAAATGAAAAATTTTAAGATTGATAATAATCTCAAACATTTAATAAATACGGAAGATCAATGCATAGGATGATAACAAAAAAAATCTTGTCCGCCTTTTGAAAGGGCGGGTGAAACTTTAGTACATTTTAAATTAATGGTTACTACTAATTGGAGTTTAGTTATCGAATAAGTACAACAAAATATAGGTGTGGAAGATGATTTTTTCAGCTATCAGAGAAGATCCACTCAACAACTGACATAAGGATATATGTTCCCAACTCATACTCTCACATTTAGGTAAACTAACATCTCGATCCCAACTCATACTCTCACATTTCTTATGTGCCGCATGGGGGGATTTGAACCATCATCTAGTGGAGGCAAACAAATGAATGAAACCAACAATGCTACGGAAAGCTTGTTATTTCTTATGCAAATAGATTTATTTCTAGATTTGTGAAATTATCTTTCGTTCAATTATGGCATTAGAATCTTCAGATAGTATTGATATCCCATTAAAGAGGCCAATATTCTATAGGACTCTTAGGCCATACATTAGGCCCAGTCATACTTTCAACTCGGCAAAATGGACTAGAGGCTTTGTTATTTAATAGGAAAAATGGTTTGACAAATAACAAAATTAACAATTTTGCTCCTGACTAGAGGCTTTGATGTTTCCACAATGTTTTTCTCTTCCTCTTCAGAACAGAACATAGTAGTCCTCAAAATAATTATTCACATCAAAACCAGAGTCAGAGGACTACTAGCTCTTATAATCCAACTCCAAATCAACGGTACCTGAGAAGCAGAACCCAAGATGAGTAAAGAGAGAGTCAGTTCCTTTAGAGATTTCAGAGAGAAACCATCACTTATCTAAATCTATATGAACTTTAGAATAGATTACCTAATTATTATTGTTATGTTACTCTTCTTCCACAAAACACCAATCTTCTTAATCTTATTCCCTGTTCTCTTCTTTGCCCCTCATCATCGATATCCTCGGAGTAAGGAGCGTTTGTTTGATTATTGTTGTTTCCAGCAGAGCGCATGGTGGTAGCTTCCTCCGCAGCTATTCTCCATTGGTTTGATTGAACGTTGAGCTTCATGAGTTCTGTTTTCAACTCTGAGTATGACGCTTGAGTCACATTCAGTTGCTCAGTGACTCTAACCGCTCTCTGGCTACTCTTGTCAGCCTCTTCCTTTGCAATCTCTAGCTTCATGAGCACGTCTTGTACGTCTGTCTCCCTCTTGTGTATAGCTGACTTCAGTGTCTCGTTTTCGTCTGAAACGATCTGGAGTTGTTTCTGGTTCTTCTTCAGTGATAGGTACAAATCATCTTTCTCCTCTGACATAAACTTTAGCTCTGTATTCTTAGCCACCAACCTCGCGTTTAGCTTGTCTATCTTGGATTTAGCTGTCTTTAATTCAGACTGGAGTTCAGCTTGTATCTTTAACCGAGAAGAATCCTCTACATTCCCCTCTTGGTCTTTTTCAACAGAGGCTTCGAGAGCTGCTCTCAGTCGCTCTACCTCACATCTCAAGGAAGATACTTCTTCCTCCATCTCTTTTGATTCCCCTGGTTTTGAACTTTCATAGTCTTCAAGCAGAGTTTCGTGGTTGGCCAGAAGTTTAGTCACAAGACCTTCAAGCCATACCACCCTCGATTTTGACTGTTCAAGCTCCACAGCCAGTTTCTTATAACTCTCCACTGCTTTCGTGCCATCTGACTTCAGTTCTTCAACTGCATTTTTAGCACTCTCCAATTGCCTAAGAGTTTCGGTGGCTAAAGCATCCGTTTCCGCCTCTGTTACCTCGCAGTCCTTAAGTAGGTTCCTGAAATTTCCTACGAGAAAAAGCGTGTCCATTAAGTTTCCTCTCAAAAGGTGAATCCCAGAGTTAAGCAACTCAGCTTGTCTAACATGACCAGCTTCGGAAGAAGCCACCGTTTCAATCTGAAGCTTGAGTTGTCGGATCTCCTTAACAACAGCAGCCAATCCTTCCCTTTCATCAGAAATACCACCAAACTCCAAATCAACTTCATGAGATACACTTCGATGAAAGGTTTTATCAGTTGCTTCCTCCAAGGCTGAAACTTCCAAAGCCTGATACTGAGTCTCCTGGAGCTTTGAGGAAACTTCTTGTAGCTGTTTCCTGGACTCTTGTGCTTCTCGCTTTGCTTGTTTCTTTGATGTCTCAGACACTGTGACTTGATGTTTCGCCTTCTTCAGATTCTCTTGAAGCTGAGAGACTAGCGCCTCAAGCTCCGTTATTCTGCTTGGCCTCTTCTTCTGTTAGCAAACAAACATGGCAGTGTTACAGCAATCCCAAGGAGATAAAAGAAACAGAACAATAGAGTGGAAGTTAGTTACACTTTTCATCTCTCAATTATTCTTAAATTAAATGTTCTACTTAATTTTATACCCATAGACACGAAATTTAATGTATGCTACATTTTTTTCTCATCAAAGCCAATTTGGTTACATGTTAATATGGAACGGTTTATCTTGGATCATGCAAATAGAAGAGAATTTATTGAAATCTAAATGCAACAACAAAAAATAAAAGCTTAGTATAAGAGAGGCTCATACCTCGAAGACATGACTTCGTGGAGGTTTTGAAAATTTTAGACTTTTGTCCATTGGTGTTCTGTTATTAGCTGAGATAGGAGGTGAAGAAGAGCCAGGCTTTAGCGCTGCTAACTTCAGTGGCTGAGCAGCACGAGATGACAGCTTCTTAGGAACATCTTGAGATCCATTTCTGCCCCAAAACACATACCAAATCAAAAACATCAAGATTGACAAAATGCAAATCACGAGGATATCCACACTCAAGCACATGTGCAAGTGAATTAGTAGTAGTAACAGATCACTAGAGGTCATATTTAAATCACTAGAGGTCATATTTGTTGGCTAGTATGGACTTCTTGTTCCAGAAAAAAAGAGCCTAGAGAAAAATTGTGATCGAATTTTGATTAAATAGAAGAAATAAGTATTGAGGGCCACAAGAATGCTACCTTTAAGATTCAGTGTTCAATATAACTCCCATAAGGAAACAACAAATGGGGAAAATAATCAGCCATATATGCAAAGAACCTATAGAAAGTCAAAATCAAGATTTTACCTTGCCTTTTGGGTCTGCATACTGTAATATTATCCCTCCAATGCACATAATGAATATCTTCTGGGTTTATCGAAAAGATATTCCCAACCTCTTCTTTACTTCTTCTATGTATAGCCTGACCCACCAACAATTGTATTGAGAGCTCATGGAGACATATATTACAATCCAGTGTCAGAGTAAACATGATGTTAGTTATCTGAAAATAAATAATAAGCGTAAAAGAATATATCTTTACGTCTGTAATCAAATACATCACCAGAAAATGAACAAAATATTTTCTCGCAGTTCTTACTAATGTCTTATGTTGTCATAGAGATTCGTTGGCTTGTCTTCTTGTCAAACATCTGATTTTATAAGAAATGTACTGCTTCTTTTTTTGCTCACACATAGCTCTAGAACACCATCAAAACCTTGGTGTTTAACATTTCACTCAGTGGACAACAAAACAGTTGATTCATTATCTTGAAATGAGACCGATACAATCAGCCCAGTCAGACTTGATGATATTAATAGGTAACAACTAGTTCCTTAATAACATGACTAGGTGTTTCCTCCCCACACACGGGCTTAAAATATTTACAATTATTTATTAATACAATTATTACTAATTAAAAAATTATAATGATAGATTATTTATGTTTTCTAACAAATTGTTATATATATTTTCATTTGAAAATTCTTCCTAATAATTTTTAAAACATTTCTATTTAAAATTTATTCATTATTAAAAAATAAATCTTTAAAATCACTCAATGTTCTCTTTTCAATTATATAGAATTAGAAAATTTACTTAATTAATATTTAGCTATGTGTTTTATGTTTTAAAAATTTTCATTAAAACATATTTATAAGATCACAACACAGTATATATAGGATAACAACACAGTATAAGAATTATGTTTTTATTTAAAATATATTTTTAGATTTTGAATAATTCTTATCAGTTTGAATTTTATTCAATTATCTAATCAAAATTTTTAAACTTTTTACAATTATTTATTAATAAAATCACCACTGATTAAAAAATAATAATGATATATTATTTATGTTTTTTAGCAAATTATTATATATCTGTATTTCCATTTGAAAATTCTTACTTATAATTTCTTAAAACAATCTTTATAAATTGTATTGATTATTAAAAAATAAATCTTTAAAATCACTCAATGTTCTCACTACAAGAAAACATGCGTTTTCCGAGGGACTATTTCCTAGGAATTCCGTCGGAATAACCGTATTCCGACGGAATTCCTAGGAAATAGTCCCTCGGAAAAATCTCCTCGGAATTCATGAGTTCCTCGGAATTTCCTCGGAATTTTCCGAGGAAATTCCGAGGAACATATTTACCGAGGAGATTCCGAGGAAGTGTAGTCGTCGGAATGTTCGTCGGAAAATACCGAGGAACGGTCCGTCGGAATATTCCGACGACAATTCCGACGAACGCACTTTCTCGGAAGCGGGGTAATATTCCGAGGAAGCATGTCGTCGGATTATTCCGAGGGAAAGTTTCCTCGGAAATTTCCGAGGAACTACTCCCTCGGAATGTCCTTGGAACAAACCGAGGAAGGTTCCCTCGGAATTTTCCGAGGAAGACAAGCCTCGGAAAATTCCGAGGGAACCTTCCTCGGAATTTAAAAAAAAAAAAATTTTTTTTAAAATAATTTTTTTTTTTAATATTAGAAATATAAATTCGAAAATAAAAATTTTAAATTTAAAAATTTAAATTCAAAAATATAAAATTAAAATTCAGAATCTTACAAATTAAAAAAACATAACAAAGTTTTGAAACATTACAAATTTTTGAAAAAAAAAACTACGGGTTCGGGTTCGGGTTCGGGTTCGGGTTCGGGTTCGGGTTCGGGTTCGGGTTTTGCACGGTCGGGAACTGGACGTTCGGGTGCAACGTCCTCATCATGTCCATCATCTGCTGGTTCAGCCTCCTCTGTTCCTCGTAGCCCGCTTGCTGTGCCTCGAAGGTCGCATACTGTTGCTCGAAGCGCGCCTGTTGAGTCGCCATCTGGGTCTCCAACGCAGATATGCGGATATCCTTGTCATGCAATTGACCCATAAGTGCTTCGGGATCAACAAAGGGCGGTGGTGCAGCAGAAGACGAAACAGACCGGGACCGACGACCCAAACCGATCAATCGGCCCTTCCTCTTTGGAACCGACTGAAATAGAAAATAAAAAAATGTAAATAATAGCTATTAAGATGAACTGAAATTTTATAAAAGAACTTACCGATTCAACGATTTCGTTGATCCGAGCCCGAGGCAATTGGGTACCCGTCGACTCTTCGTCCTCGGTTTGCATCTGAGACGCTTCTTCTTCCACCTGAGTCTGGATGAGGTCGACGACATTCCTCACAACACCATCATCAATCTCGCCGGTCTTCTTGTTGGTATACGACCTCTTTAGTAGGGAGAAGTCATCAACCGGCTCACCATGGTTTTCTTGCACCTTGATATGAAGATAAATATTAGTAATTAGAAGAAAAGATGAAAAAAAAATTTCAAAACTTTAAAAATAGAATAAAAAGTGAATTACCATGCGATCCCTCAGAGTTTGTTGGGACTGAGCACCTAAGTTGTGCTTGAAGACGCCCTTGCCTTGACGAGTGCTATTGCGGTTGGTGGAGTTGGTTGAAGAAGTCGCTTTCGTCTCGGCCTTACACCAATGGACAATCAACTCCTCGAAGACCGTGGGGTTTATCGACTTTGGGACCTTTAAAAAAAAGTATTAGATGTAAAAAAGAAATTTAAAAAAATTTAAAATTATTTAAAATAAAAAAAATACCTGGCCCAACTCCCACTTCTTCTTCCACTCGTGGATTTGATACGAATAGTTGGTCATCACTTTATGCACAAAGTGGTAATAGATAAACAAGGTGTTGTCGGGATTCCAGTTGTATTCTTGCTGAAAAAAAACATAATTAGTTAAAAATTAATATTACAAATTGAAAAAAAAAAAATTTAGAATATTTACCGCAAACTGCTGAAACCACAGGATTTTTTTGGCGGTAGGGAATTCTGCGAAAGTCGGATGTCCCACATCCAAAGCTACATACATCATACGGTTGATAAAGGTGCTGATCTTGCTCGTGGTCCGGTCGAACCAGGTTTGACCCTCTCCAGATGGATACGGAGTGAGAAACGGGAGACGGTCACGACCCGGTTGTCGAACAAACTCTGCAACCCTAATCAATTCCGGAGGACCCTGATAATTAGGCGGAATAGGGGGTGCAGCACCGGAACCAGAAGGAGCGTCGGGAAATGGAGAGGGAGATGTATGGTAGGAGCTGCGGGGGGATGGGGATTCCTGAACGGAGTGGCTCCCCGAGCCACGAACACGACGCTGTCGGGAAGGCCGACTCTGATCATCATCATAAGACCTGTAATTGATGATACAAAATTAGTTTTTTATTAAATATAAAAATTAGTTAAATAATTACAAAAATAGTTTAATAATTAGAAAAATAGATTTAATAATTACAAAAATATTTATAAAATTACAAATATTTTTTTAAAATTACAAAAATAGTTTAAAAATTACAAAATAATTTTAATAATTAAAAAAATAGTTTAATAATTACAAAATAGTTTTAATAATTACAAAAATAGTTTAATAATTACAAAATAGTTTTAATAATTACAAAAATATTTATAAAATTACAAATATTTTTTTAAAATTTACAAAAATAGTTTAAAAATTACAAAATAGTTTTAATAATTAAAAAAATAGTTTAATAATTACAAAATAGTTTTAATAATTACAAAAATGTTATAATAATTACCAAAATATTTTTAAAATTACAAAAATAGTTTAATAATTTCAAAAATAGTTTTATTAATTAGAAAAATAGTTTAATAATTACATAAATTGTTTTAAAATAGTTAAAAGCGTTTTTAAAAATCATATACCCGTTTTTAAAATTCAAAAAACGTTTTTAAAATTCAAAAAACGTTTTGGTTTTGAACCAAAACTGAAAAAAAAATTCTAAAATTATTAAACATGTTACACAAACAACAATCAATCCTAGAATCCATTCAATCCTAAAATTTCCAACCTAACAACCTAAAATTCGATTTCTAACTTAAGAAAATCTAAAAAAATGAGAGAGAAAGAGGAAACTTACATGGAGAGAGAGAGGGACGGACAGAGAGAGGCGACGGAGAGAGCAAGAGAGGAGGAGGCGTGGAGGAGAGAGGCGTGGAGGAGAGAGGCGTGGAGGAGAGAGCAAGAGAGGAGGAGGCGTGGAGAGGAGAGAGGCGTGGAGGAGAGGAGGAGAGAGCAAGGAGGCGGAGGAAATGAGGAAGAGAGGAAATGGGGAAGAGATATCCCGTTTTACCTAATTTATGAGGATTCCGAGGACAAGTGTTCCTCGGAATGTCCTCGGAATATTCCGAGGACATTCCGAGGAACACTTGTTTTTTTAAAAAAAAAAACCCTAGTTCCTCGGAATGTCCTCGGAATATTCCGAGGACATTCCGAGGAACACTTGATTTTAAAAAAAAAAACTCTTGTTCCTCGGAATGTCCTCGGAATATTCCGAGGACATTCCGAGGAACAAGAGTTTGGGGTTTCAAATTTCGATTTTTTTTTGCCATATTTCATTTCTAATACAAATGTAATGCATACCATTGAGTATACTTTGTATAGATGATCATAAACCATGCAATAACAAAATTTCAAAAACAGTTGTAAGTATGTTCTTTAACGTTTGTTAAAGTGTATAAGTGTTTATCTTATGTTGTGTGATTTTCGTTCAAGCAATCGTAAAAGTGTTTGTTATTGTGTAAAACACCAAAGTGTGACTTCATAATATGGTGAATACACATAATGAAGGTTAAATACTTGTTATTCAATCCGCAAAACGTTGTTTTCGGTTAAAAAACCCTGTTTCCTCGGAATGTCCTCGGAAAATTCCGAGGACATTCCGAGGAAACTGGGTTTTTCGGTTAAAAAATCACCATTTCCTCGGAATGTCCTCGGAATTTTCCGAGGACATTCCGAGGAAAATGAATTTTTTAACCGAAAAACCCAGTTTCCTTGGAATGTCCTCGGAATTTTCCGAGGACATTCCGAGGAAACAGGGTTTTTCACACTTTTTTTTTCAAATCCCTGAATATTTCCGAGGAAACCCTAATTTCCCTCGGAATTTCCTCGGTATTCCAAAAAAAAAAAAAAAAAAAAAAAACTACTCTGGTTCCGAGTCATCATCACCAGATAAATCGGAATGTGGATCTTGGTGAAACTCTCCAATAACTGGTTCATCTTCTACGTGAACGACGGCTTCCTCTGCAAAATCGGTCAAATCGACTACAAGGCCACCTTCCGCTACATCTTCTGCTGCACTTAAGTTGGCGGTTGTGATTGGTTGCAGTGGCTCTTCCAGCTCTGAAGTTCCCTGAACTCGACCTCTCGGGTTGACTCTTGTAACAGTAACCCATGGATCATCTCTGTTCCCCCTCTGTGGGTACTTGATATAACAAACCTGTTACATTTTAAAAAATATTAGTAAAAGTATAAATTATGATCAATCATTCTGAATTCTAACAAGAATAACTTACCTGATCGGCCTGAGAAGCAAGAATGAAAGGATCATAATATTGCAGTTTTCGTCTCGAATGTACTGATGTAACACCAAATGCATCTGTTGTCACACCTCGATCTGGAGTGTTGTCGTGCCAATCACAATAGAAAACAGTACAGCGCAATCCAAGCAAGCCCAAATACTTGATTTCCAAAATCTCATGTATGTGTCCGTAGTATACATCCTCTCCTGATGCAGAACAAACGCCAGCATCATAGGTGGTTCGCGAACGTCTCCTCTTTTCAGTTGCGAATGCATATCCTCGAGTACAAAATCTCGGATATGACTTCACAACACAGTTTGGGCCAACCACCATCTCGCGTATCCAATCGTCAAATGTTTCACCTCTGCCCAAACCATCATACACCTATTAATAGCACATAAGTAGATTATATCAATAAATGAATTAGTATAAATATATGATAAATGTTATTTTAATATGTTTAAGGCACTCACATAAGTAAACATCCATCCAGCAAATTCTCTCTGCTTCATTTCTTCTAGTTCCGCCTCTGTGGCGTATCTATGTTCTAACCGCTTTTGTGCCATGAAAATCCTGTACATATGATGACAATAATATAATTATTTAAGATTTAAATGACAATTTGTTAAAATAAAATTTTGTAAGATAATAAACTTACCTCTCATATGGAAGAACATCTTCGCAGTTGGTGAGCAAATATGTCTGCAAATGACTTCGCTCCTGCTCAGTAAGTCGACGGTCCTTTGCTTTTCCACTAAGTCGTCCAACTTCGGTGAAAATGTCTGGAACCTGAACATGATATGTTGCCCGTTCGCCTCTATCATCATGCCTAGCAGATCTTCTGTTTTTGGTCTGAACTTCTGCTGGAAAGTAGTGCTCCGCAAAGTTCGAAATTTCATGGTTGATCATCTGTGCAACTATAGAACCTTCAACCCTACTAAAATTTTTCACCATCTTCTTCAAATAGAACATATACCGTTCATACAGATACATCCATCTATACTGCACAGGACCACCAAGTTCCAATTCTCTTGCCAGGTGAATAGCAAGATGCTCCATAACATCAAAAAACGAGGGAGGAAATATCTTCTCAAGGTTGCACTGAATCACGGCTATGTTAGTCTTCAAATTTGTAATACCTTCAAGAGTCACTGATCTGCTGCATAAATCGCGGAAGAAAGCACTTATCCCTGCAACTGCTTCATGAACTTTTCGTGGTAATAGTTCTTTGAAGGCAAACGGAAGGAGGCGCTGCATCATCACATGGCAATCGTGACTTTTCAAGCCAATAAACTTTCCTTCCTTTCTGTCGATACAGTTACGCAAATTAGATGCGTAACCATCTGGAAACTCCACATCGTTTGAAATCCAATCAAAGAATGCATTTTTCCCCTCTGCATCAAGTCGGTATATGGGAAAAGGAGCCTTACCATTCTCATCAACATGAAGTTCTGGACGAGCACATATATCGACTAAATCCAGTCTTGACTTCAAATTATCCTTTGTTTTACCTTTAACGTTAAGGATCGTGTTCATGAGATTGTCAAAAAAGTTCTTCTCAATATGCATGACATCTAAATTATGCCTTAGCAGATGATGCTCCCAGTATGGCAAATCAAAGAAAATACTTTTTTTGTGCCAGTTATGTAGATCTCCAACAGCATCTACCGGAAAATGCTCATGTCCACCAACGTCTGGCGTCCTTTCCGCACCATAATCTCTTAGTTGTGTCTTCAAACCTTCCCCACTAACTTCCTCAGGTGGACCATAAAACACCTGTTTGTTCTTCCTAAACAAATTCTTACTCCGGCGGTATGGATGATCATGTGGTAGGAATCGCCTGTGACAGTCAAACCAACACGTTTTTCTTCCGTTCTTTAGTTGGAAAGCATCTGTGTCATCTTGACAATATGGACATGATAGCCTCCCATGCGTTGTCCATCCAGATAACATACCATATGCTGGAAAATCACTTATTGTCCACATTAGTACTGCCCGCATTTGAAAGTTTTCTTTACACGAAATATCGTATGTTTCAGCACCTTGAGCCCATAGTTGTTGCAACTCATATATTAGTGGCTGAAAAAACACATCAAGTGATCTCCTAGGATGCTCTGGTCCGGGAACGAGTATGGAGAGAAACAAAAACTCTCGTCGCAAGCACAAGCTTGGGGGTAAGTTATATGGTGTAACAATGACTGGCCATAGAGAATATTGTTTTCCACTCTTCCCATACGGGCTGAAACCATCAGTACATAATCCAAGGTAGACATTTCTTCTCTCATATGCAAAGTCGGGATACAAAGATTGGAAATGCTTCCACGCTTTTGCATCTGAAGGATGTCTAATCTCACCATCTGTTGAGTGCTCCGCATGCCATCTCATTCGTTGCGCTGTGCGTTCCGAAAGATACAACCTCTGCAACCTTTCCTTCAAAGGCAAATACCACATCCTCTTATGTGGCACTGGAACTCTTCCACTCGTATCTTTGTAACGAGGCTTCCCACAAAATTTGCATTTAATTCGCTGCTCATCCGCCCTCCAATAAATCATGCAGTTATCGCTGCATACATCTATTACCTCATACGGTAAACTAACACCAGATACGAGTTTCTGAACCTCGTAGTATGAACCTGGAGCTACATTATCCTCAGGTAGAACACCTTTTACAAAATCAGCTATCGCATCCACACAATCTTCAGCCAAGTTATAATCTGTTTTAATGCCCATCAGTCTTGTAGCAGATGATAAAGCTGAATGACCATCTCTGCAACCTTCATACAAAGGTTGCTTTCCAGCATCCAACATATCATAAAATCTCCTAGCTTCTGCATTCGGTAAATCTTCCTCTCTAAAATGATCATTTACCATCTGCTCAGTACCTACACCATAATCTACATCCGTTCTAATTGGCTCTTCTAATCTAACCACCGGCTGAGGTTCGCTAGTACTACCAGGTTCATAATCAGTTTCCCCGTGATGATACCAAATTTTGTAACTTCGTGTAAACCCATTTAAATAAATATGTGTCCAAACATCCAACTCTTTAATAACCTTTCTATTTTTACAATTTGAGCAAGGACATCTTAACTTACCTGTTTCCGCTTCCGGTTGTCGTTGAGCTAACCCCATGAATTCTTTTAGACCTCGTTCGTATTCTTTCGTAAGCAATCTCGTGTTCGGATCCAAATGAGGTTGATCCATCCAAGAACGATAATAATTTGAAGAAGACATGTTTTTTTGAAAGCAAATTCGTGTTTGGGAGGAAAGAAGAAGAGATGGAGTGAATGAAGAGGAAGAGGGGTGGCTGTATTTATAGATGTAATCCTGCCGACATACTGAGGAAATTCCGAGGAAATACCGAGGAAAAACATCCTTTCCTCGGAATTTCCTCGGAATTTTTGAAACCGCCCAACGGCTACCCCAACGGCTATCTAACGGCTACAAAATTTCCTCGGAATTTCAGAAAAATCTGTCGGTTTTTTCCGACGGACATAAATTCCTCGGAAATTCCTCGGAATTTTCCGAGGAGACAATGTTTCCTCGGAAATTTCCGAGGAAATTCCGAGGAACCCCCCATTTTTGAGGTTCCTCGGAATTTCCTCGAAATTCCGTCAGAAATTTCCGACGAACTCATTTTCCCTCGGAATTTCCCTCAGAATATCAATGTTTTCTTGTAGTGTCTCTTTTCAATTATATAGAATTAAAATTTTTACTTAATTAATATGTAGCTATGTTTTTTGGAGTCCATTATACATGTGGGTCATAAGAAGTTTTAAATGTGAAGTTGGGTCGCGAGAAGTTTTAATTTGGCCTTTGCATACATATATGGAAGAGAAACAATTGAAGACGGATTGGGCCTTTTGACCCAAAGACTTAACCGAACGCGACCCATAAACTTTTCGCGAAACCTTACCCAGCGACCCTCATAGTTTTCAACCCTCACTAGTTTCCGAAGACCCCACACGAAGGAAAGTCACCGGCTGAGTGTGTTGCCGGTTAATCTATGTTAGCGGTAACTAATTTCCCGTCAAATCCCAACCTTGTACTTTAATTAATAAATTAATATGTGGTCGGGGATCTTCAGACAAAATATAATATGTTTGGTACCCCAAAAACCCTTATTGCAGAACAAGTGTTGTGGGTCGCTGCGAGATTGGAAAAATGCATCCACCCGATTTGAAACTGATGGAAACTGGAAATGGAAGTAGCCGCAGCTCAAGCTATAGTCTTAAAGGCAAGGAAATCAGTAACTACAGCAGCGAGAGGGTAATGCGTCGTGAACCTAATTCGTTCAGGCTGTCACATATTTTTTAAATTATAAATCTAACAACTACTTGTAATTTTTGTGTATGTGTTCCCAATTCGTATATTATCGTAATGGCAGGCCGGTGGATAATGTATGATACTGGTTCTTGGGATTTTAAGATAGATAATGATTTATTGGGTAGAGTACTGGATACTTCGGGATTAAAAGGAGCAGACGGGTTGAAGGATATGATTTTAAATGAATATGGTCTTTTGGGAAGGGAGATCTTTGCTGACATGAGTTATTGGCTTAATGATGAGGATAGTGACATGGTTGGGAAAGAGGCTGCTCCCGATCAGATATCATCTGACATGGATTACAAAATATTCCGGGCGCTTGCTAGGGCCGAAAAATCTGTAAATTTATTCGTTACATTTATGGAGTTTGTTGGAGGAGAAAGAGTTTTTCTAAGGTCTGCCAGAGTAATTGCATCTCAAGAGCCAGGATCGAAAGGAATTGAGGATGGCGACTTGGAATTATTGATGGAAGTAGAAGCATTTGAAGCAGCCTACGAAGATAAATCAGGGACGAAGAAGCCTGTTAACGAGAAGTCCACCGAGAATCTACAAAGCGCCGAATCTGCTGTAATAGCGTCTGTCGTTTTTTCCAGTTCAGAAAATCTACAAAACGCTGAATCTGCTGTAGTAACGTCTGTCATTATTCCCAGTTCAGAAACACATGTTTTGTCTATTTATTTTTTTTTAAAAGTTTTTCAATAAAAGTATTTATAAGATAACAACACATTATATATAGATAACTTAATAATATTTACCTATGTAGTTTAAGTTTTGTTTTTTAAAACTTTTTCATTAAAAAATATTTATAAGATAAAAACACAGTATATAGATAACTTAATTAATACTTAGCTATGTGGTTTATGTTTTTTTTAACTTTTTCATTAAAAGATATTTATAAGATAACAACACAGTATATATAGGAATTATGTTTTTATTTAAAATATCTTTTTAAATTTTGAATAATTCTTATCACTATGAATTTTAATCAATTATCTAATCAAAAAATTTGAAACTCGTTTTTATTTATGTGAATAATTTATATAAATTATACTAATTACTAATTAACAGACTATCATGATAAATTATTATTTATGTTTTAGTTATGTGTTTTTTATGTTTAATTTATTATTTAAAGATTTAACAACACAATATATATATATATATATATATATATATATATATATATATATATATATATATATATATATATATATATATTAGTTATCTTTTTATTTATAAATATATTTTTAATTATGGACAACTCTTATTATTATTAGTTTTAATCACTTATCTAATCAAAAAAACTTAAATTCGTTTTTGATTTGTAAGTAATTTATTCATTAAGAATATTACGATATTAAACGCTCTAACTTTTAACGTAAGAGCTCCGTAGCAAAAATTTACTTCGCAAATAAAATAATTTTAAAACTCGTTTTTATTTTTGTGATTAATTTATATAAATTATACTAATTACTAACTAAAAGACTCATGATAAATTATTATTTATGTTTTAGTTATGTGTTTTTTTTTAATTTTTAACTTATTATTTAAAGATAATTTTCAGATAACAACACAATATATATATATATATATATAAATTATCTTTTAATTTTTAAATATATTTTAATTATGGATAACTCTTATTATTATTAGTTTTAATCACTTATCTAATCAAAAAAACTTAAATTTGTTTTTGATTTGTAATTAATGTATATAATTTATTCATTAAGGATAATATCGATATTAACTGTCTAACTTTTAACGTGTTTCGCAAACAGTAATATAGATTAACAGTTTTGCCCCTGAATACTTAACATAAAATTACCAAACTCAACTCTGTGGACAACAAAACAGTCGAACATGTATTTTTTTCTCTTCAGAACAAAGTCCTCAAACTACTAATTCACATCAATACCAGCGTCACCATATCAATGGTACCTGAGAAGTAGAATCCAAGATGAGCAAAGAGAAAGTCAGTTCTTTCAGAGAATTCACAGAGAAACCATCACTTATCAAATATATATGAACTTTAGAACAGAGTACTAATTATTATTGTCATTCTCCAGCTATTTCCGAGGCTTCTTCCAAAAACCACCAATCCTTTTGAGCACATTCCCAGTTTTCTTCTTTGTCACTTCATAATCGATCTCTTCAGAGTAAGGAGAGTTTGTTTGATGATTGTTGTTTCCCGCAGAGAGCATGGCGGTAGTTGCTCCCGCAGCTTTTCTCCATTGGTTTGATTGAACTTGGAGCTTCCTGAGTTCTGTTTCCATTTCCGAGTTTGACGCTTGAGTTGCATCTAGTTTCCAAGTGACTCTAATCGCTCTCTGGCTACTCTTGTTAGCCTCTTTCATTGCAACACCTAGTTTCATGAGTGCGTCTTGTACATCTGTCTCCATCTTGTGGATCAGTGTCTCGTTCTCGTCTGAAACGATCTGAAGTTCTGTCTCTTTATCCACCAACTCCGCTTTTAGGCTCTCCATCGCCTCCCATAGTTGCTTAAGCTCAGCTTCAACACCTGTCTCTTTCTGGTTCTTCATCAGTTTTAGGTTGTTATCTTTCTCTTCTGAAATAACCTGTAACACTGTCTTCTTGTCCACCAACCTCGCCTTTGATTCCCCAGGTTTTAAACTTCCATAGTATTCAATCAGAGTATCGTGGCTTTCCAAACCCCCCGGATTGGCCAGAAGTTTAGTCACAAGACCTTCAAGCCATATCATCCTCGATTTTGACTGTTCAAGCTCCACCGCCAATTTCTTATAACTCTCCACTGCTTTCTTGCCATCTGACTTCAGTTCTTCTACTGACTTTTTAGCACTCTCCAATTGCCTAAGAGTTTCAGTGGCTAAAGCCTCCGTTTCAGTGTCTGTTACCTCGCAGTCCTTAAGTTGCTTCCTAAAATTCTCGACGAGGAGAAGTGTGTCCATTAAGTTTCCTCTCAATAGGTGAATCTCAGAGTTACGCATCTCAGCTTGTCTCACATGACCAGCTTCGGAAGAAGCCACCATTTCTGTCTGAAGTGTGAGTTGTCGGATCTCCTTAACAACAGCAGCCAATCCTGCCCTTTCGTCAGAAATACCACCAAACTTCAAATCAAATTCCTGAGATACAGACATGGCAGTGTTACGGCAAATCCCAAGGAGATAAAAGAAACAGACAATAGAGTGGAAGTTAGTTACATTTTCATCTCTCAACTACTCTAAGATTAAATGTTCTACCTATTTTATATCCCACAGATACCAAATTTCACGTATGCTACATTTTTCCTAATCAAAGTCAGTTCAGTAACATGTTATGATGGAACGGCTAATCTTGGATCATGCAAATAAAATATAATTTATTTTGAAATCTAAATGCAACAACAAAGAATAAAATATTGAATCTGAAAAAAGCTTAGTACAAGAGAGGCTCATACCTCGGAGACAGGACTTCGTAGAGGTTTACGGTCTGAAACTTTTAGACTTTTGTCCTTTGGTGTTCTGTTATTAGCTGAGATAGGAGATGAAGAAGAGTCAGGCTCTAACGCTGCTAACTTCAGTGGCCGAGCAGAACGAGGAGACAGCTTCTTGAGAACATCTGGAGATTCATTTCTAACCCAAAACACATACCAAATCAAAAACAACAAGATTGACAACATGAAAATCACGAGGATATTCACACTCAAGCACATGTGCAAGAGAATTAACAATAGTAACAGATCACTAAAGGTCATCATTTGTTGGCTAGTATGGACTTTTGTTTTCAGAGAAAAAGAGACTAGAGACAAATTGTGATCGAATTTGATTAATCAGAAGCAATAAATATTCAAGACCACAAGAATGCAACCTATAAGATTCAGTGTTGAACTTCAATATAACTCCCATAACGAAACTACAAAATGGGAAAATAATCTGCCATAATGGAAAGAAACTTTAGAATGTCAAAATCAAGATTTACCTTGCCTTTTGGGTCTGCATACTGTAATATTATCCTTCCAATGCAGAATATTCCCAGCCTCTTCTTTACTTCTTGAGTGTATAGCCTGACCCACCCTAGTAGCACAAAAAAAAGCCTGACCCACCCGACAATTGTTATGAATATGCAATGCAGAAAGATGGAGACTTAGTTCACAATCGAATGGCAAAGAAAACATGATGGTAGACTGGTAGTTATTGAAAAGATAGGATAAGCGTATAAAAATATTTCTTTACGTCTGAAATCATATTCATTACCAGCAAATGAACAGCTTAAAGAAGAAACAAATAAATTAGTTCGCATTTCTTACTAATGTCTTATGTTTGCATAGAGATTCGTTTGGATTGTTTCTTTGGCAAACAGCTGAATTTATAAAAAAAGTACTGTTCTTTTTTTCTTTTTTTTTTGCTTAAGACTATTCTGTTCAAATGAACCTGCTTATTCATAATAGCTCTAGAACACCATCAAAAACTTCGTGCTTAATATTTCGAACTCAATGGACAACAAAACAGTTGACTTATTATTTTGAAATGAGAAATGTTTTGCTTCTCACTATCAAATATAATTGAAAAGAATTGTTTAAGAGATTGATGTGGAAAATTAAAACCAGTACTCAGTTAACCAGGACAGGTTCATCAAAGGGATTTCAAATCATTCACAGTTGTAGCATTTGGTTTTGGATTTGTGGTTTCATCTTCACGACTGAGTTCTGGGCTCCATCTACAAAAACTATACTCTTCCACTGTATAGTTATCCAAACACAAAGGTAGATTCAAATCCTCTTTGTAAGAGTTACCACAGACATGGAGAGTCAGTAACGTTTTTGCAACACTTCCGCTTAACCGAACAGCACAATGGACATCTGACCACACTCTTAACCGGTTACTCTCACTAGACTGAACCAACACAGAGTATTCAGAGTGGACAAGAGATGGATGATGACGGTATGCCACGAAATCCACACCGTACTGCAACCCTGACTTCAAGATCCAGTTCTTCGACCGTAAATGTGAATAGGCTTTGAAAAATATCGGGAAGTTTGGTCTTTTTGATCTCATGTACATCCATGTGTCGACTTCGTTCTCCAAGCAACGGCCTTGAAGATAGATTTTGATGCATTTGAGGGTGTAGAGCAAATAGAATGCTTCTTCAAAGGATAACTGAATCCAATTCTTGCCTTTCTCTGCGGATAGGACGAGTCTACCAAAACAACAGAGGTTTAGTAACTCAGCTTGCTCTGGCTCAACCGCTAGAAGCACGTTGCAACTCGAGAAGGACCCTGATGTCTCTGTTTTAACTAGAGAGAGTTGGAGCTCTGAGACTGAGTATGAAATTGGTTCCGCAAGAGCTTTCGCTTCAGCACCTTTCCGTTTCCATCTGGGTGCCATGGAATGAAGCTGCATATATATATAGCATTGAAAGTCAAACCTTTTGAACATAAAACATATATAAATAAAGCAAAATATTAGCAGCAACAACTAATTACACACTAGGATCATGCGGACATTGTTATTAACAATCTGGGTTTAAAATAGCGCTTCAACCCGTGAGGCGACAGGAAGGTCAAACTCGCCTCAAAGCTATAGCGTCGCTTTAGCTCGCCTCGTCAACTTAAAGCGTAGGCTAAACCTGCACGTAAAATTAGGGGTTAGCACATATAAATCATTCAGGTTCTTTTATTCTTTAATTATCCTAAGCCAGTAAAATTAAAAATAAATAAGTCTCCATAAAACAAAACTTAAAACAGAGAATTAATCTCCATAAAGTGTTCAAGAAACAGAATCAAAGCCAAAAAAGTCTTAAAACAGAGGATAAAGCAAAAAAAAAAGTCTTAAACATAAAATCAAACCAACACAAACATCTTTTTTAAAATGTAAAATAAGTTTTGATAGGAAACTTACCGACTAAGTCGCCTAAGCAGTGAAGCGTGATGAGGCGTGAGGCTTCTAAAGCGGCTCGAGGCGAGGTTAAAGCGACGCTTACTCGAATTCGCCTTGCTTCACGACTCTGAGGCGGTGACCCCCAAACAAAGGTCGCCTCACGCTAAGGCGAAGCTTTAGCACGCTTTTTTAAACCCAGTTAACAATAGACATACTTCGACGAGCCCAATTTAGAGCTGAATTGAACAAAGCCAGGAGCTTTTGCCTTATATCAAAGGAAAAGTGCAGAGCCAGGATCATTATCAAAAGGTCAAGCTATCTAGTACCAACACAAAGACATACATAGACGCACCAACTGCATCTCATATAGCATAGCATAAACACGAAAATTGCACCTTAGAGTGTCTATACGTACTTAAGCTTTAGAGTTTACAAAAAAACTTCTTTCACGCATTTTATCAAACAGCTTCCGTGCACCAATATTTCTTAGAAAATCTACAAGAAAACATTCAAATTGCTCACAACATATACACATTCAAAAATCAAACCTTATAGAAGTTTGATTAAATGCACCAAATAAACTCTAACTTCATGAAGATTGACTCACAATATGATTGATTTGAACTGTAATAAACTTGAATAATTTAGCGAAATAAAAAGTTACTAATTTACCTTGAATATCGCTATTGATTCTTTGTTAATCCTCCGCAATCTCGTCGTAGCTGGAAAGAATTAGGATGAGTTAATTTATTTGATTTTCAAAAGAAAAGATCAGTAGAGATTCTTATCCGAGAAATCTTTTGACGAAGGTCAACTAATAAAGAGGCGTCTAATGTAAACCATCCCCCAATTTCCGGTTTAAGTGTCGATCACAATTAAACGACGTGTTTACTTACTCCTCTTCTGAATGTACCAAATTACGATTGTAACCTTTCACACACGTGCGTGGACTTACCCCACGTGCGGATTTCGAGAGTCTCCTCTCGATATTAAAAACTATGTAACACGACTACGACGTAAAAGCAAAGCCAAAAAAAATCGCTCGTCACTCGCACGAAGAAAGGGGGACGAACGCACAGTGTTTTCTTAATCGCTGCTGCCAAAGTAAGCAAAGCTAATGGAGTTCTTGCGTCGCGATTCCGATGATTCCGAATACGCTTTCCGATTGCAGATGGAGGAGGCCCTCGCAGCTTCCCTCTCTTCTCGATCCCGTGCTCCTTACCGCCCACCGTCTCCTCCTCCCGTTGTCGCTAGGTGTGGATTCGCTATCGCCGAGGAGGAGATCGGCTCCACGCCGAGAGGTGCCTCGGAGACCTTTCGTCGCGTAAACACCGGCGGAGAAGGTAGCTCGAGAGGAAAAGGGAAGAAGACAGCCACCACCACTGGTGATCGAAACCCTAACTGTAACATCCAGAATGCTTCTTCGAACGTTTTTCGGAGACCTACTCCGGTTGCGACTGTTCGTCCGGCGCAATCGGTAGCCGCCGTCGGCGAGGGGAGCTCGAAGGTCGGTGCCTTCGTGAGGGGGAGTGGTTTCAGGGGAGACTTGATGTACAAGCTTTACTCCAAGGGTTTGGTGAGCGAGGAGACTGGTGGGAATGGGAAAGGGAAGGTGGGTGACGTGGCGGTGGCTGGGTTTGGGGTTGCGATTTGCGACCAGAGGGATGCTCTGTTGTTTGAATCGAAAGGACAGCTGGCTGGCCGTGGCGCGAATCGTCAGGGTGCGGAGATCCAGGCGTTGACTCGAGGGTTGACTGAAGCGTCGAAGCTGGGGATCAAACACGTGGCTATCTTCTGCGATTCCTTTCCCATTTTTCAATACGTAAAAGTTCCCTACTTTCTCAGTGCTTATATACTCCTTTTAATTTTTTTTTTTAAGATAGTTGCTGGTTTCGAGTTTGCTCTGTTCCGGAATCAGTAGATGTTAGCTAATAATGTGTGTTTGTTTTTCTATTGGGGTTTTCATTTGGAAACTGTTACGACTAGAGGAAAAAGAATAGTTACAGCTTAACATTTTATAATGTGATGAAAAGAGTTGCAGTGACTACTCTTATCATTCTTTACCGTGACCTTTTTGTAAGCCATTGTTGTCTCTCTTTACTTTGAAACATAAAGAAGTTGCTACGCTACCTTCACTAGCTATTAGAGAGTATAGACTGTAAATTCTAAGCTCGTTTGCTTGTGTTTTGGGCAATGGTTTAGAATTCCAATGTGTTATGCTTTCTTTTCCTAGCTTTTCATAAGGTTTTATTTTTATTTGAATGCAGGTCAGGGGAAGCTGGACGCCTAAGCAAAAGAAGATTGGCATGCTAATGGATGATTTGCAACGGATCAGACAACAATTCTCGTTTAGTCAAGCTGTTCTGGTGGCTGGAAACGAAGTTAAATATGCTTACAAACTTGCGAGGGAGTCGATTGTTTCGCAAGCAACCCCTCATGAAAACCCCCGCCAAGCGAAAGTGGCTCGGAAAGAAGAGTGTCTTATCTGTTTTAACGACATCGATCCCCAGCGCATGTTTTCTATCGGTAAATGCAGTCATCGCTTTTGCTTTCAGTGTGTGAAGCAACATGTAGAGGTGAAGCTGCTCCACGGAATGATTCCTAACTGTCCTCATGATAAATGCAAGTCTGAGATGGTTATCGATGCATGTGGCAAGCTTCTGACTCCAAAATTGGGTGAAATGTGGAAGCAGAGAATCAAGGAGAACGCAATACCTGTCACAGATAGAGTTTACTGTCCTTACCTGAGGTGTTCTGCTTTGATGTCTAAAACCAAAATATCCGAATCTGCCAAGAGCTTGCTGTCTGCTTACCCTGCATCTGGAGTCAGGAGATGTGTTGAATGTCGTGGTCTCTTCTGTGTGGACTGTAAAGTCCCGTGGCATGGAAAGCTGTCTTGCACCGAGTACAAGAAACTGCATCCTAATCCTCCAGCAGATGATGTGAAGCTAAAATCTTTGGCAAATAATAAAATGTGGCGCCAATGTGGCAAGTGCCAACACATGATCGAACTTAGTCAAGGGTGCAATCACATAACTTGCAGGTATATCTCTTAACACTTTGATCTTCCTAAGAAACCTTAGGAATTATTTCATTCTTTCCTTGTTTAACCAATATCGGTGGCATATTCTCTTTTGGTATTTGCGTTAGATGTGGGCATGAGTTTTGCTACAACTGTGGAGGAGGATGGAACAAAAAAACAGGGACTTGTGTCAAGCAATGCCCGACCTGGGACGAAGCATACATCATGCCTCAAGATCCAGCGCGTTTGTATGTGGCGCCTAACAACTACTTTGATGATCATGATGAGGAGGATGATGAGGATTATGAAGATGATGAAGATTTTGATTACGGCTATGGTGATGTTAATCCTGATGAGCCCTTTGATCCCTTCTTCGACATGCCAGAAGAAGAAGAAGAAGAAGTGGAAGAAGAAGAAGAAGAAGAAGAAGAAGAAGAAGAAGAAGAAGAAGAAGAAGAAGAAGAAGAAGAAGAAGAAGAAGAAGAAGAAGTGGAAGAAGTGGAAGAAGTGGAAGAAGTGGAAGAAGTGGAAGAGGAAGAAGTGGAAGAAGAAGTGGACGACTGCCCATACTTTGGAACTTATGGAGGAGAGTACGGTATAGAATATGACTCGGATGACTATGAAATCGAGGATTACACGGACCCGTACCACCCAGATTACTATTGAGGTGTAATTTGGAACCAAAGTTCGTCTCTCTTTTCCTAAAAGTCTCCAGGTCCAAACTCTTTGGCTTTATGACTTTTCCGCTGTAATGTTTTTGGAGGTTCATATGTTCTATGACTTGTTGTTGTGTTTGAGTTTGGGAGATTCAGAAAACTGCAAACTTAGAATTTGTAGAAACCTTGGGTTTGAAGGTAGGGCTTTGTTCCACTATTGTGAATTGTTTCGTCGCTTCTGTTAACAAGCTTGAAAAGCGGGCCGAATCACACCCCGTCCTGCAAGTTGCTAAAACGGACACGTTTAATAGTAACCCATCTTAGAATACCCACCCAACCAATAAGGCGAGATTCAGTAACTCTCCCAATCGTCATCGGTGATTGATGTTGTTTCTCGACTATACCTCTTTTTTTTTTTTTTTGTAAAAATGTAAATATCATTAAAAATGAAAGTTTAGGTTACAAACCTATTATAAGTGGTTCCTTGACAAAAAAGAAATAAAAAACAAGGAAAACACATTTATAAGGATTTGGTTTAAAGTACAATCACCGAATCCATAATTGCATTAGGAAGCAGAAGTACCTCCTATGCTTTCTCGCCGTGATAGTGTTACGAACGTCCCTGTCGATGGTTTTGAAGGTGATTTGAGCAGAGGCATGTCCGTTGTTGTGAACCTCTCTTTCACCGATTTTTCTGTCGTCTACTAACACTCGGGCGCTATTCCACACTATGTCTCTATTGTCGTCTTTCTAGTAACGGTCCTATGACAATAGATTTTCTGTTTTGGTTCTTTATCTACTGGATTTTCAACAATGCAAACTTCTCGTAGCGATGATGAAATGCGATTCACCTGCTTGAGCTTTCCAACCAATAACTTTGTCATCTTCCTATTTGATATTGGTGTTCATATTGAAAAGTTTCTGTCACATTTATGAATGGACAAGTCAGATAGTATATTGGTCTCTGATGAGAAAATATTGTATACTTTGTGGTTATGGTTTATTCCTTGAATGTAGAGTTAATCACTCTCTAGAATCTTTCTTAATGGTAGTCACATACTTAACAATAGGACGACGGAACATTTGTTTGTTAATTGCTACTATAGCTAATCTATAATAGATTGAACGTGGCATCTCTCTTATGATAATTCTAACTATGAATGGATTTGTAAGATATATAGACAATTTGATCTCATTCAGGGTTTGACTGTCACATTTATTTCTATTCAAGTCAACTTGTATTTACTGTAATATGTAAGTAGGACGGTTGTACTCTGATTATGAAATTGTTACTTTAATATCTAGTGTTAAATCTGTTGACTATTTTATATTTGCTCGGGAGTTGTTGTGACATTCACAGACGTCACACCGACGAAGGAAACACTGTTATGGGGTGGTCACTTTATTCACAAGATTCATAACTTCCTTCATTTGTAGATTTGGTTGCCATTTGCATAATGCAAGACACTGATATGTTCATGTGCAAACTCTAATAGGTTGGGGTGGGGACATGTATGTTTCATCCCTTGAGAGGTAAAGGTTATGTATGACCTTTTGACCTCTTCCATTTTTCCCCTTGAAACAAGTTTTGATATTATAAGGAAAATATATTCTAAAAGTTCGGTAGACTGTCGTTTCCAATTCTTGGTCCTCTAGCTAATCTTTTGAACCTAGGATTGTTATGAACTGGATGTGAGTGGTTATGAGGATATAATAATCGCATTTGCATGCCTAGTGCATATTTGGATATTTTAGAAACATTTATGATTGAAATCGTCATTATCCAATAAAGTTGATATTGACATAAATAAACAGCGTACAATGTGTATATTATATAGAGAAAGTTGTCCCCTTGGTTTCATGTTATTCTTCACTAGTATCTTGCGCCTCATAGTTCGTAGTACCGTATAGAAGACTGTAGACGTGCTATCCATTAACAGATTAACTTGACAGGTTCAGTGATATTTCTTAGAAGATTAGCACATAAAACCTTAAAATTGCTCACGACATATACACATTCAAAAATCAAACCTTATAGAAGTTTAATCAAATGCACCAAATAAACTCTAACTTCATTAAGATTCACTCACATTGATTGATTTGCGGTCTAATAAACTGAGTAATGTAGCGGAATCAATCGTTATTAGTTACCTTGATTATCTATTGATTCTTTGTTAATTTATTTGATTTTCAGAGAAAAATAAAATGATCAGTAGATTCTTATCCGAAAAATCTTCTGAGTGAGGTCATCAACTCAGAGGTGTCTAACGTAAACCATTCCCAAATTTCCGGTTTAAGTTTCGATCAATAAAATGACGTGTTTACGCCTCTTTTAGCCTTTCACACACGTGCGCGAACTTAAACCTTCAACTAGAACTTGATCGGTAATCTTTTTTTTTTTTTCTTTTTTTGTTTTTTTTGAAAAAGGGCTTGATCCGTAATCTTAGATATTTGTTTTAATTTGTATTCAACGTAAATTCATAAGAGGTTGGTTTTATGAAAAAAAAGTGATGTATATTTTTTTATGTTTTGTAATTTACATATAGAGTAGAATATATTAGTTTATAATATAGATTTTCATAATAATTATTTTTGTTTGTACAAAATACTATATTAATTTTTTTATAACTTGATGTTATTTGGTGTAATTGTACTATTTATATATTAACCTACTGTGTTTTGTTAATTTATTTTAAAATGAAGCAACATACTGAATTTTTTTGATTTTTTACATTAGTTTTCTATGAATTATTATTAACTTTGTGATATTTTGTTTTCTTGAAAAAGTTAAAATCTCCCAACTTTTTTATATTTGACTACACTAAATAAAATAATATTATATTTAAAAATTATTTTGTATAATATATATTATATATTTCAGTTTTTTTATTTATTTTCACCACAAAAAACAACAACCATTGTAATTAATTTTAATTGATCTTAAATAAAGTGATATAATTTGTAAATAAAAAGAAATACAAAAGAAAAGTATTTAATTTATCGTAAATGCAATGTTTAAATATATAAATAAAAGAAAATATTTTAATTTACTATATATATTTCCAAACAAATCTCATTTATTCTGATATATATGCTTCCAAACAGTACCAAAAATTACTTCAGTTTTAATAATATAGATTTTTTCCGGTAGTACTTTAGACTTTCAACTTGAAATATTTATCACAAAAAATATTCAACTTGTCTTATTTATTCATTTAGTTAAAAAGGTGATCGAAACTAAATAAAATTTGTAGAGGTAAAAATTGATGATGTGTGAGTTTTCTAATAAAAAATTAAAATAGATAAAAAAATAAAATTAGAAAACTAAGTAAAAGGTAGAAATTAAATATTTTCTTAAAAAGAATCATATTTGTTTTTAAAAAATTAAAATAAAACATTCAAATAATTGTTTATAAATTATCTAAAATTAAAAAAAATTGAAAAAAATCAAGTAAAATTGTTAAAATTATAATACTCAAAAAGAAAAATTCAAACCTTAAGAAATTTTAAATTGTCTATAATTGAAAAAAAAATGAAAATTTTCAAAAAACTTCAAGTAAAAATTTTAACTTATAATAATGCTCAAAAAGAAAAACACAAACCTTAGAAATTTTAAGTTTTTTGAAAAACAATTCAAGTAATAATATTTATAATATAAAAGTTGTTATTACTTTAATGTTTTCAACAATCTAATATTTCTTAATGTTTGAAGTTTTCTTTTTGAGTATTATAAGTTTAACAATTTTACTTGATTTGTTTTCTTTTAATTCGTTTTTATAATTTTAGAAAATTTATAAAAACTATTTGAATATTTTTAGTTTAAAAAAATAAAAAAGTACGACTCTTTTAAAATTTTTTTTTTTACTTTTTATTTAATATTCTGATTTTATTTATTTTCTATTTATTAGTAAATAACATATCATAAATTTTTTATCCGTAAATGAACAGTTACTATCAATATTTTTGATTTAAAGAACAAATAACTAAATTGAATATTTTTTTGTGATAAAAATGTCAAGTTCAAATTTAAAAATGATAGTGAAAAAAATTAAAGTAAGCATCACATTGAAGGTTTGTTTATTTTTAATGTTGTTTTCCTATAATAAAAATAGAGAAATTGGGCTCTACACACTTCAAACAAAAGTTAATTAACCCACTATCTAAAAAACCTAAGAAATCGATACACACTATTCCTAATATACATAATTGCTGTAATGCCCCTCTTATTTTATTTAAAATAAATAAATGTGGTAACTGTTGGGTTTACTTCGTGGCGTCTCCTTTTTCACCCAATAAAGTTACTTACTTTACTGTCTTTTTCCTCGGTCTGGATGAATAGTTTTGTCTTCTTCACCCATCTTCCTATTCACCGTTTACAGAAAATCGAAGCAACCGTCTTCAAATACGTTACTTCTGCTTCGGTTCTTTCCCAAACTCTCGTTCATCCCGTTTTTTTTCTCTGTTTGGAGGAACAATACCATCCCGGCTTCTCTGACGAGACATCCGTCACCGGTACTCCGTAATCGAGTAAGTTCTACTATCGACTTTTATCCAATCGGAGTTTTATATAGTTTCAGATAGGCTTTGCGAACTTGGATCTTACTTAGTCTTGGTAGTTCACTATAGTTGTTTTCCAATTACTACTCCCTAGTCGGGTCCTTTGTCTTCATTCGTTTATTTGTTTTCAAAATTATGCTTCAAACTATTAGTTAGTTTTCCCGAATTGTCTTGATTATCCGTAAATACAATCGACGCTTTTGTTAGAATAGTAACCTAATTTTAATTGTGCGACGGTTTCATCTTTATATGGTATACGTATATTCATATTACATTTCCTTCAACCCATTTGAGAGCATCTGTTAAATTGAGTCAAGGATTTTGTTCCATACCATTTTCATTCCTATACTATACTGTTTAGATCACTGTTATCTTATCAGAGTCGTCGCTTTTGCAGGTTACCATAGACGAGTTAGACCTACCAAGCAGACTATTCGAGTCCGGCTACGAGCCATCAGGTCGGAAACGTGTTAACAACTACTTCTGTTATGGTATTTTTGTGTAGGGTCGTTTTAGTACTACGGAACACATGAAGATCCAAATACTTGTAAGTGTTTATGTGTGTTAAGAATAGAAATCGAGACAAATAGACTGTTATTATTGAATGATTTCGGGATTACAACGTTAGGTATGTATAAACCCTAGTTCTATCGCCTAACTCTCTAGTCTCTAAGCCCCAAAATGTTGATCCCTTGTTCTAGGGTTTGGGTTCCCCTTTTATAGTTGATATAAGTCGGCTGAAGTAAGGCGGTCTTCGCAATATTCTTGAATATATTACTTTCCCCTCGGTTTAGGAAACTTCTATATTTGTGCGGAGGACCGGACCTTTGGTCCTTTCGGCAGGGGCTAGGCCTTGGTTCCTTGTCGCGGGGACTAGACCCTGGATATTATTAATGGAGATCGGATCCTAGTGCATCCCAGTGGAGATTGGTTCTTTGAGTAGAAGAAGGACCCTAGGTCCCTTCCAAACGAGGGCCCGGAAGTCAAGGCCCCTTCGGAGGCTGGAGAAATCTTTAGCCCTGAATATTTTTCCCCAACAGTTTGCCCCTTATTCCTTGATTGCTTAGTAGGGATCAAGGGATAACATGTAGTCTTGGATCTTGGTACCATTTCTTCAAGCAGGAGAAGGGTTTTATCCATAATTCGATTCCGGAGTCCGAGGCATAACAGCTTGGCTGGAATGCTGACTTGAAAACTTTTGATTCGAAGTTTTAAAGATCGATCTGAACGAGTCTCGCTGATTTGGATTTTTTTTCCTTTTCGGGGGCTATAATCTCGAAAGATCCGGGAAGCGGGCTGATTCGATTTTCAAATCCTGCCTCGGAGACCGTAGGATTTTTTTTTGAATTTGGTGACTTCCTCGAGGTAGTGTCTAACGGCTCTTTCCTCCTTCCGATAATAAATATGTGCTCCGGATTTTCGATTGCCTTCATCGTTTCCACCTTTTCTTAGTCTTCTAAAATTGCATTCAGATTTTTCTTCTTCTTCTTTTGTTGCAATGGCAGAGACTAGGGATTCGGGGAAGAGGATTGAGTCTAGATCATCTAGATCTGGCAGCCCCCAGGATCTCCGAGCGTCTGTGCCCTTGCCGTTTGTACCTCTCGGGTCTCCGCTGGTAGGTCCTCCTTCGTTGATTGGAGAGGATGAAATACGTGACCTTCGGAGAAAATACACGCTCCCTTCTTCCGTTGTTCTCCGTATTCCTGAGCCATCAGAACGTGCTTCCGGCGGTATGCCCGAAGAGATTGCTATTTATGAAGCTTTCTTTGAGTCAGGTTTCAGAGGTGGCGTGCCGATGTTGATTGCAAACCTTTGCAACTATTTTCATATCTCACCGTCCCAACTTAATCCTCCAGCTTGGCGTATCCTCGTAGCGATCCAGAATTTGGGTGATGAGGAGAATTTGATCTTGGGGGTTAATGAAGTTCTCTTCGCTTATCACTTAGCTCCAATTAATGGTAACGAAGGGCGTTTCCATCTCCGTCCTCGTGCGGGTCTTCCCATAGTTGAGGAGCTACCAAAACTCGATCGCAAGGGGCTGGCCTTCGAGAAAAGGTGGCCCGAGAAATATGTTTTCATGACCCTTCCTGGATCCTTTTACCGATGGAACTTCATAGGTGAGGAACGTTTCTGCTAGTTGTAGTCGAATTTTTCTTATCTCTCTTTGGTTTTTTCGCAGAGGGAACTCGTCCTGCTCCCGCCGAGGGAAAGGATAACGTTCTTCGTGCAAGGCAGGTTCCTGTCGAGCGACGTCTAGTGACTCATCTTCTTATCCCGGAGGTGTTACGCCGTAGCAAACTATGGGGTAAATCTTTCTTCTTAGAATATATTGGATCTTTTGTTGTTGGGTTGATCGTATGAGCTTTGTGGTTAGGGGGTATGATAGAGGAGGATTCGGAGGATCCAGTAACTTCTTTCAAGAGGGCCGCCGATGTGATCTCAGCTAGGAAGGGTTTACCTATAGATGAGGTGGTTGGTAGAGGAGGTGCGACTATTGGGGGTAAGCGCATGTTGATAGAAATTGAGGGTATTTCCTCAGGTCGGGATCGTGGATCGAGGGAGGATTCGAGTCCGATGAGCCAACAACCACCATCGAGCAGACGTTCGCATGGAAGGTTATCGACAGTTTTAAATAACTTGAATGAGAGCGTATTCTCCAAGATGCAGATCCTTTTTCGGATAAGAGTTCTTTAGAGGCAGCGCGGCAGATTCAGAGCGGGCTTCTTCAGGTAGATAGCAATTTTCTCGTTTCTCGTTTTGAACCCTTGGTTCACGTTTCCTTTCCATACAGGTCCTTTCGCAGCTACATCACTTGAAAGACTGGATGGCGAAGGAGGGCATTAATCGAGACAAGATGGCGGAACTGTCCAGACAGTTATCCCGTGAGAAGGATATACAAGTAGCTATGGAATTGGAACTTCGGGACTTGCGGGATAAGGTCCGGGCCATCGAGGGTTCGGTAGAGACGGCTTCAGCTGAATCCCTTCAGCTGAGTCGAGAGAAGCAAGAATTTGAGGAAGCCAACGCAGGGCTTCAATCTGAGGTGGAGGTTTCAAGGAATGAGATGATCATGGACGTGAGTGGGGCAAGGATGGTTGCCCGCTGGGAGGTAATGAGGGAATGGCTCCGGGGACAGACTTCCCGAAGGGATCTGCGCAAAGAATTCTCTCAGTTTAAGACGGTGGTTTTGGCCGAAGCAGCGCTTAAGGGTGTTGAGCCCCCTACGTTTGAAGATGAGCCGGCTATTCCTTCGGCCGGGCGTGGTAGATCTTAGGGATTCTCGTATTGTAATGATCGTCCTTTGTGGCCTGTATTTATTGGACCGAAATCTTTTTCCAGTTTGTATTCAAATTGTCTTTGGATTCGAGTCCTGTTTGGGTCGAGGACCTGAGAATAAAGCTGTGTTAGATCTGTTAATCCTGTTTGCAAAACGTGAGTTTTAGTTTTAGGGATGTAAGATTGTCGCTGGGAGCTAGTGAGTTCCGGTCTGGTTTGTGTTGTGATATTTTTGTGTAGGGTCGTTTTAGTACTACGGAACACTGGAAGACTATCAGATTTTATGTTTATGTATGTGTTTAGAGAAGAAAAATCGAGGCAAAGAGATGTATAATTGAATATCTTTAGCGTTACAACGTTTTGGGTGTATAAACCCTAGTTTTCTAGCCTAACTCTCTAATCTCTAAGCCCCAAAAAGTCGATCCCTTGTTCTAGGGTTTGGGTTCCCCTTTTATAGTTGATGTAAGTCGGCCAATCTTGGGCGGTCTTCATAATATTCGCGAATATTCTTCTTTTCCCTTGGTTTAGGAAACTTCTATAATCATGCGGAGGATCGGATCCTTGGTCCTTCCGGCAGGGGCTAGGCCTTGGTTCTTCATTGCAGGGACTGGACCTCGGGTGTTATAAAATAGAGTTCTTGGACCTGGTGCCTTCTGGTGGAGATTGGTCCCTTAAGTAGAGAAAGGACCTTGGATCTCTTCCAAACGAGGGCCCGGAAGTCGAGGCCCCTTCGGAGGCTAGAGAAATCTTTAGCCTTGGATATTCTTCCCCAACAGTTTGAACCCTTAGGTTCTCGGTCCCTCGAACTTGGAGGCTCTTGGGGTCTAGATCCCTTAGGTTTCTTACATGGACCTTGAGGCCTCACTTTGAACCCGAGAGTTCTATCCATTGAATCTTGAAGTCTTAGGAACTTTTAGGGTCCAAAACTTTGAACCCGGGAGTTCTATCCATTGAATCTTGAAGTCTTAGGAACTTTTAGGTTCTTTGGACCCTTAGGTCTATGGAACCCTGAGGTTCTCTAGACCCTTAGGTCTATGGAACCCTGCGGTTCTCTAGACCCTTAGGTCTATGGAACCCTGAGATTCTCTGGACCCTTAGGACTTAGAGGTTCTTTGGACCCTTAGGTCTTAGGAACCTTGAGGTTCTTTGGACCCTTGGGTCTATGTAACCTTGAGGTTCTTTGGACCCTTAGGTCTATGGAACCCTGAGGTTCTCTGGACCCTTAGGTCTTAGGAACCTTGAGGTCCGTATGATTTTGCAGATGGGAGGCCATACCTTCTCTGTGATGTTCCTACATTACGTTCTATCTCGTTAGTTGGTGACTCAGAAAGAACTGGAATTATGGTGGCTTTTCGCCTGAAAACCAATCCGTTATGCCATCAAAGACTTTGCGCTAGTAACTGGCCTGCTATGTGGGGAAAGTGGAGGCTTTACCTGTTATGATATTTTTGTGTAGGGTTGTTTTAGTACTACGGAACACATGAAGACTAATGGATTTTAGAGTGTTTGTATTTATTGAGAATAGAAATTGAGGCAAAGAGACTGTTATTATTGAGTGATTTCGGGATTACAACGTTAGGTATGTATAAACCCTAGTTCTATCGCCTAAATCTCTAGTCTCTAAGCCCCAAAGTGTCGATCCCTTGTTCTAGGGTTTGGGTTCCCCTTTTATAGTTGATATAAGTCGGTCAATCTTGGGCGGCCTTTGTAATATTCGTGAATATATTACTTTCCCCTCGGTTTAGGAAACTTCTATATTCATGCGGAGGATCGGATCCCTGGTCCTTTCGTCAGGGGCTAAGCCTTGGTTCCTCGTTACGGGGACTGGACCCTGGATATTGTAAAGTAGAGTTCGGGTCTTGGTGCCTTCTGATGGAGACTGGTCCCTTAAGTAGAGGAAGGATCCTGGGTCCCTTCCAAACGAGGGCCCGAAAGTCGAGGCCCCTTCGGAGGCTGGAAAAATCTTTAGCCCTGAATATTTTTCCCCAACAGTTTGCCCCTTATTCATTGATTGCTTCGTAGGGATCAAGGGATAACATGTAGTCTTGGATCTTGGTACCATTTCTTCAAGCAGGAGAAGGGTTTGGAGTCTAAGCGAGACGTGGAGTCATCTCGGGATATGATCGGTTGGATGGAATGGGCCTCAAAGGAAATAGGGATCGCGGCCCGATCGTGATGGTGCTAGGTCGGCGAAATATTTTGGAGACAATTTTGGAAATTTGCCGAGACTTATGATTAGCTTCAAAATTCTTTTGCCTTTTCCCTTTTCTTTTTTCCCTTTACGCGACAAAAATGGAAAGTCGTTCTGGGTATATATTTGGATGCTCCGATGCCTTTAGACGACACGAATTTAGGTTTTCCCCTATTCTCCTTATTGGAAGCAGATGTCGAACGCTCCGACTTTCACAAAATCGTTCCCTGTCCCCGGTGTTGGGGGACGTGTTAGGCCCCGTCGCTTGTTTGGTGATCCTTTCGATTCCCCAGTCCTAACGCCCAGCGTGGTTTCGGGAACAGATGATGAAGGGGTTCCCATGGCCCCTGCTCGTCCTCGTCGCTTTTGTTCCTTCGATGCTTCGAATGAAGACGAAGACGGTCCGAGGTCCGACATTAAGGAAGGTGATCTGATGGAGATCCGCCGTAGATATTCCTTGCCCGGTACGATTGGGATCAGGTGTGCGGGAGAGTTCGAACGAGCTCCTGATGGAGGAAGGGGTGAGATAGCAATCTTTGAGGCTTATTTGGAGGCTGGCTTTAGAGGAGGGATCCCTTCTTTGATTGCGGAAGTGGCGTCATACTTTGGATGTTCCCCTTCACAATTTATGCCTGCTACATGGCGTACTCTGATGGCGTACTTTGGACCTTGCCTATGTTGTCTTGCAGCTTATAGGCTCCTGCCCCTTGCACCCCTATTACCTGGTAGGGCCCCTCCCATCCAAGGGCGAGTTTTCCGGCTGATTTGTCTTTTGTGTGATTACAGACTCGCCTTAGGACCCAGTCTCCTTCTTGGAAGGTTCTGGATCTCACCTTCTTGTTGTAACTCTTGGCTACCTTCATTTGGTACGACGCATTCCTCAGGCGGGCTGCTTCTCTTTTCTCGTCTAGGAGGTCTAGACTTAGGTACATCAACTCATCGTTTTCCTTGGGAGTTAGGATGCTGGAGATCGTGGTCTTAACATGCACCTCGGTTGGTATTGCTGACTCGGTACCATAAACGAGAGTGAAAGGGGTTTCTTGGGTAGCTGTTTTCGGAGTTGTCCGATAGGCCCAAAGGACTCCATGTAGCTCTTCTGCCCATCGCCCATGAGCCTTCTCCAAGCGCTTTTTGAGCATGTTTACCACCGTTTTGTTGGTTGACTCTGCTTTTCCGTTCGACTGGGGGTGTCTCGGTGCTGAATACGAGAGTTTGATATCCCAATCTTTGCAGAAGTCTTGGAAGTCGTTGCTGGTAAATTGGGGTCCATTGTCTATGACAATCTCCTGAGGTGCTCCAAAGCGGGTTATTATGTTCGTCTAGATGAATTTCCTGATCTGAAGGTCCGTGATTTTTGCCAAGGCTTTGGCTTCTACCCACTTTGTGAAGTAATCGGTCATTACTAGGAGGAAAACCTTTTGCCCCGGCGCCATTGGGAATTTTCCCACGATGTCCATGCCCCATTTGCGAAAGGGCCAATGGGAGCTTAGGGATTTCAGGTTCTCTGGTGGTAAGTTGGAGATTGGGGCGTGTTTCTGGCATTGGCTGCAGGTTTTAGCCTGTTTGAGGGAATCCTTCGCCATAGTAGGCCAATAATAACCGGCCCTCCTTGTCCTGAGAACCAGGCTTCGTCCGCTGGAATGTGAACCGCATTCCCCATCGTGGAGTTCTTCCAATATTCGTGCGGCTTCTCTAGGAGATAGACATCGCAGATAGGGCCCTGAGAAGGACCTTCTATATAGCTTTCCCTCTGAAATGCAGTACCTGGCTGCTTGTCTCTTGATCTTCCGGCTCTCCTCTCTGTTTTCAGGTAGGACATCGTTTTTCAGATAGTTGGTGATGGGGGTCATCCAGGTTTCTCCTTCGTCTACTGTTGTGATATTTTTGTGTAGGGTCGTTTTAGTACTACGGAACACTGGAAGACTATTATATTTTATGTTTATGTATGTGTTTAGAGAAGAGAAATCGAGGCAAAGAGATGTATTATTGAGTATCTTTAGCGTTACAACGTTTTGGGTGTATAAACCCTAGTTTTCTAGCCTAACTCTCTAATCTCTAAGCCCCAAAAAGTCGATCCCTTGTTCTAGGGTTTGGGTTCCCCTTTTATAGTTGATATAAGTCGGCCAATCTTGGGCGGTCTTCATAATATTCGCGAATATTCTTCTTTCCCCTCGGTTTAGGAAACTTCTATAATCATGCGGAGGATCGGATCCTTGGTCCTTGCGGCAGGGGCTAGACCTTGGTTCTTCGTTGCAGGGACTGGACCTCGGGTGTTATAAAATAGAGTTCTTGGACCTGGTGCCTTCTGGTGGAGATTGGTCCCTTAAGTAGAGAAAGGACCCTGGATCTCTTCCAAACGAGGGCCCGGAAATCGAGGCCCCTTCGGAGGCTGGAGAAATCTTTAGCCTTGGATATTTTTCCCCAACAGTTTGCCCCTTATTCCTTGATTGCTTCGTAGGGATCAAGGAATAACGTGTAGTCTCGGATCTTGATATCGTTTCTTCCAGCAGGAGAAGGGCTAACGCCTTGTTGTATCTTAAGATAAAGTGTGGAACCATCGTTGGTCCTTTTGTCATAGGTCCGCAGGAAATGGTCCTCCCCGGTGGCATTGGATCCTCATTTTTGGACAGAGACAGTTAAAGACGGGATGGGCTTTTCCAGGGGAAGCCCATTAACGGTTCGGCTTCCGCTTGGCGCCCATTCGTGCGCGTGGCGAGGCGATCGAGGCGCGTGGACTTCAGACTAGGGTTTTTTTTCCTTTTTCTTTGATCGAAGCCGAGGTTTTCTCCATTTCGTCTTTGCCTTCTCTAGAGCTTTCATCTCGGCGACTTCCTTTTCCGGAGATTCTTCTTGTTTTCCACAGGTAGCCGTCTTTCTTTCTCCTCTTCTTATTAAAAATGTCGAATGAATCCCCTAGCAAACCTCTCCCGTAGTTAGGTCTAGGACTTCCTCTTCTCAATCTCCTATGATCGAGACAATGGGATCCCGCATTGTTGAGGTTGAAGACGCCTCTACTGGGGGCAGAGCTGGTAAGTCCTCGTCATTCGGTCCGGTTTCATCGATCAAGGTGGAGGACGTAGAGGGATGGAGAAGGAAGTATAATCTTTCTCGGGATTTGGTCATCCGGGTCCCTGATCCGTCAGATAGGATCTCGGACTTTGGGGTCCACGAGGTCCCGATTTATGAGGCATACTTCGAATCAGGCTTTCGCGATCGGGTTCCTTTGTTGATCGCCAAGTTATCGGAGTTCTTCGACATCTCTTCGGGTCAGCTGACTCCTCCGGCATGGAGAACACTCATAGCCATCCAGAATTTAGGTGAGCTGGAGGGTCTGATGTTGGGTTTGAACGAGGTTCTGTACTCGTACTCTGTCTCAACCCTGCCTGGATCAGAGGGGAAATATTACCTCCGTCCTCGCGGTAAGAAAGCATTGGTTCAGGAGATTGAGAAAAAGGCGAGGAAAAGTCATCTTGTTTTTAGTGGTAAATGGGAGGAGAGGTTCGCCTTTGCGCTTCTTCCAGGCTCCCCTTCGGTTTGGCACGTAGCGGGTAGGTTAAATTGATATAAGCTCTGGTCTTGTCTCTGATACTCATTCATTTGCTTTGTCGTTGCAGGTGTATCTGTTCCAGCGGTACCGGAAGGGAAGGAGGTAGGTGAACGAGTGTTTGATCTGCCAGTTGAACGTCGTCAAGTCATCTATCTTCTGAGTCGAGAAATTCTTGGTCGCTGCAGCATTTGGGGTAAGCTCATAGTATTTCTTTTTGTCTTCGTTATTCAGTCATTGAACTTGCGGATTTTTCTTTGCAGGGAATATGTCTGGACCTTCAGGAGATGGCTCCATGGATGCTTTCAAGAAAGCTTGGGAGAATCTTTCCGCTAAGAAGACTCCTAAGGAGATTGTCGTCTCGGGGGATGACGATGTTCATATTACGGGGAGCCTTAAGCGCAAAGGATCTAGCACTCCTGCTCCTACCGTTTCCAAGAGGAGGACTCGTTCTTCGACCCCTACGATCTCTGGTGTGGACCTGAAGCCGGTGCTGGATGACCTTTCTACCAAGGTCTTCCCGGGGAGCGTGTACAATCTTCCTGCCGATGATCTTCCCAAAGCCATCAGCTCTATCCAGTTTGACCTCCTTCAGGTATGTCGACGCGTTTTATTACTGCTTTGGCCTCGTAGTGCATTATGATGACTGTGGTATCGTATTTGCTGCAGCTTATGTCTCAGGTTCATCACCTCAAGGACATGGTGAATGAAGATACTTCCAAGGAGATTGAGGCTCTGAAGGCTTAGCTTCGCGAGGAGAAGGACAAAGGTTTGGCGCAGGGGAAAGAGCTTAAGTCTCTTCAGCTAAGGTTGAAGAAGTCTCAGGAGCTGGAGGAGAATGCTGCTAACGAGCACGTCGTGCTGACGTCTAAACTGGATGCGGTGAGGGGAGAGCTGGAGGAGCTGAAGAATGAGAAGAATTCTTTTGAAGACGAGAGGACGATGGCGGTGAGTGGGGCTAAGATGATAGCTCGCTGGGAGGTGATGAGGGATTATCTGAAGGGGCAGACTGATAAGTGGGACTTCGTGGTGGAGTTCGAGCACTACAAGATGGTGAAGGAGTCTGAGGCTAAGCTTCGTGGGTTGCCTCCTCCTTCGTATGATGACAAACCACTTATCCCCGTGAAGGAAACTGCTGAGGTGGTTCCTCCTGCTCCCGTGGATAATCCAGCTGCTGCCCCTGAGGCTTAAACTTTCTTCTCCTGTTTTTTGTTGAACTCTTGAGCTCGCTGGGCTGTTGTCGTACTTTCGCCCTTTGGGGCTTTATTTCCAGAATTGGGCCTTCGTGCCTTTTTGTTTTAGAACTTATGGCCCTTCGTGGTCTTTTTAAGACTTATGGCCCTTCGTGGTCTTTATCTATTTCTTTTGTGCATCTGTAGGCGTCACTCGAGGCTTTGCCTGGTTGTTGGTTTGGGGTTATGGGCCGAAGGCCGACCATAACCCCCACGAGGAGTCGTAATCTAGGACTCGAGTTCTGTTCGTGATTAGATTGGAGGCTTTAAAATGCCGAAGCATTAGATCTTGTAGTTCTGCGAATTCTGTAAAATCGTTGTCGGGAACTAGTGAGTTCCGATCTGGTTTGGACCCTTGGGTTCTTGATCCCTCGAACTCGGAAGTTCTTAGGATCTAGGCCCCTTAAGTTCCTTACCTGGGCTCTGAGGCCTTACTTTGAATCTGGGAGACTTTACCCATTAAATCTTGAAGGAGTAGGAGCCTTTAGGCTCTCTGGACCCTTAGGTCTTAGGAACCTTGAGGTTCTTCGGACCCTTAGGTCTTGGGAACCTTGAGGTTCTTTGGACCCTTAGGTCTATGGATCCGAAGGTCTTTGGACCCTTAGGTCTTTGGAACCTTGAGGTTCTTTGGACCCTTGGGTCTATGGACCCTTAGGTCTTTGGAACCTTGAGGTTCTTTGGACCCTTAGGTCTACGGAACCTTGAGGTTCTTTGGACCCGAAGGTCTTTGGACCCTTAGGTCTATGGACCTTTAGGTCTTTGGACCCGAAGGTCTATGGAACCTTGAGGTTCTTTGGACCCTTAGGTCTATGGATCCTTAGGTCTTTGGACCCTTAGGTTTTTGGACCCGAAGGTCTTTGGACCCGAAGATCTTTGGACCCGAAGGTCTTTGGACCCGAAGGTCTTTGGACCCGAAGGTCTTTGGACCCGAAGGTCTTTGGACCCGAAGGTCTTTGGACCCGAAGGTCTTTGGACCCGAAGGTCTTTGGACCCGAAGGTCTTTGGACCCGAAGGTCTTTGGACCCGAAGGTCTTTGGACCCGAAGGTCTTTGGACCCGAAGGTCTTTGGACCCGAAGGTCTTTGGACCCGAAGGTCTTTGGACCCGAAGGTCTTTGGACCCGAAGGTCTTTGGACCCGAAGGTCTTTGGACCCGAAGGTCTTTGGACCCGAAGGTCTTTGGACCCGAAGGTCTTTGGACCCGAAGGTCTTTGGACCCGAAGGTCTTTGGACCCGAAGATCTTTGGACCCGAAGGTCTTTGGACCCGAAGGTCTTTGGACCCGAAGGTCTTTGGACCCGAAGGTCTTTGGACCCGAAGGTCTTTGGACCCGAAGGTCTTTGGACCCGAAGGTCTTTGGACCCGAAGGTCTTTGGACCCGAAGGTCTTTGGACCCGAAGGTCTTTGGACCCGAAGGTCTTTGGACCCGAAGGTCTTTGGACCCGAAGGTCTTTGGACCCGAAGGTCTTTGGACCCGAAGGTCTTTGGACCCGAAGGTCTTTGGACCCGAAGGTCTTTGGACCCGAAGGTCTTTGGACCCGAAGGTCTTTGGACCCGAAGGTCTTTGGACCCGAAGGTCTTTGGACCCGAAGGTCTTTGGACCCGAAGGTCTTTGGACCCGAAGGTCTTTGGACCCGAAGGTCTTTGGACCCGAAGGTCTTTGGACCCGAAGGTCTTTGGACCCGAAGGTCTTTGGACCCGAAGGTCTTTGGACCCGAAGGTCTTTGGACCCGAAGGTCTTTGGACCCGAAGGTCTTTGGACCCGAAGGTCTTTGGACCCGAAGGTCTTTGGACCCGAAGGTCTTTGGACCCGAAGGTCTTTGGACCCGAAGGTCTTTGGACCCGAAGGTCTTTGGACCCGAAGGTCTTTGGACCCGAAGGTCTTTGGACCCGAAGGTCTTTGGACCCGAAGGTCTTTGGACCCGAAGGTCTTTGGACCCGAAGGTCTTTGGACCCGAAGGTCTTTGGACCCGAAGGTCTTTGGACCCGAAGGCCTTTGGACCCGAAGGCCTTTGGACCCGAAGGTCTTTGGACCCGAAGGTCTCTGGACTTTTATGCTTTTAGGGAGTCTTTTTGATTGCTCTCTGCTGCCCGGAGGCGAGCCACTCTCGATCTAAATTGAGAAATCGCACTGTGCTACCAGTGGGCATAGGCCATTCTCGAAATTCTCAATGCTGCACTCTACCTTTCTGCAGAAAGGTAACTCTCAGACTTATTGTGGTCTGGGGTGGGTCCCCCCGCAAGGTTCTGTCAACCCAGACACACTACCTTCCACGTCTGGATAGGTATTAAATTGTTTGTGCTTAACCGGTTATTTGCACTTTGCTCCCTGCATATCAGCCGCCAGAATCTGATTACAGTACTTGGCTGTGTACGTCATGATCCCAGCGTGCGTTTATCTTATAGCGTATTTCACGAGGGTTTGAATGGCACTAATACGTGGTCCCCGCATAACTCTTGGTTATAGACCTTTACGCGGGGCCCTATCGCACAGACATCGGCTCAGGGCTGATCAGACCCCTTCCATATCTGTCTGCACCTATGGTGAGTAGCCTCACCAGCTAGGGGTAGCCTCACCAGCTAGGGGGCTAGCTAAGATCTGAGGTCCCGAAAGTCCCCGATCCAGCTAATATACCCCTTTAAGTATATTGGTGTTTCCTTAACTCCCTTTAGTCGAAATCAAATGTATTTTATAAGCCTAGTCCAAAGACGTTCTCGTTATACATAGGAGTAGGAAAACCAAAATACTTAAATATATAATAGTATATAGAGCTCGATCCGAAGATCTTGCCTTTAGAAATGATAAAATTTGAGGTGCAAGGCGTTCCAGCAGTTGGGTTGTACCTTGCCTGTGCTGTCTTGCAGCTTATAGGCTCATGCCCCTTGCACCCCTATTACCTGGTAGGGTCCCTCCCATCCGGGGGCGAGTTTTCCGGCTGATTTGTCTTTTGTGTGGTTACAGACTCGCCTTAGGACCCAGTCTCCTTCTTGGAAGGTTCTGGATCTCACCTTCTTGTTGTAACTCTTGGCTACCTTTATTTGGTACAACGCGTTCCTCAGGCGGGCTGCTTCCCTTTTTTCGTCTAGGAGGTCTAGGCTTAGGTACATCAGCTCGTCATTTTCCTTGGGAGTTAGGATGTTGGAGATCGTGGTCTTGACATGTACTTCGGTTGGTATTGCTGACTCGGTGCCATAGACGAGTGAGAAAGGGGTTTCTTAGGTAGCTGTCTTTGGAGTTGTTCGGTAGGCCCAGAGGACTCCGTGTAGCTCTTCTGCCCATCGCCCGTGAGCCTTCTCCAAGCACTTCTTGAGCATATTCACCACCGTTTTGTTGGTTGATTCTTCTTGTCCGTTTGATTGTGGGTGCCTCGGTGCTGAATATGAGAGTTTGATGTCCCAATCTTTGCAGAAGTCTTGGAAGTCGTTGCTGGTAAATTGGGGTCCATTGTTTGTGACAATTTCCTGAGGTGCTCCGAAGCGGGTTATTATGTTCGTCCAGATGAATTTCCTGATGTGGAGGTCCATGATTTTTGCCAAGGCTTTGGCTTCTACCCGCTTTGTGAAGTAATCGGTCATTACTAGGAGGAAGACCTTCTGCCCCGGCGCCATTGGGAATTTTCCCACGATGTCCATGCCCCATTTGCGGAAGGGCCAGGGGGAGCTTAGGGACTTCAGGTTCTCTGGTGGTAAGTTGGAGATTGGGGCATGCTTCTGGCATTGGCTGCAGGTTTTAGCCTGTTTGAGGGAGTCCTTCGCCATGGTAGGCCAGTAATAACCGGCCCTTCTTGCCCTGAGAACCAAGCTTCGTCCGCTTGAATGTGAACCGCATTCCCCATCGTGGAGTTCCTCTAATATTCGTGCGGCTTCTCTAGGGGATAGGCATCGTAGGTAGGTCCTGAGAAGGACCTCCTATATAGTTTTCCCTCCGAAATGCAGTATCTGGCCGCTTGTCTCTTGATCTTCCGGCTCTCCTCTCGGTTTTCAGGTAGGACGTCATTTCTTAGGTAGTCGGTGATAGGGGTCATCCAGGTTTCTCCTTCGTCTACTACCGTCACTTCTTCCGGTTCGGCCTCTTTTTGGGTTGCTGGCCATTGCAGGACCAACAGGGGAATACTCAAATGTTCCTTGGTTTCTAATGCGGAACCCAGATTTGCTAGAGCATCGGCTTGGGAGTTTTGTTCCCTAGGTATTGGGGTAAGCTTGTAGCTTGTGAATTGGTCTAGGAGTCGTTTGGCCACCGATAGATACCTGATCATGCTGGGGTCCTTGGCTTGATAATCCCCTTGAACTTGACTGATGACGAGCTGCGAGTCACTGAAAACCTGGATGTCTTTTACTCCCATTTCCCTAGCTAGTTCTAGACCTGCTATTAAATCCTTGTATTCTGCCTCGTTGTTTGTTGCTTTGAAGTTGCAACGTACAGCCCTTGAGGCCGAGTCTCCCGTAGGGGAGGTCAGAACCAGTCCTACCCCTGCGCCTCTTACGTTGCTGGAGCCATCCACGTGCAGGGTCCATTGACCTTCTTTCGCTTCTTTTCCCTGGAGTGTAGCTTCTAGATCTGGGTCTGGAAACATAGAGGGAGAGAATTCAGCCACGAAATCAGCTAGGACCTGGGACTTAATAGCGGCGGCTGGGCTGAAGGTCACGTTGTACTCTCCCAATTCTACGGCCCATTTCGCCAACCGTCCTGATACCTCGGGTTTATGAAGGACTGCTTTGATGGGGAATGAGGTGACTACCACGACTTGATGGGACTGGAAGTAGGGACGTAGCTTCCGGGCCGCGACCACCAGGGCGAGGGCTAGCTTCTCTAGTTGGCTGTAACGAGTTTCTGCGTCTAGCATGGATTTACTGACGTTGTATATGGGATGCTGCCTTTTTTCCTCCTCCCTTACGAGTACCGCGCTAACTGCGTGCTCGGACACGGCTAGGTAAAGCAATAGGGTTTCCCCTTCCAGGGGTTTAGATAGGAGTGGTGGAGTAGTGAGGTAGGCCTTGAGGTCGGATAGCGCGGCTTCGCACTTCTCTGTCCACTTAAAGTCCTTGGGGTTCTTTAATGTTTCAAAGAAGGCTTGGGACTTGTCAGAAAGCCTGGAGATGAATCTGCTGAGGGCTGCCATTCTTCCCGTAAGTTTTTGAATCTCATTGACATTCCGTGGGGGAGGAATCGCCTGGATGGCCCTTATTTGCTCCGGATTTGTTTCTATGCCTCTGTGGGTGACTATGTATCCCAGGAACTTCCCGGAGCTTACTCCAAAGGAGCATTTAGAGGGGTTGAGCTTCATATTGTATTTCCTCAAGGTGGCGAATGCTTGCTGGAGATGTGAGATATGATCTTCCGAGTCAAGAGATTTTACCAGCATGTCATCGATGTAGACTTCCATGGTCTGGCCTATCTGATCGGCAAACATCGTGTTGACCAGTCTCTGGTAGGTGGATCCAGCATTCTTCAGACCAAACGGCATGACCTTGTAGCAGTAGATGCCCCTGGAAGTCATGAAGGACGTCTTTTTTTGGTCGTCGGGATGCATCAGGATTTGGTTGTATCCCGAGAAGGCGTCCATGAAGCTCATTAGTTGGTGCCCAGCAGTGGCATCAACCAGCTTGTTTATATGAGGCAAGGGGAATTGATCCTTTGGACATGACTTGTTGAGGTCCGTGAAATCGATGCAAACTCTCCATTTTCCGTTTTTCTTTCTCACAACCACCACATTGGCGAGCTAGTCGGGATATTGTACCTCTCTTATGAACCCTGCGTCGAGCAGGTTCTTGACCTCTTCGTTAATAATTTCATCCCTTTCGGGAGCGAACTTCCTTCTCTTTTGTCTGACAGGAGGATGCTCGGGATTCACTTGGAGCTGGTGCATGATGACGTTGGGGTCGATTCCGGGCATGTCTGGGACCATGCAAAGCAATCGGAGTTAGATCTTAGGAAATCGATCAGCCTCCGCCTCAGATCATTCGGCAGCTTGGAGCCTATTTTGAGGTTCCGCTCCGGGTTCCCTTCTATTAGGGGGACCTCGTCCATGTCTTCAACCTCGGGTTCTTCGGCGTGAGGAACGAGAGGTTGCTTCTGTAATTGCTATAAGGCTTGGGTCCTTCCCTTCAGGGTAGTTTGGTAGCAGGACCTAGAATTCTCTTGGTCCCCTCTAATGACCTTCACGCCCCAGGAGGTAGGAAATTTCACCAATTGGTGAAGGGTTGATGGCACGGCTCCCATGTCGTGGATCCAGGGCCTTCCTAGTATCACGTTGTAAGACGACGGACAGTCGACGACCAAAAACTTGGTGGTTTGGTTTATCCCCTCGGTATAGACTGGAAGAAGGACTTCCCCCTTGGTTTGCTTCACCTCTACGCTAAATCCCACGAGCGGGATTGCTTTCCTGGTTAATGTTTTAGGGTCTAGCCCTAAGTCCATATAGGCCGAGTGGAAGATAATGTTGCTGGAGCTGCCATTGTCCACCAGTATTCGCTTAACTAAGCAGTTGGCTATAACTAGCGAGATGACGAGGGCGTCATGATGGGGAGCAAGGACTCGTTCCTGCTCCCTCGCAGTAAAGCTGATTTCGTCCGTTCCCAAGAGTGGGCGCTTGGGAATCTCGATCTCTTGACCATTCCTAGCATTGCGAGTACTTCTTTTGGCTGCGGCGCTGCTGATCCCGCTTACTTCTGATCCTCCGGAGATGACGTGGATCACTCGTTCTTGTGGCGGAGGTAGCGCAGGGACCGCTTCATTGGGGAGAGCGGGACCCTCTCTGTTGAGGAGATCCTTTGCCTTGTCCGAGAGGAACTCCCTTAGATAACCCTTCTTGAGAAGCTCGGCTACTTCCAGCCTTAAGGCTATACAGTCCTCAGTGGTATGACCGTGATCGCTGTGGAACCCACACCATCTTTTAGGGTTCCGGGTAGCATCGGGGGACCTCATTTTAGGTGGCCACTTAACTTGTGGGCCCATCTGCCTCAAGACTCCGATGAGCTCTGGTTTGGATATCGCTAGGTGGGAGATGCTGGGCCAAGTAGAAACCATCATTCCTTCGGACCGAGGTAAGGGGCGATGTTGGTATCTGCCCCTGCTCTGGTTGGTGGATTCCCGGGAAGGTCAGGGTCGGATGGTTTCTTCACGCTCGTCTTTTGAGGGTCTGGAGGACTTCTGATCGTACTTGGAGGAAACCTTGGCCCTGCTCACGACGTCTTCTTCCCACCTTACTTGGGCCCAGGCGCGGGATAGTACATCCGCCATGCCTTCAGATACCTTCTCCATATTCATAACTTTTTATATAGGGTTACGGCAGGAATCCCTGTTGTGTTCTGACTGACCACAACGTTTGCACTTCCTCGAGGTTGAGTTACTTCCTTTCTACAATTACATAACACATATTATATTTACATGACTATACCATATACGCAAACTATTATACTATTCTACTTATGATAACAATACGTATAGCTTTACAGCAAAATATTGAGAGCATTCTTACGTAAACTACTATATCTGATGTATTTAATGATTGCAGACATTTCTTTTGAGGAGTACCTTATACTCCCCGCGGGAGAGGATGCAGACTTTCCTTGGACGGTCTGGTGGGCGGCGCACTGCTAGTGGTTGAAGGGTATTTGCAGTACCTTCACCTATCTCTACACCTACAACAGATGGGACATGATAGATTTTACCAGCAAATCCTTTTCTCCAAGTTGGGACATAGTATGCCGAGGCAACCAATGCATCAGATGGGAATCCAATCCGTGTTTCCGCATCAAGAGCATGCATACATGGTATACCAGTCTCAACGTATTCCATACAGCTGCAGCTTCCAATACCGAGTAAATCTGTGAAGCACTCTCCCGCATTTTCCTGGACTTGAAACTCCAACTCCCCAATATCACAGACTGACAACCTGGTTGAGAGATCGAAATTCTCCTCAACTAGTTGACGGACATTAGGAGTCAACGTCCCTTGCTCCCTATTAGCTTTTGCTCTACGCAATGCTAGCAAGCCCATTACGGTTGTCCGTATGTATTCGAACATCATGATAAGAGGATATTTTCTTGCTTCCTTAATGACTCTATTCCATGATTCTGCAATATTGGAGTCCATGATGTTGTACCTCTGTCCTTTGAAATGAGCCCTAGTCTAGTCTTCGAAACTTATGAAGGGGAATAGTATGGAAATAAATATTTATGTATGTAGTATAGTAAGTTGATTTTAAACTAAATAATTACAAAAGATTACCTAGGTCAACAAGGTAAGACGCGCATGGAGGGGTTATTTTTTGAATCTGAATAAACTTTTGATTGAACTCTGTGATAGTGAATGCCCTTGCAGCAGCATACATTAGGTTTGCAAGCTTGTTTTTCTTAAATATCGCCTTTATATTCCTCCACAGATGGGCTACACATGCAACATGATGCGCATGATTATACACCTGTGTAAAAAATGCACCAAATTACTATAAATGATATAGTCTTCTATATGAAATAGTATAGTCAATTCACATAGAACATAACATTTACCTTGCGCAGGCCACTGTAGATGCTTGCATGTCTATCAGAGATGAAAACCAACTCCGGAACATCATAAACAAACGTGGATAGTTTCTGGAAAAACCATTCCCAAACATCGTCGTTTTCGCTATTGATAACCGCCCAAGCTAAAGAAAACACTTGGAAGTTTTCATCCTGTGCTGAAGCAGTAAGTAGACAACCACCATATTTGCCTTTCAATGATGTTCCATCAACCACCACCACTTTACACATAGAAGTATAACCGGCAATGGAAGCGCCATAGGCAACAAAACAGTACTTAAACTAGTTCCCCCATCTTCCACCTCATCACTCTCCAAAAAGCATGTATAGCTAGTTTGATCTTGCAGTACATTTTAGATTTAAAGACACGGCCCACGTATATTTCGTCCCCCTCGTACTGTATGCAGCAAGTGCGGTGTCCACGCCTACAAGTAATGGATGAACGTCAATACTATATCAATTAGTATAGTACATAATTTTTAAGTTCTATTTTATTTGATAATTGTCAAAAAATACGTCAATGTAATATTGGTTTGCTACCTGTTCCGCGGCAGATGTTGTATACGGGTGGAGCATCCTTTCCAAATAAAGCTGGAGTGTAGGAGTTGTTTAGCATTTCGTGCAGTGCCTCGTCGAATTTGCCCCATTGTTGCCCAAATTCTTCATGGACTTCAACGGGAGCTTCAGAACTAGAACTAAAACTACCATTTCCCCCCCTCAGAATTGTCAATACCGGGTACACCGAAAATTAAACGCCTTGCAACTGGACGAGATTCATTTGCGGACTCCGGAAGAATGGTACTCAGCACAGGTACGATCATATCATCGTCAGAGTCACTATCGGAGTCACTTTCGTACTCTAAAGGCCATTTATTCTTCTCCTTATCACGTCCTCCGGTTTCAGGTTGAACGCGAGACACAGCCTCTCCAGTTCCCTGATCTCTGTTCCACGCATTCCACGTAGTATGTTACTCCTCGGTGGAATGGTATGTGGAATGTTTTGAGCTGAAGACTCGGGGACGACCTGGTTTGCATCACGCCCTCTTTTCTGTGTTGGTGGGAAGGTTAGCGGTGTCTCCGAGATGGCAAAATTTTGCCAGTCCTCTTCCTCCACAGAGTTGTCACCACCATCCTCTCCATCTTTCCTTCCGGTAAACGTAGCCTTGCGGGGATGATGGGAAGATACCCCAGCACCTGAAAGATGTGTTATGGAGACATATATATCAACTTCTTCAACAGCCCGGCGCATCCTGATGAAAACTCCGACCTCAATATCATCTGTAATGTACTGTTGCATATCGAGCTCTCCATCTCCCATTGCAATCCACTCCGGGTATTGATAGGATATTTTGATGGAGATGTCTCTAGATGTGATATCTAGGCGTTCCTTCACTGCTGCGACTAACTCGGTGAAGATCATCTCAATATTTAATCTGATGGAATGCTCCGCACACACACAATATCATGTTCAAATATCCACCGAGTATCAGCATCCCTGACCCACGAACCATGTACAATCAAGATTTTATCTTGTTCATTCATCTGAAACAATAGCGACATAAACAGAATACCATATCAGTTTCAAGATCTAAGATTACATTCCATTCACATCTACATATATCACATTGTCTAATAAATGTACTGACCAGATAAAACATGAATATCAGAAGCTTACCGTTTTGATTCTTCACAGCATTTACTCTGCAACTGCTTTCACATTCTTCACTGATATTTCTTACTTCTTACACAAATGGACAGACTGTAAGAAATTAAATGACTACACAGACTTTGGTCCACATGATTAAAGACTAATATTAACCGTATGTGGTTAAGAAAAGGGGAGACGTGGTCGTTTTTGTTCCCTCAGATATGCACAGTGTGTGGTAACTTGTGGCCATATTTTCCTTTCCCTACGTGGACTTACCTTTCTCATTTAACCGACAACTTGCAAGCGATGAGGCTAAAACCAGATGAAAGTACAGACAAATGTTACTTTCTTCATTACGTCTACATCAACGCTCTGCACCTAATCTATATTATTAAAGTTGAAGTACATTTTGAAGATATTTGGAAACAATATAGTATTTTTAATAAAAATTATTTGGAAACATGAATAATAGTATTACATTAATTATATTTCCATATTTCAGTTAACTTAATAATTTTATTAATTATATTACCTTAACGATAATACACATCATTAATTATATTACCATAATAATAATAGTGCATATTTTTATTTATTAGTTAACAAATATATATTTTGTGCCAATTATAAAATCAAAAATGTAAATCACTAAGTTTTATATATGGTTAAATGTTCGATTTAGTAAAAAAAATATTTTAGTTTCAACCGGTGGAAAATAACGTAACCAAAAACATTATTCAACGTCATGCTTTTATGAATAAAATCATAACATAAATAAAAAATAAAAATGTGTAACATTTATTGTCACTTAATTTTTCATTTAATATAATTATTTTACTAAATAAACAGTTTTTTATTAGTTTATAAAATTAGTTAGGCATGAACATCAATACTATTAAAGCAGAATATTTCTTATGAATATAGCTCTGACTTTTCCAATTAATTACAAATATTGTATGTACCTTTTTGCCGACAGTATTTTCAACCAATAAAAATTATTATTTTGCAATTAAATTAAAGAGTATTTAATAATTAAGTTTTTAACGTTTTTAAAAATTTTGTTTCTTAAATATTTACGCCACAAGATGATTTTTCCGTGCTCATGCACGGATATAAATATTGATAAAATAAATATATATTATAATAATTTATTTCTATTTACTTCTAATTTTAAATTAATTCATAATTTTGTACATAATTTATATTAATAATATTATAGTAATTTAATTAGACATATGATTTAAGATATTTATATCTACTCGGGTTTGTTGTTTTTACAATCGATTTAATTATCATTTAAATATATTGAATTGCATTTATTTCTCTGACTTTAACTATAATATTTTAAATTTTAATTATATTAAAATTTTGATTAATTTTTTTATTTGTATTTAGGTTGGTTGTTGTCTTAGATATGTAAATTATCACAGTTGGTTAATATTTTATTTTCATTTGTTAATGTGTTTTGAGTAATTTTATAATTTATAGTTATAAAATAAATTATTGTTATTATAAAATTATATTTTCTTATTATAGTTAAATTTTTGATTTTTAGATATAAGTTGGATTAGTCGAATCACTCATGTTCTGAGTATATTCTTTCAAATTCGTAACTAAAGTATAATTAGTTTTATTATAATTAAACCAAGTCAAATTAATTTTATTTATCGTTTAAATGTGCATATATTTTAATAATGTGTATAAAATTAATTTTTGGTTTTTTTAATGATATTAGAAAACAAAATGATGATCTATAGAAAGTTACATACATATATCAATATTACAATCACTAAAATATTTTTATAAATTCTATATAATTTTATGTCTTTTTATTATGGTTATATTAAGTTCCACAAACATAAAAACATAATATTTAAAAGAAAATTTCATATTGAGAAGATATATAATTTTAATAATGTAAAATATAATATTTGTTTGTTTTCTTAATATCTCCTAAAAATAAACAGTAAAATTGTGTTTGTATTTGAAAAATCATATTATATATGTAAATTATACTTTATAGATATTTTGGTGTATTTTAAAAATATTATACTCAACTAAATATAAAAAATACAAATAACATTTCAATAAGACTAATTTTAAACTATTTTAGTCAATAAAACATATATAAGTCTATGTTACTTAATTATATTATATAATCATCAAAATATATAGATATATAAAAATATTTCTATTACTTTGAAAATATATATTGTTAGTATAAAAATGTATTTATTATGTTATTTTAAAATATTTTTAAATAGAATATTACTATTTTGTGAACTTTTCTTTTAATGAAATTATATAATTTATACATATATTTTTGTTTTTAAATTTGGTTTCTAAACTTTATAAATATATTATTTTTTATTAGATATGTTTTTTGGAAAATATTAAAAAGGAATTTAGGTAAAAATCAATAATATTATTTAAATTAATATTTTTTTCATATAAGGATATCAATGTAATCAACCATCGTGAGAGTTAACGTTAGCGCGACACATAGGAAGCTGACTTCTCAAATAATATTAAAGATATATCTTTCCAAAAAATCCTTCACGTTATTAATTATTTGAAAGTATTTATTAAATGAAATTTCTAAATAAAATAAAGTTGAAATAATAAATAATTAAATCAACAAAATCATAATATGAGTCTGAATTATTGTAACTTCTTAAAAATATAGTTTCATCTAAAATAAAACTAAATCACATAAACTAAATTTAATAAAATTATAGAAAATATTTTGAAACGAAAAAATAAAAATTTCAATATAGAGAATGTTGAAGATATAAAATATTTTATTTAATTTAAAAAATCAGTGTAAAATAAGTTTAAATTCATGTTCAATAAATAAAATCATATCACGGATTAGAATTATCTAGAGTTTTCAAAAATTTAATCATATTTAAAATAACAAAAATAAGTCATAAAAAGTTAAAAAATATTATTTATCAAAAATCATAATTTTTATTACGTAAAATCAATTTTCCAATAAAAAATATAACCGCTTTTTTTAAGAGCAGATCAAAATCTAGTATTAATTAAAATCTTAGTCATCTCGCAGATAAGCCCTTAAAAATATGTACGCCTACTACGTAGCCAAAAAAAAAAACTCTTCACTCATACGAAGAAAGGGAAAGGACACACAGTGTTTCTGAATTGCTTACTAAGTAAGCTGATGGAGTTCTTGGGTCGCGATTCCGATGATTCTGACTACGCTTTCCGATTGCAGATGGAGGAGGCCCTCGCAGCTTCTCTCTCTGTCCGATCGCGTGGTCCTCAGCGACGACCGTCGCCTCCCGTTGTCGGTACTTGTGGGATCCTTATCCTGGAGGAGAACGGTTCGACGCCAGGAGGTGCTATGCGTCAAAGAAACAACGGCGGCGGCGAAGGTAACTCGAGAGGAAAAGGGAAAATACACGAGACAGTCAATAATAGCGTACGGAGAGAAGACGATCGAAACCCTAACAGTAGAGTCGGTAACTTCCAGAATTATTCTGGGAGACCTTCTCCGGTTGTTACTGTTCGTCCGGTGCGATCAGACGGCGAGGGAAGCTCGAAGGCTGGTGGTTTTAGGGGGAGGAGGAGTTTCAGGGGAGACTTGATGTACAGGCTTTACTCCAAGGGTTTGGTGAGCGAAAAGACTGGGAGTGACGACGTGGTGGCTGGGTTTGGGGTTGCGATTTGCGACCAGAGCGATGCTCTTTTGTTTGAATCGAAGGGACAGCTGGCTGGCCGTGGCGCGAATCGTCAGGGTGCTGAGATCCAGGCGTTGACCAGAGGGTTGACCGAAGCCTCGAAGCTGGGGATCAGACACGTTGCGGTCTTCTGCGATTCTTTTCCCATTTTTCAATACGTAAAAGTTCCCTACCTTTCCCATTTCTTCATTTTTACTTGCTTTTGTTGTTTTTCCTTTTGTTTACTCGATTGCATCATGTAGAAATAGTGATGATCTGATACGTTCAAGTTTCCCCTGTTCCTGAATCTGTTGTTGATGTAGCTACTGTGTGTTTGATGATGTGCTCATCTGATTGAAGAGTTGCACTGACTTCTCCATCTTTGTTGACCATTTTGTTAGCCATTGTTGTTTCCCTTTGCTTGGCAATAATATAAAGAAGTTGTTGCGCTACCTTCACTAGTGAAGCTATTTTGATGATGTGTTCAGAATTTCAATGTTTTATGCTTTCTTTACCTAGCTTTTCATGTCTTCTGTTTCCGTAACATTTATTTTTTATATGAATGCAGGTCAGGGGAAGCTGGACGCCTAAGCAAAAAAAGATTGCCGGCCTAATGGATGATTTGCAAAGGATCAGGCAACAATTCTCGTTTAGTCAAGCTGTTCTGGTGGCTGGAAATGAAGTGAAATACGCTTATAAACTTGCTAGGGAGTCGATTGTTTCGCAAGCAACTCCTCCCAGCCAAGCAAAAGTAGCTTGGAAAGAAGAGTGTATTATCTGTTTCAACGACATCGATCCCGAGCGCATGTTTTCTATTGGTAAATGCAGTCATCGCTTTTGCTTTCAGTGTGTGAAGCAACATGTAGAGGTGAAGCTGCTTCACGGGATGATTCCAAATTGTCCTCATGATAAATGCAAGTCTGAGATGGTTATCGATGCATGTGGCAAGCTTCTGACTCCAAAATTGGGTGAAATGTGGAAGCAGAGAATCAAGGAGAACGCAATACCTGTCACAGATAGAGTTTACTGTCCTTACCTGAGGTGTTCTGCTTTGATGTCTAAAACCAAGATATCTGAATCGGCCAAGAGCTTGCTGTCTACTTACCCTGCATCTGGAGTCCGGATATGTGTCGAATGTCGTGGCCTCTTCTGTGTGGACTGTAAAGTCCCGTGGCATGGAAAGCTGTCTTGCACCGAGTACAAGAAACTGCATCCTAATCCTCCAGCAGATGATGTGAAGCTAAAATCTTTGGCAAATAATAAAATGTGGCGCCAATGTGGCAAGTGCCAACACATGATCGAACTTAGTCAAGGGTGCAATCACATAACTTGCAGGTATATCTCTTAACACTTTGATCTTCCTAAGAAACCTTAGGAATTATTTCATTCTTTCCTTGTTTAACCAATATCGGTGGCATATTCTCTTTTGGTATTTGCGTTAGATGTGGGCATGAGTTTTGCTACAACTGTGGAGGAGGATGGAACAAAAAAACAGGGACTTGTGTCAAGCAATGCCCGACCTGGGACGAAGCATACATCATGCCTCAAGATCCAGGGCGTGTGTATGTGGCGCCTAACAACTACTTTGATGATCATGATGAGGAGGATGATGAAGATGATGAAGATTTTGAGTCTCCTGGAGCTTTGAGGAAACTTCTTGTAGCTGTTTCCTGGGCTCTTCTGCTTCTTGTTTTGCTTGTTTCTTTGATGTCTCAGCCACTGTAACTTGATGTTTCGCCTTCTCCAGATCCTCTTGAAGCTGAAAGACTAGCGCCTCAAGCTCCGTTATTTTGCTTGGCTTCTTCTTCTGTTGGCAAACAAACATGGCAGTGTTACGGCAATCCCAAGGAGATAAAAGGAACAGACAATACAGTGGAAGTTAATTACATTTTCATCTCTCAACTACTCTTAAGATTAAATGTTCTACATATTTTATATCCCATAGACACGAAAATGAAGGTATGTTACATTTTTCCAAATCAAAGTCAAATCAGTAACATGTTATGATGGAACGGCATATCTTGGATCATGCAAATAAAAAAGAATTTATTAAATCTAAATGCAACAGAGAATAAAAGATTGAATCTGAAACAAAGCTTAGTACAAGAGAGGCTCATACCTCGGAGACAGGACTTCGTGGAGGTTTACGGTCTGAAACTTTTGGATTTTTGTCCTTTGGTGTTCTGTTATTAGCTGAGAGAGGAGATGCAGAAGAGTCAGGCTCTAACGCTGCTAATTTCAGTGGCCGAGCAGCAGGAGGAGACAGCTTCTTGAGAACATCTGGAGATTCTTTTCTTCCCAAAACACATACCAAATCAAAAACAAGATTGACATAATGAAAATCACGAGGATATTCACATTGAAGCACATGCGCAAGAGAATTACTAAAAGTAACAATTCACTAAAGGTCATATTTGTTGGCTAGAATGGATTTCTTTTTCCAAAAAAGGAGAGACTAAAGAAAAATTTGTGATCGAATGGATTAAACAGAAGAAATAAGTATTCAGGACCACAAGGATGCAACCTATAAGATTCAGTCAGTGTTGAAAATATAACTTCCATAAGGAAACAACAAAAGGGTAAGTGTATAAAAATATTTCTTTACGTCTGAAAGATTGAATAGAGAAAGATTGAAATATAGACTGTATAGAGAGCTTATGAATATTCAATACAGAAAGATTGAAACATAGATTACAATCTAATGGCAAAGAAAACATGATGGTAGTTATTGAAAAGAAAGGGTAAGTGTATAAAAATATTTCTTTACGTCTGAAATCATATTCATTACCAGCAAATGAACATCTTAAAGAAGAAACAATGTGAATAAGCTTTGAAAAATATCGGGAAGTTTGGTCTTTTTGATCTCATGTACATCCATGTGTCGACTTCGTTCTCCAAGCAACGTCCTTGAAGATAGATTTTGATGCATTTGAGAGTGTAGAGCAAATAGAAAGCTTCTTCAAAGGATAACTGAATCCATTTCTTGCCTTTCTCAGCGGATAGGACGAGTCTGCCAAAACAACAGCGGTCTAGTAGCTCAATTTGCTCTGGCTCAACCGCTAGAAGCACGTTGCAACTAGAGAGCGAACCCGATGTGTCTGTTTTGGCTAGAGAGATTTGGAGCTCGGAGACTGAGTATGAAATTGGTTCCGAGAGAGCTTTCGCTTCAGCACCTTTCCATTTCCATCTGGGTGCCATGGAATGAAGCTGCATATATAGCACTAAAAATCAAACCTTTTGAACATAAAACATATACAAATAAAACAAAATATTAGCAGCAACAACTAATTACACACTAGGATCATGCGGACATTGTCAGTAACTCGTGTTATTAACACTTGACATACTTCGAAGTACCCAATTTAGAGCTGAATTGAACAAAGCCAAGAGCTTTTGCGGTTAGATCAAAGGAAAAAATGCAGAGCCAAGATCATGTTCAAAAGGTCAAGCTATCTTGTACCAGCATAGATACATCATACATAAGGATGTTAAAATGGGCCTTTAGGAAAAGGGTTAGCCCGCCCCGCACTAAAATTTTTAGCCCTAAACCCGCACTTTTCTATCCGGGCCAGAATAGGGCCGCTTATCTTTGGTACTTGGGTTTTATTAGGGTTAATTTTTTTTTTTTTTTTTTGGCAACAAACAGAAAAGATATCGTTTCTTCTCATCTTTCTCGTTAAAAAAAAGTGAAGGCGGAAAGCTTCGACTGAAACGAAATCGAAGGCGTTGAAGAAGACGTAATCTGACAACTTGTTTGTTCTGTGACGATTTGAAGCTCTCTTTATGGGTTTGTTGAAATCAAAGGCTCTCTCGATCTTTTAGGTACACTCTCGATCTACTTAACATCATTGCTCTCTGTGACAATTCGATCTAAACCAACTTTTTTGTTCTGGGTTTGTTGAATATATCTCTAAAGTTTGTGGGTATGTTGAAATTGATCTCTAGGGATTGTGGGTATGTTGAAATTGATCTCTAGGGTTTGTGGGTTTGTGATGCTGTCTCTTAGTTCTTTTGTTACTGATGTTTGAAAGTTCACATATTTGCTTTTTGATGTTGTTTCATTGCTTGTTTGACTGCTTCACATGACTGTCATCTCTTGTTTTGGCACTGCTTCACATGACTAGCATCTCTCTTGTTTTTGCAGAGTGGAGTGAAGTTTGAAAGAGTGTTGGAGACTTGGAGAGTGGAGCTTGGAAGATACACGATCAAGACATGTGCACTTTTGTTTATACACTCTATTATGTCAAGTTTTTTTTTTTTTTTTTTTTTTGTCAACAAGATTACAGACTCATGTCGACTATGTAAACCAAACTGGTTGCTCTGTATCCATATGGACAATAAACGACGTATGTTGCCTTGCACCACGTGCTAATCTATCCGCCTTTTTGTTTTGCGTCATTGATATATGAATAATCTCCGAGCTGTGAAAACTTCTCTTGAGACTTCTGATGTCCTCTAAATAGCTTGCAAAAGCCGGCCATTCTTCTGGTTCTGAAACCATCTTCACCAATTGAGAACAATCCGTTGCAAAAGTAACATTATACTGCCGTAAGTTCCTCATACATTCCATTGCCCAAATGAGAGCCTCAACCTCCGTATGTAAGGGTGATTGACTTGCCCTTGTATTTCTAGCTCCCAATAGTCCTTCAAATTCTTCTAAAGTACTATACCATCTATGACCAGAAAATTATCTCCCGATTTCCAGGATCCATCCGTAAAACACCATCGTCCCGGTCTAAGCGGTAAAATCGACTCAGATATTTCTGAAACCCGATTCTTCGTTACTATAGCTTGTTGTGCGTCTGACCATAGTAAAGATTCGGTCATAGCCAGTTTAAGGGTGTTCCTTGGGTCTACGTCCAAATTACTAAAAACCTTATTGTTTCTTCCTTTCCATATATACCAAAGTATCCACGCAAAATGATGATCTTCCATTGCTGTTTTGATTCTCCAGAATAAATAATTCATATTCGTAAACAGTGATTGTCCTGGAAAATAGTCCGAATGCGAAGGGATCCTCGATAGAGCCCAAACCTGGACTGCTGGTGGGCATTCAAAAAATACAAGATTTATAGATTCCTCAGCTGCTCCACACCTGTCACATCCAATATCTCCCTTGAGACCCCGGGCTTTTAGATTTTTCCTAACAGCTATGCATCCTGACAACAACTGCCACAGAAAGTGTTTCATCTTTGGTGGACAGCGCACTTTCCAGCAATATGCTTTAAGATCCGTAACTGTTGGACCAAACTCTATTATCCCAATCCCTCTATCTGGATATACTCTTTCTATTTGATATCCTGATTTAACTGTATATTTGCCATTCTTTGTAAAGTACCAACCATTCCGGTCTGCTATTGGTACCCTACTCAAGGGTATACTTTCAACAATCTTGACATCCTCAGGTTCCATTATTTCCTGTAAAGCCAATGAATTCCAAGTACGCGACGAGCTATCAATAAGAGAGTCGACCGTAAGACTGGTAAGAGAACATTTTGTTTTTTATTTTCTGGTCTCGGGCGGTTGGTTGGAAGCCAGGGATCATTCCATACTGATATAGAAGATCCTGATCCCACCCTTTTGATTAGTCCTTTGCTAACCAGAGATCTAGCAGAGATTATACTACGCCATCCATAGGAGGACGAGTACGATCTGACCGGTTCTAGAGGTGAAGTGTTCCTAAAATACCGACCTTTAAAGACACGACAAAATAGAGAATTTGGTTTCTCTATGAATCTCCATAGTTGCTTTCCAAGCATGGCTGTGCTGACATCCGTAAGATCTCTAAACCCCAGTCCTCCATCATCCTTGTGTAGACAAACCTTGTCCCAGGATTTCCAATGTAACCCTTTTGTATTGCCACTAGGACTCCACCAAAATTGGGATACCACACTCGTAAGTTACTTCATTACCGTTTTTGGAATTCGATAACATGACATAATATGGTTAGGAAGAGCCGTTATCACCGATTTTATAATTACCTCTTTTCCTCCTTTGGTAAAAAATTTAAAGGTCCATCCATTTATTCTGTTGTTTAAACGTTCCTGTACAAAGCCAAATACTTGAACCTTAGACCCTCCTAAACTCTCTGGGATTCCTAGATAAGTTCCCATTCCTCCCCGGTTTTGAATTCCCAAGATGTCTCTGAGCTCATGACGGGTATCCTCATCAATCTTATGACCAAACTGGATTGACGACTTCTCAAAGTTAATCTGTTGGCCCGAAACCTTTTCATACTCTTTAAGAATTACCAAAATAGCTTGGCACTCCTCTTTATGTGCTCTACAGAAAAAAAGACTATCATCCGCGAATAGCAAATGAGATATTGACGGGCATGCCCTTGCCACTTTTATTCCTGTTAGCCGTTTTTCATTTTCTGCCTTTTTAATATTTGCTATTAACGCTTTCGTGCACATAATGAATAAGTAAGGAGATAATGGATCTCCTTGACGTAGTTCCCTATTTGGAACTATATGTCCCCTTGGTTGCCCGTTTAACAGAACCCGGTATTGTACCGAAGAAATACACTCCATCCATCAACTGAACCCAATGATGATCAAACCCCATTTTCTGCAATAAAACCTGAATGAAACTCCATTCAACTCGGTCATATGCCTTACTCATATCTGTTTTTATTGCCATAAATTTGTTTTGACAAGATTTATTTGTCCTTAATCCATAGAACATTTCTTGGGCAGTAATAATATTGTCTGAAATCAGTCTCCCAGCTACAAAAGCTGACTCTGTTTCCGAAATCAGAGCCGGAAGACACGCCTTAAGCCGTTGGCACAAAACCTTTGAAATAATTTTATATCCTACATTACAGAGACTTATTGGTCTAAGTTCTGTCATCCTTGTGGGCCTCTCCGTTTTGGGAATCAAGCATATATTCGTAATATTTAAACGCTCATCCAGCTTCCCTGTGGTCAGAAAATTATTAACCAATTCCAAAATATCATGTTTAATGATATGCCACGAATGTTGGAAAAAAAGTGCCGTCATGCCATCTGGCCCTGGTGCCTTCTCCAGATGCATCATGAATAATGCTTGACGCACCTCTTCCACTGTAGCAAGCTGTACAAGCCGCTGGTTCATTTGCTGAGAAATAGATGGTTTAATTTCATCTAGGAACACATCAAATTCCTCAGGCGACGTAGTACTAAAGAGATTATCAAAATAGCCCACTGCAATCCTCTCAATTCCATTACCCTCTACCACGCAATTCCCATTGATATCATATAATTCCACTATACGGTTACGCGTCCTCCGCTGTTTCGTCAAAGCATGAAAAAAATTTGTACTCAGATCCCCTGTTGTATTCCATGTGTTCCTACTATTTTGTTGCCAGTAATCCTCTTCATCTTTATATGCCTCTTGTAGTTTCCTAGACACCTCCAGAATGTCCTCCTGCGATCTATTATCATCTGTTTGGACTTCCTCCAAGGCCTTTTGAAGCTCTGCAATTTTCTCTTTTCCATATGGGGGATTATTCCTGTTCTAGGTAGAGATCTCGTGTCGACAATTGATAATTCTTGACACGACATCTCCCCTGGTACCCCTTGAATTCCTCATCTCTTTTGTCCAACCTCGGGTAATGGACTCCATAAAATCCTCCCTTCCAAGCCATCGTTTATCAAACCGAAACTGCCCTTTGCGTTTAACTACCTTATCTTCCAAATAAGCCACTACCGGTCTGTGATCTGAACCCACCATTTTTAAATATTCTGTATGTGAGTGTGAGAACATTGAATGCCAGTTTTCATTTGCCAAAGCGCGATCTAGACGACATCGGATCATCGTCGCTTTACCATTAACTTTTCTTCTTCTTTGCCAGGACAATTTATTCCCCCGTGCCAGAAATTCCGAAAGTTCACTGTTACGTATCATATTATTAAATGATACAAGAGAATCAGCACTACACAACGGTCCCCCTTCTTTTTCATGGTTTCCAGTAATCTCATTGAGGTCGCCAATAATGAACCACGGATCATCCTTGAGATACCATATCTTGTTAATCTTTCCCACACTTGATCCCTTAAATTCTGAATTGGATCCCCATATACAAAAGTCATGAAAATCCTCTTTCCCAATGTCTCTGCCTCCACATCTATCATCCTAGCACTAGAATATAAGATGTTAACCTGAAACTCGTTATTATAAAATAATGCCAACCCTCCACTCGATCCATTTGGATCCACCGTTATTAAATTATCATACCCAAAATGTGATTGAAATCCTTGAACAAAAGCCAAATCTTATTTTGTTCCCGATAAAAATAGAAAATCTGGTTTGTGGTGATACCATATTTCCCGAAAATAACTAATAGTCCATTTGCTTCCAATACCTCTACAATTCTAACTTAATACCTTCATCAAAAATATAATAAAAAGTTTAGACATTGATTCATAGGCATGACGAAGCCCATAATATCCATCCATCCATAAGACAAACGTAACTCCCAATGAAACTTGTTAACGTTTTGCTTTGTATAAAGAGGCGCTCCAGTTATTTGCCTCCGTAACCAATTGTAGCCATACCTTAGAACCTTTTGTATCCACTCAGAAATTTCATATGTTATCAGCAGTAATCTAATAATACATTCACGTATTGATAAAAGTGCAGCTCTTTGCTGACATAGTAACCAAAGGCCATTCCTATTTATCACCGTGTCATGAATCCTCCATTGTGGTCGACTAAACTGTAACATGACCACTATATCCACCTGATCCTCGTCTATCACAACAACTGACATCATGTTTTTACTAGTAGCCGTGAAAAAAAACCAAAGAAAATAAACCAGTAACTTCATGATTTTTCTATTTATAATATGTGTATTATTAATACAAATCCCAATTTTCAAATTCATCTCTAGTCCATGACACCAAAAACCAAACATCATATGAAAGAACTCAATATTTATCCTACCAGAAATCCTCACCAAGCAGCTGCCGCACCATGACTTCTCATTCCTCTTTAGCACCATCACCAAACCATGTGTGTTCCCAACGATAGAAATATTACATGTCTGTGTCGCCATGAAAAAGAAGCCCAAAACCTTCACCAACTCCAAGCCTCTTTTCTGCAACTGGTTTAAAGAGACCAGTCGTAAAGATTGACACTTTGCCGCATGAACATACAACTCGATCTTGAGCCGCATCCAAGTACCAAAATACCACGAGACACCACTTTTTCGGTCTTGGCTCCCATAAAGTCCAGAACATCCAAGTAAAACTGCATCACTAATCATTATCCAAAAGGTTAAAAATCTTAAAACAAAATGAACGGTACCACTAAAACACATAAGCCTTTTAACCCAATCATGATACATGAAAAATTCCTCCTTCTTAGCCCCCTGGACCATCGCATTAACCCCATATCATTCAAAGCAGACCCCACACCCATTACAGTAACCATTGTCACTTGGCCGAACTCGCTCCTCTCCATATTCTTGTCCGATGAAACAAATATCACCGAACTTAAAGATGTAAGATGCCATCCTCGAGCTTGAGACACTTTTCTTATATCTTTGTACCAATAGGCATCATGCCAATAAAACAATGCATATAAATAGTAAAACCTGATTCTAAAGCTATTTTGTGTCTAAGAAAAATAGAACACTACCCTTCCAAAAGCAGCAATGAGAACACAACACTTACACCAGCCATAACTCAACAGTAAGAGAAATACACGTAAGAACCTGTTGTACCTCCAAACCTGCTCTCTTCTGCTTGTGTCCTTCATTAAACCTTGAGTTGGGAATAATATCGTGAAAATTTGAAGAGCCCTTGTCATCCACGAATACGTGATCAGCAGCACAGGACCCTTCCTGCCCGATCCACCCCTATCTCCTCTCTTCCAACCTAGGAACCGCAAACCTCTGCAAATAATAACCATCAATCCAAATCTCGATCTACTACCAAAAGTTTCCCTATCCTCCTCATCCCTTGTAGCCTCTCCTCTTCGTAAATTGAAGGATACCCACTCTAATCCTTCTAAGAGATTATCGCAACCCCTCAAATTATCTAACCAGATCTCCCGATATCGATTAAAACCACAAAATTCCTCACTAACCCGAGACTCCTCCACATCTTCCTATAATATAGAGCCCTCTCTCCACCCTCTCGTATCCTTCGCCGATCCGTAACTCGCCACCGTAAAAAAAGTCATCTTGCAACCCTAGAAATCGCTGTCGCCAAAGTCATCGCCTGTGTGGTTTAAGTCTATGTCATTTTCCAGTTTAATGCTATTATTATTATGTCAAGTTGAAACTATGATTTTTACACTTCATGAGTAAAAACATGTAAACTTAGTTTTTCTGATTATATACTTTGAATTTGATGATAAAAAAATGAATAAAGGATACTGTTTTTATCTATATAATCATATCTTGAGTTTTTTAAAAAAAATACTAGTTTTTGACCCGCCTGCGGGTATTTTTTTGTTTTGCATTTTATTTTAAAATTTTAATTTTCATATTGTATTTTAAATTATATTGGGTTTTCTTTGTAATCATATTTGTGTAAAATATTTTTCCTAAATAATTAGTAAGAGACTTTGATTTATTTTATTAAAATAGTTAGATTAAACATATATCAATAGATCTCTTTAAAAAGATGGGTATATTTTTATTTTTTATTTTTTATTAAAAATAATTTTGTATTGTATTATCTATAATCATTTTTATGTTTAAAGTGATTAGAGTAATGATATAATTTGATACAATTATAAAAAATAATTAGATATAATATTTATTAATGGGACATTTTAGGACTGGGCAAAAGATCTGGATACGGAAAACCGAACCGAATCCGATCCAAAGAAATAGTATCAAACTCGAACTGAAATTGATTAAATATCTGAATGAGTTCGATTTTTGGTATTGAAAGAACTGAACCCGACTCGGCCAAAGTATTTCGGGTACCCGAATATATATGAAATAGATTTATATGCCTATATATTAATTATTTTAGATTTAATGTATATTGGTGCACAAAAAAAAGATTTAATGTATATTCAAAATATTCAAAATATATAAGATATTTTTTAGTTGTTCAAAATACTTGAAAATATATATAAATAGTCAAAAATATATGTTTAAAATAGATAAAATATATTCAAGACATATATCAATAGATCCTTTTAAAAAGACGGGTATATTTTTTCATCAATTGCATCTCATATAACAGAGCATAAACACGCAAATTGCATCTTATCGTGCCTATACATACATACTTAAGCTTTAGAGTTTACAAAAGAAAAAAAGAGACTTCTTTCAGACATTTTATCGAACGGTTTCAATGCACCAATATTTCTTAGAAGATACACAAAAAAACATTCAAATTGGCCACACAACATATACACATTAAAAAATAAAACCTTATAGAAATTCAATTAAATGCACCAAATCAATATTATTAAAACAGAATGTCCTTTTTTGAGGTGCCTTCTTTTTAAAAGTATTTACAAATCTTTGCCACTGCATTTTTTAAAACCTATTGTTTTTATTAAAATCCTAAACAAATCTTCTTTTTAATTATAACAAAATCTATTTAATCTAACAAGGTTTATTTTTAAACTTCTTAAATAATCAATCGACAATAGATACTCATATTTTAACTAATCCTTAATTTTACGATTGATATGTTTGTTATATTATTTTTCATCTATTTGAAAACTTAAAAATACTTTTAGCATCTGAAATTAATTTATAATTACAAAATACGTGAAAAATATTTTCAACATTTTTAATTATTTATATGTGTTGCAATTATCATTTAAATTACTATATAAATGTTAATTTTTAATTTGAAACAAAAAAGTACAAAGAACTTATTTTATAAATAAATTTGTAAACTTCAAACATACTATTTAACAGCTACCAGTTTGGTTTACAGAGTCTACATGAGTCTGTAATCTGGTCGACAAAAAAAAATACTATTTAACAGCTACTCATAATACTGATACATATTATAAAATCATAGAAATAATTATTCTCTAAATCAATATGACATTAATTTGCTAAATATATGCTCTTAGAAATTATAACTTTACATAAATTTTAAATAGTTTTACAATCAATATTTAAAATATCTAAATAAAATGAAATTTCCAAAATCAATCTACAATTAATGAGTACAATTTTTTCGGTTATTATTTACAGGTTTTTCCATTAAACATGTAAATATTTATCAAATACAAACGGGTCTTACAAATAAATTTTTCATTCTTATTGTGATTTAAAAACATGTTAATAATTTTATCAAAAAAATCAATAATATTAAAACACAAGACACTTTTTTAAAACCATCTTGAAGTTTTGAAGTATTTATAACTCCATGCCATTGATATATTTTTAATCTATACTTTTTATTTAAATCAAAACTAAATCTATTTAATCTTAATTAAATCTACTTAATCTAACAATATATCATATTTAAACTAGCCCTTAATTTTAGGATGAAATTATTTATTGTATATTGTTTTTTTTTCTATTTTATAAACATAAAAATATTTCAATAAAATTTTAATATACGAAATTAAATTATTATTATTAGAAAATATAAAAATATTAATATCTTAAAATATTTATGTATTGCAATTATCATTTAAAATTGCCACATGTTAATTCTTATGTTATATGATTCATATTTTGGTTTTATAATTAACCTTTCAAATATATAATATAACATTAGCTTTAATTGTTTTTTTTACAAGAAACGACCAAAATTAAAATTGAGATCAATATATATGATTTAGGCAATTGTTTTTTTTTTAAAAAACGGTTAATTTGATACGGTCACAATTTAAATCATTGTATATTTATTTAATAAAAAGAAAATATTTAAATATTTAGGATTTATCAACCATACATCAACATAACTTATATCTCAGACCAAAAATTTATGATTTATCAACAATACATTAATTTATTAAATATTTTACATAGACATTAAATTTCTAAATTAACAAAGCACATAATGTTAAAATATAGTTTAACATTGTTTGAGTGGACTTTCTATAGAAACAAATATTCATATAAACTCATTAAGTTTAACAAGTTTTAAATAGGTTATTCGGTTACAAATATTTATTAAATGTGATTCTATTTAAAGTTAGTGAAGACCATATTAACCCATATATATATATAAGATTTGATATTTCAAAAAAAATGTTTGGCTTTCAATGCAGGTTAGACTTGATATTGATTTTTAGATATAACACGTTACGAACCATTCGAATATATAGGTCATGTCTAATAGAGTTTCAAACTTGATTTTCGGGTCAATTACAAGTCATGTTTTTGGATACGAGTATTCTTGATTAATTATATTAGTTAACTATGAAAAAAATATTATATGTTGTATACTTTAGAAAAAAGTTTTAAATTAACTTCTGGAATGCATATGATACAAGTGTATAGCTATGCAAATTGACATATTTAATATAGTTATCAAAAATTATATTTAACTAATATTAAGAGACAAATATGATTATAAAAAACAACACAAAAATAAAACTAAATTTTTCAAAAAAAAAATTAAAACAGAAAATATCCGAGCCCTTTGAAAGAGCGGATCAAAATCTAGTAAACTCTTGTAACTTCACGGAGATTCACTCACAATATGATTTTGATTTGAAGTGTAAACACCGGCGGCGAAGGGACCTCGAGAGGAAAAGGGAAGACAGCCACCACCACTGGTGATCGAAACCCTAACAGTAACATCCATAATGCTTCTTCGAACGTTTTTCGGAGACCTTCTCCGGTTGCGACTGTTCGTCCGGCTCAACCGCTAGAAGCACGTTGCAACTCGAGAGAGAACCAGATGTCTCTGTTTCGGCTAGAGAGAGTTGGAGCTCGGAGACTGAGTATGAAACTGGTTCCGCAAGAGCTTTCGCTTCAGCACCTTTCCGTTTCCATCTGGGTGCCATGGAATGAAGCTGAATATATATATATATATAGCATTGAAAGTCAAACCTTTTGAACATAAAACATATATAAATAAAGCAAAATATTAGCAGCAACAACTAATTACACACTAGGATCATGCGGACATTGTCAGAAACTCATGTTATTAACAATAGACATACTTCGACGAGCCCAATTTAGAGCTGAATTGAACAAAGCCAGGAGCTTTTGCCTTATATCAAAGGAAAAGTGCAGAGCCAAGATCATTATCAAAAGGTCAAGCTATCTAGTACCAACACAAAGACATAGACGCACCAACTGCATCTCATATAGCATAGCATAAATACGAAAATTGCACCTTAGAGTGTCTATACGTACTTAAGCTTTAGAGTTTACAAAAAAACTTCTTTTACGCATTTTATTGAACAGCTTCCGTGCACCAATATTTCTTAGAAGATCTACAAGAAAACATTCAAATTGCTCACAACATATACACATTCAAAAATCAAACCTTAAAGAAGTTTGATTAAATGCACCAAATGAACTCTAACTTCACGAAGATTCACTCACAATATGATTGATTTGAAGTGTAATAAACTGAATAATTTAGCGAAATAAAAGGTTACTAATTTACCTTGAATATCGCTATTGATTATTTGTTAATCCTCCGCAATCTCGTCGTAGCTGGAAAGAATTAGAATGAGTTAATTTATTTGATTTTCAAAAGAAAAGATCAGTAGAGATTCTTATCCGAGAAATATATGGGTCGACGATCTATTTCCCCATGAGAACTATCATATAGCATCAGATCCCCACCAAACTATGACCTCGTGCTAGATCTCCACGAAATAAAAGTTCTAGATGTATTTCTCCCCGAATTGATAGTTTAGAACTTAATTACCCATAAACCAATGATTTTAATTGGTTTACTTATTTTAATTGGTTTATTTTAAACCAAATGATTTTAAATCAATTAAACCAAAAAATTAATTTTTTCACATATATATATATATATAGATATATTATTTCCACTTAAACAAAATAAAAGTTTATTTTCAATTTTCTAAATATTATAAGAAATTAACTATATATAGATAAATAAATAATAAAATCATATACTACAAATTAATCTATAAAACTTATTTAAAAATTGAAGTCCTTTATTTAGATACTACAGTTTACTTAATATGTAACATATAAAAGAATCAATAACATGTCATTTTAATTATAATAAGTAGACTATTTTCACATCATTTAAATAAGAAATTATATAAATATAAATAAAATAAAAATATCAGTAAATTTAATAAGTAAATACAAAATAAAAAAATATTTCATGTTTTGCACTTTTAATTTACATTTATTTTATTCTTTTACATGTTACATATTAATTAAACCATATTATCCAAATAAAGAACTTCATTTTTTAAATAAGTTTTATTGATTAATTTGTAGTATGTGATTTTATTATTTATTTATCTATATATAGTTAATTTCTTATAATATTTAGAAAATTGAAAATAAACTTTTATTTTGTTTAAGTGGAAATAATATATCTATAATATGAAAAATTTAATTTTCTGGTTTAATTGATTTAAAATCATTTGGTTTAAAATAAACCAATTAAAATAAGTAAACCAATTAAAATCATTGGTTTATGGGTAATTAAGTTCTAAACTATCAATTCGGGGAGAAATATATCTAGAACTTTTATTTCATGGAGATCTAGCACGAGGTCATAGTTTGGTGGGGATCTGATGCTATATGATAGTTCTCGTGGGGAAATAGATCGTCGACCCGAAATATATTGACGAAGGTCGACTAATAAGAGTCGTCTAACGTAAACCATCCCCCAATTTCCGGTTTAAGTTTCGATCACAATTAAACGACGTGTTTACTCCTCTTCTGAATGTACCAAATTACGATTGTAACCTTTCACACACGTGCGTGGACTTACCCCACGTGCGGATTTTTCGAGTCTCCTGATCTCCTCTCTCGATATTAAAAATATGTAACACCACGACTACGACGTAAGAAAATCACTCGTCACTCACACGAAGAAAGGGGGACTCACGCACAGTGTTTTTCTGAATCGCTGCTGCCAAAGTAAGCAAAGCTAATGGAGTTCTTGCATCGCGATTCCGATGATTCCGAATACGCTTTCCGATTGCAGATGGAGGAGGCCCTCGCAGCTTCCCTCTCTTCCCGATCTCGTCCTCCTTACCGCCCACCGTCTCCTCCCCCCGTTGTCGCTACGTGTGGATTCGCTGTCGTGGAGGAGGAGATCGGATCCACGCCGAGAGGTGCCTCGGAGACCTTTCGTCGCGGAAACACCGGCGGCGAAGGTAGCTCGAGAGGAAAAGGGAAGAAGACAGCCACCACCACTGGCGATCGAAACCCTAACAGTAACATCCATAATGCTTCTTCGAACGTTTTTCGGAGACCTTCTCCGGTTGCGACTGTTCGTCCGGCGCAATCGGTAACCCCCGTCGGCGAGGGGAGCTCGAAGGTCGGTGCCTTCGTCATGGGGAGTGGTTTCAGGGGAGACTTGATGTACAGGCTTTACTCCAAGGGTTTGGTGAGCGAGGAGACTGGTGGGAATGGGAAAGGGAAGGTGGGTGACGTGGCGGTGGCTGGGTTTGGGGTTGCGATTTGCGACCAGAGGGATGCTCTGTTGTTTGAATCCAAGGGACAGCTGGTTGGCCGTGGCGCGAATCGTCAGGGTGCGGAGATCCAGGCGTTGACCCGAGGGTTGACTGAAGCGTCTAAGCTGGGGATCAAACACGTTGCTATCTTCTGCGATTCTTTTCCCATTTTTCAATACGTAAAAGTTCCTACCTTTCTTCACTGTTACGCTTCACTCTCGCTTGCTTTTGTTGTTGTTCAGTGAATCCGTATAGAGTAGTGTGTGTTCTTTTTTCCTTTATGATTACTCGGTGCATCATGTAGAAATAGGAATAAGCATTTCAACTTTCTCAGAGTCATATACTCCTTTTTAATTATTTTTAAGATAGTTGCTGATTTCGAGTTTGCTCTGTTCCGGAATCAGTAGATGTTAGCTAATGTGTGTTTTGTTTTTCTATTGGGGTTTTCATTTGGAAAAGAATAGTTACAACTTAACATCTTATAATGGTATGAAAAGAGTTGCAGTGACTACTCTATCATTCTATACATTGACCATTTTGTAAGCCATTGTTGTCTCTCTTTACTTTGATATATAAAGCAGTTGTTGCGCTACCTTCACTAGCTATTTGAGAGTAGACTGTAAGTTCTGAGGTCGTTTGCTTGTGTTTTGTGCAATGGTTTGCACTTCCATTTTTAATGCTTTCTTTACTAGTTTTCCTTGTCCTATATTTCATACGTTTTTATTTTTATTTGAATGCAGGTCAGGGGAAGCTGGACGCCTAAGCAAAAGAAGATTGCCATGCTAATGGATGATTTGCAACGGATCAGGCAACAATTCTCGTTTAGTCAAGCTGTTCTGGTGGCTGGAAACGAAGTCAAATACGCTTATAAACTTGCTAGGGAGTCAATTGTTTCGCAAGCAACCCCTAATGAAAATCCTCGCCAAGCAAAAGTAGCTCGGAAAGAAGAGTGTATTATCTGTTTCAACGACATCGATCCCGAGCGCATGTTTTCTATCGGTAAATGCAGTCATCGCTTTTGCTTTCAGTGTGTGAAGCAACATGTAGAGGTGAAGCTGCTCCACGGAATGATTCCTAACTGTCCTCATGATAAATGCAAGTCTGAGATGGTTATCGATGCATGTGGCAAGCTTCTGACTCCAAAATTGGGTGAAATGTGGAAGCAGAGAATCAAGGAGAACGCAATACCTGTCACTGATAGAGTTTACTGTCCTTACCTGAGGTGTTCTGCTTTGATGTCTAAAACCAAGATATCTGAATCGGCCAAGAGCTTGCTGTCTGCTTACCCCGCATCTGGAGTCAGGAGATGTGTTGAATGTCGTGGCCTCTTCTGTGTGGACTGTAAAGTCCCTTGGCATGGAAAGCTGTCATGCGCCGAGTACAAGAAACAGCATCCTAATCCTCCAGCTGATGATGTGAAGCTAAAATCTCTGGCAAATAATAAAATGTGGCGCCAATGTGGCAAGTGCCAACACATGATCGAACTTAGTCATGGATGCAATCACATAACTTGCAGGTAATCTCTCTAACTATCGACCTATCAACACTTTTGTCATCATAATAACCTTTGGATTCAGATCATCACATTTTAGCACCTGATTTGCATTTCATTCTTTCCCTGTTTAACCACATTGGTGGCATATTCCCTTTGGTATTTGCGTCAGATGTGGGCATGAGTTTTGCTACAACTGTGGAGGGGGATGGAACAAAAAAACAGGGACTTGTGTTAAGCAATGTCCGACCTGGGACGAAGCATACATCATGCGTCAGGATCCAGCTCGTGTGTATGTGGCGCCTAACAACTACTTTGGTGAAGCATACATCAGGCGTCAAGATCCAGGGCGTGTGTATGTGGCGCCTAACAACTACTTTGATGATCATGATGAGGAGGATGATGAGGATTATGAAGATGATGAAGATTTTGATTACGGCTATGGTGACTTCCCCTTTAATTTGGGGCATCATATGAATGATGTTAATCCTGAAGTGCAATTTGATCCCTTCTTCGACCTGCCAGATGGTAATGTGCCCCTTCTAAATCTCTATAAAACCCTTGAATCTCATAAATATTCTGGACTGAAACCACTCTTTGGGAAATCCTGTAGGTGTGGTCTTTTTACCACATATGTTGTCTCCCAGGAGTCGTCAGCAATTGTACGACTCGGATGATGATTCTGATGAAGAAACGGGTCAACCACCTCATTTGAGACAGAGTAATGCCCCGTCTGGTAATGAGACAACAAGAGTTAATACTCCTCCTGAGGAAGAAGAAGAAGAAGAGGATGAAGAGGAAGAAGTGGACGACTGCCCCTTTAATGAGAAGGGTAATATTGCCCTTCTAAATCTCTATAAAACCCTTGAATCTCATTAGTTTTTTTTGTACTGAAACCACTCTCTGATGATCATGTAGGTGTGGTCTTTCGCCCACATATGTCGTCTCCCAGGAGCCGTCAGCAATTGTACGACTCGGATGATGATTCTGATGAGGAAACGGGGCAACCAGCTCATCTGAGACAGAGTAACGCCCCGTCTGGTAATGACACAACAAGAGTTAATGCTCATTTCACACGGAGTAATGACCGGTCTGGTTATGAGACAACAAGAGTATATGCTCCTCCTGAGGAAGAAGAAGAAGAAGAAGAAGAAGAAGAAGAAGAAGAAGAAGAAGTGGACGACTGCACATACTTTGGAACTTATGGAGGTGAGTACGGTATAGTATATGACTCGGACGACTATGAAATCGAGGATTACACGGACCCGTACCATCCAGATTACTATTGAGGTGTAATTTGGAACCAAAGTTCGTCTCTCTTTTTCTTTAAGTCTCCAGGTCCAAACTCATTTTCTTTGCGACTTTTCGGCTGTAATGTTTTTTGGAGGTTTATATGTTTCTATGACTTGTTGCGTTTGAGTTTGGGAGATTCAGAAAACTGACTCACTCTATTGTGAATTGTTTCCGTCGCTTCTGTTAATAAGCTTAAAAAGCGGGCCGAATCACACCGGATAAAACCCATCTTCATTAGAATAGTAGAATACCCACCCAACCAATAAGGCGAGATTCAATAACTCTCTTTCACGGATTTTTCCGTCGTCTACCAACACTCAGGCGCTATTCAACACTATGTCTATTGTGTCTTTCTCGTAATGGTCACCATGAAGATGCCTTGGTGTTTCTCGCTCCCGGTGACGATGGTTCTCTATCTACCGGATTTACTGTTTTGGTTCTCTATCTACTGGACTTTCAACAATGCAAACTTTTCGTAGCTATGACGAAATGTGATTCAGCTGCTTGAGCTTTCTACCAAATAACCTTTGCAGGTTTGTCATCGTCCTATTTAATTATAGTGCTCATTATGAAAAGTGTCTGTCACATTTATGAATGGTCAAGTCAAATAGTATATTGGTCCGTGATGAGAAAATGTTGAATACTTTGTGGTTATAGTTTTGTTCCTTGAATGTAGAGTTAATCAATCTCTAGAATATTTCTTAATGGTACTCACATACTCAACAATAAGACAACGGAACATTTGTTTGTTAATTGCTACTATAGCTAATCTATAATAGATTGCACGTGGCAACTCTCTTATGATATTCTGATTATGAATAGATTTGTAAGATATAGACAATTTGATCTCATCCAAGGTTTGACTTCACATTTATTCATATTCAAGTCAACTTGTATTTACTGTTACATATAATTAGGACGGTTGTACTCTGATTATGATATTGTTACTTTAAAATTGGTTAACTATTTTTATTTCTTGTGAATTGTTGTGACATTCACAGACGTTAACCCAAAGAAGGAAACACTGTTATGGGATGGTCACTTTATTCACAACCTTCATAAATTCCTCCTCTTGTAAATTTGGTTGCCATCTGCATAATGCAAGAGATATGTTCATGTGCAAACTCTAATAGGTGGGGAGACATGTATGTTTCATCCCGTGAGAGGTAAAGGTTATGATGTGATGACCTCTTCCATTTTTCCCCCACAAGTTTATATTATAAGGAAAATATATATTCTAAAAGTTCGGTTTCAAATGCTTGGCTATCTAGTTGATCTTTTGAACCTAGGATTGTTATGGATTGGATATGAGGATATAATAATCACAGTTGATGCCTAGTGCATATTTGGATATTACAGAAACAGCTATGATTGAAATCGTCATTCCAGTAAAGTTGATCTTGACATAAATAAATAGTGTATAGTGTGCATATTATAATAGAGAAAGTTACTTATATATCCCCTTCGTTGTTATTCTCTAGTATATTAACGTCAATGAGTATCTTGCGCCTCATAGTTCCTAGTACCGTATAGAAGACTCTAGACGTGCTATCCATTAACTTGACTGTTTAAGTGATATGACCTCATGAAATCACCCCAACACTTCAATTTATCAGTAACTTTGGTTGCAGCTTCACCGTCGACTTTTCTTCTCAATGATAACCTTTTTTTGGCATATTCCTCTTAAATAATATAAAATCCCCATGAACACACTTTATTCACCAATTTCCTTTTGTTTTATCATGTTTATGAAACTCAGCTGTCTTGACTATGTCGGGACTCCGGAAGTTTTGCTCAGGGAGTATATATATCTGACTTTGGTGGTCTCATATTCAGTGGGTCTACAACGAGAGAGGAAGAGAAAACTGTTAACCATTGTGAGAAGAGAAAAGCAAAAGAAAAAAAAAACACGACAATTCTTTCTGTTCCCAATGTTTCGAAGAGCGTTTCTTGGAATCATCTGGATGATATATTGTGTCTGCACGTCATTCCAACAAGAGACGACGTTTGTCTACAACGGTTTCCACCAAGGAGACCATCATATTCAACTTGAGGATGGTGCAAGAATCCTTCCAAAAAAAGATGTCCTGCAGCTGACGAATGCAACGACAACCCAAATAGGTCGTGCTTTCTTCCAGCAGCCTATTGAGTTTAAACCATCTGAACCAGTCTCGTTCTCGACGCATTTTGTGTGCGCCCTGGTCTCTGTAAGCGAGGTGAGTAGCCATGGCATGGCGTTTTTCGTGTCTCATTCCACTGATTTCGAAGGCGCCCAACCGTCCCGGTATTTCGGGCTTTTCAACGTAAACGGATCTGCTTTGACACGTGTGTTGGCTGTTGAGCTTGATATTGCCAAAGCTGAAGATGTGCTGGACATCAATGATAATCATGTTGGGATTGATGTGAACAGCGCAGTGTCTGTGGTAGCTGCTCCAGCTTCTTATTTCTCAGACAAAGAAGGTCGGGAGATAGACATGAAACTCGTGAGTGGCGATCCTATCCAGGTTTGGGTAGACTATGAAGGAACAACACTCAACGTTTCAATTGCTCCTCTTCATAACCAGAAACCAAGCCGACCTCTCTTGTCATCGACATCCATCAATCTTACCGAGATTGTGCAAGGTAGAAGAATGTTTGTCGGGTTTTCCGGTTCAACGGGGTCAGGCGTGGTCAACCAGTACGTACTCGGGTGGAGTTTTAGCAAAAGCATGGCGTCCCTGCAGAAGATTGACGTCTCAAAACTTCCCAAAGCCCCTCGTCCCAGCAGTAAAAATAACTATACATATCTGGTGCTTGATGTTCTATTGGGTTTACTAGCTTTCTTAGTTTTGGGGCTTCTCTTTGGAGCTTATATGTATAGGAGAAACTTGTATGCCGAAGTAAGAGAGGATTGGGAAAATGTTTATGGTCCACTTAGGTATTCCTACAAATCTTTATACAAAGCAACAAAAGGGTTCAGTAAAGATGAATTTATTGGGAGAGGAGGTTTCGGTGAAGTCTACAAAGGAACACTCCCTCGGAGCACAGAGATGAGAGAAGTGGCTGTGAAGAAAGTAGCACATGACGGTGAGCAAGGTATGAAACAATTTGTCTCTGAGATCGTGTGCATGAGGAGTTTAAAACACCGGAGCTTGGTTCCACTTCTTGGGTATTGCAGGAGGAAACATGAGTTATTACTTGTTTCTGAGTACATGCCAAATGGTAGCCTGGATTATTTCTTGTTTAATGATGATGGACCTACTCTCCCCTGGAAGAGTAGATTTGCCATTCTCAAAGACATTGCGTCAGCTCTTAGTTACTTACATACAGAAGCTGACCAAGTTGTTATACACAGAGATATCAAAGCTTCTAATGTTTTGTTGGACGCGGAGTTTAATGGAAGGTTGGGAGATTTTGGTATGTCAAGGTTATATGAAAGAGGTGCTGATCCAACCACAACAGCTGCAGTTGGAACTGTTGGTTACATGGCACCTGAGATTACAACATTTGGACCTTCCACTGGAACCGATGTATACGCTTTTGGTGTTTTCTTGCTTGAAGTAACTTGTGGGAGGAGACCTGTGGAGCTTCATGTGCCAGTTGAAAAACGTTTTTTGATCAAATGGGTTTGTGAATGCTGGAGAGTGTCCTCTTTGATTGATGCTATAGATTCAAGGCTGACAGAATTCTCATCGGGAGAAGCCAAGAGGGTTCTGAAAATTGGGTTGCTCTGTGCAAACCTTGCTCCAGATGCAAGACCGTCCATGGAACAAGTGGTACAGTACTTAAACGGAAACCTAGCTTTGCCTGAGTTTTGGCCTTATTCTCCTGGAATTGGAGCTCTCACTCCATCAACGCTTTCACCTGAACAGCTCTCGGTCGAATCATCATCATTGTCTTCTTCCTTATGCAACACCTCAATGTTTATTACTCATACAGTCCTCTACGGGAGTGGACGATGAAAGTTTCTAACAACTTCCCTTGTCTTTGGTCTCTTGCCATGGACTGTTTTTCAACCATTTCTGTTCGATGTTTGTTTCATTGTTTGCTCACTCCATGTTCATTCTTGACATTCTCCATCAAGTTTCACTGGTAGAGCGATGAAACAGAACTGCTCTTTTGTGAAAAATTCGTGTAGCTACTTTAATAAATACTTTGACAACAGTTGATATTGTCAGTCTTTATTCAAGGCATGGGCCAATCTCTATTATTAAAATACAAGTACACTTATAAATTACCCATTAATTTTCAGTGTTATTTACAATGGCATGCCACTGAAGTAATTAAATGAACCATTAAATGAACTTATATTTAAGGAATTATTGTTTTTTCTATTTATTAAACAGTTTCCTAAATCATTTTAACTTAATTTCGTATTTAATATATTTCCAAAAATAAATTAGCTGATTTTCGGAACATTTATATTTAAAATTTATTTTAACAATATTAAAATTGAATAATGTTAAGATTAATTATTTTGAACGAAATTCAAGTTTAAATTCGACATTAAACAATATTTTGAATATTCTTAAAATATATGTTTAACTTACCATTAATTATTTTGAATAATAAAATATATATGCTAAGATTTTAAATATTTTAAACTATTTATATAGCAAGATGAAATATTTGTAACTCAATATTATTTTAATATAATTAAATCTCACCTAAGATTATATATTTTTTCAAGAATTTTTAAAGTATTTGTTTCACAATTTTGGATGCTATTAATTATTTTCAAAAAAAAAATTAATATTGAAATTTAAATATATTTGAACTTTTTATAAATCAATGTTTAATGTTTATAACCAAATATATTTTTTCTAACGTATCTAAATCTTACCATATTATCCATATTTGATCAAAATATGTAAATTCTTTTTACATGTGGCAAACAAATTTATGTTACAAGAAATATTACTCAAACTATCAATAGGTCAATATTAATTTTTCAAAAGTTTAATAACAAGCACGAGATACTATTTTTGCAGCACATAAACTATTCGACTGTTGTGTTTATAAAAAATTAGAAATATGTAAATACTTAAAAATATAAACTGATAAAAATTTAAATAATATTTATTTATATAAAAAAATGAAAATAAATACCCGTCCGGTCGGACGGGTCCAGCTTTAGTTGTAGATTAAAGACACTCAAAACATTAGAGATTTTCTAAATTTTATGTTTCTGTGACTTGTTGCGTTTGAGTTAGAAGATTCTGAAAAGTGCAATCTTGGAATTAGGTGGAAACCTTGGGTTTAAAGGTAGGGCTTTGTTTCGCCTTCTTGTCATTGTTTTTTTGTTGGTCTAAATGTTAAGCTTATCATTGGTTTTGTCTTGCCTCTGTTAATGAGCTTGTCAAGAGTTCGGTTGCATTATATTACTCCATTCGCCTCTGATTTTTAAGGATTTTTATTTTGTCCCAAAATAATTGATATTCTCACTTTTCAATAAAATTTAATGTTGATTAAAATTTGTAACCAATTACAACATGTTGTATTTTTTTATTGGTTAAACTGTTTTATTTAATGCTATTTTTATAAAACAAAAATAAATTACATATAATTTTGTATTTTCTTAGGGGGGTGTATTGAATTAGGAGTTTTAGGAGATTTTGGTTTTTTAATCAAATCCACTGTTATTCAACTAAACTAAAGATTTTAAAAAACTTTTTCAAATCAAGTGTTATTGAATATAGAATTTATGTGAAGTCACTAAAAACCATTTCAAATTCCCTGTTATTCAATCACTAATTTATAAAAGCTCTATCAAATCTACTGTTATTCAAAGCTAAACAACATTTTAAACAAAAGAATTGTAAACAGGATTTCAGAATATTTTACATCCATTTGTAGTTAAAATTTGTTCATACGAAATCACACCTCTATTGGTGTTATTTGGAAAAAAAATTTAAAAACCATTACAGAAAGACTTTCAGAGATGATCACTGAAGCCCGAGAGAAAACTCTGACGACAGGACCGCCGCCGTCAATCGGAGGCCTAGGAGAAGACACAGTAGATGCGATCTGCAGTGAGGAAGGGAAATTAAACAAACCCCCGTCGAGATGCAATAGACGACACCTTTCTATCTGCTTGTGGTACCTTCATGATATTTTTTGTGTCAATTTAGATGCTGAAACATTATAATTGTTTGCTCTCTTCTTGTCTCTTCGATGAGAAAATAAAAGCTATAAAGATAGAAAAAATCAGATTTTGTTCGATAACTTTCATTCTTTACAAAATTCTTCACCTCATTTATGATAAAACTTCAATCTAATTCTTCTTCTTCTCAACTGTTTTCATTTTGAAAAGTGTTTTAATTCCCAATGGCGTCACCACTTCAAATTGGAGGTGATCTCTCACTGATTTTCTTGAGGTATATGAATGATTAATTAACAAAAAAATATATAGTATATGTCTCTGTTCTGGGTTCTATTGATGAATTGCAGTGAAACTTGTGTAACCAGTATTGTTGTTTGGAAACCCCTCACGTAGGTGACTGACCAACCCATTTTTCTTAATGCTGCAGTGGGAGGTGTCACCAAGCTTGCAACTGATGAGCTGTTTGTCAACAGAGACATGTGGCGTAAGGACAGTATATGGGATGGACCAAGACCAATTTACTTTATGCAGCCTTCTGATTTGTGATAGATGAACTGTTTCTCTCTATAAACATGTCTAGGGACTATTCATTGATTTGGTCTTCTTCCTTTGTTATTTCAGAACTTTCATGTTCTTGTTTGAGATTTGTCCAAAAATATGTTCTTGTTTGATCACTAACGCAACTGCAGACAAATGTGTTGCAAAAATGAGTGGATGGATAGAAAGATCTATATGTCCTAAGCTAAGCAATAATGCCATTAGAAACTGTTGAGATCACTAAGAAGTTCATGAGCAAACAAGTAAGAATCTTGGGATGAGCTCACTATCGAAGGCACATCAGTTCTATATCAAAGTTGGGAAGGAAGAGTTGAGTAAAAGTTTCAAAGAAGAGGGGAAGCTCAAGATTATTTGCTATCGCTACAAAAAAATTCTAGTCATCGTATGTTCTTTTTTTAAATCAAGTTTGCTAATTTGCCAATGTAATAAATCACCCAAAGTACTCTGCAATTTTTAGAAAAGAATCATACAAAGTCACCAAGGTATTTTAATTTTTACTTTAAAATTCCACCAAAATCACCTGGATATCTTGAAAATCACTCAAATCCCACCATATCTAAAATCCTCCCAAAATCTCCTAAAACTTCAAGTTCAATACACCCCCCTTAATCTTTGTAAAAAACCTTAAAATCCACTTAAAATGAGACAGATGGAGTAAAACTTTAAAAGTAATAATACTAGTGCAACCTTGTTAAAAAATCGCTAGGCCTAGCAATTTATATTTATTTTTTTTTTAAATATTCAAGAATTTTTTTTTGTAAATATAATATATTTCTGTATAGGAAAATATTTTTAAGATTCATAAATTTATAAATTGATAACTAAATAGGTTTTACTTCTTTAAATTTACATCCAACTAAATGGTGGTCCGCACACCTGTGCGGAGTAATATATATCTAACTAATTCAAATTTTAACAACCTTTTTAAAAAAATCAATTTAAATAATTTAATTAGTTCAAATATTAAATTAATCAGAATATATTATTTTTGTTATTACACATATAAAACATATCATCATCATAATAATCTAATAAAGTTTTATTAATACTTTAAATTAACTTAAAAGAAAAGTATATAAAATAAATCATTAGCAATTATAAGATAAACTCATGAAATCAAACTCTTCTACATCAAAGTCTTAATTGCATTCTATATGAATTTCCTCTTCTTATGAGTTTTCTAGTGGCACGTAATGAAACATCTATAAATTAATAATGTTGGGACTACACCAAAAATATATATTTTTATTTAGGGATAATTTGAGAAATACTCTAATTATGCTTTAAATTTTGAAAAAAATACATCTATTTTTCATTTTTGAAAATTAAACTTTCTTATGTGTGATAAGACTTTTTTACCCTGATTTAATTTAAAATTTGAAAACAATATTATAATTAACACTACTATATATACAGAAAGTTATTATAATTAATATTTTTATTGTTGTCAACTATTCTTTGTAACCTTTGCTGGTATTTCCATTGTTAAAGTTAGAGATAATTGGCAAATATGCACCTGAGAGAGGTCGTAATTAAGGCTTTACCCACGCAAAGTGTTAAATAATCTCGTGACCGTTTTGCCCCTATTTCTACAAGCTGTGCTATGGGCCTAGCTTTGTCAGTACGGACTGTGTGTGTCAGAAACCAGCTCCCAAGATAAGCTTGTTCCTCTATCCGATAGCTGATTAGTGAAGAAGATACAGTTGGATTTTGGAAAACCGTTCAATATGAGGGAACTCTTCACTTACATCCCTTTAATTTTTTCTGAGAATCCCAAGTGAGCTCTCTTTCATTTACTTATATCCACTATTCACTTTCTCTTTCATTATTCACCAATTTTTTTTGTATCAAAATCCAGAAAAGACAAATTTCCAAATTGTTTCATAGACTTGGCAAGTTTCTTCTCTGTTTGGGGGAGACTATTGAAGAACTTAACTCCCACAGAGTCTTTTTGCTGCCAGTGAAGAACCCACTTGTGAAAGTGTTAGTTCATATCACAAAATTTGGTGTATAGAGTCAATCACTGAAGTTCTTACATTCGAAATTCTTTGTTTGGGAAGGTACTATTGCTTGATGAGATTCCGTCTTTTTCTGGGGTTTTTGGGCATTTTGTTATCGTGAGGAGGTTGAAGATGAACAAAAAGAATGAGACGTGAATACTGTTTGCGGATACTTAACGATGAATATAGCAGTTGTTTTTCTTTCCGGATAACATTTGTTTTAGTCCTCATTTTCTTTGTTACCCTATATTCCTTATGTTAGCAAACCCTCATTTGTAAAGCAGATTTGAGTCAAATGTTGAAAGTATTCTGATCTACATGTTCATTTTGTCGCTGGCCTAGTTTCAGCCCAACTAGACAGTTGGATGTCTCTAAAATGATTAAACGGCAGTTGGAGAAGTCAGTTAACTAGGACAGTTATGTTTGTTTGTAACATTAACTAATTATGTTAACAGTTATGTTTGTTTGTAGCATTTAACTAATTATGTTAACCGTTAAAACGATGCGACAAGCAAAAAAAGTGAAAAACATATATGACTTAGGTCACACTCTCATATTAGCGTGTAACAAATTATGTTAACCACTGCAACACCAGTTTGTGTTATGTTCACACTCTCATATTAGTTATATGTAGCATATGACTGTGCGTTAACCGTTACAACAAACCAACAAACCTATCAGTTACATTTTACACCCTCTCGTTAACAATGTGTATTATTGTTAATTATAACATTTTGTTTCTGATAGAGAGGCGGAAGCTATGTGACAGAGATTCAACAAGAACTCAACGGAGAACTCGAGAATCTGCAGGTCCTTGGCGATGTTGATACTCTCAACAAGACAAGGGAGGCTTTGATGATGACGATACTCTCGTCAATATCAAAAGGGTCTAGAGTACTCCTCTAAGTGCTTGATAAAAGCTCTGGTTGCAAAAGCAAATTGTATTCAATAAAACGTGAAGTTTACAATCGATGAAAGTTTGTATATAAACTAACTAATAAATCCTTATCCTATTAAGATTCATACTTATCAAATCAGAAAACAAATCAAAAATAAAGGAAACAAACCTGGCTCTGATACCAACTGATAGAGAGGCGGAAGCTATGTGACAGAGATTCAACAAGAACTCAACGGAGAACTCGAGAATCTGCAGGTCCTTGGCGATGTTGATACTCTCAACAAGACAAGGGAGGCTTTGATGATGACGATACTCTCGTCAATATCAAAAGGGTCTAGAGTACTCCTCTAAGTGCTTGATAAAAGCTCTGGTTGCAAAAGCAAATTGTATTCAATAAAACGTGAAGTTTACAATCGATGAAAGTTTGTATATAAACTAACTAATAAATCCTTATCCTATTAAGATTCATACTTATCAAATCAGAAAACAAATCAAAAATAAAGGAAACAAAGCTTGGTAACTTGGCGAAGGCTTTAGTACGAGCCAAGGCCCACGTAACGTATGATCCGCTACATCAGTTTCTAACATTTCTTTTACCGTTTAACAGTTTTCTTCTCGTTTAACACAAACCAAAACAGCAACACTAATATCCCTAAAGTTGTTAAGCTTCGTTACTCTTTATGCGACACCATTTTCTCTTAACCCTTCACACACTGCCACCGACCACCTCGGAACCTCGATTTCAACACTTTACATAAACCCATCTCCATAATCTCTACTCCTCTTCCGCCGCCTTCTCCACTGCCGTGGAAGCGGAACTTCTCTGGTTGTACCTCCGTCGAAGCTCATTCGCCACTGAATCAACTTCATTCAGGATCTTACCATGTGACGCCTCTGACCGTCGTTGACCCGTCGAGACACTCCGCCGAGAATCTCGTGAGCTTGATGGTGAACTTACCCAATAGGACGAGTTGGTACTGACAAAGAAGAATATAACTTGAGAAAATTATCGAAGAAAAAAAGACTGATGAAATAAAGATGATGTTAAAGTTGCAGAGAGTTTGGTGCAATGTACCGACAAAAAGCTTCAGCTTCATATATTTGATTAAAAAAATGAAGCTTCAGCTTCATATGTATTCCATCTAGCTGCAGGCCTATGACGTCTATCACCACTCTACTACCTGACACACTTGTCTTCCACTTGCCACATCATAGCATGGTGACCAAAACTTTTGTCAATAGAAAATGGTAAAATCGTCTTTTCCGGTACCAAAGTGTATGAGAAACTTGATTTATGTTCCATCATGCGTAGATCTCTAATTTGGACTCCTATTAGGTATATTTGGCTAAATCTCTCTTAAAGTTAATGCATTCCATGGCTGCCACTTAGTATTTTATGATAGGGGGTGATAAATGAATTAAATCACACATGATCATCAATTTTTACATCATTAAAGTACATAATTCCACATTGTAAGTTTGCAAAAGATCATCTCTTCTCAAAAATTGTTGTTTGCTAATCCAAGCTGAAGTTACAGTAAATAATAAATTGTGATAGAGAGAGAAGAAATACATCCATGCACTATTTGATTCTCAGATTTTTTTTTTTTAATTTAGGTTGTTTCATGTATGTTTATCGTATATGAGTATACCAAAACAAAAACAAGCTTCTGGTCAAAAGAAGAGATCATTTAGCTATTTAGTAAATAAGTTTTATGCACCATAACTGATTCTTTTATTAATTAAAGGATCATACAGAAAATGATATGGTTAATTGTGATGATATGCTTGTTGTAACGTTTGTTTAGGAAAAGGTGAGTGATAATTATCTACTTTATATTGATGTAATTAACATACTGTTTTATATTTTAAATTAAAATTATTAGTTAAGATATTAGATAAGCATAAACATTAAAATTGGATAGTTTAGTCATTTCATTTATAAACAAGTATAGTTTTTTTTTTTAAAAAAAAATCACGGTATAGTTTTCAAAATATAATCTCATTTAAAGTTACTTTTCCAAATTTCCCTTTTTAATTAATTTATAGAGATTTTAATTTATCGATATATTAATTGAACCAAAAATTCAATTTGAGACTACAAAATTATATTAATTTATAGAGATTTTTAGTGTATATTAATTTATAGATTATTAATTTAAAGAGGTTATACTGTATTAACAAAATCTATAATGCTTAAAAAAATACTTTATTTATGTAAAAATTTATAAACTAAAATTAATAAATTATATATGTCTAGTCTCAAATATTAACCAATGTCTCATGCATAATTTTGTTAATATGTTTTCCAAGAGATTGTATATTTTATCTCATCACACTTTAATTCAAATTCGTAAAAGCAATGTCTTATGCATAATATAGATTCTAAACATCAAACATTCATGATTTTTATGTTAATGATTCAAATTATATACCTATTTTTTTTTATTTGTGAGATAATTTGGTGGCATAAAAGTGAAGTAAACTTTCTTTTTAAAATAAAAAAAATAAAAAATATTAAACGATTGAAGATATTTAAAAGTAAACATCATAACAAAACTTTCAAACTATTTCTAAATTTTTTATAATACTCTTTAATAATTATTATCTTTGAATATAATTATTTATTTTTAAATAATCACTAAAATATTTAAAACTTAAAATTCAAAAAGTCATGTATTAAAATTAATTTCTCAACCTAAATAATTGAATATGAGAAAAAAAGTTTTAAAAATAGTAAAACATTACAAATAATTAAAATATCCTAAAATTATGGAAAATATTGCAAGTAAGCAAAACTAAAATTATCACATAAAATTATTCAAAAATACGACAAATAAATAAAATTACTAATTAAAGTTATTAATAACATGACAAATAAATAAATAACCTAAATTATGGAGATTATGACAAATATTCAAAACTAAAATTATTAAAAACATAATAAATAAGAAAAATTTCCTAAAATTATGGAAAACATGACAAATAAGCAAAATTATCTAAAATCATGGACAACATGACAAATAAGCAAAATCACTTCATAAGTAATAGTATAGATACATATTGCAAAATAAAATATATTTTATTCAAAAGAGACACAAATATATTGTTTGATCTTGATAATAGAATACTTATTTCTTTCTTTGTTGTGTTAGGAATAGGCCTGGGTTTGCGGGTCGAGGCCCCGCCCCGCTGCGGGTCGAATCATTTTTTCGATTCAAAATTTCGACCCGTTTGACCCGCAAGTAGAAAAAATTCGACCCGTACCCGCCCCGCATAATTGGTGGGTAATCTGCAGGACCCGCGAGTAATATTAAAAATAAATATTATATGTTTTTTATTACTAATTTTTTAAAATAATAATATAAATAATATATTTTAATTATTTTTTATTTAAATTCGTAATTTTAATTATTTTTTTTATAATATCATATTTTTTTATAAAAATCATATTTTTTTATAAAACTCATATTTTTTTCAATTTTTTTTTTTAATTTTGCGGGTTGGCGGGTACCCGCAGTTTACATTCGACCGACCCGCACTGCCCCACATAATATATCAGTGACCCGCATCTCATATTTTTCAAATCAGTTGACCCGCACCCGCCCTGCCGGGGTCAAATGGGACGGGGCCCGCGGGTAAAGAATCAAATTCCCAGGCCTAGTTAGGGAAGATAGGTCATTATGTACATATGTTAATTGGTTCATAGTTAAAAAAAGTGAATTTGTTTACAACTTAATACGGTCCCCGATTGGTGATGATTGTAGCTTTAAAATTTTTGTTAAGAAAAGTTGTAGACTTTTTACTGTAGTTTTAGATTTTATTGCTGTAGATTTTATAGAAAACTCAGAAAATTATTTTAAATATTTAGCTCTAGAAAGCACTTGTGCAGTTGTAGATTATTTCAGGAGCTATAATTTTTGAAAAGCGTTAGAGTTTGATTGCTGTGAATTTGGTATTTTAGAAATACACGATGTTGACCAGGTGATTGTGGTCGAGTGGTAAGAAGTTGGGGCTCGGACACAACATGTTTAAGGTTCGATCCACCTGTTACGCGAAACTAAGTCACAATTATTTTGATCATCTAACATGGATATGGGTAGAGCTGGGTTGCGGGTAAAACCCGCTCCGCTGACCCGCCAACCCGCGGGTTTCAATTTTTTTTGGTCCAAAAATCTGACTTGCATAACCCGCAAACAAGTATTTTTGTACCTGCACCCGTCCCGCTTAATTATTTAACTTATTTGTTATAAAAATTTATATATTTATAATTAAAATTTTATATAATATTTAAATTTTAAATTATTTTTATTTAATTATATATTTTTACTTAATTATCGTATTTGTTAAAAAAAATATTTACTATTTTTACTAAAAAATGTTTTTTTAAATTTATTATTATTTTTTAAATATGCGGGTCGGCGGGTACCCGCGATCAAAATTCATCAACCGACATCCGCCCCGCATAAATAATTCATTATCCGCACCCGCTAAATGATTTTTTCATATTGGTCGACCCGCACCCACCCCGCAGCGGGTAAATGGGGCGGCCCCGTGGGTTTATACTCATATTCCCAGGCCTAGATATTGGTCTATGTTTTAGGGCACATTTGAATATCCGGGGAGAAGATCTATCCATAGACTGCACCTCCACTTGGAGATTACTCTGAGCCTCTTTATGGGCATGGAATATCTCCAAATCAATCAAAAAAGAGAAAAAAAGAAATACACGATGTTCTAGAGAGCATCTACAACCATTACCAATCACACCCACGTCTCTACTGAGTAAATGGATGAGTAACTGTGAATTTGAGTCAAAATGGTTTAAAGCGGGAAAGTAACGATTGACTGGTTCAAATTTAAAAGTTTTTTTAATAATATCTATTAGTAATCTCCCAAAAGGGTCAAATCGAAACCCGGTTACAACTCCGGCTAACCGGCAAAATGACTCCTAGGTTACAAGGCTAAATGAAGAAGATCAATACAAGCTAATACACAGCAAAAAGGAGAGAAGGTTGTGGGAGGAAGGCAAGGAAGCACGAAGGAATCCAACTCCGGTGAACGCCGGTGACTCTTTCAGCCTTCGGGACTTCACGAATCCAGGGCGTCCAAACCCAGACAAGATCCGTCGTCGATTACCAGAAGAGAACCACCCTCAGAGCGCCCCCGCGGCCACAAACGTCGGGTTCAACAGAAGCTCCGACTCCTAACCCTAGCCACCGTGTTGAGCTGAAGACTGCTCCACCGCATAGGTCTGAGGTATCACGGATCTCTGCAAACTCGAGAGAAGAAGAGAAAAATTTGGACCAACGAGAGCAGATCTAAGAGAACCCGCCATCCCGGGTAGACAGACCGCCGACACTGCATCTCCTCGATAAACGAAGGACGAGGCCTCCGCCTCGATGACTGACACGCGACCTCCAGTAGCTTCACAGTCGTCCTTTAACGGCTATTTCACACCGTACCGTCGACGAGCCACCAGAGCAAAAAGCCTTTTTTAGAAGTCCGCCGCAACAGGAACCCTAATCGATTTGCAGCGAAAGAAGGAGAGATCCTACCAGTATACACCAGAGACAATCGTCCCGTCATTACGGTCAAGATCCGAGAAGGGGAGACACTAACATCCACCAGCGGAGTCGCCGGAGTCCATCTGAGTCTCCATCTTCGAACGAACGCGAAGAAAAATAGTAGAGAGAAAACTAAAGAAAGCGAGTGTAGTTTACTTGCCACTTATAGGCCGAATTTTGGATCGATAAAAACTTATTTTTGACAAAGACCATTTGCGATGAATTCTATTCAAATTTAAAAGTTCACTTATTATTCAGCTGTGTTTTTCAGTTCCACGTATAATGCATTCCATGATCTCTATGGGTCTATCGATTTCTTCAACTAACGGATCAGTTTTCATTGGGTTCTAGTCTTACTGAGTGGTGAATGTAGAATTCTTTTTTGATGGGGGAAAATCACACATAAAAATTTAAGAAAAATGATCTCTATGGGTCTATCGATTTCTTCAACTAGCGGATCAGTTTCCATTGGGTTCTATTCTTACTGAGTGGTGAATGTAGAATTCTTTTTTGATGGGGGAAAATCACACATATAAATTTTAAAAAAATATGGCTACGATATAAAATATCTAGTAGAAGAAAATAACTAAAATCTTAGGTATATTATGAAAATTTCAGAACTTATATGATGGCACTTGCCACCTTCTTTGGTTTATCTAGATTCACCACCACTGCAGGTCTTATGGATCTTTGAGACTTGGATCTATTTAAGTGTTTGTAAAATTTTCTTTGGTTTCAAACATGTGCCCCTTGGTTCCGGGCCGGTTCAGTTCCAAATATTTATATAAAAATTACCTAGAAATTTTTGGGTAGAATTGAGTTCATTTATCTGAAATCCATCAAAAATTTAACCAATTTTTTCATACTTATTATTTTTTTATAAATAACCAAAATAAAATGCTAATAACTAAAATTAAACATTTTAAACTCTAAATTTGACATTTAAAACTTCATGTTAGTTGAGAATGTTACAAAAATATTACAAACGAAAGATATTTGAACTGAATCATAAATTAAAATATTAAAAGTAGAACACATAGCATAATAATCTTTGATATTCATGTTCTTAGGGCATCTGCAACACGCGTATTTACGTGCGTCCTAAAGCTAATGAGTAATTAAAATAAATCAAATTAAATCGATAATTCTGAAAACTTTAGCTCACGTATGTTAATTAAGAAGTTTTGTGTTTGTGTCCTGAGCTGCACGTGTCACAGAGAGAGACAAGGAGTATCGGTGTCGGATCTCTCTCGAACATATCGTATCATCATCCTCTCCCAGCTCTCTCCACGAAATCGTCGTCTCCCATCTCTCTCGACAGCGGAGTCCGTCGAATCTTTGGACGATCTGTCCCATCTCTCTGTCGATCCCGACGAAGCTCTCCATCTCTCCCCCTTAAATCTCTCCATCGAAACTCTCCATCAAAACGAGCCATCGAAACTCTCCAACGAAGCTCTCTCTCCGGCGAACTCTCCGCCGAACCCTCCGCTGAACTCTCCGCCGTTCCGAGGCCCGATTTCAACTACTCACTCCACCAATCTCTTCCGCTGATCTCTCGACCGATCTCTCCACCAATCTCTCCACGAAACTCTCTGCCGATTTCTCCACCAATCTGTCCATCGAATAAACCAGGTATCACTCAATACGATAGTCTGTAGTATAGACATAAGAGTGGCATGTATAGATCGATGTAGGTCGTGTGTATATGAGGCTTGTTTGGTTTTGTTGTGAGGAATTGATTCCGACATACACTCACAATTTATTACGGCCGGTTCCGAATGAACAAGCATTTGTTCTTATATATTGTGCATCGTCTCAGCACCGAAGTTCCATATTTTCAACAAACACACGATGCACTCGGACGGGATAGTCTATCTCCCCTCCAAAAATGCACTGCGGCAATTCGTCTTTTGGCTTATGGTGGTGGAACTGATACAGTTGACGAATATATTCGTCTTGGTGAATCAACAGCACGAGATTCTCTCCACAATTTCACAGCCGCAATTATTGACTTGTTTGGCGAAGAATTCCTAAGACGTCCCACAGCAGAGGACCTTCAGAGACTACTATGTCAAGGAGAAGAACGTGGATTTCCCGGTATGGTTGGAAGCATCGACTGCATGCATTGGGAGTGGAAAAATTGCCCTACGGCTTGGAAAGGAATGTATTCAGGAGGAACTGGAAAACCTACAATTGTGTTAGAGGTTGTAGCTGATAAAGACCTTTGGATATGGCACGCTTTTTTTGGAGCTCCAGGTACTATTAACGATCTTAATATTCTTGATAGATCACCTGTTTTTGATGACATTATAAACGGAATAGCTCCGGAAGTTAACTACCATGTCAACGGAAACGAGTACCATTTGGCTTACTATCTCACTGATGGTATTTATCCACCCTGGGCAACTTACATTAAATCTATCAGACTACCACAGGGCGAGAAAAATTGTTTGTTTGCTAAAAGACAAGAATCCGCCCGAAAAGATGTTGAGCGGGCTTTTGGGGTCCTCCAGGGACGGTTCACGGTTGTTAAAAATCCTTCTAAAATATGGGATAAAAACAAAATTGCCAATGTTATGAGAGCATGTGTCATTCTCTATAATATGATTGTCCAAGATGAAAAAGATTCAAACACTCTGTATGAGTTTGATGATGACGATTTTCATTTCACCGTTAAAAAGACTACAAAAGTCGGAACGGCGCTTGCTCGTCGCGAAGAAGTTCGGAATCCACATATTCATCAACAATTAAAGGAAGATTTGATCGAAAATATTTGGGAAAAATACAGACATCTTCAAAATTAAATAAATGTTTGTTTGGTTTGTAATTTGTAATTTGTAATTTTAAATTTGTAATTTGTAATTTGTTATTTGTTATTTGTAATTTGTAATTTGTAATTTGTATCATTTAATTTGTTTCGCAACTTTGTATTTTTTCAACTTTGTAATGTTTCTGTTTTCAAATTAAATGTTTTATGTTTTGATTCAAATCTTATCTTTTATATCTTAATAATTATAAAAATAATTAATTAATTTAGAACAAAATTATAAGGACCGATTTTGGTCCTACCAATAATCTTTGTTTTCCTATTTGTCCTTACCTAAACTTCTTAACATTCTAAATACAATTAACTATCCTAAAGGACCAAAAATATTTTAAATACAATTAACTATCCTAACATTGCAGATGCCCTTAAGTCATATATATACATTGGTTCTTATCAGGTTTCGAATTGGTTCTTCCCCGGTCTAACGTTTTTTTCTTCTTCCAGTTTTTGTTATTTTGAATAGATGATTTTTGAATCCATCTTAATATTTTTATTTTTTCATACAGGTTCAGATTGAAAATGGTGTTCTCACCTGAAAAATGGTTACATGCATGGAAGAATTTTGCCATAGTACAACTTTCTTCTCCAACTTCAAAATCAGACATGTTCCAATAGCATAAAATTTAATGGCGGACAAGCTTTCACATAGTCTTTCGTTGTCAAAAAAATATATATATTCCAATTCAAATTTTTTGTTGAAATATGCCTTGAATCTGCGAGCTGAGTTATATCGGACGATTCAGACGTCATGGATCTGATGATTTTTGAAACGGAGCTGGAGTATCGATCGACGGGCATGTTGTCGCATCGGTCGATACTCAAACCAAAATTCGAGAAATATGGAAAGTTTCATTAAACATTTTCACATATATATATATATATATATATATATATATATATATCTATCTTTAGGGTTTTACCTTATTAAGTAGCACGAAGTATACTCTGAAAAACCCACCTCCATCAATAAAATATTCTCTTTGTCTGTGGTCGTAACCGTAGTGGTGAAAGACATTAAATATCTATGTCTTTCTTTTATGTTCATTCATCTGTTAATCTATATCTTCTCATATTCGTCACAACATTTTTCAATCTGCGTAAAATGTCCAGACTTAATCACATCATCACCTGCCTAACAATTATTCTTCACCCCATTAATCAGTTAGGCAGTCACTTTTCGACAAGGAATGCAACAACCATCACCTAGAACTTTTACATCACCAATCACCTGAAGCAAAAGTCAAGAAACATATTGATACTAGTCCATTCAGTTAGGCAGACAGTATGGGCCAAAGTTGGGCCGTATAAAACCCATTTGGAATACCCATATCACCCACATAAGTCAAAATTCAATACTCCTTCGGTTTTTTTTTTTTATAATATAAGTCGTTTTATAGAAGTTTTTTTGTTTAAAACTATAAGCTATAAGACATTTTCAGTTTTCTATTTAAAATTTATTATCAGTTAATAGAGTATAACCAAGGGCAATTGTCCAAAATAACACATTTTCAAGTTTCTATCACAAAAAGAGCACCAGAGAGAAAAAATCACAAAAATGACATTCATTAATGGTTAAAATGTCTTTAATACCCTTATTTTAAAATTAATTAAACAAATAAGAAATGTCTCTCTCTCTCACGCGACACAACTCGATTCTTTTTCTCGATCTCTTCGACGCGGAGCGAAGGTGCGGCGACCCTCTTCGATTTTGATCGCCGGAGGTGATCCATCGATGGTGCAGGAGGAGAGTCTTCACCGGGAACTGCTATACCGTCAGCTCCGTGAAGGTGATAGGGAGGTTCCTGAAACTGAGATTCTTGGAGCTTAGGGGAAACCGCACTTCGCAAATTTTAATCTGGTGCCGGAGAGATGGGGAGGGTACGTGTATCCTTGGATAGAGACGATGTCAACGTCTGGCTGGAGGAGATAAGGCTAAAGAGGATGGAGACAAGTCTCGTGACCAGGTCTAGTGTTTCTTCTCTGTCCTAAAGCAATCTACTTTTCACTCATGTCTGTGCAAATACAATAGCTATTTGACTCTGTTTCAATGGAAACAGAAATGAATGATTCCGGAGCAACGGAGCAATCTGAAGAAATCGTTGCTGGTGAAGTGATGCAGAAGAGTGGTGAAAATCATGAAGAGATGAATAACCTACGGGAATCCGTATCACTTGAAACATCGCTGCTTGAAACCATGGAGGATGAAGTGACTCAGAAGATTGTTGATAATGATGATCCTAAGAAGTTAATGATTGTGTTGACAGAAGTTGTGACTCCAAACCATGTTGCTTTGCCATTGGGAGTAGCTGCGGTTAGTGAGAAGCCATGTTGTGTTGAGGCCACACATATTGCAGAACAAGTGTTCGATAGAATGCTTGAGGGGAGTCACATGTTACATGGTAGGAGGAAGTATAAGAAGGGTTATAAATCATGGAAGTTCAAGATCAAATGCAGACCAAAGCAGAGAACACTGGCTGCTACAACCTTCAGGATTGCATAGGACTAGCTTAAAGTAGCTTTGACATTGCAGAGACTCTCAACACACATGTATTTTCTATTAAAAGGAGCGAGGGAAGATGAGCTTTGGAGCTTTTTTGTTAGACTTATGGAGAGAGATGGACTGAGTGAGGAAGATGCAAGAAACAAAATGATGGCTCAGATGTCTTTGGATTTGAAAAGAATCGAAGCTGATATTGTGGTTGATAATAATGACATAGTTAATCTGTTTATAAAAGTTTCAGGAAGCATTTGTGTATTTTCAGGAAAGCCTTCCAGAAACTGGGATGACAACCAATTTTGAATTTTTTTTGCTTGGTGTCTTGTTTTGCTTAGGCATGTAGATATGTTTGATAAGCTTTTGAATTTTCTCATGAGTCTCTTGTTGCTTGTGCATATAAAACTGTTTTGTGAAACTGTCTAGTGTTTATACAAATTTCAGGAAGCATTTGTGTATTTTCAGGAAAGCCTTCCAAATACTCGGATGGTAACCAATTTTGAATTTTTTTTTGCATGGTGTCTTGTTTTGCTTAGTCATGTAGATATCTTTGATAAGCTCTTGAATTTGCTCATGAGTCTCTTTTTGCTTGTGCTTATAAAACTGTTTTGTGAAATCGTCTAGTGTTTATAAAAATTTCAGGAAGCATTTGTGTATTGTCAGGAAAGCCTTCCAGAAACTCGGATGGTAACCAATTTTGAAATTTTTTTGCTTGGTGTCCTGTTTTACTTAGGCATGTAGATATCTTTGATAAGCTCTTGAATTTTCTCATGAGTCTCTTGTTGCTTGTTCTTATGAAAATTTCTTGTGAAACTGTGTGTTTATAAAAAAGTCAGGAAGCATTTGTGTATTTTCAGAAAAGCCTTCTAGAAATTGGGATGGCAACCAATTTTGAATTTTTTTGCTTGGTGTCTTGTTTTGCTTAGGCATGTAGATATCTTTGATAAGCTTTTGAATTTTCTCATGAGTCTCTTGTTGCTTGTGCTTATAAAACTGTCTTGTGAAACTGTTTAGTGTTTATACAAATTTCAGGAAGCATTTGTGTATTTTTAGGAAAGCCTTCCAGAAACTCGGATGGTAACCAATTTTGAATTTTTTTTTGCTTGGTGTCTTGTTTTACTTAGGCATGTAGATATCTTTGATAAGCTCTTGAATTTGCTCATGAGTCTTTTGTTACTTGTGCTTATAAAACTGTTTTGCGAAATCGTCTGGTGTTTATAAAATATTCAAGAAGCATTTGTGTATTTTCAGGAAAGCCTTCCAGAAACTCGGATGGTAGCCAATTTTGAATTTTTTTTGCTTGGTGTCTTGTTTTGCTTAGGCATGTAGATATCTTTGATAAGCTCTTGAATTTGCTCATGAGTCTCTTGTTGCTTGTGCTTATAAAACTGTCTCGTGAAACTGTCTAGTGTTTATAAAAAATTCAGGAAGCATTTGTGTATTTTCAGGAAAGCCTTCCTGAAACTCGGATGGTAACCAATTTTGAAATTTTTTTGCTTGGTGTCATGTTTTACTTAGGCATGTAGATATTTTTGATAAGCTCTTGAATTTTCTCATGAGTATCTTGTTGCTTGTTCTTATGAAAATGTCTTGTGAAACTGTCTAGTGTTTATAAAAAATTCAGGAAGCATTTGTTTATTTTCAGGAAAGCCTTCCAGAAACTCGGATGGTAACCAATTTTAATTCTTTTTTGCTTGGTGTCTTGTTTTACTTAGGCATGTAGATATCTTTGATAAGATGTTGAATTTTCTCATGAGTCTCTTGTTTTTTTTTCTTATGAAACTGTCTTGTGAAACTGTCTAGTGTTTACGAAAATTTTAGGAAGCATTTGTGTATTTTCAGGAAAAAATTGAATTTTTTTCCCTTGCTTTATGGAGGATACAAACAAGATGGGGGATGCAGGACCTACGGAGCAAGCTATGTTGTGACATCTTTGACATATATATGGATAAATAGCTTAATGAAAGTCACATAAAATGAAAATATCACACTCTGTGTTTATAAAACTATGTTTTTGAACTTTGATGTTACTTGGACAAGTAGAAGTTTGTAATGGATGATCATGACGTTTGTTGTTTGTTTCATTTAAGTTTTTTTATGGAATTTCAGGTTGCCTTGATGCATTCTCAGAGTATTGTTATCATTGCAAAACACACATGTAATCTATCTAGGATGCCATTTCTCATGTCTAGGATGAGTTTCCAGAAAAAAATGTTTTGACTCTAGATGGTATCAAACTCTGGATCATGTGGATACAAGTAGTGTAAGAGAAGAGGGCTAGCCACTGGGCTACTTTTCATGTTCGTTTTATATTGAAATGTGAACATATTTATTAACAGAAAATAAATATGTTATCTAGGATACCATTTCTCATGTTCAGGATTAGTTTCCAGAAAAAAAATAAATAATGTTTTCCAAATCTTAAGTTTCAAAACAACTAAAAAATCTAACTATTTCAGTAAAAGAGCACAACAAATAAGATACCATTTCAGATTAAATTTCCTTCAACAGAAACTAATAACATCATTACATATCAATCCAAAAGCTTCAAACAACCAGATAATAGAGTTTGCTAATGTCAATGTATCAGAGATTAAGGACTTGGTGTCTTCTTTATTGGCTTACGCATGTTGATATCTGATATTCGTGTTCACGCACACCAATTAACCTAATGTGCACACTACCACAATCGAATGGTATGTCGATGTAGCACTTTAGGATCGAATCCACAGAGACCAACTATTACACTTTACTTCTATGGGATCAGTACTTAGCTAAAACAATATGGGGGGTTTGATTTGGTTGTAAAGTGAATCGCAAATAAATAACAAGAATTAAACTAGGTTTCAGATTAAAGAAGAGCTAGGTTCAGGGTGATTCATTGGGATACTTGAGATCATGAGCTACACAACTATTCAAGAAAACATTAAGATCCAATCTAGAACTTGAACAACAAGATTAAATAAACCCACTGTCGTGGTGTCTACCACTTTATCAAGCAATCCTAATACCTAAACTGTCGTTGGGATTAGACACTGATGACAAGCATTAAGTTCAGATTCAATTGGTTCACGATTTGCCTTAACATCAACTGTCGTTGGCTAAGGACAAATCGCCTATCTATGCTTTTTCTAGCAACCTATAACACTTTTGATGAACAGGTTAAACCTAATATCAGATGCTAAATGGCCAATTTAACACAAGCAGTAAGCATAGCAATAGATAGAGATATCAAAGAATAACAATCCTATTTGTGTCTAGCTCATTGATCCATGATCCCTAACACCCTAAACCTAACAAGCGACTACTCAGCCATAGACAGAGAAATCACAGAGATAACAGATGAATAAAACATGCTGGATATCAATAAAATAAAAGAGATAGGGTTCAGGATTCTTCTCAAGAGTGTAGAGATCCTTCTCCCTTTACAAATAGCAAATCCCAACAATGGAGTTTTAGGGTCTGGTTTCTCCCTCTGAAAATAGCGTAGAATGTCTAAGAAAAATAGAAAATATGATATTTGAAAGCCACAGGCGGCTGGAAGAGAAAAATAGGATAATTAGGGCAAATCCCGAAATAAGTGTAGTTTCCATAAAAATCTCCGCCGCGGAACAACCTCGGGATTGCTCCATATGATTGTTCCGCTTGAGAACAGTCTCGGGACTGTTCTTCTTGAGTGTTCTCCGCAGGATTTCTCCAAAAATACATCTTCTCTTCATGCACCTTCTCTTCACTCTTCTACCAACTCCAGACCTGTAATGACTCGAAAATGACTAGAAAGACTCGATAAAGACTTGAAAACCAATTAGAAAACATATATACAATGATGTCTAAAACACCATATATCAATATCTTTGGTACAATCGTGTAACTGTGCCTATGACACTGTTAGTCGCTTGCTTGTGATTGTGCTTGTGAAACTGTGGAGTGTAAAAATTTTAGGAAAATTTTATATAGTTTCAGGAAAGCTTTCCAGAAAATTTAATGTTAACAAATTTGAAATTTATTTTGCTTGGTGTCTTATTGTTTGGCTTAGCATAATTGATCCAACTTAGCACTGTTGCACCAAATAACAAACTTTGACACTTATTTTGTAGATCATGTAAACAAAAACGGGCATTATTGGTTAGCAAAAGACACATAGAAGCTTCTTCTATCTCTGCAATTTCAGCTTTGACCAAGCTCTAGTTGTACCATTCTCCAATATATGTGTATCTAAAATCATCCTCCTCTGAAACATTGCAAGTAAAATGTTTCGTAAATTCTACGGATAGTTTTTTTATAATGTAAGTCTTTTGCATAAGTCTTCCCGTCTTCTTCTTACGTGTAACAACTATAAATTCCATGTGATATGTACAGCAAGGTTCAACATAAGAATTGAAAACCTGACTTTGGGAAGCAAATTCAATAAATTAGGTGTTTGTTACTTAATTTTTGTGATTTAGGAGCCAACATCTGTATCTTCTTCCCATGCACTTTGTATTTTCTTAGAAACATTATGTCAAACACTTTGTATGCAATATTCTTTGATTCAACACCTATCAAAATAAGAAGTCCTTCCTCCATAGCTAATCCATCTTCATGCTGAATCACAACATCAATTTCAGGATCAATAGATTTCATTTCGTCATAGCTAAACATTATGTTAATTCGTAAACAACATAACCAATCTAATTGAAAATTCTTCTAAAATGGTTTGAAAATTTTTTTTTAAAGAATAATCAACCAAAGAGGACGATGGATATGATATACCTTAATGACGACGAGTATAAAATACAAAAAAAACTGAGAAAGATCATCGACGTCAGAGCTGGGGGAATCGTCGACGGTGGAATTGAGGAGATCGTCGACAGAGTCGGGAGAGATCATCGTACCTGATTTTTGACGGAGTTCAAAGAGATTGTCACAAAGCTAAGGAATGATGATGGCAGAGCTGATAAACGATGACGGCAGATCTAGGGTACGATGATAAATAGTGACGCTGGAACTGATGACGATGAGGTGATTGAGGTGAAGACGACGACGATTGAATATTAATTGATTTAATTTCTTATCATTTAATTAATTGGAGAATTAATGAAAAGGATAAAAAGGTAAATGACCATTCTAAATAAAACATTTTGTGACTTTGAGTTTTCTGGTGCTAGATTGAGAAGAAAAATTTGGATTAGTGTCATCTTAGTCATTTTCTCTATAACCAATGATAAAATATTTTCTATTTTTGTATTAGTTGAATTGTGGTAAGGTAAACAGTTAATGATATTTTTGTTTAGAAAATTTAAGAAATTAATGATTTTTTTAATCCATGTACATAATTCTAAAACAACTTATAATAAAAAACTGAGAGTGTAACTTTTAATTTCCAACCGTGACCGGATCTTTCACCCTGAGATGTCGCGGTCTTTCTCTCCCCCGCCAGCTACATAATAGGCGATTGTGATGTGAGAGTCTACACAGGTCTTACACGGTTTTTCACACTTCAAACCTTCAGGTGCAACCGTGCAAGTCCACACTTCGTCTTTCTCGTATTGTCCACCCTGAAGGTGATTTGATGACGATGGAATTCTCTGCTGCAGAGATATATTTACTGTTGGGGTCTTTATGTATTGGATTTTCGTAAATGCAAACGCCTTGTAGTCAAGAAGCTGTGGCGGAGATGAAACGCAAACATCTTTGATTTACCGAATAACCTTGCAGAGTTGCAGGTTTGTCATTTCTTCTAGAATTAACGTGCATATCTTTATATATAAAAGACACCTTGAATCTCTCCCAAAATGTCCAGCTAGGATGACAGGCTGGAAATTGATCCCCCCTCTTCTGCCACGAGTGAAACGCTCCGTATCACTAAAGCGCGACCATTCTAAAAATTGGGCCTTGGCTTTGGGCTTCGATATAGAGAGATAATCCGTTCTTCATATCCGCAGCTAAAACTCGATCTTTCGTTTCACCCTAAAAATCTGAGAGGCACCGGTTCATCCCATTAAATTCGTTGATTAAATCCATTGGCCACGATCTCTCTTCAATTCCATCTTTAATCCTGGGAGGCGGTGAAATCGTGACTATAAAAAGGTAGGCTTTCATGTCTGAGAACGATCGCCTATTTGTTTTCACAAACCAGTAATCTTATTTTGAGTAGAATGGCTAATGCTTCTTTCCGATTTGATTTGAGGACAGGACGATTCTCTTCCACCGTTCAAGTGCGGTTGCTCCGTTATTGGTAGGCCGACGCGGTGGCAAGTCATGGGAGTCGATATATTGCTACTTAATTCCCAGGTCTGTTCTGTTCGTCACTATACTTTTATCTATTGATTACGTTTTTAATCCTTCTGTCGTTTTTAATCCTTCTAATAGTCGGTGAAAGAATTCTGTAATGAATCGCTGCCGAAGAACAGAGGACCTCTAGATACTACCGCCTGTCAAAATCTGTCTATCTTACTCACAGCGGTCACTTCCGATCAACCACGATAGGAAGCCGACGTCTTTGTCGTGTCGATTGGTGTTCTTCTCTATCGACAAATTGTAACCTCTCATTAACACCATCTCTCCACTCTTTACATGAACTCTCATTCAATGCATCCCCTCCTTTTTTTTCTACTGTGTGATTCTACAATTATAAATATGTGAGTTTCTCTATGTGAAATTCATCAGTTTAATTTTCCTATTCGTTATGATTCTAACTTCTAAGAGTTACTTTTGAACCGCCTCTAAGCATCCTGCCGTACAGTAGGAAGTGATATGTTCATCTTCAAGTATTAGACGAAGTTACGGAAATGAGATGGATACGTGGATTGCTTAGATTCTTCTATTCACCTTGCTTTGTGGTGTGTCTCCTTTTTGTGCTGGTAAGATAAATCTAATCGTTTCATTCATTTAGTTATTAACCACATACACCTGATAGTTTGTGATGAAACATTGTGCATGGTCTCCTCGCGGCTTCAACTCCCTCTTCTCTCAGATCGAGGTTTAATACCTTCTTCTTCTTTTTTGAAACCATCTCAAACTTCCATTTTTCTGCTTCTTGGCTTGCTTGAAGTTATCGTTCTCGGCTTCCAATTTATGAGACCGAGACTTGATGTCAAAGGTTCGTTCTACTAAATTGTCATAGCTTTGATTGAAGGATCTTTCTTGAAACCTTATTATATACTTTTGGTTGGCTGATATGATGCGCAGCGATGCAATGGTAGTTGTGTATACTAAAAAAAGAAAGAGATGGAACACTTTCTGAACTCTTCCGCAGTGAAGTTGTTTTGAATTCTCTGAATCCTAAATGGATTAAGATTTTAGGATTCAGAAGCTCACACTCTCTTTTCAGTTCGAGCTTGTCCAGACATTGCTGTAAGTTGCTTTTAAAAACATCAACCCTAATATAAATTTTCCCACTTTATGAACATTCCTCCTCTCCCTGCGCAGGTTTCGTGTGTATGATAGATATTGACACTCAGTTTCAAAACGCAAGGGAGGAGGTATATTCAGATTATCTCATTATGGGTTCTCATGTTCTGTTCTCCTACTTGAAATTGTGTTACAATTCATGATTGGGGGAGATTCATTTCAGATGCTTAACCCCGATGAGCTGCAGTTTCTCGGCGAGGTAACATGTACATTGTCTGAGGTATCTATCTATTTATCCACTGCTGAACATGTACATTGCTAAACTACTGTGTCGTTATGAGACTAAGTTAGAAGAAACCACTGCTTAACGGGACAAAACAATGGTCATGATTATCAAGAGCTTTTGTTTATTATTTATTATAAAGAAACCATAACCTATGGCAGGAACAATGGTTATTAGTTCCGATAAGGGAGCTATACCTCATAATGGGTTTTAAGCTAGGGCTTTTGTTTGTTAATAGTTCTGATGGTTTTATTCCATTGTTTAGCACAGAAGGATTTTCAATCTTAACCAACTATAGAAACTCTTAATGTTCAGTGTGAGTATAGGGATGTGAGGACTTGACAGAAACACAAGTAAAAGAGTAAATTGCAGCTGTTCGTGTGGAAGGATGAAGAATGTTTAATCATGTTTTGTTATGTTCTGCACTTTTCCGTTTAATTATGTTTTGTGGAATTCTTAGTTCACTCAGCCACGTTATGCGTTTTGTTCACAGTAGCTCATAATGAAATGCAAAATACATTTTCTTTAGCTCATATATTTGATTTTATGCAAAACAACACTATATGATCAAATACTAACTGGAAGTCAAAAACACTTACAAGTAAAATTTATTGAATAGAAAAACATATCAACGTTTTAAATTTTAAATTACATGAAAAGTTAAAAAATACATTTTCTAGGAATTATATTTTTTAAGGTTTTTTTAGGATTTTAGAAAAGAAAAATTATTATTACATAATCATTTACATTATATATTGTTACAAAAATTGATAATAATTTATTTTTACGTCAAAAAATAAATGGAAAAATATTTTAAACAAAAACGAACTACAAAATCCCACAGGAATAATAAATGATTTAATAAAATCATGAAGAAAAACTAACTATAAAATAAAGAATATTCCTTTTTTAAAAGCCTAAACAAAAAAAATGTAAAAATACTCTTATTACTTTTTAATAAGTAATTTACTTTTCCTTTTTGGTAGAGAATTGTATTAGTAAATAATTTATTTAATAGTAAATCATTTTAAATATGAGACAAAATACATAATTTATTTAATAGTAAACAATTTTAAATATGAATATGTGTTTGTACGTATGAAACAAAATATATAATAAACTACTGGTTGTTTTGCCCGCACTTGCGGGCTTAATAAATTTACAAATAAATTATGTTATCATGAATTAAAAAACGAATATAATAAATTATTTTCTGATTTTTAATTTACCTATAGACTCTGTAGCCTAAAGTTTCAAGTTTTTAACCCAAAAGATTATAAGCCTTAAGTCCAATAGGTATTGATGATGATAGTTGTCTGAAGCCATAGCTTCGTGTCACTATAAAGAGTGATGTCGTCACTGTTCCAGCTTACTTCAACGACTATCAGCGTCAAGTCGCAAAGGACACTGGTCTTAATGTTATGCGTATCATTAACGAGGCCACTGCATCAGCCATTTCTTAAGAGGAAATTTTTGTCTCTCTTCTCACCATTGAAGAAGGTATCTTTGAGCTAAAGGCTACTGCTGGAGACACTCATCTTGGTGGTGAAGATTTTGACAACAGTAAGGTCAACCACTTTCTTAAGAGGAAGAGCAAATTTGATACAAGAACTGTTCAACTGTCTTTTTTTGTGTTAAGAATGTGAACAAATTGAATACAGGTTGATCTTAATAAACAAATTGGTACAAGTTGTTAGCTTGGATTCTATTCTCCTTATGCAGCTAGGTTGTTCCTAAACACCGAAAAAGAGATTTAGAAAAAAAAACTCAGTAACAAGATTAGCGGTAGCAAGTTTCTTCAAAAGAAAAATGACTTGGGAACCAATGCTAAAACAAATAAAACAAGGTTCCTAGGACAGCTAGATGAAGAATAGGTCTTTCGGTCAACATTGAATGGACAGTATGACAATGTCCAAAATTACTTCGAGTACAATTGGTTAATCAAGATAACATGGTTACGGTCCTTATAATATGATTAAACTCTACTTTTTAAATGATTTATACATGTAATATTCATCAAGCAATTCTATTTTTAAAAATTCTTCAAAACATTGAGTCTCTTTAATAATAAGATGGATTTGGCATTTACCTGGGATATTTAAAAAAAAAACGTGACTCTACATGCTTCTCAAGTTTACATCGTAGCCTGCACTCTGCAGATATCACTAGCAATCTGCAGTTCAAACAATGCAAGCAAGCTACATAAACTATAGATAGTGATCGGCTCAGGCTCATAATGCATACTGACTCAAATTGCTGGAGATTCAAGAAAACTAATCGCTTAAAAAAATCTGATTTAGCATAAATTCCAATAAAAATGTCCTCAGATAGAACCTTAGACATTAGAAAAATATTGTATTTGTAAAAAAGATAACCAAGTCCATGAATTTTTGGTATCAACAAATGACACTCCTAAGCCCCACAAGCCATATTCTTCAAAGCCCAAAATACATAAAATCACATTAACCAACCAATCTGTATTCAGATTTGCCAATAACATTCAACCAAAAAACATGTTAAACCTCCCCAAAACTATATATAAAATATAATATTGTATATGTACAAAACTCTTAATCAAGACACAATCACCAAAATCTAACTTAAATAATCAAAACATTAATAAATAGTTTAGTCAAAATAAACATTAATAAATCATCCAAGTCCTATCATACTTAAAAACATCAAAGTTGTTATGCAACTTTCTTGCAAATCTTATCATAAAACACATGCAATAAAATAAAATACAGTAACCATTCCAAAAATTTCTTCAATTTTGGCATCCGCCCGAAGGGCGGGCCGATCCTAGTATAATATATGAGAATTTGCTGTCACATTTCAATAGTATATTGTTCACTGATGGGGGAAGGTTGTATTCTTTGTGGTTTTCTTCACTGAATGTAGAGTTAATCTCAAGAATATTTCTTAATGGTAATCACATAGTCAACAATGGACACAAGAAAAATTGTTTGTAATTGCTATAGATTGAATATATACAGTTTGATCTCATTTAAGGTTTATCTGTCACATTTCATTCATATTCAAGTAAACTAGTATTATATATATATATATAATTTGGACGGTTGTACTCTGATTATGATATTGTTCCTTAAAAATCTAGTGTTAAATCTCTTGACCATTTTCTATTGATTGCGAGTTGTGACATTCACAGACATTACAATAAGAAGGAAACACTGTTATTGGGTGATCACTTTCATAAACTCTTTCTCTTGTAGACTTGGTTGCCCTCAGCATAATGCTTGAGACTGATATGTTCGTGTGCAAACTCTATTACATGGAAAACATGTATGTTTCATCTGGTGAGAGGTAAGGTTATGACCTCTTCAAATTTGCCCCTTGAAACAAGTTTATATTATAAGGAAAGTATATTTTAAAAGTTTGGTGCATCTTTGTTTAAAATGCTTGACCTTTTTTCTAGTTGTGCACCGTATCCTTAGACCTTGGCTGATCCTCTGAACCTAGGATTGTTATGAATTGGATATAATGACCACATTTGTTTGCATTTTTGGATATTTTAGAAACATTTATGATTCAAAATGGTCGTTGTCCAATAAAATTGATCTTGACATAAACAAATAGCGTACAATGTGCACACGAAATTAGACAAAGTTATTCTCTAGTATATTAATGTCAGTGAGTATCTTGCGCTTCATAGTTCATAGTACCGTCCGTATAGAAGACTTTAAACGTGCTATCCATTAGCTTGTCAGTTTCAGTGATTTGACCTCATGAAATCACCCAAACCCTTCAATTTATTAGAAATTTTGGTTGCAGCATCACCGTCAACATTTTATTCTCAATGATAAATTTTTTGGCATATTCCTCTTAATTAATATAAGAGTCCCATGAAGCCACTTTATTCACCTATTTCTTTTTGTTATGTTCTGTTTCGTGGAACTGACCTCATTTTATATTGCCCAGGGAAAAGTTATATACCATAAAGATTCCAAGAAGCAGTCGTATATATTGGATTTTGGCGTCATATTCAGTGGGTCTATTACCAGAGAGGAAGAGATAACTGTTAACCATTGTGAGAAGAGAAAAGCAAAAGAAAAAAAAAAGAACTCTTTCTGTTCCTAATGATTCGAGGAACTCTTCTTGGAATCATCTGGATGATGTATTGTGTTTGCACGTCATGCCAACACGAGACGACGTTCGTCTACAACGGTTTCCATCAAGGAGACCATCACATTCACCTTGCCGAGGCTGCAAAAATCCTTCCAAAAAAAGATGTACTGCAACTGACGAATGAAACAACAACGCAAATAGGTCGTGCTTTCTTCAAGAATCATATTGACTTCAAACCATCAGAACCAGTCTCCTTCTCGACGCATTTTGTCTGCGCGCTTGTCCGTGTAGGTGAGGTGAGTAGCCATGGCATGGCGTTTTTTGTGTCTCATTCCACTGGTTTCGAAGGTGCCCAGCCATCTCGGTATTTCGGGCTTTTCAACGCAAATGGATCTGCTTCCACACGTGTGCTGGCTGTTGAGCTTGATATTGCTAAAGCTGAGGACGTGCTCGACATCAATGATAATCATGTTGGGATTGATGTGAACAGCGCAGTGTCTGTGGTAGCTGCTCCTGCTTCTTATTTCTCAGACAAAGAAGGTCGGATGGTAGACCTGAAACTCGTGAGTGGCGATCCTATCCAGGTTTGGGTAGACTACGAAGGAACAACACTCAACGTTTCAATTGCTCCTCTTCATAACCACAAACCAAGCCGACCACTGTTGTCATCGTCATCCATCAATCTTACCGAGATTGTGCAAGGTAGAAGAATGTTTGTCGGGTTTTCCGGTTCAACGGGGTCAGGCGTGGTCAACCAGTACGTACTCGGGTGGAGTTTTAGCAAAAGCATGGCGTCCCTGCCGAAGATTGACGTCTCCAAACTTCCCAAAGCTCCTCATCCTAGCAACAAAAAGAACTATACATCTGTGCTGTTTGATGTTCTGCTGGGATTACTAGCTTTCTTGGTTTTGGGGCTTCTCTTCGGAGCTTATATGTATAGGAGAAACTTGTATGCCGAAGTAAAAGAGGATTGGGAAAATGTGTATGGTCCCCTCAGGTATCCCTACAAATCTCTATACAAAGCAACAAAAGGGTTCAATAAAAGTGAATTTCTTGGGAAAGGAGGTTTTGGAGAAGTCTATAAAGGAACACTCCATCCGAGCATTGAGCTGAGAGAAGTGGCTGTGAAGAAAGTATCGCACAACGGTGAAGAAGGTATGAAGCAATTTGTGGCTGAGATAGTGTGCATGAAGAGTTTAAAACACCGGAGCTTGGTTCCACTTCTCGGGTATTGCAGGAGGAAGCATGAGTTAATACTGGTCTCTGAGTACATGCCAAATGGTAGCCTTGATAGTTACTTGTTTAATCATGATAAACCGGCTCTCCCTTGGTGGAGAAGATTTGCCATTCTCAAAGACATTGCGTTAGCTCTTAATTACTTACATACAGAAGCCGACCAAGTTGTTATACACAGAGATATCAAAGCTTCGAACGTAATGTTGGACGCAGAGTTCAACGGAAGGTTGGGAGATTTTGGTATGTCCAGGTTATATGAAAGAGGGGCTGATCCAACCACAACAGCTGCAGTTGGGACTGTTGGCTACATGGCACCTGAGCTTACAACATTAGGAGCTTCCACTGTGACTGATGTATACGCTTTTGGTGTTTTCTTGCTTGAAGTAACTTGTGGGAGGAGACCTGTGGAGCTCGGCGTGCCGGCTGAAAAACGTTTTCTGATCAAATGGGTTTGTGAATGCTGGAAAGAGTCCTCTTTGCTTGATGCTATGGATCCAAGGTTGAAAGAATTCTCATCTGATGAAGTCGAGAGGGTTCTGAAAGTGGGTTTGCTATGTGCAAACCTTGCTCCAGATGCAAGACCATCAATGGAACAAGTGGTGCAATACTTAAATGGAAACGTAGCGATGCCCGAGTTTTGGCCATATTCTCCTGGAATTGGAGCTATCACTCCAACGACGATTTCACCAGAACAGCTCTCGCTCAGATCACAATCAATGTCTTCTTCTTTATCACACAACTCGATGTTTATTACTCATACAATCAACTGCGGGAGTGGGCGTTGAAAGTTTCTAACAACTTCCCTTATCTTTATCTTGTTATCAAATACTATGTCTTTCAACCATGCATTTCTTACACCATTTTTGTTTCACTGTATGCTCAAATCATGTTCATTAATGTCATTCTCTGAAAAACAACTTATCCTTTGTAAAAAAAAATTGTAGCTACTTTAATAAATACATTGAACATCGGTTGTTGTTGCATTCTCTATTCAAGGTATGAGCCGAGCTAAACGTTATTCAAACGTCAGAGAGATTTTCCAAGACACATCATCGGATTATGTTTCTATGACTTGTTGCCTTTGAGTTTGTAGAAACCTTGGGTTTAAAGGTAGGGCTTTGTTTCGCCTTCGTGTGATTGGTTTTGTCTTGCTTCTGTTGATGAGTTTTGAGTTACACCTTCTCTCCCACGATCTATCAGGTGCAAGTTCATACTTCGTCTCTTGTCGTCTTTCTCGTAATGTCCACCCTGAACTTTAGGTGCTTTGGTGACGATGGATTCTGTGTTTCTTCGACTAGCAGAGTCTCTGCTGCAAAGAGATATTTACTGTTGGGGTCTCGATGTATTGGATTTTCGTAAACGCTAACGTATTGTAGTAAAGAGGCTGTGGCTGAGATGAAACGCAAACACGAACGCTTTTGCTTGATCATTCTACTCAAATCAACTTGCAGGTTCGTCATTTCTTCTATAATTATAATGCCCTTATTGAAGAATTTGCTGTCACATATATAAAATTGTCACGAGGAAAGGTTGTATACTTTGTGATTATGGTTTTATTCCTTGAACAGTTGAATGTAGAGTTAAAATCTCTAGAATATTCGTTAGTGGTAATCACATACTCAACAACGGATGACAAAAAAATTGTCTGGTAATTGCTATAGACTGAACTAGGAATATTCCTTATGTCATTCTAGTGATGAATAGATTTATAAGATGTCGACAACTTGATCTCAATTCATTTAAGGTTTATCTGTCACATTTTATTCATATTCAAGTCATCTTGTATTTTATTTTTATTATATAACTAGGACGGTTGTACTCTGCTTATAATATTTGTTACCTTGAAATTTTAGTTATTTTCTATTGATTGTGGGTTGTGACATTCACAGACATAGAAGGAGAGAATGTTATGAATAAATGAAAGATAATGATATGAGGTGGTCTATTTGTTGACAACATTCATAAAGTTGTTCTCTTGTAGACTTTGGTTGCCGTCTGCATAATTCAAGAGACCGATATGTATGTTTGTGTGCAAATACATGGGAGACATTTATGTTTCATCCCTTGAGTGGTATGGTTATGACCTTCTTCAAATGCTTGCCCTTTGGGTTATTCTCGTTGTGCATCGCATCCTTAGCTGATCTTTTGATTGTTATGAATTGAAATGGTCGTTGTCCAAGAAGTTGACCTTTGACATAAAATAAATAGCGTACAATATGCATATTATATAGAGAAAGTATTCCCTTCATGTTACTCTGTAGTATCTTAATGTCAATGAGTATCTTGCGCCTCATAGTTCATACTGTATAAGACTTTAGACGTGCTATATCCATTAACATGTCAGGTTCAGTGATTTGACCTTATGACACACGCCTGAACCCTTCAATTTATTAGACACTTAGGTTGCAGCATCACCATCAACCTTTTCTTCTCAATAATAGATCTTTTGGCATATTCCTCTTCAATAATATGAAGCCACTTTACTTCCCAATTTCTTTTTGTTTTTTTTTTGTTCTGTTTCATGGAACTTTTTTGCTCTCTTGACTAAGACAAGGGTTATATACCATAAAGATTCTTCCAAAAGCAGTCGTATATAAATCTTTGGGTCTACGGAGGATACATGTTAGCCATTTTTAGAAGGGAAAGAAAATTTTCAAAGCAAAAGAAAAAAACGATAACTCTTCTCTGTTCCCAATGATTCGAGGAGTGCTTCTGGGAGTTATATACATGATATATTGTGTCTGCATGTCATTACAACAAGAGACGACGTTCGTCTACAACGGCTTCGACCAAAGAGACCATCGTATTCAACTTGAGGGTAGTGCAAGAATCATTCCAAAAAAAGATGTCCTGCAACTGACGAATGCAACCACAACGCAAATGGGTCGTGCTTTCTTCGAGAAGCCGATTGAGTTTGATCCATTTGAACCAGTCTCGTTCTCGACACATTTTGTGTGCGCGCTTGTTCGTGTAGGTGATGCTGGTGGCCATGGCATGACGTTTTTTGTCTCTCATTCCACTGATTTCACAGGCGCCCAACCAACTCGATACTTTGGGATTTTCAACCGAAATGGATCTGCTTCCACACGTGTGTTGGCTGTTGAGCTTGATATTACTCAAACTCTAGATGTTCTTGACATCAATGATAATCATGTTGGAATCGATGTAAACAGCGCGAAGTCTGTGGTATCCGCTCCCGCTTCTTATTTCTCAGACAAAGAAGGTCGGAAGATAAACATGAAACTCTTGACTGGAGATCCTATCCAGGTTTGGGTGGATTATGAAGGAACAACACTCAACGTTTCGCTGGCTCCTCTTAGAAACCAGAAACCAAGCAGACCTCTTTTGTCATCAAAATCCATCAATCTTACCGAGATTGTGCAAGGAAGAAGAATGTTTGTCGGATTTTCTGGTTCAACTGGGTCAAGCGTGGTCAACCAGTACGTACTCGGGTGGAGTTTTAGCAAAAGGATGGCGTCACTGCAGAAGATTGACATCCCAAAGCTTCCCAAAGTTCCTCATCCTAGCAATAAAAATAAGTATAAATCTTTGATGTATGATGTTCTGATGAGTTTACTAGCTTTGTTTGTTTTGGGGCTTCTTGTTTCAGCTTATATGTATAGGAGAAACTTGTATGCCGAAGTAAGAGAGGAATGGGAAAATGTGTATGGTCCACTCAGGTATTCTTACAAATCCCTATACAAAGCAACAAAAGGGTTCAGTAAAAATGAATTCCTTGGGAGAGGAGGTTTTGGTGAAGTCTACAAAGGAACACTACCTCGGAGCATAGAACTGAGAGAAGTGGCTGTGAAGAAAGTAGCACATGACGGTGAACAAGGGATGAAGCAATTTGTGGCTGAGATTGTGTGCATGAAGAGCTTAAAACACCGGAGCTTAGTTCCACTTCTTGGGTATTGCAGGAGGAAACATGAGTTGTTACTGGTTTCTGAGTACATGCCAAATGGTAGCCTTGATAGTTACTTGTTTAATCACGATAAAACGACTCTCCCCTGGTGGAGAAGATTTGCCATTCTCAAAGACATCTCGTTAGCTCTTAGTTACTTACATACTGAAGCTGACCAAGTTGTTATACACAGGGATATCAAAGCTTCTAATGTTTTGTTGGACTCAGAGTTTAATGGAAGGTTGGGAGATTTTGGTATGTCGAGGTTATATGAAAGAGGAGCTGATCCGACCACAACAGCTGCAGTTGGAACTGTTGGTTACATGGCACCTGAGATTACAACATTTGGACCTTCCACTGGAACTGATGTATACGCTTTTGGTGTTTTCTTGCTTGAAGTAACTTGTGGGAGGAGACCTGTGGAGCCTGGCTTGCCGGCTGCAACACGTTTTCTGATCAAATGGGTTTGTGATTGCTGGAGACGGGCCTCTTTGCTTGATGCTATAGACCCAAGGTTGATAGATTTCTCATCCGAAGAAGTTGAGAGGGTTCTGAAAGTTGGTTTGCTCTGTGCAAACCTTGTTCCAGATGCAAGACCATCCATGGAACAAGTGGTGCAATACTTAAATGGAAACTTAGCGATGCCCGAGTTTTGGCCAGATTCTCCCGGGATTGGAGCTCTCACTCCAACAGCGTTTTCACAGCTCCCTTCACTATCACTGTCTTCTTCCTCATCCCACAACTCAATGTTTATCACTCATTCAATCCTCGTAGGGAGTGGACGATGAAGGTTTTTAAAAGCTTCCCTTGTCATCTTTGGCCTTTTGTCATCCAATGTGTTCAACCATTTCTATTCGATGTTTGTTTCATTGTATGCTCAAACATGTTCATTAATGGCATTCTCTGAAAAAAAAAAACGGATTGTTTGTGAGAAGTTCTCGTAGCTAATTTAAGGCTGTTGTTATAGACGCGACAACAAATCTTTGTAAGAAAATAGCTTGAGGAGTTTACAAGAATCGAATCAGACTTCAACGGGATAAACAGTGTTCTACTTCCAGTCACAAGTTTTTGTTGTCAGCAAATTGAATTTTAAGTGTGAAAAGAAATGATAAGAAGATTTTGAAACATGATTTGGTGGAAATCTCTAATAGAGAGATAAAAAGCAGATTCTGAAAGAATCTATCGGATTCATAAGAGCTGTCGCTGAACTCTTTATTCAAAATCATGAGCCAGTTATTGATTAAAGACACTCAAACATCAGCGATTTTCCGAGCTTTGATTTTGTCTTTACGTTCATCAGTTGTTGTTACATTGACAACCGTTGTTTGGTAGCAAGATAGCTCACAAACATCAATGACACTGCCAGTTTAGTCTTCAGCCTTATTGTGCATGCATAGCATATAAATCCCAGGAGATGCATATGATTCAGCCCATGGATCACATTGTGACAACCTGTCCCGTGGACCTCACTGTTCCATGGACCTCAGGCTCACAGCGCTGCAGCGCATCAACCCTAACCAAATATGCAACATTAACTGTAAAATTGTGCTTTCGTTCTCGTTTCGGTTTCACTGATATGCATATCAGTGAAACCGAAACTCATATGATTTTTTAAAAACTTATTCTATGATTTCGGTAAATTGCATAAATGTCAATTTAAAAAGATGGACATATGTAAAAATTTTGAAACTAATATTTATATATTTTCTATAGTAGATAATTTAATTTAAATGATATATACACAAACACACACACACACACACACACACATATATATATATATATATATGAAACTTTATATTTATACTAGATAAGGACCCGTGCGTTGCACGGATTTCATCTGAAGTTTTAATTTCTCGACATCATAAAAATAATGAATTTTCTTTTTTCACATTAATTCTTGGATTTTTCAGTATATATTTGTGTAAGACTTATTACAATAATAATAATGTGTTTTTTTGGTATTTTTATTTCAATAATCATGATGTTAAATAGCATATAACTTTTTTTTAAAACTATTTCACTTTTAATTATTCTTTAAATAACATTAATCGAATTTTATTGAAACATATATAATCATAAATTTTCTATATTTTGTATATTGTTTAAGACAAAGAAAAATTAACGCAATTCAAAATATTAATGTTACACGACATCAATCGATATTTATTATTGATAGCCAGCTAAATATTAAATATATTGCGAGATAAACGTCTATATTGTTTACTTTAGCAATAATGTTGTGACTTTAACCTCTATTTCTATAGATTATATGCTATCAAAAAATTTTTGATATACAATATTGTAGAACACTATTGTTGTTATTTGTTTCTACTTTAAGAATCTGAAACTTTGCAGTTGTAGTGAGTTTTAATAGTGCGACATACAATTGCTCATGAGTAAAGACTGGATTTGGCAAATATAGATCAACTCTCTTGAAGCTTTGATCTTAATTTTTCTTGATAGTCATTGCATAGCAAATTCATATAGAGTATTGACGTTTTCAGTTTTAAAGGCCATCTCGCATTTATTAGCATGAAACTTCTTCTAAAAAGAAAAAAAACTTTTTTTCTCATATAAGTACTGATTATAATTTTCGTTTCAGAAATATTTTTGCCTAAGCTAGTTACTAGTAACATTTTTTCCATTGCAAAGTTCCTTAGTATCATGACTGGAACACTTATTTAAATATCAGGTTTGTGATTTATAGTCCATAAAAATTTCAACATATTAACAATTAATATGTTGAAATGACTGGAGCTTGATTTGGTATCTAATTGTATTACCCTTTGGTTTATGGTTTTTACACAGAAAATTAACAATTTAGATTGGAAAGATGATTATTTAAATAATTATTCTACAATTTTTTTTTAAAAACGTAAAATTACTATCAAATAATATTTTGCAATTGCCTTTTGTTTAGGATTTTAAAATGGAATTTAGAAAGGAAAATTGATTATTTGAATAATTATTCTACAAATCCTTTTTTTTTAGGATTTGAAGAAAGGAAAACTACTTTTAAAAATTATTTTAAGAAATTCTTATTTTATGATTTTAGAAAAGAACAGTTACTATCAAATAATTCTATCAATAATGTTTTATAATTATAAGTTATTTAGGATTTTAGAAAATGAAAATTAGTATTAAATAAATAATTTTACAAATAGTTTTTCTTTTGATTTCTTATAAAATGAAAATGTCGAGAAAATTATTTTTAAATATTTTTTTTAAAACAATAATCATTATTACTATCAAAAAATATTTTATAATTATCATATATTTAGGATTTTGAAAAGGAAAATTAGCATTAAATTATTTTTTTTAAAAGACATTCTTATTTTAAGATTTTAGAAAAGAACATTTATCATCAAATTATCCTATCAATATTTTTTTTACAATTATCATTTATTTAGGAGTTTAGAAAAAGAAATTAGTATTAAATAAATTATTTTACAATTATTTTTTCTTATGATTTTTTCAAAAATGAAAATGTTGAGAAAATTACTTTTAAATCATTTTGTTTTAAACAATAATCGTTCTTACTATCAAAAAAAACTTTTATAATTATCATCTCTTTAGGATTTTGAAAAAAGAAAATTAGTATTAAATTAATTGTATTAATAATATTTTTTTTGTATAGGATTTTTAAAAAGGAAATTTTCTAGAAAAAATATTATTTAATAGTTTGACACATGTCACAATCTTAAATATATAATTGACATGTGTCGCGATCATGTTAATTAGTAACTTTGAAAACTAAAAGGAAAATTAGTATTAAATAAATTATTTTACAATTATTTTTTCTTATGATTTTTTTTTTAAAATGAAAATGTCGAGAAAGTTACTTTAAATCATTTTTTTAAAACAATAATCGTTATTACTATCAAAAAAAAAATTATAGTTATCATCTCTTTAGGATTTTGAAAAAGGAAAATTAGTATTAAATTAATTGTTTTAATAATATTATTTTTGTATAGGATTTTTAAAAAGGAAAATTTCTAGAAAAATATTATTTAATAGTTTGACACATGTCACAATCTTAAATATATAATTGACATGTGTCGCGATCATGTTAATTAGTAACTTTGAAAACTAAGCTTTATATAATAAGATAATTTATGATCATTTATAACTTTTTTTATACAAAAAAATAGATGAACTATTGATCACAAAATTTTCAATATGGGACTTTTACTTTTTCTTTAACACCAAAAGCTTATATTAAAAGTTAAACGTCTAGTGGGCTAAGTTCGTTACAACCGGAAAAAAACTCGACGGTAAATTGTTAAACTAACATGAAACATAACAAAAGTTATAAGTGGCTAAAGAGAAAAAAAACCATAGAAAGTCTTCAATTGTAATCAAAGATCCCGCGTTTGATAGAATGATATATCATGCTTTTGACACACTTTTACCCATGATATTTATATTATTTTACTATATATATCTATGTTTTGGAGTCTATTAGATATGTTTTCAGGTTCATGAATATTTTGGAGTAAAGTGACGTTTTAGGTGCCATTATGGAGCTTAAAGGAGAGTTTTCCCGAGATGACTATAAAGATCAGACAAGAATGTCGATATCTAGAGATACATATCAGTCGATACACATCATGTGTAATCGATCAACGACGCATCCGTAGAAGTTGATAACGAGATACCCCATCAATCGATATACGACTAGTATTATCGATCGATATCGAGCGTGCAGAAAAAGGATAGTTATCTCAGCCGACCTGAAGCCCAAGTTCTATCAATATTACAAGATTGCCCCTGACGAATTTTTTAACCTGATTGAACTCATATTTATAGTTATGCATATGTGTTTTGGCAACGTGTGCTTTGAATTCCCTTTTGATATTTTATGTGCTTTTGAGTACCTTTCATCTTAATCTAAAGTATTATTTTCATCTTATCCTCTATTCATCAAAGGTTATAGAATTTTAGATCTAGAAGAAGATACAAAGAGATTTATTATCTAGAGGAACTTAATTGTTCAGTCTTCTATCTTATGAATTTCTATTATTACTTTGATGCTATGAATCACTTAGCTATGTCTAAGTAGATTCTTTTGTTAGATTTGGGGTTCAAATAGTTATGAGGGATTAGCCCCAACTATAGATTGTTGAGTTGTGATATTCATTATCATGATGAACCCTAATGCTTATTCTAGAATAGCTAACTAGAATATGATCTTGGAAGTGATATAACTCATAAATCATTATCTTGAAATCATCTTGCATAAGCTAAGATCTTCTAGGGATAGTTGAGAGCCGGTCTATGATCTTGGTGGACATATATTCAACTCGATTTGAAGCTATATCGATCGATACTCCTATAGAGTAGTCGATCGACGACAATCCATATCGATCGATATCGCTGTCAAAACATCGATCGATATTGTCGGCAGTCAGATCAGTGGACGAGTCTAATACGCGAAAGCTATTAGATTACTCCAAAAGTTGAAGTTCTTTAATATCATGCAAGCAACTTATTAAAACATCTATAGCATTATAATCCTGATTATCTGAATAGTAACCTTGAATCTAACTACTTTTTCTTATTGCTTAAAACTTAAAACCAATTATCTTGACCAACTTATCATTGTTCACAACTGCAATTTACTTTTAAACTTAATCAACCTAGCATAATCTTAAGGATTACATCTTTTGTGTTCCTTAGCTCCTTGTGGATTTGATCCTAAGTATTACAACTGAACCTGTTATTTAAGAGAGTAATTCACTTCTTAGGATAATTTGAGTGATATCATAGAACACAAAGAAGACGAAATCATTGACGTTGAAGAATCCAACCGAAGAATTTCGGCACTGGTTGAAATATATCTCTAAAATGCATGGATATCCCGATGTTGCATTTGGTTTTTATCATTTTTAGTAATTTATAATTGTTTTAAAAAAAATCAAAATATAACATAAAAGAAAAAAATCTAATTTTTAATTATCTGCTTAATGTCATTTTTATTTCTATTAATAATAAAATTAAACAAAAAAGAGAGAGGATATAAAAATTGTTAAAACATATATATGATTCATTATAATTAATTTCATATATATGTTAATCATATTAGTTAATTCCATAACTTTTGTTGACGGAAATAATTTATTTAAGGTAATTCTGTGACTTTTAATTTGACATTTTGTTTAATAAAAATTATTATATATTATTATATGGACCAACTTATTTCTCTAAAGATTCTAATAATCATTTAAGTGATGACACATTGCTACGGAAAATAAGTTGTAATGTTCCAAAATTAATGAATAGAGGATATTTACGATCAATCAAATTAGTAAAGTTTCACATTATGATTTTATCACGTCAAAAGAACATAAATAATAATAGTACAATACTACTAATGACAACATATATTGGGAACTAATACATTTTTGTTTTACGATGAAAATAATAGTTTCAAACAACATAAATAAAGAAAATATATATTTCAGACGATGATTGTTTATAATTTCTAAAATAGATTTTGTTTTTGATTCTCCAAAAATCACTTTTTATTCTCCAAAAACCACTTTTGATCCAATCAAGATTTTTGAGAATTAGATTTCCTAAATTTTAGGAAATCTAGTTTTTAAAATAACTAACTATTTCAAACCAAAATCCACATTTTCTTGGTTTCTTCTCAAATGTACGTCACTTTTTTCCATTTTTGTTTAAAATATTCTTATAGTGGTGCATTATTGTAGCAATCAAAATATTTATATAAAATAAACAGATAAAATAGTAATTATTATAATCATTATAATTAAATAAAATAATTTACTTGACATCTATAACCTAACAGGGAAATATTATTTTTATTAAATTTTGAAACTTTCTTTAGGTAAATTATTTAAAATTTCAAAAGGGTAAATTATTTTATATTTTTAAATAATGTTTACCAAAGAATTTAATTTATATATTAATATATAAATCACATAAATTTATAAACTTACCATAGTGTTAAAAGATGTTTACATTTTGTTTAGTTTTTTAATAAGAATATCTATTATAATGTTTTGTTTAGTGATAAATATTGCTTATTTATTTGGGATTCATGATAGTTTTATTTTCTATTTACAGTTCTTGTTTTAAAATAATTTTATTATTAAATTTATATATTTTATAACAATGTTTCATATTTCATGAATTTAGAATAAACATTTTATCATATTTTCATTTATTAGTTTTTAAAGCAAAAATCAAAAACCAAAATATAAAATAACCATTCATGTAAAGAACTAGAATCTACCGCACAATCAAAAACCAAAAATTAAAAATCAAAATCTAAAAACTATAAACCAAAAACCAAAAACTAAATACCCAAATTTAAAAACCATCCAAACAATCGACACCTGGATAGAGCTGAGCTAAGGAACAAAACCAAATTCTACCAAAAACGTTACACCAAACTCGAGTTAATATTTTCAAAACTTTATACAAGAATAATAATTGAAACGGACATCAAAAAAAATATTTTGGATATCCAAAAATACTAAAACCAAAAATATTTATTTAAATATAATAGTCAATTTTAATTTTAATAACCAAAATATCTAAAATACTCAAAAAATTGGAAGTATCAAAAATAGCCAAAAATAAATATTCAAAATAGTGAAAATTCCTCAAACACCAAAAATAGCTAATAGTTCTATGTATATTACTTATATTTTTGGATTTTGAAGGTTTCAAAATCTATTTCGATTTCAATGAACATTTACAAAATTTAAACATGTATCGAAATCTGTAAAAGGTCTTAACCGAGTCGAACTAAAATATTAAATATCCAAATAAATCTTAAATCTTTAAGCGCCAAATCTAAAACATGGATATATCCATACCGAATAGTATCGAATACCAAATGTACACCCTTACCTTAAACTTCAAATACATGAGAGAAATTATTCATATTACCTAACTACTCTTTAAATATAACTCAACAACATAACATTCTTTTAGTCACTACTATGAAGATATCTCTAACAGAAATATAAATATAAGAATAGGTAATAACCTAATCGTAGAAAATATAAAATAATGTTTTACAGTAGAAAAATTGAGATGAATATAAAAATAATGGTGAAATTGTTAAAAATAATTGTAAACAATATAAAAGTAATTCTAAAACAGCAATATACTTTTTTGGTCAAATCACAGCAATATACTTTAGAAAAATGAATATCGTAAATAAATCAGAGACATAGAGTTCTTTAGTTTTGTGATGGGGTTATGGTTTGAAAAGAAAAAAAAAGTTAGTGGAATCACTAAGGTTTTGTTTTTAGAATAATGGAAGAAAAAGTAACATATTGAAGAAAAAAATTATAATCCAATTTGATATGTGAAAATTCACTTCAAACTTAATTTTGTTGGCTTCTGATACTATTCTAACAATATTTCTGATGTTTGACATTGATTGGAATAATCACTACTTTAAACTCTGCAGTAGATCTGAGAAAAAGAAATGAAAACAAGAGAATTTCATGATTTTTTTTGGTTATCAAGCTTTTGAAAAAATCACAAGAAATTATCTAAATTTACATCCAATTATTAATTCATTATTAAAGCATAACATTATAAAAAGAAACAAAATCATCGTCTAAAAAGTAAAAATAAATATTTTTTTCTTAAAATCATAACCAATCATTATAATAACATGGTTTATTGAGAGAAAAACATGAAATGTCCACATAGCTTTTCTTATGAAATTGGTTTCACCATTTTGATGAGGTTTTCTCATGAAACTTTGAGGAAACATGCTACCGTAAAAAGAATTAAAGGAAAACATCAGAATCAAATCATCAATCAATATTCAACAGAGAAACAATCTCAATGTGTATTGGAGAACTTACACATTCTCGTTTGGAACCAAACACCATAGTCATCCGTGGCGATTTGCACAAACATTGTTGTTCCTATACAAATACGTTTGAAGGCCTTTTGATTGAAGATATACAAAATAGGAATAATTATGGTTGTGAGATTTGATTAAAGATATTGGTAGATTTTTAAACTGCTTTGATCATACGTTAACAACTAGACAACATTACTAGTTTGATACCTTTTAGGATGATTCACAAGAAGCGAGATTAGATTGTGTTTACTTTAATCTAATCTGTTGATTTTTTTTTCAATATCTTATCCAATTATTTTAAATAAGAGGAGAGGCGCATGGGCTCAACATCAGCGCATGTCAGGAGAATCATTTGATTTTATTTTAAAATGTGTTTGTTAATTCCCTATGCAGCAACTGTTTATTCATATAGGCTACAACACGCAAGTTCAGTCTCCAATACCTCAAAGCCAGCTTTGTGGTTTTCAATTACCAAAATATCAATCACTAAACATCTTTTATATTATAGACAAACAGAAATGATTCTCCTTTTTCCTCAAAAGAAAAAAAAAATGAAATGAAATTGACTCTCGTTTTCAATTTTCTAATAGAAGATTGCATTTGTAGTAGAACAACATCGGCTTGTGTAATGTTGTTTCTCACGACTATCCCTGAATAAATACTACCTCCCCTCTATTTGTTAATGTTTTAGTTCAATGCACAAGAATTAAGACATACAATTTACTTAAAAAATATCATTAAATATATTAAAAACATTTGAAAAACTCTCTCAAAAATAACGGCGACGGCGATGGCGAATTAGGTTTCGATGACTTCATGGCGATGGGATACAGGCATCAAGGGTTCGGTGGCGGCTGGGATAGATAGGATACGATTCTCTGATTGGAATTCTATCACAGATCTTGCGATTTGGGTGCAGGCAAAAGGAAAAAAGATATATGGGGAGTTATGGATTATTTCCAATGGCGAACGGTGGTCAACCGGAAAGATTGGGAGTATCCTCATAACAGATCCGAAGGAATACAAAGGTAGTATTATCCTCTTTTTTCTCTCTAATAATTTGGTATTGAAGATCAAAAGGATTCGCTTCCGATCTCCTCTTACTGAAATTGGGAAAGTAATGACTTCGTATAAGAAAGGGATGCGATTGGTATCATGGTTTGATTGGCAATATGATTGGAGTGTGATAATCGATTATATTGATTATCGAATATACAATGATAATGGAAAAGATTGGGAATATGGGGAGATACAGATTGGGTTTCGGTATAAAAGGATGATACACTTCATTCTCATCCTTATACCTTTCCTTTACTTCTCATTTTCAAAGTTCGATTCAGATCAAAATTTTCACATCCTTTTTGGTATCATGGCGCAAGGGTCCTTGATTGGCTCTTCTGGTGGTGGGAATGATGGCGAGGGAACTCGAAAGAGGTTTAAGATATCAGTTCCTCACTTCGATAACTCAGCACTCATTAAGAGTTATTCGAAAACCCTGATTGGGAGATGTATGAACCCGGCGGAGCAAGACATGAAGGCGTTGCTCCAAAAGATGCCGAAAATTTGGAATTTGGAGAATCGAATCACTGGTGTTGACTTGGGAGATGGTTTGTTCCAGTTTGTGTTCGAGAGGGCTGAAGACATTGATGGGGTACTGGATCATCAACCATACCACTTCGATTACTGGATGCTAGCTCTGGCTCGTTAGCAACCAAAGAAACCTCGAAACTTTCCCTCGGAGATCACCTTCTGGGTTCGTTTGAAAGGGGTTCCTATGGACTTCAGGACGGCCCCAACCTTTGAGCGCATTGGGAACGCGATTGGGAGAACGGTGAATGTGGACATTGACAACAGGCGTGTCCAAGTGGTGGTTGATGCATTCCAGGAGTTACATTTTGAAACGTCGATGGATTTCAAAGGAGGGGAGCATTACGATGATGAGGAGGCCCAAGTTTCTCTGCGTTACGAGAAATTATTTGGTTACTGCGACATTTGCTCGAGCATGTGTCATAAAGTAACTAAGTGTCCCCAAAATAAGAAGAATGCTCTACAAGGTATGGAGAGGAAGCAAGAGGGCCGTGAAGGGTATGGTGGGAGACATGAGGGGGAGAAACATGATGACAGAGCAAGGAGCTATAAGGGAGTTGTCATCAATGGGAACGTGGACCAACAGAGCAAGGGAAAAGAAAGCCGGGAATACTACGGGAAGGGAAAGGGCAAAGCCTATGAGGGACAAGACTCTAAGTGGATCAAGGTAGCTGACAAAGGCAACAAAAGAGCTTTCAATAATAGAGGCTCTTACCAAGGAGTTGGAGAGCGTCCTCACAATGAGACTACCGATAAGGGAGCACCAGGAGAGACGACCTCAAATATCTCACAGGGAAGCAAAAAGGGGATGGTCGAACTTACGCAACACGCTTCCACAGAGATCAATGTTCTGCGTGAGGCGACTTCAGAGGAGGGAGAGATCCACGTAGATGAACCATTACTACATCCGCCAAGGGATCAGACACCACCATCACAAGACTTTCGGGAAGCATTAACCAACACTCAGGCTGATGGAACAAAGGTAATATCGGATCCTTTGGAGGTTGAGAAGGGCTTAAAAGAGGTTAGAGACTTACAAGAGGATAATCAGGAGATTTTGGAGGCACCGGTTTTGGATCTTGATGATTTTAATGCCTTTATTTTGGAACACGGAATTGATATGGAGGTTGAGAATTATGAGCAGGATTTCTCAGAGGAGATACTGGAGGAGGAAACTAAGGAACAGGAAGGGGAATCGAGTGGCCTTGAAATGGAAACAGAAGTTGTGAAGGCAAATGACAAGAGCTCGAGCGTTGGGGACACGACTAAGCCGACAGGTGCTAAAAAGAAAACATCCAAACCATCAGGACTCATAGCGGGGAGTTCCAAGATGAAGCTGGTTAATACGCTTAGGTCGCCACGCAAGCGCGCTACAGCTAAATCAGGGGCACGCCAGGGAGGATCTACTAGGAAACTGGAGGATAAGGGGACATCAAACCCGTCGGAGGATCACCAAAAGAATTAGTTTTATGGATCAAGACTCAATTAAATTATCTTACAATCAGGTTTGGGTTGTGGGGTTAGCTATCTGTTTTCTTACAAGCTTAATAAGTTCTAGAAGTTGTTTTACCCTTTCTGGCTCTCAGGGTTTATTGTTTTTATGTTTCATGTTGGTTTGGCCTCTTGCATTGTGGCCTCTATTTTATAATCAAAGGAATAAAACTGGATCTTATTACTACTGGTCATGGAGTTTACTTGAATCAATTAGTGTTCTATTTTCCATTCACTTCGGGTTAGAGCTGGAGCTCCTACTTGTTCAGTATATAATTGTGGTTGTGGGATTTTCTTTGACTACATTGGTTGTTGCTGGAATCAGGTCTATAATGAGAATGAGGCGCGATCATTGGATCTGTTGGGTCTCTTTAAACTCAACAGTATCCAAGCAAATAACAATACTTGCTAGAAGAGCAGCCATCAAAGTGTGGGGAACATTGGAATACAGACAGGTTGGGCTAAAAAATATAAGGATTAGGAAGTGGAACTTTGTAAGGTTTACTTTGGTAGCAGGAATTCTTTGTTGGCGAATTGGTTTAATTAAGGAACGATGTGGTAGCATGTTGGGTTCGTCTCATGCGCAGGAAAAAATTGAGAATCATTCAGATACAACCCACCTTATCTGGGTCTCTATTGGATCTGTACAAAATTTGGTTCTGGGTAGCAAGCATTGGTTGGAATATTGGTGTTGGTTAGAATTTCACGTAAAGGGTCTCATTATACCCAAACTACAACTCCTCGAGGGAGCAACATTATATTTTTTTTAAATGAAAGTTTTAAGCTGGAACTGGAACTGTAGAGGTATGGGAAGCAAATGAACAATTAGTTACCTACGGGAGATGTGGCATCAATATAAACCGGATTTTCTTTTTTTATCAGAAACAAAGCAGGAATTTGCCTTTACACGAGGATTTCAATCACATTTTGGATATGATAATTTAACAACGGTGGAACCGAATGGAACAAGTGGAGGGTTAGCACTATATTACAATAATGAGCATCAAGTCCAGGTGCTATATTCTAGTAATAGAATGATTGACGTTGAGGCCGAGGCCTTGGGCAAGAAATTTTTTATGACATTTGTATATGGGGAACCAGTACAAAAATTGAGAGATCGAGTTTGGGAAAGATTAACAAGATATGGCATTTCAAGAGATGATCCATGGTTTATTATTGGGGATTTAAATGAAATCACAGGGAATCATGAGAAAGAAGGAGGCCCGTTGCGAGGTGTAGAAACCTTCGTCTCTTTTAATAATATGATCCGTCATAGTGGACTTTTGGAATTCCCGGCGAGGGGGAATAAATTATCATGGCAGGGAAGAAGGAAAGTAAATGGCAAAGCGACAATGATACGGTGCAGGCTTGATCGAGCCTTGGCAAATGAAGAATGGCATACATTGTTTCCAAAATCATATACCGAATATTTAAAATTGGTGGGCTCAGATCATCGCCCAATAGTGGCTTTTCTGGAAGATAAAATCACTAAACGAAAAGGACAGTTCAAGTTTGATAAGTGATGGTTGGGAAAAGAAGGCCTTCTGGAATCCATTACCAAAGGCTGGACAAAGGAAATGAGGAATCCAGATGGGAATATGGGAGATGTGGTGTCGAAAATTACCAATTGCCGACATGCACTTTCAACTTGGAGAAAGAATAACCCTCCGTATGGGAAAGAAAAGATAGCGGAATTACAAAAGGCATTGGAGGAGGTTCAGACAGATAATAATAGATCTCAAGAAGATATTTTGGAGGTGTCCCGAAAATTACAAGAGGCTTATAAGGATGAAGAGGAATACTGGCAGCAGAAAAGCAGAAATACTTGGAATACGGCAGGGGACCGAAGTACCAACTTTTTTCATGCTTTAACGAAACAGCGAAGGGCACGGAATCGAATAGTGGGTTTATATGATACAAATGGAAATTGGGTGGTAGACGAACAAGGACTTGAGAAGGTAGCAGTGGATTATTTTGACGCCCTTTTTAGTACGACGTCGCCCAGGGATTTCAATGCTTTCCTCGATGAGATTACACCGACAATCTCCCCGGAAACGAATCAGCGATTATTACGGATTGCCACTGAGGAAGAGGTGAGGCAAGCACTGTTTATGATGCACCCAGAAAAGGCACCGGGACCGGATGGAATGACGGCACTATTTTTCCAACATTCGTGGCACCTGATAAAGCAGGATATTCTGGAAATGGTTAACAACTTTTTGACTACGGGAAAGTTGGATGCGCGGATTAATGTCACTAATATATGTCTCATTCCCAAGACGGAACGACCGACAAAAATGACAGAACTAAGGCCTATAAGTTTATGCAATGTCGGCTACAAAATTATATCAAAGGTGTTATGTCAACGGTTAAAGGCTTGTCTACCCGCTCTCATCTCGGAAACACAGTCGGCCTTTGTGACTGGGAGACTGATTTCTGACAATATCCTAATTGCACAAGAAATGTTTCACGGGCTAAGGACAAATAAGGCTTGTAAAAATAAATTTATGGCTATAAAAACGGACATGAGCAAGGCTTATGATAGAGTGGAATGGAAGTTTATCCAAGCTTTACTTCAAAAAATGGGGTTCGATGATCATTGGGTTCAGTTAATGATGGAGTGCATCTCTTCGGTACAATACCGAGTTTTGTTAAATGGACAACCACGAGGAGAAATTATTCCCAACAGGGGTTTACGTCCGGGGGATCCGTTATCTCCATATTTGTTCATCATGTGTACAGAAGCACTAATAGAAAATATTAAAAAGGCTGAGAATGAGAGACGATTGACGGGAATCAAAGTAGCACGGGCTTGCCCTTCAATTTCTCATTTGCTCTTTGCGGATGATAGTCTTTTTTTCTGCAAAGTGCAGAAAGAGGAGTGTCAGGTTATTTTAAACATTCTTAAGGAATATGAGAAGGTTTCGGGACAACAGATAAATTTTCAGAAATCATCAACCCAGTTTGGTCATACAATTGATGAGACTACCCGACAAGAACTAAGGGACATTCTGGGAATTCAAAACCTAGGGGGAATGGGTACTTATTTGGGAATACCAGAAAACCTGGGAGGCTTCAAGGTTCAAGTATTTGGTTTTGTTCAGGAAAGATTAAACAGCAGAATCAATGGATGGACTTTTAAATTCTTTACAAAAGGAGGGAAGGAGGTAATTATAAAATCGGTGGTGACTGCTCTACCCAATCATATTATGTCATGTTATCGGATTCCAAAAACGGTGGCGAAAAAGCTCACCAGTGCGGTAGCACAATTCTGGTGGAGTCCCAGTGGTAACACAAAAGGACTGCACTGGAAATCTTGGGACAAGGTTTGCGTACACAAAGAAGAAGGGGGGCTCGGTTTTCGGGATATTACGGATTTTAACACAGCTATGCTTGGCAAACAACTCTAGAGGTTAATAGAGAAACCAGATACTCTATTTTCCCGGGTCTTTAAAGGTCGGTATTTCAGGAATGCTTCACCCCTGGAACCGATTAGATCGTACTCGTCCTCCTATGGATGGTACAGTATAATCTCAGCTAGATCTCTGGTTAGCAAAAGACTAATCAAAAGGGTGGGACCAGGATCATCCATATCAGTATGGAATGATCCTTGGCTTCCAACCCATCCCCCGAGACCAGCAAATAAGAAACAACATATCCTCTTACCAGATCTTACGGTTGATTCCCTCATTAATGCCTCTTCGCGAACATGGAATTTGGCAGCCTTACATGACGTTTTGGATCCCGCGAATGTTAAAATCGTGGAAAGTATTCCTTTAAGTAGGGTACAAGTAGTTGATCGAGTTGGCTGGCATTTCACAAAAAATGGAAAATATTCGGTAAAGTCAGGAGATCAAGTTGAGAGAGCATATCCGGACATAGGGACAGGTGCGGTGGAGTATGGACCCTTGATTATTGATCTTAAAGCTCATTGCTGGAAGGTGCGTTCTCCACCTAAGATGAAGCATTTTCTTTGGCAATTGTTGTCAGGATGTATAGCAGTAAAGAAAAATCTACGAGCAAGAGGTCTTCGAGGCGATATGATTTGTGATAGATGTGGTGCAATAGAGGAATCCATAAATCATGTTTTCTTTGAATGCCCACCAGCGGTTCAGGTTTGGGCCCTCTCATCGATCCCAACACATCCAGAACACTTCCCGGGACAATCTTTATTTGCAAACATGGATTATTTATTCTGGAGGGTCAGACCGGCAATGGAGGTCCACCTTTATGCATGGATACTTTGGTACATATGGAAGGGGCGAAATAATAAGGTCTTTAGTAATTATGATGTGGACCCTCGGGATACCCTCAAGTTGGCTATGACTGAGTCTATACTTTGGACGGACGCTCAACAAGAATTAGAACATAAACAAAATCAGGTCACACAGAGAACTGATATAGTGGTACCGGCTAGATCAGGACGTTGGTGTTTCACGGATGGATCATGGAAAAAAGAGGCGAAATTTTCCGGATTAGGATGGTATAGCACTTTGGAAGGCTTTGAGGGTTTGCTGGGAGCAAGAAACACAAGGGCTAGCATATCCCCATTACATACAGAGTTGGAAGCTCTAATATGGGCAATGGAATGCATGCGGAATTTACGGCAGTATATTGTAACATTTGCAACGGATTGTTCTCAATTGGTGAAGATGGTTTCGGAACCAGAGAAATGGCCGGCTTTTGCAAACTATTTAGAAGACATCAGGAATCTTCAGAGGAGTTTTCACAGCTCGGAGATTATTCATATATCAAGGACGCAAAACAAAAAGACGGACAGCTTAGCACGTGGTGTGAGGCAACAGACGTCGTTTACGGTCCATATGGATACAGAGCACCCACATTGGTTTACAGAGTCCACATGAGTCTACAATGTTGTCGACAAAAAAAAATATCATTAAATATATATAACTTATTCAACCAATAATAAAAATAACAATGAAAACATCATTGGTCACACAATCTTCGATCCGTAAAACTAAAATTAATATAAAAATACCAAAACATCATGTGTTTTAAAACATCAGAAGCTCTTCAAAACATAATTAGAACGGAGATAATACTTAAAAACAAAAAGATTCATCAACCAATGGAAACACACCCACACATTTTATTTATAAACATAAATAGTATACCAAGTTTGTAAATGAGTATTTTCAATCTCTATGTTAGACTTATTGGATATTTAGGTGTATACACAATTACACTGTTTGTCACTGTTGAATAAATCATATCCCCTCTATGCCATTTTAAATGGATTTTAAGATTTTTGACAAATATTAGAAAATACAAAGTTTTATGTAATTTATCTTGGTAATATAAAAATAGCATTAAATAAAATTAGTTCGACCAATAAAAATAAATAACAGTATTTTGTAATTGGTAACAAAATTCAAGTGATATTAAATTTGTCAAGAAACATGAGAACATTATTTATTTTGAAACAAAATATAAATCCTAAAAATCCACTTATTGCCACTACGTCACAGTGGAGTTGGCTGGGTGTGTAGGGGGATCATCATGGCAAACTGGTGTGGGCTGGAGCTCAAGCACCTCCACATATGGGATCAGCCATTGAGTGTGAAGCTGAAGCGTTCCGTTGGGCAGCGACAACTTTATCTGGTTTTGGATATAGAAGAGTGATCCTTGAGATGGACTCCTTGACACTTTATAGGATGCTCCGAGGAACAGAGGAGGAATGACCGATTCTATCTCCAATTCTTCAGACAATCAAACATATGCTGAATGCTTATCCAGAGTTCATAGTGGAGTACCAACATAGAGAGGGAAATAAGGTGGCTGACAGGATAGCAAATGAAACTCTTTCTTTTTTGAATCATGTTCCTAAGTTATATTCTGTAACACCATTGTGGTTGAAATCATTTGTAGAGGCTGATATGCCTATGGAGGACTGCAACAATTGGTGAATGGAAAGTTTGAAGTTGAGTTAAAAAAATGCTAAAGATATTAAATTATATATTTTTAGGGATATATTCAGATATGTCAGACAAGATGCTTCTTTAATAACTACATTATTCTCTCATCTCTCCTAGTATTGTTTCAAATTTTGAATTCTCTTTCTACCTGCAAATCTGATTTTATAAAGATAAATCTGAATTGTACGTTTAATCTCTGTTTTTTTCCATGTGAGCCTTTTGTCAATTAATAACAAATTCTGTATATTTTATATATTTTGTAATCAAGTCCGACGCAGAAGCAACCCCACCTCTCCATATTTGCGAGAAGATGCTCGTTCATGGTCACCCCTTATCATTAACTTTGTGCAATCATAGAAATACTGAAGGCACAGTATGAAGATGACGTCCAAGTTATAATAGAATTTCCATTCGACAAACTTGTTGAGATTGTGGAGATTTCTCTGGATGCTTTGGTCGTTTTATTATTAGGAAGCATGGTTTTTATCTCGGCTAGTTTATCAACATTACACGGCAAGAATGTTATACATCTCCAGCAGTACTTGATCATATTGCCAAGACTATTGTCTAGCATTGTAGCTGGGATATCAAAATTATTGTTTGGCTAATATTATGTTTACACATCTAAGTAACCATTTAAAAATAACGAAAATAATTAATTTCAGAAACAAATGCCATCGATATAGCTCTGCTTAGCTGTTAATTGCATATTTAAAAAATAACGAAAATAATTACACATTTGATGAAGATGTTCTGTAAGACTATGATGGTTTATGTTTGTGGCTGATGGGTTTTTGCAGGGTTCTATTTGACCGCTTGGGTTTCTGATGAGTACATGCACGATGCTTCGAAACCGAATGCTTGCAGATCAAAGTTGGAACCGAGGCTTTTCTGTCAAAGATCAAAGCTTTGTTTTTAGTTTGAATCCTTGGTCTGGTTAATTAGGATTGTGTCAAGGATCTGAGTTCTGGAGTTACTGTTAAAGATCTTTGGTTTATGGATTTCGATGCAGGTACCATAGATTCTTGCTGTGCAAGGAGAAGATTTCTGGTATGAGTTTGAGTTGTATGCCGATGATCTTTTGGTCAGTCTTGTGTTTGATGTTGCTTTGTTTGGACTTTTTTTGCTCCCTATGCTCGCTCTTATCGGGAAGACCTATGTGTCTATGGCATCGTCAACAGGTTTATTTAGCGGCGTAAAACGTGCTTGTGCAGCTCTTCCTATCAGGTAAAGACTGAGTGATTTTCTCTCTCTCTCATTTTTCATTCTGTGCAAATGAGTTAAGCTCTCCGCACTATTTTCTACAGAGTTGCTTTATATTCGAACTGTGAGATATGCTAATACGGGGTTTTATTTTGTGGTTTTTGAAGCTGAAAGACTGGGTTGTAAATTCTCTGTTAACCAGCGGTTTGCAACTTTCTTCTACAAGGTATGAAGAAGAAAACTGCTTTGTGTGTTGGTTCTTCCTTCCATGCCTTTGGTTTACCTAAATGGTGTGGTTATGTAGGGTGTCTTGTATGGGTATAAATATATATGTAAGGCGAATTATAATATTAAACATAAATATATAAATCCATTAAACTTGTTCGAAACATTTTAAATATGTTTAGATCAGGTCATATTATATTATTATAAAATTATGTTAGAAACATATTATGAAAGAAGGTTCACTTTTAATGATATTATAATGTTGATTTTTGCAAATATTTCTCAATAAATCAGGTAAATTATATATTCAGTTAGAATTACTACAACATATATGTTTGGAAGTGTTTGCAATATATTCTAATATATGGCATAAGGGAAAAAATGATATAGTGAAATATTCGGATGGCATAGTTTGTACAATTTCTAGTAAGTTGAAGGTAATCTAATATTTGGTGTGAAAGAGATTGTGGAGATGACACATAAGAAATATCATTCTTATTAATCACACATGAATGCGAGGTTAATTTTCAATAATATTTCTCAAATAATAAAAAAGGATACAAAACTATAGGTTAAGGTTAGGTAAGTCTCCATATTAACTACAAATTTTTTTGGTCTCCATATTAGACGAAAAAAAATTTTTGATGCCCCAAACCACTCAGTAATTGCGGTCAATTACAATGAATAAACGAATTATGTAAGAAACAAATATAGGAAATTCCATATTACTGACTGGTTATTAAAGGAATTAAAATTATTTTCACTTTCTAAAGTATCATAAATTTGTCAAAAAAGAAACCCTAACTGATCGCATATCCCCTTTCACGACCAACAAAAGAATCCATAATTTATTCACTAATTAGTTTGACTCAACTTACACGACCAACAAATAATGATTTAATTGAATTACGGGTGTACAATTCTGTCTATCACATCTGAATTTCCTCATATTACGTCTGATATTCCTCTTAAATGATAGACTAATAACCAAAAAAAATTAAACGTAAATTTGTAAGTGATAATTGGAAAATGTTCAAAATCACTGCAACTTCGAATTTCTGATCCTAAGCAGTTTAGGAATGTGAATATTTGGCCATTATGAGATGAATAAATTTGTTAAAAAATAAAATGATTGATGATTCACAAAGCTGTAACCGAAGATACTATTAAATCACAATGCAGTTAACCATGACATCAATCATGCAATCAGTTAACCATATATTGTTGTATTAACAATTTGCTACAACAAAATCTCTTCTTATCTTATGGTGATTGGTTTGAATATGTAATCACAATTTATGTGATTGGTTTGAATATTTAATTTCATGATTACTTTTGATAATATTTGTGGTAAAGACTAATTCAATTTCAAGAGTTTATATAGAAGTTTACTAAAATATATATGGTCCTCTTGATGTATAGATTTTATTGTATATAATAAACTCGGATTAAGATTCACATCTTTGTACCATATCTATACATCTATACATAAATATACATAAAACTAACACCACCTACTATATTATAAATTATAAAATCTACAACCTTAAATTGTAGAATGTATACATTGTAAAAGTACAAAGGAATTTAAAATGTATAAATAAATATACATAAAACTAACATGTTCTACTATATTAGAAATTATAAAATTTACAACCTTAAATTGTAGAATGTATACATATTTTTTTATATTGAAAAATAAGGTGATCGTATATTGATGGAGTTAACAATCTTCATATCATGTTGTTCGTTTGCATATGACTATTAGACATTGCGATTGACACTCACATATATGGTCGAGAATTAATGTGGGATTTAATGACCGATTTTGAATTCTTTAAGAGGCGTATGTTATTAGTCAAAGCGTAATATACTATAACCAAATATATTCATGTCCAATGTTATTAGTCAATGTCATATGTTGTAATAAGTCTAGTAGAGAAATAATTTTTAAATTTGAGAAGTGAGGTTGCTTGTGAACTTGCACCTAGGAAATGACACTCATGTAAATCACACATAAAGTGAAGGTTAGTTTTATATTGGTCTCCGCAAATAATATTAAGGGATTAATGATTTAGATTCTCTAGTAAATTATGACTTATGACCTTTAGACTGTTAATGTTACTCCCTGAGAGAAAACACATCTGTGACGATACGTGACGCATAAGCCATTGAGTGAGCAATAGCAGCTGCTTAAGTCTGATCCGATTTTGGTTTCGCACTTATCAAAATGTTTCTTTTTAAGTGTGACAGACTTTATGTATTGTTTAAGGAAAGTAAGACATGGTATACTTAAATTACGAATGAAATTATATTATGTGAAATTTGCTTACTCAAGGATGCAATCACATAACACTTGCAGGTAATCTCGTTAGATGTGGGGCATGAGTTTTGCTACAACTTTGCAAGAGGATGGAACCAGATAACAGGGACTTGTGCTAAGCACTGGCCGTCACTCAGGATCCAGCCTGTGCGTATGAATGATGTTAATCCTTTTGGAAGTCCATATGGTTCTGCTATTACTTTGTTGTTGAGTTTGAGTTTGGAACATTCAGAAAAGTGAAATCTTTGAAAGTTGTAGAAACCTTGTGTTTGAAGGTAGGGCATTTGTTTTTCACCGAATTGTGATTGGTGTCGTCTTGTTAATGAGAAATATACATCAATCTGAATTACACGTACAACCCGTAGGCCCGTAAGATGCTAAAACGAACGCGTTTAATCAATTTCCCCATTATTAGTTAGTTACTTTAGTTAGTATGGGCCTAATAAACCCATCTCAGAATTCCCAAACTCATCCATCCATTAAGCGAAATTCAATAACTTTTCCAATTATCCGTCTTTCTCGATCCCGGCGACGTTAATCGGCGGTTGCTAGTCTAGAGAGTAGAGATGCTCAGCTACATCACCACGGATTTTTCTGTCTTCCTTACGAATCCTTAGGGGGCAGTTCCAGACCTTTGTCTATTGTCGTCCACTCGAAGTTGCGTTGGTGACTAGAGACTCAAACAATGCAGATGTCTCGTAGTCAAGAGGCTGTGGCGGAGATGAAATGTGATTCATCTGCTTGGGCTTTTGACCAAAATAACCTTGCAGGTTCGTCACTTCCTCTAAAATCACATTGTGGAAGATATTTCATATTTGCTGTCACATTTGTAAATGGTCAAATTGAAGTGTATGCTGTCCAATGAATATGATGATATCAATGTTTATATTCTGATTTCTGTGGTTATGTTTTTTATCTCTAAAAATCTTTCTTAGTGACAATGGACTAATAACATTTGTTAGGAAAATTGCTCAGGACTAAACTAATCAACTCTCTTTTGTTATTCTAATTATGAATAGACTTGTATTCATCTTTCACATTTATTAATTTCCAAGTCAAACTTGCATCTATTATATTAAAGAAGAAGTCAATGTGTGATTTTTTATAAATTGGACTCTTTACTCACCACATTGCATTTTCAGTTCATCATTAATCTTTATATTAAATAGAATATATCATTATTCAATCATTAATAACCATACTATTATATACAAAAATAACTTCTCAAGATTTTAGAGATTTCATAAATAAGAGTAACAATATATTGAATCCAACTTATATTTAAATATATATATATATATATATATATATATATATCAAAATTCTAAAAAAAAATCTGTTTAAAAATATATTAATATAGAATTTAATTTTCAAAAATTATATGTAAATATTTTAACTAATTTTGTGATTAGTTTTGAAATGTTATTATACATTAATATATTCAGTTATCATATATAAAATGAAAATTAAATATCTATCATTTTAATCAATTATATAATTAAATAAATCATATTAAAGGAAAGTTATTATGTTTATCTAAATATTTTAATAATATATTAATTTTCAAAATGAATGTATGTAAATATTTCACTAATTTTGTAACTAGCAATGGCAAATTATTATGTAATATTTAAAGGGCAGATAAAAATTTAAAATAAATTCAATAAAAAATAATTATCAAATATGTTTTTTCATGCATATATAACTAAATACAAATACAATGATATAAATATATAATAATAAGAAACAAATACATGTGATGGTTTTTAAAAAAAATTACAACATGTAAACTATAAATTATTATATTTGAAATTTTTAAAGAAACATTTAAATATATGACTAAAATTAAATCTAAAATAAGTATATATACATATAAAATTAAAACTTTAGCTAAACTCTTTATAATATTAATATATGAACTATAAATATAGTTTTTAAACTATCTTAATTTGTGAAATATTACATTATCTTTGCAGATGATAATATTTTAATATTTTCTCAAGTTCTACTTCTATTTATTATTTATTTATTTAGTAATGAAATACTAATCTAACAAATAAAAAAATAAAGAAGAAGAAACAAATACATGTGAAAGTTCAAAACAATCTATTTGATGAAAAAAATATACTCTAATATCATTATGTTTGAAAAACATTAAATTTACACATCCCATTTATGTGATTACTATAATATATACCAATTGAAAAGTGAAAACAAAATGTATATATAACTATAAACGAAAATATATATCCGCGCGGTCGCGCACGGAGCTAGATCTAGTTTATTGTTATAGAATGAGAAGGTTGTACTCTGTTTATAATATTTCTGTTCCTGAAAAATTTTAGTTCTAATCTCTTGGCTGTTTTCTATTTGATTGTGACATTCACAGACATTAATAAAGAAGGAAACACTGTTACGGATAATGAATGATACTTGATATTTGGGGGGTGGGGTGACTTTATTCACAGTGTTCATAAAGTTGTTCTTTTGTAGATTTGGTTCCCATCTGCATAATGGGACAGCAAGAGAAGAGACAGAGACGTTCATGGTGCAAAGTGCAAACTCTACTACATAGGAGAAAATGTATGTCTCGTCCTTGTGAGAGGTAAGGTTATGGCCTCCCCCTTTGACACAAGTTATATTATAAGGAAAATATATTCTAAATGTTTGATGCATTTTCGTTCAATATGCTTGACCTTTTTGCTCATTGCGGATAGCAGCCTTACGCTGATTTTGTGAATCTAGGTTTGTTATGAATTAGATACGAAGATCTAATTATCACTTTCGTTTGCCTAGTTCATATTCGGATATTTTAGAAATAGCTACCAAATATTGGGAAAGATGGTGGAAATCATTGAAGTGTGTGTGGATAGGACATTCTTTGTTTCTTAAAAGTGGGGATTGAAATGGTCGTTGTCATATAAAGTTGACCTTGACATAAATATATAGCTAAAGTTATCCCCTTCATATTATCTTAATGTCAATGAGTATCTTGCGCTTCATAGTTTATAATGTATATAAGACATTAGACGTGAATCCGTTAGCTTGACAGTTTCAATGATTTGACTTTGAAGTCACTTAAATTTATTAGAAGCTTTGGTTTGCAGTTTCACCGTCAACCTTTCTTTTTCAATGATAAATCTTTTGGGATTTTCTTCTTTAATAATATAAAAGGTTCATCAAGCCACTTTGTTACCAAAATCTTTTTTTATGGAATTCATTGGCTGTCTTGACTAAGACAGGTGTCTGAAAGTCTTACCAAGGGAAAAGTTATATTACCATAAAGATTCCAAAGCAGCCGTAAGTATTTGACTCTCTTGTCATATTCATTGGGTCTACAACCAGAGAGGAAGAGATAACTTGTTAACCATCTCGAGCAGAGAAAGCAAATTAAAGAATCAAAAGAAGAACGATAACTCTCTCTGTTCCCAATGATTCGAGGATTGCTTCTGGGAATCTTCTGGATGATGTATTGTGTCTGCACGTCACTCCAACAAGAGACGAGTTTTCTCTACAACGGCTTCGACCAAGGGGATCCTCGTCTTCACCTTGCCGAGGGTGCAAGAATCCTTCCAAAAAACGATGTCCTGCAACTGACGAATGCAACAACAACACAAATAGGTCGTGCTTTCTTAGAGCAGCCTATTGAGTTCAAACCATCCGAACCAGTCTCGTTCTCTACACATTTTGTGTGTGCTCTGGTCGGTGTAGGTGAGGTGAGTGGCCATGGCATGGCGTTCTTTGTCTCTCATTCCACAGATTTCATAGGCGCCCAACCAACTCGATTCTTCGGGCTCTTCAACGCAAACGGAACTGCTTCAACACGTGTGTTGGCTGTTGAGCTTGATATATCTCAAGCTCCAGATGTGTCAGACATCAGTGATAATCATGTTGGGATTGATGTGAACAGCGCAAGGTCTGTGCAATCTGCTAACGCTTCTTATTTCTCGGAGAAGGAAGGTAGGAAGATAGACATACGGCTCTTGAGTGGAGATCCTATCCAGGTTTGGGTGGATTATGAAGGAACGACACTCAACGTTTCATTGGCTCCTCTTCAAAACCAGAAACCAAGCCGACCTCTTTTGTCATCAACAGACATCAATCTCACCGAGGTTGTGCAAGGTAGAAGAATGTTTGTTGGGTTTTCTGGTGCAACCGGGACTATCATGGTCAACCAGTACGTACTCGGATGGAGCTTTAGCAAAAGCTTGACATCGCTTCAGAAGATTAACATCTCAAAACTTCCCAAAGTTCCTCATCCTAACAATAAAAACAAGTCTTCATCTAGAGTGCTCTATGCTCTGCTTGGTTTAGTAGCTTTCTTGGTTTTGGTGCTTCTTTCTGGAGCTTATATGTATAGGAGAAACTTGTACGCGGAAGTAAGAGAGGAATGGGAAAAGGAGTATGGTCCACTCAGGTATTCCTACAAATCTCTATACAAAGCAACAAAAGGGTTTGATAGAAGTGAGTTTCTTGGGAAAGGAGGTTTTGGTGAAGTTTACAAAGGGACACTCCCGCAGAGCATAGAGCTGAGAGAAGTGGCTGTGAAGAAAGTATCACATGAAGGTGAGCAAGGTATGAAACAATTTGTCTCTGAGATCGTGTGCATGAGGAGTTTAAAACACCGGAGCTTGGTTCCACTTCTTGGGTATTGCAGGAGGAAACATGAGTTATTACTGGTCTCTGAGTACATGCCAAATGGTAGCCTTGATCATTACTTGTTTAATGATGATAGATCTACTCTCCCCTGGGGGAGAAGATTTACCATTCTCAAAGACATCTCCTTAGCTCTTAGTTACTTACATACAGAAGCTGACCAAGTTGTTATACACAGAGATATCAAAGCTTCTAATGTTTTGTTGGACGGAGAGTTTAATGGAAGGTTGGGAGATTTTGGTATGTCCAGGTTATATGAAAGAGGGGCTGATCCAACCACAACAGCTGCAGTTGGGACTATTGGTTACATGGCACCTGAGCTTACAACGATGGGACCTTCTACAGGAACTGATGTATACGCCTTTGGTGTTTTCTTGCTTGAAGTTACTTGTGGGAGGAGACCTGTGGAGCTTGGCTTTTCAGCTGCAAAACGTTTTCTGGTCAAATGGGTTGGTGAATGCTGGAGACGGTCTTCTTTGCTTGATGCTGTAGATCCAAGGTTGACAGAATTCTCATCCCAGGAAGTGGAGAGGGTTCTGAAGGTTGGTTTGCTATGTGCAAACCTTTCTCCAGAATCAAGACCGTCCATGGAACATGTGGTGCAGTACTTAAACGGAAACCTAGCTTTGCCTGAGTTTTGGCCATATTCTCCCGGTATTGGAGTTCTCACTCCAACTGCGTTTTCACAGGCACAGCTCATGCTCCCTTCACTATCACTGTCTTCTTCCTCATCCAACAACTCTATGTTTATTACTCATTCACTCCTCTATGGGAGTGGGCGATGAAAGTTTCTAACAACTTTCCTTATCTTTGGAATCTTGTTATTCACTGTTTTCGGCCATTTACATTAGATTTTTGTTTCATTATATGCTCACACATGTTCCATCAAGTTTGACTGGTAGAAAGATGGAAAGAAGACTGATCTTTTGTGTAAATTCTGGTAGCTACTTTACTAAATACTTTGATAATCGGTTGTTGTCACTGTTTTATTTAAGGCATGAGCCTATTATAGATTAAAGACATTCAAACATCTGAGATGTTGCATCAGCTTTTTGTTCCTTTGACAATGAGTCAAATGATTCTCTTTTGTTCTGTAGTGAGAGTGGTCATACATATGGTTATGAAAAAATTTCTTTGAAGTGTTATATGATGCTGGAGAACTTTCAAACGTCAAAGAGAACTGTTCAGTCTTTATCTTTGTTTGTGCTGATCTCATGTACCTGCAATGTATACGAGGAGATGCATGATTCAGCACATAGATCACAGGCTAAAGAGTTAAAATATCAAGAGATGGTGACAGATCAACTTTTTATATGGTTTAAGAAAAGAAGGACTTGGTATGACAAGCGGTGTGAAAAGCCTTGGCTTTGAATCTTTGAATATTCTTAAACTACAATGATATGTGGAATTTGCGTATTATTTTAACAAGCAAGACAAATATTTGATAGCTGTCTCTGAAAATTGCCATATTCTTTTGCGTAAATTCTTTAGCCACTTCACGTAATACTTTTGATAATCGGTTGTTGTCATTCTTCATTCCAGGCATGAGCCTATTATAGAACATTCAAACATCAGAGATTTTGCAGCAGCTTTTTGTTCCTTTGACAATGAGTCAACTGATTATCATTTCTTCTGTAGTGAGAGAGGGGATATATAATCTGGTAAAGAAATTGTTTCTTTGAAGTTTGTTATTATGGGGAGAACAGAACCCACAAACGTCAAAAAGAACTGTTTTTGTCTTTATCTTTATTTGTGCTGATCTAAGGTACTTGCAATGTATCCTAGGACTATACTCTAGATCACAAGCTAAAGAATTAAGATATTCAGAGATAGTGACAGTTCAACTTTCTGTATGGTTTAAGAAAAGTAGGACTTGGTATGACAATAGATAGGAAGCCTTGGCTTTGAATATTCTTTAACTAAAATGATATGTCGAATTTGCGTATTTTTTTAAACAAAGATGACAAATATATGATAGCTGTCTCTGGAAATTACCATATTCTTTAAGTCAACTGTTGCCAAAATTTATTGGAAATGGCAAAATGCAGAATGTTCTTCTTGTTGTGTAATGATATGACCTTGTTTTTGCAGATGGAGAAGATAGTTATTTACCATTACCATTGACTAAGAGACAAGCTTATTTATTCTCAAGGTAGCAAACACTCTGTTCCATTAAACAAATGGCTCAAGGATTGGATCTGATCTGGACCATGATCTCTTTTCTTCTTCTTCTTCTGATTCATCTGTCAAGCCAACAAGAAACTAGCTTCATCTTCAACGGTTTTGGTCTTCGCCAAGGAGATCTTCATGTTGATGGGGTCGCTCAGATCCTTACCGGTGGACTACTCCAGCTGACCAACACCTCAGAGCAGAAGATGGGTCATGCTTTCTTCAAGCACCCCTTCGAGTTCAATTCATCTCTCTCCTTCTCAACTCATTTCGTGTGTGCAATGGTGCGTAAACCGGGAAAAACCGGAGGAAACGGGATAGCTTTCTTCCTATCACCCACCATGAATCTCTCAGAGGCAGATGCAACTCAGTACTTGGGTCTTTTCAACACCACGACCAACGGATCTCCTTCTGCTCGTATCTTCGCTGTTGAGCTTGATACTGTCCAGAGCGCAGAGTTCGATGACATCGATAACAATCATGTTGGTGTCAACGTGAACAGCCTGATGTCAGACGTATCCGCTCCAGCTGCTTACTTTTCAGACAAAGAAGGTAAGAACAAAAACATAAGCCTCTTGAGTGGAGATTCCATCCAGGTCTGGGTGGACTACGATGGAACTCTACTAAACGTTTCCCTAGCACCTCTTAAAGCTCAGAAGCCAAGTAAGAGTCTTATCTCAACATCACTCAATCTCTCAGAACTTCTCCAGGGCAAAATGTTTGTGGGATTCTCTGCAGCAACAGGGCAGTTAGCAAACAACCATTACATACTCGGTTGGTCTTTCAGCAGAAACAAACAATCATTACAGAGCCTAGACATCTCAAAACTCCCCAAAGTCCCTCGTCCTAAGAAAAATCTCTCTCCGGTTCTGATTCTTCTGTTCATTGTACTCGGAATCATAGCCTTGCTCCTCCTGGGAGGAGCTTACCTCTACAGGAGAAACAAGTACGCGGAAGTAAGAGAGGAATGGGAGAAAGAGTACGGCCCACACCGTTACTCATACAAAACCATCTACAAAGCAACAAAAGGATTCCACAGAGACGGCTTCCTCGGCAAAGGAGGATTCGGTGAAGTCTACAAAGGAACTCTCCCTAAAGACGGAGACATAGCAGTGAAGAGATTCTCACACGACGGAGAACGAGGGATGAATCAGTTCGTGGCAGAGATCGCGAGCATGGGGAGATTAGACCATAGAAACCTAGTCCCGCTCCTCGGCTACTGCAGGAGAAAGGGAGAGTTCTTCCTCATCTCAAAGTACATGCCTAACGGAAGCCTCGACCGGTTCTTGTTTCATAACCAAGAAGAACCAGCTCTTACTTGGTCCAAACGGTTTTGGATTGTAAAAGGAATAGCCTCAGCTCTCTGCTACTTACACAGAGAAGCCACGCAAGTCGTTCTCCACAGAGACATCAAAGCTTCTAACGTGATGTTAGACTCGGAGTTCAACGGAAGGTTGGGAGACTTCGGTATGGCGAGGTACCACGACCACGGAGCGAACCCGACCATGACGGGAGCTGTCGGGACCGTTGGATACATGGCTCCGGAGCTGGCTTCGATGGGAGCTTCGACGAGAACAGACGTGTACGCGTTCGGAGCGTTCTTGCTCGAAGTGGCGTGCGGGAGGAGGCCAGTGGAGCCTAACGTGGCGGCGGAGAAGCAGTTTCTTGTGAAGTGGGTTTGCGATTGCTGGAGGAAGAAGGATATGCTTAAAGCTCGTGATCCTAAGCTGAGTGGTGAGTCTTTTTCTTCGTCTAGGTGTGTGGAGTTGGTGATGAAAGTGGGGTTGATGTGCACGAATCTTGTACCGGAGGAGAGGCCGGAGATGGAGAGGGTTGTGCAGTATCTTGAGGAGCTTGTTCCGTTGCCGGAGTTTTCTCCGGAGACGCCGGGGATTGGGGTGCTTAGTTCGGTTGTGGTGGGAGGAAGTAGGGTCTCTGTGGTGTCTGAGGGTTCGGGTCAGGCGAGTGAGTCTATGTTTATTACTCACTCCATCCAGTACGGAGTAGGACGTTGAGATCTAACGACTTTAAGAAGCTCAAAAGCTGAAGGAGCCTTGTGTTCTTGCAATTTGTTTTTAAAGTTTGCAAAAGAATGTTATTATTGATCAAAAAAAAAAGAATGTTATTATTGTGTAAAAATTTTGAATGTATAAATTAATTTATGAATTAGCCCCTATTGATTCTCCAATTTACAATTGTTGAAGCTTTTTATTTTAAAAAATCAAATTTCAGTTTATTATCCAGTTTATGAATACCTGTAATTTTGTTTTGGTTTGTTTTAAAATTTTGCTAAGATTAGCTCCGACAATTGATGATTTATTGAGTTCAACTAAAAGTTTTAGATTAGAATGATCTGTTTAGGAGTTCAGAGTATTTAGGGTTATTATTTAAAAGTTGACGATTCAAATGTCAATTTCAGTTTCTTAATCATTCGTCGTCGTCCCAAAGCCTCTCGCTCCGATGACGAATTGACGATTGTCGTCGTTGTCTCTCTCTCTCTTTCTCTCTCTCGCAGGGAAGAATGTGAACATCATCAGCTGTGTTCTTCGCCGGAATATAGACGGCTGGTGACCGGGAAAGGAAACATTTTAAACACTCTTAAGTTCTGAACCATTGAGCGAGAAGGAGGCCTCGATTAGGGATTTGGAGAAGGTGAATCTCTTTTTTATCTATCTGCTTGGTATTTGATCAATTGCTTTTCAAAATGTATAGCACAGTGCTTGGTTCTACTTGTTTTAATACTGATCTTAGTTCTTGGAGTAGCTTATCTATCTCTCTCCTTGTAAAGTTATATATGCTGATACAAGGTTGTGCACACAGGGGCTCACCAAGTTAGTTGATATATCAAGGGTTCTGATGGTAACTGAGGTTAACCACTGCCAGTCTCTGTGGAAACTAGAGACCACATTGCCCCCCAGAGCTTGCAACAATTGCAGCTTCCTTAGCAACCCACGTGTGTGCCTTTTTGCTTCAATTCTCAGACATGTGTGCTTTGCCACTCGACAAACGGTTGGTTAAGATCCGAGTTTGAAATTTGAATTCTCTCAGCTGAGGGTTAGAGTCTCAGTGGAGGAATAATCTTGAAGCTGCATGATTTCTTGGTTCAGGTCCTCCTATGCCTCTGCTGATTGGTTTTGGATTCTTCCTTTATAAGCAGGTATTTGACCACAGATCTCTCATTTGATATTGAATTACATTTATGAATTTTTCTCTAAGATAGTAAGATACCATCCCCTGCTGCCACAAGGATAGAGCTAGTTACGTAGGTAGCTAGTAATTAAGTTTATCAACTGTACCTCTATGGAATTTAGTCTTTGTAAGCTAGTAATTAAGAGAAACCGCTTCAGTCTTATCTTATTTTATAAAGCATTATGTTATACTCGTTGTCTGTACTTCTTCTTTGCGCTAATCTTAGCTTATTTATTTGATTCGTTGTTCATGTGAGAATGTATTCTCCTGCATATGTGGAGCTTAATTAAGAAATCCTATAGGGTTTAGGTTAACATGGTAGGGTCCTAACTATAGTTTGTATTACTTTTCATTATAAAAAAAAGAACACTTGTAGTTGTCATGATCATACCAGGCTTTCTTAGGCTTCTTCCTTTTGGTCTAGTACATGTGTTGAAATATCATTACAAAACATGGAGATTTTTTTTATTCTGCTCTGAAAAGTCAAGGGCATGTTTAAAATATGGCTTTTAGTTTTGATTAAATATTCATCGTTTGTCTGCTTTCAAGTATTTGGACGAATCCCATAAAACTAGGCGCACGATCTACCCTACACACATATTAGTGTTTACACGCATTATACTATTTTCTCAGTGTAGCAGTTGCGTTGTCAATTTGGAATCAAGTTGATATTTCATATATGTTAAAAATAAATTGTCTGAAATAGAATATTTTGAAAGCCACGTTAAGCTTTATTTCTAGATTGTTTAATATCACCGTGCTAATCGAGTACAGTATGTAAAGCCAAAAAAATAATGATTCCTTTTGTTCAGAAAGCAGTATTATAAAGTTTTATAGGCTTTGGATCACTGAAACAGAGGCTCACATCCTTTTATTGCTCTCACCTTTTCTCCAGCTTGAGAGTTTCTTCAGATGCATCGCTTTGTGTTGAAAGAAGATCTACACATCAGATCCAGACTCTCTGAATCATCATCTGCAATGACTCGTTGGCTGCTTCAGATCCTGATCATCTCTTCTCTTCATCTCATCTCTCTATCAAGTCAACAAGACACAAGGTTTGTCTATGAAAACTTTAGCTCCCAAGAAAATCTTTATCTAGATGCTTCTGCAAAAGTACTTCCCGGTGGATTATTGCAGCTGACAAACACTTCAGCGGATCAAATGGGCCGGGCGTTCTACAAGACACCACTGCGATTCAGTTCCTTCTCAACACATTTCGTGTGTGCTCTGGTGCCTAAGCCAGGTGTTGAAGGAGGTCATGGTCTTACCTTTTTACTATCTCCTTCGAAGGATTTCTCGCACGCACAAAATACAAGATTCTTGGGGATTTTCAACGCGTCAGCAAATGGATCTCACGTTCTTGCTGTTGAGCTTGACACTATATGGAACCCTGAGTACAAAGATACCAAAGGTAGTAATCACGTTGGTATTGATGTGAACAACCCTGTATCTCTCGCAGTAGCTCGGGCGTCTTACTACATGAAAGGGAGAAACGAAAGCATGAACTTCTTGAGTGGGAAGCCTACACAGGTCTGGGTGGATTATGACGGCACCATGCTCAGTGTCTGGATCGCACCTCTTGAAGTCCTGAAGCCAAGTCGGCCTCTTTTGTCACACCCAATCAACCTTTCAGAGATTTTTCCTAATAGATCCAAACTGTTTGTTGGCTTCTCTGCAGCAACAGGGAACGCGGTGAGTGGTCAGTATATTCTTTGGTGGAGTTTTAGCACAGGCAGAGGATCACTTCATCGACTTGACATCTCAAAACTTCCTCCAGTTCCTCATCCTAAAGCTCCACATAAGAAGCTACCTCGGTGGGTTATTATCCTGGTTGTTTGTGTGGCTGTTGCGGTTTTGGCTTTTCTTGCAGGAGTTTATGCCCACAGGAGGAAGAAGTATTCAGAAGTGTCTGAAACATGGGAGAAGGATTTTGATGCACATCGGTTCTCTTACAAGTCCTTGTACAAAGCAACAAAGGGGTTCAGCAAGGATGAGTTCCTCGGAAAAGGAGGCTTTGGTGAAGTCCATAGAGGAGTTCTTCCGGAAGGCAGAGAAATAGCAGTGAAGAGAGTGTCCCATAATGGTGATGAAGGTGTGAAGCAATTCGTGGCTGAAGTGGTGAGCATGGAATGTCTGAAACACAGAAATCTTGTTCCACTTTTCGGGTATTGTAGGAGGAAGCGGGAACTTCTTCTTGTCTCGGAGTATATGCCCAACGGTAGCCTTGACGAGCATTTGTTTGATGAGACGAAACCGGTTCTTCCTTGGTCACAGAGACTTGGGGTTGTTAAAGGAATAGCATCTGCTCTGTGGTACCTCCATACAGCTGCTGACCAAGTTGTTCTGCACCGAGATGTCAAAGCTGCCAACATTATGTTGGACGCCGAGTTCAATGGTAGGTTAGGGGATTTTGGCATGGCCAGGTTTCATGAACATGGAGGTGATGCAGCCACAACAGCTGCTGTGGGAACAGTAGGGTACATGGCACCTGAGCTAATCACAATGGGAGCTTCCACTGAAACTGATGTTTACGCCTTTGGTGTTTTCATGCTTGAAGTAGCCTGTGGGAGAAGACCAGTGGAACCGCAGTTGGAAGCTGAGAAACGTCATATGATCAAATGGGTTTGTGAGTGCTGGAAAAGGGATGCTTTGCTTGATGCCACCGACTCGAGACTGGGAGGTGAGTTCATAGCCGAGGAAGTGGAGATGGTTATGAAACTCGGTTTGCTATGTTCAAATATCGTGCCAGAGTCAAGACCAACGATGGAACAAGTGGTCTTATACCTTAACAAAAACCTGCCTTTGCCAGATTTCTCACCATATACTGTGGGGATCGGCACATTTGCTCCGGTTCTGGTTGATGCAGCTTCCCTCGTAGTCTCATCCGCTTCATGGAGTTGGTCAGCTCCCTCGATGACTTCTTCATCTGCCAACCACTCACCTTACGCTGGTCAGTCAACAACAGATCAGCCATGGGGACAGACAATAGAGACTAAGAATTCTCTACACTTCGTTGCAGAACCAGAGAAGCCTAAGACTCAGACTTTCTAACCAGCTGTTGAAACTGTCACGTCGCCTACATAAGAGTTTTGAGTCCCAATCTTTACAGCATCAGCAGTCAGAGGTAATTCCCGATATACGTTCATATCAGCAAACAGATCTTTTACAGTTCTCAAGATTGTTGTATCAATCAACCTCGCTTGTCCTAATGTACTTAAGTTTGTCCCTTTGCAAATTGTTTATGCACTTACTGATATGATAATAAACATATAGGAAGATATGTATGTCATTGTTGCAACATGAGTTTTTAAATGTTAGCGTTTTTATTGTACTTGAGAGAAAATGTTGAGCAATATATGATGTGTGACGATTGGCTAACAGTCAGTCCTACGAGAGACGACAAATCTAGTAGTAATGGAGTCTGACATACATGTGCGAACTAGTTCTTGATGTGTGTGCATTATATTATGTCAACCGTTGATATTGAAATGATTGTTGTAAATATGGATGGATGGTTCAGGCCATTTAAGTATTCAATCTGGTTAAAATGGCTAATAGAGATTTTGAATCCGAACGGAAGAAGTGTTGAAGGTTGAAACCAAAACCAGTCCAAACCAATTTTCTACTCAATTCATTCTTTCTTGTTCAATATGTTAAATTTTGTTCTGATATTGGTGGCTGCTATGCATAAATAAAAACATGCGAAGAAGATGTGCTATCTAGTATCTTCATTGCTTAACAATGGGAGTTCTCACTCTCGGATTGGCTTTATATTATCTTCTCTCCATACTTAGCTTCAGTGTTTTCTTTTGCACATGAAGGGTTTGGTTAATATGGTAAAACCCAATACGTCAAAGCTAATTTCACGCTTTCTTAGCTTCAGTGTTTTCTCTTGTTCAATATCTAGAGAACCTTAGTAGCTGTTTTGACTCTTCCACGCTTTCCTAGCTTTTTAGTTCCGGCTCATATTTCTGCATTGCGAAGGAAGGCCTCGGTTAGGGCTTTGGGACAAGGTGAATTTTCCCTCATCTCTTGGGTATTGAAGAATTAATCATGACAAGTGAAGTTCCATGCTTGGACTAATCATGACTTGTTATACACCGAGCAGAATATCAAAGATTAACGTTCGTAGTTGTCATACATATGCCAGGCTTCCCTAGGGTTCTCCCTTTTGGTCTGGCCCGTAACTGCGTCGAAGCATCATCACAAACACATGGGTTTTGGAAGGTCAAGGCCACGTTTAAAATATGTTTATGTAAATAGTATCTTTTGTCTGCTTCCATTTAAGATCAGCTTCAAGCTGGTGGTGCATTATGATATTAATAGCAGACGCGGTTCGCTGTTCAGATTCCAGTCGAGATCTCGTTAAGTTAAAATATTTTCGCAAAACGAATATTTTGAAAACCAAACCATGTGAGGTTTGTTACGATCAAATAAACAATATTACAAAGTCTCGTAGACTTTGATTACTTAAATAGAAGCTCACGTTTTTTTTCGTTCATTTTTTAATCTAGCATGAAATTAAAGGTCATAATAAAGATGTATTGTCTTAAGGTAACAGATTTGCACTTCAGATCCAAACTCTATCTGCTTCATCATTAGTAATGTCTTCTTGGTTGCTTCAGATCCTGATTATCTCTTTACTTCATCTCATCTCTCTATCAACTCAAAAAGAAACAAGTTTTGTCTATGAAAACTTTCTTGACCAAGAAGATCTTCATCTAGATGCTTCTGCAAAAGTACTTCCCAGTGGAATATTACAGCTGACAAGCGCTTCAGATCATCAACTCGGTCATGCTTTCTACAACAAACCACTTGAGCTCAGTTCCTCTTTCTCGACGCATTTCGTGTGTGCTCTGGTGCCTATGCAAGGCAATGAAGGCGGCCATGGTATTGCCTTCGTGGTATCTCCTTCTATGGATTTCTCGAATGCGCAGCCAACACGATACTTGGGAGTTTTCAACTCATCAACAAGTGAATCACCTTCTTCTCACGTTCTTGCTGTTGAGCTTGACACTATCTTGAACAAAGAATTCAATGATATAGATAACAATCACGTGGGGATTGATGTGGACAGTCCGATATCTGTTGGAATAGCTTCAGCATCTTACTATGCAGGCACGAAGGGGAAAAACGAGAGCGTGAACCTCTTGAGTGGAAAGCCCATACAGGTTTGGGTGGACTATGAAGACACGATGCTCAATGTCTCCGTCTCACCTCTTGAAGTGGAGAAGCCAAGCCAGCCTCTCTTGTCACAACACATCAATCTCACAGAAGTTTTTCCAAATAGTTCATCAAGAGTGTTTGTTGGGTTCTCTGCATCAACAGGGAACGCGGTGAGTGATCAATACATTATGTGGTGGAGTTTTAGCACAGAGAGAGGATCACTGGAGAAACTTGACATCTCAAAACTTCCTCAAGTTCCTCATCCTAAGAAAACTCCACATAAGAAGCTTCGTACGCTTTTTATTGTTGTTCTGCCGATTTGTCTGGCTTTTGTGATTTTGTCTGTTTTTGCAGGAGTTTATCTCCGCAGGATGAATAAGTGTTGAAATGTGTTTTAGTTGTTTATTCATGGTTAATGGTTTAGTTTGAGGTTTAAATTTCTACTTAAATTATATGAAAGAATTCGTGTGTGGGCTAATGAGTGCAATTACGTTTTCTTTCTATAAACTAAAATGTTTTTTTTTGTTTAAGTTCTAATCATCAGAGAAGATGAAAGTATTATTCAGAAAAAAAAGCATTTTCTGTGAATGAGAATTTATATCTTTCAGACTGTTTCGTTTCAACAATAAGTATTTAGAAGTTACATAAGTCGTCAGGTTATGAGGTTTTGGTGAGGTCTATATTATGAAACCTTCCTCAATGCAGAGAAATAGCAAGTGAAGAGAGTGTCCTCCAAAAGAGTGTTGAAATGTGTGAAGCAATTTTATGGCTGAAATCATCATGAGCATAAGATGTCTGAAACATAGTAAATCTTGTTTCAATTTTGGGGGTATTGCAGAAGAAAATGCCAACTTCTTCTGGTCTCCAGAGTACGTGCTCAGCTGTAGTCTTGACAAGCATTAATTATTTGATAGACCACGACCACCAACTAATTCTTTCTCATACATGTCACATGTAAGAGATGCTAACCCAAGTTGTTTTGCACCGAGATGTCAAAAAGCTTCCAACATTATGTTGGACCGCCTAGTTCAGAGGCAAATGCAGCCACAATAAGTCCAACAGCAGAGGTGGAGAAACCTTTTACTTATGACACAATGTGATCTCTCTTCCTACTGGAACTGATGTTTACGCCCGTTTTTAGAAAGAAAAATGTTCTAGAAAATTAATTTGTGAATTAGCCCCTACTAATTCTCCAATTTACAATGCTGAAGCTTTTTACAAAAAAAAAAAAAAAAAAAAGAAATCAAATTACAGTTTATTCCACTGTCGTCGTCATCGTCCCAATTCCAAAACCTCTCGACGGAGATGAAGGCTGTCGTTGTCACTCTCTCGAAGGGAAGAATGTGCACATCGTCAGCTGTATTCTTCGACGGGACAGAGACGTCCGGTGAACGGAAAAGAAAAACGTTTCGTAAATTCTGAACCATTGCGCGAATTATGGCGCGAATTAGTACTACTTATCCCCAGATTAGGGATTAGGAGAAGGTGAATCTCCTTTTTTTTTTTTTAATCTGCTTTGTATTGCTGGATTTCTTTTCAAAATCTCTCAGCTCAGTGTTTCCTTCTACTTGTTTTAATAGTGATCTTAGGTTTATCTCGGCTCAATTAAGTATATGTTAGATAGTACTGATATATGTAAAAGGGAAGTTTAATAAGTTTCTGTTATTGTTTAGGCCTTTACCTTCCTCACAGAGGACAGCACAGCCTCTGTGTGGGAGCTGGATACCACAATCTCCCCCAGAGCTAGCCGACATGTATTGCCTTTGTGCTTGAAAGTAACCTTTGGAAAGAGACATGAGTGTTGAGAGTAGAATTCTTAGTTGAGGTTTTGCTATGCACCAAATCATGTGCCAGAACTGAGAGAATCTCAATGAAGGAATAGTCTTGAAGTTGCATGTCCTGGCTGATTGTTTTGGATTCTTCCCTTCGTTAGAGCAGGTATTTTACCACCAATCAATCTCTCTTCTGATTCTCATTTACATTTAACTAATGTTTCTCTTGAAATATCATCTTCCTGCTACCCCCCAGAATAAAGCTGGTAGCTTGTAAATAAAGTTTATAAATTGTACATATAGAGACACTTGTTAGGTTTTCTAAGAGAAATCAAACTAATCTTGTACTGCTACTATTGGTTTACAACTGTGACATAACCAACTAATGAAATAAGACGCTCTCTGCGATTCCCGCCCTCACTTGCGGTTTTTTATTTTTAGTAGCAGAAGAGTGTATTATGTTATAGTGGTTCTTCTCTCTAATCTTAGCCTAGTGGTTTGATTTATTGCTCATGTGTAAACGTATTATTCTGCATCCTGTACAGCTTAATAATTAAAGAATCCTGAAAAGGTTAGGTAAACAAAGTAGGACCTAACTATTGTTTATGTCAGTCTTTATGTTTTGATTAATTTAGAAGTGTTTGCTACCCATGTCGCAGTTGCGTTGTCAATTTGGACTTAAGTTGATTCCATACACGTTAAAAATATTGTGTGAAATGGAATACTTTTGAAAATCACTTTAAGCTTTATTTATAGGTTAATTTAATATCCTCGTGTTAGTGGAGTTCAGTTTATAAGAAAACAATATTGATGGATAGGCTTGGATCACTGAAACATAAGCTCACATCCTTTTCTCCAGCTTGCGAGGTTTTTGAGATGCAGCGCTTTGTGTTGAGAGAATATCTACACGTCAGATCCAGACTCTCTGAGTCATCATCTGCAATGGCTCGTGGGTTGCTTCAGATCCTGATTATCTCTTCTCTTCATCTTGTTTGTCTATCAAGTCGACAAGAGACAAGGTTTGTCTATGAAAGCTTTCTTCACCAAAAAAATCTTTATCTAGATGCTTCTGCAAAAGTACTTCCCGATGGACAATTGCAGCTGACAAGCTCTTCAGAACAACAAATGGGTCGGGCTTTTTACAAGAAACCAATTCAGTTCAGTTCCTCTGGACCATTCTCCTTCTCAACACATTTCGTGTGTGCGCTGGTGCCTAAGCCAGGTAAAGAAGGCGGCCATGGTATTGCCTTTTTGGTATCTTCTTCTATGGATTTCTCCCACGCACAACCGGCAAGATGCTTGGGGGCTTTCAACGACTCAATGAATGGATCTCACGTTCTTGCTGTTGAGCTTGACACTATTTGTAACGCAGAATTCAATGATGTCGATAACAATCACGTGGGGATTGATGTGAACAGTCCTGAATCTGTCGGAGTAGCTTCAGCATCTTACTATTCCGACAAGAAGAGGAAAAACGAAAGCATGAACCTCTTAAGTGGAAAGCCTATCCAGGTCTGGGTGGATTATGTAGGCACTATGCTCAATGTTTCCATTGCTCCACTTGATGTCCCGAAGCCAAGTCGGCCTCTTTTGTCACAACCCATCAATCTTACACAAGTTGTTACAAATAGTTCAAGACTGTTTGTTGGGTTCTCTGCAGCAACAGGTTCTTATGTCAGTGATCACTATATCATTTGGTGGAGTTTCAGTACAAACAGAAGATCACTGCAGCCACTTGATATTTCAAGACTTCTTGATATCGCAAGACTTTTTGGAGTTCCTTATTCTACAGCTCCACATAAGAAGCTCCCTCCTACTATGAATATTGTTCTGCTTGTTTGTCTGTCTGTTGTGGTTTTGGCTGTTCTTGCAGGAATTTGTTATTACCGGAGGAAGAAGTATTCAGAAGTGTCTGAAACATGGGAAAAAGATTTTGATGCACATCGGTTCTCTTACAAGTCCTTGTACAAAGCAACAAAGGGTTTCAGCAAGGATGAGTTCCTCGGGAAAGGTGGCTTTGGTGAAGTTTATAGAGGAACTCTTCCGCAAGGTAGAGAAATAGCAGTGAAGAGAGTCTCCCATAGTGGTGATGAAGGTTTGAAGCAATTTCTGGCTGAAGTTGTAAGCATGAGATATCTGAAACACAGGAATCTTGTTCCACTTTTCGGGTATTGCAGGAGAAAGCATGAGCTTCTTTTGGTCTCTGAGTACATGCCCAACGGTAGTCTTGATGAGCATTTGTTTGATGAGACGAAATCTGTTCTTCCTTGGTCACAGAGACTTGGGGTTGTTAAAGGAATAGCGTCTGCTCTGTGGTACCTTCATACAGGTGCTGACCGCGTTGTTCTGCACCGAGATGTCAAAGCTTCCAACGTTATGTTAGACGCCGAGTTCAATGGTAGGCTGGGGGATTTTGGCATGGCGAGGTTTCATGAACATGGAGGCAATGCAGCCACAACAGCTGCTGTTGGAACAGTAGGGTACATTGCACCTGAGCTAGTGACAATGGGAGCTTCAACTGGAACTGATGTCTACGCCTTTGGTGTTTTCATTCTTGAAGTAGCCTGTGGTAGAAGACCCATTGAAGCGCAGTTCCAAGCTGAGAAAAAACATATGATCAAATGGGTCTGTGAGTGCTGGAAAAAGGATGCTTTGCTTGATGCAACTGATCCAAGACTGGGAGATGAATTCATAGCCGAGGAAGTCGAGATGGTTATGAAACTCGGTTTGCTATGTTCAAATATCGTGCCAGAGTCTAGGCCTACGATGGAACAAGTGGTCTTATACCTAAACAAAAACCTGCCTATGCCAGATTTCTCACCATATACATTGGGGATCGGCACATTTGCTCCATTTATGGTTGATGCAGTTTCCCTACTAGCCTCATCTGCTTCATGGAGTTGGTCAGGTCCCTCGATGTCGTCTTCTTCTTCCAATCACTCACCTTACGCTGTCAGCCATGGTCAGAAACTAAGAACTCTCTTCACGTAGTTGCTGAGCCAGAGAAGCCTAAGACTTAAAGACTTTCTTACCTACAGAAGATTTTGAGTCCAATATTCACAGCATCAGCAGTTAGAGGTAATTCCTGATGTGCATTCATATCAGCAAACAGATCTTTAGTAGCTCTGAAGATTGTTCTAATATTTTCCCATTTTATTCAGTTTTTCCCTTTTCAACTTGTTTATCCACTTAAACGATTGGTTATAAGCAAATAGTTTATGTTTCATCTAGCATAAATATTCCGAATGGCTCTCTGATAGAAAGCTCTTTTGGTTTATAAGTAGAACTGTGTGTGTGTTATGTTAGGATTTGGGACAGAGACTGGATGTTGTGAGGAAAATATGTATGGTTTATTAATTGCTATAAGAGTTTTAAATTGTTAGAACTTTGATTGTATTTGAGAGAAAATGTTTAACAACATATGACGTGACGATTGTCCGTTCAATCCTCACACACATACAAGAGATGACAAATCTACTAGTGGTCGACCCTGATATACAGCCATGTGACAACTAGTTCACGCTGTGTATTATGTCACATGATTGTTGTAAATATGGATGGATGTTTCGATCTAGCTAAAAGTATTCCATCCAATAAACTATTTAGAAAAGAGAAATAACTTAGGATAATACTATGTGAAGTGTGGTCTTATGAGACAGATCTTTGGGGTTTTGTGTGGTCATCGTATAAGCTAGTTCCAAGTAGAAGAAGTAGGACTAGAGTCCAATCCACTGAAAGATAACACACTTCTAGTAAGACGTAAGTTAACGTTTGCTTTTGTGTTTGGCCCGTTATTAGTACATCCACATGCAGAAACCTATATGCAGCATTGTGGTAGTTCCATTGGGTTGATTTTGGTCTTTTAGTTCATATAATTTTTTTCCTATAAAATGTAAATATTATACCAAATGGAACAAGAGTTTACAAAGGCTTTGAGAGCAAGAACATATGTCTGAAAAAAATAAAAAACCAAGATAAAACTAGACAAGCTATGAATTAGGCAACATATATGATCTAGGTGAACCTAAACCACTGAGATAATAGTCCTTGGCAACGGTTATGGGGTAAGCGAGCAAGTAGAGTGTCTCTCAAAGTCCTGTCAATTTTACGGAACAAGGCAGAGGTGGAGTCAGGGGGACCGTTGTTGAGTCTGATGTTCACTTCTCTGCAAAGGAAGAAGACGATTGCCTGAACAAGAAGTTTCTTTAGCGTTGCTGAGAGGCCTGGTGTGTCCGTGAGCATCCGGTTGATAAGAGAAGCCTAGTTGTCGACACTCAGGTCCTATTATCCATGGCGAGGTAGAATGATGTCCCATAATTGGGTAGCAACAGTACATTGCAGGAAGACATGATCACGAGATTCCTGTCTGAGTCCACACAAACAGCCAGTTGCATGATCACTCAAACTACAGTACTCTTACCGGTAGACGATTTAGGTTTGCCACTCAGAAGTTGAAAGCATGCTTAGGAACATGTTTGCACCAAACAACCTTCTCCCAATAAACCAGAGGCGCAACGTGTCTGACAATTTCCCATGTTTTGTTTGTTGATTGAGAACACATGGGCTCTGTTTCCAAGCGGTCCCCAGCAGTAGGCTTCACTGTTGTTTTCGTGAGTTGGCGGTAGGATCTCGAGCAAAGTTGTTCTCAGGGAAGCAAGAGAAGACATACGGTAGCCTGAAGATGGCAGGAGCCATAATCCTAGACGACTTCCTTCTCTAACAGTGGCTGTGATAGGGATACCATGCCAGACGCACTAAAGAAGTCAATGAGAGGACCGTGAGAGAGCCAATCACCGAACCAGTGGCTAAATTGAATCCATTCCCTATGTTACAGCCTATCAGTTGAGGAGCCATGGGGCGTAGATCAGAGATTTCCAAATCCTAGAGTAGCCTGGTTGTGGTTCTACATTCCAGTAAGTGCACTTTTTTCAGGTGGTGTTCTTTATAAGTGTTATAATATACGGTGTACTAGCCCATATATACAGTGTATATATACTATACAGTAGTGGTGTACTGTTTTTGGTATACGGTAGAATAATACAATCATGGTTTATATGGTGTTTATAAAATGGAGTTTATACAATATTTATTTTTTTCTGATTAAATTTGAAGTATTTTTTTAATTACAATTTTGATTCGTTTGACTTCATTTGTACTAGTTAATTTATGTTTTATTTTCAATATTCCATTCATAAATATTATGTATAATCTATTTAACTATGCTTGATATATATTTTATTGTTTACTTATAATTTATGTAATTATTTAACTATTACTATTTAATTATTTTATTTATTATTATGATATTTATTTAAAATATGTTTACCATATATACATTCGTATATAAATTCAGTGCTATACAGTATTTCACCACCCAGCTAGCGTATAGCTTATTTTATAACACTGATTCGAAGCAACCCAAAGCGAGTTGGTGCCAGCATACCGTAACCAGACCAGTTTGAGAGTGAAAGCTTTGTTCCAAAGAAAAAGCTATAAGATAATTACATTAATTTTAAAAATTACAAGCATATAAGTTTTAACAAGAGAAAACCACACGAATAAACTAATTTTGTAAAATACATATTAAATTTAAAATATTATTTTTGTTTTTTATTTGTTCACCTGTCTAAAGGACGGGCTTAACCTATAGGGCGGGTTTAATGTAATTATATATAAAACATATTATATACTATTAAATAAAAAATGAACTGATAGAAATATTAATATTCAAATAAAATTGTAGCATTTTTTATACTGTTAAGGATATAAATTTATGTATTTTATTTATATATACGTCAACTTAAAAATAAAAGTAAAATAAATAGATGGTGTTATTATATTGACCCCTATTATATTTTTAGCATATTTTTATATCTTTTAAGGTTATAAATTAAATTTTTCGTGACAAGAAAATGTTATAAATTAAAGAGTTATTAACATAAATAGTCACTTTCTGTCTTTTTATTACACGTGAGGTCACAATATGCTACTGAGACACTTTCCAGTGGCTACCAGACTTTTTTGTCCTCCAAAAGCTTAACTAAAAGTGGATATCCAGGTAATTAGCCATATTTTCTGGTTGGACTGGTTAGGAATTTTGGATTTTGAATTTTGTTTGGTTTTAACAAGTGGACGCAAAAGGGAGATGTGATTTGGGTTATTATTTATTTGAGGCACGTGAAAATATATCGTGGTCAGGATAATTTTTTTTTCTCTTTTCGTATCTCTTTGGTAAAATTCAGAGACGTCGACGAACAAAATCCAGCGGAGGATGACGGCAAAAAGATGTCCTCGCAAAAGAAACGAGCTTTTAAGGGGAAATTGAAAGGTACAATTTAGGATTCTCCAATAAGATGTCCTCGATATGATTCGATTTAGGATTCTTCAATGAGTTGATTACTAGATGGGGCACATTTTGACTTTTCTTTACATGGTGGAGCATATTTTGCTTGGCAGGCACATTATTGAGGTATCTTAGATGTTGATTGTCATTTCTGCCTTTAATGAGGCGAGAGAAAAATGTTGTTTGGTTCGGAGACCGGTTTACTTCCTGTCGGACCAGTTAGAGGTAAGTTTAAAGAGTTGATTACTAGATGGGGCACATTTTGACTTTTCTTTACATGGTGGAGCACATTTTGCTTGGCAGGCACATTATTGAGGTATCTTAGATGTTGATTGTCATTTCTGCCCTTAATGAGGCGAGAGAAAAATGTTGTTTGGTTCGGAGACCGGTTTACTTCATGTCGGACCGGTTAGAGGTAAGTTTAAATATGCTTTTAGGCTTTTCTCTTGAGCCGTTGGATGAGTAAAAGTGTAGTTAAATCTTGCGGCCAGATTTGAATGCTTTTGGGGAGCGTTGAGGTTGATAAAGACGTGAATTTAATGCAGATCTTTGCTCGTCTTTGGGGAACACCTAATAGAACAGCTCATATGGGGAGTGTGGAAACTAGGGTAAATTTTTTTTCTCCTTTTTCTTCTAGATCAGTTAATTTGTGATAACGAAGCTGAGATCTTTCATCGTCACTAATTTTTTTTGCTCTATGTTTTTTTTTTTCTGCGTGTAGGGCGAGTCGCAATGGAGGAGCAGTGTATGGTGATTTGCGGGGACTGGGTTTGTGGACAGGGTAGCAGGTGGGATTTTGTTGTGGATAAGCGACAGATGGGGCGTCTTGTTCCTTTGTCTGAGTGCATAACGGTGAAAGATCTTCAAGGTTGTGTTTTGAAAGAGTTTGGGAAAGAGGAGAAGTCGTGGGAAGCTATTCTCAGCTACTGGCCGCCTAGTAGCATGGAGCTTGCGACGGGGATTCAAACACCTCCGGTCCAGCTAACTAACGATGGAGCTATCAAGTATTTCGTCCAGCATTTTAGGGTTAAGGGTTCGATGAATCTTTTTGTCCGGTTCGAGCAAAAGATTGCGAGTGGAGGTTCAGAGACCGTAGTGGACGATAGTGGGATGGGGTTTGTGACGCCTCTCGGCGTGGGTCCTAAGCGCTCAGTTCACTTCTCTGGAACGCTTGTCTGTAAGGGTGCTAATGTTTCAACGGGTGCATCAAAGGCAAAAGGTGTAAGGTTTGTAGATCTTGACTTCATTAATGAAGTGGAAAGAGTTGAGTCTGAGATTGAAAGCGGGAGAAAGATTGGTAAAGGTAGCGCCCCGGAAGATGATGTTGTTTGAGAGGAAGGCAAAAACCGTGGGAAGGGTTTAGAAGGTGTTGGAGAAGGTAGCAGAAGCAGTGGAAAGTTTGTTGAGGGTGAAGTCTCTAGCTTTAGCAGTGAGGGGGAAGAGGAGGTGACTGAGAGAGAGGTCGACGAGCGAGACGTACGACCTCGAGGGTATGACGCCGAATTCTGGACCCCTTTACTGTCATCTGAGTTCCTTGGATCAAATGCTGTAAACGTGATTTACAATGAGGACGAGATCGTTGATGGTTTGACAAGGGGTAGTGGTCCTCGACGCTATACTTGCACCAGTAATTATGCATTTGACCACGTTGTCGAGGTAGGAGGATGCAGCAGTGGAGTTAAACTACCTAAAGATGAGGACTTTCGTAAGCAAAACCCTTGGCTCTCTGGTGTGGATGCTAATGTCCGTGTGGATAGGCCGCGCCGTGTGTCCACGAGGAAACTAGAAGAGGTTGACGACGAGGAGTTCGATATACCTCCTCTGTTTGATGATATGAGCTACGCTGCACCTGAGATCCCTGATATGGACTTGGATGAGAGAGACGGGAGGATATATGTTGGAAAGGTTTTTGGAAACAAACAAGATTGTCAGATATCTTTGGCAATATATGCTATTAGGAACCAATTCCATTTCAAGCAGACAAGGACAAAGGTGGATTCTTTCGTTGTTCAGTGTTCTGATGAACACTGTGATTGGCGTGTCACAGCTCACGAAATCAGGGGATGTGGGTATTACGAGATTAGGAAAGCTCAACTAGACCATCGCTGTCCCATCGAGTCGCGACAGGGGTATAAGAGCAAAGCCACTTCGAAACTGATTGCGGCTGTGTACAAATCGAAGTTTGGTCAGCCTGGGAAAGGGCCGGTGCGTCTGAGTTGCAGAGGCTGGTGCTAGAAGATCTACGAGTCACAGCATCTTACATGAAATGCTACCGTGCGACTGAGAAAGCAAAAGAGAGTGTGTGTGGGACAGAGGAAGACTCCTACTTGAAGCTTCCAGAGTATTTGCACATGTTAAAGCTTGCTAATCCCGGGACGGTTGCTGATTTGGAGACCGAGGTTGATGATGATGGAGATGAGCGATTCTTATATTTGTTCCTTGCTTTTGGAGCTTTAATTGAAGGATTTAAGAAGCTACATAGGGTGCTGGTGATTGATGGTACCCATCTTGGAGGCAAGTACAAAGGAGTGTTGTTGACTGCTAGTGGACAAGATGCAAATTTCCAGATCTTCCCTCTGGTGTTTGCTGTTGTGGACAGTGAGGACACTGAAGCGTGGACTTGGTTTCTTCAGAAGGTAGAGCGCATTTTAGCTGATTCTCCGACACTGGCCATTATATCTGATCGTGCAACGTCGATCTCTAATGCTGTGAAACGTGTATATCCATCTGCTAAACATGGTGCGTGCATTGTGCATTTGGCAAGGAACGTGAACTCTAGATATTCCAGCAAGCACTTGGCGAAAACTGTTACTGAAGCAGCTATTGCTTACCGGGTGGGCGATTACAGAGACAAGTTCAGCAAGGTCCGAGCAATTAACAGTGCATGCAGTGTGTATTTGGGGAAGATATGGTCTTCCCATTGGTCGAGGGCGAATTTCCTTGGTGAGCGTTATAATATAATGATAAGCAACATAGCCGAGCAGCTCAATAACGCATTGGTGGAAGGGAGGACTTCTCCAATCATGGAATTGGTGGTATTCATTCAAAGAATGATGACTAGATGGTTTTCTGCAAGAAGAAAGAAGGCGGATAAGCATAGGGGCATGGTTAGCGTTGAGGTTGATAAAGAGATGACTAAAAACATGGCGGCAATGAAGGGAAGTAAAGTGAACAGTGTGTCAAATTGGACATGCGAGGTGGTGGGGAAGTTTGGAAGGAAGGATAGGGTGATGCTTGCTGAGAAAAAGTGTGATTGCAAGTATTTCGATAGGATACAGATACCTTGTGGACATGCTATGCTTGCAGCTGACAGTTTAGGGTTGACATATGAACCTTTGGTGGGACACTGGTACAAGACGAGTACATGGAGGGAGACGTATGCTGGTTTGATTAGTCCTGAGGGTGATCCAAAGGACGTGGATGTTCCTGATCACGTTAAGAAGATGGTGTTGATGCCTCCTTTGACCTCAAGGCCCGCGGGCCACCATAGGAAGAACAGAATTCCTTCAACCGGTGATTTCCAGGTAAGGGTACTTGGTTTTGTATGATTTCCAAGATTTGAGAATGTTTGATATTTAGACGTACTAATTATGTTTTCCAGGTCACTAAGAAGACGAAGTTGATTCCCAATAGGTGTACTAGATGCCGTAAAGTTGGACACAACAGGACCCGTTGCACCGAACCAATATAGAGAGATTGGTTGTAGTCGTTTTTTTTGCAGATTGCTAAAGAGGGTTTAGGAGCCCTTGTGCACTTCTCGGAGTTTGAATGTTTTGGAATGTTATTTTCGGATTTTTAAAGTAATTTGTATCGGCGGGAATTGAGACTTAGCTACGAAAGGATCTTGCGTTTGTGTTTTGTAATCCTTAATTGACTTATGTTTTTAACTTGAGGTGTGTTGGTTATGAGTATGTGATTGCTAGTGTGTTATTGATGAAATTAGATGAGTATTCAGCAAGTGGGAATATTCAAAGCAGAACACACTACATATAACAAGACAGAAATTAAGAAGAGAGATTGTTTAGTTAAAGCGAAACTAAGAAAGATTCAACAGAGGGGGTGTTCCTACTTAACACTTTTGCAGCTACTTAGGGAAAATATAGTAGAATGAAAAAGAGCGTTGTTGAAATGGTTAGAAGAGCTTCCAGTATAGCCATCCTAGAGCTCCTACAATTGCAACTGCTGCTGCAAAGTTATGAGCCGGTGGATCTTCGGAGAGGTGTGTTGTAGGAACAAGTGAAGTGAGCTTAGCATCAAACTCTGCTTTGATCTGATGTGTTGCTTCCGCCATAGCCTGTTCTAAATCCGCACGCTGGGGAGCTTGGATGTGATCAAGGACTCCATATCCAGTAGGAATTTTTTTTGTGTGGCGAGCTGTTCTGTTACTGACTTGGAGAGGTATTTGAAGTCGTGGACAAGATCCTTAATTTTTGCGTCCACAACCGCCACCTCATCGAGAATAGCTTCGTCTTCCCATTTGAAGAGGTGGGACTCTAATTTTCTCTGGTTAATGAACACCATAAAAGATAATTTTGATTAAATTTTGTTCATTTACCTCAGCTGCAACTAATATTTTGGTTTTGTTTGAAGTTTACCTGGAGTGCGACTTCTCAGCGGTAAAATCGACGACATGGGTTATCTTTCGTTTCTGAAGCCCATATGACGAGTCCTTTCCCACACCAACATTTTGAGGGGACGCCGTGGACGGACCGGCGCGGCACTGACCTGGAACACGAAGAAGAGGAGCTGGACATGGATCTGCTGAGAGGGAGATAGAGTAGATTGAGAAAGATGAGGGATTTTCTATTTTGTCGAACCCTAATCGAGAGATGCGGCGTATGTTGTCCTGTGGTTATTTGGGAATTTATAGAGATGTCCGGTTCAATAAAAACATTGTTATTCAACCGGTATGGTTTGGTTGGGTTTTAATGTAAGTAAATAATTTCCATGACAATTCTCAAAGGACTGAGAAAATGTTATAAAGTTATAAAGTCTACCATCAGACGCCGGAGAGAAAATGTTTACAAACATCCATAGCCTACTAGTGGCTATGTTAACCGAGAAAACGTTGAAGTGATCAACATCCATAGCCTACTAGTGGCTATTTTAACCGATAAATCCAGAAAAAAAAGAGGAAAAGGCACAACATAGGAATAGAGACACAAAGTTCAAGTAGTTCGGAGATCAGTTCTAAGCCAAGAGGGACCATGTTTTTTAGTGATCAGTTGGGAGCGTGGTAGGCCGGAAGGACGATGGTCTTGTAGACATCTAGAGCATACTGTTTCCTAAAGTCGTCTACCGCACGGTCCGTGAGACCTGACATCTGCGGTGGTGGATCACCGTGAGCGTGCAACTCCATGAACTTGATGCTGACTGGTCCACAATCACCGGAGCGCTCGTTTTGGTAGATGTCATTCATCCTTTTCCAGTAGAAAGGCTTCAGTCCACGAAACTGTGTTTGCTGCGGCTTGGCGACCTTCTTGACAAGGTATGTGAGTGAAGTGAGGATCCCCTGCATAAAACCTACAACCTGCTTGTCTGTGTTTAGGGTTTCTAGTGGATCCAAAATCTCCACGCATCCCAGGTCCAGATTTATAGCGAGACCGACCCAGTGTCTATCGTCCCAAATCATCGGTGTGTATATGGTGATCACATCCTCCATCCACTTCGCACCTGGTTTGAGAACCAGTTCTGTCAGGTTCTTGTCCCATTGGAAACGGTCTTTCCTCTTGATTCCTTTAAACCTTTTCCATGTTTCCTGAATTCCTGATGTCAGAAAGGGTGAGCAGAACGCCAGTTTCTCCCTCTGTAGCAGCTCGCGGTGCCTCCCAGCGAGCATCCACATAAGAATCTCCATATGCTACACCAATACAAGAAAGCATAAAAATTAAAAAACGACATCCAGGACATCGACATCTACAGCCTTCAAACGACTAAGGTTCATAAGTCTCAATATAGTTCCTTCTAGACATCTACAGCAAATTCCTTAACAAAAAGTGTTATACATGCTTCACCTAAGGGGTTATGTGGTACTTACAAATGTGGTCAACCATTGTTAGGGCTGGGCTATGTCTAGAAGGAACTTGTTGGAGAAGTCAAATTTAGAAGGGGTTATGTGAAACCTGTGAAGTAATTTAGAAGTCAAGTTAGTTGAACATCAGCTCGCAGAAACCCCGTTCGTTAAAAAAACATGAACTTAAGTAAATGGGATGGTGTGACTTACACATGCTTCCTTGGGTTCAGAGTGTCGTAGAACATTTTCCACATTTTCGTACTGACCATTGGAAGTAGAGTGATTGCTGGAACAGTCGGACATTTGGACAGTTCAGCTGCGAGTACGCATTCCTCGGACGAAGGCTGGTGGCGAGGAGTGGGCCTCGCAGGCGAGGAGTCACTTAGCTCGGTTACATCGTCCACATTTTTGTCCTCCTGTAAAAAAACATATGGGTTCGGTGAGGGGAGAAGGTGATTGTTGAATAGTCACTGAGCTATGATTGAAGGGAGAGAAGGTGATTGTTCAATAGTTACCTGGCTCTGATCGAAGTTTAGAATGGGGATGGAGGTGCGTCTTGAGGTAGCGGTTGCAGCAAAGGCATTGACAGTTGCAGCATGGTCAGCGAAACCTGGGCTCTTCGTAGGAGAGGTCTCAGGTGTGATCGGTTGTAGTGGACGGTGAGAATCTTTTCTGGTTGAAGTGTCGTATACAGGACCTTCGGGTACTAGAGGCTGACGTGTCTCGGGACTTATTGGCTCAAAAATTTCAAGCCCTTGATTAAGAACGTGGTGGAAGGGGGGACTGTTGGGATGATCAGCAGCATCGTAGATAGTTGACTTGTAAATGACAGGTGGAGACTCAGGAGTGTACAGCCAAGAGGGGGTGCCAGAAGGTGAAGCTGGAAGTGGTGACGCTCTAACGGGAGTATTAAGTTCTGTGCCAAGCTCCAGTATGGGGGGTTGCGCAGGTGACTTGTCCACTGGGGTGGTGTTGTTAACGACCGGAGAGTAGTGGACTGGAGAGTTGTGGACAAGGTGTGTATGGACGGGGGTTGTATGGACGGGGGTTGTATGGACAGGAGAAGTGGGTTCGGGTGATTTGTGGTCGGTGGGTTCTGAGTTGTGGGGGGCAGGTAGTGTCTGGTTTGGCTGACCGTATTGCTGAGCTCCGTATTGGCTGATAAGGGGTGAGTTGCAGTGAATCTGGTCTTTTTCCATAGGTGTGGGATTTTGCTGAGCCTCAGATTTTAAAAATAATACGAAAAAATATCAGTATAATTCCAAACAAGAGTGATAACGATATTTCAAGAAGAGAGAATGGAGAATACCACTACCATTGCTGGATCCTCTAAGCTTTTGTGAAGAGAGTCGGTCTGGGTGCCTCTGTGTGCGAGATTTGCTTTCTTCTGACCAGACACGACGGTGTGAAAAGCTGTTCGCCTGCTGTGGGTGCGGGACTGTCTGCGTTTCAAGCGCTGGCGTAGCGCTTTGAAATCTTTGCGAAGCTTGAACACCTATTTCGCAACTGTAGACAACATTTCAAGAATCTGATCATTGGGGTTGGTGGTTGAGGCAGTTCTGTTGAAGTAACTGCTGATCCTCCTCTGCTTGCGGGAAGATGGTGGTTTGGTTAGGGTCTTCCTGGGTTTGAGGACATGCCTCTTCGGCTCTGGTTCCTCCTTAGGAGGTTTGTAAATTAGTATCGGGCAAGACCTGTCTCCACCAGGCCATATGTGTTTCTTGAAGTTGTGGTTGCTCGCTATAAGGCTCTCCATGTACTTAACGCTTCCATCAGCAGGAACGTCTGTCCATTTTCCCCATCCTGATTCCGGTTGGCTTTTAATAGGTACCAGAGATGTCACCGCAAGCTGCAGGGGAAATAAATTAAATTAATAAATTAATCACACAGGCAGTGGTGACAAAGAGGGGAATGAATTGATCTCTTACATTCTCGGCCGCTTCCACGCGAAGAATGTCGGTGTAGTTGATGCTGGAGTGAACAGGAAGATGAGGTTCTTGAAGTTGTGTGATTGTCAACGTGTCTGATGGAGCTGGGATTATTGTCTGCAGTTGTGGAACGGCCTGAAATGCAAGGAGTTGCATAGCTAGTGGAAATCCCTTGAGCATGTATGTTTCCTGCTTCAGTAGACTGACAAGCTCTCCAACTGGGTCTTCGGCATCCTGCGGGGGTTTCATACAAGATATGGTCTTGAGAAATGACTCCCTGCCCCAGGGGTGTTGGCAGAAAGCGTCCACGTTCTGAACCATTTGGACATACTTGAGGGTAGGGCGTGTCTTCTGTTGATGCGCGATAAGGACACCGTCAACAATCAAAATTAGAGCTAGTTGCAGTTTCTTCCAGCCTGGCATCCCTTTGTCATTCTCCAGTCTGTGGCGCAGCTCCGCAATGGTGACAAACTTCTTCTTCCCGATAAGCTTGATCCTGTGTGGGTCTTTGTTGGCTTTACTCTGGTCTTCTAGATCAGTGTCGTAGCCGGCAGGGAAGTCTCCACATGGTAAACCTGTGATTGTGCCGAACTCTTGGAGACCAAACCGAATGGGGTCGCTTCGGAAGACAGTCCAAAGTGTGAGACTGTCCTCGCATAGGAGTTGTCTGGTGAGAAGGGCGTGTATAAGCTTGCACGAAACGGGACATTGGCGTGCTGGGAGCTCAAACAACTTTCCGAAACATGAGTTCTTGATGTACTCTAGTTCTTTCGTGTTCCTTAGAACATGCTGGATGAAAGGGATAGTGTCTGGCTTCGAGAAGATGTTCAGTCGACCGCTGGGGAATCGGTCTGTCGCGAAGAGCCTGGGTAGGAGTTTGTTGTCGGGCTTCTTGTTTCCTACAAAACAAGAATGGATACATGTGAGTCAACGAAACATGGGAGCCAACATTTCTTTGACAATGAAACTAGATTGTCCTAAAAGTTCAAACAATGTAAAAACGCAAAGTGGATGTAAGAATGTTATGGATCTACAAAGACCATAAATTTTGTATCAACAAGATTTAGTTCGGAACATTTCTTTGTCATAACAGTGGACATGCATGTAGATAGATCATATCAAAAAATCGATTGCCGTAAGAGTTCAAACAATGTCTAGATAAAAAGAGTAGATAATCAAGTAATCAACTCTAAAAAAGGGCTGCACAAATATTGAGGATCTGATTAGTTCGGGATTTCGGAACAGTGGACATGCATGTAATCAAAAAATAAATTGCCGTAAGAGTTCAAACAATGTCTAGATAAAAATGCAAAATGGATGTCAGGAGGTTATGGATCTACAAAGAACATTAGTTTCAGAAATTAGTTCAGTAAGATCTGAGATTTCGAACCTTTCATGACTGACGAAATCTTCCTGAAGAAGTGAAAACGGCGAGAATGTGGTTGAAACCCAGAAAACGGCGAGGACCTGAGATTGATTTCGTGAAACCGGTGAAATTAGGGTTTTCGAAGTTTGTCGGCGACGCCTCTGAAGTGAAAGAAGAGAACGAAATGGTGGGTACGAGAAGCGGACGAGACTGTGGTGACTACGACTGAGAAAGGGTAGAAACCATTAGAGTCGATTTCATTAGGGTTCTCCGCCGCTTGAGAGAGAATGAGGGTCTGAGATGTGAGAAAATGAAAGGAAATGAGGGAATGTAGTGACTAGGGTTCGTATCTGGTTTATGTGAGTTGATGTTGATGTTTTGGTTTAATTGGAGAAGAAACCGGGCCGGTTTATTTTCAAATACGTAAAGGGCAGTGAAGTTTTTCACTAGGGAGAATGTGTTGGGCAAGTGGAATGTGTCCTATTCTGATATATCAAACTCAGAATGTGTCCTAGAGGGTAATAAATTCTTCTTCAATAAGATTGGATTAGTGCTTCGATTTAGGGTTCTTCTAGGCGATCTGGAGGCGCTTTGTCTGAGTTTTGTGACTAGGGTCGGATTAGGTGTGCGGTTGTTGATTTATGCAGAGCTCTTAATGTGGAGTTCGATTTGTGTAATAAGGTTATGATTTACTAAGATCCTTTTCTTTTGTCTGGTTGTTTTGCAGATATGGCACAAACAAAGGAGGGAGCTTTAAATGAGAGGTTACCACTGCGGTTGTTTGCCACAAAGAGATACCCGAGCAAACGCCACAATTGTAATTCATTGTCGGAGTACCTTCTTTTGGCAAGGGTTGTGTTTAAAAGTATTGTCGAAGGTTGTGTTTAAAAGTACATGTGGAGGCATATGTGTTTCTTGTACATGTGGTTCTGTGAACTTTTTACATTGTGATAACTCGGTTCTTGTACACCTTTTGTAATGTCCACATGGATATAAGCGTATATGTGGACAACTCGGTTCTTGTACACCTTTTGTAATGTCCACATGGATACTTCAAATTCTCTACTTTTAATTGTCCATTATAAAATCTGACGAATTCCTTATTGTATTGTTCACACGATAAAGTTGAGCTGCAGTGTATACATGTACAATAATTAACAGTGATATCTACTATTCTTGAGCTGTAAGAGAAAATGAATTAATCTCAAGTAAAGCACCAGTGTCCAGTTTATGTAACTCTCTTAGCTTGTTCTAGACACAATGTTCTTCCTGTCGTGGGAGTTGTTAGAAGAAGAGGAGCTATCACCACAGTTTCCTTATAGCTCAAAAATGATACCATGAATAGTCAAAACATGAGAGAGAGCCAAGAAATCCCAAGATGGTAAGTGAAAATGTATTTTGGTTCCTGGCCAAATCATTGTGTCTCTGTAAACACATGAATAAGACCATTAATCATCAAGCAGTTACCAAGTGAAAAAGTTCTAACAATTCTAGAAAAACAAAACCAAATACAAACTTTAGCAACTCATGAGCTACAATAACAACATGCCCTAATTACTCACCAAATTCCTATAGTCTAAGTTTGAGAACCACACACTCATCTAACAAGTCACAGTTTTTAACATAGCCAAAGAAAGCAAATGCTTCTGATCCAGAAAGTGTTGTTCTTGAAGATTCCCGAGAAAAAGACTTGTTGCTGCTTTAGTACTCTCTGGTGAGAACACGGAGAGAGAAGATACAATCAAATCTCAACACTGCATCCTAACACAGATTGGAATGAGTCTGCAATTGATGTAGCAATATTAATTTATTGGCCTCATCATCATTAGAGTTGTGAAAGATTTTCTCTTACAGGTTCCTCACCAACATTCTCTATCATATGTTTTCTCTGAGCTTTGCCGTCTTAACTCATACTGGGAATGAACTGGGAGCGAACTGAACCAAGATGGTGAATCTAACGGTGGCTGTCTTGTTCGTCGGATGGACGAGAGTACTCTCACCTTCATCTTTTCCTCGCATCTGTTAGAAACGCATGTGAATTGTTTCCACTAGAGACTACGAGATTTCCCGGTTGGCAACTACTTCGTTTCCAATTTTGGATTTATGCAAGTTCGAAATTATTCTCTGCAATTAAACTCTCTCACAGTTGTTTGGTTTCTCAATTTGATATCTAGAATGTAAGATATGAGAGAGGAGAGAGGTAGAAGGTTTTCACGGCGGAAGAAGATCTGATAAAAATTTGAAGAAAAAAAAAATCTCCAGAAAAAATATGGTTGAGTCTGAACCATTGGATCATAATAATAGATCAATGGTTGTGCTAATATCCTGCTTAAAATCAACTAGAAACAAATCAAGTTAGTGAATACAAGTGGGTTTGGTTAGATAAAAGTGTGATAGGAGAACAAAGTGACATGTAATAAGAAAGTAAAAAAGTGACATATATTATGTAATTCTTTCTAAATTAAATTAGAAACATGAAGATTGGGGAACCCCAGGACATATTTGGTTCCGGACCTTACGGTCAAGCCAGAAGCACCGCTGCCCGCTGGCGTCAAGAAAGGAGTTTGTCTTGTCAGCATTGTCTCGATCGAAGCCCCTTCTCAGAAAAAAAAAAGAAAAAGAAAAAAAAAGCATTCTCTCAGTCGTCGAGTCTGAGGGAGTTTAAGGTGAACCGTAGACCATGTTCAAAATATGTTATTTTAATAGTAGATTTTGTCGGCTTCCTTGGTAAGACACTTTCTCTGTTCCAATGAAATTGATTGTGCACACAAAAATATATTAAGAATTTTTTTTTTTTAAATATCATTAAAATATAAATTAAAAATTCAACCAATCACAAAATAAAACAGATTACAAAATATCATTGATTATACCATTTTTGATAAAGTTATAAAAGTACATTAGCATATAAAAACAATAACTATTTTTTTTTTGTGAAACAACAATAACTATTTTAAAACATCAAAAACTCTTTAAAATATATTCTATTTAAAAACTGAGGGAGTAGCTTTTATTTTTCTTCATAACCTCTGAAGCTGACGAGGTTGCCGACTCTGATTCAAGTTGAGATCTACAAGTTAAAATAACTGGAATCTTTTGAAAACCAAACCTCGTAAAGCTTGTTATTAAATATTAGAAATTCTGTACGGCTTTGATTACTAAAATAGAAGCTCACGTTTTTTTATGTTCATTTTTTTAATCCAGCGCGAAAGGTTATAAGATGCATTGTTTTGAGATGAAAAAATTTGCACATTAGATCCAAACTCTCTGTTTCATCATCAGCAATGACTAGTTGGCTGTTTCAAATCTTGCTCATCTCTTCTTTTCATCTCATCTCTCTATCAAGTCAAAAAGAAACGATGTTTGTCTATGAAAACTTTCTTGACCGAGAAAATCTTTATCTAGGTGCTTCTGCAAAAGTACTTCCCAGTGGATTATTGCAGCTGGCAAACACTTCACTGTATCAAATCGGTCATGCTTTCTACATTAAACCACTCGAGCTCAGTTCCTCTTTCTCAACCCATTTCGTGTGTGCTCTGGTGCCTAAGCCTGCGGGTACCAATGAAGGCGGCCATGGTATTGCCTTCGTGGTATCTCCTTCTATGGATTTCTCCCATGCATTGCCAACACGATTCTTGGGGGTTTTCCGCACTTCAACACTTGAATCATCTCCCTCTTCTCACGTTCTTGCTGTTGAGCTTGACACTGTTAAGAACCCTGAGTTCGATGATATAGATAACAATCACGTTGGGATTGATGTGAACAGTCCCATATCTGTTGGGGTAGCTTCAGCTTCTTACTATTCCGACACGAAAGGGAAAAACGAAAGCATGAACCTCATTAGTGGAAAACCTATACAAGTGTGGGTGGATTATGAAGACACTATGCTCAATGTTTACATTGCTCCACATGAAGTCCTGAAGCCAAGTCAGCCTCTTTTGTCGCAACCCATCAACCTTTCAGAGATTTTTCCGAATAGATCGAAACTGTTTGTTGGATTCTCTGCAGCGACAGGGAACGCCGTGAGTGCTCACTATATCCTTGGGTGGAGTTTCAGAACAGACAGAGGATCACTGCAGCGACTTGATATCTCAAGACTTGCTGATGTTCTTAATTCTACAGCCACAGATATGAAGCTTCTTGCGCTGCTTATTATTCTGTTTGGTTGTCTGGCTATTGTGGCGTTGACTATTCTTGCATGAGTTTACTTTTGCTAGTTAAGTGTTGGATTGTTATTGAAATTTGAGAGAGTAAATGGTAATGAATGGGAATATGTAACCAAAAATGTAGTTACTATTCTTTATTTATTGCTTGGTTATTTTCCATTTTAATTTCTATTTAGTTATGTTTTTTTTCTCTAAGGTCATGGATTGTGTTTCAGCCTCCAACATGAGGTTGCTTTTCCTTTTACGTTTGGTTAATGACTACAAAATTCTCAGATTACATATAAATCCTCGAAATACCTCTCTCACTCTTACCAAATGCTGGAATGAGATATGTGCTCAGGCATTCCTCCTCAATATGTTTTGTCAGATAAGAAACGGTATCTGTAAGAATCGTTTTTAATATATCAGATAATTATGTTTCTTAAGAAATTGTTAAAGCTTAAATGGCTCATGTGTTCAACAAGAAACCAGTTACGTTCAGTTCGTCTCGACTACTCTCTTTCTCAGCACACTTCGTTTGCGCTCTGGATCGTAATTCGTAAGCCAGAGTTTGAACAACGTATGAAGTTGTGAACGCATAGATGACAAATCTAGTAGTATTTGAGCGAATAAAACTTGGGTGAACCTTTAAATTCACATCTCCTCTAATAACCAACCAAAGTGCCAAATAGATTAATGATAAAAAATATTAAATATTTTTTAAAAAAACTAAAATAATTAAAAAATAAAATTGTATCAATTTTATAATGCTATTGCCAATATCTGAAACCTAAATTCAAATTTATACCTTAAAATCAAATTCTAAACCCTAAACCCTAAATTATAGACTCAAACTCTATACCCTAAATTCTAATCGTAGATCATAAACCCAAACCATAACTCTAAACCAAAAACCTAGACCCTAAACATAAACCTAGACCCTAAACCCAAACATATATTCTAAACCCAAACGGTAAATCTTATACCTTAATTCTGAACCCTAAATCATAAACCATAACTTTATATCCTAATCCAAATCCAAGACCCTAAATCCAAACTATAAACCCAAACCATAAATTCTAAAATTTACTATTTTGGTTTAAAGTCTAAGATTTGGGTTTAGGGTATATGTTTAGGTTTAGAGTTTATGGTTTGGGTTTAGGATCTTGGATTTGGGTTTACGGTATATAGTTTAAATTTATAATTTAGGTTTTGGAATTTAGAATTAAAGTATAAGATTTAAAATTTGGATTTAGAGTCTAGAGTTTGAGTTTAGGGTCTAGGTTTTTGGTTTAGAGTTTATGGTTTATGTTTAGGGTCTAGGATTTGAATTTAGGATATAGAGTTTGGGTTTATAGTTTAGGGTTTAGGGTTTATAATTTGAGTTTAGGGTATAGAGTTTGAATTTAGGGTTTAGATGGTGGCACTAGCATTAATAAAATTGCCACTATTTTATTTTATAATTATTTTGAGTCTTTAAAAATTATTTAATATTTTTTAATCATTAATCTAGTTGGCAATTTGGTTGGTCATTAGATGGAGGGTGAATTTAAGGGTTTACAATAGGGGTGAACCTAAGTTTTGTTCTATTTGAGCCTGACATACATGCATGTCGGATGGGCAAAAAAAAACAAACCGAATCAACCATTTGGTTCAGATTTTATCAACCCAAATAGTTCGGTTTAGTTTGATTTTAAACCGAAAAAAACTAGGAAACAAAAATGTTTTTAATTATATTCGCTAAATATATTTATAATTTTAAGATTTACTATTATTAACTATTTAATCTAAATAACTATGTATAATTTTATACATTTTAATTCTAAATGAATAGAATAAACACAATAAAATGTAAAATAAAAAGATCTGAATCTCATACAATAATATCAGATCGAAAAATTACTTATGATATTTATATTAAGTTTCAAAATAATAAAATAAAATTATTGGATTATATTTTTTACATTTTTATTGTAATATTAGTTTTTCGTTTAAAGATGAAAAAAATAATGATTTTGTGTCAAACATTGATTTGTTTATGTATCTATAAATTGTATTTTTGTAACTTAGCTTTCGAGAAAAAAACTAAAAAAACAAAATCGGACTGAACTAAATAAAGCTGGTAGCTAGTAATTAAGATTACATATATAGGGAGTTAAGGTTTAGGTTTTCTATGTGTTGACTGGTTTTTTCGCTACCACCCGCAAATGCAGCTTTTGCGATTGGTAGCGGTTGTTGTCATTTTGCAATAATCATTCAAACCATTTTAAACCGTTTCAAATCGCTTTAAACTGCTTCAAACCTCATAAATTCAAAAGCTGGTTTCAGCTAGCGTTTGCGGTTGCAGGCGGTTGCGGAAGGGTAAAAACAAATTATTTTTTTTCAAAAATAACATAAATACAAAAATAAAAATATTTAATAAAAATTTTAAATTAAAATTATTAAAATACTAAAATATATCTATTATATTTCAATTAATACTATAAAATTTTAAAATAAAAGTTTTTTTTAAAAATTTTAAACTATAACTTTCTAATTATAACTTTGCCTAGGTGTTTTCCTGCACCATGTGCAGTAATAAATTTTTCAAAATTTAATTTATATTTAAGAAATTAGTTTATTAAATATTATATATTTTTTTATTTTTACCAATATTTAGTTATAGATTTTATTTAGTTAAATATTGAATTAAGATAAAAACTATTTTTAAATATTTAAGAATATATATGTATATATTTAAATTATAATCTTAGATAGTATTTTCTATCTATTTATATTGGCTAAATATATTAAATCAAATTATATTTTTCACAAATTAGATTAATTTGTATAAAACTAAAAATGATATAAAATTGTATAGTTATAAAAAATGTAAACTAAACAATATTCATAATTTTGTAGATATATAAGAAAATAAATATTTTACGCATAGAAATCTATTTTGTTTTTAAATTTAGAATTTCGAAAGATTTGATAATCAAATTTTATAATTATAGAAAATAAAATAAAATAACATTTCTAAATTTGTAGTTTTATATATGAATATTTTTATTTTATAGATAATGTATGAGATATTACCATATTTTTAAGAAAATTTACCAAAAATAAATATCAATGTTAAATGTAATGTATGAGTTATTATCATATCCTAAAAAGTTTACCAAAAATATATAAAAAATAAATGGAATAATCTATGTCATATTTTTCTGGAAGCCATATCATCATTTTTTTTGTGAAACTGATTGTAGAAAAGACATGTGGCAAAATCATTTCTCAAATAATATATATGGGCGATTTTTTTTTAATATTGAAGAATATATATGCATATATTTAAATTATAATCTTAGATAGCATTTTCTATCTATTTATATTGGCTAAATAAATTAAATCAATTTATATTTTTCACAAATTAGATTAATTTGTATAAAACTAAAAAATGATATAAAATTTTATAATTATCAAAACTTTAAACTAAAAATATTCATAAATTTTTATATGTATAAGAAAATAATGATTTTACACTTATAAATCTATTTTTTAAATGTAGCATTTTCAAAAGCTCTAGTAATCAAATTGTATAATTATAGACAATAAAATAAAATAACATTTCGAGATTTTTAATTTTATATATGAATATATTTATTTTATAGATGATGTCTGAGATATTAGTATATTTTAAAAAAGTTTACCAAAAAAAAATTTCAATGTTAAATGTAATATATGAGTTATTACCATATCCTAAAAATTTGCCAAAAATATAATAAACAATATATGGAATAATCCATGTCATCTTTTTCTGAAAGTCATGTCATCATTTTTTTGTGAAACTGATTTTAGAGAAGACATGTGGCAAATGACTTCGCAAATAATATATAAGGGATATTTATTACACTTTTATGATTTTTGGTATTTTTATATCTATTTTATTATTCAATCGCTGGTTAACCAGTCATAAGCATCCTGCAAACGCACAAATTTTTAACCGCAGTACCAGTCGTACAAATCGCTTAAAGCTGCTAGAAACCATAACCACCCGCATCCGCAAACTTCTGCAACCGCCCGGTTGAACCAGTCAGACCCTAAACCTTCAACCTGCTATTTGTGTGGCTACTGGCTACAACGGAGATATAAGTATATAACCAACAAATGAAAGAAGACCTCACTGCAATTCCCGCCCTCCCTTGCAGTTTCTGAGAGAACTAAACCGTTTCAATCTGCTATTTGTAGCACAAATGTTTATTACGCTATAGTGGTTCTTCTCTCTAGTTTTAGCCTAGTGATTTGATTTATTTTTCATGTGTGAACGTGATCTCCTGCACCATACTCTGTATTGCCTAATTAAATAATCCTAATGGGTTAGGTAAACAACGCAGGACATAACTACAGTTTCTCTCATGTTTCATGTTTCGATTAGTTTAGAAATGTTTGTTACCCCACATGTAGCAGCTGTGATGTCAATTTGGACCGAAGTTGATATCATAAACCTTAAAATGTTGTCTGAGTGGAATATTTTGAAAACCACGTTAAGCATTATATCTTATTTAATTAATATCAACGTGTTAGTGGAGTACAGTTTTATAAGAGAGGCTTGAAACACTGAAACATAAGCTTACATCCTTTTCTCAAGCTTCCGAGGTTTTTGAGAAGCATTGCTTTGTGTTGAGAGAGGATCTTCACATCAGATCCACACTCTCTGATTCATCATCATCTGCAATGGCTCGTTGGCTGCTTCAAGTCCTGGTTATCTCTTCTCTTCATCTGGTTTCTCTATCAACTCAACAAGAGACAAGGTTTGTCTATCAAAACTTTCTTGACCAAGAAGATCTTTATCTAGAAGCTTCTGCAAAAGTACTTCCCAGTGGATTACTGCAGCTGACGGACACTTCTTTAGTGCATGAAATGGGTCAGGCTTTTTACAAGAAACCAATTCAGTACAGCTCCCCTGGACCACTCTCCTTCTCAACGCATTTCGTGTGTGCTCTGGTGCCTAAGCCAGGTAAAGAAGGCGGCCATGGTATTGCCTTTTTAGCATCTTCTTCTATGGATTTCTCGCACGCACAAGATAAAAGATTCTTGGGGGCTTTCAACGCATCAACAAGGGGATTTCCCCTTCTTGCTGTTGAGCTTGACACTATTTATAACAGAGAGTTCAAAGATATCAAAAGCAATCATGTGGGGATTGATGTGAACAGTCCTATATCTGTAGGAGTAGCTCCAGCATCTTACTATTCAGACACAAAAGGGAGAAACGAGAGCATGAACCTCTTGAGTGGAAAGCCTGTACAGGTCTGGGTGAATTATGACGGCAGTATGCTCAATGTCTCGATCGCTCCACTTGAAGTCCAGAAGCCAAGTCGGCCTCTTTTGTCACAACCAATTAATCTTACTGAAGTTTTTACAAATAGTTCAAGACTGTTTGTTGGGTTCTCTGCATCAACAGGGAGCAAGGTGTGTGATCACTACATTCTTTGGTGGAGTTTTAGCACAAGCAGAGGATCACTTCACAGACTTGACATCTCAAAACTTCCTAAAGTTCCTCGTCCTAGAGCTCCGCATAAGAATCTACCTACTGCATGGATTATTGCCCTGGTTGTTTGTGTGGCTTTTGTGGTGTTGGCTACTCTTGCAGCAGGAGGATATTACCAGCGGAGGAAGAAGTATTCAGCTGAAGTGTCTGAAACATGGGAAAAGGAGTTTGATGCACATAGGTTCTCGTACAAGTCCTTGTACAAAGCAACAAAGGGGTTCAACAAGGATGAGTTCCTCGGAAAAGGTGGATTTGGTGAAGTTTATAAAGGAAATTTTCCACAAGGCAGAGAAATAGCAGTGAAGAGAGTCTCCCATAATGGTGATGAAGGTATGAAGCAATTTCTGGCTGAAGTTGTGAGCATGAGATATCTGAAACACAGGAATCTTGTTCCTCTTTTCGGGTATTGTAGGAGAAAGCATGAGCTTCTTTTGGTCTCTGAGTACATGTCCAACGGTAGTCTTGATGAACATTTGTTTGATGACCAGAAACCAATACTTTCTTGGCCGCAGAGACTTGTGATCGTCAAGGGAATAGCTTCTGCTCTGTGGTACCTGCATACAGGTGCTGACCGCGTTGTTCTGCACCGAGATATCAAAGCTTCCAACATTATGCTGGACGCTGAGTTCAATGGTAGGTTAGGGGATTTTGGCATGGCGAGGTTTCATGAACATGGAGGCAATGCAGTGACAACAGCTGCTGTAGGAACAGTAGGTTACATTGCACCTGAGCTAGTGACTATGGGAGCTTCCACTGCAACTGATGTTTACGCCTTTGGTGTTTTCATGCTTGAAGTAGCTTGTGGGAGAAGACCTGTGGAACCGCAGTTGGAAGCTGACAAAAAGCATATGATCAAATGGGTCTGTGAGTGCTGGAAGAAGGATGCTTTGCTTGATGCCACCGACCCGAGACTGGGAGATGAGTTCTCACCAGAAGAAGTTGAGATAGTTATGAAACTCGGTTTGCTATGTTCCAATATAGTTCCAGAGTCAAGACCAACGATGGAACAAGTGGTCTTATACCTAAACAACAACCTGCCTGTGCCAGATTTCTCACCATACACATTGGGGATCGGCACATTTGCTCCGGCTTCCCTACTAGCCCCATCTGCTTCATCCAGTTGGTCTGCTCCTTCGATGTCTTCGTTTTCTTCCAATCACTCACCTTATACTTGTCAGCCAACAGATCAGTCATGGTCAGAGTCTAAGAACTCTCTTCAAGTAGTTGCAGAGCCAGAGAAGCCTAAAACTTAAGACTTTCTTACCAAAAGAAGATTTTGAGTCCAGTAGTCACAGCATCGGCAGTTAGAGGTAATTCCTGATGTGCATTAATATCAGCAAACAGATCTTTAATAGCGCTCAAGATTGTTCTAATAACCAGTCTTATTTGTCCTAATTCTTCAGTTTGTCCCTTTACAACATGTCTGTCCACTTAAGCGATTGATCATAAACAAATACTTTATATATGTTTCATCTGGCATAGTTATTCCGAATGGCTCTCTGATAGAAAGCTGTTTGGGTTTATAAGCTGGAACTGTGTGTGTGCGTGTGTGTTATACTGTTATGTTAGGATTTGGGAAAGAGACTGGATGTTGTGAGGAAAATATTTATGGTTTATTAATTAATTGCTATAAGAGTTTCAAATTGTTAGAATTTTTATTGTATTTATGAGAAAAGGTTAAGCAACATATGATGATAGTGACAATTGGACAATAGTAGTAGTTGACCCTGACTTACATACATGTAAAAGACAACTAATCCATGCTGTTTATTATGTGACATGATTGTTGTAAGAAATTCCCTTGTTGTAAATATTGATGATGTTTCAATCTAGATAAAAGTATTCCATCCAATAAACTATTTTAAAAAGGAGAAATATCTCAGGATAGTACTATGTGAAGTGTGGTCTTCTCAGTACAGATCTTTGGGGTTTTGAGTGGTCAACGTATAAGCTAGTTCCAAGTTGAAGAAGAAAGACCTAGAGTCAAATCCACTGAAAGAAAACAAACTTCTAGTTTAAGACATAAGTTAACTTTTGATTTTGTGTTTGGCCCGTTATTACCGTCTATAGGTACACACCCACATGCAGCACTGTGGTGGTTTCATAGGGGTTAACTTGGGTCTTTTAGTTAATATATTGTTGATTTATCTAATATTTCTGCATGGCATTACTGGGCTCCAGTTTGTAAAGGGAAGTAAACGGCGAGGTTATTCATATGCTAATAGATTTTCACCTTGGAGAAACAAACAATACTTAAAGAGTTGCATTCAATCACAAGATCACATCCTTCTTTGTTCCATTTTTCAGCTTGTTAGGTTATGATTTGCACAACAGATCCAGACTCTCTGTCTCCTCATCAGCAACGACTTGTGGATTGCTTCAGACCCTAGTGATCTCTTGTTGTCATCTTATGATTTATCTATCATATATATCAAATCTAATAAAATATAAATTCTGTTTTATCTCCGCCCTGTTTCATCTCTTTATCATCAAAACAGAGGAGATCCGGCGGTGTGGACGAAGGCTCTGACTGAGATCGAGCAGCAGCGATTGAAACTCAAAACCAGAGTGGAAATGCAGAAGGAAGCAGGAGCAAACAGGCTAGGTGATACGGTAAATGTAAATCCGTATGTTGATAGAATCAAGAGAATCAATGTTCATGAAACATAAGTTCTCATCTCATCCGTAAAGAATATATACGTGAAGAAAGATTCAAAAACAAAGATGATAAAGTTTCCCGGAAAATAGAGAAGAGAGAAAGAGACGATCTAATAATCCTTTACAACATTTTCTTGGTTAAAAGATGCTCTGTTTTTATACTTATTCTTACTCTCTCTCTCTCTCTCTCTCTCTCTCTCTCTCTCTCTCTCTCTCTCTCTCTCTCTCACTTTGCTGACGTGTCACACTAATAGCATTCCCTAGGGCTCGACTCCGGCGGCCAGGGGCAACCCCGGCGTCAAGAAAGAAGGTTGGTTGCGTTGTCTCGACCGTCTAGCCTGAGAGAGTTTAGGGCGATCTCTAGACCATGTTCAAAATATGTTTATTTTAGTAGTATATTTTGTCTGCTTGCATGTTAAGATCGCTTCAAGTTGGCATTATCCTATTCTTTAAGCCCATGCAGCAGACGAGGTCGTCTACTCTGATTCAAGTTAAAAAATATTGTCTCGAACTGGAATCTCTTGAAAACCAAACCACGTGAAGCTTGATACTAAATTAATAATATTCGACCAAAAACAAATCAATAATATTAGAAAATTTGGTAGATTTTGATTACTAAAATAGAAGTTCACGTTTTCTTATGTTCATTTTTTTAATCATGCTTGAAAGGTTTTATAGGATGTATTGTTTTGAGGTGAAGAAGATCAGCACTTCAGATCCAAACTCTCTCTGCTTCATCAATACTAATGGCTCGTTGGCTGCTTCAGATCCTGATCATCTCTTCTCTTCATCTCATCTCTCTATCAAGTCAGAAAGAAACGACGTTCGTCTTTGAAGACTTTCTTGACCAAGAAAATCTTTATCTTGATGCTTCTGCAAAAGTACATCCCAATGGAATATTACAGCTGACAAACACTTCAAAGTATCAAATCGGTCATGCTTTCTACGACAAACCACTTGAGGATCTCGATTCCTCTTTCTCGACCCATTTCGTGTGTGCTCTGGTGAAAAAGGCAACTATCGAAGGCGGCCATGGCATTGCCTTCATTGTAGCTCCTTCTATGGATTTCTCCCACGCACAGCCAACAAGATACTTGGGGGTTTTCGACGCTTCCACACTTGAATCTCCCTCTTCTCACGTTCTTGCTGTTGAGCTTGATACTATATGGAACCCTGAGTTCAAAGATATCAAAGGTAAAAACCACGTGGGGATTGATGTGAACAGTCCTGTATCTGTCGCAGTAGCTCCTGCATCTTACTATTCCGACATAGAAAAGAAAAACGAAAGCATGAACCTGTTGAGTGGAGAGGCTATACAGGTGTGGGTGGATTATGAAGACAAGATGCTCAATGTTTCCATTGCTCCACTTAAAGTCAAGAAGCCAAGTCGGCCTCTTCTGTCACATCACATTAACCTTTCAAAGATTTTTCCGAATATATCGAAATTGTATGTTGGGTTCTCTGCATCAACAGGGAACGCGGTGAGTGATCAATACATTATGGGGTGGAGTTTCAGTACAGACAGAGGATCACTGCAGCGACTTGATACCTCAAGAATTGCTGAACTTCCTTATCCTGCAGGTACAGATAAGAAGCTTCTTGCGCTGTTTATTATTCTGTTTGGTTGTCTGGCTATTGTGGTCTCGGCTATTCTTGCATGAGTATTTACTTTTGCTACTAAGTGTTGAATTGTTATTGAATATGTAACCAAAATTGTAGTGTTACTATTCCTTATTTATTGCTTAGTGATTTGCGGTTTTAATTTCTACTTAATCGTATCAACTAATTAAGTATGTGAGTTAGTAAGTGCAATTATGTTTTTTTTCTTCTCTAAGTTCATGTATTGTTCAGCTTCCAACATTATGTTGCTTTTCCTGTTAGACTTGGTTAGTGACTAACAAAATTCTGAGATTATATATAAATCCTCCAAGTACCTCTCTCACTCTTACCAAATACTGGAATGAGATATGTGCTCAGGCAGTCAGGCATAACTCCTCAATATGTTTTGTCCTATAAGAAATGGTATATATCTCTATGAGAGCTGGTTCGTTTATAATATTTGTCAGATAATTATATATGTTACTTAAGAAAATGTTTAGCTTAGCTGGCTCATATTTTCTACAAGAAGCTCAGTTAAGCTCAGTCCGTCTCCACCACTCTTTAATTCTCAGCACACATCGTTTTCGTTTTGGTTCCTAAGCCATGGTTTGAACAACGTACGATGTTGTGACACACATTCAAGAGAGACAAACTAGAAGTAGCTGAGCATGACATACATACATGTGACAACTAGTTCATGCTGTGTATTAAGTCAGATGATTATTGTAAATATGAATGGATATTTCAGTCAAGATAAAACTAGTATTCCATCCAAAAACTATTAAAACAGAGAAACATGTTACGATAGCACTAAAACCTATTTATATTTTAGAAATAGCACAAAAAAATCAAAAAGGTAATTACTAAACTTGAAAAAAATTAAAAATTTATATTTATTTAATCATTATGATTTAGCGTTTAGTATTTATTGAGTACAATCTGGATATGTTCTGCAAATCAAAACCTCACAAGCTGAAAAATGGAACAAAGAAGGATGTGATATTGAGTTGACAAAAAAAAAGAAGGATGTGATATTGTGACTAAATGCAACTCTTTAAGTATTGTTTGTTTCTCCAAGGTGAAAATATATGGGCATCATATGCAGTAGCCGTTTACTTATATCAAAACCTTATTCAGCTTGCAAGGTTATGTTCTTCAACAAAGATACTCTCTTATTCATCATCATCAATGACTTATAGATTGCTACAGATCTTGATGATCTCTTCTTTTCATCCCATGAAAGAAGACGCTCATATACAATTTCCACAGTCATTTGCGGTTAATTCTGAGTTGCAGAAGAGAACACAAAGTTGTAGTGATTGTCTATCTTTTCCTCACCAATATTAGTTTTAGTGATATGAGTTGTTGTTAATGTGAAGATGTAACTCTAGAGCAGAGGGTTAGGTTGACAAGGTAGGACCTAAACTGTAGTTTCTACCAGTTGTCATATCCATCATCTAGAGATAGTTGTCATGCATATGCCAGACTTTCCTAGGCTTCTTCCTTTTTGTCTCGCCCATAATTGCGTCAAAGTATCAGCAGAAGCATGTGTATTTTTTTTATTCTGCGACCGGAAGGTCAGGGCCATGTTTAAAATATGTTATTTTAATATTTTCTTTTGTCTGCTTCGAAGCTTCAAGTTGGTGAATTATACAATTGTTTCACGGTAGCTCCATGCCCCAGATGCGGTTAGTCTACTCTGATTCAATTTGAGATCTACTGGTTAAAATATTGGAAAACGAAATATTTTGAAAGCCAAACCACGTTGTAAAGCTTGTTATTAAATAAACAATATTATAAAGTTTGGTAGTCTTTGATTACTAAAACAGAAGCTCACGTTTTTCTATGTTCATCTTTTCTTATCAAGCTATCGTGAAACATTAGTATAATTCACCAACTGACTCTCGTCGTGAAAGGTTATAAGATGCATTGTTTTGAGGTGAAAGAAGATCTACACATTAGATCCTGACTCTCGTTTTCATCATCAGAAAATGGCTCGTTGGCTACTTCAGATCCTTATCATTTCTTCTCTTCATCTCATTTCCTTAACAAGCCAACAAGAGACAAGGTTCGTCTATGAAAACTTTCTTGACCAAGAAAATCTTTATCTAGATGCTTCTGCAAAAGTACTTCCTAGTGGATTACTACAGCTGACAAGCGGTTTAGAGAATCAAATGGGTCATGCTTTCTACGATAAACCACTTGAGCTCAGTTCCTCTTTCTCGACTCATTTCGTGTGTGCTCTGGTGCCTAAGCCAGGTGTTGAAGGCGGCCATGGTATTGCCTTTTTAATATCTCCTTCTATGGATTTCTTCTACGCACAAGCAACAAGATACTTGGGGGCTTTCAACGCATCAATAAATGGATCTCACGTTCTTGCTGTTGAGCTTGACACTATATGGAACCCCGAGTTCAATGATGTCAAAGGTAAAAATCACGTGGGGATTGATGTGAACAGTCCTGTATCTGTCGAAGCAGCTCCAGCATCTTACTATTCAGACATGAAAGGGAAAAACGAAAGCATAAACCTCTTGAGTGGAAAACCTATACAGGTTTGGGTGGACTATGAAGGCACCATGCTCAATGTTTCCATTGCTCCACTTGAAGTCCAGAAGCCAAGTCGGCCTCTTTTGTCACAACCTATCAATCTTACACAAGTTTTTACAAATAGTTCAAGATTGTTTGTGGGGTTCTCTGCAGCAACAGGTATAGCGGTCAGTGATCAATACATTGTTGGGTGGAGTTTCAGTACAAACAGAGGATCACTCCAGCGACTTGATATCTCAAAACTTGTTGACGTTCCTCATTCTTCAGCTCCTCATAAGAAGCTTCCTACGGTGGTTATTACTCTGCTTGTTAGTCTAATTTTTGTGTTTTTGTGCCTTCTTGCATGAGTTTAATTTTTTTGCTACTAAGTGTTGAAATGCGATTCAAACATGAGAATAAATTGGTAATCAATGGGAATATGTAACCAAAATTGTAGTTACTGTTCCATATTTGTTGCTTAGTGATTTGTGATTATAATTTCTACTTAATTGTATGAAATAATTAGTATTATGTGAGTTAATAAGTGCAATTATGTTTTTTATCCAAGTTCATGTATTGTGTTTCAGCTTCCATCATGATGTTGCTTTTCCTCTTAGATTTAGTTAATGCCTACAAAATTCTCAGATTATATAAATATCCTCAAAGTACCTCTCACACTCTTTATCAAATACTGGAATGAGATATGTGCTCAGGCATTACTCCTCAGTCCTCAATATGTTTTGTCAGATAAGAAATGGTATCTGTAAGAAAGCTGGTTCGTTAGTAATATTTATCAGATAATTATGTTACTTAACCACTCCCTTTCTTAACACACTTCGTTTACGCTCTTGTTCCTAATTAAGCCAGGGTTTGAACAACGTATGATGTTGTGACTCACATACAAGAGACGACCAATCCATTAGTAGTCGAGCCTGACATGCATTCATGTGACAACTAGTATTCCATCCAATAAACTATCAAAACAGAGAATTCTTTAAAAAAAAAAAAACCTATCAAAGCAGAGAAACATTTTATGATAGCACTAAAACCTATTTTTATTTTAGTGAAATTATATTTAATAGCTATCTTGACTTTTCCACGCTTTCTTTCCTTTTAGTCTTTTAATATTTCTACCTGGGAAAGACCAACGTAATATCTGAAGAATGGTCTTCTGAGTGCAGATCTTTGGGGGTTTTGTATGTTCAACGGATAAGCTAGTTCCGAGTTGACGAAGCAGGATCTTTGAGGGTTTTGCATGATCAACGGATAAGCTAGCTCCAAGTTGAAGAAATAAGGACCTAAATCCAATCCAATCCAATCTTGGACCTAAATCTAGTCCAAGAAAGAGATCCTTTCGTTTTATTTTATTTGATTAAAAAATAATTTGTAAAACAAAATAACATTATTTAAAACAAACTCAATCAATAAAAAATCACATTATACTGTATATATTTAAAAAAATCACACTATAAACTATAAATAGTCACAAAAACAAAATAATTTCAAATTCTAGACGTCATTTATATTAAATATATTGAAAACAGAGGGAGTGTTTAATTTTGTGTTTGACCCGTTTGTACCGTTTCTAGGCACACCCACATGCATCATTGCGGTACTTTCAGTGGGTTGATCTTGAGACTTTTAGTTAATAGTAATTTTAGTTAATATAGTCTCAAATAAAGCTCTATTGTTGATTTATCTAACACTATAGCATGGCATTACTGGAGTCTAGTCCTGTTTGTAAAGGGAGGTAAACGGCGACTGCATATGATGCTAATATGTATTCACTATTATTGCTTTCTCTTCAGCTTGCAAGGTTATGTTCTTCAACAAAGACCAGAGTCCCTTATTCATATTCAAATCCTGATTATCTCTTCTTTTTATCCCATGAGAGATCCCCACAGTCATTTCCGGTTCCTGAGTTGCAGAAGAGAGTACTATGTTATAGTGATTGTCTATTTTTTTTCCTCTCCGATATTGGTTTTAGTGATATGAGTTGTTGTTAATGTGAAATGTATTCTCATGCAACTCTAGAGCAGAGGGTTTAGGTTGACAAGGCAGGACCACCTAACGATAGTTTCTATCAGTTGTCGTATTCATCGTCTAAAGATAGCTGTCATGCATATGCCACACTTTCCTAGGCTTCTTCCTTTTTGGTCTCGCTGATAATTGCGTCGAAGTATCATCACAAAACGTGTATTTTTATTTATTCGAAGACCGGAAAGGTCAAGACCACATGTTTAAAATATGTTTTTCTAAATAGTATCTTTTGTATGCTTCCATTGAAGATAGCTTCAAGTTGGTGCATTATTATATACTATTGTTTCGTGGTAGCTCCACTCCGCTGACGCGGTTTGTCTACTCTGATTCAGTTTGAGATCTACAAGTTAAAATATTGTCTCAAAATTGAATATTTTGAAAGCTAGACCACGTTGTGAAGCTTATTATTAATTAACCCTTAGATAAACAATGTTAGAAAGTTTGATAGTCTTTGATTAGTGGGATTGAAAAGTTATAAGATGCATATTGTTTTCAGGTGAAAGAAGTCTACAAATTAGTTCCTGACTCTCTTTTTCATCATCATCAAAATGGTTCGTTGGCTACTTCAGATCCTTGTCATCTCTTCTCTTTATCTCATCTCTCTATCGAGTCAACAAGAGACAAGTTTTGTCTATGAAAACTTTCTTGACCAAGAAGATCTTTATCTAGATGCTTCTGCAAAGGTAGTTCCCAGTGGGTTATTACAGCTGACAAACACTTCACTGTTACAAATTGGTCATGCTTTCTACAAGAAACCAGTTGAGCTCAGTTCCTCTAAGCCACTCTCTTTCTCGACGCATTTCGTGTGTGCTCTGGTTCCTAAGAAAGGTCATGAAGGCGGCCATGGTATTGCCTTCCTAGTATCTCCTTCAAGAGATTTCTCACACGCAAAGGCAACAAGTTACTTGGGGGCTTTCAACGAATCAGCCCTTGAATCATCTCCCTCTTCTCACGTTCTTGCTGTTGAGCTTGACACTATATGGAACCCTGAGTTCAATGATGTCATTGACAATCACGTGGGGATTGATGTGAACAGTCCTGTATCTGTCGGAGTAGCTTCAGCATCTTACTACTCCGACACGAAAGGGAAAAACGAAAGCATGAACCTCTTGAGTGGAAAGCCTATACAAGTCTGGGTGGAGTATGAAGGCACCGTGCTCAATGTCTCGATCTCACCGCTTGAAGTACAGAAGCCAAGTCGGCCTCTTTTGTCACAACACGTCAATCTTACGCAAGTTTTTACAAATAGTTCAAGACTGTTTGTTGGGTTCTCTGCATCGACAGGTGCAGCGGTCAGTGATCAATACATTGTTGGGTGGAGTTTCAGTACAAACAGAGGATCACTCCAGCGACTTGATATCTCAAAACTTGTTGAAGTTCCTCATTCTTCAGCTCCTCATAAGAAGCTTCCTACGGTGGTTACTATTATGTTTGTTTGTCTAACTTTTGTGGTTTTGTCTGTTCTTGCATGAGTTTAATTTTTGTGCTAGTAAGTGTTGAAATGTGATTCAAACATGAAAATAAATTGGGAAATGAATTGGAATATGTAACAAAAAAAAATTGTAGTTATTATTCCTCATTTATTACATTGTCTTTCTATGTTTCACTTCTAAATCCAAGTGTTATTCTGAAAAAAAATATGTTATTTTCATTCATTTAGTTTTTATTTGAAATGTTCTGTCTAGTGAAACTTGCCAGAGTTTTCAACATATACTTTGGGGATCGACACATTTGCTCTGGTTCTGGTTGATGCAATTAGCAATTAGAGACAACCCTTAGATTTTGGGAGCCGTAAACAATTTAGTAAAACTTACTATAAGGATCTAACAATTAAGAGGTCTATGGTTTATATATATAAACTTTAAATATTTTGGAGGCTCAATGCCTACAGCTTTCCTCTTAGACTCATCCCCCTTCATGGACCCTCGATGTCTTCTTCTTCTGCAAGCCACTCACCTTACGCTTGTCAGTCAACAGATCAGGCATGTGGTCAGACAATAGAGACTAAGAACTCTCTTCACATAGTTGCAGAACCAGAGGAACCTAATCTTTACAGCATCAATCAGCAGTCTGAGGTAATTCCTGATGTACATTCATATCAACAAACAGATCTTTAGCAACAATCAAGATTGTTGTAGTAATCAGTCTCACTTACTCAGTTTGTCCCTTTGCAATCTACATGTTTATCCACTTAATGATTGATTATAATCATATAGTGCATGTGTCCTCTCTCTCTTACCAAGTACGGAAATGAGATTTTCATGAGTCACTATTATTCCTCAATATGCTCTTCAGACATACTTTGGTCCGATATAAAATGACTCTCCGTGAGAAAGCTTTCTTGGTTTATAAGCTGGAAATGAATCAGTATTTGTAGGATTTGGGAAAGAGATCGGATGTACTTGAGGAAAATGCGTATGGTTATTGGAAGAGTTTAAATTGTTACAAATTTGAATGCATTTGAGAGAAAATGTTAAGCAACATATGATGTGATGATTGGATTAGAGTCACACTTACAAGAGACGACAAATGTGGTAGTAACTGAGACTGACAATACATGTGACAAGTGGTTATTGATGTGTATTATACTATTACATAAGCCGGTGATATACACATTAATATTAAAATGATTGTTGTATATATTGATGAATGTTTCAATCCAGATAAACTATACTATTCGATCCAATACAAAAATAAAACTATCTAAAAACCAAACCAAACCAAAAACACTATTAAACTCAATGTCACAACAGTTCATAGTTTCTTTCTAAATCAATAAATATGGAATCGAACTTATACCCTCTTCCTTGCCAAGCACGTAACATCTCTCTCTCTTTCCCTGCATTTGTCCTTTTTACTCTGCAAAAGACATTTATTTTGGTTTATGCATAGGGAAAGACCAACGGAATATTTAAAAGTACGGTATTTAGATATTTTGGGGTCAGCACAGATAAGCTAGCTGGCTCTGAGTAAAATCTAAGACATATAGGTGTTATAGTTTAATCTTTTGTTTGACCCGTTATTACCGATTTACTCACATGCAGCGTTGCGTAGTTTCACTGGGTTGAACTTGAGTCGTTTATGTTAAATAATTGTTGCAGATGAAGCTTTATTTTTAGTTTATTATATTAGCATTATTGAAGTCCAGTTTGTAAAGGGAAAAAAGAAAAAACGGTGATGCTAATATTCCCTTAAATATAAACAAATAATACTTAACACTAAAACACAAAAGCTCACTTCTTTCTTTGTTCCTTCAACTTGCAAAGGTTATGTTCTTCAACACAGATCCAGCAGACTCTCTTATTCATCATCATCAGCAATGACTTGTAGACTGCTTCAGATCTTCATGATCATCTCTTCTTTTCATCTTATTTGTCTATCAACTCAACAAGAGATAAAGTTTCTCTACAACAACTTTGGAGTGCAAGAAAATCTTTATCTTGATGGATCTGCAACAGTTCTTCCCAATGGATTATTACAGCTCACAAACGCTGGAGATCATGAAATGGCTCATGTTTTCTACAAGAAACCAGTTAAGCTCAGTCCTTCTAAACCGCTCTCTTTCTCAACACACTTCGTTTGCGCTCTGGTTCCTCAGCCAGGGCATGAAGGTGGCCATGGCATGGCCTTTGTAATATCTCCCTCAACAGATTTCTCCCACGCAGAATCAACTAGGTACTTGGGGATCTTCAACGTGTCCAAAAATGGTTACCCTTCCTCTGATGTGCTTGCTGTTGAGCTGGACACTATCTGGAATCCAGATTTTGAAGATATAGACAAGAACCATGTGGGGATTGATGTGCATAGTCCTCTCTCTGTAGGAATAGCTTCTGCTTCTTACTATTCAGACATTAAAGGGACGAACGAAAGCATAAACCTACTGAGTGGAAAGCCATTACAGGTTTGGGTGGATTATGAAGGCACTTTGCTCAATGTCTCAATAGCTCCTCTTGAAGTTGAGAAGCCAAGCCGGCCTCTATTGTCACAACACATCAATCTTACAGAAGTTTTTCCGAATACATCAAGACTTTTTGTTGGATTCTCTGCAGCAACAGGGACAGCTACTAGTTACCAGTATGTTATGTCTTGGAGTTTCTGCACAAGTAAAGGATCTTTACAGCGACTTGACTTGTCAAGACTCCCTGAAGTTCCTCCTCCAAGAGCTGAACATAAGAATCTGTATCAAATGGGGATCGTCTTGCTTGGTTTTCTAGCTACCATGGGGTTAGGTGTTCTCATAGGTGTCTATCTTTTCAGGAAGTGCAAGTACGCAGAAGTAACTGAAGCGTGGGAGAAGGAGTTTGGTGCACACAGATTCTCTTACAAGTCATTATACAAAGCAACAAAAGGTTTCAGCAAAGATGGGTTTCTTGGGAAAGGAGGTTTCGGAGAAGTGTACAGAGGAACTCTTATGTTAAGCAGAGAGATAGCTGTGAAAAGAATGTCTTATAACGGTGATGAAGGTGTGAAGCAGTTTGTGTCTGAAGTGGTGAGTATGAGATGTCTGAAACACAGGAATCTTGTTCCACTTCTTGGATACTGCAGGAGAAAGCATGAGCTTCTTCTTGTCTCTGAGTACATGCCTAATGGTAGTCTTGATGAGCATTTGTTTGATGACCAGAAACCAGTACTCTCTTGGCCGCAGAGACTGGTTATTGTAAAAGGGATAGCTTCTGCTCTATGTTACTTGCACACAGGTGCTGATCAAGTTGTTCTGCACAGAGATATCAAATCTTCAAACATTATGTTGGACGCTGACTTCAATGGAAGGCTAGGGGATTTTGGTATGGCAAGGTTTCATGACCATGGAGGGTATGCTAACCCAACAGGAGCCGTTGGAACTATAGGGTACATAGCGCCGGAAGTAATAGATATGGTAGCTAACACTGGAACTGATGTGTATGCCTTTGGTGTTTTCATGATTGAAGTAACATGTGGGAGGAGACCTGTGGAACCACAGTTACAATGTGAGAAACGGATTTTGATCAAATGGGTCTGTGAGTGCTGGAAAAGGGATGCTCTGCTTGATGCTGTTGACCCCAGACTGGGAGATGAGTTCTTGCAAGAGGAAGTAGAGATGGTTATGAAACTCGGTTTGCTATGTTCAAGTACTGTTCCAGAATCTAGGCCTACGATGGAACAAGTGGTCTTATACTTAAACAACAGCTTGCCTCTGCCAGATGTTTCACCATATACTGTGGGGTTAAGCAGTCATTCTTCGGTTCTGATTGATGCAGCCTCTCTTGTAGCTTCAAGTAGCTGGTCAGCTTCCTCCATCTCTTCTTCCTTTGTCAATAGCTCCCCTTCAAAAGAATGAGCCGTGGTGACACAAATTGGAATATAAGAACTCTCCTCATCTAGTTACGGCTTCAACAGCCATAGGTAAACACCAAATGTACATAGCAGAAAGCAGATCTTCTTAGCTTTCAAGATTGTTTGTATCTCTCTCACTTTGTCTAAGATCATTATATTTGTCAGAAAGTAATCTGTAGTCTTATCCCTGTTGGTTTAACCATTCATATTTTTATCTTCTTGTTTTCCTTTGAAGTGAATATTAGCGTTCAGTCACCATTATTTTTTTAATCTCATAGTGGCTTATACTCTTCGCTTCAAGAAGCTCTTTAGCAACATCAGCCTCTCCCCCATCACACAATCACATATGAAAAACTAAAGTAAAAAGTCATTGGGATGTGTATTTGTTTAGCTACATACTTGAGTTGTTTAATAGAGATTTACATGTTAATCTGTGATTGAAACAACAAATAAGGTTATAAGAATAGCAATCATATTCATTACTAATGAAACTTACTAGGGAAATCTCACAAAACTTGTAAGCACTACAAGTTTCAGACCATAGTCTTTAAAGAAAACATAAATGAAAGAACAAGAACAGAGTTGTCACATCATTTAAGAAACAGGTGATGATCCATTTGCGAGAAGTTTGGAGTTGTTTCTTCCTTCAATCTCCAGATGAGTTGACTGTGGACTTCTTGGAATCACAATCCTAATCTCGATCTCACCCGCATCATCTTTCTTCAGAACATTGCCAGACGGAAGAGGAGACGGTGATGAAGAGGAAGAGATAGTGACAACATTTTGATTCTCTTTCGATGACGGTTTTGGTGGCCGAACAATCCACATGAGGTTGCGACCTGTACTCTTATACAGTAATATGACAGCAGAAGTGACAAGAAGCTGGATTATCCACGGTAAGGTCATGAGTAACGTTCCACATATCGAAAAGAATTTCGTGTAACCAAAGTTGTGTCTTCTCGTGGTGGAGAGACTGAAGAGAAGTATTCCAACTAAGGTTATCCAGAGAGAATGGGAAATGATTGACCTAAGAGGCAGACCTCTCTTTTCCATTTCTGATCTCGTTTTCTTTCTTCTCTCATTGAGTAAGAGACGTAGTCTTTTGTAGTTAAAGATTATCAAAATATTGTTAGAGAAATTAGTGGTGTTTGTTTAGATTGTATCTCAAACGTAAATTTTGTTTTATTCCAACAAAACTTAAAATTTAAATATTGAGAATCTTATCACGGCATTACAAAAATGATCTAAGTCTAACCATTACAAAAATGATCAAAACAATTATTGGAAATCAGGAAATGATGAATAAAAACTCATATAAAAACTTATCTAGGATATGTTTCTCTATCATTTTGAAGGAATTGGGTGTAACATCTCCAGACTTGATAAAATTGCAGTAGCTTCACCATCAACAGCAACAAGTTCATTGTGATTCTTGATGCATTTTGTTGAGAATTTGACACTAACAAATAGAATTGAGGAACTAGTTATGATAGAGAGTAAAAAATACCAGTTTTTTTTTTTTGTATTTCAATGGGTTTAATATATTAGCTTACATGTACTTGTTCTTGGTTTCTCTTAAAGCTGTGGCTTGTACCAAACCGAGAATTTCATCCCCTACGTGAACTGGTGACCGGAAGTGCAGAGATTGAGATACATATACTGCTCCAGGCTGCAAAAAGACAACAGACACGATTAAGTCATGTTTCTGTAAATCTGTATAGTCAAAGCACAATTAGGACAATGTGGAACATTAGTAAAGGCAAAACTAAAAACTAGAGTAACACTTACGAAATGGGAAGAGATAATACGGGGAAACATGGAAGAGACAAGCATTCCATGGACAAGGCGATCCTCGAACCCGGCTTTACGGGCGAGTTCTTGATCGAAATGAAGTGGGTTCCAGTCATAGCTCACCTCAGCATAGCTCTTAACATCATCACTTGAGAAGACTCTTGCTTCTCTTAAAACATCCCCAACTTTAAGTGTACTTGAAGTAACTGATGAGAAACACCTCGACGAAACAAGGAGAGTTCTCGGAAGAAACGTCTTACCCAGCATTGCTTCACCTAAACAATCAAACCAAAAAATAAAATTCATGTATTATATATATCACATACTGTTTTCCAGTGGGAGTTTGTTCTCATTGAGTTCTTTTGTCGAACAGCTTATAGGCATGCATCTAAAATTCAAAAAGATGCAATCTTTGCCAGATTATTTTCCAGATTGCTAACGATATAGGATCATATACTAGTCTTATAATCAAATATCTGAGCAATAAGGACGGCGAGAAAGATTTAACCTCGTCGGATAAGAGAGAAGCACAGACTTTACTGCTTCAAGTTTCACCTTACCTTTGTCTGTTCAACTTTTGAGCTCAGGATATAATTTAAATTGAGTTAATCACGAAAGGCTAATGCCACATTGACCATGAAGGCTGTGTGTATTATCAAGATTGTAACTTTCTATATCTTCACACTTTTTTAACTTTGTACATTTAAACACACAATAAGAAAGATGAAAAACAGAGTTTCTTTTAACTTAGTATCACAGAGAACATACAATAAGCTGATTGGAACAGCTGCATTGTCTTTCAGAAAATTAGTATACAAATTGCTAGCAACCAAGACCGACACAGAACCCATCGAAAGAAACTACTGAGAAGCTGAAGCTTGTAAATATTAAAGATGCATTGTCATCATTCATCAACATTACAGTATGATGATCCTTCATTTCTCAGGGCTGCCAGTGCCGTGCCATGTGGTGATCCATTCCGTCAAACTTGCGACATTGTTAGAGACATCTTCGATTGTGTTGCTTTGTAGCGGGATGACAATCTCCTCTTTGTAACTATCTCTAGCTTCTTCTAGCAGGACTTGGAAGATCTCGCATTCAATGTTGTTACTAAGCTTGGTTCCCGAATAACCCCTGGTTTGGTTTTCGAACAGAACCAAAACATGTTAGAAAAAAAAGAGAAACAGCTAAAATCAACACTTCGAAGAAGAACGAGGGATTTGGGTTCTGACCTCTTGGTTAAACGGTCATAGAGGACGGAGTTCTCTGTCTGAAGGACGACAACGCGATCAAACCAGCGCTCGGGGAAGAAGTCACAGCCGTGGTAATCTACAATCACACCTCCTCCTTCCATTATATCTTCAAGCTCATCACACACCTTAATCAAAGTTGCAAAAAATACAATAATCGATATTTTTACGAGAGCTAATGGATTTGAATGTTCAGTAACAAGTTTGTCACTTTCTATTACAACAATGGCTAAAGTAAAACATATTACATGCAACGAGACCAATACGGTTTGGTAATTGAATTCGAATTGAATTCCCTATTATTATTTTTTCAACGAATTGAGTTCCCTATTTGTCTGATTAAAGAATTAAGCTTTTAGCCATTGACTATAAAGTTAAAATCCTCCACCCCAAGATGAGCAGACTCACCAAGTCTTCGTTGATGACGTGGCACTCGAACTGATCGTCCCAACCGTCGTGCAAGTTTTTCTCTTTGACCATATCTCCGACGCAGATGTAACGGAAGTTCGTGGCCTCCGCCAGAGCAGAAGCCGTCGTCGATTTACCGGTACCGGGAGTCCCCGTTATCAGTAGGTTCGGCCTTAGGCGCCTCGTCGCGCTGCTAGCTCCCGTCATGCGACACGATCCTCTGTTAAGGATTAAAAGAGTTTTTAGCTTCGCCTGCCGGCGTAAGATTGGAAGGGGAGAAGAGGAGAGTAGGGTTTTTTCGAGCCTAAAGGGTGAGTCACTCACTGCCGTCAAACTAATTGATGTAAGATGATCTAACGGTGTTAAAAGTTTTTTGAGAAATATTATCTCTTTTTCTTTTTCTACGTCACAACTCCCAAATTAAAAAAATAAAAATAAGCACGTCGTCTTTCATTTGTTTGTGTATCTGCTAGAGAAGCAAGAAAATTCCGAAACAAAAAATTGCATATCACACAAACATCATTTTGATCAATTACATGAGCTTTGTATTCATAATGATTTTCAGAAGATTCGCTAATTTTTATATATATATATATTTTGAACTGAAGAACACTCGATTTTACTTATCCATTGTAAATCAAACACAACGATATCATTCGACAACCATAACTTGGATGATCAATCATTCAATCATCTTAAGGCAAACAAAACAATAGAGATACAACATTTGATAAAATACAATATAGCAAATAAGGACACAAACTTCATTGTAAAAGATAAGATGATTTTTCGAGTCCATGGACTCGAAACATTATCATGAAAACTTGAATACTCGTTGCAAGCTTCTTTAGACTTGAGAGTAAATAATTTTTTTTTGTCACTGAGAGTAAATAATTTATCGGCCGTTCTTCCCTTTCTTTACAACTGGTCGTGTATCCTGTTTGTGTTGGGAATAGGTGTTGCTTTGGACAGGTCGTTGTGTTTGCCTTGTTGATGTACTTGGTTGTCCGGTTCGTTGTGTTGGCGCGGATGTACTCGGTTCTCCGGTTCCTAGTGCTCGCCTGGATGCAGTTGTTACTGTGGATACGGCGTTCCACAAACTTCCTGTGATATCTTCCACCATTGAGGTTCCTCCTGCGCATCAGATGGTTAACACATATCTTATTGTTAATCAACAATAAAATGTACCACCAGAAAAATGAGGATACAATCCTTTATTTTAGAATATGAGATGAAATTCTAGTCCATGGGGCTCAAACCGATCACCGCCTCAAAAAAAAATTTGAAAATAAACTTAGAAAGTAAGATGTGTGTGTTTTAACTTTTAACAAGATGATGCAAGCACCTGAGTTATTTTCTTGTTTCTTCCTCTTTTCTTCTTCCTTCTCCTGGCTCGGCTCTTCTTCCTTCCAATATTTTACCACTGCCATTTGCTCTTTTCTAAGGTCCTTCTTTCTACAATACCGTTTTATATTGTTAGGAAGAAGGTTAAACGCTTCCGCACCGATATCTTTCGCCTGCTTAGCAGCACCCGCACCTATAACTTTCACCTGCTCAGCAGCAACTTTAACCTGCTCAGCAGCAACTTTCACCTGCTCAGCAGCACCCGCACCGGCATCTTTTACCTGCTCCCACGTTAATCTATTTTCTTGCGATCTTATCCCGTTTGAGCTGCTGGCACCAAAATTGAGAGGTTTTCTCGCTTTTTGTTTGTTAATAGGTCGTTTGCTTTCATCTTGCTGCTGGATCTTGACTTCTGGTTCCGTTACCCCATCTGGTACCATCTTGTTTGTCTCAACAGGTTCTTCTTCTATCTTCTTTAGTACTTTTGTCAATTCAGAAATACTAAATTCTCCTCTAACCTCTAGCTGACCTTCTCCTTCAACCTCTCGCACCTCAGTTACTCCTGATAATATAAAACAGTATTGCTTAATTTTCTTATAAGAAAGTGTAAGATTTTTTCGACTCAAAAAATTGTTTTTTACAAAGAATGCATTTTCCTTCTGAGGGTTAGATGGACTTGTGTCATTACATTAAATTCGAAATAAGAGCCAAAAGGATGAATAATACCTTAAATGTTTTGAAGCCTAAACAGACTAAACTTCTTCTGTAGTTAAACTGAATATTTGCCATTAACCATAGATTAGTGATGGTGTACCTGGAAACTTGCTGGCAACTTCCTTAGCTATCTTTTTGGTGCTTTCATCAAAAACTTCAACTATGAGTAAAACCATCTTCTGCAATTGAAATAATTATTTCATAGTATAAGCACATAATTAACCGTTATCACATAATATATAAAATTTTAAAGCCATTGAAATGTAAATTTCTGAATTTTGTTCTGGGAATTGAAAAAAAAAAAACAAACCTCCTCCTCTTTCTTTTTTTTGATCGAATCCTCCTCCTCCTTTTTGAAACAGAAACAACAAACATTCATTTTCTAAAAATAGAAAATATAATAGAGTGAAGAGAGATAACAAAGGAGGCTATGATTGCAACCTTGCAGCTTGCTCACTAAAGGCTCTGCTTTGCCATTTATTTATACGATTTTCTTATACTGATTAGTGAATAGAATAATGATCAGTCCAGTCAACATAAAATAGTAAACTATGGACGATTAAAATCTAGACGAATACATTCAATTTAATTCTTATATTCTCTTATATGATTGATGGTTAGACTCAAAACATTTTGGGTCTTATGATATTATATAGACGGTTAAAATAAAAACAAGTTGTATCTAGATTGGGAAAATAATAACAGTTTCAGTCTTTCTATATAGTATGTGGGTAGAATGCAGCTGCGTCTCTTACTTTATTGACTTCAACTAATACCGTGTTATGTGGACATACCTATTCGTCACCTTTGCAAATGATATTTTACAAACATGTTGCCAAGGATAATAATGCCGGGGGGGGGGGGGGGGTTTGTTGTAGAAATTGGCAGATTTTAAAAACTTTTAATCATCCACTGAGCCAAAAGCCAAATAAGCTAAATAACGACAAAACCGGAGTAAAATTTATATAATTACAATTTAATCAGGTGGCTTATCCGATCCAATTGAATATCAATCGAGTCAATCCATTCTCTATCTTTACTATCTCCAGTTGACTGTATTTTAGGACTTATTCATTTTTCCTATTTCTTTTTTTTTCACAGAAACAAATCATCAATATTTTCATTCTCATCAGTCTCTTTTGATCCTTTCACCACCGGAGAAAGTATAATATTCCGAAAAAAAAGAGTCATTTCTTTGTTCATAAAATAATTAACTTATGAATCACGAATTACCCATCAAAAGAGAAGAAAAAAAACGAGAAAAATACAACTTAGTAAAACTTGGTGCAATTATAAGATTTTGTATGATTTAGTAAAATTTTTTAACTGATTTGGATTGTATAGCTTAGTAATGGTTACATTTTTATGATGATAGCTTAACTTAATATACTTAGTTACATTTTCCTATGAAGTACAATTTTTAGAGAATGAAAATGAAGCCATAGAACCTCTGATGATGGATACATGAAACAAATTGTAAGAAGGATAGTGGTTCATTTAGTAGAGAGAGGGAAAAAAAGTGTTGGTGAGGGTGTAGGGGAGAAGATGGAATTTCAGCTAGCTTGTTATACTAAGGCAATTGACACATGTTCCATTCTTCTGTATCATCTTTTAAGAGGTGGGTTTGTGCCTAGGAAGTGACTCTTAACTGGCCGTATATAGTATTTGTGGTTGGCGTATACACAAGCATCTAAGAAAACAGCTGTATAAAAAGGTCGAAACACTCTTTCTATATGAAATATATGGAAAATGCAAAACCAAATAGATATGATAAATCTTCTTGTTGATAGTTTAATCATATTGTTATTTGCTTTTTAGTCGTATCTTGGGAGATCTCAGTAAGCTTAGGACACAAGCATGCATCAATTGGTCTTGTCTTTTTGAAATTGGCAGATTTTGAAAACTTTTTATCATCCATTGAGCCAAAAGCCAAAAAAAAAATCAATTGGTCTTGTCTTTTTTCTATATTAATAAATATTTATTTAAATTGGAAAATAGGCTAAATAACCACAAAACCAGAGTAAAATTTATATAATTACAATTTAATCAGGTGGATTATCCAATCCAATTGAATATCAACCGAGTCAATCCATTCTCTATCTTTACTATCCCCAGTTGATTGTATTTTAGGGCTTACTCATTTTTCCTATTTCTTCTTTTTTCACAGAAACAAATCATCAATATTTTCATCCTCACCAGTCTCCTTTGATCCTTTCATCACCGGAGAAAGTATAATATTCCAAAAAAGGAGTCATTTCTTTGTTCATAAAATAATTAACTTATGAATCACGAATTACCCATCAAAAGAGAAGAAACAAAACGAGAAAAATACAACTTAGTAAAACTTGGTGCAATTATAAGATTTTGTTTGATTTAGTAAAATTTTAACTGAATTGGATTGTATAGCTTAGTAATGGTTACATTTTTATGATGATAGCTTAACTTAATATACTTAGTTACATTTTCCTATGAAGTACAATTTTTAGAGAATGAAAATGAAGCCATGCAACCTCTGATGATGGATACATGGCTTCATGTAGAAATTGGCAGATTTTGAAAACTTTTTATAATCCATTGAGCCAAAAGCCAAATAGGCTAAATAACCACAAAACCGGAGTAAAATTTATATAATTACAATTTAATCAGGTGGCTTATCCGATCCAATTGAATATCAATCGAGTCAATCCATTCTCTATCTTTACTATCTCCAGTTGACTGTATTTTAGGGCTTACTCATTTTTCCTATTTCTTCTTTTTTCACAGAAACAAATCATCAATATTTTCATTCTCACCAGTCTCCTTTGATCCTTTCACCACCGGAGAAAGTATAATATTCCAAAAAAGGAGTCATTTCTTTGTTCATAAAATAATTAACTTATGAATCACGAATTACCCATCAAAAGAGAAGAAAAAAAACGAGAAAAATACAACTTATTAAAACTTGGTGCAATTATAAGATTTTGTATGATTTAGTAAAATTTTAACTGATTTGGATTGTATAGTTTAGTAATGGTTACATTTTTATGATGATAGCTTAACTTAATATACTTAGTTACATTTTCCTATGAAGTACAATTTTTAGAGAATGAAAATGAAGCCATGCAACCTCTGATGATGGATACATGAAACAAATTGTGAGAAGGATAGAGGTTCATTTAGTAGAGAGATGGAAAAAAAAAGTGTTGGTGAGGGTGTAGGGGAGAAGATGGAATTTCAGCTAGCTTGTTATACTAAGGCAATTGACACATGTTCCATTCTCCTGTATCATCTTTTAAGAGGTGGGTTTGTCCCTAGGAAGTGACTCTTAACTGGCCGTATATAGTATTTGTGGTTGACGTATACACAAGCATCTGAGAAAACAGCTGTATAAAAAGGTCGAAACACTCTTTCTATATGAAATATATGGAAAATGCAAAACCTAATAGATATGATAAATCTTTTTGTTGATAGTTTAATCATATTGTTATTTGCTTTCTAGTCGTATCTTGGGAGATCTCAGTGAGCTTAGGACACAAGCATGCATCAATTGGTCTTGTCTTTTTGAAATTGGCAGATTTTGAAAACTTTTTATCATCCATTGAGCCAAAAGCCAAAAAAAAATCAATTGGTCTTGTCTTTTTTCTATATTAATAAATATTTATTTAAATTGGAAAATAGGCTAAATAACCACAAACCCGGAATAAAATTTATATAATTACAATTTAATCAGGTGGCTTATCCAATCCAATTTAATATCAACCGAGTCGATCCATTCTCTATCTTTACTATCCTCAGTTGATTGTATTTTAGGGCTTACTCATTTTTCCTATTTCTTCTTTTTTCACAGAAACAAATCATCAATATTTTCATTCTCACCAGTCTCCTTTGATCCTTTCATCACCGGAGAAAGTATAATATTCCAAAAAATGAGTCATTTCTTTGTTCATAAAATAATTAACTTATGAATCACGAATTACCCATCAAAAGAGAAGAAAAAAACGAGAAAAATACAACTTAGTAAAACTTGGTGCAATTATAAGATTTTGTTTGATTTAGTAAAATTTTAACTGATTTGGATTGTATAGCTCAGTAATGGTTACACTTTTATGATGATAGCTTAACTTAATATACTTAGTTACATTTTCCTATGAAGTACAATTTTTAGAGAATGAAAATGAAGCCATGCAACTTCTGATGATGGATACATGAAACAAATTGTGAGAAGGATAGTGGTTCACTTAGTAGAGAGATGGAAAAAAAGTGTTGGTGAGGGTGTAGGGGAGAAGATGGAATTTCAGCTAGCTTGTTATACTAAGGCAATTGACACATGTTCCATTCTCCTGTATCATCTTTTAAGAGGTGGGTTTGTGCCTAGGAAGTGACTCTTAACTGGCCGTATATAGTATTTGTGGTTGGCATATACACAAGCATCTGAGAAAACAGCTGTATAAAAAGGTTGAAACACTCTTTCTATATGAAATATATGGAAAATGCAAAACCTAATAGATATATCATAAATCTTCTTGTTGATAGTTTAATCCTATTGTTATTTGCTTTTTAGCCGTATCTTGGGAGATCTCAGTGAGTTTAGGACACAAGCATGCATCAATTGGTCTTGTCTTTTTGAAATTGGCAGATTTTGAAAAATTTTTATCATCCATTGAGCCAAAAGCCAAAAAAAAATCAATTGATCTTGTCTTTTTTCTATAATAATAAATATTTATTTAAATTGGAAAATAGGCTAAATAACCACAAAACCGGAGTAAAATTTATATAATTACAATTTAATCAGGTGGCTTATCCAATCCAATTGAATATCAATCGATTCAATCCATTATCTATCTTTACTATCCCCAGTTGATTGTATTTTAGGGCTTACACATTTTTTCTATTTCTTCTTTTTTTCACAGAAACAAATCATCAATATTTTCATTCTCACCAGTCTCCTTTGATCCTTTCATCACCGGAGAAAGTATAATATTCCAAAAAAGAAGTCATTTCTTTGTTCATAAAATAATTAACTTATGAATCACGAATTATCCATCAAAAGAGAAGAAAAAAAAACGAGAAAAATACAACTTAGTAAAACTTGGTGCAATTATAAGATTTTGTTTGATTTAGTAAAATTTTAACTGATTTGGATTGTATAGCTTAGTAATGGTTACATTTTTATGATGATAGCTTAACTTAATATACTTAGTTACATTTTCCTATGAAGTACAATTTTTAGAGAATGAAAATGAAGCCACGCAACCTCTGATGATGGATACATGAAACAAATTGTGAGAAGTATAGTGGTTCATTTAGTAGAGAGATGGAAAAAAAAAGTGTTGGTGAGGGTGTAGGGGAGAAGATGGGATTTCTGCTAACTTGTTATCCTAAGGCAATTGACACATGTTCCATTCTCATGTATCATCTTTTAAGAGGTGGGTTTGTGCCTAGGAAGTGACTCTTAACTGGCCGTATATAGTATTTTTGGTTGGCGTATACACAAGCATCTGAGAAAACAGCTGTATAAAAAGGTCGAAACACTCTTTCTATATGAAATATATGGAAAATGCAAAACCTAATAGATATGATAAATCTTCTTGTTGATAGTTTAATTGATGCATGCTTGTGTCCTAAGCTCGCTGTGATTTCTCAAGATACGACTAAAAAGCAAATAACAATAGGATTTCTTTGGTGGCGCTTTCCTCAGATTACCAAGGAATTTATCCGGCTCAGATAAAGCTACTATTCAGGTCACTGTCTATATAGCCTTTATATGGCGAGAACGTAATGCTAGTATTTTCAGGAATGTCTCGCTGTCTCCGGAGACCTTATGAACCGTGCGTTCGTGACAAGCTTCTTTTGGTTCGTCGGGCTTCCAATGATTCATTTCACACTCTCTTCTTTAGCTGTACTTTTGGTTTATTATAAACCTTATAGTTAATAACTCGTCGTAGTTAACGCGTTCAAATACAAAAGATATATTATCTCTACCCTTGTACTTCCATTACAGCACAAAAAAACGAAAGATCTCGTTGATACACGGAGAAAAATACAAAGATAGAAAGGAGAAAAGGATGCATTCTTTTCTTTTATTGTCAACGTTAGGAGAAAAGGATGCTTTCAAACTCCCATAAACATATACTAATGGAAGAGCAGGAACACTAAGAAATAAGAAAAAGTGACTCCTAAAGGTAAGTTACATGTACAGTCCAATGATAAATCTCATGATGAATGGAGAAAATGGCCATCTCTGTACTATAGAATTAGTTAGTCAAAGTAACGGCGGGCATTTAACGGCGCGTGATTATGGTTGATGAATTTAACAAAGTGAAAAGACTTTTGATTTGACAGATAACAGCAGCAGGAGTGAGGTAAAATTAAGACAATTACTTGCCCATCGTTTTTCTGTCAAAATAAGAAGAAAAAAATTAGTCTGAAAAATCTCTTATAACAAAATCAATTCTTGTACACAAAATGTTGTGCAGATACTATTTGTTCATCTTGGTTGCATATGGGACAAGAAATATAGGTTTCAGATCAGGATATTTATTGTATAAAATAATTAAAAAGATTCTGAACTAAACTAGACCGAAGTCCCATAGGCTATTTTGCAATTTTTCCGTACTGGAAAAAGTCATGATGCCTATGATTGATTGGTATTTTTTGTTGACATCACCGTACACGTCAACAGTCTAAGAATATAGGACAAGAACTTAGGACACACGTCAATCCACACGTGTGGGTTTTTTTCTCAACTAACGCGTCTTCCGTCTTCTACTTATACTCTTCTCACATCGCTCTCTAGCTATAAACCACTGAAGCACAAAAGCAGACGCGTTGGTTGTGAAAGAAAAAAAAAGCCATGACGTCTATGAGAACAATCCTACCATCGGTTCTTCTACTGATCCTCATCGCCGCATCGACGGCTGAGAGTATCGGATTCAACGAGTCAAACCCGATCCGTATGGTCCCCGACGGTCTCCGGGAGGTAGAGCAATCCTTTGTCCAGATCTTAGGGCATTCCCGCCACGTTATCTCCTTTGCGCGCTTCGCTCACAAGTTTGGGAAAAGGTACGAGAACGCGGAGGAGACGAAGCTCAGGTTCTCGGTATTCAAGGAGACTCTGAATTTCATCAGATCCACCAATAAGAAAGGATTGTCTTTCACAGTCGGTATCAATCGTAAGTTTACACATGGATATGGATATATTTAAACAAATAACCTTTTCTTCCAGTGTCTCAAGATTGAATATATGAGCACTAGAGAGTAGTTTGCGTGAATATGTAGCACCAAAGTTCTTTGTTCTATTTCTTTATTATTTTAGATGTCCCTGATTAAAGTATGTTCCTTTTCTTCCTAGGGGTTAGGATGCTTCCGAGTAAAATAATGATTTTTTGATAACGGTCTCTTGAATCTATACAGAGTTTGCTGATATGACGTCGCAAGAGTTTCGAAAGAACATGCTTGGTCTTGCTCCAATCTTCCCTGCCACCTTAAAGAGAAGCCACAGACTCAAACGAGAAGCTCTTCCCGAAACTGTAAGTCCACTATTCTTGTTCTTGCTTGCACCTGTTTTTTCAGCTTTAAGAGAACGTATTTTAGCTGCATACCTTTTCCTTAATTTGGCTTTTGAGTCTTCAAATTGTGTAATTGCAGGGAGACTGGATAGAAGATGATTTCGTTAGCCCGGTCACAGACCAGGGAGGTTGTGGTTCTTGCTAGACATTCAGGTATATTTTGAAATGTTGGGGGATCTCTTGACACAAAATATTGTAAAAGTTTATGATCTTTTGCCCTGCAGTACTAATGGAGCGCTTGAAGCAGCTTACCATCAAGCATTTGGAAAATGAATATCTCTCTCTACATTCTACTAAGATGATACAAGTTGTGGTCAATTTGCTCTATATTCATAAAAGGGTTAAAAATGAAAAATATATCCATATTACAGTAATAAATTTGAAGGGATATTTTAGCCACACAAACTTGACCATATTTTCCCTATAGATGTGTGTACGAATGATAATGTCCAAATGACGAAATACACTATAATATATCTGTTAAATAGATAGTATAGATCACTCAATTCATAGCAATAACATATTCACAAAGAATATGATGTAGATAAGGATTGAGGGTGTTACAAAAAAAAAGATAAAGATTGAGGAGGAAAAATATTATAATATATTATCCTATGTTTATGGAATAGTATATTATATGGTTATGATTGGTAACATGTGGTAACATTGATTTAGTTTAAGGGTTTAACTCATAGATAAGAAAGATTTACATCCAAGGTCACATTTCATCTTATTAATTACATGCTAGAACACTTATTACTACAAAGACATTTTTTTTAACCGATGCTGATTCCTAACTAATATATTTGCATCCCATTAAAAGACGTCCTAACTAAGTGAGATAATAGACAGGATTTATTATCAGCCCTTGATTCTACTTTCATCTCGATGGTCACAATTTGTTGGAACATATGTCTCAATTTACAGCCATTAGATCAATTGTTGACTATTTAACATCTATGGTCCATATTTATTGTCAATTTTTAAACTACCTTCATCTCTCTTTGACATTTTCTTTATCATTATCTTCGTCATATCCACAGAAAAAAAAAACTAAAAATCAAAAAATTATGTGAAACTCGGAGAGGTGGCTCATAGTCTCGCCGCCGATGAACGTAGTCTAAAATTCCAGTAACAATCTGGCTAGGATGAATAAGAAGCCTCATGAAGCAACTCAATGGTGACGTAGTCCAAGTGAGTTAGATTTGAGATTCTTTTTTTTGTGTTCTGGGTAATTAAAAAACTCTCAGTTTTGTTCCATCAGTGGGTTACTTTTCCCAAGAAAAATTGTTCTCTTGTTTCTCCTAATCTATAGATGCTAATCGATATCAAAGTTTCTAACTTTCTGTTCAGCTTAGATAATTTAGCTGATAATATCTATGTTGATTTAAAATTTTATTGTTTTGCATTTAGCTCTATGCTCCAATCCTGTGAATTTAATCAAGAAGCATACATCTTGAATTCACATCAAGACAGTGAAAATATTGGTAGATTCATTATTAGTATGTTTTGTTAGCCTCTAGTCATTTTTGTGATTTGTGTGATTTGTGTGATTTGTGTTAAACTCCTTAAATTTCAGAATAATTTTTGTTTCTTGTTTTAGTTTCATGTATTTTGTAGAGTAATAGTAGATAAAACCAATGCAAAATGCAATGTTATCTACATGTACACAATAAACTAATGGGTTGTTGTCATTTATCCACCATAGAAATGTATGTACAAATTTAACCAATGATAAGGGCATACATATTATTTTATAAAGATAATGGCATACATTTACCAGCTTTTGTATCTAGTTAACCAAAAAGAATCACAACATTCGAGTTATCCAACAAAATTCAAATGATGTACAATAAACTACAAATCATATGTACACATGTTTCCATGTACATTGTTTTATGCTATCCACATGTACACCTATGTTCATGTATAGTTATATTCATACACACGTATTCCATCAACTACAAATATAAGAAATGAAAATACATAAGATGAGAAACCGTGTACATGTAATTTAATGTACACATATACATATATCGGAAGTGCAGGGCTGGCTTAGACATAGGGGCAAATGGGGCGTGGGCCCAGGGTCCAATTCTTTTTTGCATTATTAGTGTTAAATGGGGCCTGTTTTAGAAAAGAATTAAAGAAAAAAGTTCAAATTTCTGAAAATATCTACAAATCTAAGTAAATTTTCTATGATTTTTTTTTGCCCAAGGGCCCATAATTTAAGTGAGCCGGCGCTGCGGAAGTGTACATGTGTACTAATATTTTGTCGTGTACAGTCTAGTTTCACATACCAAATACACCCTCAAGTATAATACTCCATACCTCTTATTAGAATCCACAGCACAAATTTTCGTCTACCACAAGAATCAGAAGGAAAAAGGTCACAGTTTCAATACCACCTATGTCGTCAAAACACCACCGCCTCCTTCGTTACCGTCGAAACGCCACCGCCTCTCTCGTGAAAACTTCCACGCTACCGCTTCTGTCATCAAGACTCTATCTTTCCCCAACCGTTTTCGTCGGGTTAACATCTTCGCTTCACCGTTTCTATTGTTGAAACTCTTCTTCTTTCGTATGTAACTTTTTTAAAAAAATTTATCTATAAATCGTCACTTGGTAACCTTAAAAAAATAAATAAGAATGGGAAGTTGATAAAGCAAAAGAGCAAACTCAATAAAAATGAATTATTGTCTCGGTTCCAACAACTTGAATAACTTTTGGCATTGGGTCAACCACTACAAAACTCACAAACGTAACAAAAGAAAGAGAAAAAGAAACTAGTAAAAGGCTTATGGTTTCGCTTTTAAGGGTCATGAAAGTCTTTTAATTCAAAAAACTACCTAAGTAACACAGTGTGATCTAACATGTAATAAAAAGATGAAAAGTGTCCTAGAGTGAAAATAACTCCATAGATGTCACGAATCATATACACTAATTTTTTTTTTTGATTTTAAGTTTGAGTTATCATATATTATGGTTGAGTTACAATTTTAAATTACACCATCTGTAAAATTGCTAAATCAAAACTTAATACGGCATCATGACTAATCCCATGTTTAAGAGTTGACTAGTTGAGGTACAGTTATAATTAAAGTTTTGTCTAAAGTACAAGTGAAAATAATAATTTCAAAACACACACGTACGAAAAGCTTTATGTTATACGTTTTGGAAATTCTTGTTCGTAAATAAAATATTATTTATATTTCCTAAACCACCAGAGCAATATCTTATTCTTATTTCTGGATATGTTTTTAACACTATTATACAGCTTCACCTAATCGTGTGTTTAATCAAATATTTTATTCTCTTTCTTGTTCTTATTTTTGAATTATTAACTTTAAATGATTAAAAAATATCATTTTACATAATCTTTTTAGTTGTAAATTTTGGAAATTTTATAAATTATGCTGTTATTGATATCGGATAAACATTATAATCAGTAAGAATAGTTCTTAAAAAGATATATTGCAACTTAATTTTTGTTACGTTATTTTATACATATTAATATATATATATATATATATATATATATATATATATATATATATATATATTAATTATTTATTTTATTGAAAACTATACTGCAACTTATAATAACTATAATGTTACCAGTCATCAATTTTAATAAAAAATTTATTTTTATTTTCACTGCAAATTTACCATATAAAGTTACAGTTTTTACCACATAATTTTTACTGCAAGTTACATTGAATCGCAATACATATTGCAACTCGACTTCAATACTACATGTCACTAGTCGGACCTATAGTGTTTACAATCAATTCTATTAAAACATAAACATTTTTTATCTTCAAGTTTTTGGATTATCAAAATAGTTATAGTGACCCAAATGATATCTTTAATAATATAAGTTCAAAAAATAAGTATTATAACAAATCAAAAAAATAAGTTAATATTTAGTTATAGTGAACCAACTAAATTGACATCTTTAATAATATAAGTTCAAAATATAAGTATTATAACGAATTAAAAAAACTTTAAGTTAATATTTAGCTGTTTAGATTGTTTTTGGAACTATCCTAGATTTTCTCAAGTGCTGAAAATAAAATAATTTATTTAGATCTCAAAATATATTTTTTAATATGTATATTTTTAAAATTCGAAATCAATTATATAAATTCCTTATATGATTATCAACTAGATGATAGCCCGCACAAAGTAATATATATCCAACTAATTCAAATTTCAATATAATTTTTAATTTTAATCTAAATAATTTTAATTACTTTCAAATGCTAAATTAATCATAAAATATAGTTTAACTTTTGGGATAATTTGTAAACTACCCTATTTAAGATTGTAAATTTGAAAACTATATTGTTTTAATATTATTTTGAAAACTACACTTATCTATATCTTATAAGACTATTTAGCCCTTTTTAAATTTTAGATTCAAAACATTATTTTTCAGATAATTTTACTGAATTATAATATATTACAAATTAAGCAAATTAGAATATATTCAAAATATATATGGATAACTGTACAACACAATCTTATACAAAGAGTATTTGTAAAGCCTTTCCATCTATCGTACCTGTTATTAAGTTCTCTTGAGCTATAAAACCTGTTGTTTAATTAAATGATACGTTATTTGCTATATGTTTTTCAAATTATGTATACTCGAGGAATATTAAGAAATGCCAAAGTTGTCAGAGAAGCAGAGTGAATAACTATTCTATCTGGAAACTACTATTGATTGCTTTGCATACGCCATGATCTTAGAAAGAAAAAAAGTCAAGAGTTTGACTATTTTCTTGGCACCACATTCGCTCTTTTAACAACTACTCATATATTAACTGGAGAGAGAAGATAATCTCTTAATTTCCAAAGCACATAAAGCTTTCAGCTATCTTTACGATATGGGGCACTTCCATTACATGAATAAATCTAAAGATCGTGAATGCTTTTGTTGACTTTACAAGAAACATTTTGTATTTTTTTCTTGACGAACCCTTACTTTTGATGAAATAAACAAAACTGTGGTGATTATCAAATGTATTTAAGAGTCTAAAGTTTATAAAAACAAAAAAAAATCATCAAACTTCAAAGTTATATGTTGGCGCCATTGTGTCTTCTTCTCTAGAGATTAAAAAAAAAAGAAACTACACCACTGATTCAAAAGGTACGAAAACCAGAAGATATAAACAAATCATACCGAATTCCCAACTTTTTATATAGCTTAATATAAAATAAATAAATCATTTTTGTTTCTATTAGTTTTTTTTTTATGTGTTAAATATTTATATTCCCAGTAAGGTTAATTTAGCCGATTCACTTATAAATAAGTGTAGTTTTCAAAAAATTAAAAACATGGTATAATTTTCAAAATATAATCTTATTTGATGGCATTTTTCCAAATTTTCCCTTAACTTTTTCTGATAATGTACTACAAATAATAATTTGGTAATTGTATAATATTTTATTTTTTCTAACACCAAACTATATATGTAAAAAAATATCATCAGCATAACATAATGATAAATTTTTATTAATACTTTAAAATAACATAAAAATTAATCTACAAAATAAACCGTAATTTATAATTATCAGTGAAGTCTATAAAATAAAACTCTTCTCCATCAAAGTCTTAACTGCATTTTTATTTAATTAAAATCTTATAAACGAAAAATAATAAATTAAATATGTCTTGTAAAAATTGGATTTTTTTTTATTTTTAACTGCGAGAGATTGTATTCTTTAGATTCGTGTTTTTAGATTAATAAGATAATTCAGTGACATGAAAGATAAGCAAACTTTCTTTTTTAAATAATAAATGAAAACATTAAACGATTTAATATTACCAAAGTAAATATAGCATTAAAAACTATAAAAATATTGCTAATATTTAATAATATTTCTTAACAATAATTATCATTAAACATAATGAAAATATTTGTCAAATAATCACTAAAACGTTGCTAACAATTCAAATTTTTATTTACTAAAAATAATATTCAATCTAAATCATTGAATATGACAAATAAGCTTCTAGAATAAAAAACCATCACTAATAAAAAATAATAACCTAGAATAATAGAGAACATGAAAAGTAAGCAAAAATAAAATTACCACCTAAAATTATTTTAAAATATGACAAATAGATAATTGACCAACTACAATTATTAATGACATGATAAATAAATAAATAACCTAAATTAAGGAGAATATGATAATTAAAAAATATTAAAAATATAATATAATAAATAAGAAAGTCACCTAAAATTATGGAAAATATGATAAATAATAATAAATAATGACAAATAAGAAAAATCACCTAATATTAGGGAGAAACTGACACATAAGCCAAATGACTTCATAAATAATAGTATAGATATTTATAACAAATAAATCATATTTCTTAAACTATATTTATATTTATAATAAAAATGAAAAATGCAATTAATGATTGTCTTTTTTTATGTATTGTTACATAAAATATTAAAATATATATTTTAAAAATAAAATTACTGCAATATAGTTTTATCACAAATTTTGTAAACTATCACATTATTTTTTTTATAAAACATGCTATATAAAATTATATCAACAAGATTAGAAATAATTTTTTTATCATTTAAATTATATAAAAAACTAAATTTTAATGTAATCTCTACACTGCAAAGCAAATAATTATAGTGGAAAACCATCATATGAGTGGTAAATGTTCTTTAAATATTAAATTAAATTCAATTAAAAAAACTTGAGAACCTTTTAAGAGTCTTTCAAAAATAATAATATATCTCACACGTCAAAAACTAGATTTGAATATACAATTAAAAGTTTTATTCATATAAATAGTACATAATTGTCAGTAAAAAATCTTAAAATAATAATAAAAACTGTAAATTTATATTAATTCAACTAAACAATTTAAAGCTAAATTGTTTATAAGTAAGATTGTTTACCAGTTTTATAAATTTAAATAATCAACTTTTTGATTTGTAAAAAGAAAAATACCCATGATTAAATTTCTTTTTCATATTCCTAAAAAAACATTTTTTGTGTTTTAACACGGATAGAATCCTAGAAATATATTACAAGTGATTATATTAATTGCTTGAGAAGAAAAAAAGAAATAAGAAAGAAATTGTATATCCATAAAAAGTGTTGTAAGAACCGTGGACGGATCCACCCATTGAGAAGATTTGGCAAGTATATTATTATAAACTAGATATGAGCCCGTTGCGTTGCAACGGGTTTTGTTTGATGTTTTAATTTAATAAAAACATAAAATAATAAACTATTTTATTATAGTTTTATGGTTGATTTTTGCAAATGTTATGTAAGATTTATTTTATAGTTAAAAGACAGTTGTTACACATAAATTTAAGTTAATACATTTATTTTATAATCACGGTTTATAGATGAATCACTATCAAATTTGTACTTAGATTAGAGAAAAAACTATCAACTTTCCTAATAAAAAAATTGAAAGTCAAATAGCGTCAATCGAGTCAATGATATCATCAAACGATTTTTATGTAATAATTTAATGTTTTATTGAATAGGGTTTTAAAATTTTATTTTGCTAGGATTTATTTTAAAATAAACACATTCTATTTAATAAATCTTCTTTTTACTTACAATTTTGAAATAAAAGTACTATTTAATACTCTTTTACCTTTTTGTTTAGGATGTAGAAAAATAAAATTATTGTTACATAAACTTTAACAATTTATCTTATCTTTAAAATTTCAAAAAAAAAAAACAAATTGCTATCAAATAATTATTTCTAGCCACTAATAATTAATTTTAAAATTACTATTTTTAAAATTTGTATCAATACTAATTTTACACTTCTTTCATTAGCTATATAATTTTTAGTATCATGTTCATCATCAAATTCTCTCTTAAAATATTATCAAATAATTTTTTACAAATTTTCTTTTGGTTATGACTTAAGAATATGATTCAAATACCTCTTGTTTAAGATTTCTTAGAAATGAAAACAAGTATCTGATATTCTTTTACAGTTTTTAAGATTTTTTAAAAAGAAATCAGTATTACATAATATTTTACAATTCTATTTTGTCTAGGATTAAGAAAAAATATAATTACTATAAAATAATTATTTCCAGTTAATATTAACTATTTTTAAAAGTTCTCATTTTCAAGATTAGGCTTTTTAAGTATCAGTATCATATTTATCATTAAATTTTCAAAGTTAAAAATTATTATTAAGTACAATTCTACAATTCTCTTTGGTCAGGATTTAACAAAAAAGAAAAACAAAATCTTATTTGGTAAAGATTAAAAAGAAAATAAATATTTTATAAATCTCTTTTATTTATGATTTTAGGATAAAAAATTATTTTCAAATTTAAAAGTTTAATATTTAAAAGGAAAAAAGATATGAGGTGTAAAAAGAATAATTACGATTATATTTTTAAAAAGACAATTCCAATCGAATAGGTTTTGTTAAGATTAAAATTACTATTAATTTTTAAAATTAGTAAAAATTAAAATATAAAATATTATTTATAGATATATTTTCTACATGATTTTAGGAAAGGAAAATTAGTATTAAATAAATTATTTGTACAACTCGAATTTGGTATAGGTTTTGTTAAAATTAAAATAACTATTTACTTTTTTTTTATAAATGGTTTATTATGTCAATGGTTTTTTTGGTTTATAACCTTTTTAATTATGATTTGAATAATGGAAAATTAGCAAAACAAAACAGTTTCTTACGTTTTCAAAATAGAAAACTGATTTTCCTTAAAGTTGAAAATATTAAAAAAATAATATAAAATAGTATTTTCCATTTTTTGTTTATATTTTAAAAAGGATAATTACATTTCGGTTTTGGAATAGTTTTTTGTTAAAATTAAAATTACTATGAAATTTTTGAATAAATTATTTGTACAACTCGAATTTGGTATGGGTTTTGTTAAAATTAAAATAACTATTTCCTTTTTAAAAAAATGTCTTATTATGTCAATGTTTTTTTGGTTTATGACCTTTTTAATTATGATTTGAATAATGGAAAATTAGCAAAACAAAACAGTTTCTTAAGTTTTCAAATTTTAAAACTGATTTTCCTTAAACTTGAAAAAATTAAAAATAATAATATAAAATATTATTTTCCATTTATTGTTTATATTTTAAAAAGGATAATTACAATTTGGTTTTGGAATAGTTTTTGTTAAAATTAAAATTACTAAGAAATTTTGAAAAATCGTTTTATTTTAATAAAACTATTAAAAATCGTTATATTATAATAAGATTATTTTTTTCTTTTTGACATTTTTATTATAAAAAATGCTTAATTTTAGTAATAATTTTAAAAAGATTTTATAAAGGAAAATTAGTATAAAATATTCTTTTCCATTTTTTAGATTTATATTTTAAAAAGGATAATTACAATTTGGTTTTGGAATAGGTTTTGTTGACTTTTTATTAACATCTTTGTATTTTAATAAAAATATTTAAAAAACAATTTATTATAATCATTTTTTGTTTTGACATTTTTATTTTAAAAAATCGTTTTATTTTAATAATAACTTAAAAATATTTATAATAAGATAAGATCTTGTTTTAACCTTTTTATAATAAGATAAGATTCTTTATTATTTTGCTTTAACCTTTTTAATTAGGATTTTAATAAAGGAAAATTAGCATTATGAAAGTAGAAATATTTTAAAAAGGAAAAATATGTTTTAAATTATTTTGTATTAATCTTTTTAATTAGGATTTTAATACAATAAAATTAACATTATGAGAGTAGACATATTTTAAAGAGGAAAATATGTTTTAAATATGTTTTTTGGAAAAATTTGTTTTTGACACATGTCATAATCTTAAATAATAATTTGCCATGTGTCGCAATCATATTAATTAGTAACTTTGAAAACTAAGCTTTATATAATAAGATATACTAGGTAGTAACCCGCGCCTTGCGCGGGGTAAGATATATATATTAATATTGAAATTATATATTATGATTGTGTTTAACATAAGGTATATACCTTATGCGGTCGGTAGGTATAATCAAAATTATGATTCATTTAAATTATTTGTTTACGATGTTATATAGGTGTTCACTTTATTATATGATCATTTCGTATAAGTATCGTCATTTAAAAACTATATCATAACATGGAGTTGCATGGTTAATATTATGTGTATAATTTGAAAATGCAAATAAATAACCAAGTTAAATAAATAAATATAATTCTGGAAATATAAAACACGAAATAAAAAACAACTAAAACAATTGAGATGTCTTTATCTACGGTTTAGATAACCACAGACTTATTAAATAAAGTTGTATAACAAACTCTCACAGTGCAAGCAAATCATCAACTGCAGCCATGGGTGGATTAAGTTCCACAGAGACATTGTATGCATTAGATATGCTGCGCTGTTCTGTTAATGTAAAGACAATGTAGTAAGTAACAAATTGTAAAATGATAATTGAAAGAATACAGCGACTATATTAATATTAAAACATAAAATATTTATAACTTGCCTTTCCAAACTTTTATCTTCCCAAATCGAATGACACATATAATAGCATCACCCTTTCTCATTTGGATCGCGTCTATCACATCCGTTGCAAAATTCCTCCACAAAATAGTCTGAAGACGTTCATCACTATAGATTCCAAATATTATTGTTAGTTAGACGTATTAGTATGAGAAAGCCAATAGAGTAAACAACAAATAATTGCGAGTATTATTACTCAGCATTTCTTAGTTCCAACGCCAATTTGTTTGTGTCTTTCCCATTGACTGAGACCACTTCAATAGGGGAGACTTCAACAATTTGTCCAATGACATCTGAAGAAGGAAATCAAAACATATGAACATAGTATTCTTAAGGAAAATAAAAAAAAACAATCGAGGAATACAAAAAAATTTCAAACTTTGAAAAATACTCACCAACCAAGTAGTCCGAATGTAGTGATCCATTAAGAATTTCACAGTAGTTTGCAGGATCAAAACCGGATGTCACAACCGGAAACTCGCAATTTCTAACACGTGTTGTTTCGAGAAAAGAGATCTTGTATGAATGGTTAGTAGTTCTGTACGAACCAAAGGAATGTCCAACCGAAAAGTTGATCAATATCTTGGAACAACCCGCTGACAGAATCGGATCAAATTGATTAACCAATTCTTTCTTGACAGAGGCATGTATCTTCACTTCCTGTAATGAGTTTTGGTTAAAATGTTAATTAGCACATTTAATCGAAAAAATAATACTATTAAACTATTCACAAGCAAATTAACAAATCTTAGCGTCCACCACAACCATCTCAATTGTTAATCCTCCTGCAGCGGAGTACTGCTTTCAAAGACGAATGATCTTTACCCTTATCTTCCACATTGTTTTGAATGGTTTCATATCAATGACATCGGTGACGGAAGCCATAAGTTTTTGAAGCAAACTCGTATAAAGAACGTAAAAGAAAAGTTGTAGGTGTGTGGTATTCTCGGTATGAGTAAGGCCCTTTATATAGTTCAGCTTCGGTTGTATAAATTTATGAAGGCAATCTATTGTGATCACAATTAATTAGCCTTGTGGACAAAGGAACAAAATTTTCATTTATTCATCGTTAATATAAGAATACAATTTAACAAACGTTTTGGAAAGTAATAATTTTATTACTTGCTCTGATCAATAAAAAAAAATGATCTCGTCAATATCATCAAATTTCCGTACTTTTTCATCTCAAACTATATATTCTGTATATATTCGGACGAATATGTTATTAATGTTTAACGAAAGCTCAAGTATACGAAGCTTTGTGTGCAAGCAATTAATATTAACCTCAAAATGAATAATTTACAAACTTTTTAACCAAATTACATCCGTCTATAATATACTTGCTCATACACCTTGAATTTATATCCAAGTAATACATTTAAATTAATACTTTTCATTAGACGAACTATAGTATGTATTCTAGCGCCGGATGAGATGTTTAAATAGTATTATATTTTAAAAATACGCATACATCAATTCAAATGTTCTTCATCGAAAGTTTGTTTATTGGGATTGGTTTATACATGGTTTAAGGGTGTCTAATTACATGCACTGTATTTAACATTTTTATTTTATAATATTATACATTTTCCCAATACATAGTTTCACCATGTTTTTATGTTGTTGCGTAATCGAATTTACTATAATAGTTTAACGGTGACATGTAAACGACTAAGCATTCATTAGCAATATATTGAGTGAGAGATCAAAAAAACATATCCGAGTTGAAATATTGGCCAAGTTTAAAATCTTTATTTCTTAACCAATACAATTTGATCGCTTCATTATTGAATTAAGATATGTGTATTATATTCGAAATACAAAATATAATAAAGACATCAAAATTTAGAGTAAATAGTAAGAAGTTCAATTTCATTATAATAAGGCTGCATATCTCATTCTTCTGAAAACAGAGAATGGTCTAAATATAAATAGATATTGTAAACAACAACTTAAAACATAAAATAGATAAAATAAGAAACTTCAGTTGAAGATGTTTGAAATTCTGCAATGACATAAGTTAAAGATATAAGGAAGAAGAACCAACAAATTTTTATATATAATACACATGTAAACTAAATACAATATTAAATTATGTTTACTGTGATTTGAAGAACTGAATCTCTGGGATGTCATCATCAAACAGAATTTCAGAAACACCATCCATGTTTGTTACAAAAGTTAGACCACCTATAAAATGTAATTATTCTGATAAGTAAAGAAACAAAAATAAAATAGTAGACAATTTGGAGGAGATTACCTGCTTCCCACTCAACTCGCCATAACCTTAAAACACATACTACAACATCCCTGGTATTATAACGCCAAAATGCGTTTAAAGTATGTGCTACAGCTCCATAAGCAACACACCTGATATGAGTGAACATGTTACATGTAGATCCAATAAAATTCAATATAACTTGTACACACATGCTCTTACTATAATATATAACGACGATGGGACATATGAAAAGTTCAAACCCGAGATCTATTAAGGAGAACTCCAACGAATATTGAATACGATTGTAGAGGTTTTCAGGTTGATATGTCTTTGTAGCTATAAGATCTCCTACACGGACCAAAGCTCCACATAGATCTATATCAAAGACAATTATATGAGTTTTTAGTACCATTATGTTAGAATATAAGGAATATTTTAGCATAGTTAACATACCAAGACAGTACATAGGATGATGAAGACCACGAATGATATCACGAAAGTTTGCACATCATAGAAATTTAGAACCGTTAACTGGTTCTATCTTTCTAAACAAAGTCGATTCATTGAACCTGATTCTGTACTTGTGCTTTGTGGTTCGATACATGTCGAGAAAATACATTATCTCGAAATTGATTATTTCAAACCAGTCACCTACTTTCAGCTCAATCTCGTTAGGTAGACACAAAGCATAGTTTAAGCTTCCTTCAATAGTTATCCCCTGTTTAAAACAGACAATATGACTTTAGTATTTGATATTAAAAAATATCCACAACACTTCACTAACATTTTAGATAAGCGTTACCGTCTGATCTCTTAGGAGCATGACTGCGTGATGATCTCCTCCAATTCGCGTTTTCCATTTCCTCACTATCTTAACACGGATTGCAAGGAATGGAATCTTATCATTCAGCTGACTCAATGAGACGAAGTTCACCATCGTTCAAACAGTGTAAGACTCAATTTATTATGTTAAGTAATAGGTTCACATATTTTGCTAAGTATATTGGCAATATATATAAGTTTGGTCTGAACCCTTGAAGAAATTTAGTTAGAGATTTAAAAAGATATGGGTCGGATACTTATCAGAAGTAAATTTAATACAACTTTGATGAGAAAGTAAATTTAATACAGCTTTGAAAGTAAATTTACTTTCTCATTCACTAAAAATTATCTAAAATTTCACTAAAGTAAGGGCTTGCTACTTAGGAAATAATTGAGGAACATGTCTAAGTTTAATGAAAGACAAGATTGAGGAACACGTCTAGGAAATTATTCACGACTGCGTATGTACTAAAGGAAGATATTTCCTAACATGTGCAACTTAGCACGATAAATTTCTGACCGTTCAATAAAGTTAACTTTTTCTAAATTACCTAAAAGCTATCATATTGATACCGTTTCAGTGAGGATGATATTGTATTCGATCTTTAATATACTATGTAAAAGCTTGCGTATTTTGTTTGTAACATATTGAATACCAATAGAATGTTAACCACAATGACAAATCATATTTTTTTATTCGTTAATTTTAATAATATGAACTTTTTCCCACTTTTAAGAAAATCAAATTATGATTATGTCTACTAAGGTTTTACCGTCATGAAAATTGTTTGAGTGTATTGCTGCATAATATCCAATCTTATAAAAGCACATAAACAAACAAATTTTAGAAATAACTTCAAAATACCAAAGAAACTTATCCTATGAATATAGTGCTGAGTACATTAAACGGTTGATAATTACAGGTCCAGGAGAGTCGCGAAATGCAACAAAATATCCGAGGTCCTCCCAAGAACCTCATCGAAAAAGTTAGCATTGACGACTCCAACCCTGAAAAACAGGTAAGCATCGGATCTGAGCTGCCTCCCGAAACTAAAAAGGAGCTCATCGAATTCCTAAAACAGAATGTCAAAACCTTCGCATGGACCACAAGTGACATGAAAGGCATAGACACCAACGTCACCACACATAAGCTCAATGTAGATCCCACCTTCAAACCGATCAAACAGAAGCGTCGTAAGCTAGGTCTTGAAAAAGTCCAGGCTGTTAACGATGAGGTTGATCGACTAACGAAAGCCGGATCAATCCGAGAAGTTCAATACCCCGACTGGTTAGCCAACCCAGTGGTAGTAAAAAAGAAGAACGGGAAATGGAGAATCTGCGTAGACTTCACCGACCTAAACAAGGCCTGTCCTAAAGACAGCTACCCGTTACCTCACATCGATCGTCTAGTCGAAGCAACGGCTGGTCACCAGCTCCTGTCCTTTATGGATGCCTTTTCTGGATATAACCAGATTATGATGGAGCCTGAGGATCAAGAGAAAACCGCGTTCATAACCGAACGAGGAACCTATTGTTACAAGGTCATGCCATTTGGTTTGAAAAACGCGGGAGCTACCTACCAAAGGTTAGTAAATAAAATGTTCGCTGGACAACTGGGAAAAACCATGGAAGTCTACATCGACGACATGTTAGTCAAATCTTCAATGGGAGAGGACCATATCTCCCACCTAAGGGAATGCTTCGACATCCTCAACAAATATGACATGAAGCTAAACCCAGCTAAATGTACCTTCGGAGTACCCTCCGGCGAATTTCTAGGTTACCTCGTAACCGAAAGAGGCATCGAAGCCAACCCGAAACAGATAGCGACATTCCTAGAAATGCCGTCACCTAAAACGACCAGAGAGGTACAAAGATTGACTGGACGGATCGCAGCACTAAATAGATTCATCTCCAGGTCCACTGATAAGTGCCTCCCATTCTACAAACTCCTGAAAAATAATAAGAAGTTCCTATGGGACGAAAAATGCGAGGAAGCCTTCAAACAGCTGAAAGCATACCTCTCGGAACCTCCGATACTGTCCAAACCTGTATCTGGAGAACCACTGTACCTGTACCTGGCCGTATCGGCAGCTGCAGTCAGTGGGGTGCTAGTACGAGAAGAGCAAAACGAACAAAGACCTGTTTATTATACTAGTAAAAGCCTAATAGACGCCGAGACGAGGTACCCTACCATGGAAAAACTAGCCCTAGCAGTCGTAACAGCTGCTAGGAAGCTACGACCATATTTCCAGTCACACTCAATCATCGTAATGACCTCACAGCCATTACGAACGATTTTGCATAGTCCTAGCCAGTCCGGACGATTAGCTAAATGGGCTATCGAGCTTAGCGAATACGATATCGAATACAGACCTCGAGCAGCAGCAAAAACTCAGGTCCTTGCCGACTTCGTTATTGAGCTAACGTCCGAACATTTAGACCAAGAAATAGAGGTCCCAAAATGGAGCCTATACGTGGACGGAGCCTCGTCAAAACAAGGCTCCGGCGTCGGTCTAAGATTAACCTCCTCAGCTGGAGAAACCATCGAACAATCCTATAGACTTGGATTTAACGCCTCCAACAACGAAGCTGAGTATGAAGCATTAATCGCCGGCTTAAAACTAGCCCTTAGTCTCGGAATCCGAGAGCTGAGCGCCTACTGTGACTCACAGCTAGTAGCTAGCCAGTTTCACGGAGAATACGAAACGAGAGACGAAAGAATGGGGGCATACCTCGAAGTAGTCCTAAGCCTGACAAAACAGTTCGATAAGTTCGAGCTAACGAGAATCCCACGAGGAGACAACTCTTCAGCAGACGCGCTCGCCGCGCTAGCCTCCACGTCCGACCCTCTCGTAAAACGAATTATACCCGTGGAAGGAATCGAAAAGCCGAGTATCGACATAGCTACCAAAGCTGAGCTAGATAACAAATCAAAAGCAAAAGTTGAGGATAACAGTCTTCCCACGGAAGCTACCCAAATCTTCACGACATTCTGGTTCCCTAGAACCAGAGCACGCAGCTTCAGAAAGCACCCTTTTAACAATGCAACAAAAAACTTAGAGGACCATAACCAAAGTGAGGGTATTCACCGAAGTTCGAACTCCCCTGAGCCTAACTCAACGAATATCCCCGGGGGCACCATCGAAACCTCGGAACCACTCGTCCTTAAGGTACAGACAAGAAGCCGCGCAGCTCGTAAAAACACGTCTAGGAACGCTACACAAACCACCGGGGACAATGAAGGAATTGGAGATATTCTTCAGAACCCAGACCTCTTGGGGCCTATTCCAACGAATATCCCCGGGGGCACCACTACACCAGGTCCCGAACAGGAACCTCCCTCCTCTCTTCACAACAAAGTTGTAGGAAGAGAAGACTGGAGGATACCGATCATGGATTACATCCTCGAGGGAAAAATCCCACCCAATAAGTGGGAGGCTTGAAAACTCAAAGCCTTAGCAGCAAGGTATTGCATAATCGAGTCAGCCCTCCACAAACGAAGTGTCTCCGGACCTTACCTAAAATGCGTTCATGGTCTAGTAGCTATGAAACTCATGAAGGAAATGCACGACGGTTCCTGCGGTAACCATTCCGGGGGCAGAGCTCTAGCTATCCGAATTAGAAGACAAGGCTACTTCTGGCCTACTATTATCGCGGATTGTGAGGTCTACTCCTCATCATGCGACAAATGCCAAAGGCATGCACCGATCATACACCAACCAGCGGAAAAGCTATCTAACATATCAGCTCCCTACCCGTTCATGAGGTGGTCCATGGATATCGTAGGTCCATTAGTACCTTCAGGGAAAGGAAAGAAATTACTAAACCTCCTCATCCTAACCGACTACTTCACGAAATGGATCGAAGCCGAACCTTTCCAACAAATAAACAGATTTGAAGTCGAAGGATTTGTTTGGAAGAACATTGTATGTAGGCACGGTGTCCCATACGAAATCGTAACCGACAACGGAGGACAGTTCATATCCCATGATTTCAAAAAGTTCTGCGATAAGTGGAACATCCGTCTCACATTTTCATCACCTCGGCGACCTCAAGGTAACGGCCAGGCGGAGGCTGCTAACAAGTCGATCTTAGCAAACCTCAAGAAACGCCTAGGAGCTCAGAAAGAACTCTGGTCAGAAAAACTACCCGAAGTACTATGGGCTTGCAGAACCACCCCACGAAAAGCTACAGAGGAAACTCCTTTCTCCTTAGCTTACGGGATGGAAGCTGTCGTCCCAGCAGAAACCACCGCAGGCAGCCTCCGACGGGAGCTCTGCACCTCAAACCCCGCAGTTAACAACCAGCTCCTGATGGACAGCCTCGACTTAATCGAGGAAAGACGAGACCAAGCTTTGCTCCGCATTCAAAATTACCAGCAAGCAATGGCTCGGCACTATAACTCCAAAGTAAGGCCTCGGCAGTTCGCTGTAGGAGACCTGGTACTCAGAAAGGTGTTCGAAGGAACTAAAGAACCGGGAGCTGGAAAGTTAGGAACCAACTGGGAAGGACCCTACCGAATTATCCACATAGTACGACCCGGAGTCTATAAACTCCAGAAGATACGAACCGGGGTACCTGAAATCCGATCGTGGAACGCCACGAACCTCAAAAGATATTATCATTAGGTACCCATATCCCCTGAACTACGTTTGGCTTGATCCCTTGACTGGGTACGTAGGCAACTCCGACATGAGTGCAGCCCCAATCTCAATTCACCAATCTCCTCACCTAAGCAAGGGGGACATATTTTACCAAGAACACATAGCGTGAAAACAGTTATTGTGTGGAATCTAAATCATGTATTCTCTGATATCTGATATTAATAAAACAATTAATCCAGTTCCATAAGCATCAAAGGTCTTAAAACCCTCCAAGAAAATCCAGGTCCCGCCAAATCGTGACCTAAGCTCAATCATCTCGAACAAATTCAGGTCCCGAAAAACCTGAACCTAAGGTCTTAAAACCCTCGATAAATCCAAAGGTCTCAAAAATCCTTAACATAAACTAAAGTCTTAAAATCCTTAAACTAAGGTCTTAAAATCCTTAACAATCATCTAAGGTCTTAAAATCCTTAACAGTCATCTAAGGTCCTAAAATCCTTAACAATTATCTAAGGTCTTAAAATCCTTAACAAACAACTAAGGTCTTAAAATCCTTAAACAATTAACAAGGTCCTAAAATCCTTATCAAAACCGAAAGGTCTTAAAATCCAAAAAAAATCGGTTAAATCTCCAAATTCATCAACTTCATCCGTTAAAGTCCAAAGGATTCAGAATCCTTCGAACTAACTCAGGTTCCTAAGGATCTAAATTCAGGTTCCCGCGAACCTAGACGCCAGGTCCCAGAACCTATCAAGATCGGACTCAGGTCCCTGAATTCCTAGAGCTAAAATCAAAGGCTCCTCTTCAATACCCTTATGACCAAACATGTACTAAGCTAAACGCTTATCACAAATTAAGATTAGAAATCCTAATCCGATCCAGTGATCACTATGTCTGAACAAAACGAAGTTAAGTGCAAAAGTTCAAGACAAAAATAATAACCAGAACTTAACATATGAAAGGGTTTAAAAGCCTCCTCAGACCATTGAAATCCAACAAGTTGTAAGGTTTAAAGGCCTCCTCAGGCACTAAGTCATAAAGCACAACGAAACGAAGTTTAAAACCAAAGTCTTGGAAAACACAAAACACAAACTTAAAAGAGCTTCAGCTCTCAACCTTCCTGATCCTCCTGGACCGGTTCACCATCGCCAGTGGGAACCTCTCCTCCAGCCACGTTGACGTCGCCTCCTTGAACTGCTTCGACCGGAGCTACGTCAGGAGCCATCAAACTCAAGTTAGAACCATACTCCCCAGAAAAGGACGGATTAAACAGATTAATCTCGAAAGTACCTGAGCTGTCCGAGATCTGGGGAAGAGGAAGCTTGCTGACTGAAAAGTCAGACACTTGAGCCTTCTCATATGCAGTCGTCGCCCCCGGCAACAAAGCCATCAGCTGGATGTACTCCTCTTCGACGCTTTGGATCTTGTTGCTCAGCATATCCTTCAAGAGGTCAACGTTAGCTTGGAGCTCCTGAGCATACACTAATGCACTAACCTCTTCCTTCTTCTTAGCAAACTTCTCTTGAACACAGACTAGGACCTTACCATAAGCCTCGGCGACCTCTTTCTTCCCTACCCTGACTGCCAGCTTGACTTCAGCTTCCTTGTTCTTCTGGCTGTCTTGGGACGAGATAATGAGCTCACGAACTTGGTGTTCAGCTACCCTTCGAGCAGACTCCAAGTCATTAATCTTCCTACTCTTCACCTGGATGTCGAGCTCCTGGCTTTCGATCTTTCCTTGCTGAGCATCAGCCTTCAAGCCTAGTCTCGTCACTTCAGCTTCGAGTTCAGAAATTCGAACCCGGGCCTGATCGAGATCGGCCTTGGCTGCCTTAACCATCTCAGTCACCTCAGCAAGCTCACCAGCATTGAGGGCATCATGCAAAGCATTTTCAAACTTGAGCTGGGCTCTGTTAACAGCCGCAGCCAACTGCAACAACATCGAAAATGTACGAATATTATTATCTTTAAGAGAAAAAGTATAAACAAAAAACAGATGGAAATCATGTACCTGACCCATGCAGTGAGCAATGTCGAGATACTCATCTCGGTTTGTCTGGTCCTTGAGCGCTGGAAGGGGACATCCTACCCTCTTCAGGTGTCTCAGTATTGCACCCAAGCCCCAAGGGTCATCCAAGATTGACCCAGGCTTCGAATGGGTAAAACTCCACCCCACGGTTCCCCCTCTAGAAGACGAGGAGGATGATCGAGCGGGAACTCCAGCTTGGTCGGTCCTAGGCCTTTTATGCCTTGACGGCTCAACCTCAGAAGTACCTCTCGGAGCCTGGTAATCAGTCTCCGGCGCCTGGACCTCAGGGAGAGGAGCAGCATCCTGAGCTACGACATCGGTGGGAGTAGCCTCAGCAACAGGTTTGGATACTCCATCATCCAAGACATCCTTCACCAAGTCAAGGAAAGACCCTCCTTGGCTCCTATCTCCCCCACGGGAGACACTGGCAGCCTTCGAAGGGTTACCCCTAGAACGAAATGATGGTCTGAGAGTCATGTCACCTGACTTAGTCTTTTCGGTACCTGAAGCACTAGCACCGGTTGAGATTGAAACAACTGAGTCCCCTGCGGAAACTGGAACAACGGAAGTTCTTATGAGAGTGGAAAACTTCAAAAAACGATAAGATTATTGATGAAAAGGGTTCAAGCTTGGACCTACCCTCAAGGTTCTCAGCAGGAATGGGATCTTGAAAAGAGGCGTTGTAGATGTCTGGGAACCTGGCTGCACCTATTCGAGATGTGGTATAAGCAGGCCAGGTACAAGGAGTCTGATGCAACTTGCGGTATAAAGCTCTGGTAAGCTTGGTAGAAAGCTTCGGAGGATCTTCAATCTCTGCAAATGAAAAAATCAGAACCGAAAAAGGTTAATCAACCGTAAATAAACAAAACAGGAAAAAGGATACTCCTAGAATTCCTAACCAGATGGGTTAGTCCAAGTGACCCTAAGGTTCCGACCAGCGGGAACCGTCAAAGGATCAACTTTAACATAAAAGTATTTCTTCCTCCAGTCATCATCGCTACTGGAGAATCTAAAGATCACGTGATTGGGACGACTGGAGAGGTAATAAGTCCCGGAACCGCCTTCTTTAGAAGCACTCTCCTTCAAAGAGAAGAGGCTCATGAGCTCGGTAAGACCAACGCTAACCCCTTCCTCTTTGGACCTAGTGATGAAGCCGTTAATCACACGGATAATCGAGGGACAGAGTTGGGGGATGGCTAGTCGGTAATGATCTAGTAGATCGAGTAGTAAAGTCGGGAGAGGAAATCTCAAGTGAGACTTGGAGATGAACTTCTCGTGGCAACAGAACCAACCCTCCGGAGCGGTCTCAGGGGTTTCGTCGGAGCTACAGGCACGGCCAAGCTCCTTCGAGCCAAGAGCTTGAGTCATGAGGTTGACTACGTCTTGACTGTCCAGCAACGACGGCGAGTGTGGGCTGCACCCACCGGAATCATCTTTCTTCTTCCGCTTGGAGACCCTGGTTGCGACCGTCTCTCTGGCTTTCTTTTTCCCCTTCATCTTGGCTCCGACTTCTTGCTTAACTTTCAGTAGTTTAGCCCCAGAGGCAGAGGGAGGCATCCCGGACTCACCGGAACCTTCTTTCGGAGGGTTCATGATATGGGAAGATCAAGGAGAAAATCGATTGCAAGGTTTGGGAGAGAATTTGCAGAGAGAAATAACGAGGAAGATAAAAAAAAAAAAAAAAAAAAAAAAAAAACGCAGTAAAAATAACCGAGAGGAGAGGGAAGTTAAACTGAACGGAGGCGTGGAGAAAGTGGGAGGCGTAGCAGTTAATGCTCGCAGCTTTATATCCCATCGCCTCTCGAGATTCGGAAATGTCATTTCAAATCCCCTCCATCTGAGCCGTAGATTTTGCCAATAAGTAATAAAGGCCGTTAGATCGAGTTGAACCGAATCTAACAAGATAAGGATTAATCATTACCTTAACAAAAAGATAAGGTCGATAGCTGGAATCTAGCTTCCGAGGCAAAATAATTTATTCGGAAGCTGGGGGCAACTGTTGGACCCGAATATGACCCTCAGGTGAGGTACCGGTAAAACGCGAGCTACCAAGTGGGCCGCATAAAGCCCATCACATTAATGAGAGCTGGAAGCTGAACTAAAGACCGAACCTGGAAGTCGTCATAATAGAGGTCACGTTATAAAGGGAGCTGATACTTCGAAGACTCGGTCAAGAGGAACCTGGAGCGAGTACGTAACTGAAGCCGTGTATCTCGGAGGTCGGTTAAGGAGCTATCGACGAGACCTAGACTATATAAAGACGGAGAAGATCAAAAACAAGGGGACCTTTTCCAGAGATCAACTTTTAGAACTAGACAAAAAGCATTACGTATTCTTTTGTAATCATCTCAAAATATATTCTTTGTATTCATCATCTTTTCATCTCATCAATAAAATCATATTCATTCTTCAAGTTTACTTACGGGATTCAACCCACGATTCTCATTACATCTCTAGACCTAACCTAAAATCTAAGAAGTGAAATCTTGTCTCTCACAAACATGATATAAGATAATATAGAACTATCATCATCTTCCTCGTAATATAGAGTTTATCAATTTTCATAGTTGTTTTAAAAAATTATTCTTCTTCTAATACACCAATTTGGTTGTTTGTGTTTGCGTAAATTAGTTTGTTATTTATGTTTGTAGATATTGGTGTGATTTGTGATAATTTTGTTTTAAGTAAATCATTTTCGCTTTGTCAAACTTTGAATGTCTTATTAATACTATATTTGTAGGTTTGGAGAAATCTATTTTTGTGTGTGAAACTTTGCATAACTTAGTATTAATTTGTTTTCAGTTTCTCAGTAAAATTGCGCCAAGCAACCACAGCGCGCAACCATGGCTAATGGATTCTGAGAGCAATTCAGAGCAGCAACAACAGCAGCAACAATGTGGCGAAAGACAATTATCATTAGTTAATCTTGGTTGCATATCCGACAAGAAATATCGTTTTTTTATCAGGAATTCAGGATAGTTGTACCGTTATCATTAGTTAATACTAAGAGAGAATTAGAAAAACGGGACACTTTGAACTTAGAATTGTCTCAATAGGATTTTTAGCAGATTTTTTAGGAAAATAGGATTTTAATTCTTGTAAATACCATAATACCCTTAAAATAACAAATTAATATGAATTATATAAATAAATTATAATTTTTGTAATTTATTTAATATTAAATTAATTAAAAAAGGAAAACAAAAGGAAAAAAAGCAACACAGTTAAAGGGTATCGACTTCCCTTTACCCTAATTTTTTTTTCTGCCTTGTCTTCTCCGCCAAAACTCTTTACTCCATCCATGGTGATTTAAAATTCTTGGAGAAAATCTTTGTTATGTTGGATCTTCGTCCTTAAACTCGTTTTCGTCATCTTCCTCTTCGTTCTCACACACGAAACAACAAAATCGAAGTGTTTTCCCCCAACAAAATTGAAGTGTTCTGGCAAAAGGACACACTGCTCACGTCACAAAAGAAGACGCAGATAAAGAGGTAACACTAGTTTATGCTTTGTGATCTAAACCTTAAGTACTTCTATACTTGAAAACATGTTAATTTATTTGCTTAGTTTTTAGGTTCTTGAGGTTTTGCTGTTTTGGACCATTGCTGTCACCTTTATGAAGAGTACTTTGCAGTCCCAATTGTAAAAGATATGAAGAGTGAAAAGAATTTTGCAAGTGCACGTTATACCACAAGTCGTAGATGATATTAAATTTTGCAGGTGCAGTCACTATTGAAATTTCTAACATTTGTTTTGAATATTGGAGTGATGATATTCTCATGGAGATGACAAAGGACTGGTGAATCCCCCTAAAGTTGCACCAATCCAAGTCAGACTCAGTGAGGAAACAAAGGGGTCTTAATGTCTTTGATAGCTAACCAAGACTGAGCTTAACCGAACTATGTGATAGCTTTGATGCAATGGTCTTGATGTGATCCAACAAGCTCAATCTGAGCCATAAAAGACAGCTATGAAATTTGAATCTGGCATTTTGCAATAGTTTTATTACACTCTTGTTCAGTACCATGCAAGCTTTTGTTTTTACCTGTACCATTAGCTCATTGCAGCCTGGATTTATTTACTTTTTCATAGCAAATTGTTGAAATTGTTTGCATGAAATTGATGTTTTTTTTTTTTGCTTTTTTGTTGGCATGAAATTGTTTGACGTGTTCAGAAACAGCTTCACACAATACATAAATTTCATAAGCAATATGATACATGGCATACATTATATTCCAAGAAACAGAAACAAACAAGCAAATGGTAACATTGGACAATAAGGTAAGCAAGTGGTAAAGATTTAGTAGTCATCACTTACATAAACTCTCACGTTGATTTTGTAGAGTAAAGAGGTATAGAATCTTGGTATTTCTAGGTAAGAGAATGGTTTAATAAACAAGAAAAATGGTATAACAAACCCGTCAACTTGTAGTAATATATTTAACATCCGGGTTTTAGATACCAAGAGTTTAAGCGCCTCTGATGGTTTAGTCCTTAGGGTTATTGTCATGGGTGCTGGGTTCGAACAAGATATTTGTATTTTTCTACTTATTTCTCAAATTTTAATTAAAGGATTATGGTGGAAAAAAGACGTGGGAGATATGATACTACGAGAGATTTATGGTAGATTTAATGTAGATTTAGGAAAGATATCAACCGAAATATTGAAGTTTCCATAATTTTCGGATTTTCCTATAATATGTATCCTAAGTTATGTAGAACACACTAGAGTGTGCTAGAAACATATTCTTCCTTTAGGCGTCATATAAGATAAAATGCAGAATAAGTTATGTCACGTAATGTAGCCGAGCTATATCATTGAGTTGTGGCTATATAACGTTTTCAAGCCGCAGGTAGACCGAAGACATATTTCTTGATTATATCTTAATTGATTATATCTTTGTCAGAATATACAAGAAATGTTAGATTACGGTATATATCTTTGATATATTTATGTTTAAGACTTAGAATCTGGTTTATAAACTAAGTAGATTACCAGAATGAGTATTCTAACTGTAGCTAGAAGATTATATAAAATATGATTTCAGGTTTTTTTAAAAAAAAAATTAAACATATATATTATCATACTTAAGTTTTTAATAATTTTCATATTTTTTTATATTTTTAAAATTTAGTTTACTAATTTTTTCACTAATGAAGGGTAAAACATGTCCAGAAATGGGCAAAAGTATGAAAAATCCTATTCTGACAAACAAAAGTTCAAAGTGTCTTATTTTTCCAATTCTCCCTACTAATATGGATGCGATTGTATTTTTTTTTTTTTTTGAAACTCAATGGATGCGATTGTATAAAATGAATTAATAAAGAATAAAAATGAATAAAAAGGGTTTGAACGGAACTAGAGATAATCCATGGACTAATTTGCAATTTCCCCGTATTGAAAAAAATCATGAAGCCTATGATTGATTGATACTAGTGGCGAAGCCCCGCGCAAGCGCGGGGATGTTAACGATACACATGTTAATAATTTAAAATGTCGTTGGAGGTGGAGTCAAGTAGTTTTCTTAGTTTAGTCGTAGCGACTATCAGAACAGATTTATAAGAAGAAAAAAGATGTCTACGTTATTATTAATGCACATGTATAATATCGAAATTCTATTTTACTGGAAATGCAAATGAAGATAGCGAATCCGAAGGGGATGTATTTCTCAATATTAACATAAACATAAAAGGGATTAAATGTTGTATCATCGATTAGGAATGTAGCATCAGAAAAAGTAGCGTTGTTCACAAACTCCTGACACAGAAACACCTCCGGTATTATAATCAATTAAAAGTCACTACCAAAAATCACAAGTAGTTTTTAAAGTTGAAAATATGATGTTCTCGTACCCATTGGGTGGGTGAGGAAGGAGCTGAATCCTCTGGTGCACTGGAAGTATCTTTTCTAGCTAATTCGAATAAAGCTCTTGAACACCATTTCTGCTCTTTCTTGCATGGCAAGTGTAGAGGCTCCCAAAAAAAATCTATCCAAGTGTTAGTAATAAATCTATTGATCAGGAACAGTGAAAATAACAAATAATAAGGTTTTTGTATGAATTGAGATTATTACCATTGTTATGGACGAAAATTAATTTTCCATCTGTAGGGTCACAAAGATGTGGACCCAGAGCAGTTCGCCTTTATATAATCTTCTCAGTGGTTCTCATAAGATATAATAATTAGTTCAGTACCTGAAAGAAGGGTTTGGCATTAGGGGACTTAAAACCAAGACTATACTTAACTAACAACCAGAAGGTCTAACAGAAATAGATTCTCACAGGCCAATGAATCTTATTCTCTAGCCTCTTCATGCCCTAACCACACAATCCCTAGTCGGCTGTAGATAGAAGACTATAACTCAGAATTTGGAAAAGTTATAGATTGGTTTTACAAACATAAGCTGTCAAAAGCATACCTGAACGGTGAAGTTGTCATCTTGAAGCCTTTGAATACCTTCAGCTTTAATGAAATTTGCTAGATTTTCCTGTTCACAAAAATCTTGTTTAGGTAGTCATGGTATGTATAGTTACTAAAAGACATAGCTGTATTCAAAATTATTCATTGTCAACTTAGTTTACCTCAGTTATCTGCAAGGCCTAAGCAAATGCAACATTGTGTTGCACAGATCCAATATTCACATCAAGAAGATTTAGTAGTGAGATGATGGCTCCTCTTTGTTGCCAGCTTGATTGTGTTTGTCCTGCAACATTTAAAAAATTGCATTGAGAATATAACAGAGTATTAAGATATGTTCCAAGCAAAAAAAAGAATCGCAACTTTTGTTCTTATCACATAAAAGGTCTGATTTGACAATCATCCGTAAAGAACCAGATTCAGGAATTAACAAAAACATTCACATGCCAATTCAAAAACAGAAGTAACCAAGCCAATCGACCAAGAGAAAAAGATGACACTTCCATGACCTGCTCATCTGATGACTGAAGCATCTTAATCAATGGTGTAATGGCACCTCTTTGGGAAATATGCACCTGCATTATCATTTTGTCAGTATGTTAATACAATTGACATCCAAATTACAATAGTCTCGAACAAAATGCAATAATCTTGGTTTAAGAAAGCCGTTGATGAGGAAATTATTACCTAACGGCTCATGCTTTTAGTGTAATAAATAAAGAAAATCATCATGCCCGGTAGTAATATAAGAGTCAAGTTGCTCCATGTAGAAAAGTAAGAGATCTGCAGGGAAAAAATCATCAAGTTAAGAGGTTTTGAACATGTAATGACATTAGTATCAATATTATTGACGATATGCAGTGGAAAGATACCTTTTAAAATAAGGATCTCTTAGATTTCTCAGAGTGATCACACTCTGAGACATTGACAATGAATAGTCCTTTGTTTTTTGGAGAAGGAGAAGCTCTGTTATACCCATGTTTACTAATCAGGGATCCTGCAAGGAGAAGCTCTGTTATAATCTGACATCTAAAAACAGAATAATTTCATGATCTGCAGTTATATCATGGATGGGTTTGAGGGCGTAAGCTGCAAAAGGCCATTGGAATTAGGGTTTCTTTGTCACGGCGACCAACCACAATTTAATCCCGATTAATCTAGGTAAGGTCTAAACGGGAACAATTTGGTATATCAACTTCTGCAATTTGAGATATACATGAAAGTGACAAAGCAAATCTGAGAAGCCTGCGCAAGAGCAAATCGGAGAAGCTTACCTGCTTCGTTTTTCTCTCGTCTTCTGACTGGTGTGTGAGATTCTATAAATTAACAGAAAATGGTTGGGAGGATTCAGGCAACCCTCTCCACTTTATAGGCTTGACGTGAAGGAAACGAAGAGGTCGACATCACTTCGAGTTAAGTGATGAAAATTTAATTGGTGAATGAAGAGAATACATTGAATGATAAGAAGATTAAGAATTTGGAGAAGAAATGTTTGGTGTGTGCAGAGAAGAGAAGCTGAAGAGAATAATGGGGAAGGCGAAGTTAAAGAGTCGAAGAACAATAACAAAAAGTGAAAAACCGTCATTGACTTGAACACAAAACGCTGTTTTAAATGACATAACCAAACATAAATTGAACCAAAATCATACAGTATAATTTAAAAACCAAACGTGAAAACACAGTCATCAAACCAAACCGAAATTACTGTGGACCCCACAATCTTTATAACATGTCGAGTGTACACATTTAGAAGAGAAAAAAGTGTGGCATTATATATATGATTTTTGTTGGGATCCAATGACATCACCGTATATGACAACAGTCCAAGAATATAGGACAAATACTCTCCATTCACAAACCCCCACGTGTCCCGATAACGTTTCGTTCCCGTCTCCCTATCTCTCTCTCTTCCGTTTTCTACTAGTACTCTTCTCACATCGCTCTATAGCTAAAGCTGCTAAACAACTGAAGCACAAAGCAGACGCGTTGGTTGAGAAAAAAAAAAGACATGACGTCTGTGAGAACAATCCTACTACCATCGGTAGCTCTACTGATCCTCATCGCCGCATCGGCTGCAGAGAGTATCGGATTCGATGAGTCCAACCCGATCCGTATGGTCTCAGACCGTCTACGAGAAGTAGAGCAATCCGTTGTCCAGATCTTAGGCCAAACCCGCCACGCTCTCTCCTTCGCTCGCTTCACTCATAGGTATGGGAAAAGGTACGAGAGCCCGGAGGAGATGAAGCACAGATTCTCGGTATTCAAGGAGAACCTGGATTTGATCAGATCCACTAATAAGAAAGGATTGTCTTACAAACTCGGAGTCAATCGTAAGTGTCTATTATCTATTTTCGTGATGTTTTGAAAGTAGTAGTCTCTTGAGTGGAAACAGGTCAAACGATAACTGACACATGGACTTATAGATAAATTAACCTTTTTCGTCTTGGGATCTTCTACGTTTAATTATTTTTATATAAGAATTTTTTTTTTAGTTTTTTGTTTTGCTTCACGTGTCTCAAGATTGTTACTGGTCTGAAGTTTGCAGAGTCTATGATGAGATTAGCTTGCGTGGATATATAGAACCATATTTTATAGTTCTGCTTCTTTATGATTTTAGTTGTTTTGATTAAAGTTTGTTATTTTTTCAACGTGAGGGTTAAGATGCTTGTTTGTCCCTATGACACACACATTACTGGTGGTTTGCTAACTTGTCTCTTGAATCCAAACAGAGTTTGCTGATATGACGTGGCAAGAGTTTCAAAGGACCAAGCTTGGTGCTGCTCAAAACTGCTCTGCTACTTTAAAAGGAAGCCACAAACTCACAGGAGAAGCTCTTCCCGTTACCGTAAGTCCACTATTCTTATTCTTGCTAGCACCGAAACCATTCAGTTCCTGTGTTTTATTTTAGCTGCAGACCTTTTCTTTAATTTTTCTTTTGAGTCTTTAAATTGTGTAAACTGCAGAAAGACTGGAGAGAAGATGGTATTGTTAGCCCGGTCAAAGACCAGGGAGGTTGTGGTTCTTGCTGGACATTCAGGTATATTTTGAAAAAAAATGGGTGATTTTGATACAAAACTTGAAAGTCATATGATCTAATTTTCGTACTGCAGCACGACTGGAGCGCTTGAGGCAGCTTATCATCAAGCATTTGGAAAAGGAATTTCACTCTCTGAGCAACAGCTTGTGGACTGTGCTGGAGCTTTCAACAACTATGGCTGTAACGGCGGCCTTCCTTCCCAAGCCTTTGAATACATCAAATCCAACGGTGGCCTCGACACGGAGGAAGCTTATCCTTACACCGGTGAAGATGGAACCTGCAAATTTTCAGCTGAGAACGTCGGTGTACAAGTCCTTGACTCTGTCAACATTACTCTGGTAAGTATCTTTTACAGTTTCTTGAATCTCACCTACCTTGCAAATATACATTCAGTTAAATCTGTAATGAGGATTCAAACAACAACAATAACAGGGTGCTGAAGATGAACTGAAGCATGCAGTTGGATTGGTGCGACCAGTAAGCATAGCATTCGAGGTTATACACTCATTCCGGCTTTACAAGAGCGGAGTTTACAGTGATAGTCACTGTGGAAAGACTCCAATGGTGAGACTTTCTTCTTCAAACTGCTTAATAGTGTTAAATGATTTTAAAACTATTGCAAGTAGACTCATCTTAGCTTTGTTAGTTAGTGTCTGATTCGTTTTCTCAAATGTGGCACTAGGACGTGAACCACGCGGTTTTGGCGGTTGGTTATGGAATTGAAGACGGTGTTCCATATTGGCTTGTAAAGAACTCATGGGGAGCAGATTGGGGTGACAATGGTTACTTCAAGATGGAAATGGGGAAGAACATGTGTGGTAAGTTTCTTTTAACTGTCATTAACCATGATTACATGATCATATGATGTCACCAGATAAATCCTTTCTTTTAGAACCTGTTGAAGAAAGAGTAGATCAGATTGACATCCTCTCATATTTGGTCTCTCGCTCTATCTGTTGTTGATTCGTTCTTGAATTGCAGGTATTGCGACATGTGCATCGTACCCGGTTGTGGCCTAAGATGATCAGCGAATGTCGTCTCTCAGTGATCTGATTACAATCATGATCCGCATATATATTGGATTAAGACATTACTTGACAGTCACTTGGGAGTGCATAGTGTTTTATTATGCTTGTTGTAACATAAAGTTCTGTTCATATGTACAAAATGATGCATACACTACAGACGATAAACTTTATGATGCATCCATGTTAAATTTAAGGACATAATTTATTTGGACCTTTGTAGCTCTGTTCTTGATCCTGTTTCAATTTATAACTTACAAAATTATGCAAGCTTATGATTTAAATACATGCTAACTTGAAGAAAATAAATTGATTTACACCTTTATAGCTTCGCTCTTGATCCTCAGTTTCTGTTACATACATAGCGTACAATGTTATGACTCTTAAATCAACGTTCTTTCAACATGTAAAGGTGCGAACATCACTTTTTAAATTTGTCAACACACATATGATAATCTGATTTGTAGTGAAAAGCTGCTTAGTGCTAAAAATGTGTATGTTTTTAGTCTTTGCACATTTGCTTCCCTCTTCAATTAGTTCTTGCATAGCGGTTAAAACCGTGATTTTAGGAGGGTTGGTTCCCCACACCAATAATACTTTGTACTGTATACAAAATGCGCACCATTGTTGCTAATTTATGAGCTAATCCTCATTGCATAGACCATTTTATGGACTAGTGTTAATTATAAATTTTTTAATGGAGTCATTCAGTTCATTATTTATTCAAACCATCTTAATTCTAGTTGACTAGTGATAACATGTACTGATTAATTTGGTTATGAAACTGAATTGTTCTTATTTAATTGAGGAATCAGTTTGTGTTCATATTGTGTCGAATAACAAAAACAAACTAGGTGATAACCCGCGCCTTGCGCGGAGTGAAGTTACTTTTTAAGATATCAAAAAATTAAGTATGCTTATTTTTGATACCAATTCGGTTTTGGGTTGTTTTCGGGTTTTTAGAGTCTATGATATAACTACATTCTAAATTCAATTTTTTTTGTTTGTCCGGTTAAAATATTTGAGGTTTTTGAGTTTTTGGTGGTAAACCAAAAATTATTTGTATTTGTTTGGTTTCATATTATATAAAATCTAAACAATCCTAATGTGAACTACAATTTTTTTTAGAATTAATCTTATATAAATGTAGTAATCAAATACTATGATCGTAAAACAAATATTGCAAAGATTTCAATTAGCTGTGTGAGTATTTTATGTGCACAAATATAACATATATTTTATATAATAACAATATTGATTGCAAAATGTTTTACACAAAATGGTAAATTAAAATAAAAAAACATTTAAAATAAATTAGTTAATCTTATTATAGTATAAGTTCTTGTTTATCTCTATAATATTATTTGAGAAGTCAGTTTCCTACATGTCGTCTTCACATTAACTCTCACGGTAGTTGATTACGATGATAGCTTTAATAAATTGAAAATATTATATACAATTAATATACTAAATTTGATTTTTCTTTTTAAAAAATTTTTTTCTGCTAATTAGAAAATTTTCTTTTTCAGATAACATATATAATTAAAAATAATTACAAATTAAAAATGAATTCCAGTAATAATATTTATTTATATATAATGTGATTTCATAAGAAATAAAAATGAACAGAAATATTTTAATTATTTTAAATATCACTATGCGTTCATGAACTGACAAAAAAATATCGATTGTCTTTTATGCAACTTCCAACTGGTTATTGATTTATTTTTAAAAACAATTATATATCAATTATTATAAATATTACAAAAAGTATTTACACATTTAAGATGAAAAGCTGAATTGACGTGAAGATAAAACCAATCTGATTTGGCTTAATATAATAAAATAATTATATTGTAATACAAAAGAATATATATCATCCTATCCACAAAATGAGTAAGTACACTAATCAATTTCACTATATCTAAAATCAAAGGTAAAATAAAAACATATTATTTAATAGTTATGTTTATTTGTTTTTATACATATAAATTACAGAATGCTTCAAACCATACTGGTAAATACAAATAAAATATTAACTAATTGTTTCGATTGATTTATTTCGTAAAACATATATGCATGAAATTTCAAACATTATCATTTTATTTATTTTGTCTATTCTGAATCAATCAACACTTAGGTTTTCAGTTTTTTTTCTATTTGATTTTCAAAACAATATATAATATTCTTACAAAAATACAATTACATATCTAAAACCCAATCTAAAAGGAAATCACAAATTATTCATAATTTTAATTTACTTAGAACAAAAAAAATATTTTGGTTGAATTAGAAGAAGTTGATGCTATCAAATATACTCAAGTGACAACCAAACTAATCATATATTACATATCCAATATTAAATGGTAAGCAAAAAAAATAAATTATTTTCATATAAATTATAAAATGGTTGAAATTAAAATTAAAATATTAATAAATCATCACTTTACTTTATAAATATTTATATCCATGCATGAGCACGGAAAATCACCTAGTAGGCCCATTAAAACAATATACATGTAAAACCCCAAATTTTAGAATTGATTAGGCCCAACTCAATTTAAAAGTCGTACAACTAATTTATTGGAAAAAATTCATAATCTTATTTTTGGTTTGTTTTTTCCAAAAATGATTCATCTCTTTTCCTCTCCTGCGTTTGTCGGCACCAATATTTTCTATTTTCTTCTCGACATAACTCTGTTCTTAAGCTAGATGATTAAATCCCAGAGAGAAGCTTTTAGTCGGAGGTAGTAACACATTCATCTCCTCTATTCAGTCGTGGTTTTGCATCGTTAATATTAGAACGATTCGTTAAGTTTAGTCGCTTGAACTTTTCGAAATCTCAAATTTACCACTTATCAGATCTGAATTTGATTAGCTTTGTAAATTCTCTTTTTCAAATTTACCTACAACTGGAACACGAAGATGTAAATCGACAGAAACATAAGGAAAGTTGAAACATTGTAACAACACATAACCAAACTTGAAAGGGTTTCAGTAATATCAGTTACAAAAAAAGGGTTTCAGTAATATCAAGGGTAAAAAAGGTAAATTCAAAACTCATGTCTTCTGTTTTTTCCTTAAATCTGTTTGATTTAATAATCAGTATATAAAGTGTTCACCATTGATTTGTTTGAAGTTACAAAGATAGATAAATGTATTTAAAGACAAGATATAACTAAACTCCATTATAAAAATCGATGCATAACTCATCCTTTCTAGTACAAAGAATGACCTAAATATAACTTTAAACTAAAAATGTGATTAAAAATATGATGAAAGATCTTCAAAACTTCAGAATTCAATGATTGGAATCCTGCGTAACATAAGTTCAAATTATTAGGCAGAACCAACTTTTTATATATACTACTCATATGAAATAACCAACTTATTATAATATGCTTACTGCGATTTGAAGAACTGAATCTCTGAGATGTCAGTATCAAAAAGAATTTTAGAAAAACCTTCAAAGTTTGTAACATAATTTAAGCCATATAAAGTAATATCAACAATAAATAAACAAACCAAACATTCTGAATATTAAATAGCAAAAAGTATAAATTACATGCTCCCCACTCAAGTGGCTATAACCTTAAAACACACTAGATTTTGACCCGTGCGTCCGCACGGATGTTATTGTTTTTGTAAAATTTTAAATTTATTGATCATTCGGAAAACATGTATATCTTGATTATATTTAAAGTTTTAAATGTATAAATTATAAAATTATCATTCTAACATATGATTTGATAAATTATGTTCATATTCTTACTTATATAAAAATATTACATAAAAAGACGATAAATTTGTTTTGACAATTATTTTTTTAAAGTTTTGTGTTATTATAATTGTTAACTAAGTTTTAAAATATTTACAAAATATGTAAATTCACTACTTCTTTTAAGTTTTATCTTATATATCATGCGAAAACAATATTTTACAAAACAAATTTGTATCAAATTTTTAAGATTATTTGTACTAATAAAAACATATGAGATATCTATAAGTATTCATAAATATACGTGAATATTTATTTATTTATCAGATATCCGTTTTTCGAATATATGTATTTCTCCGAAGCAAAGCAAATAAAAAAAATTAGATATCCGTAACATACGAATCAAATCACAAATACCTTCAAAAACTCTGATATCTGATATGTGCTATGGCCTAACTAAACTAACACCGTGATAATCTCCAGAGCTTTGATTTCTTATAATACTTAGTAGACATGTTGGGTATCTTTAAAATAAATAGATTCAGATATGATATTACAAATTTAGAAATATTATTTAATTCTATTTTTATAACTATGAAACTTTTATTAGTAAAATATTCTACATTTTTTAAACAAAATTTTTAATCGTAATCATTAATTTATTTTATATATTTATAAATGCTGTTTAGTTTTACATTCTTGTAGTTACATAATTTTATATCAATTTTTGTTGTTAAGTTTATCCAAGTGATTTAATATATTTAACCAAAAAATAGAGAAAATATATCTATTGTTCTTATCAACAGTTTATTTAAGAGTATAATTTTAAATATATATATACATATTTATTCTTAAAATAAAATAAAAATATTTTTGACTTGATTTATGTTTATTTAAATCAATTTATATTAAAATATTTGTAAGAAAATAAGAAAATAATAAAATCTGCAGCAGTACTAAAATTTGTTTTCAGTATAATTTAAATTCCAAAATTATCACTGCACGTTGGTGCAAAAAAACACCTAGTTGAAAATAAATGAGGAACATAAAATTTAATTAGTATATAATATTTTGTAAATTTCTTTTATTACTTAGGAATCTTTTTGTATTTTTATAATTAAAATAATTTTTTTCTATTAGGTGACTGCATGATTTAGATTGAAAAATGGTATTATTCATATTTGCGATTTCTCTTAGTAGATTACTTTTTCTTAATAGATTACTTGAATATAGAATTCATTAATCACCTACAAATTTGACATTGATAAATATGTAATGTTTCTGTTTTATCATTTTAGTATTTACGCTACTACTTCGTTTTGCAGTTTTGTAACTGAATGAATATTATAATCTAGGATTTTGAAAATATTCATTTTTGTAAACAAAATCTTAACTAAGAAAAATACTTGCTCAACTGAATATTACAAAAACGAAAACTTATTTTCAGATATGTTTAATATTTCTTTTCTAATTAAATAACTCTTTACAACATGGATGTCTACGCCCAAAGTATTCAGTATTCTCGAGACTGATAATTAAAGTATCAGCTTCATCATCGCTGTACTCCCGTTATCCAGAAACAAACATTAGATGCTAACAAATAAGTAAAATATTCAATTTCTTCTGCTAAAGCTTTGTAATAGATGTTGAATCGCCATCTTACAGCACCGGTGTGAGTAATCGAGACTGTAGGCTAAATGATAAGCCTGAAAAATTGATGCCATTCACTTACCTCTGCGAAAGCCTTCTAGTCAAGTAGTGTGAAATTTACAGGAAAAATCACAAAATTCCAAAATAATGTACCAACTGCATCACCCACCCCACACCTAATATTAAGATGCTGCATGTCTAAATCTTCAGCCTCGTATAGAAATCTTCATCTGCTTGGTTCATTTGGAGTCCTTAAACAATATTATATTATCTCCACCATGCCTATAGATCATATGATCGTTGTGTACTGCATGACTCCATGTATGTAACTCCCTGAAAGCAGTTTACAAAGAGATGTAGAAGAAACAGGTTTTATCACAGTCATGGGTTGCAAGATTCGAACTTAAATTATGAACTAATGGGTTGCAAACTTGACAAAACTTATGAGCTCAAGTGATACCATGTAAAACCGTATCACTGCAAATATTGACGCCCGAGAACATCTATAGAAGTTCTAATGGGATTGTTATATCCTCTTCACAGAGATTCAAGTGCATTAACAAAGCATATATCTGCATCATACCCTTCTCTTCTAAAAGGTTCAAATGCATTAATAAAACCAATATGAGAGAGCATGTGAGTTAATTTTCAGAACAAACCCTTTGTTGTTTACATGTTTACTTCATCCCCTCTTCGATCGGAATCTACAATCGAGTTTCATGCTCAAATCAGAAACTGAAAGAGATTAGCAAATTAGAAAAAAATGAATAGGTTTAATTGAAAATATCAATAGATAAACACAAACCTACTTAAGTATAGACTTTGATGAGAGCGATTCTTATCAGGATTCAGAACCCTACATGACTCCAAGTCCCACAGGCTTATCACTCAAATCCAAATAAACTTAAAGCGTCTTTGTGTACTCGCAGTTATAGTAGGAGAATAGCACATGAGAGAAGACGATGAGATTAAATTTGGAAAATACACAAACTCTTTTAATGAAATCCTTAAATCCAATGGTTAAGATTGAGTGGCATCAGATTGTAATTATTTAGGAAAACTCAGGGTCAAATCTTATTTGTACTCCTGTTTTAATAGTTTAGATACTACAACATCTGTAATATTAAAACACCATAATGCATTTAAATTATGGGCTAGAGGTCTATAAGCAACACACACTTTATATGAGTGTACCTGTTATATTTGGGAAAGTTATCTGCCAATATAGACAGACCTCATATGCTCGTATTAAAAAATAACAGATGTACAAATGAAAAATTCAAACTCGAGATTTGTTAAGGAGAACTCCATCGAATATAGAATAGGACTGCAAATGTTAGTAGGTTCAGCTTGCTCATGAGCAATAAGATCTCATACACGTACCAACGCTCCACATAGATCTGCATAAGCGAATTTTTTTATAAAAAGAAACCTTTGCTATACATACACTTTTAATAGATTAAAATGAACTGCATATGTCTGAGAAACTTTGATATACATGTAATTTATAAGAAGATCATTAATATATAAAAAAACTTACTTTCTCATTGCCTAAGATCATGATAGAGTGATGATCTCTTACCACCAGCAGAATACTGTTACGATCTTCACCCTGATCTTCTATATTGACTGAATGGTTTCAAATCACACACAGCAGTAACCACAACCATTATAGTAAAATGAGTAAATTTTCTAAGGTTTTAAGTGTATGAATGACATAAGCTTGTTTTTATAGCTTTAACCTATTCGATGCACACATATTCTCGTATAATGCCCAAATAAAGATCATAAAGTTTTAGCTTGCCCATCACTCTTTGATATATATATTTCCATAACATAAGACTTTAAAATATATGCCATTTACTATCATTAATTTAGCTTGCATCGAAAGATTGGAAAATAAATATCCACTAAACAAATACGGACGGTTTAATTCGGTATGTCTACTCTTGATTGATTTTGGTTTAATATTCTTAACCATAATTTCATAATTTTTGTAAATCACAACACGTGTTCTCGTTTTCTCATAATAAAATCACGTACATGCATGAATATACAACAAAATCACAACGACGCGTTCTCGTCTTCGTCCGTCTTTGACAAACATGTTTTGATTTTTGTATGAACATGTGTAACCCAATATAAAATGGACCAGGGTCTTCTCTCTCATTCGTTAAGCTTGCTAGTGTGTTTAGGAGATCGTCATGTCGCTATACAGAAATTTATATAGCTTTGTTGCTAAACCGATTCTTTACAGAAATTAACGCAGACAGACCTCTTCTTGATATAGTTTAATTCTTTAAATTGACAGTAGACAATTAAGTAACATATATTGCTGCTCTCATTCGCTATTCATCATATTCTTATGAACATATATGCTTCTCAAAAGGTTGGCTTATATATTCACTATTACCTTCGCATCTCATTAGATTCTGAAAACTTCTCATCTTGACTACTTGATCAAACCGTTATGAAAATTGTGCTTCTCATCGATTGGCCCCTTTACATTCGGCTTTCATTAGATTTTCAAATCTTGGCAGTTGCGCTTCTCGAGAAACATGTTATGAACATCGATGCTTCTAATATATTGACTTCTATCAAGACAATCGATATGTTTTTACTTTTAATGATAAAACATGAGTCTTCGTTAGTTAAGGTAAATAAGGAAATTTTATACTTAAAAAAATCGTGAAAACTCTGCGAGCCCGCCACGTGTCAAGAGTAGTGTGAAAGCATTTAAGACAAATGCTTCTCTTTTAATATATAAGGGATGTGCAATTTGTTAAAAAGTTGCAGGCATGTACTGATGTAAACCCAACACTTGGAGAAAAGAATTTTCAAAAAAGATCCAAAACGCATAAGGGTAATTTGGTAAAACTCGGACCACAAAAGAAAACGCGAAAACCCTAAAGCTCCTAGCTATAAGTACCTTCGTTTGTTTCAGTGTTAGGGTGTGCTCTCATTTTAAGTTTCGCAGCCGCAAGTCATCCTCCCAGATTCTTACTTGCAGGTGAGAAAAACTCTCTCTCTATAGATCTACGATCTTAGGATTACTGTTCTTGTTTCTGCGTTAATGTATATATCTCCGTTGCTTAGATTCTTATCACTAGCTCTAGTTTGACTGCGATTATCGCTTTCTTTATTCTGTTTCACTCTTTCGATTCTCGAGTTTAAGATCTTAGTTATTCATCGATCTATTTGCTTACGATAGTTCTGATGAAATCTTGTTGTGAATCCCCTTGCTCACTGTTACGACTTATAATCATCACGATCCGTTGCTCTAGTGTTCGTTTCGTATTGTTCTCTTGAATTTTTGCTATAGAATCATTCCTTTGATGCGTATTGTTGATAACGTTATGTATTTAGGTAGACTTAATATATTGTATCACTAGATCTTTGATAACGTTATATCTTCATAAATTGTAGATTGTGTTCTTGCTTTAACTAGATACTTGTTCTTGATGTGAATTGTTTATTTATTTATTGATCTAGTGGTTTGATCTCTTTTTTATTGTCATTGCAGCTATGGGTAAAGAGAAGTTTCACATCAACATTGTGGTCATCGGCCATGTCGACTCCGGAAAATCGACCACCACTGGTCACTTGATCTACAAGCTTGGTGGTATTGACAAGCGTGTGATCGAGAGGTTCGAGAAGGAAGCTGCTGAGATGAACAAGAGGTCTTTCAAGTACGCATGGGTGTTGGACAAACTTAAGGCAGAGCGTGAGCGTGGTATCACAATCGACATTGCTCTCTGGAAGTTCGAGACCACCAAGTACTACTGCACGGTCATTGATGCTCCCGGACATCGTGATTTCATCAAGAACATGATTACTGGTACCTCCCAGGCTGATTGTGCTGTTTTGATCATTGACTCCACCACCGGTGGTTTCGAAGCTGGTATCTCCAAGGATGGTCAGACACGTGAGCATGCTCTTCTTGCTTTCACCCTTGGTGTCAAGCAGATGATTTGCTGTTGTAACAAGGTGAGAGCTAACTCCTCGTTTTTTGTTTGCTTATTGTGATTGACTTTCTTGTGATTTGTGTTGCTGACCAGTGTGTTATGTTTTTTTGTTATCTTTGTTTCTAGATGGATGCTACTACCCCTAAGTACTCCAAGGCTAGGTACGATGAGATCATCAAGGAGGTGTCCTCCTACTTGAAGAAGGTTGGATACAACCCTGACAAAATCCCATTCGTCCCCATCTCTGGTTTCGAGGGTGACAACATGATTGAGAGGTCCACCAACCTTGACTGGTACAAGGGACCAACTCTCCTCGAGGCTCTTGACCAGATCAACGAGCCCAAGAGACCCTCGGACAAGCCCCTCCGTCTCCCACTTCAGGATGTCTACAAGATCGGTGGTATTGGAACGGTGCCAGTGGGACGTGTTGAGACCGGTATGCTCAAGCCCGGTATGGTTGTCACCTTTGCTCCTTCAGGGTTGACCACTGAGGTGAAGTCTGTTGAGATGCACCACGAGTCTCTTGTGGAGGCGCTTCCAGGTGACAACGTTGGGTTCAATGTTAAGAACGTTGCTGTCAAGGATCTCAAGCGTGGGTATGTTGCATCCAACTCCAAGGATGACCCTGCTAAGGGAGCTGCCAACTTCACATCCCAGGTCATCATCATGAACCACCCTGGTCAGATCGGTAACGGATACGCCCCAGTTCTCGATTGCCACACGTCCCACATTGCAGTCAAGTTCTCTGAGATATTGACCAAGATTGACAGGCGATCTGGTAAGGAGATCGAGAAGGAGCCCAAGTTTTTGAAGAATGGTGATGCTGGTATGGTTAAGATGACTCCGACCAAGCCCATGGTTGTCGAGACCTTCTCTGAGTACCCACCGTTGGGACGTTTCGCTGTTAGGGACATGAGGCAGACCGTTGCTGTTGGTGTCATCAAGAGTGTTGACAAGAAGGACCCAACCGGTGCCAAGGTCACCAAGGCCGCAGTGAAGAAGGGAGCTAAATGATGAGACTTGTCTCGTCTCTGTGTTTTCTTTTGCTTTAAAAAAAACCTTTGATGGCGTTTGAGTTCTTTTATTTTCTGTTACTTTCTCATCTCTGCCTCCTTTTTGGAAATCTCTGAGACTTCTGGGTTTGCGATTATGCAGTTTCTGGATAATTTTGCCTAATGTGTTTTAGTGTTTCGTTGTGCTACAAATTAATTTTCTGTGATCTTGAATTCCCTTGTTAACTGCTAAATTGCTTGTTTAGAATTAGCTTAAACGCAGCCACGTTCTGTCGTTTAAAGGAACCTAATAGCACCATTGTTCGAGAAACCCTTCCAGAATTAAGGAGAAACTCGTCAATACCCAAACAAGCTAAAAATTACAATGCTTTGCTACTTTATTGTTAATGGTTCTCTAACAAATTACAATGCCTTAACAACGGTTAGCAAACTAATACAGTTAATAAGCCTTGACTAAATGATTACAGTTCAGGAGCGGTTATCCAACTAAGAACTAAAAACCAAAATAAAAAAGGGATGATTCCAAAAGAGGCAGCAAGCATCAAAACATCATGACACCAACGACAAATAAACGTGTCAACAACAACAGTGAAAACATTCAGGAATATTTTATAGATTTATGATCTGCAGTTTTACAAGAAGCAACACATCTCAGTGAGATCTAACAAGAGGGTTTTTGGGTTTCTTTTAGGCAGCTTTAGCTGTGTGAGAAGCAAAGCTCCATGACCCTAGATCTTGGAACAAAGCAACTAGATCTCTAACATCTTCACTCTCTCTCATCTCTTGGGGCCGTAATAGCTCATGGAATCTCTCCACACCACCATGTCTCATGGACTCGTCTTTAACTTCTGATATCCTTTTCTTCTTCATCACCTTCCTTCTCTTGTCATGATCTGCCATTCTTCAACATATAAAGAAAGAAGAGAAACATAAGTCAATAAATAAAAAGAGGAGATCCAAGAAAAGAGATGAAAAGAAGAAACATATTTTACTCTTTGGAGAGAGATAGCTGCTGAGAGATCCCAGAGATGCAGAGAGGGAAGCCATAGTTGCCACTAAGAGTTGTTGAAAGCATTTCTTTTTTCTCTGTAGATTCAGGAATTTGGGAGAGACCTAAAGAAAGAGAAACAAAAGACAAGATGTTGAATTGGGTAGGGATTAAGGGGTGCATAGGTTATATATAGTCGGTACTATGTAGTTAATATCCACTTTGGTATTGTAATACACGAGAGATAAGACTTTTGTCTTGTTGTCTCTGCAATTGATTAGTAGTAGGTACGGTCTCTTCTTTTTCTCCCTTTCAAATGCATTCAAATACTTGACTAAATCTCTCATTAAGGTAACTCGTTAAATTTATTAACAATATAATATTGATATTTATTGACATTTTCTTATAATACACTATATTTTGTTTCTTATTAATAAATTACTTATATAGATTTTGTTTATTATTGTATCAAATTATATAATAAACATATCCAATTGTATTAATTAACTAAATCTAACTAATACTATCAATTGAAAATAATATTATCAGGGCCAAAAGATTTAGTAATATGGCTGAATATACAATTCCGACCAGTCGCATCCTGTGCTTCCAGTAGCGGTGAAAGTAAAGTATTTGTTTCGCTTACCGCTTTCATCCTCATGAGTCCCCCATGACAATTGACAACCCAAAGTTTTGGATTTTCTTCTTTCACCTTTTAAACTTTTTTTCCTTCTCTTTTCTCACTTGGATTTGATAAAAGTAGGACGAGGACAATAAGGCTTTTCAGTTTTCCTTTTTCTCAGCGGGAATCAATGCAGCCTAACTTCTTCAAATCATCGAAGTCCTCAACTTGTTCTCTAAAACCAACTTGTTGAATAACTTTAATTCCACCTCTAACTTCTATACTAAGCAGAGTCTTAAACACAGCCACGTTAGTTTTGACGTCACTATCACCATTTATTACACAGTTTGAAAGACATGTCGAGCAGAATCATCCAATACCATTTAATAGAATTGATGATTGTAACCAATCTTGCAATGTCTTCCAAGAGAAAAAGACTACTTGAATAATATTTTGATCAAAAATCTATCACTAAATTCTTGTGATAGTAAAATTTATCAAAGAATGTTTTACTGAGATTAGGCTTATCAATATAATGTGTAAATCTTATTCCCTCTGTTCCTAAATATAGGATGTTTAGACAAAAACACATATTAAGAAAACTATTTTTCGTACAGAAAATATCACTAAAACTAAAAAATCAATGATGTTTAACCAATCACAAAATAGATGATTAAATATAATTAGTTACACAATTTTTAATAAAGTAAAAAATTACCTAGAAAAATAAAAACATTTTATATATTGAAACATCAATTTTTTTAAAAACATCATACATTTGAGAACATAGAGAGTAGTTTCTGTGGACAAGTGTTATAACGAGCCAACCGCTCTCCGTTGTCTGGTTGTTCATGCTATACAACTTCCCATCTGTGGAAACATAGATATACGCAACACGATAAACGCAAGAAACCGGAGAAGGAAGTTTCTCCACTTCATGTCACTATGGATACATTTGAAGATTTCTAACCAGTAACCACACCACTATAACTTAATTGTTTCTCTGTTTTTTACTTTTTTTTGCCAGATAACCAATTCTCATAAGTGTTTCTACTTTGTAAGAACTCTTTTCTTTTTCAATGGCTCAACTTGTGCTATAAAGTATTTCTGGTTGTTTCTCTGTTTTTTTCTTTTTTTTTGCCACACCACTATAACTCTATTCACAGTACATAGTACCAAATAATATACAATGATAAATTCAATGCTTATTGAGACTTTCAATAATTAGGATGGGACCTTGATGTCGCATTTTCCCCTCTATATACATATGAAACCTTTCTAGATTTTTCGCCACTGCCAATGAAGGTTGTATCTATGTAACATCTGAGAGCAAATGCAAAACCAAGAGCTCAAACTAAATGAAGAAAACGTAGACACGAAGATGAAAAGATAAATAAACAAATCGATGGAACACCTATGAGGTAAAGGTAATGTCAAATAATTGGAGATGACGTGAAAACGGTGACCTCACTTGGGATAATAATTCATTTGATTGTAGCCACATAGAAAGCTGCAAACTAAACGACAATTAAAGGACAACGATAGTGATCGTATAATTTTTTTCTCTTGCAAACCATTGGGAATATATATGTATGGATGAGATGAATCTAGTAGAGTGTTTACACTTACGCACGTATACAGAATCATCACGAGTGTTCTTGCTTCTTCAGTGATTTCAATACTGCAAACAAAGGTTCGCTTCGCAGGAGAGATAGCGCCATCACTTCTTCTTAAGAGTTTAGAAGATGGTGACGGTATCTCTGCTACGTAGCAATCCTTATATATATGCATCTAAAAACAGAGAGATACAGTTCGAAATTTCAAGGTATTTGTTTTTCTTTCTTTCTTTAAGTAACATGGTCATCTATAAGTATTCATTTTGTACTTACATTGCAATATATAGGTTAAAGGATTGGTCATTACATGGCCTTGGTTGGAGCCTCATGATCACCTTTCTATACCTGGAATAACAATCTGGTTCTTGCTCTTTTGCTTAAAGATGGTTTGTTCTTTGTGAAGTTTTCCCATTGGCGAGCTCTCGAATATATTAGCACATCCTCACCCTAAAAATCACAAGAAAATCTTATCAGTATATATGTATGAGCTCTAGTGCAGAATTCACACATTTCTGGTTGGCTCTACTCACAAGAGAAATGAAAGTATTTTCTTTAGTTTTTTTTTTTTGGTTGTTTGTCTTTGAAAAGGGCCTATAGAAAGGTTTAGACGAAAAGGTTGACAATTCTCTAAATACTATCAACATCATGAACTTAAAATCTCCCTGTTAAATAGTTTCCAGTGTGAGCAAAAGAAATGAACTCATTAAGATCATCTCACAAGACTCAAAATTATACACTAACTAGATCAATGAAATTCTAGGGGACTTATATTGAAATATAACGGATTCACACCATCATTTAAAAAAAAAAAGAAATCCATAAAAGGATCAGACTTAAACACGCAAACGTCCTCTATCAATGACGACCATGACATGTAACATCCTCGAAGTTGCCTTAGACGCGAAGTATTTCAAATGTAAGTTAAGCACAGAAGCTACATGACAAGACTTTCCAAATAACAAGATTAGGGCTAGAGTCTCCTCCGGCTTTCCCTTTCCGCCATTTACGCACCACCTTTTTGTTTCATGTTGGAGTAAGAGAGCTATAAAAAATCAAAATGCTCATAATAACGACTGCATGATCAGATCATATTTTAACTGAACCCACAAGTTAAAAGCCTAAATAGTTACGGACACATCTTTTCTATCATATATACTCCCTAATTTTTAAAATGTTACATGTTTGAAGATTTCACACATTAAGAAAATATCGATTTTTTAATTATAAATGTATTATCTTTTTTAGATTACCATAATTTTCAACCAATACCAATTCGATAAACATAACTAGTTTTTCTTAAAATTTACAATTTACGATCATTAATATAAAAAGTACAACCAAAATATAAGAAGGTATCTCTTACAAACAAGTTTTTTTTCTTCTAGAACATGGATATTTTTGTTACAGGAGGAGTATAATTTTTGTTCGACTATATCAATATGAAGAAGGTTAACTGTATTAAACAAAAAAAAAAGAAGGTTAACTGTATTTGACCCAAAAAGAAGAAGAATAAAGATAACTCAGTATAAGAGAAGAATTTGACTACTTGAGTATTGTTTAAAATACAACTGTAATTAAGAAGTTTAGATACAGATAATTACTGAATCGAATAACCCGCTAAAGATACGTTTCATTGGAATGATTTTTTTAACTTAGATATCAATTTTTTTTTGGGGATAATTATACTATTGCCTACCAAATTTGACCGAGTAATGGGTATATGCTTATGATGCACACAACCCTAGTTGAAGGAAACGCATTAGTTCCAAATTGCTTTGTGATACTATAAACCGGCAAATATACAGGAAGAAAAACATTATAAACCGGCCCGGTTGATCCAACGGCTGGTGTCATCTAGGAAACTCGTCTAGAAGACCAACCGAAACGGCACCGTTGAGATTGTAAAATCTAAATAGTGGGTGGAGAGAGAGAATTACTTAAAGAAGAAGACGAGAACCGAAAGTCAAATTAAAAAAAAGAAAGAAAGAACGCGTCAACTTTTCGTGGTGGGGCGACTTAGGGATCGGACCGTGCACGTGACCGCACGGAAACTAAACCCGGACGTATTGTGCTTTCACTAAACCGGATTTGATAATTCGACGACTGGTCCGGCTTACCCTTTCTTTCTTTCTTTCTTTTGTGTGCGTTTCCTCTCCCAGAGAGGGGATCCGATTTTTCATTCTTTTTTTTTTTCCTTTTCCTGGGAGGAAAATCTAATCAAGCTATTAGAAAACCCTAATTTCTCATCAGTTTTCTCTTTTAAAATTCAGTTTCGATATCGTTTGATGCAGTCTCCGATCGCTTGGTTTCTTTTTCCGTTTTGATTTCTTTTGAATTTTAGAACAGATATTTTTGATTCGTGTTTGTGTCTGGTGGGTTCAAGACATGGATTTGGAAGCTAGCTGTAAGGTATTTTATCGTCTGAAAGATCTCTGCTTTATACATGATACGTTGTTGTCTTTATATGTGTTGAGTTTTGAACTTGTTAATGTTTTGAAAAAGTTAAAACTTTAGATATGTGTTGATGTGTGTGTGTTTGCAGGAGAAACTATCATCTTTTAGGATAAAAGAGCTAAAGGATGTGCTCACTCAACTGGGACTTTCGAAACAGGGGAAGAAACAGGTTATGATCTTCCTTTTGTTATACAACTGTGTTTGTGTTTCTCACGTGGCACTGTTTTAATAGTTGTGGTGCCAACTTGGAGTATTGCCACTGTGAAGTATCTGTTTTTTTTTTGTTTAAACTCCTTTTTGTTTTTTTTTCTTTCGTTTACAGGATCTTGTTGAGCGGGTCTTGACACTCTTTTCTGATGGACAAGGTTAATTGAAACCACTTCTCTTTGTTGTTTATTCATCTCTTGGTGTATTAAAAACTCACTTCTGTTATCGTTTCCTACTCTCAGCTGCCAGGTTGTGGTCTAAAAAGACTTCAATGGCGAAAGAAGACGTTGCAAAACTAGTGGATGCTACTTACAGGTGAGATATCGTTTCTTACAAATTACAATGAGTTTCTGTGCGGTTCTTTGTTGACAAAATGTTTTTTTTTCTTATGTGTGCGTTGCATAGGAAAATGCAAGTATCTGGGGCAAGTGATTTAGCATCAAAAGGACAAGTAAGTTCAGACACCAGCAATCTGAAAGTCAAGGGGGAGCGTGAAGATTTCTTACGACCAGAAGTGAAAGTTCGATGTGTTTGTGGAAGTTCGCTGGAGACTGACTCAATGATACAGGTAAAAAATCAGTGCGTCTATTGCTGTCTGACCAATAATCTGATTTTTTATTACTGTTGGCTCTGTTTGTTGATGCTGAATTATGTTCTCTCTTTTCGATTTCAGTGTGAGGATCCAAGATGCCTTGTTTGGGAGCATGTTGGCTGCGTTATTATCCCTGAAAAGTCTAGTGATGGGAATCCGCCTCTTCCTAAAACCTTTTATTGTGAAGTCTGTCGACTTACACGAGCTGACCCGTAAGTTCTGCTCCTACTACTGTTCTCATAGAAAGTTGGAATGTTGTGAAAAATCTCATTGTCTTTGCATTACATAGACAACTTTGACTATCCGTAAGGATTGTGTTTCACGGTTTGTCCTAATGTGGTTTTCTTTGTGCAGGTTTTGGGTTACAGTGGCACATCCGCTTTATCCAGCGAGGTCGACTCCGTCGACCATCTTAATTGATGGGTAAGAACTTCATAATCTCTGTATTGCTGTCACTATAGACGTTAAAATGTTAATTGTTTCTTTAGGAAATTGAAGTACTAGTTGGGTTTATCCTAGGTGATATATCACCATCTGTTTCATCGTGCATTGTCTATTTATGTTCTCGTTTCCTCCAATGGTGTCTTCAACCAAGCACGCGCTCATTAATAATCACCTGCATTGTATGAATTTATTACTTCACTTTTCGCTTGTCTTTTGGGAAGGGGTAATAATGGGGAGCTAAGTCTCAAATCACGATTTTCCGTCGCTAGATGCGCACCTACTGGAAAGAAATAAACAAACTGTTTCTAGCTTTAGTTTATTCTAATGTTCCGATCAAAATCTTTCCAGTGTATACACAGTGCAGACTGTGGAGAGAACATTTCAAATCACAAGGGCAGACAAGGACTTGTTGGCCAAACAAGAGTATGATCTTCAGGTTGGATTTTGCAAAAGTACTCAAATATGTAACACTGTATCTACTTATACGTTTTCTTACTGGGATTTACTTTTGTTTAGGCATGGTGTATGCTTTTGAATGACAAAGTTGTCTTTAGGATGCAGTGGCCTCAGTTTCCTGATCTGCAGATCAATGGTATGAATGTGACATCCTCTGAAATAGGGAATGTGTTATCTTGCGTAGTCAGAGATTCCCCTGCATTCCACATACATAATGTCTTTAGTTCTCTCGTTATTCTGATTGTACTCAATAAGAATGCTTAATGTCTTCTGATATGCGTTTCATGATACACCCTATTGTTTCATAGGTATTGTTGTACGCCCAAGTACCCGGCCTGTGTCACAGCTTTTGGGAGCTAACGGCCGCGACGATGGACCTATTGTAAGCTTTTCCTTTTTCAACCGTAACCCTTTTGACTGAAAACATAGGAGTGTATCTCTCATACATTGAAAGTCTTGCAATTAAGTAGTGTAATTTTTTACCTTCTCATTTTACTATTTTGGCAGATCACACCTTTTATTAGGGATGGGATTAACAGAATAACCTTGGGCGGAGGTGATAATCGGAGATTTTGTTTTGGAGTTAGACTTGTGAAGCGCAGGACTCTACAACAGGTACTAGTCACGTATATTACATGAGAAATATTTGGAATGTTTGGCCTGTCTATTAGGCGTAATAAAGACACAAATGTTCAAGAAACAAAATGATCTCTTGAATATAGGAAATTAAATTAGCATTGGCAACTATCACTGAATATGTGTGTAAGCTTTCAAAATTTGGAGTCTGTTTTTTTGTCCTCTATTTCATTCAGATAAGTCAAAGATCGTGGTATTGTATGTTACATGGTTTGCTAGATTAAGCTTTGTTGGATTACAGTTGTTAACCAATGTATTGTCTGTCTGTCGCTCTGCAACATTTCATTTCACTCTATTCACTATACTCTTAACTATTATCAAGTGCTCCTGAATGCTCATGGTTATTCAAGTTGCTTGAATACTCACTCATTTTACCCATCTAGGTTCTAAGTTTGATTCCAGAAGAGACTAAAGGGGAGACGTTTGAAGATGCTCTTGCACGAGTACGACGATGCATCGGGGGTGGAGGTGGAGATGATAATGCAGACAGTGATAGTGACATTGAAGTTGTTGCTGATACCTTCGGTGTCAACCTCCGGTGTCCTGTAAGTTACTAATACTTCGTACTTATTACAGTCAAGTAGCTGATGCTTGCTATCTTCTTAGGGCATCCGATGCTGTGCACGTGTACATTTCCTTGAACACTGAATTTTACTTTGTCTTTTTGATTGTGTCATTAGATGAGCGGTTCTAGGATAAAAGTTGCTGGGAGATTTTCACCCTGTGTGCACATGGGCGGGTTTGACCTTGAGGTGTTTGTGCAGTTGAATGAACGTTCCAGAAAGGCAGGTCTCTCTATCCTTGTCTAAATATTCGGTTATTCCTCTTGTTTTCTGACTTTTTTTTTGTTCTGTTACTTCTTTATATGCAGTGGCAGTGCCCTATTTGTCTGAAGAACTACTCAGTTGAACATGTAATCGTGGATCCTTATTTCAACCGTATCACGTCTAAGGTATTACTTTTGGGAATACTAAAAATTCACGAATCTTTATATCTACGTTATTGAATTGTTTCTTTCCTGCACGACAGATGACGCATTGTGAAGAAGATGTGACTGAAATCGAAGTGAAACCTGATGGTTCTTGGCGTGTGAAGTCCAAAAAAGAGAGAGAACTCTCACAGTGGCACTTACCCGATGGTAGCCGTTGCCCCTCTGCTGATGAAGTTAAGCGGAAGATGGAAACATTGACTCCGGTTAAACAAGAAGGTTTCTCAGACGGTCCAACTCCTCTGAAACTTGGCATAAGGAAGAATCGGAATGGCGTTTGGGAAGTTAGGAAGCCTATTCCAAATGGACTTTCTTCCAGTAATCAGGACAAGAATATTGTACCAATGAGTAGTAGTGCTACAGGAAGTGGTCGTGATGATGCAAGCTTAAGCCAGGATGGTATTGGATCCTTTGACTTCGGAACCAATGGCATCGACCTTGATTCAGTTTCAATGAATGTCGATTCAGGTTATAACGTTCCCGACAGAAACCAAGCTGGGGAGGATGTTAACAATGACGTTATTGTTCTAAGTGATTCTGATGAGGATAACGATGTAGTGATCACTCCCGGACCTGGATACAGTGGTGGTGGGGTAAATTTTCCGTTGAACAATTCTGGTATCATTAACTCGTACAACGAGGACCCGCAGGCCATGGCTGGGGGAAGTTCACGCTTAGGTGTTTCCAACGATGATGATGACTTTGCTGCTTCTTTTTGGTCGTTTCCTGCTGATACTCCAGAAGCCCCTGGGTTCCCACTGTTTGGATCTGATGCTGACCCAGAAGATTTACTTGGTTTGCATCATCATGGCCCTCCACTAAACTGTGCTCCTGAAATGAATGGAGACTACACCATGGCGGCTCCTGAGACATCTGAAGTAGGCGCGAACGACGGCGGCCTAGTTGACAATCCTCTTGCATTTGGTAGAGACGATCCTTCACTTCAAATATTTTTGCCAACGAAACCAGATGCTTCAGCTCAGTCTGGTTTTATAAACCAAGCTGATATGTCAAATGGTATCCGCAGTGACGACTGGATCTCGCTTAGGCTAGGCGATAGCGCTGGTGGGATTCATGGAGAGGCTGCTTCTGCAAACGGGCTCAACTCAAGCCAGCAGATGTCGACAAGGGAAGGTTCTGTGGATTCTACGACAGAGACTGGTGCGTTCCCCTGACTGAGACAAATTATATAATGTTTTTCTACAACCATCAAGGGCCCTGTAATTGTGGATCCTTTTCATGATGTTGCGTTTCAGTTTCTTCGTTTATTAGCTACTGGGTCTTGTAAACAATGGATGGAGAAATATTTGTTTTTAGTTTTTAAATGTAGCTTTAGCTAATCAGTTATTTTTGCCGATGCACACTTATTGACTGTTATAGTGCGTTTATTTGCAGCTTCGTTGCTTTTGGGTATGAATGACAACAAGGCGGCAAAGAGACCAAGATCAGACCAGCCATTTTCATTTCCTCGCCAGAAGCGTTCTGTAAGACCTCGGATGTTCCTCTCCATTAACTCAGATTCTGAGTGATATTTCTTCATGTTTAGTTCTTTCTCTCTCGGGGTGATTCGGTGTTCCTTTTGATTCTTAATGCCATGCACAGAACAATCAACAGGAACATCAGACAGCACACCGGAGTTTGCCTTGATTTCTGTGTGCAGACAAGAATCGAATTGGTAGTGACTATTTATTTCTTTATATTGGTGATCCTCTTCAGTATCGGTTCAGAATCTTGGCCCTTGTCTGGTACACTGCAAGGGACCAAAGCAAAGCACAGAGGGTGATTTAGTTTACGTAATAGGCAGGGCATAGAGGTGGTTCCGGGTTAATTGGTGACTTGTATACTCGAATAGTTTTTTTATTTTTCTTTACGATTATAAAAATTACTTGGGTGCCAGAAGCAACGTTGTAAATTATGGGCTCCCTATTTTTTATTTATTACAAAAATCAGCTCTTCTTATCCATTGCAAGTATTGTTCATGCATGCTTCTGGGTTCTGGCCAATGCGATAACATCAAAGTACTCAACTGGTCGCCGCTATATTTAGCAGAACGGAGAACGGTAGAAACACAGAAATACTCGTGTAAAACTAAAACCAAAAAGGTAAAAATAAAAATGGAAATTACTCACGGGTTCGTAGAGTAATTTGAGTGGACTTGAGAAAAGTTACTCTCAGTTGGTTTTTTTTGTAACTCTCAGTTGTTTTAAATACAGTTTAACCAAATTCTCTTTAACATAAAAATCGTATACATAAAAAAAAACAATCTTCGTTGCCTCCACTGCAAGAAGAAAATGCCATAGCAAACAAAAACTATTTCTTACGTAATGATTCTCTCAGATTTTTCTCAGATTCATCAAATATATATGAGAAATGAGTTCAAATAACCTTAAAACAAGTTTTTGGTCTCAAACTAGTTTTGAAGCGTCAGATCAACATAAGTTTTAATAAACAGGTAAATGACAATTATACTTCTACTTTATATATATGTTTTTTGAATCACTTTTTTAAACACATTCTTTACAAATATATCAAAATAATGTTATCAGAAAAAATGTTTTTGAAATTTTTAACGAATTTTATTTCCAAAATTATATTTTTCCGAATTTATTTTCTTCAGAACATATTTTTCTTTCCAAAATTTCTTTTAGAAAAAGTAGTTCTCGAATTTTTTTAGAAATGCCTTCCTGGATATGTATGATATTTTTTTATGAATTTGAGTTTGGAAAGATCTTCCTAAATAAGTATAATATATTCTTAAAATTTACAAAATATAGATAAATATGTATAACATCTTCATAAAATTTAGAAAACTGTTCATAATAATTTTAAAATATATTTTAAATGTGTATTTAGTAAAATTTGCATGAATATATATTTAAGAATACTCTACTGAATTTGCATTAGTATGTATATTTACTAAATTGAGAATTTTTTAAAATATGAATATAAATCAAAATTCAAGAAGATGCCATGCACATTTAGGAAGAACATTCTTTATTTACATAAATTTACATATAAGTTACATTAAGAAAATACATTTACACATTTATTAAAATTATTCATGGATTCAGAATTTGCTTTTATAAATTCATGAAGATAGTTAAATTAAAGAGGGTCTTCTCAAACTCTTTATAAATTCAAAATATTACTTTTGACTTTTATATTTTCGTATTTTTATATTTTTATATTTATTTATTTATTTACATCTAATAAATAATAAATTTATATTTTATAAATGATTATCAAATTTATCATTTATCCCTTTATTGAAACATATTTGGTCACTTTAAGTTTTGGGACTATTTAGGGAACATAAACTAAAAATAAGGAGATTTGCCCAATATATATCTTACTTTTTATTAATTTTAGTTTTACAAGCTTTGAATCTATCTTTCTAAATAAAATCTGCACAATTTTTTTGGTTTGTATTGTGCTTGATTTATGAGATAATCAAAGCTAATTTATGTGTTATTTTGATTTCGTATCTGATTTGTTTTATTCTTTTGTGATTTTTGAGAAGATAATACAATAGAAAAGCTTTACTTCAACATACATTTTATATATCTAGTTTCTAATTTACATATAGAATTCTTGCAAGAGAGTTCATAAACTATATAAGACCATATAAAAGAAAATTTTAAAGTCTTATAAAACATTGTTAAACTTTGAAAACAGATTTATAATTTTTTTATATGTGATTATATATACATATATATATATATATATATACATATATATATATATATATATATATATATATATATATATATTATAAAAAATTTAAGAGAACAAGCAGATTAGCTGAACTGAGATTAAAAGTATTATAATTTAAAAGGGTTTATAATATTGTATTACACATAATTTACTAAATCTATACTTTTTTTGAAAATGTTTATTATAGGACATACACATCACTTATAATAAGTTATAAATCTAGCTAAGTTGATATCAAATTATCTTATAAGAAATTAAGTCGATTATAAACTTTTTTTTGTTAACAAATTATAAACTTTCTAAACACATACAATAGGTCATAAATCTTATGAAACTTATACATGTATAACATAGAAGCGAAGCGGAAACATATAGATGCATTACAACAACTATGAATCATGATACTGAAAGGAATAAAAGAATGATGCATTGAGTCGTCATCTTCTTCAACAATCAGATGAAGGAACCAACTACTTTAAAAAGCTCTTGTTCTTTGACTGCACATGAGTTGTTATCGTCTTCTTCTTTAACAATCACTTATTATTGTTTCTTTTGATTTGGACGACTAAAATACAATTAAAATAGATAAAAAGACAATTAAAAATATAATAATTATGCAATCTGCAACAGTTAAATAAATAATATTTGGTCATAAGTTGCATTTCGCAGTCGCAGGTTGCAAGTCAAAAAAACCTATAACAACAAAAGCAACATTTGGGCAGATCGGTGCGACACGGAAACAAACATGACGATAGTAGTTTGGTTTGTATTGGTGGCAGATAAGATATATTGTATAATGTAATACATTTGGTTAATATGATATTCTATAGATAGTATTGATGAATATAATTGCATAACAATTTAATTTTTAGTGTTTTAATGTTTTTTTAAGAAGTCCAATTTTTTTTTTGTCAATTGATACATTTAAAAACACTAATTCTAGTGATATTTCTTATATCATCATATATATCAATTTTATTTAGAAAGAAATTTTTATTACATTATAATGAGGTGGCATATTTTATATCATCATATATATCAATATTATCATCAAATACGGAAATATCACATATAATGAGGTGGCAGATTTTATTACATTGTAACAAGTGAAATGATATATTATAGTCAAATAAATGTACATTTCATACCTTATAGTGAGGGAATATAAAGATATTGCAATAACCCAAATTGGTAAAAAAGAGATTTAACCATATAATGTAATATTTTAGATGTAACATTTTAGATTTGATATTACTCTTAGATAACTCTTAATATTAATTTCTGGTATGTAATGGTTTGCTATAAATACATGAAAGTTGTCGCTTAGGCAAACATCAATTCATAATTTTGTTTCCGGATACCCGAAACATGGCAAAAAAAAGTAAAGGTCGGCAGAGGATCACAATGGCCAAGATGGAAAATGAGAGTAACCTTCAAGTTACTTTTTCGAAAAGAAGATCCGGCTTGTTCAAAAAAGCTAGTGAGCTTAATACACTTTGTGGTGCAGATATCGCCGTTATTGTGTTCTCACCTGGAGGAAAAGTCTATTCTTTTGGTCATCCAAATGTTGAGATCGTGCTTAATCGATTCTTAAATAATAACCAGCTACCTCCTAACCAAAACAACAACATGCGACTTAATGAAGCGCGTTCGATTCTCATTCCGACAATGAACGACATTCTTACTAAGGTGACTTTTATCGTATAATTCTTTTTCTTATCGTAATATTCAATATATTATTATGGTTTATATAAATCATAAGAATCCTAATGTTGTATTCAAATATTTATGTACATGTTAGTTTTCCTAAATAACTAATATAATGTAAAGTAAATTATGTATTTTCTCTGTATATAGAATATATGTGTATACTGGTACATAGCAATGTAATCATGTAGAGATTAGTATCATAATATATATGTTTTTTGGTATATGCAGATTTTGTTATCTAAATGCTCTTAGTATAGGTATATAAATTTATTTTTGGAGGAATTAGTTTGAGATGATACCAAATATGATCTGTTACGCATTTATTTGAAAATGTTGTTTTGTATTTGCAGGTGATGAATGATTTGGAATCAGCAAAAAAGAAAAATGAAGAGTTAAAAAAAAGAAGAAAGAATGCTAAAATGCCTGAATGTTGGTGGGAAGAACCCGTTGAAGAGCTTGACTTAGCTCATGCCATAGAATTTAAAGGTTTACTGGAAAACCTGAGAAAAAATGTTGCAGATGAGGCCTCCAAACATTTGCAAGCAGTTTTTTCTCCGCAAAACTTCTATATCGGAAGTTCCAGTGGTGCTCCTTTTAGGGATGGTGCTTATATCAACCCTAGTTTGGACTCGTGTGTTCAAAGAAGAATGTTCAACGCGAACGCATACTACACCCAGAACATGTATCCTCCTAATTATCCATTACCTTATGGAAATAATAATTATGCTGGAGGATTTGTTCCAGAATTGGATTTAAACTACATGCAAGGGTTTAGCCAGTACCAGAACCAAAACCAAAATCTGCGTTTTAAAGAAGAAGGCTTCTCCGAGAATGAATGTCATCAAGATGGCCACCCTCCTCATCTTTGATCTGATTGTGACTGATCATTTCTATATGATCCAATGGAGTGTCGAGACAAAAAAAAATGTTTTATCCTCATTTCTTCTTAGTATGTTGTGTTTCTCCTCTTTCATAGTATTTTGTATTCTTTTTTTTTTTCAGAATTGTTGTCTCTTATTTTCAATAAAACATATTTATTTTCTCAAAATATACATGAAATTTATCGTGAATAGATACCAAGTATAATATTTTTTTGTAGATTTTCTTTTTTATCCAAGGATATGTAACATATACTACACCATTTTATCAGAACATAAAAACTATTAAAACTCCTTAAATGATAAATACACCCTCCTTTCAGATTAATTGTCATTGTAGAGCAAAATTTATTAATAATTTTTTTCTGTTTATTTTTATGTTGGTTGAAATATGGTTAGGTGTATAGGCAATGATGTTTTTATTTTGAAAATATATAAATTAAATGCATTTTTAATCTGTATGCATGAACCTAAATGACAACTAAAGCGAAAAGGAGGAAGTATTAAAGTAATTTTCCACTGTAATATTAAATGTTGATAAGCGAGTCATCATAATAGTAACACAACACACACATATATTTTTTTTTCTTACCACATATATTTTCTTTATAGATAGCAATATATTTCTTTAATTTTTTAAAAATAATGAAAAATATATTTGTAATAAAAAGCACACATCAAGGAACCAAAGATATATAAAAAACACTTAAAATAAAAGATATATAAAAAACTATTATTGTTGTATTCAGATAGAAAAAACCGTTAAAGGAAATTAAAAATTCAGTTATAAATAGTTATGTGCATAACATAACAATATTTAGAAGGTAAATAATCAAATCAAAGATGTAGCAAGAAATTATAGTCTATTTTTTATAGTTTAGATAATATGGAAGCTTGCTGGATTGAATTTAAGAGAATTTGAATATATATATATATATATATATATATATATATATATATACACTAAATCTAAGGAAACACAAGATTTGGGTAGATTTTTAAATTTTATTTCTGTGTTTACAGAAATTTTAGGTTTTTATTTTAATTTTAGAAAATTTATGTAAAATTACAATTTTTATGGCATATTAATGCAATCAGACGTGAATACTCAAAAGAAAATCGTCGGTGGGTTGTAGTATCATATTTGTAATTAACTGTAGCTATTTTTATGTTGATGGAACAAATATATTATATTGATTATGTCTATTGTAAAAGTAAATTACAAGAACATGAATGGAAATCCACATAAAATGCCATTACAATTTACAAGTACATTGTAACTTTTAGGAGACCTCAAAGCCAACGCACATATATTGCAACTTAACTCATACATCAGCATGGTCCGTCCACACACACAACATAAATCACAAATCAATAAAGAGTGTTAAAACGATCCAAACCCATGGAGACATGAGATAACCACAAACATCACACAGAGACATCCAAGATAAACATGAAACACACAGAGGATAACACTTTGACTAGTATTTTAGGTATTTTGTAAGCAAAACACACACTTGAAAAGTACAAAAAGCAACAATGCTTTATTTCTGGTTTGTTTTTATATATCAAACCCTAGTGACCGTTGGAGAAGAATCAGGCTGGCTCACAGAGGATGACTTTGATGCTTCCATCATGAGAGCTGCTTGTTCTAAACAACTCTTGTTATCATCATTCCCATTCTCCACTTCCTCCTTCGTGTACAAATGTATCTTCAACACCACATTGCAGAAATCACTGCCCACACAGCCAAAAAAAGATATATATTATTTTCAAGTTGTGATTTGAGCTTTAGAAGACATACAAAAAAAAAACTTACTGCCATGGATCATCACCAACGACCATCATATCATTCTCACTATCAGTGTACAAGATCCTCCATCCTTTTTCAGGATCCCTGAGAAGCCCTTCCATGTTGAAGAGGCGTTCAAGCTCGGTGAGTAGATCATTGTATCCGTTTAGTCGTGACAAATCAATAGCTCTCCCCACCAGGCTTCCTTGCTTGTGAACCTTTTGAAATCATAATACAGAAGAGACAATTAGAAATGAAGCTACAAAGAGAGATGATGATAGAAAAACGTTTTTACCTTTGTACAGATTCTTTTGCTCGAGCTTTGAAGGTTGGATGCAGGTGTCTCCACAGGTAAGGAGAATCCAAAAAGCTTACAACCTGCAGTTGAAGCATTCATATTGACGTCGCCGCCTTTGTCTGTTCCCATCATATCAATCTTGAATGGTACACTCTTTGGTAGGCCGCCACCTTCACTTTGTGCATCAAACTTTCTACTAGAAGGGTGACTCAAAGATCTATCTCCAGCATTATTGTATGGATTCTGAAATGGAATATGCGAGCTCCTAATCCCTTGTGACGCTAGCGGATAGAAACTGGACTTGTTGGCTTGATAAGCAAAGGGACCACCAGTGTATCCAAGATTAGGACTCCCTGAAGCAGAAGCTGGACTGAAACCAGCAGCTATTTGAGGGAATGATCGAAGAGAGCAAATTTCTTGACCTTGCAAGACCCTTGGAAACCTATCCAGGTCCATAACGCTTGAACAGGTTGGGTCCAGGGACTCACCAAACCGATCCTTCACTCTACTTGATGATAAAAGAACTGGATTAGCATGGGACTGCATCCCAGCGAAATCCAGTATCCGGCGGTTCATAACATCAAAACCTTGTAAAGGTGATGATGATGCAACAGAACCTATATTTTCTTGACCTTGCAAGACCTTAGAGGGTCTAACTGACTCCTCAAAGTCCAAAAAACCACCCCTCTCTGCTTCCAAGCCAACAACAGTTATCAATCATCAGCACCACTGAAGAAGTTAAGAGATGCTAAAGTGATGAGTCTTTTTGTTTACCGATTATGGGGTTTCCTTGTGGAGTAGTAGTGCCCAGTAGACCTGACCACGGCCTTTTAGGCCTTGGAGACGACTGAATGCTTAAAGGTGGGAGAGAACCAGAGGGATCAATCTCCCAAGGGGAAACTCTTTCTTGGTGATCACTCATAAAAGACTCATCCCAACGCACCTACCAAAACAAAATGTGAAAGGTTTAACTACAGGTGGTCTTTTAAAAGCTTGTATACATGTTAAAAGACAGAAACTGTCAATAGATGAGGGAGGACTCTCACCAACAAGCACCTCCATTTAGAGTTTGGCCACCTATACGGATCCGAGTCACAGACTCCAGTCACTACACCAGCGCATCTGCAAGAAAGAAAAAAGAGTTATCTTTCAAGAAAACGAGCAAGAGCACAAAGAAAGAAACAAGATAGTAACAGTAATACCTTCTCTCAGGAGAATCATCCATTTCAAATCGCATTCTGAATCTTGTGCCAATGCAAATGGGATTCCTGATGCTTGTGATATACTTCTCATAAGGAATCACAAACTCTGAGTGAGTCGCTCTGTATATAGAACCATGAATCAACATTATAACTGTTTTAAGAAAGATTCATTACTAATGGCAAGTTTTTCATTGTATTTTACCGTGGACTGTAAAACACATGAAACATGCTTTTGTTAGATACAGCATTAGCCACAAGAGAGAGAATGTTGGAAGATGAACTCTTCTGAATGATTGAATCAGGAAGTCCGTTTCTTGGCCGTGCAGATCTTCTGATTCCTAACCTCAGCTCTCCATTTTCATCTCTATAAACGCAGATGTATAGAAATGAGTTTACCGCAGAACAGAAAGAAACTCAAACAGCTAAAAAGAAGAGGGAAACACAACAGGATCTGATAAACTGAAATCTTAAGCTTACCTCAGAAAGAGAACCGCATCACCAGAGACAAGACTCTTTTGACTAACAAAGATACTCCAACCAGTGGTGAGCAGATGCCTCCTTGGTTGACCTACAATACCAAAGAGACAGAACTAAACATTCTTGGTTTCGTTGACAAGAAAATAGAGTAAGAGCAAGGCTCAGCCGAGTCACCTCTATAGATATGCCGAAACTTCCACTCTACTCCATGGAGATCCTTTGCAATGAGCTCTTGAGATGGCCTCTGCTGTTTGTAATCCTAACAACCGTGTAAAAAAATCGCAAGTAAGACTTGTAGCAAGAAGGACAAACATCTCAGGAGAAAAAAAGGAAGAAAATGAGATTTAGAGAACCATACAAGAGGAGCGAAACAATCTTCAGCGGCTCTCCTAGGCACGGAGAAGCCTCCATGGGTGCTTGTGTCCGAAGCTGTTAAGGTTTTGCAGAACATATGAGGTGTTCTTTTGACAGATGAGCTTCCATTCTTCTCTTCATCTCCTCCTAACTCCCTGACCTCTTTGCCCTCCGCATTTAACACTGACAACTATAAAACCGAAAATGTTTTCATTCAACATATCATCCTCACTGAAGACCAAACATTTCAATGCTTTAAGTCTCTATGTTCCTTTCAAATGACATGATGGCTTTGAGTCACCATAAACACAATTATTCACAAACACTTAGACCTAGGCGTCTAAAATCTCATCTAGAATCTGGAACTACACCAGTGATATCAGATTACTCTACTCAAACATCAATTAACTTGTCAAAGAAGCAGCAGTTCAGTAAAAAAAGAACACCTCTTGCAGTGGAAGCAGCGTGACTTGCGTATAGACCTCATCAGTTTCCTTATTAGCCTTTTCAAAACAATTACCACAATTAGAAAAAAAAAAAAAAAGAACTTAGTCCAATAATAGTAACACAAAGGAAGGTTTTTTTATAGGTAAGTGATAAAGACAGGCTTACAAGCAAGTGAACATCAGCAACCCTGCAGAAGATTTGAGGACTGAGATCGATTTTGGGGATGTCAAGAGGTGTTGAATAAGGAACCATAGCACTTTGCTCCAAGTGACCCTGTGGGAAATACACAACTACATTGCCTTTCTTGGGAAGAGAAGCGAGGGGACCAGCACAAGCATGCCACAGCTCAGAGTATATGGAGGAAGCAGAAGCTGTAGTAGAAGATGATGATGAGGATGAACCAGAAGAGCATGAAGAAGAAGATGACCGCCTACCCTTCTCAATCCTTGCTCCTCCTCCTCCTCCTCCTTCATCATTCTCCTCTTCCTCCACCTCCGCAAATTCGGTATTCAAGTCAAACTCCATGGAAGCGCTCTTCTTTGATAAAAAATGCAAATTAAAATAAAAAAGGATGCTTTTTGGAATCAAATTACAACAAAACAAGTGAAACCCATCAAAGGAAAGTGTTTGCAAAATTCGAGCTTGAAGTGACAGAAGCCCTCTCCTCGTTTCAGGATTTAGATTTCACAAAGAAAGAAAGAAAGAAGAAGAAGCAAACTGAATGTTTTCAATTGATGTGAAAGATACAGAGTATATAAGATTGTGGAAGAAAGAGTTAGAGAGAGAGAGAGAGATGGAAAAGGAAAGGGGTATCAAATGAGAAGAAGGGTTTCAAAGTAAGATTCGTCTTCCTCCATTTGCAGGTACTGAGAAGAGGGAGCAGAAGAAGGGAACAGACATAAGATAAATTGCAGAATGATAAAAGAAAAGTAAAATAGAGAAAATAATAAAGTGGAAGTAAAAAGCCAAAGAGGGAGAGAGAGAGAGAGATAAGCGGGGGAGACAAAAGCCAAGACAGGACAGAACCCACACACCTGCACTCTCTTTCGCCTTCTTCTTACTTTATTATTATTTTCTTTTTGTTTCTCAATAAATATTTATTTATTATTCACCTAAATGGATTTATACAACAAAACTATATTTATATTATTATACACACGTTTGCACCCCCTCCCCCCTAGGGATGGCAATCAAGGACCTGGACCGCGGGCCTGACCTGTAAAAGCTTGCTGCGGGACGGGATTGGGCCTCCATTTGATGAGCCCGTAAAATTGCGGGCCTCGCGGGACGGGCTCAAAACGGGACGGGACAAATGCGGGACGGGCTCAACCCGCGGGATTTTAAAGATCCGCAACCATAAGTCTTTATTTCTACTTAGTTTTGTTTTCAGTACTATAAATTGCTTTATTACTTTGTGAGATTTTCTTCTTTAAATTGATGAGTTTTGTTTTTATTATTGTCTAGTGGTGTTTTAAAAAAAAAAAAATGGTTACAATGATGTTGTTAAAGAGCTATTGCTTGTTCAAGAGCTACTGTTTGTTCTTTAAACGGCTCGAATTGAACGTTTGAGTTAATACAAAATCTTGTTTCTACACTCTAAGTTCAATAACTTGGTTGAAAGAGAAGAAGACAATATTAGTATTAAGTTAATGTTGCTATGCAGAGACGTTGATTTACAAAGAATCAAACAAGGAGTATATTTGTAATAGTTGAATTTCACAGTTTAAATGGTTCTCACTTACTTCAAGACCATTAAACTGACGTGTGATCACATTGAATGTTGTTGCGATCGAAGTTTTTGAGCTCTCTTCAACTCCCTAACACAACTCTTCTACTTTAACATTCATGAAGAAAGCTAAAGAAGGCGTTCCGCGGGACGGCCCGCGAAAGCTTATAAATTTATGCGGTACGGGATCGGGCAGCCATTTGGAAGACCGCAGCCTGCGGGATAGGCCCGCCGTGATCCGCACGACGACGAGCCCGCTGCGGTACGTGACGGGACAGGACGGGAGAGCCCAATTGCCATCTCTACCCCCCCCCCCAAAGAAAAAAGTTTACATAACTTTGCTAATTACTTCCAGTTTCTTTTTCTTCGTTAGAATAAGAAATGTTTTAAAGTTTTGTTAGTTGATATTTCTATTAAGAAGCTTGAGCTTACGCTAATCCAATCATCTGAAATTTTTTGCTCCAGATTTGGCTGAACATCTTTAAAATCGACTTTATTTTTAAAGAAACTGGGAAAACTTTGAATTTGGATTTTGATAGTACTACTCTCTAAAAGAATAATTTTAAATTAAATTTTCAAATATATATATATATATATATTTTACACTATATTCCCCTTTGTTGATAAAAGTTAATAAAAATCATAGAAGGTTATTTAGCAATAAAATATATAGTGAAGATATTATATACACTGTTAATTAGTAAGATAATACACTTTAACATCATATTACATATATTTCGAAATAATGACGCAGTCTTTTATTTTGATCTGTACACTATTAGCTAACAGTTGTTGAAATTTTCCAGTTCGATTAGCTGATGTAGCTGTTTTGTTTTGATATAGTATGATCTTTTTTGTATTTTTGCTTTATAATATTTATTAAATGTGTATTGCGATATTGTTTTATATAATATTTTGCTTGCTTGTTACTAATATATTTGTATTTTTATAAGATGATTTTTTTATAAAAACTAAAATGATAACTTTAAAAGTTAGTAAGAACATTTGAAAATTAGATAATTGTAAGAATTTGAAAAATAAAAGTCTTCAAATATGAAGTATCGGAGTTGCTTTTGGACATGTTAATGTACAATCCACTAATCGTTCAACTGTTAATTATTATGACATCTTAATCGGTTTTAGCGTTTTTTAAATGCTTAGCTTCTCAACAATAAAAGAAAACACAAATTGATTTTAATTTTTTTTTCTTTTCTGCACTCTTAGAAACAATGTTTTGAAATCTAAACTAAATACTTAGGTATGATGGTTCAAATGCAGGAGTTTGCGGTTGAGGGTGGCTGCAGTTTTTAGCAGTTTTAAGAGATTTGTACGACTAATATTACGGTTAGAAATTGGTGCGTTTGCGGTATACTTATAACTGGTTAATTACCAGATGCAAAAGTGGTTAAATAATAAATTAATAATTTTTACATTTTATATAATTATAAAAATATAAAAAATCATAATATTATATTAATATAAAAAATTTATTTAGAAATTTATAATTTTTAATTTTTAAAAATTATATAAATGTTTTTATTTTAAATTATATAAAATTAATTAAAATATAATAGATATATTTTACTATTTTCATAATTCCAATTTGAATTTTTTATTGAAAATTTTTATTTTTGTATTTATATTGTTTTTAAGAAAAAATAAAAAAATGTATCCGCACGCAACAGCAAACGCTAGCTGTAACCAACTCTTGAATTTTAGAGGTTTAAAGTGGTTTGATGCGGTTTAGAAACGATTTGAGTGATTGTTGCAAAATGCCAACAACCGATACCAACCGCAAAAGATGTGTTTGCGGGTGGTAGCGGGAAAACTAGTTATGCCCTTAATCTGACAATTTCCTTTGTCAGTGGGTTAATTAGTCAATCGCCTACGAACCATGGATAATACATTAGTTAATTTTGTTATATAATAGTATATTGGCTATTGAAAAAATATAATAAATATTTTATGTTATAAACAGATTTAACTTTAGTTTGTTTTATTTTTATTTTACATACAAAATATCAAAACAAAGTTGAGACTATTTCACTACTTGTGTAACAAGTTAAGAATTATGAAATAAAAATATATCAAGACTTAAGATCCTTAAATTTTTAAATGTCTAATGTGAATAATAAACATAAACATAAAGCATAAAATTGTAATAGATGCTCAATAACAATAATAAATGTATATCAAATCATATTAACTAGTTTTGGTAATAAATTCATTATCGGCATGATCATATGATCTTTTTACTTTTGAAAAACTAGAAACTGATTTTTTTAACTAGAATATAAAATAGATTCTAATAATGCTCTAAAATACTCTAAAGAATTAGTAAATTTTATGTATTAGTAAAATTAGTAATATATTTTTTCAAAAACTCAAACCAAATTACACAACAGGTAACTAACTAGATCTATCGGTTCAATCATCGGGTCGGTTTTAAAAAACTGCTAAACAGTATCTTTTTGGAATCTATCTTTGTTCTTTCTTTGCTGATGTTATGTATTAATTAATTTTTATTCATTGACAAAAAAAATAATTTTTATTCTAAAATGCTGATCAGCTTTTGCTATTACTTTTTTTGTTCTTTTCAATTGCGTTGTTAAGAGCCAACCAACCAGCTAAAGACAGAAGACTAGGCTCCTTTCAATTTTGTAACAAAAGCGCTTTTCTCTCTTTTTTTGTGAGGCAAATAATATGAAAATCAGCATTTTTGTTATTGATAAAGTAAGGTGTTGTATTTAAAACCATACAAATTAAAACTTTTCAGTGTGTTAAAATCTATACCAAATAAGCACACCGGTTTATTCAGTAATTTCTACTAGTATACTACTATTTGTTGGGAGAAACTTTGGAACTGAATATAAGTGTGTTTTAGTGGTTTATTCAACAATATAACTTGAAAGGAAAAAGATGGAATAATATATTTCTTAAAGCCATTTGGATGAACTTTTGCTTATTTTAGTGCGGATGATACATGAGTTTTCATATAGGATTGATTAGCGCATTGTGAACTTATGTAGTGTTTTAAGTTGCTTTGTTGATAAGAAAATAGCAAAAACAAAAAGGATGATGCGACAGGGGAGGGAGGAAGAATGAGTCTCTTCTGAGTTCTGAGTGACTGAGTGAGTCCCAACAACTAACAATAACCCCCTTGATATTTGCTGCCCTCTGGTCCCACCTTTTCTCATTTCCTCCCCTTCTTTTGTTGTTGGGCAACTAATTCTAAAATTAGCTTAATACCCAATATTCTTTCTTTTTCTTTCTTTTTCTTTAGTACTTAATTATTATTCTAATTTGATTAGAAATGTATCTTATTTATTCTAATATTAAATCACAGCTCGAAACGTGTAATTCTCTTTATTAAGCCTTCTAAAATTAGCTTAATGTTCTTTCTTTTTCTTTAGTACTTAATTACTATTATAATTTGATTACAAATATATCTTCTTTTATTCTAATACATCACACCACAGCTCGAAACGTGTATTCTCTACATTAAACCTTTCTAGAGCTTGTTTGATATTCTTTCTTTTTCATTAGTACTTAATTACTATTGCAATTTGATTAGAAAGATTAAATATATCTTATTTATTCTAATATTACACCACGGCTTGAAACGTGTAATTCTCTTAATCTTAATCATACGATTACCATATTCTTCTGTCTGCTGATCCTAACTTCTAGTCAAAATATCATCATTTTTTTGTGAAAAGAAAGAACGGATCGGATCATATCATATACATGCTTCTCTCCTTACTAAAATAATATTTGCTTACAAAGTTGATACATACGTATATATATACACACATATTGGTGAATCTATTTTTTTATCTATTTCATTTCTCTTTCTGTAATCTATATGATTTTTGAAAAACAAATGCGACTGGATTTGTTTTTTATTTCTTTTTGAACTACAGTTATTACCAAATTCTAATTCTAGTAAACAAAAATACTTTTTGCTTAAAAATAAAAATTATATTGAACTATGGTAAATCTATATGTATGTGTAGCGTTTTCTCATTTAATAAATACTCATAAAATACATGACTGTGAGATTTATATAATATTTATGAAAATATGCAAATGTCATACGTTAGATATTATAAGAAATGTTCTAATAGGCTAGTATAAGACAATTTGGTTCGAACCACTTACAAATAACATTATTGGTGAAAATGATTCTGCATGTTTCTACTATTGGTACTTCGTAGTCCGTACCCATTGCTTTGTGTTGTCACTGTATTTATATTTTACCAGGTTACATTTAAATGCAATGTTTTTTTGCAGATGTTAGAAGTATGGTTAAGCTAATATAAGATATACAATTGGTTTAGCATCTGTTGTTATGGAAAAATCCGCTAACTAATACTCATTAGTAGCTAATCTTTTGTGTTCGCTATCCGTTTCTCATTTTTGCTACTTTAGAACCACTTAGTGACTTAGCCAGCCCATATTTTTGGAGGCATAACATCAAAGAAAAATAACAGTTGTTAATAAAGATGTTTAAATTAGCCTAGTTTAAATGCCACAAGACGCAGATTATTATATCAGAAATAAGAAGAAAAAACTCTGATTTGTTTTTGCAGAGAAATATATAAAAAGGAGAGACAGTGGTGGATAATTAGGAGACGTCGTGTCAAAAAAAATTGTCGCGAAAACGACAAAGCAACGCCAATGACTTTATTAAAGTCACAAGTGTCTCTGTATCAATACGATTAAAGACACTCCTCTTCCTCTCTTCCTCCCTCACTCGTTTTATAGTTATTTTTTGTTGTAATAAATTCTGTGACTTTCCCTTTTTACATGTTTGTAGTAAATTGCGGTTCCGCATTGCAAATAAGGTCTTTTTGATCGTAGTGTGTAAATTGTTAAATTTACGTTACACATTAATGTTAGTATTTTAGGACTGGATGTGGTTGTTCCAGAGTCTATATAGGTGAAATTCGTAATCTGAAAATTTGTATGTTTGCAATTGTTCTCGAAGATATGCTTGATTCCTTGAGTCTATAACAAATTAACAAAAATAAAATCTACGCTAAAATCAAATAAAATGAGTCACTTAAGCTTTCAGCATAGTTTACAGAAACGATTTAACTTGTGTTTACTAATTTAGATAGCAAAAAGATAATATTAAATAGGTATCGATCCTTAAAATCTTTTGAAGCATGTGATAAGAACAATGATAATATGTTTTGTTTGTTTCTTGGTTTATTACCAAGTAAAGCACTACTTTGTAGAAGATTAGACATGTGGAATTTGACTCAAAAACGTTGATTAACCATAAGATAAGCGTATTACAGACAGTCGTTAAACTAAAACAGGTTAGGTAGGATTCATATATCAACTTGTGATAAGAAAAGCGGGTCCATCAAGAAAAGGAAAATTTGTAGAGACAAATGGTATCCCATAAGGAGAAAGCAATTTGTCAATTTGGAGCCTACGTTAAAGTTGGGTCCTATTTTTTCTTGTTTTTTTTGCCTTTAGTTAAAAAGGTTATATATATAACAGATTAAAAAATGTGTATTTGAGTGAAAGTTCAACCATAAATATAAGGGAGAATTGCCAATTGTGACTCAAAACTTGGAGTCAAACCCAAAACAATACCCCAACTTGGGTCAAAGGCAAAAGTAACCTAAAAGGCTATTGAAATTACAACTAGGACCCTTGTGACCAAACAAAAAAACGGGATTTTTTTACGTTTTTACCCCTCGGCAAGTCGTCTGTGCAGACGACTTAAAAATAACTCGTCCAGACGACTTAACTTAAAGTCGTCTGGACAGTTATTCTTAAACATAATTTAAAAATTCTGTAAAAAATATTTTGATAGGTGAAAAATGGGAATTATGTAATTAACATATGTCTTAAGAGATATAAATTAGGATATAACAAATTTCAATTGTTTTCAGCATAGATGAGTGAAAGTATGTCGTCATGATATTCTTTAGTTTTGGTTTCATCAACATATGTTGTAGTATTGTATATGTTCTCAGGGTTAGATTTCGGAAAGCATTAAAACCGTTTTTGAAAAATTTAAAAATTACCTAAGCGTGTTAATTTCTGTGTATAGTAAACACTATTGAACTATACTTTGATTTTATAACGTGGTTAGTTAGTTAATTTAGTCATTTTAGTTTAGGGTTTCATTTTAGGGTCTGGACGACTTAATACTTAGTCGTCTGTGGACAGACGATTAAATATTAAGTCGTCTGATGTACATTATCAGCCAGAATAAATCGTCTTAACCGGATCAAACCTTAAATTTTACCAATGTACTTTTAAAGCTAACCGGATTATTTACCCAATATATAAGGTGATTTTTTTTTTTTGTTCATTTTTTCGCGAAATTCAGAAACCCTAACAGTTCTCTCTCACCGGCGATATCAAAGGCGATTCGAATTCCCACTATTTCCGAACAAACCATCGTTCTCAACGTCGGCTATCTAACTTCATTCTCACCGTTCTCGCCGCAGCGTCTTCTAACCCTAGCGCCGCCGCTTCCTCTAAACCCTAGCGCCGCCGCTTCCTCTAAACCCTAGCGCCGCCGGTTCCACTATTTCCGAACAAACTGTCGACCTCGCCACCGTGCTCACCAACGTTCTCACCGCCGCTTCCTCCAAACCCTAGCGCCGCCGCTTCGCCGCCGCTTCTTCACTGTAAACCGTAGCGCCGTTTCTCTGTAAACCCTAACGCCGGTAAGTCATCAATCTCGAGGAAAAGATGAAAATTAAACGTTGTCTCTATCAATGTACTCATTCTCACCGTTTCACTTTTATTTTTTCAGATCTATAACCGCAATGACGAGTACAACAACCGCAATGACGAGTACTCCAACTCCTTCTGCGACTAATCAGGTCCGCTTTACATTTTTCTACTGGAAGACTTGTAAGATAAGTCGTCTGGAGAGTCTTCCAACTGGACGACTTAGTAGACGACTTAAATTAAGTCGTCCAGCAGGAAGACTTTCCAGACGACTTATTACAGGACGACTACTAAGTCGTCCATTGGGAAGACTTTCCAGACGACTTATAATTAAGTCGTCTACTAAGTCGTCCAATTGGACGACTTTCCAGACGACTTAATTATAAGTCGTCTACTAAGTCGTCTGGAGTAACAATTAAGGCGTGATTGATTTAGCTTGTGTTCTGACTTCTATTGTTGTCTTTGATTATTTTGCAGACAAAAAGGATGGATATTCCAGAACTACCCCGTAGGTTATACACACCAGGCTCTGAGCCACCAGCCCACAATAGCATTTCGTATCACACGGATAACAAGAGGTTGCATACTGCTCTTAAGGAAGCTCTTACTGATGACGAATTTGAAGAGCTCAAGGAGTCGAGATTGGGAGTTTTCATCAAGTTCAAGGAGCAGGGATTTGGTTGGGCTTCAAGGCTGGTTCACCACATGCTCAGTTTCAGGCTGGACATTCAGAAGAAGTATGAGATGTGGTCTCTGGTTGGTTCAGAACCTTTGAGGTTTTCACTGTTAGAGTTTGAAAACCTCACTGGTCTAAACTGCGAGTACATCGAGGACCTTGAGACACCAAAATGTGAAGTTACCAAAGAGATGGTTTCTTTCTGGGGGATGCTCGGAGTTCATCTGGAAGCTGGGCCAACTACAGATCAGATACTAGCAGCACTGAACAGATGCGGGGATTGGTCCACGGAAGATCGGAAGCGGCTCGCGTACCTTTCCATCTTCACAGGATTCATTGAAGGGAGAAAGTTTTCAACCGCTACACGATCTTCTCTGGCAAGGCTAGTGATGGATTTAGATCGGTTTGAGAATTATCCATGGGGGAGAGTCGCGTTTAAGGTGCTGATGGACGCTTTGTGGAAGAAAGAAATTACTGGCTGCTACACCGTGGATGGGTTTATACAAGTTCTTCAGGTCTGGGTGTACACAGCTATGCCGGAATTGGGTGCTAGTATTGGTGCTCCCAGAGCAAACAGTCCGTCTCCACCGATACTGGCTTACGCAGGCAGCAGAGGCCGCAGATCAATGAAAGCTGCTATCTTGCGTCAGGTATTTACTTCAATCCAAAACACTGCGCAGACGACTTATATTAAAGTCGTCTCTTAAGTCGTCCATCTAGACGACCTTTCAGACGACTTAATTAAAGTCGTCTCTTAAGTCGTCCATCTGGACGACCTTTCAGACGACTTGTAATAAGTCGTCTGGAAAGTCTTCCAGCTGGACGACCTTTCAGACGACTTGTAATAAGTCGTCTGGAAAGTCTTCCAGCTGGACGACTTAGTAGACGACTTATAATTAAGTCGTCTATTTAGTCGTCTTGCTCAAATATCTAACTCGATCCTTCTATTTACTGCAGACCCGCGTGATCAACTTTGTCCAGAAGGACATTAGTGAAATGTGGCCAAAATGGGACTCTGAGGTTGAGGACCTGCCCGCGGAGAACATCATCAAACTCATGTATGATCGGAGACCGTGGAAGTGGACCTTAGATTGCTGGGAAGTCACTGGTACTAAGGTCTATACAAAACCTGTGGAGGCTACATCGAAGAAAGCCAAAGAGATAGAGATGGTTGTTGTGGAGGAGGAGGAGGAGGAGGAGGAGGAAGACAATCCAAGACCTCTGAAGTCGTCTGGAAAGTCGTCTACTTGGACGACCATTTAGACGACTTAAATATAAGTCGTCTGGTATCTTCTAACTTGTATTATTGCCATCTGCAGCATATAGATGCTTGGATTAATGTGCTGAGGCAGAGGTATCAGGAGAACCCACAAGCTTTCAGGAGCGAGCGAATGGCATTCCTGGATCACAACTTTTCCCAGTCTTGGAGAGAACAGTATCACATCTTCAAAGCCTCGGAACCTGATCACCACGGTTTAGGGAGAGCTCTACCTGGTGGGGCGTGGGCTTTTTATGAAGGATCAATACCTTCATTTTGCCAATCAATGAAGAAGTGGGGGGAGGACGTTGATGATATCTATGCGCCAGTGAACTTGAACAACAAGCATTGGGTTGCTATTTGGATATCGATCCCTAAGAGGCACATAGTCGTCTGGGACAGCATACCTTCATCGTCGGTACCAGCAGAATGGGATGAGATAATGCAGCCATTTCTCGAGATGCTCCCTTATCTGCTTGTTGAGTGCGCTCCCAACGACGAGTTACGGGTCGCACGCGGGTTAGAGCCATACACCTATGAGAGACCGGTGCAAGGAATACCCACGGCCAACAGTGGTGATTGTGGCGTGTACGCTCTAAAGTACATTGAATGTCATGCTCTTGGGGTCCCCTTTAACCCTAAAGACTTTGCTAGGGCCAACGTGAAGAATATGAGGGATTGTATGGCGGTGGATATATGGACGGAGCTTCTTAATCAGCATTTGCAAGAAAATGTGGATGGTGATAGATTTGTGGGCATGTATGATTAGCTGTATAGATTTGAACTTGTGTCTTGTATAGATTTGAACTCCTCTTGTATAGCTTTGAACTTTTCTCTTGTATATATTTGAACTTGTCTTTTGTATAGATTTGAACTTGTCTCTTGTATATATTTGACAAGTCTTTTTTTTTTGAACAACTTACAAATAAGTCGTCTGCAAGTTCTTCAGGTCTCGACGACTTACAAATAAGTCGTCTGGAAGGTCTTCCAACTGGACGACTTACAAATAAGTCGTCTGGAGGGTTAGGACGACTTACAGTTAAGTCGTCTGGAAGGTCTTCCAACTGGACGACTTACAAATAAGTCGTCTGGAGGGTTAGGACGACTTATAGTTAAGTCGTCTGGAAGGTCTTCCAACTGGACGACTTACAAATAAGTCGTCTGGAAGGTTTGGACGACTTACAATTAACATTTTGCACATCTAGAATAAAAGTTCACATAGAAAACCATTCAAGTTGTACAAACCAAAATACATAAGTTGATAAGTTGCTAATGAAACGAAATATAATACACTGGACGACTTAGAAGAAGGTCGTTTAAAAATAAAATACACTGGACGACTTAGAAGAAGGTCGTCTAAAAATAAAATACACTGGACGACTAAAATTAAGGTCGTCTAGACGGGTAATCAAGACTGGACGACTAAAGTTAAGGTCGTCTGGACAACTAGTCAACTGGTTGCTTACATTGTGGTTTCGTATGGCCAGTTTCCTTGCAGTTTGAGCATCTCCGTGCCCTGTGTTTCTTCCTGGGTTTGTGTCCTCTCATCCTAGATAGCTCCAACCAAGATTGTCATCTTGATTTCTTAAGTCTTCCCGGACCACGCTTTACTTCTGGAGGAAAGCATTCTCGTTCCTCAACATGTTGTGACACGATAGGATATATATTCTCTGAGTATCCTGCATACAGATAATTCTTTGAGTACACTGGACATACAAGTGAGGAGATATGCAAACCAACTTTATTTGCAGCAGCTATAGCATGAGAGCAAGGTATTTTCTCCACTCCATAGACACCACAATCACACTTTGCATGTTCCAAATCAACCACACAGTCCATTTTGCCACCTTTGACAAAGTACTTTCATCCATTAATTGGTTCGACCGTCATCGTATCCGCTATCTCTGTTCGAACAGCAAGCAAGTATTCAACACCCCGGCTATGTGGAGTTGTGAGACTCAAAGCATCTTGTCTCCTTTTCACATACCATTTTCCTAACTTCTTTCTTATGAACTCCAGCAGGAACGTAATCGGAAATCCTCTTGCTTTCTTCAGTGCGGAATTAATAGATTCAGCGATGTTGCTTGTTTTTATGTTGAACCTGTTCCCCTTACAATGAACCCTTGACCATAGGCTGGCGTCGGCATCCTCCAAATACTTTGCAAGTTCCGGGTTTGCACTCCGTATCTCAGCCATGTACCGGTCAAAATCGTAAACCGTGTGAGCATAAGCAGCCCCTTTCACCAAGTACATGAGATGTTTCCCTTTAAACTTTTTGACAATGTTATCTTGAAGGTGATAATAACATATTCCTCGGTTTGCCCAAGGAAACACCTTATCACACGCACTTTTAATGGCCGAGTGCCGGTCGGAGACTATCATCAGAGGCTTGTCATGAGATATACAAGTAGCCAATTTTGTGAAAAACCATTCCCAAGAAGGATCATCTTCAGCATCCACGATCCCAAAAGCCAATGGGAATATCTGAAAATTGCCATCTTGTGCGGCTGCAACTAACATAACACCTCCATACTTTCCACTTAGGTGAGTTCCATCCACCACAATGACCCTTCTCTGATAATTAAAACCTGTGATAGAAGCTCCAAAAGATAGAAATAGATACTTGAATCTTTTAACAGAATCAAGTTCTATAGCCGTGACAGAATTAGGATTTGCAATGGAGATTTGCTCGAGATATGATGCCAGCCGCGAATACCCTTCTTCTGCTGATCCTCTCACCAATGTTTGTGCATATAACAATGCTCTGTATGAAGTGGTGTAATCAAGCTCCATGCCAAACATGTTCTTCATTGCATCAGTGATATGTTGCGGAGTAATCCCATCAATGATCCCAACACGATCAATGAAAAGACTACCAACATACTTCGGAGTACAATGTCTCCGCTGAGCGATTCGGTCTCCCACTGAGCATAAATGTTTTTCCACATACTTTGTTACCCAAAACGTGTTTGTCCCATGTTTCACACTCGCTCTGATCTTCCATCCACAACTGCTAACCCGACATCTTGCCACAAGGAGAGTTTTCGTTGATTTGTATATTCTGAAAGAAAACCTACCCCTCACTGCTGCCAACCGCAGCTCTGAAAGCAGTGCATCCTTGCTATCAAAACTCTGGTTGACATAGATACTACCATCCGATTTTCCTCCTTCAATAGCTTTTGACTTAGCATATGTCTTTTCGATTTCTTCAAAACAAACATTATCATCATCTTCCTCATCCTCATCTTGAACCTTTCCATAAAGACTGTAATCCCCACCATTCTGATCTGTTTCACCAACAATTTCCTCCTCATTTTCCTCCTCCTCATTTTCTTCCTCTCCATCTTGATTTTCATCTTCAACAAACTCATTATCACCAACATTTTCTTCCCATTCATCAGCTTCATCATTATCACCAACATCTTCTTCCCATTCACCAGCTTCATCATCACCAACATCTTCTTCCCATTCACCAGCTTCATCATTATCCCTTTCCTCTGAAACCGTTTCCACCTTGCTGCGGCTTGATACACAAAGACATACTCTATGCGTTTTGAGTATCTCGAGCAAGTTTTGAACTTGTCTATCACTTGTAACATGAATGGGAGGACTGCCTGGAGCCATCATCATTTCTGCTGGTAATGAGTAGCTAATCTCCACAGTCACTGTTCTCATGTCCAGGTTATAATCTTCTTGAGCCATTGCAACAAGTTCAGCATGTGTTGAATCTTCATTCAATAAAAACAATCTTGCTCCTTTGAGATCATCAACCACAAAATCCCAGCGGCAATCTCTCAACAACCATTCTCCATACACTGCATGTAACTGAAAAATCATCTGCAAATATTCAAAATAAAACACATTAGTAAACATAGAGAAAATGAAGAAGTTCAATAAACATTGCCGCAGACGACTTAGAATTAAGTCGTCCAGACGACGTAAAGGTAAGTCGTCTAAAGAGGTCACTTTTGCAATTGAAAATGAAAAGGGACGACTTAATAGTAAGTCGTCCGGCTTTGTTTGTTAAAAAAAAAACTTCAGACGACTTATATAAAAGTCGTCTACAAGAAACGGGTTAGTTTTGCATTTGACCGAATCGTGACAGATATTTGACTTTTCTGGACGACTTATAATTTAGTCGTCTCTGGGAAAGTTAAAATTTCAATATTTTATTCAAACAAGACGACTTAAACGTAAGTCGTCCTAGGTTAGTTTTGTAATTGAAAAATAAAACTTGAAATTTAACTTTCTCCAGACGACTTAAATGAAAATCGTCCCACCAGAAGACTTAATTTAAAGTCGTCCGGGGTAAGCAAAGTCGTCCAGACTAAGTCGTCCATCATTTGACGACTTAAATGAAAGTCGTCCAGATAGATGACTTAACTTAAGGTCGTCCGGTTTAAGCAAAGTTTGACCAGAAAATTTGGAAATATTCTGGACGACTTTGCTTTCCCCGGACGACTTTAAATTAAGTCTTCTGGTGGGACGACTTTGATTTAAGTCGTCTGGAGAAAGTTAAATTTCAAGTTTTATTTTTCAATTACAAAACTAACCTAGGACGACTTACGTTTAAGTCGTCTAGTTTAATAAAATATTGAAATTTTAACTTTCCCAGAGACGACTGAATTATAAGTCGTCCAGAAATAGTCAAAGATCTGACAGGATTCGGTCAAATGCAAAACTAACCCGTTTCTCGTAGACGACTTATATATAAGTCGTCTAGAGTTTTTTTTTTTAACAAACAAAGCTGGACGACTTAGTTTAAGTCGTCCGTTTGACCAGAAGACTTATCAGTAAGTCTTCTACATACAGATGACTTACTAGTAAGTCTTCTACGCGAACAGATCTTGAAAAAAATTCAAATTCGTACCTTAAACTAGGTGAGATGACTTCGTTTGCACACAGGGTCTTCTCCAACCACCCAGAACCTCAAACGAAAGCAACCGTAAGTCAAAACGAAAGAAATATGGCTCTCTCAACCATAAATTATTTTGAATCAAAAGCTTGAGTTTTTTGGATGAATATGGAGAGAAAGTGAAAGAAATGTTGTTTTTAGTTCATAACAATTGAAACAGAGAGAGTGTAAAGAGATTTACGTGCATTAAAATGCATTAAAAGCTCCATACAGTTAGTACAAGGTTGTTGGAACTATTCATGGTAGTGGCACTATTGTAAATACTTGAAGAAGATGAGGTTGAGACAGTAAAGAAGCCATTTTCGATAAGAAAAAAGTAATGGCATTTTCGTAGATAAAATGCAAGTGTGGGGTGAAAATCTCAAAAAAAAAAAGGAGTCAAAAGAAAAGGTTAGTTTTCTGTTTGACTCCAAGTTTTGAGTCACTTTTGCAATAAGCCCTAAATATAAACTAGTTGCGTGGATGTTTGTTTTCAGTTTTAGTTTTATATACATGTATCTTTATTTCATATCATTAATGGTACACATTTTTAATGTTAATGATATATTTAAACTTTTATTTAATGATTTCAAATACAGTAATTGTATAGTTTATGTGTCGTTATTAATTAGTTAATTGATTAAAACTGCTTCATGTATTTGTCACTTTTATCATATATTTATATTTATTGTATTTGCATGTACTTATCGAACAAATTAGTATATGCATGAAACAATATAGTTCAAAATTATTTTGTATGAAATTTATGTCTAAAGTATAAGATATGTCAATTTATTCATATATTATATAGTTTTCGAATGGTAAGTAGTTATGTCATCATATTATATTTTTAGCATATATAATTTATTTTTACGAAAATAAAATTTACAAATCTATCAATTTAATATAGCTTTATCATATTTAGTTGAATATAATAATTTTATTTTAATATGAATGATTGCGAGTATATAACTGATAAAAATAGGATAGAATGTTTATTTTCATTTTATAAACGATAATTTAATATATTAGTGTATAATTAAATTTCAAAACTAATCATAAATTAGTTAAATATTTATATATGATTTTTTAAAAAAGTTTCAAATACATACAGTTTTAGTGACAAAATATATTCACAATATATTACTACAAATGTTGCATATAAGAGTTGGTTTTGTTTGTTACATGCATTACATAAATCGATAGACTAAGTTATTTAAATCGGATAAGTACTGCATTAAGTTGGTTTAGTTCAGTGGGAACATCTGTGAGAAATACATTTGGGACTCAAAACCAATATCAGAATTATAGGGTGTGATTGTTATATTAGGAATAATATATTTTGAACCCATATTATTAATAATAAATAAATGGTAAGTGATTTTTAGTAGGGTTGGAATAAATTGAGTATCTAAGGTATTTTAAGGTATCCGGATCCGGATTCGTATCCGGCGGATCCATGTTTTTGCTATCCTTATCCGAATTCGGGTTCTCGGATATCCGGGTTTCGAATATCCTTCTAAAAATTGTAATATCCAGCGCATATCCGGATCCTGATTTAGATCCTTAAAATAAATAAAAATAACATTAGAACATATAAAATATTAACAATAATTGAAAAAATAAAAATATGAACAATATTTTTAATTATATCTATGTATACTATAATAAAATTAGTATAAATTTATATATATATATATATATATATATATATATATTAGTATAGAAATAAAAATATAGTAAATAAAATTAGTTTATATATATATATATATATATTTCTATTTTGAAATAATTATCAATAAAATTTATGGATCCGGATATGCAAAGTAAAAAATCAAGATATTCGTATCCGTATTTGATTTGCACGGATCCAACATTTTACTATCCGGATTCGGATCCGGCCTCTCCGGATACAGATCCGGCCTCTCCGGATATCCGGATTTTCGAAGCGGATGCGAATCGAATCTCGTATCGAATCCGAATCCCGGATAAGAATTCCAAGCCTAATTTTTAGTAAGTGTTTATTTTTAAAAAAAATCACACATAAATCTAAATTTGTGAATTCTTTTTAATATGATAGATTCAAACTTCCACTACCAAACTCTATATCCCAGTTCCTTGCTATATAACCCTTTATAGGAATCTAAATTCGCATCATCCTTTGGATATTTATCTTCCTAGTATGTATGGTTTTATTTTACCAAAAAGATTACACAAACCATAAAAGAAATACTACTTTTCTGAGGTTTTTGGAACAAACCATCTGAACAAATTCGATGTAATATTATTGTTGTTATAGTTAATATGCACGAGTAATTGTCGTCGATATCGAATTATTGCATTTCGTGTGTTGGATCCTCCTGTCTCTCTAATGCCAACATGAAGTTGTTTATTTAACACTTTTGCTATATACGTTCTTCCAAAGAACTGCCTCCAGTACCTAGCTTGACCCCCACTAATATGCAATGTTAAAATAAGTTATTCACCAAGTATTAAAATTTTAGTTCTTGGAAGGGATCTCCATCATCTCTCATGGGCCTCTCGATCATACAGGGCTAGATGTCGGACCGATTTCTCCTAACTGATGAGGTCCTTGCTTGGGCTTCTTTTTACGGACAAGTTAGTACAGCCTATTTTGTCAAATGTGAATCGGCTTTGACCATTCAATTATAAACTCTCATGGAAGGCACAACATAACCCATTTCCGGTATCAGCACATGCAAGTGTGGATTATTTTAACTTTCCTACAAAACTAATCTGAACCAAGATCGAGGCTAAGTCTGAAAACAGAGAGCCATTGATTGTGAAGAATCTTTACAAAATTAAGATAATATAATTCGTATTAATATACATTTCAAGTTTATGTAGTTAAACACAAATTTCCATAAACAAAAACTAAAATGTTTTATTCAACGTTTAAAGACTTATATGGATCAAGATCAAGTTCAAGATCGACCAAAAGAAAGGAAACAAAAGACAGACGAAAATAAAACTCAGCGACATACGGTGGGGAGACGATCAAGATGTCATCAAGATCTAAGCTTTGGATCCGGATTTGTGAAGGTAAAGCTTTCCAAATACGTGAAGAGCGGTGACAAAACCGATGAAACAGAGACTCATAATGAGAACAACCGTCGGTGATATCTTCAAACCAGGAGCTTCATCCGTGTAGAATCTCAGCATGTTGCTCGATCCTCCCCCACCCACGGATCCTCCCCCTGCCGATGCGCCACTACCGATCTTGCGGCGACGCATGCCAGCCGTAGCAGCGGCGGATCCACGAGGAGCAGCCAGACCGGGACGGGAGGCTGAGGAGGAGGTGGAGGTTGATTGTTGGGACTGGGAAGAGCCTTTAGCCATTATTCTTGTGTTGGACGGAAAAAAGACAAAATGGTAAAGAAAGTCAAATCTTGGTGGTGTATAGAATGTTGATGAATAAGAGGAAGAGACGTGGGTGCTGTAGTATGTGTATAATAAATCTACATTTTATAGAATACTCCCAACGACTTTTTTTGGGCGGTTGTCACGGGAAGATGAATCTTGTTCGATAGTATTTAGGGAATGTTTTCTATAATTACACATTGCGTTTTGGATAGGGCTTTGGGTTCTTTAATAGTTTAGTTGTAATGTATCCAAGCCCAGTTTATATTAGGGAGACATGTTTGGAAAATTGTTCCCAATTTCTAGCGTATGGTGAAATGCTTAATAGATTGTTCCCAATTGTTCCCAATTTCTAGCGTATGGTTGTTCAAAAAAAAAAAAGGTGAAATGCTTAATAGATTGAATTCCCACTGATTTGAATACATGTATCACCAAAGTGCTTTTTCTATCACTTTTCTTGAAAAAAATCCAGATTAATGGTGGTTGAAATGGGGTAATAGTATGATGGATGATATAACTGATTCGTGATACAGTGCAAATGACCGAGCATATGTAAAGGTTAAATGGTGATTGTAAAGACAACAAACAAGTTTTTGGCATTCCAAATAATTAATGCACCGATCGTCTCATATAAAGAATCTGTGAGCGTGGGAGCAGCGAGCTGTCCAAGTCTTGCATTATGTTTTCAGTAATAAAAATGTACTCACTATTATACTGTTTTAAGCGGGGACATTACATAATTGTTAAACTATAAGAAGAGTCACTGTCATTGATCAGCCATTTTCTCCCTTCCCTAGAAATCAGGCATATCATATGCTCATTCAATTTGCATTCCTTCCCAAAAACAAACTTCATATCTCTCTTGTTTATATTTCACTCACAGGTATAAACAATAAAACCCAAGTGTTCTTCAATTCTCCATTCCCATAAGGCCAAAATCATATAAGCCGAGATGAACCCTCGAGAAGAAGCAGGTGAATTCTCTAAACTTTTAAATGGTTTCATGACTCTAATGAGGAGATTCATATTCAAAGTTCTATGTGTCGGTCCAATCCCTAATCACATCTCATTCATCATGGATGGAAACCGCAGATTCGCCAAGAAACACAATCTTCAAGGCCTAGACGCAGGACACAGAGCCGGTTTCGTATCCGTAACATATGTTCTTCAGTACTGCCAAGAGATTGGTGTACCGTACGTCACACTCTACGCCTTCGGTCACGATAATTTCAGGAGAGAACCTGAAGAAGTCAAGTGTGTGATGGATCTGATGCTAGAGAAAATCGAGCTCACAATCGACCAAGCTATCTCCGGGAATCTAAACGATTTGAAAGTGATCTTTATTGGTGATTTGAATATGTTAACCGACCGTCTTAAAGCTGCAGCGCAGAGACTGATGGAAGTTACTGAGGAGAATAGAGGTTTAATGGTTGTGGTTTGCGTTGCTTACAGCACAAGTCACGAGATCGTTAATGCTATTAGAGAATCTTGCGTAAGGAAGTGTGGGAATGTAGATAGTCCTCAGGTTTTGGAGGTGAGTGATGTTGAAGAGTGTATGTATACATCAGTTGTTCCTGATCCTGCTCTTGTGATAAGAACAGGAGGACGAGATCGGCTGAGTAACTTCATGACTTGGCAGACTTCAAGGTCTCTCCTTCATACCACGGCGGCTCTTTGGCCGGAGCTAGGTCTTTGGCATTTGGTTTGGGCTATCCTTAAATTCCAGAGGATGCAAAATTACTTGCAGAAGAAGCAAAAACTCGACTAAATAGGTTTAACTTAAATATTAGCATGGTCGGACTTCAGATTTACGAGGACATAAACATATTAAATTAGTTATTAATAAAATTTTGTATTCAGAAAGTAGATACATAGAGAACCTATATATAGTAGTTCTAAAAAGTTTGAGAGCCAGGACATTAAGCTTAGGACATTAAGCTTTGTCCAAAACCGGTCCTGAGCCCTAACATGAACTCTTAACACTTACGTTGGAGTTGCATGTTTTTTGTGGCACAAGAACGATAGACAGGAGCGAGAAAACATAATAAAATCATCCTTATTATGCACTGGCTCCAAATAAGAACCAAAAGACACAGAATTTTAACGATGTTAAAACACTACAATTTAAACACATCTCGATGATTAATAAAAAGAAACAAACATTTGAGTACTTTAGAACCTAGCCACACCAGGGCCAGGTTTGCCTTGGAACCTGCAGACGTTACAGAGAGGTGGGAACATAGAAATAGTCTAATACTTGTCTTCTCCACCCATAAATTGCAATGGGACTCCAATCTTAACCAGACTAATGTATCCAGCCGATATGTTTAATTTCCCAAAACTCCCTTGAGGAGATCACTCAGATTAAACTGAGCCTAAAGATGAGTAAAAACATCATTTTCTTGGATTGTCAAGAGGTTCAAGGCTGAAACCTATAATTTCTTCCAAACCCAAAACCACAAACCACAATAGTAATATTAATTTAGTCTCAGCGGTCGCTCAAACTGGAGATCTCTGACATAATGGTCATGGTCTTTTCTAGTTGAGCTAATAACTTTTCCAGTTGAACAAAATCATCATCTTCAGGCAACTAATAGTTATGAACTTTATCTTCTTCTTTTCATATTGTCTAACCTTAAATATCCATCTGAAAAATCCCATATACCGTGACCCACTTTATCCTCTCATCTTTTCTCTCAGCAACAACTTTTTTTTCTTCAAGATTGATTCTCCATTCTGTTTCATCTTCTGTCAAACCTTCAACTTCTTCCCTTTCGTCTCACAATAAAAGAGTGGAAAATCAATCTGGTGGGGATTCCAGAATTAATCATGCTTGAGTTGGAAGAATGATATAAAATATATTGGCAACTGATTCCTACAATGTGTAAATGAACCAGAGCACATGAAAAGATTATGCAGTAGTTGTAAAGATGATATATAATTCTTTGGCATTCTAAAAATTAATACATTGATCGTCACTCAAATGGTGAAGCTCACAGACCGAATGAACAGCCCTGGGAGCCGTAAGGTGGTCGAGGCCTTAAATTATATTTGTTTCACTAATAAAAATTCTACTTACTAAATCAAGTTATGTTATATAAAGCGGAGACATTACATATTTGTTAAACTTAGAAGAGTCATTGATCAGCCATTTTCTCCTGTCCTAGAAATCAGCCATATCATATGCTCATTCCATTTGCACTCTCTCCCAAAAGCAAACTTCATATCTCTCTTGTTTATATTTGGTTCACAGCAACTAAAAGTAAATAAATCCTAAGTGTTCTTCAATTTTCCATTCCCATATATAGAGCCATATAAGGCTGGTTTCCGAGATGAATACCCGAGAAGAAGTAGGTGAATTCTCAAAACTCGTCAATGGTTTCATGACCCTAATGAGGAGATTCATATTCAAAGTTCTATGCGTTGGTCCAATCCCTAATCACATCTCATTCATCATGGATGGAAACCGCAGATTCGCCAAAAAACACAATCTTCAAGGCCTAGACGCAGGACACAGAGCCGGTTTCGTATCCGTAACATATGTTCTTCAGTACTGCCAAGATATTGGTGTACCGTACGTCACACTCTACGCCTTTGGTATCGATAATTTCAAGAGAGAACCTGAAGAAGTCAAGTCTATGATGGATCTAATGCTGGAGAAAATAGAGTTCACAATCGATCAAGCTATCTCCGGGAATCTAAAGGATTTGAAAGTCATCTTTGCTGGTGATATGAATTTGGTAAACGAGCGCCTTAAAGTCGCAGCTCAGAGACTGATGGAGCTTACCGAGGAGAATAGGGGTTTAGTGGTTGTGGTTATCGTTGCTTACAGCGCAAGTCACGAGATTGTTCAGGCTATTAGAGAATCTTGTGTAAGGAAGTGTAAGGGTGGAGATAGTCCTCAGGTTTTGGAGGTGAGTGATGTTGAAGAGTGTATGTATACATCAATTGTTCCTGATCCGGATCTTGTAATAAGATCAGGAGGAATAGATCGGCTGAGTAACTTCATGACTTGGCAGAGCTCAAGGTCTCTTCTTCATACCACGGCAGCTCTCTGGCCGGAGTTAGGTCTTTGGCATTTGGTTTGGGCCATTCTTAAATTCCAGAGGATGCACGATTACTTGCAGAAGAAGCAAAAGCTCGACTAAATAGGTTTAGGTTAAACCCTAGCAGAACGGACTTGAGATGGCAATAAACATTTTATATTTAAGTATTAACCAATTTTTTTTTTTACAAAGTAGATGCATAAAACCTACGTATATCAGTTCTTAAAAATGTAGGAATTAAGATGAATGTTTCATTAGGAGCAACGGTTCCGAGCCCTAGCATGAACCCTCAACAGCAGTGTTGGATTTACATATTTCTTGTAACACAAGAAACGATAAATATGAACAAGACAACAGAAGAAAATCATTCTTATTATGTATTAAATCCAAATAAAAGAGCCAAAAGACACAGAACATCTCCACTTAACGATGCTTAAACACTACAAATGTAAACACATTTCGATTAATAAAAAACAAACAGATCTTTGAACATTTAGTACTTAGCCACACCGGGACCAGGTTTGCCTTGGAACCTGCAGGCATTACAGAGAGGCGAGAACAGAGAAAGAGTCTGATACTTGTCTTCTCCACCCATCATTGGCATAGGGACTCCAGTCTTAACCGGACTAACGTATCCAGGCCTATACGTTTTCCCCAAAACACCCTCAACGAGATCACTCAAGCTAAAGAACTTGAACTGAGTCTCAAGATGAGCAAAAACATCATCTTCAGGCAACTGGTAGTTATGAACTCTGTCTTCTTCTTTCCCTATTGGTCTAACCTTAATATCCATCTGAACAATACCAGATACCGTGACTCTCACGTTATTCCTCACATCTGTTCTCTCAACCACAACTTCTCTTTCTTCAAGGTTGATTCTCCACTCTGCTTCACCTCCTGTGGGGACTTCAACTTCTTCCCCGTTCCATCTCACGACAAGAGAGTCGACAGAGTCGTCCCAAGATGAAACCTTCTTGGCAGCGATGACTAGATTGTGAGTGTCGAACATGACTGAGAAGGCTTGAACCCATGTGAAGTCTCTGGTTCTACCAGCAGGTCTCGTACCGATAAAATGTGCGTTGATTTGGAGATTCTCGTCAGAGACGATGGCGAAGTTCCCGTCTTTGTTTCCGTGGAAGTAGAACATCACTCCATCTCCTCCAACAAATCTTGGATCGTAACATAAAGAGCCATAACCGTTGCAGTTTGCTATCCTCCCTGCTCAACAACGTAAACCAATCAAGATGTGTTAGGAATCTCACATCCATAGAGTGTATATAGAGTGCATTTTGGGACTTACATTTGCAGGTGACTTCGCATTTGCTGCTACAATCAATGAAACAGGCCTTTTCCTTCTTGTTCATCTGAGGTTTCCTGTGGGGACATTCCTTGGGACAAGTGAGGATCTTCTGGTTACAGGATCCTCTCGCCAAGCATAGAACTCGCTCTTGGCCCGAGCCAAGTGGAGACAACACATTGTAGTTCGTCGAAGCTGCATCATAAGCACCTTTCTTTCCTGCTGAAACCGCGGAAACAGAGACAAGAACGATGAAAATCACTAGGACTCGTGACATATTTCTTGTTCTTCAAGATGCTAACGTCTTGAGAAAAAGAAAAGAGTATTTTGTTTTTAGATTTTGTAGTATTTTGATTTGAGAGAAGTGGAGGGAGTGTTCTTATAGAGAAGAGAGGCTGAAAGTAAGCAGCAGAGAGCGGCTAAACTAACGGTCCAGACTTGATCAAACCACATGAAGAAACAGCTTCGACTTTTGTTTATTAAATCCTTCGGGAGAACCACTACTGGATTCAAAACCTTGACATGAATATTTAATTACTTGATTCTTTATATGAGGACCTACGGTTTGCTATATCAAATATGTATTCATGAGATTTAGTGAACCATAAAACAAAAAAAAAAGGGTTTGTAGTTTGTAACGTTAAAAAGTTGATGCATTTTTGTAAAATGTTGCGCTTGTAGATAATTACAAGTAATATGTTTTTTTAATGTGTTAAACTTTTATACATATCAAAAGCTTTTGTACAACAAATGTGACTTTGTTTCTGAGATTGTTAATCTAAACAGCTTGTCTTCAAAACCTAAAAAAAAACGCATTGCCTTACGCACGTAGATGCATACTAGTGAACCACACATCCATTATTGCTTTTGTACAACAAATGTGACTTCGTTTTTGAGATTGTTATCTAATATGATATATTTTCAAGTCCCTGAAACGCTTTAGAAACAAACGTTTGGACTTGAACTGCGTCTACATACTTTTACGTCGATGTATTATATATTCTTTTTTTAATGTATTAAATATATTCGTGTATACAAACAATAATAATATGTCATAGTGTTCGTGTAAAAGTATAGCATCTCAATTTTTTTCACTATATCTGCGTGCCATGGATTATAGTATATGTTTTTACGACAATATGTATGCGTAGATCATGGGGCTGTGAAGCTAGTGAGAGCCATTGAAAACGGATCTACACATGCAATTTGCTCATATGATACCAAGAGTAGTTGCGGAGTTGACATTATTTCATATGATTATAATTTATTTTAAGTAGGCGGTATTTGAAGTCATGCATGTACTCATGTGATGCGTAACATAATTTAAGTTCCTTGGATCACATGAACCTATGCCTAAAAATTGCAACCTTATTTTTATTAGTACTGACTTATTTGATTATTTAAATCTGATTTTTTTTCGTATTGGTTTATAAGTTCTAGAGCAAAGAGTGTCTTTTAAGCATCTCCAGTTGTTCCTCAAAACCCAAAAAGACACTTGCTTCCAAAGTGATGAGTATCTAAAAAACTTGATCCAAGAAATACAGTGTCATATTCAAATGCATAAATATACACACAATAGTTATTTTTATACTTATCATTTTAAACGTACTATTGGTATTCAAAATACACAACAAAGCAACAAGAAAAAGTTAAGAAATCAAGGGTTTGCTTCTGGCGCAAGAAACGTCTTACATTTCTTAAACCCTCAAAAACATCACAAACGAGCCAAATATTTTCTTGGCTCTTATTACATTACTTTTACATGAATATAAAATATTTCAGACAAAACAGATAATATATGATTTTTTCATAAAAATGATAAAAATTTCCATACTTGTTCTTTTTCTCCTTAGATATCAGCAGAGAGTGGTTGTTCTTGAGGCTTAAACCTGCAGAGTCTGCAAGTAGGAGAGAACAGAGAAGGAGTTTGGTATTTGTCTTCTCCTCCCATCACAGGCATTGGAACACCAGTCTTGGCCGTGCTAACGTAATCAGGACGGTAGGTTTTCCCCAAAACACCCTCGACGAGCTCGCTTAGGTCTAAGAACTTGAACTGAGTCTCAAGATGGGCGAAAGCATCATCTTTAGGCAACTGGTAGTTGTGAACTCTCTCTTCTTCTTTACCTATTGGTCTCACTTTGATGTCCATCTGAACAAGACCAGAGACAAGTACTCTCACGCTGTTTCTCTCGTCTGTTCTTTCAATGACGATCTCTCTTTCTCCTGAATTTACCCTCCATTCGGATTGTTCGTCTTCAGGTAGTGTGATGAGCTCATCGTTGAATCTGATGGTGAAGGAGTCAGAGTTTTCATCCCATTGAGTCACTTTATTGGCTGTGATCACGAGCTTGTGGCTTTCGAACATGACATTTAGGGCTTGAACCCATGTGAAGTCTCTGGTTCTTCCAACGGGTCTTGTACCGATGAAGTGAGCGTTGATCTGGAGGTTGTTGTCTGAAACGATGGCAAAGTTTCCTCCTTTGGATCCGTGGAAATAGAACATCCTACCGTCTCCTCCAACAAACCTAGGGTCGTAGCATAGAGAACCGTAGCCATTGCAGTTTGGTTTCCTCCCTGTAAGAAAGAAGTTACTTGGTGTATAAGTCAATCTTTCTCCTTGTGTCACAAGTAATCTATGTTCTTGTTACTTGTGTGAGAAGCAAAACTGAATCTAAAAGGAAGGAGGCCAGTTAAAATAGAATGTACTTACATTTGCATGTAGCTTCGCATTTGCTGGTGCAGTCAATGAAACAACCCTTAGTGTTTCTGTTCTTGGTGGGCTTCCTCGTGGGACATTCACCAGGACAAGAAAGAGTCTTGTAATAGCATGCACCCTGACCCTGGCACATGGCCTGCTCTTGTCCTGTAGGCAAAGGTGAAAGCATCCTGTATCTTGCAGCCGCTTCACTCTGCTCCTTGTCCCTCTTCTCTTTCTCCTTCCTCTCTTTTTCCTTCTTATCTTTTTCCTTCCTCTCCTTGTCCTTCTTTACCTTTTCCTCCTTCTCCTTCTTCTCCTTTTCTTTCCTATCCTTGTCTTTCTTTTCCTTATCATCTTTGTCCTTCTTGTCCTTGTCCTTCTTCTCCTTGTCCTTTGGACCGTTTCCGTTACCTTTGCCTTTACCATCATCATATCCTCCATGGGCTACTTGCCCCTTGCCGTTATTACCGTTGCCTTTGCCACCATCGCTCTCAGCAATGACAATTTCGGTCAAGAGGAGCAATGCGAAGAGAGCGACGAGCACATATGACTTTTTGTGCTCCATCTCTCTCAAGTTCAAGTCTTCTTCTTCTTTGGCTTCTTCTTATTTAGTTTCTCAATATGTTTTTTTTAATTTGTGTGTGGTGGAATGTTGTTGCAGAGGGAGGGGTTTTATAGAGTGAAGAAATAATTGAGTTGAACTTATTAAAACCTCATATGATAATATCTATTGCTTCATCTTAAGAAAGAAGCTGACTCCTTTGAGTTCATCCCAAGTCAAAAAGCCTACTTGAATGAAAGCTTCAACATCAAAACTATAAAGCTAGATGATTAATTTAATTTTATCAGAAACGTACGTAGTTTATGTTCACATTGACCCATTTCTTTAAGCTTCATGATCAAAACGTTATCTCAAATTATTTCATATTCCCTAACAAAATTAATAAATCGAACTACTATGATAAGATTGGTAACAATCAGAAATCCATTTGTATGACGTGTTACTTTTAGATTTTTGTAAAAATTCAAAATTTTCACTGTTTTTTTTTTTACTCAAAGTTTCTTGCTAATATTATGAATTCACTATGTATAGGAATCTAGATATTCAAATATGAAAAGAATCTAATTGTTTGTTCTTGATGCCTTTCTGTCCAAGAAACGAGCTTAAAGCTGGAACGTGAGGTGCCTTAAATGAAGAAGAAAGCCATCCTCCCTACACGTCTGTAAATGTGTGTATTCCAAGAAACTTTTCTTGACTTTCATTGGTCCACAAGCCCGCCCACTACTACAGGCTCGCACCTTTACGATGACACTAAAAGTAAAGTCAAACACGCCAAAACAGTTGACCGGTTTATTATAAACCAGTTAATCATCTAAATTCTTGTACCAAAACCAAACCGAATTATACTATAAGTATCAAACTCTTGTTCTATTCTGTCCTTTTTTAAGCGGAATTCTTGGCCAAACAAGCAGGTATCAATTCACAAGGTACAAACAAAACTGAACCATGAGCCAAAGAAACTGGTTTGATTCAACGGTGTACAAAGTTGTGTGGAGAAAAAAGGTACATGATTCACTGTTGAATTTTCTTGTGTGATGATACACAAACTAGATTGACACTTTCTTTCCAAAACATCAAAAGAATCTGACACTTTTCTAAGTTTTTCTTATTTCAAGAGAAGTGAGTTGTCTTCTCTCTAATTCAAGTTACTGATATATAGGAATATCAGGCTTAGCTTGCTCAGTACCAACGCTGGTTTCTCCAACAGGAACAATAGTTCCACTACTGCCTGAAGAAACTCCTTGTTCCATCTCTTTCGTCATCTTCATGAAATAACTGTGCCTGTGAAAAAAAAATATTGACCATAAAAGAGTAAAGCCATTGCCAGGAAATTAAAAGACAGTGAAAAGGATTAAAGTAAAATACATTACCATCGCGTGTCTGCGGTTAACTCGGGATGAAACGCAGTTGCTAACAAGTTTCTTTGCTTCACAGCAACAATAACGTTCGTCTCTGGAACAGCATCTTCCTGAAAAGACACCAAAGACAGAGACTCACACATGTCCTCACTCGGTAAAATAAACGTAATTGGTGCAAACTTAAGCAAACCTCTTGGATTTGGACAGTGGAGCTTGAGTACAAGACCTTGTTTGATGGAACTGGATAATGCGCCAAGACTTCGACATCAGGGCCAACGTCGAGAACAGCAGGAGCGCGTATGAAGACTCCTCGGTATGTCTCTGGCCCGCCTTCTTTAGATGTTAGTAGAGGCACTGAGATATCAGCTTCAAAACTTTGAATCTACACATTTAAAGAAAACGTTGATAATCAAGGTTTTTTGCCCACATCCTTTTTGATTGTTTAAGAACGGTTTTAAGATTTGTTATCTTTACCTGGCTGCCAAAGAAGTTCCTATGCACTGTGCAGTCAAGGCCACCAACTAGTTCTTGACCTCCTTCTTTCTGACCTGAAACGTTTTCAACATTAAAAAAAGAAACAAAAAATTCTCAACACAGTTTGTGATGGGAAGATGAATAGAGTAAGTACTCTTACCAACGGCTCTGTCTGCCAAGAAGATAAGACCAGCGCATGTCCCCCAAACAGGTTTCCCCGTCTTAACAAACTCACGTAGAGCCGGGAACTTCAAAGAATCAAAATGAAAGAAAATCAGAACACACAAGAGACTTGTATGCTATGTGTTCTCAGGACCCACTAGAAAAAACCATAGGGGTCACAGAGAAAAACATTGGAATGGAACATAAAACAGAGAAACCACAAATTGACACATTAGTAATGTATTTGTATATTAAAGGTCTCCTTTTTCAATCTCAAACCAATCTTTTTGTAGAACACTAACTGATTATTCTTCAGTGAATTAGAGACGATCAAACCATAAAGTTTCCTAACTGATACATAAATCATTTCTCCAAAAAGATCAGAATTTTGGAACAAAAGAACTTTCGTTAAGACAAAACCTCAAACTATAAATTGCCTGATTAGTGATAAACGCCAGATTCGTTTCAACAGGCATATAAAAAAGAAATCTTTCCTTGTTTCAGCAAAGTGGGTCCTCGTGAAAGCAATAAATTTCATTCCCAAGCAATTGGATTACTGAAAAAAAGAACGTAAGATTCTAGAGAGAGAGAGAGAGGACCAAGTTGTGATACTCGGCGAGTTTGGCCATGGTGGTGCTCTCTCCGCCAGGGATTATGAGAGACGAGACGGTGAGAAGCTGCTCCGCCTTCCTAATCTCGATGCCTTGGACGCCGAGCCGCCGCAGAGCCGCGATGTGTTCATTGAAAGAGCCTTGCAAAGCTAATACCCCCACGGTCATTGCGGCGGCGTGATGAGAGAGAGAGATTAGGGAGAGAGTGTGTGTCAGATAATAAACACCACTAAATGGAGCTTTTGTGTGTATGGACTCAGGCAAAGGCTAATTGGTGCGAGTGGCGACAATTCTTTTGCCCCCGTTTGGTTTGTGTTTCTTTCGCCGCCCACGATATTAATATTTGTCCCTGCAAAATATATTAGAATTGTAAATACAGAAACAAGTCATAAAATCTTATTCACATAAGAAGCTTAGTTAGTTGTACATGTATAGTTTAATTTACCACACAGTAAATATCATTGCGTTAAAAATTCTTAAGTTGACAAGCTTTTATAACATCATTTCACATAATTTAGAAACCCAAAGACATTTCTAAAAAGAAAATGTAACATATATTTTTCATTATATAGTGGTATATGTGAAAATATTAATAAAAATTGATTTGGTTATATATTTATTTATATCTTACAAGAAAATCTTTAGTTTAAAGTGTATTAAAAAACTTACATCAAAATTGATTATAAAGGGATTAGTGGGAAGCTAATTCACATCCAATTAGACTTTTAATTCTGTAAAAAAATTTCATCAATTATAACATTATGCATGTCTTCCCATAATTATAGAATCGATAATTTTTTTTGTTTGATCGGCAATGGTTGGGTTCATGTTAAATTTTTCTCTTCTATTATTTATCTATTTTCCATATAATATATTTAAAATAAGATATACCGTATATTCGATGGAGCTTCCTAGAATTGTTTTTTTTTTGTTTTTTATTCATCAATTAGAACTTATACATGCCTCTGATTTTTTTTTTCTGTTTTATCTCGCTTTTCATGACATATTTCACTGTTTTTCATTATATCATGTATTAAAATAGTTTGATTGTTATTTGTGTTGCTTCCAAGTTATGTTTAGTTTCAGTATTTTATTTGTTTAGACTACTAGCAGAAACTTTAATGATTAACTGTTTGTTTGTGATAATTATTTTTTGTGTGTATCTTTTTAATAATAATGATTTATAACTCATTTTTATGTGTGATGATGTTATTTTGTGGATTTATCAATTTTGATGTATTTTTGTATGACTTAAAATCTCTTTCTTAGTTTTCTATAAATAACAAAATTATGGGTCATGTCTTACATATCCATGTTTGATAAAGAGATTTATATGGAATTGGTAATGCAGTTCAAGATCATCAAATTTTTAATATAATTATTTTATTAATGTTCAAAAACATTAGTGAACTGAAGTGTATGTATAGAGAGAGAAATTTAGTACTTCTTTTAGCGCAAAGAAGATAAAAAAGATCTTTTTACACAAAAAACAAAATATTGGTGGAACAAATGCTTTTGGTTGTAAGTTGAATAGATGTTCGATCATTCTTTTTGTTTTTGAACAATGGATGCTCGATTATTCTAGAAAGCATTACATTTTGACATACTTTGAGTTGTGTTTTTTACAATTTGATATAATTTTAACTTGCATAGTATTTTAATTATAGAAATTGTTTTCAGTCTGACCAAAATACCTTTAAACATAGGAAGTCGATGTAGTTGTGGATATGGCGTCAATGAATTTGTGGATGTGGTAAGGAGCATTGTTATCATGGTTGAGGAATCATGAAAGTTTTGTTAATTGTGATCAGGAATGGTATGGTGATTGATACGGGAGTTAGAAGATTTGAAAAAGAGAAAATGGATGAAAGCGTTGTCATCATAGATATAAACAGTGCTTTTATCTGAATCACAAGAAAAAATTATCTATACAAACTTATAAAAATGTAAACATAAATTATTGATTTGAACACTTTTAATTGTGCTTAGCTCAAAATTTTTAATCATATTTTAAGCTAATAACATAACTATGAAACTTTTTAATAAAAGTGATCTAACTTCATTAGAATATTATCAGTAAAACTTTCACCTTTCAGCTAGTCCAAAAAGGGTTTAATTTCACTCGTCATTCCTAATCCCTACAAGCTCTAAGATATGTCGAACTCGATCAAATTCAAATACATAAATATTTAGATGAAAGTTGTGATGATGAAATTTTTAGGAAGTATAGATTTTTAGATTTTAAAGGTTGATATTTTGCAATTGGGGATATCTGATTCAGGTGAAAGAGAAGAAAATTATTTATTTAAGCTTCTATATATATATATATATATATATATTTTAAATGAAAAGGCTTTTTAAATAGTTTACAAATTGAAAGTAACTCACAAACTGAAAGTACAAGCATAAATCAACAATTAGAAAGTATGTCTACATGTAAATTTTTCAATCATTCTTTCTACTCAACAAAACTACTCCAGGTAGGTAGCAGGTGGTACATTTTATTTTTAGAACTAAAAAATAAACTTTATTTATAAAATATTTGTCACATTAGCTGGTAAAGTTTGAATATATAACAACTCCTTTTCTAAAAATTAACTGAAAAAATATATAAACCCAAAAGAAAGGGAAAAGAAAGACAGAGAAGGGGGAGAGAGAGAATATCGGTCCAAAGGCTTTCTTCAAATCTCTCTTTTTTCATATTTGTTGCTCTAAATCTCTCTCACGCACGACGACGACGACGACCCTCATTTTCTTCTTCTCCGATCGAATCCCCAAAACCAGTTTGAATGTAAGATTCAATCTTTATCCACAAATACTCAAATCTCCTTCGTAATTTGCTTCTGGAATTTTTTTAAGTTTTTATTTTCTGCTGCATTCGATTCCGAGATTAGGGTTTTCTTTATGGAGATTCTGGGTTTGTTATATAATCTCGCATTATTCGATTTACATTTTAGACAGTTGATTTCGATAGCTTTGGATTGAAAAAAGTTTACACCTTTCTTCGTCATGAATCATATAGCTGCTAATTGATCTTGATTCGTGTTTACTGTCTAATAAACACGCAAAGATATTAGCTTTTGTTATAAAACTGTTTGTTTATCAGCGAATTTAATGATTGACCTTTCACTTTTTCCTGCAGAAGCCTTTATTTCACATCTTGACTTTATTGGTGAAAGTTCTGTAGCTCTTAATAACTGGGGCTAATGCAGTCAACGAGTTGCTGCTGCTCCTCAACTTGAACAAGGAGATTAAAAAAAACAAAACTTTTCCTTATAAGGTTGCAGTTTTATTAGACATGTCGAGTTTCGAATGCAGCGGTTATGACATCTTAACTAGTTCCGTTCATCTCGCTGAGTGGCATCCTTTGGAATAGCTAAACTTCATCTAAACCCCCTTTTCCATCTCTGGGGTAAGATTTCGATTTGTTACATACCCTGTTGTGTGTTTTGTGTCATTATGTTAACTTGAATGTCTCCTTTTTGTACAGGTTCTTCTATTAATTTCAGCACTTTATATTTTTGAATCATACTTTGTAGAAAGAACAGATATTGTTTTTGTTTTTTTGGGGAGGAGTTGGATCATGTTTCGTGATAATTTTTTGTTTGCCCGTACCATGGGTTGCTTTGGATGCTTTGGTACTTCTTCTACTAGAACCCGACAATCTCCTCCTGAGGCCTACGAAGATGATGCGTATTCTTACTCGTGTGATAGCGATGGAACTAGCATTGTGAGAGGAGAAGATGAGGAAGATGACGAGGAAGTTGAGCAGAAGAGCCGCTCTCAACGTTCTGAGGAGATTTTGAAGTATAGATTAGATAATGGATTGATCTGCAGGCAAGTTCCTGTCAAAGAAACTAATGAACTCATCCGTGGTGAGGTAAATGTGACTTCTATTGCCTCTCTATCTCTCTCATATTCTTTTCCTTGCAAGTGTACTCATATATGTTTCTTGTTTGTCTCTTTAGGATGAAGATGGTAACAAGATGATCAATGAGTATGTTCGGGTGTGTAAGATTGGAGCCGGTAGCTATGGTAAAGTGGTAAGTGTGAAAACTCATTTACAGTACTATCAAATTGTTTTGAAGTGTATCCTCCAAAAGCATCCAGCAATGTTGTCTTATCCTTCTGGCAATTTTACAACAGGTTTTATATCGAAGCACTGTAGATGGCCAGCATTATGCTATCAAGGTAAATTTCTTGTTTGTGATGTTATCCTTCAATATATTGAACACTGTACAAGTTAATTTGCTTAGTTGATCAGTTAGAGGGGTTAAATCTCTGACATATTTTGATATAATACTTGTGTTCCAGGCGTTTCACAAGTCGCATTTGGTAAGGCTAAGGGTTGCACCTTCAGAGACTGCTATGAGTGATGTTCTTCGTGAGGTATCTTGCGTTGCAGTTCCATTGGTTTCATATTAAAGAATTTGTGTTTACACTCCTTTGATCTCAATCATTTTTCAGGTTATGATTATGAAAATTTTGGAGCATCCTAACATTGTGAATCTCATTGAGGTGATAGATGACCCCGAAACTGACCATTTTTACATGGGTACTCATCATCTTCCTCTTCTCCTTTCTGCTTTTAGATACTTAACTCTCCGTGGAAAGAGCTTTTTATCTTATTTAGTAATATTTATCTTTTCTGGTTTCACTCAGTTCTCGAATACATTGATGGAAAATGGGTGTATGACGGTTCTGGACCGCCGGGTGCTCTAGGGGAGAAAACGGCTAGAAAGTACTTGCGGGATATAGTTGCTGGCTTGATGTACCTTCATGCTCATGTATGATTTTCATTGTTTATCGCTTTTTCTCTCAGTTCGTTGTTCATCACCTAATACGTCTTCATACTATTTTCTATGGGAAAACAAAAACAGAATGTGATTCACGGGGACATTAAACCCGACAATCTGCTGGTCACTAGCAGCGGTACGGTGAAGATAGGAGATTTCAGTGTCAGCCAAGTATTCAAGGTAATAAACTGACATTTTAATCATTGATCTTCAATAATACTTGATATGTATAATCCAATTGGTTGTTATTACAGGATGATGATGATCAACTGCGTCGATCTCCTGGGACGCCAGTCTTCACTGCTCCAGAATGTTGTTTAGGTCAGCTTCCGTTCTAATCCCTTTAAGTTTGCTCCTAGCTCGATAGTGTATTGAGAGAATATATTTTTGTACTTGGATTGTGGAATCAGTGTCAGGTGTAACGTATAGTGGGAGAGCTGCGGATACATGGGCAGTGGGAGTTACTTTGTATCATATGATATTGGGACAATACCCCTTTCTTGCTGATACTCTTCAGGACACCTACGACAAGGTAGGTTTTTTTTGCCTCTGACAATGCTTTTCTTGAGTCTGAAGGACTGTTTTTGAATAGAACCCTGAACATTGGTTTCATCTCTTAAACAGATTGTTAACAACCCTTTAGTCATCCCTGATGGACTGAATCCTCTTCTAAGAGATTTGATTGAGGGCCTCCTTTGCAAAAGTGAGTAGTTTTCATCCTTCTTGGTGTAGTTAACAATAAACCCTGAATAATGGTAATGGAATAATGGTGGATTATCACGTATTGTTGCAGATCCGAGTGAAAGAATGACACTGAAGAACGTTTTGGAGCATCCATGGGTCATGGAAGAAGAAGGGCATGTCCCTGAGTATATTTGTTGCTGCGAACGACGTAATTCTGCCTTAAAGATTAAGCAAGTTGAAGAAGAAGCTCATGGGATCTCTGACATCTCAGATCCTAGCTAAAGACTTGAGAAGAGAATGTTAACATCAGCTTATCGCATCTCTTTGCCCGTAAAAACTTTGCGGTCATTGTTTTTTTTTTCTTCTTTTCTTTAATATACTAGATAAATGTCATGTTCTTCTTGTGTGTTGTTTTGTAAGTTTTAATTGTGAGTGATACCGTGATACAGATTTTCTTAAGGCTCTGAATTTTTTGTTTGCGTGGACGGGTTTGATATATATACAAAGAATTCATTTCACCACGTAAGAAGAATGCAACTCTCTCTTTTGGTATTATAATCTGCTTTTTTTATGTATGGGATCAAAAAGACGCAAAGGTAAGAAGAGTATGATGCGCTACTCAGTTTACTTGGTTACTTAAATGGAAAGAGAGGTTGTCTTAGTCGACAGGCTTGCAATGCGGGGTCCATGTTACGGATGCTTTGTAATAAGACTCAGAGGTGAGGTGTCAACTCCTTTGGCTCCTTTCAGTTTCCTGAGTGAGGCCTTTAAGAATTATTTGCAGGCTAGTGTGTTGAGTTGTTTGTTCGTACTTTTTAATCTCAAACCAAATCCTTGCGTTTATAAATTCTCGATTAAAAAAAAAAGAAAGACATCGTAAATCTTTTGGGGTCAAAATAGAAATATCTATAAAGTTTAAGGATTCGAATATAAACAGTAAGCTGCTTGCTTTTAGAGGGTACAGTTCTGTCTCTTTTCCGCTCAAACCTTCTTCTCCAAAACCCAGTTTCTCTCTCTGTTCCGCACTAATCTTCTATTCATTCTCTCTCTCTTACCTTTTTGACACCATGACGGTCGCCGGCGAAAGTTTCAACCAGTAAACAGTTGCCACCCGGACAACAAGATCTAATTGAACCAATAGGAACTTTTATCGAATCGGGTAAGCAAGCATGTGAATACTGTGGAAGTAACCTTTCTCTTCTCCGTACTATTGGTTGACTTTTGTCAATCCTCTTTCCCTTCTTATTCCCTTCTTATTTTCGGATCTGGGGCGCATTTTTCCAATCTCTGTTTTTTTTTCATTGAGTTTCAAGTCTCTGGATTTGGATCTGTTTTCTCTTATTGCGGCGTATGATTTTTCATTAATTTTCAAATTTCTCTATGAGTTTCAGGATCAACCTTTTGTTGAATCCGAATAGAAAGATGCGATTTTTGACATTTCTTTCCACTTTTGTTTGTTTTCTTAAAAAAAAAAAACTTTCAAGATTCTGATTATTGTGTTTCTATCGACTTTTTGTGGTTTCTACAGATTTTGCATTGGTCAGAAGATTGTCCAGACTTTTAGGACTTACTCAGTTTCGAGGATGTGTGTTGCTATTGTTTGAGAATTTGATGGAGATCGTTTCGCAATCTGTCTATGGATACTGGGACAAGAGTTTCCCAACTGAGAAACATGTTATAATGATACTTGAAGAAGAATAGTCTTCTTGACTAAGATTTCTTGTTTTGTATTTTTCTTTCTCTCTTTGGGGTTTTTCGTTGGATTCTTTTTGTATTCAAATAGTTTCTTTTCACAATAATGGCGGCTGAGGAACATTCTCCTCCTGAGAGAAGAGAACTCTCTCCTTCTGCTTCTTCCTCCTCATCTGCTTCTTCTGTTGTAGAGAATGATGCTCAACGCCCGAGGCTAGCATCAAGCGACTCTCTTCTCCCAGGTCTCATCGACGACGTCGCTCTAAACTGCCTAGCCCGAGTTCCAAGAACAGACTACCCTTCCCTCTCCCGCCTAAGCAAAAACTACAACAACCTGATCAACTCCGGCCACCTCTTCAGCCTCAGAAAAGAGCTAAGGATCGCCGAGCATCTCGTCTTCATGGTCTGCGACCCAAGAGGCTGGCTGATGTTCTCCCCCACTAAAAACAAATGGATGGTCCTCCCCAAAATCCCCTGCGACGAGTGCTTCAACCACGCGGACAAAGAGTCCTTAGCCGTGGACGACGAGCTCCTCGTCTTCGGGAGAGAGCTGTTTCAGTTCGCGATATGGAAGTACGGTTTGAGGTCTCGGAGGTGGGTCAAATGCGAAGGGATGCACCGTCCTCGCTGCTTGTTTGCTTCGGGAAGCTCTGGAGGGATCGCTATCGTGGCTGGAGGGACTGATATGAACGGGAATATATTGGCCTCTGCTGAGCTTTATGACTCTTCTTCCGGGAGATGGGAGATGCTTCCTAATATGCATTCGCCTCGGAGGTTGTGTTCAGGGTTCTTTATGGATGGGAGGTTCTATGTTGTTGGAGGGATGTCTAGCCCTAACGTGTCGGTCACGTGTGGGGAGGAGTTTGATCTTGAGACGAGGAAGTGGAGGAGGATTGAAGGGATGTATCCAAATGTGAACAGAGCGGCGCAGGCGCCGCCACTTGTTGTTGTGGTGAACAACGAGCTGTTCACGTTGGAGTATTTGAGTAATATGGTGAAGAGGTATGATAAGGAGAGGAACAAGTGGGAGGTTATGGGGAGGTTGCCGCCGATGGTGGACTCGTCTAATGGGTGGGGGTTGGCGTTTAAACCGTGTGGTGATCGGTTGCTTGTTGTTTGTGGGCAGAGAGGGAGTAACGGTGAGGGGGTTGTTGTGAATGCTTGGTGTCCTAAGACGGGAGGTAGAGATGGGAACTTGGATTGGAAAGTGATTGGTGTTAAAGAGAATGTTGGTGTGTTTGTTTATAACTGCGCGGTGATGGGTTGTTGAAGTGTGTAAAGAAATCAAATCTCTGTTTTGGTTTCTTTCGACTTGGAAGTTCGGTTTGTGTAGTGCCATCGGATCTTGTCTCTCTGGTTCGGTCTTTAGCTTGGAGGCTTTTTTGTTGTTTTATTTGCTCTTTTTATCTTCTGCTTGGGATTATTTTAACATGCTTCTGTGTTTGTTTTCTGATTTTAATTTTTATTTGTGTAAACTGGAAAAGTGAAAGAAAATTCATCACTCTTCAAAATGTACCGATTTTTAGATTATTTTATCATTTTACTTGAATAAAAAGGGAGAAATTTCCCCAGTATGTATATTGCTGTAATGGTTTTTGGTAAAAAAAAATTAATTAAAACTATGTATGTTAAAGACTGCTTACTTGTTTAGTCTTTGCTACATGAACTAACTTCCGCTGAAGCTCACAAAAATTGTACTTTCATGATTCACATGCGTTGAACATCAAAAACGGGCTTTGTGAGTTATCTATCACTAGCCTTATTGGACGTCTATGACGGGCTTTAAATAACATCTACAGAGTCTACACGGACGTAAGTATAAATAAAGTTTTTCTTTGTCGGCAGTATAACATATTCTTTTTGAGATTTGATAATTCTGTAGATCTAAAAACTTTCTCATCGACAGGTCAGCAAAAGTACAAGAGACAAAGTATGATGTAGTTATCGTTTTCACGTCCGAACTTCTCAGAAGTCCCAAAGTTAAGATAATGACGTGTGGGATCTAGTTAATGAATTTGATTTTCGCGTTTACATGATCTGTTGAATTTGATTTTCGTGTTTACATACATGCCTTGTATTTGCATTTTTTTTTTCAATTTAGTCATGTGTTCCCAAGAGAACATTTTTTTTTTCAATTTAGTCATGTCTTTGAACATTTGCTTTTTGCATGCGTGAGATAAACATAACGTGTGATACGAATTTGAGCATACTTGTAATTAAATATATTAGGTATTTCAAATCACTATATTTTATGGAAATGTGTGGTAGGTTGATGAATTTCCGTGGGATTTTAGCTAATTAATAGGGAACCATATAAATAAAGCTTTAGAGTAAATAAACAACTTATTAATTATGGTAAAGTTTATGATCCATCCTATTTTAAAAACTCTTATGAAATACCAAAATGTTGAATACAGTCCAACAAAGCTACTTTTGAAATAATAAATTTTGTAAAAAAGATAAGAATACATAATAAAAAAATATGGAAAAGACAAAAAAATTATGGTTGTGTCAAAACTCCACTAAGGCCATGGTAATGCAGGCTTTATTCAAGTCTACTTATTTTATAGAATCTTGTAGTTGGTGCTTTCTCCCAAACAATGTGGGTCGTCGAGCATGATAATCACGTCTATGTACATACTTAGTCTACACGCTGTTACGTATAGTCACTCGCTGTTTATTTATTGTTTATTACTCCATGTTACTTTGTTTTAATCATCACTTATCCTACGAAGCTATCTTTTTCTTCTGATCCCCATTCAGTCGTTCACATCGACACTGCGAGCAATGATTCTGCACAACATGACTTCCAATCTAGGTTTAAAGTTTGTGGTTCTGAAGTTTTAGTGACTGGCGCAAATAATTTAAAGAGTTATATCAATGAGCATATCAAATATGCTTTTCAACATTAGATCAAATACACACTTATCAATTGTGTTATATAGAAACTTATATAGTTTTTCAGTTTAGAAAGTCATCAATAACTCCTAATTCATGCTAATTAAGAAGCTTATTCTGTACATGTAAACAATCCTGCAATCATTACAAAAGAGGAAGATAATCCTATAGTGCTATTCATATGTAGATAGGGAGAGAATGAGCTTTGCCTAACCAATATGTTTCAATTAGCCTTTGGTGTGTCGGCCAATTCTGGTGTTAGGTTTGGATGACTTATTTCACATAGTCGGTAGGTTTGGCCATTCAGATTTTTTTTTTGTGCACGGCCATTTATTCATTTTAGGGTTTTTCCTTGTTTTATTTTTTTCTGAAAAATGAAGACATTGGAACAATTGCTGGCGTAGTTAAATTAAAACAAAATTTGTCAACTGCAGATTAAAATAAAACTATTTCCTCTGTTTCAGAAAGTTAAATGCTAGAAAAAAATGTTTCAAAAGAAACTACATGTTCATATTTATTAGTTAATAGTTATATATGTTTATTAGTTAATAATGATAATAATGATAAATTGCAAACTTTTTTTAAAAAAATATATGCTTATTAAAATAATAGTGGTCAAAACTATAGAAAATCATTACTCACAGAAAATAATATATTTATCATCAAAATTTAACGTGTTTTGTGTGAAAGACAAAAACATATATTAAAAACATAGAAAGAATTGTTTAGGATTTTTGTTCAAATTTGGATTTTCTTATTTAGGTTTTAGATATTAACATATTTAATACATAAACAGAGCCAGACTTGACCCAATTATTTTGAAACAATCGAATGGGGCATCCAATTTCTGAAAATTTTACAAATATGTCTATAAATATAATGATATGTATAAATGTGCAAGTGTAAAATAAAAATGTTCATAAAAGATAAATAAAAATGCACAATTATGTATATATGGCAGTAAATTAGATTAAGTTTATATTTGAATACAAATTATGATAAATTTTAACCTTTCAAAAAAAAAGATTTTCTAAAAGAAAATTGTATATGCCCCAAACAACTCAGGCCCAGCTCTGTACATGAAAGGTAACTTTTACAAGAAAACTATTTGAAAATTCAGAAGTTCTTAAACATTAATATATGGTACTTCAATTGAGAAACCCTATAAACTGTGTATCAAAATAAAATAACTTTTACAAGGAACCCATTTGAAAATTCAGAAGTTCTAACGCTGTATTTCCAAGATATAAACAGAACACAAGTTCCTATCAACTTACAATTGAAAAAAGTACATAAACAGACATGTTATTTCATCAAATTAAAACTGTTGAGGAAACTTGCCAAATAACAAACTATACTGCTTAATTTAAAATAGTTACTTCTTATCAACAAGTCTCACTCACAATCTCACACCTACGTTTACTAGGATATGATTAAACTGTGATAGTTACACACAAATAAATACTATTTCTATTTCATAATACAAGGAGTTTTTTTTTCCGTCAAGTTTTATATTAAAAAAGGGCCAAGCCCATAAACCGAGCAGGGCCCGAAGATTACAACATAGGCTAAAGCCCAAAGCCCAACAAGCTACAACCCAACCAAACTATACCGGCCCATCGGCCCAACAAAGAAAACCAGAGAAGCCCGTCGGCGTCGATCGATCCACATGTCAGAGAGGGGAGACACGTGGGTGAATCCTCACCGTCCGCACGCGTACGCGTTGTCCTTGCCTCGATCTAACCGTGACCATCTCGAACCGCCGTCAGGAACCACGAACCACCTTCGCCCTCGATCATCAGAGCTCGTCACCGCCAAGCCTCCAGACGAACCAACACCTTTCCTCACCGCTGTCCTCACGCCGGAGAGTACGATCCAACTTTGAGATCTCCTCCGACTTTGTATGGTTTAACACTCTAGACACGCGGATCTAGATCCAGACTTACAATCTTTCAACACCGACACCACTAGCCGCTTCCTCGTCTCACGAGAAGCCCTCCACCGAGACCAAACTCAAACTACACTGCGAAACTACCGACCTTGACCAAACCGACATTAAAACAACTTTACCCAAATGAATCACGGGTTCCTAGACGGCAGCTCGGAGCTTTGGTAGCCTCCGCGCTCCGTAACCAAAACCGGCGAAAGTAGATCTGACGGAGACCCTTTCCCGGAAGCTATAGCCGGCGTCTGTGGAGCTAGATGAGCTTCCACAGCCCGAAGAGAACACAAAAACGAAACATGCAGCCCACTCCCTCGACCAGAAACCCCGAGACGACAGCATCCTTGTTCCAACACCGCACCACCGTACGCGGTGAGACGGGGAAGAACTCAGACAAGGCGGTCGTTGATGGGATGGCGAAGAGGGAACGGAGGGGAACAAGAAAAGCAAACGGAAATCGATTCCGGCGCCGGTACGGACGCTCACGCGCCGACCGAGCGCCGGTTTCGAGAAGCAAACTCTCTCTAACTTTCCGCACTAAACACAACTTCGTTATTCTTTGTCGATGTATTCTAATACAAGGAGTTTTAGTCATGTCTTTGTTTCGAAATATAAAATGTTCATTTTTCTATATAGCTTTTGCAGTTATTAAGCTTGATATAACCAATCAAATTATTATTTTTATGAATAATTCAATAATATTTAATATATATATATATATATATGTGTGTGTGTGTGTGTGTGTTTTTTTTTTTTTTAGCTAAAACTACCAATATTATAATTAAAACATAGAGAACACTTAAATTGTGACTGGGTAACAATTTGAGTGAAATGTAAAGGTTAAAGGAGAAAAAAAATAAATGTAAAAATCAACATAATTTTTTCTCTATTAATCTAGAAAAACAAATTACTTACGAGTTTGTTTTGATTAAATAAAAATAGAATAATTCAGCCTAATTTTTTAAATCTAATTTATTAACACTAAACATGTCATCTACTCACGCTCTAATATAAAGGGCACTTGGTGATCTACCCTAGCTGTCATAAGTAATTTACTAAATAACAACTTTTAAAAGGTGTTGAGAAAATAATACTTTCAGAAAATAGTTATCAGTTATAGTTTTCCTACCACTAAATTATGTGTTCCTTAATTTTTACTTCCATCTTCCATTTTTCTTGATATATATGCATCATTGTAGCGTACTTATTTTCTTGATCATAATTGTTAGACAAAGTACGTGTAAGATGATTTGTACAAATACAGAGGACGCGCGTGTTCAACACAAAAGTGTTCAATATAGAACATATAAAACCTTCAGCTTAACACCTTGGTATTATTCTGGCCATGATTTATAAGCAAATAAAAAATGTATTTGTTCGATTCATGTTGGTAGAGACCATTTACAATGTTTGGATTCCTGATAAAGAGATGGAAATACTTTCTTTTTTTGTTACAAAAAAAGCATGTAAAAGATCATTTATACAAATACAGGGAGACAAATCTTCAATAAAGAACGTATAAAGCCTCCAGCTTAACACCTTCGATGAAGACTGGCTGATTTTGAATTCAAGTCAAAATAGTTTTAAAAGCAGTTATTCTTCTTTGTAAGAAGCAGAATATGTAAAAAAGCTGCTTTAATTTTGGGCATCATTACAACTCCTAATTCAAATAATATATCGTCATTCTTTTCATAAAATCAGCATTTAAAAGTGTGTAGGACACACAAAAATACAGTAGTAACTTTTATAGCTTGTCTGTGTATGCTTGTAGTTCTTAGCTTTTTTTTTTTTTTTGTCAGCTCCCATCTTCTAAGATCAATTCTTAGCTTTTTAAATAGTAAATATGCGAATTTTAATTTATCTAGTGATACACTGATAAACTAATGTCATAGTTTATCAAAAAGATATGTACTGTCATCAGACTATAAAAAGAAAAAAATATAATTTTATAGTTAAATATAACTTTATAGTCAAATTTGTTTTGTTATTTTTTTTAATATCATAGAAGATTAACTTGATAAGTACTATTTTATTGGCCTGAAATTCAGAAATTAATTGTTGAAAAAGTTGTGATATCAGGCTTAGAAATGAGGAAATGAATTAGAATTGGTTGTTTCAACGTGGTCATAATAAAAAGACATAGTAAAGTGTCAAATCACATAATATAATCATATTATAGGTGTCGTATAGAAAAACTGTGATGAGATAAGTAGAAAAGGAAAAGAAAAGAGAGTAGATAACTCATAACTTGAAAGTATTGGATATCCCAGCACATGATATCGCATACGCAATCACAAACTTTGCTAAACTTAGACCACTAGAAAATTTCGAATTTAAGATAACTCAGAGTTCTCATCTCAGAGTTCTGAGTGTTGTATAGAGATGCTCTTTCATTGTCCCATTATGCTCCACCTTCAACATTCACAACAAAATCTTTTACAATGAAAGGGTAAGGCGGAACCTGAGATGTTTGAGCAGCACTGAAGTTCTTGAGGAGAGTGTAGGACCCTAGCTGAGAAGACGGAGTTTGTCGAGTTGGGTACGGCGTATGTGTTGGGTTGGATGTTACCTCCATTTCAAATATTATCATAAGAGTAATTTTTGAGTTCACTCCCTATGGTGAATTTCTAGGTTCACCAACCAATAAAATTTTATTATTTTATATGCAATATTTTTTTAAGAAAGAAACTAAATATTGTCAATTAATATTATGATTTTAAAACTAAAAAATAAAAAAAAATACTAGTATCTGCAAACAATTTTTTTTTTTAATATTGTCAGTAAAATATTAAACCCTAAATTCTAATCCTAAATCATAAACCCTTGGGTAATCATAAACCCTAGGGTAAACCCTAACTATATGGATAAATCATACATTATGATTTATCCAAGAGTTTTAGAGTTTACTCAAGAGTTTAGGGTGTAGGATTAGATTTTAGGATTCAGTGTTTTACTGATTGTGTTGAAATATTAAAAAAATATAAAAAAAAAATTATTTAAGGGTTTATAATTTACCCAACGGTTTAGGATTTATGATTAGGATTTAGGGTTTAGTGTTTTGCTGACAATATTTAAAATACTTTTAAAAATTGTTTCAAATACTAATACTTTTTTATCTTTTAATTTTTAAATCATAATATTAATTGACAATATTTAATTTCTTTTTTTGAAAGATACTGCATATAGAATAATGAAATTCTATTGGTTGGTGAACCTAGATGTTCACCCTAGGAAGTGAACCTAAGAATTACTCTTATTATAAAGCTTTCGAACCGTTCACGACACACATATACAATAAAAACTTATTCTTGGGTACCCAAATGTGAACCACTACGTTCACCAACCAATAGAATTGTATCATTTAAAATTTTGTATCTTTTAAAAAAGGAAACAAAATATTATCTAATTATATTATACTTTCAAAATAAAAATTAAATAAAAATATACTAATCACAAAAAACAAGACTTTTTTAATCTTAAAAAAAAGAATTTATCTTCAAAAAAAAATTATGACTTTGGATAAATCTTAGAATTGAAAATTTAAGATTTATCCAAGGGTTTCAGATTTACCCAAAGGTTTAAGATTTATCCAAAGGGTTTAGAGTTTAGGATTATGATTAGGGTATAGTTTTTTGTTGATTGTGTTATAAATATTTTTTTTTGAATCAAAGTTTTAGAATTTATCCAAGAGTTTACTAAAGAATTTAGGGTTTAACATTTAAAGTTTAGTGTTTTTTTTTGTGGTATAATTTTTTTTTTGAAAAAAAATCTTTTTTTTTGCAATTGGTACTATTTTTCTTTATTTTTACTTATTTTTAATTTTTAAAACGTAATATAATTTGGAAATATTTTATTTCTTTTTTAAAAGATGTCAAATTTGAAATAATTAAATTATATTAGTTGGTAAACCTATAGATCACCCTAGGGGGTGAACACAAGAAAAACTCTACAATAAAACTAAATAGATTAATATTCAGTAAATTAATAAATACCATAAATTAATAAAAAAATTGATCATGAATTGGATGGATTAAAAAAATGACACTTATCGATTAGATAATAAAATAACAATTTTAATAAAGTCTTATATAAGCATATGATCTAGTTTAAATCACAATTAATGATTTATATATCTACATTTATATAAGCACAAACAAACAATTTTATTGTTTGCTTCATATTTATTTATAATTAACACTTCATTATATTTTGCTAATATTTAATAAAATTATATGTAAAAATATTTATACAGACTAATAATAAAATAAAAATAATATGAAATTTCAAAAAAAATAGTTAATATATACGGTAATTACTATATTCATGCCACACACAAAATGTAGATTGCAAAGATCTTATCGAGTTGATGCCGCAGTACACTAGCACACACACTATATATAGTTTTATTTTGTTCATGATAAATACACAATTTATGCCTTTTTCTAAAATATTTTATATATAGACTTGCTGATAGCTTTCTATTAGAGTAAACTCCACCTGTCACATTTAAAATGAAGTTTACGGTTTTTGCACAAAGATTAAAAAAATATAAAATTGTATGTAATTTATCTTGATTTTATAAAAATAACATTAAATAAAACAATTTAACCAATAGAAAAAAATAAAACATTTTGTGATTGGCTAAAAAAATTAAATAACATTAAATTTTGTCTAGAAAAGTGAAAATATCAATTATTTTGGTACAAAATAAAAATCCCTAAAACCCACTGAAACTGAGACAGATAAAGTATATTTTATCATCTTTTCAAGTGTAGGTTCTTGTTTTGAACCTTTTTATTATGCTTTCCTTTGTCAAAATTCAGTTTTTTTGGAGAAATTCATAATTCAGTTTTCATTGTTAGTTTATGTTCCTATGAATTTTTTTTTTTCAATTTTATATATCATTTTGTATTTATAGTTCCTTCAATCAAAAAAATGATTTATAAAATTCTAGATGATAACAAAAAGAAAGGTTTGCACCGACCATTTTGTTAGGCTAAATTTGGAGGTATCCAAAATGTTGTGGATAAATACATGGCCAGAATAAAATGTAAGTTGACTATCATGAAATATAAGTTGAAAATAGTTTTTTTTAAGATCATAAATCGAAAGTTTACCATCTAAACATTATAGTTGTAATTTTCATGAATTAACTACAATGCCAAGCATGTTTGTTTCTGTCTAAGCATCGCAAATATTTAAAGCCAGTAATTTCTTACAACTATAGGTTTTCAGAATATCAAAAACGTTGTTTCTTTTCACATAGATGCTAGGATCACATTTATAAGCCCAACACTCATGACTTATCCGGAAAAACAACTTGAAAAAATGTACATAAAAATGGCAAAAGAACAAAACAGAAAAGACTCGTGTAAAAGCATTACACGAGTTTACATTTTCATTTTTTTTTTCCTTGCGTAGAATGCTAAAAGCATTACACGAGTCTTTTTTTTTTTTTTTGAAACACAAAAAAAAAAAAAAAAAAAAAAAAGAAAAAAAGACTCGTGTAATGCTTTTAGCATTCTACGCAAGGAAAAAAAAATGAAAATGAAAACAGAGAGAGAGAGAGAAGTGGGCAAAATCTTCATAGAGAGGTAGGCCCATCCATCTCCATAAATGAGAATGATGCTTTGATTGCTTTCCTCTCTCTCTCTCTCTCTCTCACTTCATCCATTCCTTTTTCTCATTCTTCTGCCTTCATTTACAGCCCATTTCCACTATCATATTCTTCTCTCCCATGATTATAAGCACTAATCTCGAGAAAGGATAAAGTAACAACCTCTCCCTCTCTCTTTCTCTCTACTGTTCCTTGTGTTTCAAAGTTTCTTCCTTTTTGGGCGGGTTTTCATTAAGTTTTGGTCTTTTTCTCTTTTCAGTTACGTTTCTTGTAGTTTCTTGGACTTGTGGGTTTTGTCCCTAGTTTCTTGGTAGTGTGTCACGCTTTTTTTTTCTCTACCAAACTGTGAAAGCTTGTGACGGCTATTATGATTATTATTCCGAGCTTTTGTCTAGTCTTGTAATAAACGTTCCGTTTTTGTTTTCTTATGCTGGTGGATTATTTCAATTTTCTGGGGAGGGGGATATTATAAGGTTTGCGTGTAATCAATCTCTCGTTGTTTTGTGTAGTGATGAGTACTGAGGAGAAGCCTCTTAATCTTCTTGTTTCAAGCCATGGTGATTCTGCCCCTTCTTCAGATCAGGTACGTATACACACATACAAGTATATATGTATGCAAGTATGATTCATTGACTGTTGAACTTTTATGAATTATATATGTGTCTGTAAGAGGAGTTGTGGTACTGATGTTCTGGTTCTTGAATTGAACTGCAAAGATAGAAATCTCTTTTTGTGTGTTAAGTACTTGCCAAAAACTGCTTAAGTAATCATGCTTTTGGAGCAGATCAATTTGTTCTGGAAAATTTAATCTCTGATTAGTGTTGTTAGCTTCATCTAAGGGAGTACTTCTCTTGTGGAATGGAACAGTTGTGTTGTTTAAGTCCTCATATAATATTTTGTTTACTTTCTTTCATCTCTGTACTTAGGCCCTGATTGGCAAAGCAGATGAAAAAGCAGTAGCAGTATGCTATAAAAGCAGTATGCTGCAGAAGCTTTATGCTTTTGCTAAACTGCTTAAAAGATTGATTGGTAGAGCAGTATGAACATGCTATTTAAATTTATTATTAAAACTAGTATATAATATATAATATATTTATTTATAATAATATATTTGTAATATATATATACATAATTAATTATTTTATTTACTAATTTAAAAATTATGTTTACAATTAAAAGGTTACTTTAAAAAATAATTTTAAATTAAAATATCTATTTTTAAAAATAATATTTTGCATTTGAAATATAATTTATTTAATTATATAATATTTTAAAATATAATATAATATAATTTATATAATTTATTTAAAATATAATTTATATATTATAAAATTTAGATAATTAATTTATTAAATTTATAATTAATTTATATAATTAATTTATATAAGTTATCTAATTTATATAATTAATATATCTAATTTATATAATTAATTTAAAATATAATTTATATATTAATTAAATTAAATATAATTAAATTATATTAATTAATATAATTTATTTAGTTATATTATATTTTAAAATATAATATAGTTTATATAATGAAAATATAATTTATATATAATATAATTTAGGTAATTAATTTATTAAATTTATATAATTAATTTATTAAATTTATACTTAATTTATTAATTTATAATTAATTTATTAATTTATATAATTTATCTAATTTATTTAATTAATATATCTAATTTATATAACTAATATATCTAATTTATATAATTAATTTAAAATATAATTTATATATATATTTAATTTAATATAATTAAATTATATTTTTAAATGTTAAAAAAAAATAAAAAATATATTTAAATTTTAAATTTATTGTAGAAATCAAAATTTTATTTTCTGGATATAAAAATAATTTTATGATATTATTAAATCAAATAAATGAATTAATTATATATTTTTCTTAAATTTATAAATTATAAATGCAAATGCTCTTCCAAAAGCTTCATATGAGAGCATTTGCTAGAAAGCATTTAGAGAGCATTAGCATTTAATAAATGCTCTTCTAAATGCTTTTGTAACAAATGTTGATTGGATAATGTAGAACATAATGCTAATGCTAATGCTCTACCAATCAAGGCCTTAATAAGAAGGCCGAAGAAGGATCCTCCTCTGCTATAACAGAAGAGACTTCTGAAAACGTTCAACAATGGAGACGCAACAATCTCTCTTTGCAGATACCTTCTAGAGCAACCAATCTCTCCCCTGAAGATTCCGTTGTCATCAAAATGCCTCCAACGCCTAGTCCAACTCCAAGAAGAGTCAACTTCTCTTTGACTTCGAGCTCTCCAGGTCCAGGTCCTGGTCCTACTTCCTCTTCTGCTGCTCCTCCTCCCCGGAGTAAATCTTCCTTGAAGAATCTAATCCCAAAAGTTGGCTTCAAACCAAAAGTCTCTAACACCGATGTGGAAAAGGGACAAGGAGATGTTGTATCTTGTCCTTCTGCATTGCAGGAGAAGGCTTCCATATCGAGGTCACTATCGCTTTCAAAGTTGTTCACGCCTAGGATCAAGAGAACTTCATCTCTACCTCTGGCTTCTATTGTGCTCTTAAACTCAGAGTCAGCTCATGGAGGAAGCTGTGTTGCTCCTCAAACTCCAAGCGTAAGCTTTCTCTTTGTGAGTACCTTATGATCGTTTCGGTACTTATATACTTGAGTATTGCAGAGCAAAGGGAGGGTGCAGATAGCTCGCTCTCGCTCTGTGCCTGTTAATGACAAGGAAGCAAGCCTTAAGGGAATGGATTCATTCTTCAGAGTAATCCCTTCAACTCCTCGTGTGAAGGAAGGAGACGCTTTCTCAAACGCATCAGAGGCTGTTAATACTGGTTAGTTCATTCATGGTTTTATTCGGTTGTATGGTTTTCTTTTTGTTTGTTCACAAACAAATCTATCTTTAATGTATTGAAGCTGATGAAGCTGATGGAGAAGACATACCTGAGGAAGAAGCGGTTTGTAGGATTTGTTTGGTGGATCTCTGTGAAGGAGGAGAAACTTTGAAAATGGAGTGTAGCTGCAAAGGAGAGCTAGCTCTTGCTCACAAAGACTGTGCTCTCAAATGGTTCACCATAAAGGGTAATAAAACCTGTGAGGTGTGTAAACAAGAAGTTAAGAACTTACCTGTGACACTCTTACGGATCCAAAGCATTAGAAACTCAGGTGTTCCTCTGATTGATGCCACTGGTTACAGGTAAAAAGACTTTTACAGAGTGTTCAAACATTCCAAACGTTGGCTAAATCTTTTTGCATTATTTCTCTAAAGGGTTTGGCAGGAGGTTCCGGTTCTGGTAATCATCAGCATGCTTGCTTACTTCTGCTTCCTAGAGCAGCTCCTGGTAAAAACCATATCTGCTGTTAATGTTAACAACTAGAAGCATCTCTATTAGTATAAGAGTAAGTTATAATATATGCAGGTTGAGAATATGGGGACGGGTGCAATTGCTATATCACTGCCGTTTTCTTGTATTCTTGGTCTACTTGCATCCATGACCGCATCAACCATGGGTATGTATACTCCTATTTCATTGTGCTCCTTGTTTCCGATATGATTTTGGTTGATGGATTAAAATCTTATTTTCCAGTAATGAGGAGATTTGTGTGGATTTACGCATCTGTACAGTTTGCTTTGGTGGTTCTATTCGCCCATATATTTTATTCCGTGGTTAGTACTCTCTTCAACGCATCTCTTCACGCCTTAGTTGTTTGTTCTTAAAAATGTGATCTCTCTTGGTTGGTAAAACAGGTGGAGTTGCAACCGGTTCTGTCAGTTCTTCTGTCAACGTTTGCTGGATTTGGTGTCTGCATATGCGGAAGTTCAGTGATGGTTGAGTTTGTGAGATGGAGACGTAGATGGCGAGCCAGAAGGCTGGAGCAGCAGCTGAACAATGCTCAGACGCTGGATGCAACAACCTCGTCTCAGCATCATCCAAATGCCTCGTAGAGGCAGGAAAGTGGAACGATGATTTTACAATTATACAGTAGTTTGTTGGTTAATGTTATGGAATGAAGGAATGGGTTAAAAAGATTGTTCATTTTGTTTGTCTTTGCTTTCTTTACATACACCATTTGTATTTGTTTGTAAGTTTGCAACTTTGACTGCTCAAATCTCTGCAAATGAAATGTTTGTAGTAGTATTGCTTGTAAAGTTCTCATGTGTAATAAAATTGTTATGGAAATAGCTTAAACGTTGAAATAGCCTAGACTTTTATAAGTAAGCAAGCAAGCTAAGCTCTAATCTAAAGACCAAAATAAAAACAAAAGGGATATTTCATGAATTTAATTTTGTAAGATTTTGCATAATCTGAAATTTAAATCCACTATATATTAATTCTGGAACATTACAACATATTTTGTAGCTACGTGTCATCACCAAGATGATTCTTAAAAACCCTTAGGAAAATAAGTTAGTCCATACAGATATATATTATACTTTTTATTAAACTATTTATCACATTGATAAATGGTTTTAATTTTTTCCCTTAAATAAAAGCTACGTAAATTTCTTTCTTTAAATAAAAGCTACAAAATTACTTAATATAATTAATGTATGTATGATAATTAATGATTATAAATCATACATACATTTGATAAAGAAATTTGTATCCTTTACATTTTTATTTATTTATATTATTAAAAAAATTAAACATCACATTAAGCATATTTAAAAATTAGATTTTTCATCTATATTATATTTTGAATTTTTTAAAACGTCTATAAATTACGAAAAATTGTAAGATGTTATTATGATGTTTTTTTAGAACGGAACCCTATCCAAAACGAAATATTTTGGATATTGAATATATCTAAATCAGATTTATATACTTAAATATATTAATTATTTTTAGAATTTAATATCTAAAAGAATATACAAAATATATAAGATGTTATTAAGTTGTCCAAAATACTTGAAAATATATTCAAATAGTTAAAATACATGTTTAAAATAGTTAAATGATACTCAAAATACCAATACTTCAAATATCTATTGATTTCTTATCTGAATATTGAAGCTAAACCAAATTTTATGTTAAGTTTAAGTATTTTAGCTTACATTATACACATTTATATGTTATAAATAATTTTTTTATTTTTATATTTTGAGAAATTTAACGAATTTATGAATTTTATTATATTTTTCAAAAATTAAATGAGTTATCTGAATCCAAACTCAAACTGAACCCGCAGATCCAAACCGGATCGAACCCACAAAAAAGTGAAACATAACTGAACCGAACCAAACCAAATGTTATCCGAATGTCTACCTCAAATCAGATTTAAAAAAAAAGAAGTTTTTGATAACAAAATAAATTCTAATTGTAATATTTAAATACAACATACTAGATGGTGGCCCGCACACTTATGTGGAATGTAAATGTCTAACTAATTCAAATTTTTACAATTTTTGTAAATTTAAATTTAAATTATTCAGTTAATTACAAATATAAATTAATCAGAAAATAGAACTTTTGTTATTACACATTTAAAACATATCATCATCACAATAATATAATAAAGTTTTATTAATACTTTAAAATAACATAAAGATAAATTTACAGAATAAATCATTAGCAATTATCAGTGAAGTTTAGGTGTTTTGCCAGCACATGCAGACATAATATTCTTATCAATATTTATTAGTTTATGTTTTATTAATATAAAACCAGTATAATAAGTTATTATCTATGTTTTCAAAGTTGTTAAATCAAAATCAAAGTATTTATATATTTCAAATATTTTATACAAATACATAAATATTTTATACAAATCATATATATATTTATGATTTTATTAAATTTTTAAAACACTCGTATCTTAGAAATAGTTTGAAAATATTTTTTTATAAATGTTTCTTCTTGGCTAGTATTTATCTATAATTTTTTGTATCTTAATTTTCTAAAATTTTAAAATAAAATATTGTTTTTAGATAGCATCACAATATATTTAAGAATTATCATATTTTAAAAAAATTTGAAAATTTTATTATATTATTTTATAATCAATGATTTAATATTGAATATAACATATAAATTTTATATGATGAAAATAAAATTCATTAATGGTAATTTTTAAATTTACAATTTAGTGAATCAATTGGAAGCTAATAATAAATCAATAACCTAGTTAAAAGTCTAAAACAAAAAATATGACAAATAAAAAAAACTAATTGAATTTTGATATAGCATAAAAATTTAATATTATTAAATTAAGATTCGTTTTAATCTATGTAAGATTGATTAAGAGCATTTTTAAAATTAATAAATTAGAGACTTAGCTAAAAATAAATAATAAATTATTGATTAATTGATTAATCTAAAATTTAATAAAAACATGACAAATAAACAAAATTAGCTAAAAATATGGAGAAGTTGACATATACGTCAATTGACATGTGCGGATTATCATCTAATGACTTATTATTCTGATTAATATGTGAAGGCGGTGAGGAGAAAAAAATAATGAAATTGACAAAAAGGGGCACGAGACAATCACGTGCCAAGAGGAAAGATTGTTCTTCTCCCTTCTTCTCTGTTCCTCTGACTTTGGCAAAAACCCTTCTTTGCGGCGACGGTGAACGTCCGAAGTGAAAGACTACAAGCGATGAACTTCTCAACGAGGCTCGCTGAGAAAATCCCCGGCATCTTACCGGTGCCGTCTCATCCTCTCCTGCGTAAAGGTTTTGTCTTTTTTGCAATCTGTTTCCTCCTATGACACCTCATCCTGGTTTCGGGTATTGCTTTCTGTTTCGTCTTGTTTTCTGAATGGATGCAATCAAAGTGTGGGAACATATGTTAATGGGTTTCTCTTCGTTTGTAATATCTATTCGAAAGTCTTCTCCTTTTGTCGGAAACTCTCGTGTTTGTTATCTCTAAGAGCTATAATGGGAACTTTCATGTCTGAAATCCAATATGTGAACTGTTATGTTAAGTTAAGCTAATGAGCATTCTCTTCCTCACGTGTATCAGGAGCTTTCCCCGAGTTAAGATTCTTTGCAACTGCTTCCCACAGCAGAAGATTAAGATTAGGATTGCAGAAGAACATGGTTTGGAGTCTGCAGAGAGCAGAGCTCTCTGTAGTGACCAATTCATCCATAGTCCACCCCGCAACTGAAGCTTATGCACAAGAAGCTATCGAAGCAATCAAATCAGAGAAAGTCATAGCCGTGCCTACCGATACTCTTTACGGATTCGCCTGTGATGCTTGGTAATGTTCAAACAAAATGTCTTAACTAATTTAGCTGAAACTAAAATGATGGTTGTATAACATTTAACAGTTCGTTAGAAGCGGTTAACCGGATATATGAGATCAAAGGCCGGAAGCTTACAAGCCCTTTAGCTATCTGCGTCGGCGATGTATCAGATATCAAGAGAGTCGCTACAACAAACCACTTACCTCACGGCTTACTCGAGTCTCTATTGCCCGGTCCAGTCACTCTCGTACTTCAACGAGGTTTTGCATCTTATATTCTTCTTTTTAACGTGGTTTGCATTGTATTATGTTCTCTTTTATGTGAGAGTGTTCTTGTTAGTGTTTTTAATACAGGTGAGTTGAGTATTCTCGAAAAGTCCTTAAACCCGGGGATAGATACTATTGGAGTACGTGTTCCGGATAGTGACTTCGTCAGGGAAGTAGCGAGAGGTTCGGGAAGTGTTTTGGCGCTTACGAGTGCTAATCTAAGTGGTGATAGAAGCAGCGTTTGCGTTAATGATTTCGAGAGTCTTTGGCAGCACTGTGCTTATGTGTATGATGGTGGTTTGCTTCCGTCGGGTCGTGCGGGGTCAACGATAGTTGATTTGAGTAGAGTGGGGAAGTATAAGATCATTAGACCAGGAAGGTATGTGGTTTGAGAGATGTTTTATCAATGTTTAAATCTTTATGAGGTGATACTTAAAAAGACTGTTGTTTTTTGATGTGTGATTCAGTGCGAAGGAAGCAACAGTGGCGATTCTTGAGAAGTATTCGCTGGAAGAGGAGGAAGACTCTTAAGAGAAGAAGAAAGCTGGTTAAAGCTTTGATCTGACTTGGCTATGGTTCTCACTCGATTTTTAGTTTTTGGTTTGATCATATGTTATCAGATATGCAAGTGTAATACGAGAAAATTGCTGATTTGGAGCGTGTTGCAAAATTCAATTTTAGTCGTCAGTATTTGTAATTTAAAGGAATTTGTGGACCGTTTTGTAAGTTTTTACTAAAATGTCTATTGGTCCATTTGGAAGATTAAATGGGATGGTAGGTACATCCTTTGGGAAATATATCATGTAGTATTTGTCTAGAAATAGTTGGTAATCTTGTGTGGTATAATTATTTTAAGAATTGTTGCTCAAATGTTTTTATTTTATTTTAAGAATAAAACTAGTAGGAAATCTAAAACGTGTAAAAATAAATCCATTGAGGATTTTTTTATGAAAACTAAAAAAAGATTCCCAACCGATATATGGCATATGCTCCCATTGTTTTCTAAATAAGATTACATGTTTTAATTACGTGGTCAAAGTTGAATAAAAGATAAAATAAGGCATCACTTTACAATTTAAAAAACAGTTAAATTCCACATGTCTGTGTTCTGTTTTTTTTTCTCGGCTTTGGTCTAAAAAACGTTTATCCACAGAGTTGTATTTGACTGAGAAAGAAGATCAATCAATCCCTCTCAAACTCTTCTCACCACTGATTATCTTCCCTCTCGAACATTCCCTCTTCCCCTATTTCTGATTCCCTTTGCTTCGACTCTAGTTTTCTCAGTTGCGTGTTCTTGCCTCGCGCCTGCCCTCAGGTTACTCTCTCTTCATCCCTTCTGCAAACTCTCTCAGATTTGGTAGAATTAAGTTCGTGTGGTGTAAAGTATCATCCTTTTAATGATAATTTGTTTCTCTGCAACTGAAAAATTGAGTCTTTTATGAGAAATTTTTGTTTTTTTATCTTTTGATTTCTGAATTCAGAATTGAAGCAAAAAGAGAAAGTTACTTTCTTACTTTGATTTCACCGAGAAAGATGAATTGATCTTCCTTGTTCTGTGGCTATGCAGTTTACTTTTGACTCGGTGAGTAAAAAAAAATGGCGAGTGGGGTATTGCCAGCTCCCTTCTCCGGGGTCACCATCTCGGATTCGAAACTCGGGTTTGGCAAAAACATGAATATTGTGAGGATTTGTGATTTGAGGAGCTTAAGATCTGCCAAGAGAAGAGTATCAGTGATCCGGAGTTCGAATCAAAGCTCTGATTTAGCTGAGCTTCAACCTGCTTCAGAAGGAAGCCCTCTCTTAGGTATATAGAGTTTGCATTTACACTTCATCATTTTTAGCTTCAGAGTGATTGATTCTGATATATGTTATATCTTTTTGTTAGTGCCAAGACAGAAGTATTGTGAGTCATTGCATAAGACGGTGAGAAGGAAGACTCGTACTGTTATGGTTGGAGACGTCGCCCTTGGCAGCGAGCATCCCATTAGGATTCAGACCATGACTACTTCCGACACAAAGGATATTACTGCAACTGTTGACGAGGTTATTTTGCAACTCTCTCGCTTAGTGTCTATTTGTAGTTTCAAGTATTACTGAAATATTTTCCTGACTGCATGGATTAACTGAAAATTTGGTGTCAGGTGCTTGAATTGTGCTGCACCCTAAGGCTTATGGTTGTCCATTGACAAGATTGTGACAAATAATGTTGGTTCTGTGATTTGTATAGGTTATGAGAATAGCGGATAGAGGAGCGGACATTGTGAGGATTACTGTTCAAGGGAAGAAAGAGGCAGATGCATGCTTTGAAATCAAAGACAAACTTGTTCAGCTTAAGTAAGTATCCTGCTAGGCTTTTGTAAGTGTTGGAGCAGTATCAAACTGAATCTGTGTTATTGCTTTTTGTGTGTTACAGTTACAATATACCTCTTGTGGCGGATATTCATTTTGCTCCTGCTGTAGCCTTGCGTGTAGCTGAGTGCTTTGACAAGATCCGCGTCAACCCTGGAAACTTTGGTACAGCTTCTTCTTCTTCCTCTTGTCTCTCACTTGTTTCTATAACTCAAGCATGAATGGTTTCTTTTTGTCTCTGTAGCGGACAGACGTGCACAGTTTGAGACGATAGAGTACACAGAAGATGAATACCAGAAAGAACTTCAGCATATCGAACAGGTAGAAAGAAAAAAAAAAGCATTTGTGTTACTTGATGAGACCTGTAAAGTATTATTAATCCTTCTTTCTCCCTTAGGTCTTCACTCCATTAGTTGAGAAATGCAAAAAGTATGGGAGAGCAATGCGTATAGGGACTAACCACGGAAGTCTTTCTGACCGTATCATGAGCTATTATGGCGACTCTCCACGAGGAATGGTTGAATCAGCGTTTGAGTTTGCAAGGATATGCCGGAAGCTAGACTACCACAACTTTGTTTTCTCGATGAAAGCTAGCAATCCGGTGATCATGGTCCAGGCGTACCGTTTGCTCGTGGCGGAGATGTATGTTCATGGATGGGATTATCCTCTGCATTTGGGAGTCACTGAGGCAGGAGAAGGCGAAGATGGACGGATGAAATCTGCTATTGGAATTGGAACGCTTCTTCAGGTACCTTCATTAGCATAAAGGAAAAAACATTTTCTTTTTGATAATTTATATATAACGTGATGGTTCTTGCAATTTGCAGGATGGACTTGGTGACACGATAAGAGTTTCGCTGACTGAGCCACCAGAAGAGGAGATTGATCCGTGTAAGCGATTGGCTAACCTTGGGACAAAAGCTGCTGAGCTTCAACAAGGCGTTGTATGTGAATGATTTCTTCTTCTGATCCTTCTCTACTATATATAGGTTATACTTCACCGTGACTAACCTTTTGTATATTAGGCACCGTTTGAAGAAAAGCATAGGCATTACTTTGATTTTCAGCGTAGGACAGGTGATCTACCTATACAAAAAGAGGTAAGTAACTGTACATTTTGAACAGGAATATAATAAAAAAAGTTATCTGCACTTCGTAATGTCTTGCAATGATTTTTTTTTTCCTGTAGGGAGAAGAGGTTGATTACAGAAACGTCCTTCACCGTGATGGTTCTGTTCTGATGACGGTTTCTCTTGATCAACTAAAGGTGAGCATTTATAATTACTCTTCTCTTCTTCTTCTACACATATAACGCAAAATGTTAAATGATCATTGTCATTCCTTTATTTCGCTTTCTTTCTAGGCACCTGAACTCCTCTACAGATCGCTCGCTACAAAGCTTATCGTGGGCATGCCATTCAAGGTGGGATATGGTTCATTTTATCTTCATGAGAGAGACGCTTCCCGATTCTTATATTATCTAGTAATGCTTTTGTAGGATCTGGCAACAGTTGATTCAATCTTACTAAGAGAGCTACCACCTGTAGATGATCACGTAGCTGTAAGAATCACCCTTTCTTCTCCATATCATTTTCTTTAAGATTTGACATTTACACTGAGTTCTGTTTACAGCGTTTGGCTCTTAAACGGTTGATTGATGTGAGTATGGGAGTCATAGCACCTTTATCAGAGCAACTCACAAAGCCATTGCCCAATGCAATGGTTCTTGTTAACCTCAAAGAACTCTCTGGTGGTGCTTACAAGCTCCTCCCTGAAGGTGACTCAGACAGAAACTTCCTGGAATAAATAAATAAATAGAGAAACGGCTTTTTGGGGGTTTTCTTAGCTTTGGTTATTTCAGGTACACGCTTGGTTGTCTCTGTACGAGGTGATGAGTCATACGAGGAGCTTGAAGTACTCAAGAGCATCGATGCTACTATGATTCTCCATGATGTACCCTTCAATGAAGACAAAGTTAGCAGAGTACATGCAGCTCGGAGGTAAATATTATAACGAGTTCAGAGTTATGACCTTTATCAGCTAACTGATACTTCTCTTATCTTTGATTTCGTAGACTATTCGAGTTCCTATCCGAGAATTCAGTTAATTTCCCTGTCATTCACCACATCAACTTCCCGACAGGGATTCACAGGTAAGATAGTGACTTGATACCCTGTCATCAGAACTTTGTTATATGGTATGATGGATTCTTTCTTCTTGCTGCCACGATGCAGGGACGAGTTGGTGATCCACGCAGGGACATACGCTGGAGCACTTTTAGTGGATGGACTTGGAGATGGTGTAATGCTAGAAGCGCCTGATCAAGACTTCGAGTTCCTCAGGAACACTTCTTTCAACTTGTTACAAGGCTGCAGGATGCGTAACACCAAGACGGTATATATAAGCACAAACGAAACTCTATTCTCATATCTTTCTTTTAAAAAGAAGTAGTCACAATGAATTGTTTGTTGCAGGAATACGTATCGTGCCCGTCTTGTGGAAGAACTCTGTTCGACTTGCAAGAGATCAGCGCTGAGATCAGAGAAAAGACTTCGCACTTGCCTGGTGTTTCGGTTAGCAAAAAAACAAACCTTCGGTTCTTTTTTTTTTTGTTTTCAAGAAAATGTGTTAATGGATTTTGAATAATGGTGCAGATTGCAATAATGGGTTGCATTGTGAATGGACCTGGAGAAATGGCTGATGCTGACTTCGGTTATGTAGGCGGTTCCCCCGGAAAAATCGACCTTTACGTTGGAAAGGTGACACCTTTAGTCTCGAGCTTCTTGGTGGTCTTTTGAAGTGGAATGTGTTTTATATATTCTGTTTTAAATTTTGTGGACAGACGGTGGTGAAGCGTGGGATTGCTATGTCGGAGGCAACTGATGCTCTGATCGGTCTGATCAAAGAACATGGTCGTTGGGTGGACCCACCAGTGGCTGATGAGTAGATTTATTGTTGGTTCCAATGGATAAATGGATCGCTTGGGAGGGAGAGAAGAAGATAATATGTGTATGTATGATGTATATATACATATATACCTATTTGTTGTGTAATGCATCATATATTCAACAATGTCCAAATCTCTAAACTGATAGTAGTTCTGAGTTTAAATAATACAACACAAGCTAGTTAGCAGAAGTTGCTAAGCTTTGGCCTATGGTGGAATTAATAACAAAAAAGTATAAATAAATTATATAATTGTTCACTAATAATATAGCCATTCTCTTACAATTAAATAAAACTACCATGACATGATACAAGTTTCTGTGCGGTAAACAAAAAAAAAATCAAATTTAATAAGAAACACAAAACCGCTTCTTTTATTCTTCGCTTTATTGGGAGTTGGGACGTAAGTAATTAAGAACTTATTTGATCGTGAGACTTTTGTCTTTTACTAAAAAAAATATGATCATGGAGAGTAAAGAATTACTCCCTCCGTTCCTAAAAGATAGTAGTTCTGGAAAAAAAATTTGTTTCTAAAAGATGATTGTTTTATGTTTTCTATGAAAAAAATACAAACTTTAAGAAAATTAATTGGTTATATTGGATTACTATTGGTCAAAAGTTGTTGAAAAATGAAAATTACGGAAAACAATACATTTATTATAGTGATTTAATGCGTTTTCTTAATATGTGTGAAAACACTAGAAAGACTATCTTTTAGGAACGGAGGGAGTAAAAAGGATCGGATTAATCAAAAAGGCAGCAGCAAACGGGACCAGTGGGTCTAGCCAAGAGGCAGTGGCCGCCCATGGCTGGAGGGTCAGTGTTCCGATGGCAATGAACGTCGCAGTCGCTGTCCTGTTTGCATGTTCCCCTCAAGCGGCACGGTCCGTCCAATACATCATTTCCTCTTTTTTCTTTTTTTTCAGTTGAATTCAAGAAAATTGTATTAGGTTTGTGACCATGACACAGTACTATACATGTTGTTTATTGATCAAATGATAAAACTATTTGTGTAGAAAACGTTTTGTAGAAACAAAAATAAACATCTTTGAATGTAAACCTAATAAAGATTAATGGTAACGGTTAGACACCTTGAGATTTGGCAGAAATAACGAGAGAGAAGATGACGAGTAGAGCAACAAGTTGAAATCTTGATGACGCCATTTTTTTGCAGTTTTTTTCTTTTGTAGTAAGTGTTCAACTCGAAATCTTGTGTTTGGAAAACTATGATCGACTTCTGTGGTTTTATATAAATTATTAGTTCTAAAAATAGTAAATTTTCACTTTTTCTTTCTTTCTATTTCAAAAATAGTCAAGATAATTTATGGTTAATGTGGCAGTAGACGAAAATAAAACTCCTCAAAATAGAACTAGCTTTCGTTTTCTTACATCTAAATTTGGCGAGGATGAGAAAGAATGAATGGTAGAGAGAGTAACTTTGATTTACTCAAGTAAAGTTCTTTTAGCTTTCATTTCCTGGAAAGTTATACAAAATATTAGTATTTTAATCCTAAGATATATTTGAAGGTAATTTAGAGTAGGGGAAGAAGATCATCACAATTTACATGATCACTTAATCCCTAAAATCACATTTGACAGTATCTGATTACACGTCACACACTAATCACTGTTGTATTCTCTTCTGATAGTTTGTTAATGTTTATATAATGTACAAGTTCTATACTCTACAATATACTACCCTCTCCGGCTTTAATACTTAAACGTTTAAATATTTTTTTATTTCCAGATTAGATGGTGTTTTCAGTTGTTCATATTAAAATTTATTAATTTTAATGTTATTTGACCATTTAAATTATAAAATCTAGTTTGTTATTGGTTGATTTGTCGTTGGGTGAATAGTTAATGATATTTTCGTATTTTGCTCCAAAAAATGATATTTTGTTTAGAAAATGTAAGAAAATATTTTTTAATGTACGTGCATAACTCTAAAAGTCATCTAATAAAAAATAAAGGGAAATCATACTTCATAAAGTAAAGAAACCTAGTTTTGTTGAAACTTGTAGTTTTGTAAACAAGACCAATGTTAACATGATTGAATTGGTATGTTGGTGTGCCGCACACTACTGGTATATTTATAGAGATAAACACTAGAATAAAAGGATGTCAAGCTTTGCTATCTACCACTGGTCCACTGCGGCATAAAGCTTGCGAAACATCTCTTCAAATAGTTCACCATGGACCTTGATGATAACATAAGCCTCATCTGTAATGATGACCACAAACAACAAACAGTGAATATATGACATCAAAATAATTTTACGTTAACTTAAAATATTGTTCATTAAAAAAATGAACTAGAATAATTTAAGCTAAAGAAGTACCATTTTTAAGAGTTTAGACCAAAAAGTAACATTTACACCCGGAAAATAAATACTACTAGTAAAGAGTTTTTCTAAAGTTTCTTTCTCTCGACTATAATGTGCTATCAAACATTTCCAATATATAAAAGCCCCTATTCTAAAGATATGAAGATGTCCATATCACCAAAAATAATTAACCAAATCAGTGAGTGCAGCTATGTAAAGAAAGGTACAGTGCCTATGATTATTACCATAGCCTTAAAGAAAGGTACCCTTTTGTCTGTATGCGTGGCACTTGGTTCAGTTTGAACGTATTTTAGTCTTCAAGACCTGAAAAGGATCCCATCACATAGGTGCTAGCTTCTGCATGTTTATCTGACCCTGAGGAGAAGAACTTCCGTGGAGGGTGCCTTTTGCATTTATTGTTCTCCATTGTAATTATCTTTCTCTGCTTATTTATTTCATTTTAAACATTTCCAACCTAATATCTTATTTTAAAATAAATATTTAATTACTCCAAAAAAATCCTTAAATATAACAGTAATTTGACAAATTTTTAAAACCTATTTGCACTATAATTTTTGATATTAAAAAATTTACTAATAACGATAAACTTCATAAATACATATAAAACATATTTTTAATATATTATATAACACACAATACTATAATATGATATAGTAAAACTAATATAAATTACATATATAATAAAACAATACACACATATTTTTAGAAATAGAATCGTGCTTCCTTTGAAACTTCATGAAATGCCTTTAAAGTTTACATTTTCTGATTTGTCTCCTTTTGTATGGTATTTCTTAGTGTTCATGAAGTAACAAAAACTTACCACTAATATTATCAAGAGGTTCGCTAAGGAACCGAAGAGTCTTGAAGAGTCTCCTCCATATTGCATCTAGATTGTGGTAAATGAATAGATTTCCCTCAAAATTACAGTACTCTCTCTAAATTATTTTAAGAGGTGTTTAAAGTTTTTGCGTAAATATTAAGAAAATAAAAACTTTATACAATTTGCATTGGTTACTTAAAATAACATTAAATATAACTAATTCAACCAATAAAAAACAGTATTTTATAATTGATTAAAAATTTCAAATGACATTAAGTTTCACGTAGAATTGTGAGAACATCAATTATTCTGAAACAAAATCAAAATATTTAAACACCAGTTAAACTGATACGAAATGATTAATAAGTATTCTCTCCGTTTTCAAACAAGTTTCATTCTAGCTATTTTTTCTTGTTCAACAAAAATGCCATTTTACAATTCTAATGCAAATTATACTTATTTTTAGTTGAAAATTAATTGCAAATTGCATTAATTTTAAAAATAATTTTATTATCTGAAATACTACTGGTTAAAGAAATATAATTAAATAACAATTTACAAATATTTTAATAACTTTCTTAATCTCTGTGAAAAATGTCGAAGTGACACTTATTCCAAAACAGAAGGGGTAATATGATATTCTACTTTGATTGTAAAATACTTGACGTTTTTGAAAAAGTTATGTTCCAAATTAATTAACAATTTCAGTTTTCAAGGAAACATTTATTAACAATTAATGTTATATTACTAATAATATTATGTTATCTATTTTATTTTCGGTCAACCCATGAATAGATATATAGTTAATGATGATTTTATTTAGATTATTTAAAAAATAAATGTTTTTTTAATCTTGCGTTTTACAGTTGAAAAAGAAAATCCATAAAACAAACTTAACAAATATACTATTCTTTGTTTCTCTTTAATTTTTTTTTCAGTTGAAAACAAAAATTCATTTGTAGAACAAAACAAGACGCCGTCTCCTCTTAACCTTACGACAAACCAAAAGAGACAGTATTCTTCCCTCCGTACCCTCAAACATATCATATATCCTTCTTTTAAGTCCAACACATTTTTAAGTTTTTAACACAGACAGAAATATTTCAGAATAGAAAAAAAAAAATCTTTCTTTTTTGGCTTTTGCTTTTGTGACAACCCGTCATGTACGTCGGACCTCAGGTTCACAGCGCTGCAGCGCACCGACCCCAATTCCTCTATTATGAGATTTCACTATCTCCATAATTAGGTTGTTGGTGAGACTCGAACCCAGGTCCTCACCCTTTAACAACATTCCACAAGACAAGCTGTCACCTTCCACTACTCCAGCTCAAGCACGCTTAACTCTGGAGTTCTTTCAGGATGTGTTACGGAAAAGGTAAGTCAACTTTTGTGATATAGGTAGCCAAATCAATCATCTTAACCCTTTTCATGTACCACAAATCCGGGATGTTACAATTCACCCCGTCTCAAAGAACGCAACGTCCTCGTTGCGCCCCACACAGGTCTCAAGACGCCTCTCAGATCAGAACTGAGATGACTAACCTGGCTCTGATACCACTTATAATGCTCCGACCGCTCCTACCGGTGAGTCATCCATCCCTCTATCGGGCTCGTGGGCTCCATCCCTGTCCGACGGTCGGTCGTTAATTTTCCAAGGCTCGAAATCATTGTTTACTGACCCTGCAATCACCACCCGATCTTTCCCGTGCTTTGGCCTCACTCGCACGCTATCACAAATCACTTCCCGATAGGTCACCCATCCTTCCATTACTCCAGCTCAAGCACGGTTAACTCTGGAGTTCTTTCAGGATGTGTTCCGGAAAAAGTAAGTCAACTTTTGTGATATAAGTAGCTAAATCAATCATCTTAACCCTTTTCATGTACCACAAATCCGAGATGTTACAGCTTTGTTCTTTTTGTTAAATATTCCCATATTTAAGTCACAACCTTGTGCCTATGTATAACTAAAGATTTGACTTCGTGATGCTCAGCGAATATTGTAATAAGAGCCAGCGTAGAGGTGGAGCCATTGCTAACGAACTCGGAGACGTCATGCTGGTATGGCGAGTTGAGGAGACGCCCGTTGATGTCATTGATGGCGAGCTAGGTGACGCTGCTTTGAGGTCGGACGCCGCCTTGATGCAAGCTCGGAGATGCCGCGTTGATGTCAAGTTCGGAGACGCCGCATTGATGGAGAGCTCGGCTCGGAGACGCCGTGCTGAGTTCCAGTGTATGGCGGCTGTTCGGAGAAGTCGTGCTCGGAGACGTTGCTTTTAATGGTATGTTTGTTTGTTGATTAGCAATGTTCTAAAAATCGTTATAGGCAGTAACTAGGTTTCATCCGAAACAGATTTCTTAAAATTTGATTCATACTAATTTATATCATAATTATATGCACTACTAGAAATCACTGAAATAGCTAAAGATTATTTTGTAGCAAATGGCCCAAATCTGTTGCTAAATTAAGAAAGGCAACGGATGGCAACAGATCAAATCTTTGGCCTCAGCGCCGACGCTATCTGTGATCCGTAGCCAATCAGTAGGTCAGTAGCGATATAATAGAGACAACAGTTTTTGTAGCCAATAGCGAGAGATTAGCTATGACTTGATCTGTGACTCTTTGTGACGATTTTAGCAACCCTTTTATTGTAGCTATATATCAAATGTAGCCACGGATTTGGCTACATTTATTTTTGGTTAGTTCTAGCTTTTGATTTGAGTTATCTATAGCTAATACAATTTATAACTTTTTCAAAAACAATTTGTTGTCCAATATTTTTTTAGTTAGTGAGCAGAACTAAATATATTAACTAATTAAATAAACAAAACTCTTTACAATTGTGTTAACATTAATAATGTATGTAGATCACAACAAGAAAATCAAAAACTGCCAAACATCACAGAGATCATTAAGCATGATGCAAGTACAGCAAAAAAAAAAAGTTAACCCAGAAAGAGAACAAAAAACAGAACCTAATGTTATCCAGATGCATATGATCATGTCTTAGGATTTGTGGATGGAGATATTACAATATGCCTCCCGATTCTGCATAAGAGAAGAGAGACAGAACCACAATTAGATACAGTAGGTTTGAAAGAGAACTATAGGCTGTCAAACAGAGTAGACTGAGAGAGTACGTACCTGTGAAGTCAAGGATGCGTTTCATGACTGGCTTGGCTGTGACTTATGGATGCCAGTGACATAGCTGTCGAGCAGCTTGTTGCTCAGGAAAACCTGACTCCTTCCTTTGCTTTGAACTTGAGCAAAACCCCCTAGGACCTGACTTCTTTATTCAGTCGAGAGATTACTTGACTCAGGTTCAGGATCTGCAAAGAAGGGGCACAATATCAATAACTGCATAAGAAATTGATTGAAATAAGATAGAAAATGAGGGGCACAAGATAAGCAATCAATTATATCTAGGTCAAAATTTAAGCCATTTGAATCACTAACCACAAGGGCAAGCAAATACAGGCATAATCCTTGGAACTATGGTACCTGTAAAACAAACACAAAGGAAACTAACTGTTACTCTTATTGATCCGAAAAGGTTGAGATTTTAGGATTTAATCTTATTAAAAAAATTTACAACTTACCAACTGATGTAACTGCGATTGAGAAGATACTTATCGAGCTGTGGCAAGACGGCATCAAACTCGTTTGGTTGTTTGTGAGTTGAAACCTCTTCTTCGTGGTTGATGCTGTAGAAGTGTTGTGAAACAACAATAGATTTAATTTATCTGGCAATTTTCTCCGGACGTTTGACTACAAAAGTACCATCACTTGTCAATCGATTTCAAAGACTAATTTCTAAATGAAAAACGTTAAGAAAACCATTGACATAAACCAGAAATAAGAACAATCCTAGGACTAGTACAGAACAATAATTTATCCCCAAACTGAAACCCTAGTCTTACACTGACTCAAATCGAAACTGTAAGCTAAAAAGCCCCAAATCGAAGCCCTAATCCAACACTGACCCAAATCAAAACCCTAAAACCGAAACAAAATAAAACCCTAATCGATGACTAATCCAGAACAATAAATAGCAGAAGAAGAATAAGAAGAAGAAGAACTGGGGACAATTCGAAACCCTAATCTAAAACAAGTCATAGAAAAAGAAGAACCAACCGGGAGATTTAACTTGGGTGGTCGTAGGCGGCGACGATTCACGAGTAGTCCGCCGGAACCCATGATGATTCTGGTCGGAGGAGAGAACGAGAAGGAGAGTCGGTGGAAACTTGTTGGTGTTAAGAGAGAAAGATTGGAGAGTTATGTTAAAAGAAAAAAAAAAAAGATCTGAGAGAGAGAGACTTCGAGAGGGAGAGAGTTTTGCTTTCTTTCTGAGTGTCGACACTTTCAGTGTTTTGTGCATTGGTGATAAATTTTGGGCTAAAAAGAAGTTGGAGCCAAAACCCAAAATATTATTTGAGCCAATTTTTGGAGCCAAATCTTAAGGAGGGAATATAATTGGAAGCAAAAATCATCCTCTTGTAATCCCTAAAACTATAATTTTCATTTTTAAAGTGTAACCCCTAAAACTATAACCCCTAAGATAGTCATCCTTGTTCTTGATATACCCATGATAGCATTTCTTCATTTTCAATCATGTAATTCATTTTATCAAATTTACATGTATTATGATTGCATTATAGTTTGTATTAAGTTTAAAATTTAAATATAAGTTTAATGTTCTGATTTATAGCTTAGAGAATAAAATTAGAGATTTAGGGTATATGTTATATATGGAATTTAGGGTTTGGGTTTAAACTTATTTTTTTTTATTGTGGTTGACGTGTTTAATAATAATTAAATTTAGCTAAATATCAATTGAATATAAATACTTCAAATAGTTTTGTTGATCAGAATATTAGTTAATAAATATTTCTTAAAAGACATAAAGTTATAAATCTTATTATGTAATTAGTTAAGTGAATGTAGTTTGTTATATATAGTTTTGAATCATGATCGATGTTTTTATTGTTGTTTATTTCTTTTAATCTCTAATATTTGAAATAGAGAGAATAACTGAGTTTCTTTTCAATATTTTACATGTTTTTAATTTAAAACGTCAAAAGAACAACTATGATATATAAAAAATTTGGCGACAACTTCTCCATAGCCAATATGTAGCTATTTAGCAACAACATATCTACAAAACCGATTCCTAGCTAAATCGCTACAGACAGCGACAATTTAGCGACGAAATTACTAAAATTTTGGTTCTGTTGCCATCTTTCGCTATTTTTCGTAGCTAATTATCCTGGCTACAGATATGTCTTAGCCATTCCGTAGCTAAATTTGACAATTCTTGTAGTGATGATTGTTTGGTTTAAACCGTTCTAAATCAGTTTAAAGCGATATAAATTTGTTTAATTTAGTTTTGTTTTGTATAAGTCATCTAATCTATACTATTATTTGCGAAGTGATTTTTCGCAACGGAGCTCTCACGTTAAAAGTTAGAGTGGTTAATATCGTTTCTAACCTTAATGAATAATTATATAAATTATCTAAAAACAAAAACGATTTTTAAATCAATTTAATTAGATAAACGATTAAAATTAATAATAATAAGAATTATCCAAAATCTAAAACATGTATTTTAAAATACAAATAGGACTCATATATATATTATGTTGTTATCCAGAAAATATATTTTAATAAATAACTTAAACATTCAAAAATCAAAAACTCATAACTAAATATTAATCAAGTACAATTTTTAACTTTATATAATTGAAATATTTTACAGAGAAATTTAAAACAATTATAATACTTAAGAATTTTCTAAAAAAACATAAAAAATGTATTATTATAATTTTTAATTAGTAATATAAATCTTATATATATATATATATTCTGTTGTTATCCAGACAATATATTTTAATAAACAACTTATTTGCGAAGTGATTTTTCGCAACGGAGCTCTCACGTTAAAAGTTAGAGTGGTTAATATTGTTTATAACCTTAATGAATAATTATATAAATTATCTAAAAACAAAAACGATTTTTAAATCACTTCGATTAGATAAACGATTAAAATTAATAATAATAAGAATTATCCAAAATCTAAAACATGTATTTTAAAATACAAATAGGACTCATATATATATTATGTTGTTATCCAGAAAATATATTTTAATAAATAACTTAAACATTCAAAAATCAAAAACTCATAACTAAATATTAATCAAGTACAATTTTTAACTTTATATAATTGAAATATTTTACAGAGAAATTTAAAACAATTATAATACTTAAGAATTTTCTAAAAAACATAAAAATGTATTATTATAATTTTTAATTAGTAATATAAATCTTATATATATATATATATTCTGTTGTTATCCAGAAAATATATTTTAATAAACAACTTAAGCGTTCAAAATCAAAAATCATAACTAAATATTAATCAAGTGGAATTTTTAATTTTATATTATTGAAATAGTGTACAGAGAAATTTCAAAATAATAATACTTAAGAATTTTCTAAAGGAAACATAGATAAATGTATTATTATAATTATTAATTAGTAATATGTATAGATAAGTAATTATAAAATGTTTATGTATTAATAAGTAATTATAAATTACCATAATTGTATCCAATTTAATAATTGATTAAAATTAATAATAGTAAGAATTATCCAATGCATAAAAATATAATTATAAAATAAAAGATAGTTTTTCTATGTATTGTGTTGTTATATGAAAAGTCTTTTAATAAAAAGTTTAAAAAAATAGAAAACGCATAATTAAATTTTAATTAAGTATAGTTATGTTTATTCATTATATGATTGATCATACATAAATGAAAAAAATTAACTGTTAGAAGTTGTTAAAAGATAAAAAAGAACTTACCTACAAAGAGACATACTAATGACTATAACGTTTTGTTTGATATATTTCATATAAGAAGTTGTTAAAAGATAAAAATGACTTACGTACAAAGAGAATACTAATGACTATAATGTTTTGTTTGATATATTTCATAGAAAATAAAATTGTAAGATTAGTATGTCTATATAATGATAGAGTAAAGTAAAAAATATTATCATTATCTCTATTCTTTTCTTTTTAAATTTTCTTATAAGTTATCATAACCTCATACTCTTTTATTTATTTATTTATTTATTTATTTTGCTTGTGTTTCAGATTTTTCGTAACTTTGTTTTTGTAGTTTCATCCATATCTGCTGTTTAAATACAATTACAGAGATCATAACTGTTAAAAAGACGAAGATCTATTGTTTCACTTTATTTTATTCCATATTTGATATGTGAATCCATTTTCATACATAGTTTATAGATTTTCATGGTGTTTAAAAATGAAAATAGAAAGAAAAAGAAAACATTGATGAAAATAAAAATTATTAAAAACATAAAAAATAATTATTATGTTGTTCTTTAAATCTTTAATGCTTATATTAATAAATATTAATAAAATATTAACCCCGCATATGCGGATAAATCACCTAGTAATTTTATAATTAGACTCAAAAACTTAAATCTATCATATCTATATATATATATATATATATATTATACTATTATTCAGAAGTGATTTTACTTACTTGTTATATTTATATATATAAAGTTAGGTTTTTACTCTTCTTGAGACACCTGGCAGGGGGGTTTAGTGACACATGTCCCACTTTTAAACCAATCTAAAATACTTCTAAACCATTCTAAAATACTATCTTTACTAAAACAACTGAAATACCATACGTCTTCAATAAAGGCCCAACAATACTAATCTTTTTTTGCAGAACGAAGGCCCAACAATCTATATTCCTATGAAACCCAACGGCTCAGACCCAAGGGAATCCCATAAATTTGTATGGTTGATGAGACTGCCATCTGGGATGAAGTCTTTCGACGGTAAACATTGCCAATCGAAACCCTCGTGGATTTATAAGATGTAAAAGAAAATAATTTAAACATGTTATAAAATCTAATTACACACATATTAATAGATAAACCATATATTTAATTTACTGTAACAAAATAACTTGAAATAAATAAAATTTAAAACCATTAATACAAAAGCATACACATATAAAATATTATACTAACTATGAGAAGATCACAATTTTCTTATTTTTCAAACTTCTAAAATAAATGTACAGAGAGAAAGTGAAAAAGAAAAAATCTTCATATATAGATGAATCATCTTCATATTAAAAAAAACTTTAGATGAATTTTTTTTCCTAATACACTATGAAAAATTTGGTTTACAGTCTCATATATTTTTTTAAATACCATACTAACAACTAAATTATGTAATTAAATTTTTACATCAAAATAATTCTAAACAAAAATATAATAAAATGGGTGAATCATCAAAAAGGAAACAATCATCAAAATTTAAATTTAAAATAAAATTTCTCCGGACATAATAGCAAACATATTTTCAAATAAATAAAAACACAAAGCCTTCAAACTTTGGAAAAAAATCACATCACTTTTCAAATAATAAAATCATCACCACCACACTTAGAGGTTTATTAGGAACACAAATACTTAACAAATTTGAGAGATCTGCCACCATCAATCCCCAACATTTTCAATGTGAACTATTTTGCTAAGCAAACAACTTAGATCATAACTAAATTTATCCTTCCTGACAAAGATCACAACACATATGTTAATGGCTATGGTAAAAAAAGAAGGTTAGATCCCACAAACTCTCACGCAACTAAGTAACTACTCAACCAGAACCTATACCTACACGATAAAATATACAAAATTACTCTCAGATTATCAAGTTTCACACACATATATCGACAAGTTCCTTGCTAAACAATAAATACTAAATCATATACAAAATTATATAAACATTCCTCCATATCAGACCACACTAAACCTATTAACTAAAAACATCATCACCATAATATACAAAACAAACACAAACAACCGCACACATTAATTGCTTCCCTATAGACAGAACAGCCGAGCTCTACCATAATATATAATATCAAGTAAAATGAAATAACAACACACACACTGGTCTATACACAACAATTAAACAACTTCAAAACAAACATTCAAATTTTTAAAATTTCAAGTGTTTTATAAAACTATAATAATTTTATATATAAAGTAAGTTTATTGTAACTCACCCGCCCGTAGGGCGGACCAACCTCTAGTTCTTCATAATTTTAGGTAATTTTGCTTATTTGTCATATTCTTATGATTTTTTCTAATGATTAATTATTACACTTAGTAAATAATTAGATTTATTATTAATATATAATCAACTATAAATTAAAAACGAAATAAATATAATTAACCTTAATTAAAAAGAATTTCTTTGATTGATAGTTATCATTATATAAAATAGTTTATATATGCTCTAAAGTCTTTATTAACGTTAATGAAAAATTATATTTGTTAATATATGTTTAACCATAAATTAAAAACATATTTCATTGATAATCATCCTTGTATAAAAATAGTTTATGTTGTGTTATTCAAAAAAAATATGTTACATTAGATTTCCTAGAAAGTTTTAAATTCTAAAAGATAAATCCATATATATATAAATCCATATATATATATATATATATATATATATATATATATATATATATATATTGTATATAATATTAATCCATATATTAAAAAATCAAATTTATTTTACGCAATAAAGATGATTTTATTATATTGAAAAACTTTGTCATATGTTAAAAAACTTAATATTTAATTTACTTATACTATTATTTGAGAAGTAAATTTGTTTACTTGTCATCTTTTTCATTGCTGACTTGTCATATTCTTAATAAGTTTAGGATAGCTAATTTATTTTAGTTAATATTATTATTTTAATTCTAGTCTAATTTTTTTATTTTGATATTTTTATAGCCAGTTTTTCTGATTCTTATTGGAAAAATTGATACAAATACAAATTATCATAGAATTTATCTATACTATTCTTTGTTAATTGATTTCTTGCAACGAAACTGTCATGTAAAAATTAGAGTGGTTAATATCTTTTTTACCTTTAATGAATTATATATAATATAATTTTAAAGATAATTGATTATAATTGGATATAATAATTTGCTAAAAACATATTTTTAAAAGTAAGATAATTATAATATATTGTGTTATTATCAGGAATTAATATTTTATATTATTAAGTTTTAAACTAAAATATAAAATATTTTATAACTAAAGACAAATCAAGCAAGATATTTGTATAAATATATTTTCTAGTAATGTGTGAATGATTTAAAATTTAAAGAAAATAACAAACGTATATTGATAGACAAAAAATGTTCATATATAAATAATATGATGTTTAAATTTAATTTTATAATAACATAATACTATTATTTATTATGCTTGGTTTTTAATTTAATAAGATGTTAAATATTAAATAGTTGTAAAATAATTATGTCCACATGTGCGGTCAAAACACCTAGTAATGTAATATACATATAAAAAAGTAAATGAATAATTCGCTAATGGATACACCCCATTTTTTTTCATACACCCCATTTAAACCCTAAATAATTTGTTTAGTCATTAGTACTCTATATAACGCCTAGCTACCACATATCGATTTCTTGAACATTTTCATGCTTAGAAATAGGATAGTGCTTCCTTTGAAACTTTATGAAATGCCTTTAAATTTTACATGTTCTGATTTGTTTTCCTATCTTCTGGTGTTGTTTAGTGTTCATAAGTAACAAGAACTTTTTTTGGAGAAAGGACTAAAGTAACGAGAGCTTACCTCACAATATTATTAAGCAGCTCGCTAAGGAAATGAAGAGTCTTGACGAATCTCTTTGGGATGGCATCTCGGTTGTGGTAAGTGAATATGATTTCTCTCAACTTACAATGTAAAATAATACAAGAGTTAATTTGCTCAAAATACTAAAAGAAATTGGTCATAGGGAAATATTGTGGAGTAGGGAATCAATACTATTAAAACAGAAGGCTCTTTTTTGAGGTGACCTTCTATTTCACAAGTATTTACCATGAAATGCCACTGAAACATTTTTAATCTATTGTTCTTATTTAATGCATATATTTATTGAAAAAAAATCGGATGTTTTTATTTTTGTGTGAAAATAGATGCCGTTGTTATCTCCTCTTTTTTAGTTATGCTAAAACCATGATTCCTATTGTGGCTATTTCATATAAATAGGTATTCTTCTATATGTACGTACCATCAATAAATGAACTAAAACGTTTGATCCTTTATACTCATTTTATCACTTCACATCGAAATATAAACATTCATACTAGGCATGGGCATTCGGGATCCCAATCGGGTTTTGGTTTTATCCATTCGGATTTCGGTTTGTCGGATTTATCAAAATCAGCTCCATTCGGGTTATTTGAAAATTTGGTTTGGGACCGGTTCAGGTTTTATCGGGTTCGGATCGGAGTTAGTAAATCTTAAAAATCCCGGTATAATCCATTGTACTTTTGCATTCGGGTCCCATTCGGTTCTTCGGTATAAAATACCTGATTAGTACCTATTTTGTAACCAAAACAAAAGTGAAATCGGTTCTTCAGATTTAAAATACATGATTTGTATCTATTTTAATAACCAAGACATAAGTAACATCGATTCAAAAATAATAAAAAACATCAAACATGATCATTCAAAATCAAACGCAAAGATAAACAAAGTTATTGATAGAAATAAAATCAAATAAATGAAAGTATAAAACAAAAACTAAGTTCTTACGGTATGAGAAACATTATTCATTGAAAACAAAACCAAAATCTAAAAACTTTAAGCTTCAACCGCCACCTTTAACCATTAATCTTTATGTAATAGACAATTATTTTAGAAATTCAATAATATCTTAAAGTAATTTGGATACATATTAGAAATTAAGATCATGTTTGGTAGAAGTTATTTTTGTGATTTTAAATGTTTCGGGTTCTATCGGATATCCATTTAGGTCCGAGTTCGGTTCGGATAATACCCATAACACATCATACCTTAAAACAAGACCCATTCGATATTTCTATCGGGTTCGGATCGGTTCGGATTCATTTTTATCGGATCGGGTTCGGTTCAGATTTTCGGGTTCGGTTTATTTGCCCAGTCCTAACTCATACCACTTTAAAAACGTGATGTATGGGTATAAGAATTGTTAATTAGAAAACTTTAAAAATTATTTACAGTTTAATAGTTTACATCAGCATTGTTTTGGTCAGTGTTTTACCCTAATTCCATTCAATTCAATGGAACCTTCGACACAACCAAAAAAAATTGTATGTAGCAGTACTGAAGATTCAACTACAAAGTTGATTTTTTATCTACAGAAGATATGAGATATCAAACAAACGCCATCAACAAATCTTTTTGTTATATTATCCGTAAATCATCTAAGAAATAATTTTGCCTCTTAACATATATCAACCATAATATTAGTTATATATTTTGAAGCTTTACAAATGTAGATGTATAGCATGATAGTGATCATTTTCTTATGACTAACGTTGTATTATATCTGTAGTTTTTCATGGTCGGCCATCAATACTATTATAGAACAAAAGATTTATTATAAGTCAATAAGTCCTAAACATTATTAGTTAAAATTTATTAGAAAAAATTACTAAATAAACCATCAACCTACAAATATGGATGACAATAAATTCAAAATATTTCTTAGATCTTCTATATTAGCTTTTCTGTTGTCAAATGCCGATTTTTTTTAAAAAAAAAGAAACAAGAAGATCTTGATATTAAATATTCCAAAACAGAAACAAGAACATAAAATCAATAATAAAAATAATATTAAGAGGATAATCGGAAGTTTTAACGTACTTTCAAATATACAAATTCAATAAATATAATAATTTTCCCTAAATAAAATTAGTTTTGATCCTCAAGATATTTGATTATGACAAACTATTCTCTAACTATATTGAAAAGGCTAAACTCACGGCCTTAATATTTCTTATATATAGGGGCATACGAAATCTTAAAGCAAACACGTTCATTTCAAAACATTTCTGAAAAATATGTCTTCCAAACAAAAGATATTGTACCATGAGGAGATTAGGGCATTGAAAACGATCTGGTTGATCTTAGAAAAAGTGATACACACCTGGAAACAGTGACGGAACCAGAAATATTTCTTTAACAAAATAAAAAAAAAACAGTGGGGTTAGCTGACCCCATTCCCCACATACTACATCCGCCCCTGCCTGGAAACCATCCAATGTCAATGACTGATTTGGTGAGAGTGGAAACATATTTGCAGACAAAATGTTGCTATAATTTATCATCTAACTATAAAATGACGTTTTTGTTATTGCTTCTGTTTCAGAAGGATAAAAAAACTTCAATTTTTTTCTTTGTTAGTTTACATTAATGTATTTGTGTATTTCTGTGTTTTTTGAGCTATCATATAACTTTTGTTCTCTCTGAAATTGCATATATTTGATAGGTAAAGAACACCAAGGTCTCAAAGTTTCAACGACAAAATTTAGTAAACAAAGTAATCAGAACCTCAAGCTCATTCACCCCCTCTTACACGAGCACCATAGACACCTCAAATCAATATGATTCCCTTCCCTCATACCATAACCTTTAACATGTTCGTCGTTCTTCTTCAAATAAGCCCCTCAACCAGACAGCCTCACCTCTTGCCACATAAGACTGCAATCTCATATCCATGGTAACACTTCTTGCGATCACAAAAGTACTCATATTAGATTTCCTTGATACCACCTCCAATTTCCACTCAAGTATTAAGATAAAATTTTTAATCAATTGCCCCTAAGACGAATCAAATCAAAACTAAACTATTTGGATCGAAGCAATAATTGTAACAGAATCCGCGCAGGTTATAGTTTAAGTCCAAATGGGCATTTTCATCTATATTATTAAAAGGGCGTTACAAACAGATTGTAAATCATTAATCGGCCCATATTAATGATTTATTCAATATTAAATTATATAATACTGTTTCACATATTAATTCTTTTAATAATTAGAAAGTTATAATTTCAATAGGGATATTAACATTTTAAAGTGATAATCATTGTAAATTATTATGATAATTAGATTTGAATATTATTTTAATTAAGTTTGAATATAAGTTTTATTTGTAATGTTGGTGATAACTAACACATTTAAAATTAGTATGTTACAAACATAAATATTCTCTCAAATGTGTAACTCGATTCATTCGTATAAATAAAATTATCATACACATCTTAAAAACTCAATTTACTATAATATATAATCGAAATATACAGTAAACGAATTTTAAAAACTGAGAAACAAATCCCGCCCTTACAAAAGGCGGGTCAATATCTAGTACAGATGCTTATAATACAAAGTAAGAATGTATTCTACCATGATGGAATACAGTTGGGACTCCATATGCGAATATACTTTTTTATTTTATTTTTTAACCACTTAAATTATTAATTATAATGTAATACAAATACATATGAAAATAAAAACAACAAACAGTATAGTAAAACTAATAGAAAACAACAATAGATCAAGTGAATTAATTGTAAAGACACTTTCTTTCAGAGATCTTCTTTGTTAATAGAGTATCAACTCTACTAATTTTCTTGCGAGCTTTAAATTTCCGTCGCATTAATTCTTTTTGCTGTATTACGTTGAGTCTATCCCAGACTAGAGCTATAAATATTCTCTGGTATAGAATCCAATGTACTCATCCAACCATAAGAATCAAAATCTGGGATAACCAACTTTCAACGACTATAAGAATATCGTCATATAACAGAGAAATTACATCTTCCACTCCATGTTGTCGTTTTTTCCATGAAGATTTCCATGGTTTTAACGGTAGACCAGATTTATCTATACTTTGATACCAAATATACTATATCAAAATCCTGTTTCTGGAGTTGTTCTTGTACTCTTGGTTTCATCATGTATCCTTTTCAACATGTCTTGCAATTTTCCTGGATCCCAAACTCGTCGACCGAGACGCCATCCAACGCGAAGAAGAAGCAAACTTGTAATCAAAATTTGACAATCTCTCACAGTGAATCTTTTCCACCATGGATATAGAAAATATCTGAACGGAATTCTTGTAAAAGCTTCCCATTCCGACATCATTATTGAAGTCTAGTAACCTGTTATGAATGTGAGATGTCGCACGTATATTCCATTTCTTTATTTAACTGTCATTGTAGAATAAAACATTTATTTTAAAATAAATTTTTCTTTAGAATATCAGTGCAAAATTTATTAATTTTATATGATACATGATTCTTTATATTTATTTATTGGTTGAAATATGATTAGTTGTATAGATAATAGTTTTTTATTTATAAAATTAAATATTTTTTTTAATTTATGTGCATAACTCTAAAATGACAATTTGATGAACGGAGATAATATTTTATTGATACACTCATTGGTAATTTATATGCAATGAACTCACGGCTGCTTCATTTTGCATTAACTTTAGTGGCAATGATATTTATCAACAAAGCTGGGCAAATAAATTACTCCATTTAAGAAAACTTGAAGTTTTAGATAATATTTATGTTTTAAATTGGATGAGGATTTAATTTTCAAGTAAAAAAAATATTAACAATTAATGTTATAACCAATTATATTATGCAGTCTATTTCACTATCTGTCAAATTACGAGTAGATGTAATGATGTCTTTTTGAAAAAAACTAAATATAATAATGTTTTGTTTTGGAAACATTAATAACTGAATACTCCCTTCGTTTCTAAAAGTATTTTTTTAGAATAATTTTTATGTTTCAATATATAAAATATTTTCATTTTTCTAGATAACTTTAAGTTTATCAAAAATTGTGTACCAATCAAATTTAATACTTATGTTTTGTAATTGGTTAAATAGTTTTTAATTTATAACTTTAATAATAATTTTTAAATAAAAAGTAACTTTTTTAATTAAATGTGTTTTACTTAAAAAAATTACATTTAAAAATAGAGGGGGTATTTTTTTTAATCTGTATGTATATACTGTTATGAGGAGGTAGAATATTCGGTAAAATTCATCAACAAATTTAAATCTCGATACAAAAGAAACGGGAAGGGATCTCTTCCTTTTTAAAAGTATATATTCTGATCTAGTTTATAACAGTTGTAGAGCAAGAGGAAGTCTCTCTCTTAACCATACGAGAAATAAACAAAAGAGACAGTCTTCTCTCTGTACCCTCGAAACATATCATATCTCTTTCTTTGCAAATCCCAACACATTTTAACAACACAGAAATTTCCAGGAGAAAAAAAAGAAGAAAACAAATCTCTTTCCCTTTTGGCTTCTGCTTTGTTCCTTTTGTTACATACTCCCAGGAGTCGCATCTTTGCCCATGTGTTAAAACATCTCCAATGGAACACTATTTTTTCTTTCATAATTCATTATGTTTTACAATAACTCTATTATAAAGTTAGTTTTGTTTATTGGTTATTTCTATAATAAAATAACTTAATAATAGAGTAAAAAATATAGTCATTCTATTATAGAATTAATCATTAGAACAAAATCAACTTTAAATTGCCCTAAAATAGAGAATTATGAAAGAGAAAATAATGTTTCTTTGGAGATGGTCTTAAAAATACTACTAGCTAAGTACTTCCTCTGTTTTTACACGTATGTAGTTTTAGCCAAAAAACTTTGTTTCATAATATACGATGTTTACATAATCTAAAGCAACTTTACATTTATTATATACTGTATAACCAATCAAATAATCTATGTTTTTTGGTATTGGTTGAATTTATATATTAAATGCTCTCTTCTCAAAAGTAACAATTCTCTTAATATTATCATTTTTTAACCAAAACTATTTATAAAATTTATTTATTTTGTTTATAAAAATTTGTTTACATTGTTTATAAAAACTTTCAAAAATACTCTTAATCAAAAATATATTAACATTTGAGTTTAAAATCTAGTAATTATTGTTTAAAGCTTAGTATTTAAGAGGTTGGATATTGAGTTTATAAATGTTTTATAAATATTTAGAAGAATTAACTAATATTATTTTATCACAAATTTAGAATATTTACAACTATTGTCTTTCACTAATAGTAAAATTAAAAAAATGATATTCTACTTGTAGTAATATTAAATTTATATTTATTTTTTTTTAAATTATACATGGGTATCATGATCCCGCTGAAATTGTTCAGACTAATCACGTGCTGCCACATGTCAGTTTCATGTCTCCGACAACAATTCCAAGTAGTGAATCATTTACCATCATTTACCATCGAAACTATAAGCCCTGGTTTAAATCCGAAATTTACCATATTATAACAAGAGTCAGTGTGCAGGTGGAGCAATTGTTAACAAGCTTGGAGACGTCACGTTGATATGGCGAGTCCGGAGACGCAGCGTTGATGTCGAGCTCGGAGACGCTGCAGCGTTGATGTCGAGCTCGGAGACGCCGCGTTGATGTAGAGCTCGGAGACGCTGCAGCGTTGATGGCGAGCTTGGAGACGCCGTGTTGGCGTTGAGTGCATGGCGGCTGTACGGAGAAGTCGTGCTTGGAAACGTTGCTTTTAGCAATTTAGTAATATGGAAGGAGATGACTTTGGCACATCTGAAATTTCAAAATATCTCAACTAAATATTTGTTGTCTTTTTAGTATCTGATTTTTTCTCTAACTAGTGTAATACTCGAACTCATCATTTTGTTCATTTTAATTTTTAATACACAAATTTTTAGAATTATGTCTATTTTAATATTCAAATTCTATTTATTTTAATAATAATACTAATAATTTTCAATAAAGATTAAAAAAAACTAAAATTTACAAAAAAGATCATAGAAAATTCTAATATTTGTTTAAGTTTGAGGAATGAAAGTAACTAAATTGTGTACTGTATTTTTAATACAAGTTTTAGCCTTAAACATCGCATTTAGTTTGTTTTATAAACAAAAGAAATAAATTTGTTTTTTCTTCAAAATTAATTTTAAATTTTTTAAAATTTTCTCTTTAGTTTTACTTTCTTTTGTAAATCTTAAAATAAAATGATTTTCTTAATATTTTTATATTTTGTAGATTCTTTTAAAATTTGTTTGAAAGTCATTAGTATTTTATTAAAATAAACAAAGTTTGGGTATTAAAATGTCACAAAATTTAAAATTTCTATGTTAATGTGAATAAAATAATTTGTTAGAATATTAAACAGTGAAGTGGAAAAGTTCGATTTTTACGAAGTGACCTTCATTCGAAAGATACGTGTGGCCTTATTTGGCGCTTATCGCAGTGCTATGAATTGATGTTAAATGAATTTGTGTTGCTCAAGTAAGTGGGTTCGGTTTTGTGACCTCGTCCTTGCGACCTTGTTAGGTGGCCTCGCCATGATAAACGTCAACGAACTCGTTGCGAATGACTTCGGTGGAGATTAATAATGTGACCGAGCTTCTCTTTGAGAAAGTACACGAGAGCGAGTTTTTATCATGGAGGTTTATTAATGTGACTTCGGTGGATTTTTTGAAAATAATATTTGTTCCAAATTAAACAACGATTTAATGTTCCAAAATAAAATTTACTAATGATTAATGTTATATTACTAATGGTATTATGCTAGATGTTTTATTTTTGACAAGACTATAAGTAAATTGATAGCTAATGATGATTTTACTTAGAAAATATAATAATTAAATAATTTCTTAATCTATGTGTCTACAACTGTAAAACAAGACAAGATAGATGAAATAATTTATATAATAAAATCTATAAATAAACTTAAATATATCAAGAAAAGAAACGGATATTTTTAAAAATAAATTTATTTCATATTTTGATCAAAATATATATTTTATTCATTTCTATCACTCTTTTAACTTTTCTTTTTCCAAATGTGGTAACAAGTTGTAGAAGTCCAAGAAGCCCCGTCTCCCACTAAACTGACGACAGAAACGCAATAGAGACAGTCTTCTTCTCTCCGTACCCTCAAAGGTATCATATGTCCCTTCTTTATAAAGTCCCAACCGAACCCATTTCTAACACAGACAGAAATTCCAGAAAAGAAAAAAAAAATCCAGAAAAGAAGAAAAAAAAAGTATCTTTATTTGTTTTGGCTTGTTCTGTTTGTTCAAAACCTTGTGTATAAACTAAATAATATTTTATATTCTTCTATCTATTTTTATTAGTTGAAATATGGTTAAATGTATAGAGAATGATGTTTTTATTTATAAAATATATGAAATTAAATATTTTTAATTTATGTGTATAAGTCTAAAAACGATAATTGAAATAAAGTAGAAAAAAAAAGTTGTTAATAAACTCATTGTTATTTGATACGCAATGTCACTCACGGCTGTTTTATATGACATTACTTCAGTGACAATGGTATTTATTTATCAACAAAGCTGTGAAAATTTAAATGAAATCACTCGAAACTTACAGTATGAAAACAACGCATCAAAGTCAAGAAGACAATTATATCAACAATAAACCGACATACCTTTATATCAGCAAAATATACTAGTATATGATATACAATTTGGACGTAGGGCAAATAACTTACTCAATATTCAAATACTTGATGTTTCAGATAATATTTCTGTTTCAAATTGGATGGGGATTTCAATTTTCAAAGTATTTGTTATTCAAAGTAAAAAAATTTATTAACAATTAAAGTTATATAACCAATGATATTATTTAATCGATTTTATTGTTGGTCAAATTATAAGTAAGTGTAAAGATGTTTCGTTTCTATAAAAGAATAAATATAATGATTCTTAGGAAATGTAAATAATTAAATATTTTTATAATCTGTGTATATTTCTGAAATAACATATATTAGAAACATGAAGAAGTACATACTAAAATCAATATAAACAAACTTAAATTTATAAACAAAAGAAACTGATGGATGATTTTTTATTTTCTTAAATATATATATTATTCTCTTTTTATCTGTTGATCAAAAAAAATTATCTTTCTATCTATCTTCAATTTTCTCTTCTTTTTCTTTAAAAAAAAATTATTTTTAAGTGTAGTAGCAAGACGGCGTCTCTTTCTTAACCACACGACAAAAACGAAAAGAGAACAGTATTCTCTCCGTACACTCAAACATATCATATCTCCTTCTTTGTAAGTCCCAACATATTTGTAAACAACACAGAGAATTCCAGGAAAAAATAAAAAGAAAACAGATCGCTTTCTTTTTTTGCTTCGTCTGCTTTGTTCTTTTTGTTATCTTCTTGCGAAATGGTGGACCTTATTTCCAAAGATACGAGTAGGCTTATTTCGCCCAGATCGCAGTGCTATGAGTTTCTGTTAAATGAATTTGCGTTGCTCGAGTGAGTGGGTTTGGTTATGTGACCTCGTCCTTGCGAGCTTGTTACGTGTCCTCGCCATGATAGACGAACTCGTTAGGAAACTTCGGTAGCGGTTAATGATGTGACCAAGCTTGTCCTTGAGAAAGAATACGAGAGCGACCTGATGATATTATTTTTGAAAATAATATATTTGTTCCAAATAAAAAAATGATTCAAATTCTCAAATTAAAATTTATTAACAATTAATGTTATATTACCAATGATATTATATTTTCTAATTTATTTTTGGTGAGACTATAGATAGATGGATAGCTAATGATGATATTGCTTAGGAACTGTAAAAAAACAAATATTTTCTTAATCTTTGTGCAGACAACTGGCAAAGAAGACAAGATGGATGAAATTGTACAGACACAAATCTGTAAAGAAAAGAAATTGGATGGACGTCTCTTTATTTTTAAAAATATATTTATTTATTATTTTGATCAAAATATATATTTTATTTGTTTCTATCTCTCTTTTACAACTTCTTTTTCTTTTCCAAATTTAGTAAAAGGTTGTAGAAGTACAAGAGAAGTCCCGTCTCTCTCTACACAGTAACACAGACGACAAAAACCAAAAGAGACAGTCTTCTTCTCTCCGTACCCTCTCAAACAAATCATATCTCTCCTTCTTTATAAAGTCCCAACCCAACCTATTTCTAACACAGACAGAAAACTCCAGAAAAGAAGAAGAAGAAAAAAAATCTCTTTCTTTGTTTTGGCTTGTTCTGTTTGTTCACATCCTCGTGTATAAACTAAAGATTTTGGCTTGGTGATGTTTCAAGAAAAGAAGAAGTTCATGGAAGATTTTGAGTTGAGAGGCGTTCATCACCTCCCTGATTTTGGTTTTGGAGAGTCTTCTTCTACCTCTGCCAGATTTCGCTTTTCTGGTGACTGTCCAGCCTCGTTCACGCCGGTTTCAAACCCATTTGCGAACAGAGAGTCTCGCAGAAACCTGAGTACAACAAGAGCTGATATTAATCTTGGTAAGAGTCTCAGTAAAATGAGTATATCCGATGAAGATGAAAAGAGTTTTTTCACCGGATCCCATCCTCCTTTTCTGGGTTCGGAAAATCTTCATGTGAGACTCGGCGCTGGCTCCTCTCTGGAAGCTTCTACCCATCGTCAAGGTCGTCGTCTAATGCAGAGCTCTCACGGCCAAGATGGTGATAGTGGCAGGCTTCGATTGCTTGCTCGGGAAGACAACTACCCTAACCACAGAGGAGGGTTTATAGAGAACACGTCTCGTCTAAACATAGATTACTACTTCTTGGCGCAGCAACAAACCCGACGGCGACACATTGCTGAATGCATGAAGGAAGCTTTGTCTCCAGATCTTGAATCCATGCTTGGAATCTACGGATCTGTCTACTCAATGGCAAAAAATCAGATGGGTTGTCGTTTCTTACAGAAACTGATAGAAGAAGGAAGCTTTCTTGATGCTTTTGTTATATTCAGAGGATTGATAGATGATGTAGTCGAACTTGGAATGGATCAGTTTGGTAACTTTCTCATTCAAAAGCTTATCCAAGTCTGCAACGAACAACAGAGAACACAAATCCTCATCAAGTTGACATCCACACCTGGGTTGCTTATCGATATCTCCCTCCACAACTATGGGTAAGCTTTATTATTTAATCAATAATTACATGGTAATATCTTAACACGAGAGTATAGTACAAATAAGTATTAAATCATTTACTATTTCAGATTTTTTTTTAGAAGTTATTCATATAAACGTGAAGCTGTGGATTTTTTTTTTTTTTTTTCGGGAAAGATAAAATCATATGATGTTTATAGAAAGAAAAAAAAGTAGAGATCTTTTGAGTAATTTTGTCAGCACTTGTTGGTAGGAAAAGATGAATTGCTTTTACTGATCTGAGACAAATCAGAGACCTTTGACAAAACACTTCAAGTTCATGAACTTTGACTTGATGATTCATGTTTTTTGGAAATCTTCGGTTTTTGTAGATTTAAAGATAAAAGCTGAAACCTTTTTTCTTTTTTTTCTTTGTAATGAGCAGGACAAGAGTTGTTCAGAAGCTGATTGAGACAGTGAGAACAAAGACAGAAATCAATATGGTTAAATCAGCTCTTAAACCGGGTTTGCTCTCTCTGGTTAGAGATGTAAATGGAAATCATGTTATTCAAAGTTGCTTAAAATTCCTTGCCCCTGAAGATAACAAGGTTTCTTTGAACATAATCTCTCTTACACCTCCTCGCCTTTTTCAATATTTGATGAGTGAGTTAGTATTAAATAATAATAATTTGTTTTTTATTGTGCAGTTCGTTTTGGAGGGTGCTACCAGGTTCTGTGACACAATTGCAACTCATAAATATGGATGTTGTGTAATGCAACTCTGCGTTAAATACTCAGATGGTGCCGAACGTGAGAACCTCGTTGCTGAAATAGCCGGAAACTCTCTACACCTTGCTCAAGACCCTTTCGGGTATAATTATTTCTTTACCAACTACTATGAAAATTTACTCATAATTATAGTGTGTGAGTAATGGTCACATCTTCAACTTTATACCTTTCTTTCTGATTGCAGGAACTATGTGGTGCAATACATAATAGAGCAGAACTTGGGAGGAGTAGATGTAATGTTCGAGTTAAGAGGGAGCTATGTGAAATTGGCTACACAGAAGTGTAGTAGTCATGTAGTGGAGAAATGTCTTAGACATTATCCAGAGAGTAGATCCCAGATTGTTCGTGAGCTCATCTCTGATCCACACTTCGAACGTCTTCTTCAGGACCCTTTTGCTAATTACGTTATCCTGTCCGCTCTATCTAAAACTAAGGTTACTCACTCTCTCAGTCCTGTCCTATGGTCTTTTTTTTTGGTTAACCTATGATCATATTTTATAATACACTCAGAAAAAGAGTAACATAACTTGCCTTTTATGGATTGCGTAGGGCTATGTTCGGGCGAGTTTGGAGGATAAAATACGAACATTCGGATACCTTAGTTTGAATCCATCTTGCAAGAGGATATTCTCCAAGATCGGCCACTTGAGGAAGTGATCATAACCCCTCATGCAATAAAAGTATTGTTGTTTCACTGAAGATGTAGGATACTCTATGATCCTAACAAAGACAGAAGGTCCCTTTTGTGGTCTGTCTTTTTTGGATGTTGTTTATCTTCTAGTATCGAAACTTGATCTAACGAGTCATGTGTTTTATGTGGTTAACCTTTTCCTCTCTTGACCAAATTGTGTTTTTGAAATAGAATGAGATGGAGATTTAGAGGTTTTCTTATGATTAGGTACGTTTTGGTTCGGTATCTACTGTTTGATGTAGTTTGCCTTTCTTTTAGTTTTGTATATTTTTAGTTTAACATGAAGCTAACTAAAAAAGACATATAAATAAACACTTTACTGAGTTTATGCTTCAAACTTAAAAGCCTTAATCTTGCAAGGGTTTTTTTCAATTCAAAGAATGTACTAGAATACTATTTTTATAGTAAACATTACAAACTACCATCCAAAACTTGTTAATCAAGTACACAACTTGTTTAAAATAAAAAAATATTTATTTATCAAAAATAAATAAATATTTATAAACTACAAACTTTTCACTACTTCGGTCAATGCTGCCACTCAGTCTTAAGACGATCAAATATTAGCATATCTAACAAAGTTTTAGATGTTATATATATATATATATATATATATATATAAATGAACACAAAATTCTCAGTCATATATATTTCATGAAATTCTTCCAATATGTAGGTATATTTTCTAAATATGAAAAGATGTATAAATAAGTACAAATATTCACATTTATACATTAAAAATATATTTTAAATGTTTAGAATGGTTGAAATACTAATTATGTATACACACTATCAAATCTAGTTACAACCAATGCTTCTTGCAGGCTGGCTGATAACGGGCATACTGTTTTATATGCCAGTGTTTATTAAATATTAACTATCCATATCCATTAACATGTACAGGAAAACTGTTTTGGTCTAGTAGTTAAGTACTGCTATCTCTTGGCTCCGAAGACAGCAGGTAATAAAACCATTGTAGTAGTTCGTGGATCCAAAAAAAATCATTAATCAATTAACTATAGTGAAACTTGGAGAATCAATACAGAAAAAAACTCAAATCTCAAAATGATTATAAAGAACAAGCAAACTAATATAATCAAAACATTTTTAAAATAATAATCAGAGAACCATGAACAAGTTTCTAACTCTTCAGAAAAACTCAGGGCTGCGTATTCATATCGTGATCGACGAATATTATCTCGCCGTTTCTTCAACATGTATCCTCCAACGCAGACCATACTCGCTGCTGCAATCACTCCAAAGGCAGTTCCAGCTTCTTTCCACCTCCAGAATATTTTGCACCTTCCATTCCACTTACATTGACATCACCGGTTTCTGGCGAAGGGGATGGAGACGAAGAAGTGTAATAATACTCAAGCGGAGATGGAGCTAGTGAAACATTTTCGGTTGACACGATTCCTACCGTTAACATAAGTACTATAACGAAACTGACCTTTGACATCTCGAAGATTAATCAACGTCTTTCTTAAAGAAGGAGAGGAAGTAATATACTCTCATCAGCACCCTAACAGTGTTAGGAATCGTGTTGACATAGTCTCTCAAAGCCGTTACTCCTTGGTCGGTCTTGAGAAAGTTCTCGGAACAATGAGCAGTAGGGCAGGGAAGCTAGAGCAGAGCTTGACATTGAAGATTATCTTCCTTCTGGCTCCTCCATCCATGAACCTCGCGGCAAGCTACGCATGTGTAATTCATTCTCTCAGCATGTCAGAAAATCTCTTCGAATTTAAAATGTGATTGGGCCTGCTGATTTTGAATCCGTAACAATGCATTTTTTTGTGTTTTGATTCGCGGGATTGATTTGATCGACATCTCCCCAACTCTCACTGAAGCTGCTGGTGCCATCGTTGATGTTAGATTCTTTTCTCAGACTTAGTGGAAGAGGACCCACATGATGTTTGGAAAACGGTTGTGACCAACCTCGTTGGCGTTCAAGACATAGTGTCTGAAATAGAGGTGGAAGCTGACACTGAGTATGAGGAAGGGAACAGTCGCAGCCAATGTCGCGAGCAGTAACGATATATCTTCACTCTCAGCCCAGTTATCAACACTGAATAGAACAAGGTGGCCAAAAAGTTCACACCGGAGTGGGGTCGCTACTCCCCACCTCAAGGGCGAGAGTATCAGCACCAAAAGCTGCTCAAGACCGACCAAGAAGTAACGACAAAGGAGTAACGACTTTGAGAGATTCTGTCAACACGATTCCTAACACCGTTAGGGTGCTGATGAGAGTATCTGAGACGTGCACGACTTACGCGGTTTCGATTCTTTGGTCAGTTTGCAGATTAGCTTCTAGAGAGTGTTTGTCTGTAGCGGTTGAACTTGGTTTGGCTGCTAAGCTTTTGCTTGTGATACTGACAAAGTCGACGTGATCGTGCTTTGAAGCAACGCTCAGCTGAGTTGTTGAAGCTGTTTAGTCTACAGTATTCAGATACAAATGTTTATTTTTAAATGTGAACTCACACCAACAATTCAATAATGGTTTTTTTTGACAAATTTTTCATTTTTAAGTTTATTTATCAAGATTAAATTCGTATTTGTACATTGGAGGGAGAGTTAAACTAGTATTTTCTTAACATGATGCCATTGGTTTGGTTTCTTTTATTGTGGTGGATGATGAATGATTGAAAAGAAAGGGATGATTTGACAAGCAAATCGTTTTCTTTTAACTGTTAGCCGTTTGTTTGTCCAATAATACATGTTTTATCATGTTACTTGTGTTGATAAAAAAATCATGTGAAGATGAACAATTCTCCATGATCATTGAAACAAGTGATGTCATTGATGTGAGAGCTCTTTGTCGTCAAATAAAATCTGAACAGTTATCTTGGAAAAAAATATTGTAAAACACAAAAATTGGCTTAAATGGATACAATTATATCCACACTATGTAGAATGAAAATGTTGGAAACATAAATATATAAAAATTTCTATATAATTTCTATTGGACATTATAGTTATATAGAAATTCATATTTAACTAAGCATATAGCAGGTATATGAAGATTTTAATTCTGAATTATATTTTAGCATCACATTGCTAAACTGTATATTAATATGGATTAGGATTTATGGAAAATTGATTGAGCTCTTAAGAAATAATAGGATATTGAGCTGAAGAAATGAAAGATAAAACTCTACTTACATGGTTGACTATAGCCACCATGTGTACAAGATATGAATATATCGTCTTTGTCATAGTGACATGCAAGATCCATGAAATGTTGTTTAGAATGGCTTTGCAAGCACCAAAAAGTTCTTCTCTACCCAGGAACAGCTTGATCAAGCTGCTAAAGTAACAACCAGATGAAAAAATAGGACCTTCAAGCCGTTCATCACCATCACCAACATCACCGATGTCGAAAATCAGGTCATCTGGCTCATAACCATCACCATCACTAGCATCTGGCCTATCACATCATCTGGTTCATCACCATCACTAACTTCAATAACCACCTCAGAAAGCCCATCATAGCCCATGTTAATGACGAGCTCAAGCCCATCACCACCAAGCGGTCTATCATTCCTTTGACCAACAAATTTTAGCAGTTCATCACCCTTGATAGATTTTTATTTTTTATTTATTAAATTCAGTTTTAAAAGAATCTAAATCAAGAACAAACTTACATTAATTGCCAAACATATCTTACTTAACAATAATGGCTTTCGCAAATATATATTTAAGGAAATTGTGTTATTAATGCTTTGTTTTTCTATTAATTTTTCAACTATATCCAGTTATCGTTGTAGTTTTTGGTAAGTTATAAAAAGAATTAGATTACAAATTCCAAACAGTATTACATATTAATTAATTTTATAATAAACGTTATAATGTATTCAAATATGATTTTAATTGCAAGTTTAACACTTCTCATTCACATATTTATATTGTAAACAAATATCTCATTCGTATAATTGGTGTAGAATATTTTACAGTGATCAAATATACATTTTTAACTTTTAGGCCATATTTTCTTATTATAATATTATCACACTTGTTGGTGCTCGATAAAATATATGATGCAATTAATTTCTATATTTTAATTATATTTTTGAAATAACTATAATAGTGTTTTTTTTAAAAATAAATTTGATTATATATTTATTCATATGTTATTAAAAATCATAGTTAATTTTATAGTGAATAATAATTCACTGTAAGATTTGGATTGTATGAAAATCATATTACTAACTATTTTTTTATTAAAATATCAAAATTTATATCGAGCAATCCAACATAGATTTTCTTATAAATCAATTGCAGATAAGTAATATATATATCCAACTATAAAATAATAAATGATTTTATGCACTTAAAAATAAATTTTATTGATTGATGTCTTTTTAATTTTTAATTTATGTAATTCAGTTCTTCAAAAAACTAAATAAAAAACAAATTACATCAAGAAAAATTATCAAAAATACCACAAGTTAAGTACCACTTTTCAAAAATACTCTCATTCAAAAATTTACCAACATTTTGGTTTATACTTTAGTGATTAGTGTTTAGGATTTGGTTTCAAGGGGTTGGGGTTATAAATGTTTTATGAATATAATCATTCATTAATGGTAAATTTAAAAAGTGGTATCAAATATGTGGTAAAATTGGAATTTTCACTTACATCAATATCAAAACATATCATATTTTACAATAATGACTATCACACATATGTATTTAAATAACTGTGTCACCAGTGGTCGGTTTTCCCTTATCCCTTTCTTATTATTTGAGGAGAACTATTAGTAATGAACCTTTGCTTGATGTGTGATTAACAAAAATCCCATTACTTATGTGGCAACTTCATAGTCATTCTCAGCCCACTTATTAAAATAGATATAATTTACTAGATTATTTACAATAGAATGCCACTAGACATATTTGTTACATCATGGATTGTTACATATAAATAAAGAAATCTAAATAGTTTAATTTAGACGGAACAAACAGAATATAAATATAAACGGGACTGTTACATTATTTGTTTAGCTGTCATATGTCTCTTAAATACTTTTTAAATATGATTAAAATATCAATACCTTATATATGTTTTATTTGATTCATAACTTCTATGGTTTTGATGAATTACTGTTGAAAAAAATATATTTTCTTTGTATTATAAACTTTATATTTGAATCACTATTGAAACACATATATTTTCTTTGGGTTTATTATGTTTTAATGATCAAAATATTTTTTTCGTATTATAACCTTAAAATCTGAATCACTATTGAAACAAATAATTTTTTTAGGCTTATTATTTTCTAATACCATAAAAAATATTTTTATAACTATATTCTAAATCATTGTCTATACATATATCATTTAGTTGACGATGATTTGAATATATATTTAGAACTTGTATAAGGAGATATAATTGGTTTTACCTCTTGACTGAGTTAACGATTTTAAATTTAGTCTTTGCAATTTCTTAATTTAAGCCCCAAAATTTTTTAACTAAGCAATCAACATAAATGGTGACAGACAAATAATTTGACCATATAAATATTGGAATCTTAAATATTTTCAAATCTCATAGTTAATATGGTTTACTAGAGTCAAATCTTATAGTTAATATTATTTTCAATTTGTTGATTTCGTAGTCATAATAATTTTCAAAAAAATTAATTATAAACTAAAAGTTAGGGATTATTATGATTAAAATTTTGGGATAAATATTCGTTTTCTTTCAAATTGAGGTGAAACTAACCCTATCAGTTATCACTATATATACATGACTTGAACTAATATCTACGGTACCTTTTAATGAATTACTAAATGTAAGTTTAGGTTTTTTTACTGTTCAAAGTTAGCTATAGTGAGCTATAAGTTAAAACTATATTCCAAATTATCATTTATATATATATATCATTTAATTGACGATGATTCAAATATATATTTAGAGCTTGAATAAAAAACATAATTAGTTTAATCTCTTAACTGATTGTAAATTATTAGATTTAGTCTTTGAAATCCCTTAATTTAAGTCCCAAAATATTTTTAACTAAGCAATCAACATAAATGGTGACATACAAATAATTTTGACCATATAAATTATTAGATTCCTTAATATTGTCAAATCTCATAGTTAATGTTGTTTTCTAGAGTCAAATCTTATAGTCAATATTTTTTTTATTTGTTAATTTCTTAGTTGTAATACTTTTCAAAAATCTAAATTATAACCTAAAATTTAGGAATTCTTAGGATTAAAATTTGGGGATATAATATTCATTTTCTTTCAAATCGAGGTCGAACTAATCCTATCAGTTATCACTATATATACATGACTTGAACTAATATCTACGGTTTCTTTTAGTGAATTGCTAAATGTAAGTTTAGGTTTCTTACTGTTCAAAGTTAGCTCTAATCAGATATAAGTTAAAACTATATTCCAAACTATCGTCTAGACATATATCATTTAGTTGGGGATGATTCAAATATATATTTAGAGCTTGAATTAATAAATATAGTTGGTTTAATCTCTTAACTGATTTTAAAATATTAAATTTAGTTTTTGCAGTCTCTTAATTTAAGTCCCAATATTTTTTTAACTAAGCAATCAACATAAATGTTGACAAATAAATACTTTTGACCATATAAATTATCAGATTCCTTAATATTGTCAATTTTCATAGTTAATATTGTTTTCTAGAGTCAGATCTCATAGGTAATATTTTTTCCTATTTGTTGATTTCTTATTTATTATACTTTTCAAAATCTAAATTATAAACAAAAATTTAGGGATTCTTAGGATTAAAGTTTTGGGGGTAGAACATTTGTTTTCTTTCAAATCGAGATGGAACTAACCCTATTAGATATCACTATATATCATGACTTGAACTAATATCTACGAGACTACAACATCTCCTATCAGTTATCCCTATCTATACATGACTAGGGTGTTCAATTTCTCCTTGACACCTTCTTACGGTTTATATCGGACAGCAAACCATCATTATAAGATTGACTTTATCTTTCTAATATCTATTAACTAAGATTTATAATTTCTTTTAGTACATTCATCATGCGCAAGGCGCAAGTTACTGCTTAGTATAACAGTATTTGGAATTAATAAATGTAAGTTAATAGTAAACTAATGACATTTTTTTGGTCTAACAAACTAATGACATTTAGAAATCAAAATTACAATAAGATTGTAAGAAAATCATTTGCATCATACATTAACTATTTTTACTATAGTTTTTAATTAAAATTCTTAACAAAATATTACAAAAGTCATATTTATATATTTTTAAATAGTTAAATAGTCAAAAGAACAAAATATATACATATGTTTTGTTAGAAAATATATTAAAAAAATTCATATTCAGTTTAAAAATAATAATATATTATAACAGATCAAAAATATAATTAATATTATATATATAACTGTTTGTACCTGCGAATTCGCGGACAACCAACTAGTTAACTAGTTTTTTCTGTAAATTAGAAAGAATCCTATTATTGTTAAGATTTGAGAGAAGATTTGTGAGAATGTGTTAAGTTATTTCTTATTACTTACACCACTATATATAGTGGTTCATACAAGGTGGAGTCAAAGGGAGAATTGATTACAAAGATACTCTACATAATGACATGGTCAAACTCATAAAGACTAAGGTTGAATGGGTCTTCCATGTGGCTGGATGTAAACCTCCAATAGACTCTAGTCTTGAACTTGTATGGTCTAGGTTATGGACCATCTACTTCATGATTCATAACACCCCCCCTTGAATGCCATAACCATATAGGACTTGTAACATGCTAATGTTGCCTCATTTTCCCGGAAAACCCAAAAGCCAATGGGGTAAAAGGGAAACCAGAGAAAGAAAAAAGAGTACAACACACATTACTCCCTCTGATTTGGACATCACTGAAGGTCCTTGAGTCTTCGCATGCTAATCTGCTGCGTGAGCTTCCTGAACGTGCTGGTGGGCAATAACTGAAGAGGTCGGCTGAGTTCTCACTAAACCGAATCTGAAGGACGTTGACCTCTCCAGCTTTCTGTAACTCATGAGTAAAGAAGAACTTGGGTAGAATATGTTTGGTTCGGTCACCTTTGATATACCCGTCTTTGAGTTGAGCAGTGCAAGCAGCATTATCTTCATATATGATGGTCGGACCATTGTCCTTGACCATTCCACTATCTGATCGGATGTGTTGGGTCATAGACCTCAACCATACACACTCACGACTTGCCTCATGCATGGCAAGAATTTCTGAGTGATTAGATGAAGTGGCTGCTATAGTTTGTTTCATGGAACGCCATGATATAGCAGTACCACCATGAGTGAACACATAACCGGTTTGGGACCGACCATGGTGTGGATCACATAAGTAGCCTGCATCTGCAAAGCCTACCAAACCATATTTGGTTTCATTGGTATAAGATAGACCCAAATCCTTAGTTCCTTGTAGGTAACATAGGATATATTTAATTCCGTTCCAGTGCCTTTGGGTCGGACATGAACTAAATCTTGATAGGAGGTTTACGGCAAAACATATATCTGGTCTAGTGTGGCTAGCCAAATATATTAATGCTCCTATGGCACTGAGGTATGGCACTTCTGGACCCAGGACATCCTCATCGTCCACCGAATGGGTCAGTGTTCAATCTAAGGGACCTCACGACCATTGGGCTGGTCAATGGGTGAGCCTGGTCCATATAAAATATCTTGAGTACCTTTTCTGTATATGCCATTTGATGCACAATGATTCCTCCTTTAATGTACTCAAGTTGCAATCTCAAACAGACTTTAGTTTTAGCTAGGTCTTTCATTTTGAATTCTTTCTTTAGATGTTCAACTGTTTGGGCGATTTCTCTAGAGGTTCCAATGATGATCAAATCATCAACATACAAGCTATGATAACAAATCCATTGTTTGCAAACTTCTTGATAAAGATACATGGACTGATAGGGTCGTTCTTATAGTCTACTTTGGCAAGGTATTCACTTAAACAATTATACCACATTCGACCACTTTGCTTAAGTCCATATAAGGATTTATTCAGCCTTATGCAGTGTTCTCTCGAGAACCTTTGTTAGCTTTAAGCTCAATGCCCTATGGTAATTTCATATATATTTTATTATCCAGTGGACCATAAAGGTATGCGATTACAACATCCATCAACCGCATATCCAAATTTTCTTTGATGGCCAAACTTATTAAAAAGCGAAATGTAGTTGCATCCACCACAGGAGAGTACGTCTCCTCATAATCGATGCCTGGTATTTGTTAGAATCCTTGGGCTACAAGCTGTGTTTTGTATCTTACAAATTCACCATGTTCATTTCTCTTCCTCACAAATACCCACTTATATCCCACTGGATTAATGTTAGAAGGTGTCAGGATAATCGATCCAAAACATTCCTTTTCTTTAATGATTCTAACTCCACGTTTATGGCTTCTTTCCATTTGAGCCAATCAGATCCTTGAGTACACTCTAGAATAGATGTGGGTTCATGATCCTCATTTAAGTCCATCATATCAAGGGCTACTTTATAAACAAATATATCATCGATGTCGACATCATTTCGATTCCATCTTGTCCCAAACATTAAATACTTTATTGAGATCTCATAATTAGCACCTTCAGTACCATGAGGCTCGGCGTCCCGAGTCTCATTGGTTGGTACCTTAGGCATGGCCATTTCGGCCTTGTCTGGACACTCTATGACCTCGGTTCCTTTTGTGCACCTTTCTTTAATTTCCGAGATCCTTTATCTTTGGAACCAATTGGTCTACCACGTTTAAGACATGCTTTAGACTCTGTAGCCACTTGATTGTGTCCATCCTGGACATCAATACTTATTGGTGCATTACAAGCTGGTATATATGACTTAGTCACTCTTTTCGGGTCAGCAAAGGAATCAGGTAATTGATTAGCTAGCTTTTGCATATGAATTATTTTCTAGACCTCTAAATCACATGATTGGGTTCGAGGATCTTGTCATGATAAGGATGTTTGATTCCATATTATTTCTTTGCCCAGCTTGTTATCCTCTCCCCCTAATGTTAGGTACTCTGATTCATCAAAATGACAATCAGCATATCTGGCCTTAAACAAATCTCCTTTTGTTGGTTCAAGATATTTAATAATGGTGGGAGAGTCAAATCCAACATATATTCTCATCCTCCTTTGAGGTCCCATTTTTGTTCTCGGTGGTGCAATAGGAACATACACCGAACATCCACATGTTTTGACATGAGACACGTCTGGCTCATGACCCGAGAGTAATTGAGATGGAGAATATTTGTTTTCACTAGATGGTCTTATGCGTATCAATTCAGCAGCATGTAATACCGCATGTCCTCAAGCTGATACTGGTAGCTTCGACCTCATGAGTAATGGTCGAGCAATCAATTGCATTATTTTAATGAAGGATTCGGCCAAAAGTTAAAGATTTGAGATTTGAGAGAATGTTTGTGAGAATATGTTGTGTTATTTCTTATTGCTTACACTATATAGTGGTTCATACAAGATGGAGTGGAGAATTGATTACAAAGGTACTTTACATAATGACATGGTCAAACTCATAAAGACTAAAGTTGAATGGATAAAGACTAAAGTTGAATGAATCTTCCATTCGCTGGATGTAAACCTTCAATGGACACTAATCTTGAACTTGTATAGTCTAGGTTATGGACCATCTACTTCGTTTCATGATTCATAACAATTATCAAATTTTACTATACTCGAGCTAAAAGATTCTCGACTCTAATTGGGTTGGGCCTTTAATACTAATGAACCAGGCCTGTTGCATCCCCAGTGTAGTGTACTCTCCTCCCTCGCTTCGCTTCGCTTAACCACCACAACTAATTCTAATTCACCCGGCGATCGGAAGGTTCCCGGAACAATGAGCAGTACGGCAGGGAAGCTCGTGACGTCGAGATCGGAGCTTAACATTGAAGATTACCTTCCTTCCGGCTCCTCCATCCATGAACCTCGCGGCAAGCTCCGCCTGTATAATTCATTCTCTCTCTCTCTCACAGAAAATCTCTTCGGAATTTAAAATGTGATTGGATCTGCTGATTTAAGAATCCGTAACAATGCCTTTTTGTGTGTTTGATTTTGCAGGATTGATCTGATCGATATCTCACCAACTCTCACTGAAGCTGCTGGTGCCATCGTTGATGTTAGATTTGTTTTTTTTTTCTTTTTTTTTTTTAATGAGAAAAACGATTGAGAGCTTATGATATATATATATAACTGAATGTGATGTTTATCTGTTGCAGGACTCGTTCACAAGATGTTTTAAGTCGAATCCACCAGAGCCTTGGAACTGGAACATTTACTTGTTTCCACTTTGGTGCTTTGGGGTTGTTGTTAGATACTGCATTCTCTTTCCCTTGAGGTACTATGGAGTGTTGGGTTCTTGTTTATAGCTCTAAAGTTTAGATTTTTCTCAGCCTTGTGTTTGGACTCAGCAGTTCATTTGCAGGTGCCTCACGTTAGCTTTTGGGTGGTTTATTTTTCTTTCAACATTCATCCCCGTACATTCGCTGCTCAAAGGTCATGATAGGTTGAGGAAAAATATAGAGGTAGAGTTTGGATTCTATGGTTTTGTCTTTAAGACAGGGATCATTCCGAGCTCTTGATGTTGATCTCGTTAGTGTTACTGTGTTTTACTGTATTACCAGAGGGTCTTGGTGGAAATGATTTGCAGCTTTTTTGTCGGTTCATGGACAGGAGTTGTTAAATATCACGGCCCACGTCCTAGCATTCGTCCTAAGCAGGTCATGTTTCCTTTTACTCTTCAGCTTTGTGTCTCCTTGATAATACTTGTATACATATGCTTAATATGTGATCGGGGTTAAACAGGTCTATGTTGCCAACCATACCTCAATGATTGATTTCATTGTCCTGGAGCAGATGACGGCATTTGCTGTTATAATGCAGAAGCATCCTGGTTGGGTTGGTAAGTCTCAGGGGTTTTCACTAGGCTTGTGACTGACTTAGTGACGAGTGATTGGTTTGTCTTTCGTGCCTTATTTAGCCGTTCTTGACTTCTTTTTCTTTTTGCTTTTGAATATGAAGGGCTTCTACAGAGCACTATATTAGAGAGTGTAGGATGTATCTGGTTCAATCGTTCTGAGGCAAAGGATCGTGAAATTGTAGCGAGAAAGTATGCATGATTCTTGTCTCCTTTATAGTTTCACAAGATAATGTACTTATAATGATCATCAAACATGAAACACATAATTCAGGTTAAGGGACCATGTCCAAGGAGCTGACAATAATCCTCTTCTCATATTTCCCGAAGGGACATGTGTAAATAATAATTATACAGTGATGTTTAAGAAGGTATGTTGGACCTAATTTGATTATGTGATTTGCCCTCCTATTCTGTACTATAGTTTATAATTTTCTTCATGGAAATGCTCAGGGTGCTTTCGAATTGGGCTGCACCGTTTGTCCAATCGCTATCAAATACAACAAGATTTTTGTTGACGCCTTCTGGAACAGCAGAAAGTAAGTGTATTTTCTTGAATACTTTCATATCAGTGTGGACGGATGATTTTTGGCTTTCTAGTGTATTTTTGAAAATGATTCAGTATTATACGAGTATTGTTTAACAAATTATACGAGTAGTGTTTAACTTATATATTGCATAGTTGCGATTGAAAGAAGTTTTGTTCTGGTGCATAGACGGCATAATATTTAGGGTCATCTCTTTGTCTTGTTAACAAAAGGTGTTTGCATTGTCTTTGCAGACAATCATTCACCATGCACTTGCTGCAACTCATGACTTCATGGGCAGTTGTGTGTGAAGTGTGGTACTTGGAACCCCAAACTATAAGGCCTGGTGAAACGGGAATCGAGTTTGCAGAGAGGTAGAATATTCCTCTCTTGTGCCTTTATCACAGATGGCATATGCTATTAGATTTACAAAAAAAAACATAGCATAACATTCTTCTAAAAATTTTGTGAGATCCACTTGATTTACTTGTCACAGGGTCAGAGATATGATATCGCTTCGGGCAGGCCTCAAAAAGGTCCCTTGGGATGGATACTTGAAGTATTCAAGACCAAGCTCCAAGCATAGTGAACTCAAGTATGTTCTACGTGATTTTCTTTCTAGATATACGACTGCTTTGATTATCCTGTTGATTTTCTTAAGAATTTAGAGTACGATGGTTGTCTATTAGCTAGTTAGTTAAGAGTCATACCGTACCTGATTTATTTGTGGTGGCTTTTTATCTATGAATCCTTCCTAGTACTTGCAGTTCGCATTCGTACTTGTTTTGTATTGATGCTTATTTAATTTTGGATTCACAGGCAACAGAGTTTTGCGGAGTCCCTTCTTGCTAGATTGGAAGAAAAGTGAATGGAACACAAAGCACCCTTCCGTTAGATAAAGCAAACTCGTGGCTCGTTTTGCTTTAGTTTCTCAACGTTTTTTTTTGTGAATCTTGACTTTTTGCATCTGCTTGCTTCGCATTGTATTCAGGAGCTCTTCTGAGTTTGAAAGGCTAAAAATTAAAACATGCGCTGCAACGATCTATTGATGTCAAGTGTCTTCATCTGTTCAGCTTCGCAATGAACAGTTAGAAACTTTAATACTATACAGGAAGAAAACTTATTGTGTCACTTGTTTCATTGTATTACAGTTCTACAAGTTGTCATCTGAAACCAAACCAAATCAAAAAGAGTTCAAGACTGTCTTTCTCAATACTAAAATAACTCAAAAGTCTCCATCAATTCTCTAGTCAACACTCGTAATAAAACAATTCTGATCAGATAACATAGCTTAAGGAGACGTATTTCTATATCTCATATCCTTTTCTCACAACTCGTCCTTGGAGTCACTTTCGGTAGGTTTTCCTTTGGTCTCAGTAGTTTCTACTTTTGGTGTGGTCTCGACAGTTTTGGGAGATTCAGTTGATGCAGCAGGTTTCTCAAGTTTGAACGGGATAGTTGCGTGTTTCCTCAAGAACTTGTAGAATGCAACCACAGTGCGGTCTGCATCTACCGTTATCTGCTCCACACACAAAAGACAATTCCATTTAGAGGGAGTTTACGAAGATAAAAACCTAATGCATGCAGCAAAGAGCAGAACTTACCGGTTCTGCGGTCTTGTTTCCTGCAGGGAAGAAGAGAATCGTAGGGAAGCCTTCAGCCTAAAACGTTTTACATTGAAACCACACCAGAACATTAACTCTTGAGGTTTTGCACATAGAAGGCGTTGAACAGAGAAGGGCTTTAATACAAAGTAATCTTACCTTTGCCTTGGGATGTTCATTGGTTGTTCCATCCATTTTGGCTATGACAAGAGAGTCAATTTCTCGTAAATGTTTAGCAAGCTTGTTATACATTGGCTCAAGGGCTTGGCAATGGCCACACCATGGTGCGTAGACCTAAGTTTTGATGTTAAATAAGAAACAAAATATGAGAAAAACATGTATTCCATATAGGTTTATCAAAAACGGAACACATTATTACCTCGAGAAGAACATCCTTGGACTCGTCCAGGACAATGTCATCAAAGTTATCTCCGACCACAATTTTCACATCTTCATCATTCTATAGGAGGGCACAAAAAGTTAAATCCAGCGTTTACGTGAATAGAGAATCAAAGATGGAAATGAATGATAAGTTAGGGACAGGCCTTTTTACCTTCTCGGGAATGGGGTCTGACTTGTAGAAAGGCTTTAGCTTGTCGCTCAAGAACTCTTCCCCGAATGCCTTGCAAGGGAGAATACCATTTTAAACAAACAATCTATCTATCCCATCAAGTAAGAGTGAACTTCACCAAAAGATACCTTAATTTTATCTGATTTGATTTCACCATCGAAGAAGTGTTTCTTAGGATCTTCATTTCCTGTGTAGGCAATAAGCTACACAAAAACATACGTGTTTAGCCAAAGAGATGTGACACTCTTTTGAGCCTTGATATAATAAAAGAAAAGACTTACTTTAGGACCGTTTCCAGAGACACCAAAGTACTCAGCAACTGGCTTCCCATAATCTTCATTATCCAGATCCACAGATACAAAGATGAGCTGTTGCAACAAACAAACAAAAGCTTCTTAGAAAGTAACCTTGCCAAGATATACAGCCAGGTTCATGTGCTTGTGTTGATGCAAAACAAAGCTTAACAATAAAAACCATAGTTAAACCTGGAGAGACCTCTGTTCTTACCTTTCCTTTGAATGATTTTGCTGCTTCTTCAAACTCTGAAAGAACCTTCTCAGATTCATTTTGTGATACAAACAACAACAACTGCAAAAGAGAACATATATATTCATGTTAGTAAGCCTAAGCCATCTTCTCGAATTGAAGAATCTCACTAAAAAAACATTTGACACACCTGCTTCTTGATTGCACTCTCGAAAATCTCCGGTGCACTCTCTCTTGTGAAAACAGAGACCAAAGGAAGCTTGTTGGCAGCCACAAAACTAGCTAACTCAGACTTAACAAACTCCCCATCTGCAGATTCATAATAACCCAAAACACAATAAGCAAAGCCAAATATCAACAATACCACTAGACCAAAGTTTATAAATAAAGATTCAAGAACCAACCAAATTGGCTAATCTTCTCCGCTTCTCTCTTAACTAATACAAGAGCAGGCCGTTTAGACTCAGGATCGATGTGGAACATCTTGGCAACATCAGGGTTCACCGTCTGATAGAAGTTCACATCGTCTTCAGCTTTGGAAGCAGCAGCGAGCTGATCGTGCTCAACACCAACCAAAGAGTTCAAGTAACCCAAGACGACTTTGTTCCCAGAAGTCAACACTTTCTCAGCATCATCTAGTGTGGTTAGGTTATAAACACCAGGACCTATCTTCTTCTTCACCCACGTCACAATCGTTTCTCTACATCACAAAGCATCAAACTTAAATCAGATCCAAGAAACGCCACATCAATACAAAAAAAACACACTAAAGATTTGAACTTTCAATAGAAATCACAATAAATATTTGGCCTTTCAATACAGTTGACACTAAAGGTTTGAACTTTTGATTCAATTCACATTAAAGACTTGAACTTTCAGTACAATTCACACTAACGATTTGAACTATCAATAAAAATCACAATAAATATTTGAATTTTCAATGCAATTCACAATAAAGATTCGAACTTTCGATGGAGAGTTGACTTACTTGGTCCTGCCTCCATTGTACGGCTTATGCTCTCCATCCACAAAGAATAATATGGTGGGGAAGCCCTGAACACTATACTGATGAGCGAGTTCGTTCTCCTCAGTAGCATCGATCTTAGCCAAAACGACACCGTCTCCTTTCAGCTCAGTGGCGGCCGCCGCGTACTCGGGAGCAAGAGACTGGCAGTGACCGCACCAGGGAGCGTAGAACTCGACCATAACGTACTGGTTCTTCTCGATCACGTCCGTGAAGTTGCGCTCTTTGATCACCACTACGTCTTTCTCGTCGACGTCAGCCGCAGGGAACGGATCTGAGTCTGGGTTGCCTAGATCGGAGAGATCTTCTCCTTCTTCCTCGTCTTCGTCGCCGTACATCTCGGGATCTTCTTCTTCTCCTTCGTTGAACTCGTCGAGTTCGGAGTCGGTGGAGGGGAGTGGTTTAGAGGGATCGGATTCGTCTTTGGGGTCTTCGAGGAAGCTGAGATCTTCATCGTCGACGTCGGAGGAAGTGGTGGCGAGAGAAGGAGAAACGGCGGAGAAAACGAGGAGAGCGGTGAGAAGAGAGAGGAGGATGAAAACGCGTAACGCCATTTTTAGTGCGACTGTCTGAAACTGTTGATCGCTGATCAGACACTGAAGTTGAGATCCAACTACTACAGAACACCAGCAGCTGACTTATACGATGTCGTTTTCATTGGTTTTTATTGCGGAAAGTAATTATTTCATTTTGCTTAATATCCGAGCTAATTAAAGAAAAAATTACCTCCACAGACACATTTCCACTTTCCAATTACTCATACAGACACAATGTATATATTGGACACTTTATGTTAGTGAATTGTCTAGATTAACCTTAGTTTAAGTGAAAATGGATGTTAACGGTTTGGCTAACCAGAAGAAGAGAATCGAACAATGCTTTGCTAACTTAATGTCTAACCATACCGAACAAACTAACCAAACTATATTATAAAATAATAAAACAAAAATATCTGAATTTCAGATCTAATTGGTTTTTAGAAAACAACTGCCGTCATGTCTTTCCCCCTTTTCTCATTTAGACAATTTCAAGAGAAAACCCTAGTTTATACCGCCCCCGACGATTGTGGATTGTAGATCCCTCGTTTTCTCTTCTCCCTCGTTTCCTCCACCAAATATCCTAGCCAAACCCCGTGAGTTCGATTTCGCATTCTCCTCTCCGCAAAGTTGCAATCTCCTCTGTTATCTCTTTTCCGGCGGCCCCGTCCAAACCATTATCGCTTTCGCACTTTCCTCGCTTCTCTCCTCGATACCCCCATGGAAGGTGAGTTCGTTTTGTTCTTCTTCTCCCCGCGTTTTTTTTTTCAGTCTTCTAACCCTTTCTCTTTTCATTTCCAGATTCTGCAGAGGATGCCTCCGACAAACGTCTCCCCGTGAGGCTCTTTGCGACTGACAGATTCCCACGCCGCCGTCTGAATGTATACTCAAGGCCGAATATCCTAGCCTTCCTCCGCCACCATCTACGGGGCTCCTCTGTGCTTACAAGGATTTTAAACTCCCCGTTCGGAAAGCTTTTCGATCTTCCGGCGCGTCTGTGTCCCGTGTCGTGTAAGCTCATACACTGCCTACTCTCCCGCCAGTTGCTCACCTACGACGAACACACCTTATGGACAGCGTTTGGTGGCTCCCCCCTAAGATTCAGCCTTGAAGAGTTTGGGACCATTACTGGTCTTAACTGTGGAGCATTTCCAGAGGGGTATGAAGCACCCGATCACAATGAAAAGGCTTCCAAGAAGCAAATAGGCGCGCACAAAGACCCGATGTGGAAGCAGATAGTTGGCAAGTACAACAACATCACCATCGCTAACTTAGCAGACGAGCTCGAGAATGACGAAAACATGGATGAGTGGAGGCGAATCCGGCTTGCGTTAATCTGTATAGTGGACGGAGTGTTGGTTGCTTCCCAACAAATCCACCGCCCCACGCTTAAGTACGTCCAGATGCTGGAGGATCTAGATGCGTTCCTTGATTTCCCTTGGGGCCGTGAATCCTTCCTCCACACTGTAAGGTGCATGAAACCACCAAAGTTTGAAAAAGGCAAGCCCGTAGAAGACCCCGTTGGTATGCTCGTTCAAAAACTCAAGCAATCATCATTCCGGCTCACGGAGTTTCCACTAGCGTTGCAGCTACTTGCCTTTAAAGCTATACCAATGCTGCAGTCGAAGATCCCAGCTCCTCCTAACCAGTTGACCATAATGGATCTAACCGAGCCTAATCTGCCTAATCATCCTTCCATCGAGCTCGATTCTGTTCTACAAGTTGAAGTCAACCCATCTGTAAGTATAGCTCCTGATTGTATTAATAAAGAGAATAGATTTTTAGTCACTACTTGAAAGCGATGGTTGTGTTGATTTTTCTGCAGCTTGTCGTTACAACTAAAATTCCAATCGCACGCGGACCACAACCGGGGTGGGGTGTTTGGCCCAATGTGCAGGATGACGAGCAGGTTGGATACATGGAGCAGTTAATTACCAACAACCACCGTTTTACTAAATCTATGTGGCCTGGAGGAAGACAGCTCGGAGCCTGTGTTTATATTCACAGCGCCACCACCACAACCTCCACATCTGAGGCAAACAGTTCTGAGGAAAAGAAATGACTCAAAGCTTAAGCCCCGCAGATGCTCCAAGAAAAAAACAACTCCCACCTCTCAAAGATGCATCACCCGTTTGTTTGCAGCATCAAACTCCACCGCCTCAGGGAGCAACGAGGTGTTAGAAGCCAGACTTATTTCACTGGAAGACAAAGTCCCACTATTGGAAGACACAATCAAAGCTTTGGAAGCCACTGTCGTGATAATGCGAGCATCTAACGAGCGTTTAAAGGCTCGTGTGAACTACCTTCTAAACCGCAAGCGTAAAAGGAGCACAACTGCTCCGTTACTTTCACAGCGCCTTGTCAAGAAGCGACGGAAGAGCTCTGTGGAAACACCACACAACACTCAGGTAACAGATTATGCCTCATAACTACCACACTCCACTCAAGTAGATACTAATTACCTGACACTTTTTATTTTAGGAGAAGAAGACAGCTGATGGTTTTGTTGAATCTCAATCTCCCATTATCAGTCAATACCAGATTCACCAACATTATACCCTCAACAGTTCTTTTACAAACCAATCACCTCCCAACAAACATCATGAGTACCAACCGCTGGACGAAAACATGCTTGCTGATCACGGCTCACCCGATCACCAAATACCAACCTTCTCCGATGCCACCACATCCATCAAACAACCCGAGGATTACCAACACACCAGTCCCATCAACTCTCCCAGCAACCACGGCTCGCTTGACCACCATAACTCAGCAAATCCCAGCACTCCTCCCAACCACTCAACACCCATCCACACATCACTTCCCAATTCCCCTATTAACCACACTTCGCTCGACCACCACGACCCAGATAGTCCCAACTCTCCCTCCAACCACAAAACTCCCATCCACACATCACCTTCCATCCATAACGGGCCCGTTACCACGAGCGCCGATCACCAGTCACCCAAACAAACTATATCACACACCCCTTCCATTAGCCTTCTTTCTCCTGACCATTACTCAACTCAAACTCCCTCTACTACCCATCCACCTAACCTCCCAGCTGCTGACCCCAACAACCCTCCTACGAACTCGACAACCCACGACACAAAAGACCATGATCCTTGCCCCTTCAGCACTCAAAGGAGCCCGTCGCAACTTTACGCTCCTATCGCTACCCTGCCCCAGTTTGACGCCACCCCCCTTCAAAAAACCACCTCCCCACCGGCGATGTCAGCTTCTGCCTCCGCTGCCCCCATCTACGATTCATCACAACTTCCCAACTCTCCTAATCCATCCCTTTCCCCTCCACCTCCTCCACCCTCTACTGTCCTCTTCAAGCCTGCTTTCACGACGACACCTACATCCTCCCCAACCAAGCTTGCTATGTCACCACAAGGGGTCTCATCTCACTCCTCATCACCTAATGCTTTTGCTGCAACCGCTGTTCTAAAAGGGTCTTCCTCCACATTTCAGTCCACCTGCCAAACAGGACAGGTCTCTATATTTCACATACTACACTTCCACCACTAGAATCGTCTTAAACTTTTGCGGTTTCATGTTGCAGGATGCGGAATCTGTTGAGGTGCCAAAAGAAGACAGTAGCTCACCAGATACTAAGGTTCTAAAGATTGTTGCTGAAGTCAATGTATAGCCTCCGGTCCTGCATCACTTCTAATTTGCGGTTTCCTAACAAGTCATTTACAATTGATGCAGGTGCAAGCCGCTAATGAAGAGGTGTGCGAGGTTAGCGACTCCTCACCGGCGAAGAAAAGTACTCCTAACACACTATCTGAAACCGAAATTACACTTCACCAAGCACTCAACCAACCTAGTTTCCCACATTATCTCATCATCACACCTCCGCCTGCCGACCTCTGGAACCTCTTCTCCAAAACTCTAAAACCCCTCCAAAATGTGTAAGTGCTTCAAAACATAACTCCACACTCTATTCTCCACTATGCTATACTAAAAGTTTTTTTAACTGAAACCGCCTCCCAGCTTCCATGTTACCCCATCAAAACTTGATTTCAACAACTCATTCCTTCTCCAGCTAGCCAAACCCACCCAACGGACATCCTCACTGGTATGTCATGCTTACTATAATCGATTTTCCTCTTCATATATTGTCTTCACTAAATAACCAATTTTCATGTCTACTCCACAGCACATGAAAGTTCTAATGCACGTGCTTGGACAACATCACCAGAGCGTCTTACTTATGCAGAGTTCGGTGTTTACAACGCCGGATCTGATTTCATTGATGCTGTCCAAACAACGCCAATTCAAAAACGCAGTGAAAAAAGAGAGGCTTCATTGGGATCCGCGGTTGACCAAACTTATCCTGACCCCTGGTCAAACCTGGATGAAAGAGGTCCACACTATCTAAACTCCCATGATATGGGAAGACAGGCACTGGGTGGGAGTAGCCATCAACCTGGGTATTGGACATGTTGAAGTGATGGATTCACAACGCAACTTATACGACGATCAGGCAACCAAGGCTTTCCTGGACCCCGTCCTCAAGATGCTGCCATATCTTGTCCGCTATGTGGCTAAGAACAACACTCGCAACCTTTCACCATTCACTTGGAACCGCAGCCAACGGACATACGAAAACACAAGGTCAGGTGACTGCGGCCCTGTTTGTGCGAAGTTCATGGAACTGCATCTCTACGACGATCCGTATCCACACATGTCAGGCATTACAGACGCCATGGTTAACAACTTTCGAAAGGTGTACGCAATGATGTCTTACAAGACCATTGTCATACCTGCTTATCCATCTGCCTAGTTGCTTGTTAACGCTCTGCGTACTTCTTATGTTTTTGTTGTGGAGGGGCTTACTCCTTTTTGTACTACTGATGTGCCCCTTCAATCGGCTGCTACTTTATTTTGTTAGTACTAATTATGTTTGCTGATGTTTAGGACCTAACGGCTAAAACATGTGTTGTAATCCAATAACTAGAACCCTTTCTCTTCTTATCGGTTAATGGTCTAATGATGTTTAGGAATATTAAGCACTTAGCTCTTTTTGTGGTTTGATCATCTACTCACTAACCACCGTGTTCGTGTCCATCGGATTACTTCTTGCCCATGACTGCTACACGTGTCAAATATCATTGGGTGTAGTTCCCAAAAGTAGATCTACAAAACGCACCAACCTTTCAACTCATAAACTACACCTACAAACCCCTCCTCCGCGGCTCCCTCTCACAAATACACTCCAGAGTTTCCTACACAACATGGAAAATATCCAAGGCATTCCGAGACAGTGTCACTGTGGGTCTCAGACCATTGTTCTCACTTCAAGGACCAAAGAAAATCCAGGCCGTAGGTTCTTTCGTTGCGGAACCACCTCGGGTCCAGGCCATGTCTTCAAGTGGGTTGACGAAGCCAATTCAGAGGAGCTGGGGATTTTGTCAGATAAACACATTGCCTTGCAAGAAGACCTCTTACTGCTAAAACAAGAGCTACAAGACATCAAGGCAGACATCCAGGAGCTTGTTACTGTTTTATAATCTCTCAGATCTAAATAAAATTTGTTCTTGATAACTTTCTCAGATCTCCAGCTGCTTCTATGCTACCCCTTATGCTTTATTGTATCAATTAACTCTTCGATTGATTCACTTAATTTATTACTACGACCTCATGTCTGATCCACCACTCTATAATATTAACAATTTCACTGCCATATGTCTACTAATTACACGAAAATTATTACCCAAATTTTACAACCACCAGCATAGCATCCACGTGCTAACACCAAATTTTGAGCTTAATCAGCCACTCCCCGAACCAATGACTGTTGGATCAGCAGGTATGACAATAAAAACCCCTAAATATTAAATATTTCGCCACGCCCCATTCCCCGACCATGAAAAACGTATCCATCAATCTATATTAGAACAAACCCGTAAACTAAAGTCTTACACACCAAACTTTAACATCCAAATTTACACACTTCCTAAATCACCAAACCCAATTTGCTTTGCATATAAAACATAAGGTATCCAAGACAGGGAACATTGTGAAACATACAAAATACTAAACCCTAAACCAAGAAACCCTAAACCCTAAAAAACTGAAAAATACAAAGCACCCTACATCAAAAATTACTACATAAGCCACACATATTTCGCCATCCCAAAACGCTTAACCTCTAAATATTTCGTCAGCCCCACTTCGTGGTGCATGAATAACCTATCCATCAATCTATAATTGAACTAACCACTGAACTAAAGTCTAACACAACAAACTTTGACACCAACATTTACACACTTCCTAAATCACCAAACACACTACGATTTCAATATAAAACATAAGGTATCCAACACAGGAAACATTGTGAAACATACAAAAAACTAAACCCTAAACCACGAAACCCTAAACCCAACAAACCTGAAAAGTACAAAGAACCCTACATAAAAACTTACTACATAAGCCACACATATCAGTGACATACAGACAGAAACGAAATACCCCCACAACTCCATTACATAACTGGTTTGAGGTTTGTTTCTTCACGCATTACCGACCACGAAATCCGTATCCACCAGCACAAAAAAAAACTATCTCCTATGTCAAGGAGGGGACTACCTAAACCAATGGACAAACAACAGTAATAAACGCGGTTAAATTGTCGTGCATAACACACATCAGCCTAACTGTTTTCAAGCCAAGTATTTCCACAAACAGAAAATTGCCAAAACTACCAAATACAAAATCGACAGCCAAAACAAAACTATATGTTTACCCATCCATGGTCTGCGTTTCCACCAAAAAAAAATACCTAACCCCTAAACTTCAGCCCTCCTATCGATCCAAAGACACAACCACTTAGCCTAAACCCCAAAGTACTAACTAATTTAATGTTACTTCCATTAAAGGCACACATATATCTCCCACACAGCCAAAACCGAACAACGCCACCAACACCCTATCAGCGACACGAAAACCCTGAATAAAATTAGAAATTATTAACATTTTCAGATCTCCACCTGCTACTATTATGCCCCAAATGCCAAACGACCAACATAACTGATGAACGCGGTTAATTTTTACTGCATATCACACATCAACCTGACTTGTTTATCTCCATATATTCCCACAAACAGGAGGTTGTCCAACCTTCCAACTTCAAAACCAAAAGCCAAAACAGTACTACATGATTACCCAAACACGGCCTATGTGTCCAGCCAAAAAAAAACAAAACCCACATAACAACAGCATGCGTCGTGACAAGGAGGGAACTTACTGCAGCTCACCACCAAAAACAACAACCAGCAAAAAATAATAGAAAACACATTTGATTAAGTTCACATCAAGGAAATCTCATCCTCAACATAACCGAAGCAAAATACAAACAACCTGACAGCTTTTCAATAAGTTTAACATCATCACCACACACGATGGTTAGCTTACACCACATTGGCCTCCTCTACAAAAAAAAACACTGCCCTCAGAGTTCGGACACATAAAACAACAATATCCCACACATCGCAATCAGTTCAACGGGACCGTGCAATTAGTACGGTTGTGGCCCGGTTGCCTGCATCTCGTGCATCTGTTCGGCACCGCCTTCTTGGTTGGCCCCTAAGCAATAAAAAACCTCCCTATTAGTAAGTTAATCTGCTCCCGTATAGGGATGGTCAGTAAAGAAACAAAATAAAGCGCAAGTAACTCACCGGCATCTCTCCGCCGGAGAGGTAGCGTTTGGTCTTACGCCTACCAGCGGGTCTCTTTGTAACCGGGGGCATCAACACCTTCTTCTTAAACTCTGCAGGGATTTCCTCATCCCTAGGATCGCCAATTGGACTGATCAACCCAGCATAAGTCTCTCTCCAAGCGTCCGTTTTGTACCAGTGACCAACTAGGGTAGCATAAAGTACCTTCAGGTTATCAGCAGCAAGCAACGCATGGCCACATGGTATCTTCATGTTGTCAAAGTACTTGCATGAACACTTCTTCTGGTCCAAAGCCACACTATCATAACCACCATAAACTCCAGTGACCTGACTACCCCAGCTAGAAACAGAATTTATTTTACTTCCTGTTACCATAGCCATGCTCTTAGTCAACACCTTGTCAACCTCTGGAGTCAGCAACCCCCTATGCCTCTCCGCCTTCTTCCTACGAGCACTGAACCAGCGAGTCATCATCTCCTGTATAAACATCACCAGCTCCACTATTGGGGACGATCTACCTTCAACCAAGGCATTGTTCAGCTGCTCCGCTATGTTACTCGTCATAATGTTGTACCTCTCGCCTTTAAAGTGTGTCCTCGACCAATGAGATGTTCCCATCTTACCCAAGTAGATCGCGCAGTCACTATTAGCAGCCCTTATCTTGTCACAGAAGTTCTTGTAGTTACGCATTCTATGGGCACACGCTGCAGCCGTTACCATCCTTGCTAGCCCCTTACAAGAATATCTACCATTAACATTCCTTGCCAAGTGAACAATGCAGTAACCGTGATGTGCTTGTGGATACACACGGGTGATTGCCGATGCTATACTGGTCGCTATGTCTGATATGATAGTCAGGTTAGGGGAATCAGCGAGGATACGTTCAAGTTTCTGAAAAAACCAGGTCCAGGCATCCACATCTTCCGCATCCACCACTGCATAAGCCAGTGGATACATTTGGAAGTTTCCGTCTTGACCACTGGCTGTCAGCAACACACCTTTGTACTTGCCACTTAAGTGTGTTCCATCAACCACCAACACCATCCGTAGTTTTTTAAAGCCACTAATTGAAGCTCCAAAAGCCAAGAACATATAGACAAATCGTTCCACTCCCTCTTTGTCAACCTCAGACTCAATATCAGCTATAGTACCAGGATTAGCAAGCTTCAGCATGTACAAATACTCTGCTAGCTTCGTGTAAGAGTCGTCATCTGCTCCCCTGACATCAGTTATAGCTATATCCTTTGCTCTGTAGCATTTCATGTACGAAGCCGATATCCTTAGATCTTCCAAAACCAGCCTCTGCAATTCGCCAACCTTCGGACCTTTACTAGGCTCTTTAAATTTCGCCCTATAGACAGCAGCAATCACTCTGGCAGTACCCCTCTTCATGTAACCATTACGACTTTCAATTGGGCAAGAATGGACAAGCTGAGCCTTCCTAATTTCATAATAGCCAGTTCCCAGTATCTCATGTGTTGTGACGCGCCAGTCGCACTTATCCTCAGGACACTGGCACACAAAAGAGTCGACCTTGGTGCGCGTCTGTGTAAAGCGAATTTGGTTTTTGATAGCGTAGATGGCAAGAGCAATTTGACAATCCACTTTGCTACCATACACTTTCCCCACATGGACCACACCATCAGCAGCTTCAATATCTAGACCAGTTATCTCAGCAGCTTCGTACTCTGTGTCATCATACAAAGGTGGAATGTCGAACTCTTCATCGTCAACATCGGTTAGCTTGCGTTTGCTTGGTTGCCGATCACGATTGACCCGACCACGTGTTTCGTGACCACCAATTGTTGTTTTCCCCATCCACGAGAAATCATCCATAGGCACACCATCGCTTGCGTCTGCTTCATCCCACTCCCGAGACCCACTTCCACCCTCGGCTTTGGTAGAGTTGTAACCATTCGCACGTTTAGCCTCTGCTAACCTAGCGAGAGTTGGATCATCTTTCTCATTGAATACAACCTCCACAGCATCTGAACCACCAAAATCACCTTCTAGCAGTGGCTCCCAGAACTGATAATCATATCCTCTTGGCCTGACATCACGATCGTCCACTTCTTCAGGTCCAGAGTAACTATCAAACCCTTCGCTAGCACCAGTTGGCTCACCCACCCCACTAGGTATACTTTCAGACCTCAACCTTTCTTCAAACCTCTCAGCCGCCTCCACCAATTCAATATCGTCGACATTGATGAAGTTTGATTTTGAACCCACACTAGATACTTGTTCTTTTCGAGGAACATACCCGTTCCCAGATACCTTCTTACCCATTACAGGGGTTTCAAATCCATTGCCCATACTCCCTGATCCTTGGTAAAAATCACTCCGCATCCTATTGACTGTAGCAAACAAATTCATTGAACCCTTCACCTTCAAATGCGTGAAAAAATACTTCAACGCCCCGTCGCTTGTTAGAAGAACAGGAGGCGTTTTGATTCCTGTTGCAAGCTCCAAGCTATCAGGTGGCCAATACGACAGAGAGACACCACATTCCAAATCTTCAAAGCTAAACTCACAAATGACTCTTCGTTCCAGGTCTTTCATGGATATTTCTTCCTCAACGGGAACCATCCGAGCCATTCGTTTTTTGTCAACCACGAACTCCCATTTTCCATCGGCACCACAGGCCCATTCCCCACATATCACCATGCACATCTCATCCACCTACGCCACACACCAGAACAGATGAGAATCCAGCCATTATTCCGTAACCACAAAAACCAAAAATATAAATATAGTAGAGTAGCATTCGTAACATACCATGACGCGGCAAGCTCTGTGAAAAACGAAAACCACTCCTCCGGGTGATTCTCCGGTAACAAACTAGATCTCCTTCTACAGCTTTCAAGGGGAGAAGATCTAGGAGAAGAAAGAAAGATCTACTCTTTATTAATGCCTCACCCCTACTCTCTCCAACGTCGTATCTCTTTAATTACCCTAGTCGAACACAAGCCATTTGATTAAAGTGGATTTCAAAAGTTTGAATCCTGATCGTTGGAATAGCCCACTAGTCTGGCTAAGCTTGCTAACTCATTTAAAACAAATGTACTTTCTTACTTTAACATTTATTACAAAGAGAAGGATCTGGTTAACAAAGATTGATCACCACAACGCTTCATCTCGTTAGAATACACTCGGGGCAATTTGGGAATAAAAAGGACAGTTGTAGCCAAGAAATGTCCCAAAAACATAATGTGTCTCCCACCGAGAAACAAAGACAGAATGTGACTGTTTTAGTAAGTCTCTCCTAATTAAATTGGTGCACAGGATATAGTAACTGGATCCAAACTGAATAAAATAATTACTTTCTGACACCAATTAATATTGATATTAATTCTTTTGTCAGCAATCTTTTAAAGTCCAAAAGGGGCACAGAAGTTTGGAGCTCCATCTTACTTATTTAATACTACAAACTAAGCCCATCAATCCAGCCCACTTAGCAAAATGAGATGGATGGTAATTAACAATATTTGAAGTTTAGTGATTTGCTAACATTTTTGCACCAGAGTGATAGTATACCATTCTACATACCAATATCTATTTGACAAAATCTTTAAATAATGTTTTTTTGGTTAATTCAAGCATTAGACTGGATTACAATCGTGCGGGTTAGGTTTGCTCGTCGTTTCCTGATCACAAAGTAAACTCCCATTAAAAGAAAAGCTGCGAAAGAAACGCCTAACACTATTCCAACGGTTTCTCCTCGTCCGTCTTCTCTGATACTCTCATTTGTGTGCTCTCCTGATGAAAATTTACTTCCTTGTGTATCTGCTTCGACATTAGAAGTCTTTGAAGGTGATGGTGAAGGTGAAAGCGCTGGCGACGAATGCGAGTTTCTTGGTGGATTATTTTCAGGAAGTGATGATTTTGGGTGAAAGAAATCGTAAGCTTCTGGAGAGAAAGCAGTTGGGTTTAGATAAACTGGACCATGAGCAGGTCTGCTTCCTGCAATGGACACACATAGAAGCATAGACAAGCACGAGAAGAAGAATAACAAAGAGTGAGATAGGTATGTCATGTTGTTTTTCTTTCTTATCTTAAACATTTTTTAATGTTTGGTTTTGTTTTGTGTATTGGGGCTTTATATAGGATTGATTTGTAGAAAAGATAGTTGTTGCTTGAAGTGCAAAATTATATGATTGTTCAATAATAACAAAAGAAGAAAAAGTTCTTTTGAATGAGCGAAGAGAAGTCGTGAAAACCCACTTTGGTTAATGCAATTTTCTTGCTTGTAAATTTCATTCTTTAGTCTATAATTTCCCTCTAATACAAGTGTTGATAGTACTTGCTTAAATAATTACCCGAACTAAATATTTTTAGTTTATTGGTTTCACCGTTGGAATTTACTTCGTGTCTATTGATCCTTGGACCAAATCATTTTTGAACATATACGTCCATAAGGTTTTGTTCCTCTAGTTTCACTATTTGGGGTAAGATTAGTGGAAAAGAATGGATGAAGAGTTTTTAAGCTTGAAGGAACCGCAATGGAGTATCTAAACACTAAGAAAAGGAAAATTATTGATCGGGTCCATACTTTAAGGTTTGTATTGTTTCATTTTCGAACTGCTCTTTTCTTTCAATCCATAGTTGATAGGCATGGGAGTTCCGGGTACCCGTTGGTATTCGGATAGGGGTTTTCGGGTTTTCAGATTTTCGGATTTTCGCTCATAAGTTTCATACTAAAATTTTATTAGTACGGGTCGGATTCGGATAATAATACGGGTTCGATTCAAAATTGTATTTAATCCTATAACCCATAAAGTAACCATATATCGTATGGATTCGGGTTATACCGGTTTGGATATAACCGAAGTAAAATAGAAATTTTTTGAAGCAAAACATAAAGAAAAACATCTAAATTAAATAAAAATTAATCTATTACACATAAAATTGATAAAATAACAATAAAATGTTAAATCAAGCATGAAAACAAACATTATTTGTAAACAATATGTATTGCCTTATAGAGAGTAGACTTTTTCTTTCAATTAACAAATTATAAAATACTTATTTATAACTAATTATGTAAATAAAGCATATATTAAAATTTAATAATTGAAATACTTATATATATTTAAAAATATTTATAAGGACTATTAATTTTGGATTTTTTGGGTTACTCGTTCGTATTCGGTTAATAACACTTCGGCTTCAGATTTTTGTATACCACCCTACAAGACCCATTCGGATATTTTTATATTTCGGATCGGATAACATGTCAGGTTTTTTGGTTCGAGTTTGGTTCGGATTTTGGATTCCGGATTTTATACCCAAGCCTAGTTGACACTATGGTTCTGGTAAGTAAACATAAAATTCTTTGGTTAGCAATATCTATACTATTATTTATGAAGTGGTTTTGGTAATTTCTCAAATCTCCATAATTTTAGCTAATTTTGTTTATTTGTTATGTTTTTAGCTTGAATCATTAATCTATAAATTAGTTTGTGTATATGTCATATTTTTATTAGTTTATAACTTAAATCATTAATCTATTGATTTAAATTATATAACTATTTTTAACTTTCTAATTAGAATTAGAACTATACTTATTTTGACAAATTAAGACCAACTCCTTATTACTGTTTAATTTATAAGAAATATTATGCGTTGATATTGAGTTTACAGAGTTGCATTTGTAATCATGTTGTGAACACGTATAATCATGTGTAATCATGTTCTAAATATATATATATATATATATATATATAATGGAATTTTAATAAGTTATAATTCTATAAATTAATAAAATATTATAATCTGAATATTATAATTTATACTGTATGTATAAGAACATCACCAAATAAGAAAAAAACATTTACATTTGAATTCTTATATATTCAGTTTAGGAAATTATGTATTAAATTTGAAAAAAAAAATAAAGAGAAGTCATAATTATTTCTTCTAGTGTGTGTATACTTAAGCATCTAAGACCGACAAGACAAACCAACAAAAAAAGAAATTCAAAGGAGTTGGTTTCTGGCGTCGACACAGACATCGAAGGCAGCAAGATATGTAATGATGATCCTTGCATGTCCCTCTTCTTCGCGAATTCATCTTCTTGTATCTGATTTGTTATTCATCCGCGTTTGTATCTGAACTTTTTCCCCGAGGATTTGATCGTAGAACTTTCTCATTCGTAACGCTTAGGTTGATCGATTCGTAAATCTTAGGTTAGAGCATGAATCTCGCATGATTAGAATCAAAATCTGGTGTTGGTAGGTAGATGAAGGTTTAATGTATCTTATTTATTATTCATCCGCGTTCGTATCCGAGCTTTTTTTCCAGGATTTGCGTCTTAGAACTGTCTCGTAAGGCTTAGATTGATCCATTCTTCAAACTTAAGTTAGAGCATGAATCTTGTGTTTGCATGATTATAATCGAAATATGGTGTTGGTAGATCGAAGAATCAAGATCTGGTGTTGGTTGATTATAACGAGGCTTGTGTGATTCGTTTTTGCATCTCAACAAATTACTTAGAAAATAGAACTCAGTGTTAGTTGTTCGTGTTTGTTCATAGAATCAAGTTCTGGTAGTTGGTTGATTACAACGAGGCTTGTCTGATTCATTTTTGCATCTCAACAAATCAATTCGAAAATCAAAACTCGGTGTTAGTTGTTCATGTTTCAGGTGCAATGTATGCTGGAAAGAGTTGGAAGGCATAGCTTTTTCTACCACATGTGGCCACCTCTTATGCATCCCTCTTTCGTTAGCCATTTTGTCTTTGCTTATGATGTTCTTGTGTTGTTGTGAGCTTGATGATACAATGACCTTAGTAACAAGTCACAAGTTATTTAGTAACAAGTCCAAGCTTGTATCCCAAACCCTACAAACAAGTATTTTATCAGATTCATTACGACATCTTCAAAACATAACACTCAGTTATTGCTAATAAACTAACCTATAGCTTTCTAACCGATTAGGTTTCTAACCAAATCATACTTAAGAAGACCATATTGAGGAGCCTGATGAGGAATCACATAACTATTTCTTTATATTTAGTATCAGATAAAAACTACTTATGAGTTGTAATTTGAGAATTGTATAATCAGTAACATGATATCAGTGTCGGTCTGGACTCATGTGGTGTCTAAAGCGCACAGAAATTGATGCCTTTCTTTATTTATAACTATTTTTTAATGTTTTTCAGTTATGTAAATTACTAATTCGATATTTTTTTAAATAAATTGCAAAGATAAAAATAATATCATTCTTGAAAAAAAAATGTGTTTACATATTAATTTCCAATGTCAAAAACTTTCAAGCTAGCTTGGTTCAAATAATATTGGCAGTCCATTTGGTTGATTACTAATCTTAGATTTTTGTAACATTTTCAAAAAGAACATAAATTGTATATGATACAAATATGTTAACATCAACATCATGATCCCTTTGTAAAATGTGTTACAGCCTAATTTAGGATAATTTGTTTGTTCAGATTTCATAAATCTCTAATAAAAATGAAGAAAAATTACAAAATAAAAATAAATAAAACATTGAATATGGAAAGACACATTAATTTCAGTGAAGATAGAATAAAAATGAAATGTAGAATATGAGCAACTGATAATTTAAGTTCATTGTTATAGTATTTTTTTTTCTTGCACATCTATTTAATATTAAAAGAAAAACAGAAAACAAATATAGCAAAAATAATGTAATCTTAAAGAAATAACTAATGTGTCCTTAATTAAAGGGTTTATTTTGTATATTATTGAATATTACATTTATGATAAAAGAGATCAAATTTGTTAGAAAACGTAAGTAAAATCATGTATATATTTGAAGAGAGGATTTTTTTAATTGCTTTTATTTTAAAATAAAATAAAAGTAAAATAATGGAAGAAAAATCAAACACAGTACATGTTGAACTACCAGGCAGTGCGCATAAACCACTAAGCTAAAGTGAACTATATTGTTCAATTTTGGCGAACCAGAACTACATAAGAATTTTGATGTCTAAAGCCTTTGTTTTACAGATTTTATTTCAGGGCCGGCCCTGCATGATATGCATATCCAAAGGGACAAACAGCTGTTCTGTGCTCCTTCGAAGAGTATGTGTGTTGAGAAAGTTATGAAAATAGAGATAAAGTGAATTTTTTTCTTGTTGATTCCCAAGAGAAATAGAATCAATGCAGAATTAACGTTAACTCTACGATTCCTACCAAAAAAAAAACGTTAACTCTACGAAAAGATATAAAGCGGAATCGAGACTTATCTTAAAGCAACATTAATTAAAACCACATTTACAACCAATGGGAAATCCATGAAACTTAAAAAAAAAAAAAACAGAACATAGAAATAAATAAAAAGATACAGGTAAACTTCCTCTTTCTGCTGGTAATGGAAATTTTGGTAATTTACAATTTTGAATAAAAATCAACTTGTGGCTTAATTTAAACAATTAAAATTAAGCAGAGCTCCTAAAGGAGCCAAGACTTTTAATCCCAGCCGCTCTTAGAACAAACTGATGGTATAACGCAGCAGCTGCTGCCCCGATCATTGGTCCAACCCAGAAAATCCACTGTTCAAATTATCAGATATATAACATCATTAGTTTAATTTCATATATATATTAACCATATACAAAAATGTGTCCATATAAAAAAAAGCCAATAACGTACTTGGTCGTCCCAAGCCTTTTCTTGGTTGTAGATAACTGCGGCTCCGAAGCTACGGGCCGGGTTGATCCCGGTTCCGGTAATGGGAATGGTGGCTAAGTGAACCATGAAGACGGCAAAACCAATGGGAAGTGGTGCCAAAACTGGAATGTGAGAGTCACGTGCACTTCGCTTGGGATCTGTGGCCGAGAAAACCGTGTAGACTAGGACAAATGTTCCGATGATCTCCGCACCGAGACCTGTTCCTTTGTTGTAGCCATCAGCTAGCTCGTTGGCTCCACCTCCATATCTAATGTTATTTACAATTTCGGTCGTTAATTAAACATCGAAGTCATATATATATTAACATCCACGCCAGTTCCGGCCCTGAGGGGAAGCCAAGGAAGCATGGGCTTCCAGCCCTCAAAAATATATTCTAATTTCGGCCAATTTTTATCCAAAGTTTCTCTAGTCTATTGGTGTAAGTTATATCTCTCCGCTTTCAGCAATCGGAGTTCGACCAACTAGCAGGTCATTTTCAGCCTTTTTTTTCATTTAGCTTGTGGTCTTTCGAAAGTCAGGACCGCTACTGATCCACGCTTATAACTATACATAATTGACTGGCTATTTACAAAATCGATTTAGTTAAAAATCTAGACGCATGAATGCTGAGACATGATGGAACCTGGTGTAGTAAGAACTTTGGAATGCTTTGACCAGACCGCAACCGCAGATGGCACCAAGGCACTGAGCCACAATGTATAACACTGTCCGCACCAATGACACTTTTCTAGCTAAGAACAATCCGAACGTCACAGCCGGATTTATATGACCACCTTCAAAGGTAAATAACACACACAAAATTTAAGGGAAAATCGCATTTTAAACCTCTAGAGTGTCACTTTCTAACACTTTAAACATTGAAGTTTTTTCGCTAGCACTATAAACCTCCAAAGTGACATTTTTAGCATAACAAACCTCCAACTACGTTTTTCTGTTCACATGTGACCGGTTTTACAGGTTAAAATATTAATAAAAATAGTAAAATTAATAAAAAATAACCAAAATACATAAAAATTCGAAAAAAATAGAGAAATTGTAAAAATTTCAAAACAAAGTTCAAAAATATGTAAAAATTCAAAACTATAAAAATTTGAATTTAAATTTTAAAACTAAAATAAATATGAAATATTCATTTCAAAATAAGATCTAAAATATAAAAATATCAAATTTAAAAACTAAAGTAAAATTTTAAAAACTTTAAAAATTATGAAATTCAAAAATAAGATATAAAATTTAATATTTAAACTTAAAAACTAAAATTCTAAGTATCTAACTGAAAATTAATAAAAATACATAAACATTTGAATAAAATTGGAAAACTGCAAGATTCAAAAAACTATTCAAAAAAAATAAAAAAAGTTCAAAAATATAAACTTGCACCTTTTGAATGCTTCAAATTTGAAATTTTATATTTATATTCTAGAACTTTTTGATTTTTTACGTTTAATATTTAGAATTTAAAATGTGATTTTCCTGTTAAATATTTAGAATTCTTAAAGTTTTTAAAATTTTACTTAGTTTTTAAATTTGATTTTTTTTTTCATTTTAGATCTTATTTTTTGAATTTTTAATATTTTATTTTATTTTTAAATTTGAATTTTTATTTATATATTTTTGAACTTTTACATTTTTGAACTTTGTTTTGAAATTTTTACAATTTTCCCAATTTTATTCGAATTTTTGTGTATTTGTATTTTTTTTAAAAAAATATTATTATTATTAAATTTTTACCTGTAGAGCCGGTCACACACTAGCAAAAAAACGTACTTGGAGGTTTGTTATGCTAAAAATGTCACTTTGGAGGTTTAAAGTGCTAGCCAAAAAACTTCAGTGTTTAAAGTGCTAGAAAGTGACACTCTAGGGGTTTAAAATGCGATTTTCCCCAAAATTTAATCAAATTGTTATTATGGTTGTATATTAATTTAAATAAACTGAACCAAAGTTATACCTAACTTGGATTCACCATATCTAACTAATATACGTAGAATAATGTTAAAAACTAGTATACGTTAGATTATTTTGGTCTATTTGTTTCGAAAATATACAATATTTCTAACTTCTTTTGTTACGTGACAATATCTGTAGCGTGACTCTTAACGTTTTGTATAAACTTACCGGAGACACCAGCGGTACAGTAAACAAGAACAAAAATCATTCCACCGAAAGCCCACGCAATCCCCAATATTCCTACACCGCCGCAATCAACTCCTCCGGCGTTTGCGTCGGTCTGAGCTTTGTAGCCGATGACGGTGAGGACTGAGACGTAAAGGAAGAGAAGTGTCGCCACAAACTCAGCTATGACCGCTCTGTAGAGTGACCACTTCCCAAGCTCCTCCATGTCCAACAATGGCGCCGGGGGCGGATCAACGTAATCTCTAGCGGTCGATGCTCCACCCTCTTGCACCTCCAAGTCCTTTGCCATGGCCAAAGATAATGATGATGGGAGAGAGAGAGAGAGAGCAAAAAGCAAGAGATAGATGAGTTTTACTGATTGTTGTAGCTCTTGGTTTTAATTGTGTGTGTGTATATATACACAGAGACTGTGAAAAGGTTTGGTACAAGTACATTATAAGACAGATCATTTATATGATTATTAATTATGCTGACAGTTAAGTATTATTATGAAAATATATAATTACAAAAGGAATCTTATCTAAACCGTATATGCCTCAAATGAGCTGGTGGTATTATTACAAACGTCTTAACTTTGCCATTATGTTTGTAATTATTACTATACAAAGGAATGATTAGCATACAATCTTTAACATTTATATTTTTGACATTGGCTTATATATCGACCTTTTCTTTAAGAATAAGTGGGTGTGTTGGATTAAGCAATGAAATGTTAGTCGTCTAGTGGAGATGGTCTTTCCAAAACGAGGTTAAAACATAGCTTACTTTAGATTAAACATTGCTTGGGAGAGGTCCATTAATTTTCTGGTAAAAAAACTGATCCTAACCAATAAAAGAATTATGGGCCTAATCCGAAACTTAATTAAAACAGACCTTGTAAAGCGAATATACGATGCAAGGTAAAGCAAGGTAGTTCAGACTATATACAACATATTCGTATAGCCAATCATCTGTCTCCAGAGCCTCCACTAATCTATGTGTCTAGATATATGTTTCTTCAATTCAACATATTGTTTATTATGCGACAGTTTCGGATTAACTTAGTTATAGGTCAGAGAGTAACAGCTGTTCTTAAAATTGCATGATTAATGGTAGATAAACCTGTTTTAAGGCGTCCAACCAACCTCTCGATTTAGACATGTACTTGTGTTTGTAATAATTCTAATTGAACCCTTTATTTATTTTTTTCAGTTGTTAAATTTCATCTCCTTATCTCTATCACTAGTTCTGCATGTTGCATAAAGTCAAAATTATGCATAATATGTATATGTTTGGATAATAAGGTTTAGCAAGATGATCAAACTAAATATGTTTTAGTACTAATTAAGTACGTGGCCCAACGAAGGTGGCATATATGTATGGATATTATACTCAAAACATAATTGTAAGATATATTTATCTATTAACGTTTTTTATACTGGCACCGAATTGATTCCGGAACGAGTCTATATCAACGTCGTCACAACTTATTTTTTTAAAAGTTAGATTAGTCATGTATTCGTTTCGTATATGTGACATTAACGGGAAATAGCCAGCTTATGGAAGATACACAAATATATGAGGAAACGGGAATCTTGGAAAAGTTCTGTAACTAATCTATATTATTAAAATAGAAATATAAAATTGGAGTGTTTGGTTATTTGAATAGTCTATTAAAAAAATTTAAAGTGTTTGAAAACTTTGATTGTAATCATAAAAAAGTAGTGGGCTTAAGTAAAAAAATAGTAGGTTTAAGTAAAAAAATAGTGGGCTTAAGTTATTAACTTAAGTAAAAAAATAATAGGCTTAAGTTATTAAGTCCATTATAAAAAAATGTTGTTAATATATATAATAAAAATACAAAACAAAGCCCAATTTGAAATACCAATTCAAATTATGATTTTTATATTTCATATTAAGTTTTTAAAATATAATATATGTAATTATTTATATTATGATACATATAAAATACTATTAATTATATGATTAATTATATGATGGTACATATAAAATACGATTAATTATTTGATGAAATTATACGATATATAATAATGACTAAGGATGGGTTTTCGGACATTCATACGGGTTTGGTTCTGATCGGTTTGCGTTTCGGGTTTTAGGGGTCAAAAATTTCAGTCCTATTAGGATGATTCTAAATTTTTGTTTGAGTTTGATTCAGATCTTTGAGGGGTTTGGTTCGGGTTTGGATAGCCCATTTAAATTATTTTTAAAGTTTTAAATCAATATATATTTTAAATTTCTCAAATCTATAAATAAAATAAAATATTACCTATAAATTTAAATAATATATGTCAGAATACTTAAGTTTAACATATCAATTGGCTTGATTTAAAATTTTGGATACAAAATCAATATTATTTTAAGTACTTTTAGTGATTTTAGTATACTTTAACTATTTCAGATATTTATTGTTGACTATCTATATATATTTTCAAGTATTTTAAACCAATTTAAAAATATCAATCTTGATGTTTTATATATGTTAAATATAAAAATAATTAATATATGTAACTATATAAATTTATTTTCAGATAAATTGAGGTACAAGAATACTTCGGTTCGGATCCGATTTGATTCTCTAACTAACAAAATTTTGAATAATTCGAATATTTAATCAATTTATGTTCGCGTTTGGTACTATATTTTCGGATTGGTATCGGTTTTGTTCCTTGGATTCATTTTTCCAAAACCCTAATAATTACATGAAAAACAAATATCATGATATTTTTCAAAATATACATCCGCGCAGATGCGGAGATCAAAGTCTATAATCATTTATTTTAACAAAAAGCCAAATAAATATGTCGATTGGGGAGAGATTAAAATAAAACCAGAGAAATACATAGTTTACCAAAAATATTATATGTGTCGAATTTATTATTAATATTTTTAATAAAATAAATAAATTCAATAATTACAAAAAAAAAAAAAAAAATAGATTTTATAAAATAAAAAATATTATCCACGCTTTCGAAGCGCATGTCAAAATCTAGTTAGTATATTAAGGAAGATGCGTCTTTCCGGAAGTGCATTTTAGTGTGCAAGAATTTTCTGCGCTTGATTTTTGTTCAACAAGCAAAGTCTCACCCCACACACATTAAAAGGTTGTATATCATTTTCATGCCAAATTATAAAGAAGTAATTCAATATCAAATTACGTATTAGTAACATTCGATTCCACGGATTTTGTTGAGATTTTGTAAAGCATAATACGTCCCTGGTTTACTAAGATTTTTGAAGAAAATGTAACATAACGAGGAGAAGATGATAAGAATGATATCCATGACATGCAAAATAAGAACAGCGTTGAACATATTATATATATATATATATATATATATATATATATATATTATCTTTGCTAGCGGATTTTTATGTATACATAACATTATGTACCATCGCTTTGCTCCTAATTTCTCCAATTATTAAATTAATATTGGACCTAAATGCTTGATGCATATTAGAGCATTTTCAACCTTGCTCTATAATTCAATGCAAAATAAAGTGACAAATAGAGCGATGAAAAAATAAAAATTTCATTATTTTATATATGGAGTAATTACTTTTTTCTATTTTCTACCATGTTTTGCGCAATAAATTATAGAGCGGAGTTGGGTATGTTGTTATATACACATTCCGTTTCATATTATTTGTCGTTTTAGAATTCGGCACACAAATTAATAAAACATTTTATTTTGTATATTTACTAAAAAAACATCATTACCAATACACTTAACTACATTTCAACCAATAGAAAAATAGATAAGAATAAAAAATTAATAAATTTTATATTGAAATCATAAAACAACACTTATTTTAAAACAAAAATTTTATTCTCAAACGACAATTAAATCGAAACGGAGGGAGTAACTACACTATGTCGTTACACATATATCTATATCATTGAGTGAGGCCACATAAAAATATATATATGGATCCTTGTAAATGATGCATGTGAGCATGTATTTTCTTTTTAGTTTTGAGTTTGGCAGCATGACGATGATCATTTCATAGTATATAAGCGTCTTTGGTAGTGGGCTCTAACAAATGAACCACCCTTTGAAGCATTACTATTCTGGTGTTATTAGGTCTATAGAATGATATCCTTTCTGATATCTCTCGTTTTTATTTAATAATTACTTGGAAGTATAAATTATATCCGATGATATTTGAACTACCATTGTTTTCTCGTAGATACGAATCTCTAACATGCCTTTGCGTAAAACAACAAACTACACTTGTCATATCAACTCAACGACAATCTAAGAACTACTATCCCCGACCATTCAACCAACTGTTGGTTTTACGTACAAGCCCAGACCAGAATGTAACCAATCCCAAAGACACTGTTACAGACATTGGTAACGGAATAAACTGAACTATAGTGTTATGTTATAGGGACAAATACACTGTTACATTTCCCACCATACAGTTGTTTTAAATTAAAGAGCAACTGTGAGTGAACACTGCGCATTATACCGACTCAAGCTATCAACCACATGTATTTTGTTATAACCTTCCGTATCTTTTGATGCATTCAACAATTATCATTTATTTGAATAATACATCACATACAATATCTATCATTACTGAAGGAGGTAGAAAATGAGACAACCTAAATAATATTCACACTATCGAAAAGACAACAAAACCACGTATATGAATGTTCCTTCCAGACACTATTAGAACAGCCCAGGCCAAAGTGTTATAATTTGTATTCAATTCACAATCAGATTCATAGCAATTCAAGGAGGACATAGTTAGAACTTTGATTCATAATAAATTTTAGAGATGACTAATCAACCGCTTCAGATTCAATCATGTCACTATCCTTGTGACACTTAAAAAACAAGTTGATAGACTAAAGAAATTAAACATTCTAACTTGTTCAAATGTGCAAATCAAAAAGTATCATCTCCAAAATCTCAATACCGAAAAACTAGTATACTAAAAAGCAAATCCTCGAAAAAAAAAACAAAACAACAAGAGAACTCAAAAACGCAACCTCTTTCACTCGTTAGGAACATCAATGTCTCCACTGACAATCTCCTCCTGAAGATCCTTCGGGTCTCTCCCATCAACCGTGCACCCCACGGAAACGCAAGTCCCCAAGATCTCCCTTACCGTCCCGCTCAGCTCCTTGGCGATAGACCTCGGACGCATGATCTTCGCGATCTCAATCACATCATCAAACGAAATGTTCCCGTTGTGTTTGATGTTCTTCACTTTCTTCCGGTCTCTCTCGGGCTCCTTCAAGGCCTTGATTACCAGAGCCGCCGCGGAGGGAACGACGGTGACCTTGGCCTGACGGTTCTGTACGGTTAGCTTGACGGTGACCCTCAGTCCTTTCCACTCTTTCGCCGTCTCCTTGGCGATGTCTTCTCCTATCTTCTTGGGGGCGAGACCGAGGGGACCGATCTTGGGGGCGAGCGAACTCGCTGCTCCGACCTCCCCTCCGGTGACGCGGACGTAGACGTCGACGATCTGAGACGGATCCAACTTCGGCGGCATTTTGATTAAACTGTCACTCACTCGGCTCTTTTTTAGGGTTTCGTCTTCTCGGTTATAAAGCGTCCCCTAGTAGGCTCTAGGGTTTTAATGGTAACACGAAATTACCACCGGTTCGGGTTTGGTTTCTTAACCCGAAATAAGAAATCTAGTGTCATTGGTTAAGTCAAAACCAAAACTTCAATAAATTCATGAGATTCGTTCATTTCCGGTTCAGTGGTCGTGTCTGTGAGATTTTGTTGATCTTTGCTCTTCTTGGCTTGGCCTTTCTCACTCACTCTGTTTTGTTCTCTGTTTTACTTCACTCACACTCTCTGTTTTTATTTACTTGTGTTTCATCTTAACACAAGCTTGCTTTCTCTTTACTCTCTCACGTTCTTTTGTGCTTGTAGAGAGAGAAGAGAATTATCTTTGTAGTCTTCTTTCTCTCCAACTCTTTTCTTTATTAGAATTGGATGTTTTCTTTCTTACAACACTCATACATACTTATAATAGTTTTCACTAACTACTACACTTGCATAACTTCTACAAACTAGTCTTACCTACTCCCACTTGTCCATGCCTCTACATTAGGCCAAGACTAATTCTACAAGCAAGGTTATCTTATTCTAACAACTTCAACTTAACTTAGTTAGCTTACAAACTAACTAGTTACTTTTATTCTTCTTGTTGTGTAGTTACACAACCAAGTCTACTTCCTTCTTGTTCTTCTTCCTTTCTTGCTCTTCACGCTTCTTCTACTTCTTCCGTTTCTTGCGCTCCAAGCTTCTTCTTCATTCTTCTTCTACGTGACTCCTTGGTCACTTCTTCTTGCATGGCAAGCTTCCTTGCTTCCACTTCTTGTTCTTTTGGAGGACTTAATCAAGGTTCAATCTCAACAGATTTGTAGCCAATTTTTATGGTGATCATTAAATTAAGTTAATGGACTCTTGTGTAATTAAACACAGTCCATTATATTTGAAAGCCTAATCTTTTTTTCATTTTAATTTGAAGTTACTTGGAAGAAACTTTATTGTTGCTTCTAATTCTCCATATTTGGTTTTTTTTCGGGTAACTCCAATGATACTCTATAATTTACACTCTAAAATAATGCAATTTTATTATAGAGTTAGATTTGCTACAATGATTTACTCTATAATAGAATTACTTTATAATAGAGTGAGATATAGAAGTATGTTGCTTTTCATTATAAATATAAAGTTAGAAAACAATATTTCTCTATATTTTACTCTATTATACTATAACTCTATTATAGAATAAATCATTGGAATAATGGTCATTTTCTGTACAACCAAACAATATTCCTCTACATTCCAAACTTCAAGAAATTCATGAGTTCGTCCGTTTCCGGTTCAATGGTCAGGATGTTTGTGAGATTGTTTACATGGCTGGTCTGGTAGTTTTTAAGATTCCCAATTTCATGGGGGCTGGTCATTAAATTAAGTTAATGGACTCTTGTGTAATTAAACACATCACATTGTATTGGAAAGCCTAATCGTTTTGGATCTATTCTTCTCATTTTAATTTGAAATTACTTGGCCGAAACTTTCTGGTTAAGGTTAGGGATTTTAAGTTTGTTGTTTGCTTCTAGTTCTCCATATTTGGCCTTCTTTAGAACTGAATGCAAAAAGTATTAACGTCTAAGTTTGATTTTCGGTTTCAATGAAAAATAGAACAAGTGAAATTAAGCAAATCCTTTGAAATGGGGTTCAGAATCTTGAGATGTTTTTTCTGTCGTTTTTCTTGTCAAGTAGTTTAAGTAATTCATTTGATGTAGCCTTGTAATCAGCCATATATACTATTTCAAATCTCATCTAAATTACTTTCTCAAGAAAAATAATACTATACATTGAATCATTGAGATAATAAAATAGCTGAGTGGTTATGACTATTTTCATCATGTTCTTTGAGATTGGTATTTGAATATTTGATGGCTTTTATTACCATTCATTTATTTTTAGTTACTCTGAAACTTCTCTCGATGGATAACGGCTGTTTTTTTCGTTTTCCTTTGCGTTCTTATACTAAAATATAGAAAAGCAACCTAAGTTCAAACCAAATATACACTGAGCATTGAGAAGAAGCTGAAAGCCTGGAGCAAATGCCACAGCCATAGTGTCCGCGGACACACTCACCAAATCAAAATTAAAGCTACACGTCTCTTTCTTTCCACGATCGAGTGTTCTAACAATATGATACATACAATTATGTGATGTCTTTATATTTTGTTAAAATGTAAATTTCATAATATGATTTCACAAAAAACAAAGCCTTAAACATGTACTTCTCTAGCAAAAAAAAAAAGAAGGCAAAACAGATATTAAGTGATGTTCTGTTTGATGAAACAGGTGTAAGGTAATATAAATCATTTTGTTGTTTTTGCTCTATAGTAATTGTGGATATCTATTTGCATCATATCTGCTCTACGTGCTTTTGAATCTTTAATGGGAAACTTCATTCAATAAGAATACCAGACAGATACATAACCTTTACCTTCTCCGTATCTACGTATCTAAAAAGACTGGACACTTATAGACATATATGTGAACATGTGTGTGTGTGTGTGTTACTGGTCGATAATAGCATTTTCGAGTTATGAGCCAGTGCTTAGACACAATATTCTTATCGATTTTAAGATAAGGAATATAATATAGGGATGCTTGCACTGTGATTGAACTTTATAAAGAGGAATGGGTCTGTATGTGCATAGATACATAAATGAATATCTTCTTTTTTATCAATATCTTATGTATTGAAAACTGAGAAATTGATCAAAGTTCAAAGTATGCAAGACAACGCCAACGATGCATATGTATATACCCATACGGCCATACATGAGATAAAATCATTTAATTTTAGGCTTTATAAATAGCAAATTAATGGGATTCAATAATAAATGGTGCTGATGTACATGCATGCGTATTTGTATCTTCTTAGAATAGTCGCATTGATCTTCAAAGCGTCTGTATGTGTAACGTAGACTCATAGTCATATTTCCCCGATATATTGACGTGTAAATATTATTCTGGTCGAGAACATGTGTGTTGACAACGAGCAGCTACGGCAAAAGGAAAATTGCTGCAAGATCATAAAATCTCAAATGGTTACCATTATCAAACTGCAAGTTGTCCTATTTTGTTATCCTAACAAATAATGTTCCTTAAGAAAGTAAAAACATTAAAAAGAAAACTTGCAAAGAAGTCTTATAGATTCACCTGCTAAGATTTTAAAAACAATAATTATGACTGACGTATTTGAAAAACTTACAAGATTTTCTGCAAGAGCTACAAATTGATGGCAGTAGTACTTGAATACTACCGTAAGAAAACATAGTTAAAGCTATATAACAGACGTGTTAAATTTTACTTTGCATATTTGTTACACATCTCTCTTGCATTTTCTATGTGTGGCATATCTTTCATAGACCAACTTGAATTACGTAAAAGGAATATAATCGATTGATCATTTTAAAAGACTCCACACAACATAAATTAAAATAAGCCAACCACTAACTTAAAAGACTTGTAAATTTCATATTCTCACTTTTCCCTGAGCCTTGTTACTGGCTGTGTCTATTTAAAACGATTTCAAGTTACAATTCATTTATTGTTTTTATATGTTATGGTTTCTTTCACCTCGTAACTTTCGGGAAAGGGTAACATGATTGAACAAAGCATTTATTTTTTAGGTTTTCGAAGTAAAGTCGTATTGTTATCATCATCACCATCACAGAGCAGTATTTCAACTTTTCCTTTCATCTAATCATATTATTATAATCTGGCTAATAGGATCGATATGCCCACAATGTCGACACTTTTTTAAATAGATGATGCTTTTATTTTATCCGTTTCTTAAGTGAATTACGCTACATTTCAGATCAACTGAGAAGAAGCACAAACGCTATGTTTTCATTCTCATGAACCCCCAAACCACAGAGAAAAATATTGTAAAAAGGCTTTTGATTTGGATAAAATCAGTTAAAAGAAAGAACAAAAAACATTCTCACTTGACTGAAATCATCTCTAATCTGAATTGTTGTCTCCATTCCACTTCCAAGAACAAGTAAACAATCATCCATTGAAATAACCACAAATACTAGTAAACAAGATAAGATATTACAGAGTATGAAATAAACCTACGCATCAAATTTGAACGATTTAAGAAGTTACTTATAAATTTTAGAATAGGAACTTTCAGATTTTGTAACCGTATCTATGAGTTAACTATTTCACAAGCAGAATGATACCTCAGATAATATTGACAATGTGATTTTGGAAGTACGTTAAAAAATTACGTCGTCCCTATGCAACAAAAATGTATATAAATTAAAACGCGTAGATGTGGATAAAGAATCAAAGATAGAAATCAGTATAAAGAGAAAGAAAACATTATCGAACAAAACAATAAATAAGCAAAGTGTGACCAACAAAAGTTCAACGTTCAACGGATATCGTGAAATAAAGTAAACCAGCGCAAGTATACCTCTAAAGCCGAGATCAGCCTAGATGAGAAATATCAAGATATAAGCACATCTGATCCAGATAGTGAGTAGGTCCTACCTTCACGTGGCGACCATCCAAGCTAAAATGATACCACATGTAGCAGATCGGTCTATCTCGACACGTTATCGATCATAGATACTCTGCTTTGTCTCTCTTTTTGCCTTTGGAAATAGGGACGGGCGAAATAGAACCCAGTCCTATACGGGTCGGTCACATTAAAAACTCAAACATTAAGTTATTTTTATGCAAAAAAACTAGTACTATAATTTAAGAGTCGTAGAGTACTAGCTGATAAAAATGCCTAAAATAAAAATAACAGTAATGATAATACTGATTTTGAAAATAATTCAGTCGTAATTCTTGCTGGAAAACTTTTCAAATCGAGGTTTTTAGATCTTTTAGTCCTTCGTCTATTGAATTTTTCCATTTAATATATATTTTTTTGGTTTTGCTTTACTAAGTCTTTTTTTGTTGTTGTTGTTGAAACTAGTAGCTAATATTCTCCTAGTTTTGTTTTGTTTCTTTTTCTTGGCAGAAGAAATAAGACTCTCGCACCGATATCATCTGCTACTTCTATAAAAAGATTGAAAAATGCAACGTTGCAACTTAGAGAAGAAGAAAAAAACATATCAAACCCGTATAAGCAAAAAAAAAGAAAAGAAAAAAATGTTCAAAAAAACATAACAGCAAAAAAAGATTACAGCTTAAAATGTTGTTGTGATAGCCATTGGCGCCGAAACGGGTTTTCTAATACTTCCTTCGTTTTAATATAGATGATATTTTGGAGGAAATATTTTGTTTCAATTTAGATGAAGTTTTGATATTTTAAAATTAACTTTAACTTTATCAGAAACTGTTCGGCCAATTAAATTTTACAATTTTTTTTTATAATTGATTAGCTGATTATAAAATTCTATTTTTAAAATATTTTTTTTGAAAAGATATATTTCTTTTAATCTTTGTACAATAAGGTAAAACATCAAATATTATGAAAAAGAGAGAATAATTAATAGTGATATTTAGTCAGATGACTTATAGTTATGCATTCAACAAAAAAAAAGATATTTCATCTGAGTTTTAAAAATGTATGTTTTAAAATTTCCTATACACTAAAAATAAAATTTAATTATATTATACTATTTCTTGTATTAATTATCCAATCAAAATTCAATACATAATTAATTCTTCACATTTTGTAGTTTTCTAATGAAATATAAAAACAAAAAAAAAATTGAAATATTCTTTTTCTAAAACACGAATTTTTTTAAGTGAAGTGATAGTTTAACCCAGAAAAAAACTTGAAGCTACGCAGAATGAATTAATTTTCAATGTTTTGTTAATGTGAAGCGAACTATCGAGTCTGCTGTTCGTTCCAGTCAGTCAGACTCTATTAACTATAAGAAGAAATCTAGCGAGGCGACCATAATAGTCCAAGAGAAATAATATAAATAAATAAGCACACGAGAGAAAGCACGAGTGTGAGCTTTGTGCAGAGTGTTTCCATTGGTTACATAATTTCTTTTATAAACAATTATGAATTAAAAATTCGTATTTTGAAACGGCTAAATGACGATTGATGATGAAATTCTCGACGGTTCTGGTTCTCCGCGCCGCTCACACCGACCAACCTCGTAAGTTTCAAAATGGTCGAGGCTATGACAAGACTACTATTATATTCCGTAATATTCTCTGTCCATGCGTTCTTTTGTCATTTTTAACACAGATAATTTAGCCTCATTATTATTTTTTGTCATTTTTGTTAAGTTTTATAATGTGAATGGAGAGTTATTTCATTTTTTTCGAACTGGATTTATTTCTTTGTATGTGTGACAAACATAAGAGATGACAGTGATTATGTGTATTGCAGAGGTCTTATAGTTATCTAATTTTTGTCAACAAATATGGTATCGTTATTAGTGCAAATCTGTAATCAAGCATATTATCCAGTATAGATATTTTTTCTATCGATATCCAATACAGATATGAATTCAATATTTAAGCAGACGAATAATTCAAAAAAAAAGAAAATAATATGAATATGCCAACACGACACATGTAATATTCTCTCCACGAAAGGCAACCTTTTCAAAATCTTTCGCGGTTGTGGCATTTTACAATTCAACAACACTTCATTTAATTTCATTGAAACAGAAAGGGTATTTACGTAAATCCAAGAACTGACGGAAACTAGAAGTTAAGAGATAGAGAGAAGGTCCCTTATCCATTTTATCCAACCCCCCAGAACCTGTATAAAAGCAAAGACTCCCCTCAAGCATTTTTCTTCTCTCACAGCAAAACAAAACTTCAAAATTAACAATTTTAAAAATTAAAATATAAATTATAAACTTCTTCTTCATCAATGGCGACGGGGAAAAGCAACTACGCACGGCCAAGCCACCGTTTCCTCGGCACCGATCAGTCGTACTACGCCGCCAGCGATTCTTCTGGATTCGAGTTCGACGAATCCGATCTCTACTCCGATTCCCCCGATTTCCGTCGGAAAATCTCTAAACCAGGCAGATCCGTGAAGAAACCGTCTAACCGTCCCTCCGCGTGCGCCGCATCCTCCGCCGCGGCGGCGTCGTCTCTACCGGTGAACGTGCCGGACTGGTCTAAGATTCTCCGGGAGGAGCATCGCGATAACCGTCGGAGAAGCGTCGTGGACGACGACGGAGGCGAATGGTTGGACGCTAGCGGCGGGAGGTTACCGCCGCACGAGTTTCTGGCGAGGACGAGGATGGCGTCGTTCTCGGTTCACGAAGGAGTAGGGAGGACTTTGAAAGGAAGAGATCTTAGTAGGGTCAGAAATGCAATTTTTGAGAAAATTGGGTTCCAGGATTAAATATTTTTATAAATTTGAGGTCCTTTGATAAGTAACTGTCAGAGAGAGAGAGAGCATTTGATATTTCTTGAAATGCCCTCGACTTATCGTCTATTCCGAAAATTTTACCCATGTAATTTTGTTTTTAACTTTGAGATGTTATTACATTTTGCCTATTATAGATAATGTTTCCCGAAGAGAGAAAATATAACATCTTATTTGATTAACAAAGTCATTTACTACGAATTAACCTGTAAAAGTACAGATTTGGGAAATTTATCGTCGAATTAATTTAAGGGGTTGAAAATGGATAAACCTGAAAATTGGGGAGGAATAGTTTGAATTATTGGTGGGATGTTGAGTGTTTGATGTGGTGGGTAAAAAAAGCAGAGGCTCAGAACACATGAAAGTGACATAGTTGCTTGAGAATTATTCTCTTCGTTCTTTGTTTGGACATCCTTATTTTTTAATGTATGATTTCGAGTTTCAGCCATATTCGTTTGCTATTTTATAATAAGCGATGGTATAAGTTTCTCACTTAAACAAAAATGGATTTGCTTATCAAAGTCCAGCAGACGATTACGTGAATGGTGTGCTAGGGGATTATTATAAGGGACATGCACGTCCTGTGCTGAAGATTATGTTTAATATCCTGAATGTAAGAGCTTTGCCATTATCCAAACACATTTCTTGAAAAACATTGAATTTGGAATTTATCTTCTTGCCACAATAATTTAAAGGATTTACGGTCTAGAGTATGTAGCTAATTGCATTATATATAGGAAATTAACGAATTGCATTCGACAATCTTATGAGAGTAACATGATCATCTTATCCTATCTGCATATTATTATTAATTGCAATTTAAACATGAATTGGGTCGTAATTTATGGGACCGGCAAATACATTGTAATGACTAAGACCATCTACATCTGCACTTTTTAGCAAAGTCCCAACCCAATATTAGTCCAAAAGAAAATGAAAAGTGGAGAAAAATAAGAGAAATGTTTTCACAATAAAAAGTTTTCGTCAAAGTCCTTGGAGTACTAGGCAGCATCTGATACGTAAATCGAAAGAAAGACGAAAGTCTAGTTTGGTCGGGATTCATTCACTTCATCTCCTTCTTCTCACTCTCTCGATAAGGTGATATCGCCAGGGTAAGAAGATCGTCGCAATCCACACCAATTTCTCGTTTAATCGAGAACCAAAACCGTCGAATCAAACACCAAGCAGATTCGTGTTCCTTCTCGTACCTCCCGTTTGTGAATTTCGAAATTAATTGATTTCGAAACGAATCCAGGTTTGTCTTACTATGTTGATTAGAGTTAATTGATTAGGGAATTAAGAACTGAAGCCATGGGTTAAGAACTGAAACTATGCCTGATAATTACTCAGTTGGTAAGAGAATTTCCTTGAGTTAAACCCAGTAGCATCCTAAAGTCCCACCAATAATCATATATTCCATCAAAGTCTCATAATAAAGTCTTTAACTACAATTATTAATAAAAATGCTTAGAACTTGAATAAAAGTCCCAGGGATGTGGTTACTCTAATGAAGCTCTCAAGTTGAGTGTCATTTTCTTATTTGGTGTCATACAATATGAGTAGGGAAAAATGTGTTTTCCGTTAATTTGATTCAATTTGTTTCAATCGATTATATCCAAAACATCATAATATTTTTATTTTAAACATGATATATAAATATATGTATATGTTGATATCATGTTCACTTAAAAGTAGTATATAATTTTCTTTCTACAAATGATTTAATAAATTATATTCACACTATTACTTAACAAAGTATTAAATCTAGGGTAAAAATAATTTGTTTGTGACAACTTTAACTTTTTCATTAGATTTGTCTTTCCATTTTATTTAAAATAATTTTAAAATTTATAAAACATATAGTTTCATTAGTTTTTATATTATCTTAATCATAATTTTGAAAACAAACTTGTATTGCTTTTAAAGTACTTGTTTTAAGCAAAACAGAGAATATATCCGCAAAATTCACATATTTTATGAATATCTGATTTTGGAGATATCTATATTTTGTTAAATAAAATTAATCAAAATTTTTGATATTAATAAATTATTAAATAAATCATAAATATTGAATATTTTGACAATATTTTTCTCTGTTCCACTCCATAATACGAGTACAATAATAGTGTGATCAGGTGAATTAGAGCCCGGTCTAAATCAAAGAGGAACTGAAGAGAGATGAGAAAGATGCAAGATTTATATAAACTGAAAAGAGATTTAAACAGCAGCTGTAAAATATTTGCAAAGGATGAAAGGGAAGTGAGAACATTTATTTGTTTGATTTACAGTACATAAATATGCTGGCAAACAATTTTTTTTGAAAACTGGCCTACAAATGGAAATAATTTCCTTTTCAGCATAGTAATTTTAGTTGTTGTAAGAAGTTAGTAATAGTCAAAACATTTAGGCTATTTACAAGCTTTAAATTTTTTTTTTAACAACACAAGTTTTAAATTCAAAGGAAGAAATAATGATTTTCTAGAAGCTCAATTTAATAGAAACAATGAGTATTTTTTGGGGATCCATACAGAATAAATTTAGAATTAGCATTTGAGTATAATGACCATAGATAATTTTTCACCGCATATATTTTTATTTCAGAAAAAGACAAAATCCGGTTACATCAATAACAATTTTTAAATTAAAATCTGTAAAAGTAATACTAAGTACATTTTATAAGTTGACAAAAAGTACTTTTTATAATTTCATACAGAAAATAATAGCCAGTGAAGAGTATTTGAAAGAGAGATATAACATATTGTTAGGTTATAAATTTTCTTAAGTATAGTTATTCTCCACTTCTTTATCAAAATTGATTTAGTTTCTGATATCTGGATTAGCGGTTGTAATAAAATTTTGTTTTTAACTTGTATTTTTATGATATCGGTTAGATTCGATAGATCAAAATCCAAAGGAAAAAGTTAATATGTTTGAATATGATATAATAGTATTTTTTTTGTTTGTTTGTATTAGTGTTATTAATGTTATTCAAAAAATGGTAATTGGTATATGGTCACTAGATCTAAACTTTTAGAACAGGTGTGTGAGTTGTTGACAAAGAAAATAATTTATAAAAAAATGGGTTTGTTCATGTGTATTTTAATTCATCAATAATAATATTTAAATAAAATTGCTAGCTTATAGTGTTTACTATTATTATTACTTTTGAATAACAAAAAATCCGAAGTAAAACAATGTATTTTTATACCTAGAAACTACAATACGTAATATTATTTTCGTCCCCAACAGTTAAAAATAAATAAATACAAATATATGTCATTTCCTTTTGTTTGAATCTTAACTTCTGGTATGTGACAACCATACATACGTATAAGAAACTGAAAACAATTACAACAGAAACACCACCAGCTTTTTTTTGGGACAACAAACATCATCAGCTATACGTAGTTTATTGTCTCTCTAAAGCATGGCAACATCTTGAAAATTTCTTGGATAGAAGTTATGATTAAAGTTGCTCAAAAAAAAAGAAGTTATGATTAAAATTACGGTTTGATACTTTATGGGTAAATTATAAGTAGACTGACTGGATTTGTAAGTAACATCTCGCAAATTAGTTGAAATTTTAAAATTCCTCAAAGTTTGATGAACAATCCACATCGTTATAGTCATCGATCATTGTCGTGTCAATATCTATACTATTAAAGCAACTGACAGTTTGTAAACCTGCCCCTGAAATTTTCAGCCTAATTACCGAAAGTTTTAAAAAATATTTGCAAATCAGGGCTTTTCATTAACATCTTTAACCTATTTGCAAAAAATGGCTTCTCATTTACAACCAAAAAAATCGCAGGCCCAATATATTTCTGTTTAATTTGAATTGCAAGCCCAATAATTTAAATCTATTTTCACACAGAATGTGCTTCCAAATATTTTTACTAACCCATTTAGATTTTGATGAAATATTTTATAAAAACAGAAATTCAAAATCAATATTTAAATTTTAAAATAAAGTTGACTCTCCAAAATCAATATACAATTAATGAGTATAAATTTTTACAATACATGTTTTTCCGTTAAATATGTAAAATAGGTATCAATTACAAACGGGTTTTACAAATGCATTTATTATTTCTATTGTGATCTAACAAACGGGTTAATAATTTTATCAACATAAAATTTAAATTTTTTTTTTCAAAAATATAGATAGAGATATTCTTATTTATAATATTAAGAGGTCCACAAAAAAATCTCTCGCTTTTAAAGAAATTACAAAACATTCTAAAGATAATTACAAAACATGGCTTTTTATTTTTTAAATACTAAAACCACGGACCCAAGATATTTTTGTTTAGTTTAAATTGCAAACCTAATAAACACAATCTATTTTCACATCGAATGAGCTTCCAATCTTTTACTAACCCATCTAAACTCAATGGAATGTTTTATAGAAACATAAATTCAAAATCGACATATTAATATCTGACATATTAGTTGGTATTGATTATATTCTCTTGAATTGCTACAAACCGAAACATAAATCTATATTTTCCAAATTCTATTGATAGATATGGGTAAAAAGAGTATTTACCATAATGTGTCACTGAATTATATTTAGGCAGTCAAATTCGATGGAATGTTTTATAGAAACAAAAATTCAAAATTAAAATCGACATATTAGTTGATATTGAAATGGAAACGAGATAGACATAAGATGTGATTTAAATAAGATTTTCCAAATACTAATCCTCATTTATTAGTAAGATCCGATAATAAAAAGATTGTCCCTAACTTTCTTTCCAAGTTTCAACTATATATTCTGTTTAATCGCACATATTTCGGGGTGGGATCAAAACAAATCCATGAATATTCTTAACAATAAATGTGAATGATATTATATAGAAATAAGATTTTGTGATTTAAATAAGATTTTTCAAATAGTAATCCTAACTTATTAGTAAGATCCGATGATAAATATCACATCATATAATGTGCTTTTGAATTGATACAATAAATTTAAACATGTTGCAGCATATATTCTAATAATATTGTAGTATTTAATTTAGTTTCCAAATGCATATAGAACCGAAAATTATGCTGCAAGCTAAATAATATCTCGGCATTAAAACCCTAAACATACATTCTCAATTCATTATATAATGGTATTCTCGATTCATTAGTTGACACATACACTTCATTTTTTTTGTAAAATACACATAGACTTTTCGTTTTCATATCGTTTTAGTGTTTTATCTTCTTAACGAATTAGTGTTCTAATTTAAATTTCATGTTTGTTCTTATGCATGTCTAATAGATCCTGGAATGATGGCTACAACTGAAATATATTTTCTGACTTATATGTAAAGTATTCTATAAGTTTTTTATTCTTTTGATTAATTAACCTAAAATTTTCTTATTTGATTGGTTTAATATTAATTTTAATGGCGTTGTTATTTTCATAACCGGACAGTGACGAGCTCATCGGAACTGGGGTAGCATAAGGCAGATCGATAAACCTTCATGTATTATTTTCCGAGCACTGTAGTCTCACCATGTGATCATCTCTGTAACAGTACTCCCTAGCTTATATATACATTTATCTCTCACTTTTAATCTTCTTCTCGATTGATTAGTCTCTCTATATAGATCTAATATTCATGGTGAATTTTCATTTTCAGTAAGAGGTTTAAGCTTAAAGGACATTTGTATCCATGTCTTGAACCGTATGAGGAAGGAAAAATCCATGAAAAGATTTGATTTTTAATTATTTTTGTGAAACTCAACTGCTTTTTTTTTGTGAGTTTATATTTTAGGTTTGTTTATATCATAATTAAAGATATATTTTGTAATTAGATTTTAATAATTTTTGGTGAATATTCGTGCAGGTACTAACAAGATTAACATATGAAGAACTCGTGAATTTATATGTTGTTGAGTGTGACAGTTGGTGTTGTAAACGGTGTGTCTAAAATTTCTAAATCATAGACGAGGTATGCATAACTGAGGTATGCTTATCACGTGTATATTTTAGTTAGCCATTTTGTAAAATCTTGAAATTTACTTTTAATGTATTTTAGTTGGCCATTTTCGATCCGGAAAAATAATGATTACGGATGGTTTTCTGGGTACCCATACGGGTTTGGTTCAGATCGGTTTCCGTTTCGGGTTTTCAAGATCAAAGATTTCGGCCCTATTAGGATGTTTCTAAATTTTTTTTTAAGTTTGATTCAAATCTTTGCGGGTTGGGTTCGGGTTTGGACAACTCATTTAAATTATTTTTAAAGTTGTAATTCACTATATGTTTAAAATTTCTCAAAATATTTAAATAAAATAATATATTACCTATAAATTTAAATAACATATGTCAGAATACCTAAGTTTAATGTATCAATTGGTTTGATTTAAAATTCTGAATAGGGAATCAATAAATATTTCAAGTATTTTTGGTGATTTGAGTATACTTTATCTATTTCAGATATTTGTTTTTGACTATCTATATATATTTTAAAGTATTTTAAATCAATTTAAAAGTATCATTCTTGATGTTTTATATACATTAAATCTAAAAATAATTAATATATATGTATCATTTTTGAGTATCATTCTTGATTTTTTTTTTTAAATTTATCCTATTATTTTGTTTAGAGCACTTTTTATGCATGATTTTTTTTGCTTTCAATAATTTATGGACTCTTTATCCCTATTATTTCTAACACGAATTAGAAAGCAATATAATTCTTTTATTTATATATAATAACACCAAATCAATCAATCAAACTCCGGTTTCAATCTTTACAACCGATAAATCTAAAAATACAAATTAAAAAAAAAACATTAAAACATTTGATACATATTTTATGTTGAAATACATTTATTACAAAAAATAAAATTGACAAAGGAAACAAATCCGCGCTTTGAAAGCGCGGATCAAAATCTAGTTAAACTATTAAAATAGAAGTACAAATTTTCCTTAACCCTGAAAGTTGCTCAATATTTACTAAAATATGTCACTGACATTAAAACTCAGTGTTTTGATTATTTTTAAACCAAGATTCACGATTTGGGTACTTACTATATAGTTAAATTAGTTAAACCATTGTCGTAACTTAATCAATCCAAATCATTTCTGTACCATAGCCAACCAATTTCATTAATTTCTTTCTATCAGGCTAGCCCATGGGTTTGTTTTTTTGTTTTTTTTTCTAGACAGGCCCATTAATTTACTTGACATATATTACCAATTTAATCTATAGCGTTATGTTAGTATACTTAGCAGCATATTCTAATGTATTAATAGATTAGATACGAACCCATTTATAAACGTAAAATTTCTCTAACTAATATTATTTATCTATTAATAGAATAAATTTAGCTTCAGTTAGACATTCACACATATCTAGGGGTGGGCAAAATATCCGTAAAATTTGATTCGATCAATTATTCGTTTTGATTCGTTCCGAAAAAATTCGGGTATTCATAACTTTACAAATAAAAAAAAATACTAAAATTCAATAATCGTTAAAGATGAATCAAATTACAAATAGTTATTTTAAAAAAAATGAATATCTGATCTGATCCGTAGTATATATATGCATACACATGTATATATAAAATTTTATATAATTTTTATATCTCTAAATAAAATTTTACTATTTTTGTCCATTATTTTTATTATTTGGTTATTAAATTTTAAAAGTATGTAGTTTTAAATTAATGAAATACTATTGTTTTATATTAAAAAAAATCTCATTTTAAATATTTTTTTCAAAAAATGATTTTTTTTATATTTTTATCGGCTCGACGGATCGAATCAGATATCTTGTAAAATATATTAATTTTTGGATTTCCGTAAGACCAAATATCCAGATGCTTACTGATCGAATCAAATCAAAAAATTTGTATCTGTACGAAGCGGATCAGATCATGGATATTCTTAAAATTCTGGATATCTACTCCGATCCTACACCTACACACACATACATATATATATATATATATATATATATATATAGTTAACTATACATCTATTATATTAAAACAGAAGTCACAACTTCTATCCATGTGTGATTTTTTTTTAAAGTGGACCACCCTTAGAAAATTATTTACAATATTTTTGATATTTCATAATGCAATCACAACAACATATTTATATTCCTTTTTTTATTAAATATAAATCCAACGTGAAGCTTCCTTAAGTATGTGAACATATTTAATTCCATTTTTTATTTTGTTATATATACAACCATCGTGAAAACTTCCTAAAGTATGTAGAGAGTGGGAGAATTTCTTAGGTTGAATGCTCATCTTCCTTACTACTCCAAAGGCTCCGTGTTTATGTCCATGAAGATAAAAAGTGTTACAGATGGTTTTACAGAGGAGAATCTGATTTCTAAAAGAAAACCATTGTTATTTGACCAAAAAAAAAAAAACATTGTTGCTGTCAAACGTTCTTCTCCATCAATCAAAGATTCAAAGGCTATTACCCTTTTATCTCTTTCTCTAAAACAAACGTACTCTACAATTCTTTTTTTAAATGTACCAAACTTCACATATGTTCAATTTATTCTAACGTGATGTGTAGGATAGCATGATCTAACTTGAACAAATTAAAAATTTGAATTGTGTTTTCCAATTGCTTTAGATATTCTCAAATCATTTTTTCCTGCAAATCGGGATTAACGGGTATATTCTTCTATTTACAAAAAATATATAACATTTTAATATTTTAAAAATTATCAACCAAGAATAACTATCTAAATTTACTCTAAGTATTTCTTATATAAACTAATTTATTCTATTCAAATAGAAGTCACAATCTCATTTCATATGTGATTTTAAGTTGGTCAATTCTTAAATGTTTTATTAAATGTATTTTAATAAGGCTAATAATACAGAAAATAATTGAACTATTTTAATCATAATATCTTTTTATTAAAAAATTATATATATTAAAAATTTCGAAAAATCAATTAAAAAAATCTTAACAAGATCTTAATTTTCACAAATTTTGTAATTAGTTTTGAAATATTATTATACATTAATATATTCAGTTGTCTTTTATGAATTGAAAATAAATATTATATCTTACTTTTATCTATTATATAATCACAATCAATCATTATTTATCATGTTGAGCTTAATATGATAAAATTATATTAAATTGACAAATTTATAAATTTTATTTTCATAAATATAAAATATTGATGTTAAAAATATAATATGATGACATAACGGATTAACATTAAAAAACTATTTACTACATGTATAAAAGTTAACACATCTTTCACTTTTGTATATATAATAATATATTGTGTAAAATGAATAAACATAAAAATACTGCAAAAAATTCAGTTTCGAAAGACGGGTAAAATTTTAACATAAATTAACTACAAAATAATTATGAAATATGTTTTTCATGCACATATTAATATGTTTAAAAAAATGCAGATACAATAAGATAAATATATAATAAGAAATAACAAATACATACGACGATTTAACCAGTTGATTTAATTTTTTTTAAAATATTTAAATATAAAATTAAAATTAAAAATGTATACTACTAATGATCTATATATATATATATATATATATAACTAAAAATAACACCCGCACGGTTGTGCGGGTCGAGATCTAGTGTTAGTTAAACCATATGAAGGACGAAGCTTAGAGAAAAAAGTCTATTAAAAAAATAGAGTTTCACCATTATAACAACTAATATTAAATAAATTCTATATATATATATATATATATATTCATATATATATATATATATATATATTTTAATAGATTAAAGTACATATGCATAAATATAAACAAAGAACTAAAAGAATTGTATATTTTAAACAATAAATTGCAACATATCAATACTATTAAGGTCTTTTTTTGAGGTGTCCTTCAAGTTTTAAGGTATTTACTATGAAATACCACTGAGTTATTTTATAAGCTATGTTTTTATTTAATACTTTTAGTTTTGTGTGATTAATCACAGCTTTTATTTTTGGAAAACCGTTGCTTTTGTTTATCCAGTTCTTTAGTTTATTTACCATGTTTAATTATGCTTCTACTATCTATCCTAGCGTGGCTATATGCTGTTGACTGTGGCTACCAAGATAAATATGTCAAACTTTAAGTTTCTAGAAATCGTATAATCATCTTCTTCTTTAGCTTAAACAACAATGTATTAACCAAAAAAGATTGAACGGTTATATTCACAAAGAAAATGTGTACCAATTGTTATATTTTTTTCATATATTAATAAATATAGACTGATAAATATTTTTTCTCTAATTTTTAACCATTGAAAAAACTCGATTGTTATTAAACTAACGAAATTAACATATCTTCAAACGGAACTTCCAAATACAAATTTAATACCTTTTTACATATTTTGTTTTTATAAAAAAGATTATAATTCATTTAAACAAACACTGGTAACAAATCGCATAATTCTCTCAACAAAAACGTAACATACATAATTAATTAAGATAACCACCAATAAAATTCATTCCTTTAAATTTTAGTAATCAATTTAAATTTCCATAAAGAATCTAAATATAATATACCAATACCCGATTCGAAAAAGGCATATTTTTTTAGCAATCTTTTAACGAAAATTTTAGTTATCTTGCACTGTTCTCGCCAAATCATTTCCTTTCCTCTAATCATGGAGTTTTAAACCTAACATATACCAATATATCTTCTCACAATAACAGCCAACTTAATATTCTCAAGTATATTCTCAAAACATATCCCAACATATTAGCTTAATCACAATAACCATTATTTAAATTATCCATAGTTAATCCAAAAATAATAAATATCAACGGTTATAACAAACCCTGATTCCCAAGCCATTCTCTATTACATTCCTTTGCTATATATACCTATTACTCGACATAAGCAACCACACCATGATAAATAAATAAAATACCTAAAGAAATGAAGGCTACACCAAAACCATCATACTTGTCATATATCAAGCCGTACAAACCTGAATGGTGGGTCCAAGTCAGAGGTTCGGGTGTTTGTAGTTTCTTAATACAAAATTCATGGATACTTATGTCTATGGTTCCAGTCTTTGTTCCATGATGTTTTTTCAGACGCTGTCTTCATGGGCTACTTCCAGTTTGAGGAATTGAAGTTGCTTCCAGCCTTCAACAGGGCCAAGGATTCGGTTTTCCAGCTCTATGGCACTGATTGGCAAAGCAGATGAGAAAGCAGTAGCATTATGCTATAAAAGCAGTATGCTGCAAAAGCTGTATGCTTTTGCTAAACTGCTTAAAAGATTGATTGGTAGAGCAGTATGAACATGCTATTAAAATTTATTATTAAAACCAGTATATAATATATAGTATATTTATTTATAATGAATATATTTGTAATATATATATATATATATATATATATATATAATTAGTTATTTTATTTACTAATTTTAAAATTATATTTACAATTATAATGTTATTTTAAAAAATAAATTATAAATTAAAATATCTATTTTTAAAAATCATATTTTGCATTTGAAATATAATTTAATTTATATAATTTATTTAATTATATTATATTTTAAAATATAATTTAATTCGACAAAAAAAATATTATTTAATTTATATAATTTATTTAAAATATAATTTATATATAATATAATTTAGATAATTAATTTATTAAATATATATAATTATATTATTAAATTTATATAATTAATCTATATATTTTATATAATTAATTTATCTAATTTATATAATTAATTTATCTAATTTATATAATTAATTTATCTAATATATATAATTAATTTATCTAATTTATATAATTAATTTAAAAATATAACTTATATATTAATTTAACTAAATATAATTATATTATATTTTAAATGTTAAAAAATATTTTTTTTAAAATATATTTAGATTGTAAATTTATTGTAGAAATCAAAATTTTATTTTTTGTATATAAAAATTATTTTATGATATTATCAAATAAAATAAATGAGCTTATTATATATATATTTTTAAAATTTATAAATTATAAATGCAAATGCTCTTCCAAAAGCTTCATATGAAAGCATTTGCTAAAGAGCATTTAAAGAGCATTAGCATGTAATAAATGCTCTTCTAAATGTTTTTGTAACAAATGTTGATTGGATAATGTAGAGCATAATGCTAATGTTAATGCTCTACCAATCAATGCCTATGTAAGTGAATCTCATTTGCTTGTCGTAAATGTAGATGAACATGGCTGCAGTTGATGATGGTTGACACGTTATAACTGTTCTGAGTAGGTATACAAGAACAGGAATGTCGTTGGGCAGCTGGTGAGAAGAGCCGAGAGAGCAGGGTTCAAAGCCATTGCTCTCACTATACACAAACAGGATGTCCAGTGGCTCCAAACAATGACCAAGATGGTAAACATGGAAATCATTTTTGCTGCCAAGAAGGTAAAATATTTTGATCTACTTTGTGGCTGTATTTCCTGATTTCAAAACTTAAGATTAAACTTTTTGACCTATTAAACTCTGTTTTTCATTATTTTAGGGAAACAAAATTTAAGCATCATGCAAGAAAAACTACTTGCTTAGTAAGGGTGCGGAATGGCGGAATGCCGTGTGGTGCTATAATACGATAATGTTGTTGCTAATTAAGAAAATTTTCTTTTTTTTTCACATTTGTTGTCATGCTATATCTAAAACCTGAAAATTATTTTACCATTGCTACATCTTATTTTGTCGGATTCTGTGAAAAGTCTTTATTGTTTATAGTACAAACTTGCTTTGTTCTGTTTTGTTAACACCTTGGATATTCTTGCATGTCAAAATAAAAACAGAGTAAGAGCACAAAATATTTATCGATTGTGAAAATAATGCATGTTTGAAAGATCTCTTTCTGATTTTACCAAAGTGAAGATATCTTTCTGGAAAGATTATATCCTTTATCTTCTCAACACTATTTTCTTAATTATTTGATATGTGTTGAAAAATATTTATCTTTCTGATAATAATTATATTCCCAACATTAATTAATGATGGACTTTTCATTTTTAAACCATATTTTAAAAGTCTATCATAAAACTTAGAATGAGAGAAAAATTAAATTAAATAAATTGGAAGGCTTTTTATAATTTAAAACTATTTTAAAATTTTCATTTAGTTTATTGTTCTAAATTAAAAACACATGTAGAAAAGCCTTTACTTATATTTAAATTTATAAGGCATTGATTAATAATTTTTTTTTTAAAATTAATCATTCAAAATAGTTTTTAATCAGTTATGACTCAATTTTTTTAAAAAAATCTAACTACGACATATATCCAAAACATAACCAAACATAAACTATAAAAGTAGTCCTCAAACAATGAATATAGTTTCAATATTTGAATAACATAACAAAAATTAAAACTAAATCAAACAAAATCGGCTTAACATACAAAATATCCATACTAACCATATCAAAGCATCTAAACTCATATAAATGCATAATCGAACGATTTTTATATCTCTTTGGCCTAAAAATTATAAAATCACACAATCGAACTTATTCAAACAAAAAATTATGAAAAAACAATTTTGCGCTTTTCAAAGCATCTTGTGCAACTGATTGTATTTAAATATATGGTTTTCATTAAATTCTAACTAAATATATTTAATTCTAACAAAATCTATTTAGTCCAAAAATAAAATCTCATATTTAAACTAAACACTTAATTTTAGGATGGATTTGTTTTTGTATAATTTTTTTGTTTTATTTTTTAAACTTAAAAATATTTTAATATATTTTTAATATTCGAAACTAACTTATTATTAAAAAATGTGAAAATATTTTCAATATCTTAAAATATTTATGTGTTGCAACTATCATTTAAAATGACCACATAAATGTTAATTCTTAATTTAAACAAAAAAAACTAAAAATATGGTATTTTCAAAATAAATTTGTAAAATTTAAACAAACTATTGAAAAATAAAACAGGAGAATTTTTCTGAAATTTAAAATAATAAATAATTAAACATTAATTATCATAAATTAGATTGAAGTTTAAAATAAACAAGAAATGCAAACTTAAATAGATTATCAATAACAAAACAAACTAATGATGTCATATCAATAGATCTTAGGTTTTTTTCTGTCGAGATTTTTTAATCAAAATTTAAAGAATCACACAGTGCACACTTTCTTAATTTTCTATAATGTTAAATAAATATGAGAAGTTTATTTAATTTTGAGATATTATTTTATTTCTTTCTGGATTTTTACCGGGTTAACCAGTGTTGGATCATGGGTTACTGGAATGTTTTCGGGGTTTACTAAATTTTCTTCGATTTTTAATTAATGAGTTTTTGGTAACTCCAAACCAAATTATATATGGATCATATTGTTTTCGGTTCAATTGCAGGCCGAGGTCAGGTATAAAAATGAATAAAATTTAAAATATTTTTTTCTGATGATTGTTTTTCATATAATTTTAAATATTGAATGAAAAATTTAGTGCATATAGGTAAATAATTTGAATAAATTTTGTAAACAAGCTAAAAAATAAATGATATGTAGTGTCTAAATTATTATATTTTTTGAAACATATATATTTAAAATTATTTTTTTCAAATATTTTAAAAAATTTTGTTCTTTTTACGGTACGGATTGGATTTGATATTAGTTTTCGAATAAAACACTTTAAGAACTGGTTGAATAAGGTGATGTCTAACAGACTAATATAGTATGAGATTTTGATTTTCATATTGATTCCAAATTGGATTTTCAAGATACGAATATTTTTGACTATATTAGGTTACTAATAAGTAAATATAATATGTTGTAAACTTAATTTCTGAATTGCATATGGCACAATTGTATATGTATCCAAGTTGATATATTCAATACAGTTACCAAAAATTATACTAAATTTATATTAAACATAAATATAATTATAAAAAAATCTCAAAAAAAACTTAAAAAGATAAAAACCCGCCCTTAAAAAGGGTGGGTCAAAATCTAGTAAGTAATTAAAGATGATGTGTAAACATGTCAATTAAACACAATCTTATTATATAAAGCTTATTTTTCAAAGTTACTAATTAACACGAACACGACACATGGAAAAATATCATTTAAGATTGTGACATGTGTCAAATAAAATTGTCCCAAAAAACATATTTTCCTTTTTAAAATATATCTACTCTCATAATGCTAATTTTCCTTTATCAAAATTCTAATTAAAAAGGTTAAAACAAAATAATTTTAAACATATTTTATCTCTTTAAAATATTTATACTCTCATAATGCTAATTTTCATTTATTAAAATCTTAATTAAAAGGGTAAAAACAAAATAATATAGAATTTTATCTTATAATAAAAAGGTTAAAACAATAAAAAGAATCTTATCTTATTATAAATATTTTTAACTTATTATTAAAATAAAACGATTTTTTATAATAAGAATGTCAAAACGAAAAAAAATGATTATAATAAAACGATTTTTAATATTTTTTTATCAAAATATAAAGATTTTAATAAAAATTCATATTAATTTTAATTTTAACAAAACCTATTCCAAAACCAAATTGTAATTAAAATATAAACCTAAAAAAATGGAAAAGACTATTTTATGCTAATTTTCCTTTATAAAATATTTTTAAAATATTATTAAAATTAAGCAATTTTTTTAAAATAAAAATGTTAAAACGAAAAAAAGAATCTTATTACAATAAAACGATTTAAAATATATCTACTCTCATAATGCTAATTTTCTTTTATCAAAATCCTAATTAAAAAGTTTAAAACAAAATAATTTAAAACATATTTTTCCTCTTTAAAATATTTCTACTCTCATAATGCTAATTTTCATTTATTAAAATCTAAATTAAAAAGGTTAAAACAAAATAATATAGAATCTTATCTTATTATAAAAAGGTTAAAACAAAACAAATAAATAATCTTATCTTATTTTAAATATTTTTAAGTTATTATTAAAATAAATCGATTTTTTTAAATAAAAATGTCAAAACAAAAAAATGATTATAATAAAACGATTTTTAATATTTTTTATTAAAATACAAAGATTTTAATAAAAAGTCATAGTAATTTTAATTTTAACAAAGCCTATTTCAAAACCAAATTGTAATTATACCTTTTAAAATATAAACCTAAAAAATTGGAAAAAATACTATTTAATGCTAATTTTCCTTTATAAAATATTTTTAAAATTAATAATTAAACTAAGAAATTTTTAAAAAATAAAAATGCTAAAATGAAAAAAAAGAATCTTATTATAATAAAAAGATTTTTAATAATTTTTATTAGAATAAAACGATTTTTCAAAAATGTCGTAGTAATTTTAATTTTAACAAAAAACTATTCCAAAACAGAATTGTAATTATCCTTTTTAAAATATAAACCTAAAAATGGAAAATACTATTTTATATTATTTCTTTAATTTGTTTAAGTTTAAGGAAAATCAATTTTCAAATATGAGAAACGTAAAAATAAAAGAGATTTATAAAAAAAAATATTTTTAATATTTACCAAATAAGATTTTTTTTTGTTTTAAATCCTGACCAAAGAGAATTGTAGAATTTTACTTAATAATAATTTTTACTTTGAAAAATTAATGATAAATATGATACTAAAGTCTTTTAATTAACAAGAACATTTTTAAAAATATTACTAATATTGAAAAAGCCTAATCTTAAAAATTTAAACTTTTAAAAATAGTTAATATTAACTGGAAATAATTATTTGATAGTAATTATATTTTTCTTAATTCTAAACAAAATAGAATTGTAAAATATTATGTAATACTGATTTCTTTTTAAAAAGTCTTAACAACTGTAAAAGAATATCTGACAGTTGTTTTCCTTTCTAAAAAATCTTAATGAAGAGATATTTGAATCATATCTTTAAGTCATAACCAAAAGAAAATTGTAAAAAAATATTTAATAATATTTTAAGAGAGAACTTGATGATGAACATGATACTAAAAATTATACAGCTAATGAAAGAAGTGTAAAATTAGTATTGATACAAATTGTAAAAATAGTAATTTTAAATTTATTTAATAGTAGCTAGAAATAATTATTGATAGCAATTTGTTTTTTTTTTAAATTATAAAGATAAGATAAATTGTTAAATTTTAAATAACAATAATTTTATTTTTCTACATCCTAAACAAAAAGGTGAAAGAGTATTAAATAATATTTTTTAATTTCAAAATTGTAAATAAAAAGAAGATTATTTAAATAGAATGTGTTTATTTTAAAACAAATTCTAGCACAATAAATTTTCTATAACTTATTCAATAAAACATTAAATTATTACATAAAAAATCTTTTGATGATATCATTGACTCGATTGGCGCTATTTGACTTTCAATTTTTTTTTCTTAGGAAAGTGTATAGTTTTTTCTCTAATCTAAGTACAAATTTGATAATGATTCATATAAACCGTGAATTTAAAATAAATGTATTAACTTAAATTTATGTGTAACAATTGTCTTTTAACTTTAAAATAGATCTCACATAACATATGCAAAAATCAACCATAAAACTATAATAAATTAGTTTATTATTTTATTTTTTTATTAAATTAAAACATTAAACAAAACCTGTTGCAACGCAACAGGTTCATATCTAGTATGTAATATGGAAAACATCTTATATTTTTAAAATTAAAATTTATATAATGTAATTATTTTTAAAAAATAAAATAACACGTGCGGGTTCTAGTTTTTTATTAAAGATGGGAAAACGTGCTATTTCCCCACGAGAAGTATTGCATCCTTCTAGATGTCTCTTAAACTATGACTTCATCCTATATGTCCACGAGATAAAAGTTCAAAATCTATTTCTCCATGGAACTTTAGAAAACCTCTTATATCTCCCCGATATATAAGTTGAAGATCCTTAATCCCATAAGTAAAATTTATCTGGTTAAACCTATACACCAAAACCATTTTAGTTAATTAAAACCTGATTTCGATCCAATTACAGTAATTAAACCAAATTCAAATCCAGTCTTTATCTTTCTTTTCTTGTTTAATTACTGCAATCAGATCTAAATCAGGTTTTAATCGGGTTTAATTAACTAAAATAGTTTTAGTTTATAGGTTTAACCAGATAAATTTGATTTTATGGGGTTAAGGATCTTCAACTTATATGTCGGGGAGATATAAGAGGTTTTCTAAAGTTCTATAGGAAAATAGATTTCGAACTTTTATCTCGTGGACATTTAGGATGAGGTCATAGTTTGAGAGACATCAGAGAAGAAGCGATACTTTTCGTGGGGAAATAGCATGTTTTCCTATTAAAGATGGATGTGCATGTACACGTAATTCCACCGTAAGGACAAATGGCCAACGTATATAATTTTATAGAGCCCAAGTCCATTTTACCTATTAGAAATGTGGATATTAATTCTATTATCTTTCTTCGTGGGCTTGTTCAGTAATACGACACCTACTGTTCAGTAATACGACACCTATTATTAGTTTCAACAAAATTGATTCTTTTTTTTTTGTCGAAACTATTATAAAAATACTACATTTTTTTATTATTATTACCTTTTTTATTATTTTTTTATAAAAAAAAAACTCAACATTCATCAGCAAAAAGAAAAAAAAGAACTCCCCTTTTACATAATTTGACTGGTTTGTATACAGTGCGTTACACTGTCACCCACTATTTTTTCATGTTAGCTTAAGATTATACAGCTATACATACTGATTACCATTCACATTATGTACATGTTTTTTATTATTAAAAAAAAAGATAATCCTGTTTAGGATAAATGTTTTAAAATATGCTACAAGTTATTCGTCGTCTTGCATGTATAAACTTTTATAGTGATTACAAGATATATATATATATATATGTTCAAAAACGTTGAACAAATAATTGCAAACAACGTTTGGCAAAAAAAAAAAATAATTGCAAACATATAATCAAAAATACTATAGAAAAACATATATATATATAAGTATTGATGAAAGATCGTAGAATAATTAATATACATATGAATTCCAATAAAAATTAGTTCCAAAAACTAATACAACAAAAATAAGAAATCACAAATAATAAAAGAACTCCGTTGATATGTTCATAATGCAATCTTTTAATCTCAATTTTCAAATATTAGAACGAAATCATGTATCAAGCTTCACATGGAATGACAAAAAGCGACAACTAAACTCGATTAGCTTTACAGACGGCTTATACAGGTAACGTCTATACATTATATAGTTCTAGTCTTTAAAAGTACTGTACATAACATGTCAAAAAGTACTGAACATAACCAATGCATTTTCACCTCCTCAAGCCTCGTCAAGACATGAAGGAAACCTTAAAACTCATGTTCAGTTCTGGAGTAACGCTTATGTCAGCAATCTGTCAGAGCGATTAGTTTTGTAAAATAATACTGATTAGTGCTCTAATTACGCTAAAGACTAAAGTAGCTGATACATCAAATCTAGCCACATCCCCCTCCATTAACAAGTGGAAGGAATTTTTCTTCTTTTGTTAAGAAAAGTAGAAGGTTTTAATTCCCTTTTAAACATAAACTATACACATATATAAATGAAAGAAAGTTTCCACCTTTTGTAATCTTTAAGGGTCAAGTATATTGAGGGATACTTCTGTAATCATGTGTATACTTCTCGTACTAAACAACTTATGAGATGTATGTTTCGCTTTTCTTTGCCTCTAGGGTCTAGCCAATGCTTACTTTTGGTCAAAGACTCAAAGTCTACAAAGCGTTCAAGACTTTCAACTCCATAGATTTATGTATAATTAGATAGTTTAAACTTTCTTAATAATTATTAATCTTCATTCATTTCTCTTTCCTTGTCCTAGTTATCTGCTCACTAGCTCATGGTGGTGTACTGGTCAAATTGTCTTATAAAAGTTTTATCATTGCAATGTCAATCATAGTTGTTTATTATAGACGTTAAGATGTTGAAAATTCATATGTTCCAAAAACTTAGTTTGACTTTGGTAAAGATAAGAAAACAAAAGTTGAGGAGAAAACAAGAAGAAAAATCATGAAAAATCGTGCCACGGACGTTTATATAAAAATGGTAAACTGGTAACAACATACCAGGCTTCAGTCAACTACATTAATTAGCTTAGCCTTACGCAATACTCTTCGAGTTGTCATTATCAGTGCCAATCGAGGAGGAGAGGACCAAACCTTTGTTTCTCCTAGATGGGGTTTTGAACAGTTATAACGCATTGTGGTCACAGATGCAAAATCATTTCACTTAGGCCAATTACAAACGCAAAAAATGGCGGTTTTAAAACAAGGCAGACGCAAAGGAGGAGAGGGCACAGAGACATTATCAAGATTCGAAGATGTGATGTGGATAAAATTGACAATTATTCATTTTCGTTAATTAAGGAATTCAGTCGAACGACAAAAAGAATAATGAAGGGATCTGATGATTGGGTCCCAGTTAGGTCAGGTCTCCACATTCGACAGCTACCTCTAAAAGTACTGATGGGGCCCATAATAGAGACAAAGTGGGCCCATATGATTGGATCTTTTATTGGCCCAGAATATTTGGGTTTATCGAAGCATGCCCCATTTCGCACATTATTCTCTTTCTCCTGCAAGCAATGGGCTCTCATCACATCTGTAAAGAAGGCAACACTCTCATCACAAATACACTGTATACACACCTAATCTTAACCTAAATTATTTGGTGTATAGTCTCTCTCTCGTGTAAAATCACTCTGTGCACATATTACATTCTGTATAGGTGGTACATAATGCTAATATATACTTCAACTACATACTCTATGAGCTTGTTAACACTTCAACTTTTACGTTCCAAAACTTGGCACTGCTACTAGTTGTTTTGGAGTTGGATGACACTAAAACTTGTTTCCTCTTCAAAACTACAACTGGAATAAGAAGCTCTTAAATCGGTAGAAAATGTTGTCCACAAAGATTCTTAAGAAAAAAAAAGTTGAAAGCATTCAGAAGATACTATGAATGACATTATGAAACATATAAAAACATTTGGGGGGGGGGGGGGGGGAGATAATACCTCAGTGTTTAAATTTGTAAAATTAAAACATTAATTAGTTTGAAAATGAAACAAATGTCTTTAAATCCTTTATTGTGGCCTATAGTATTATTATAATGAATAAGATAATTATATTAATCTTATTAGATATATTTTTAATAACTATGGGGATACTAAAAGTTTTGTATGCTCAAAAACTAATTCTACAAAGCTTTACATCTGAATACGTATATACAATTAAATCCATTTAAAGGGGATCTAGCTAGAGTTTTCGCCCTTAGTTCGAGTATCATTAGCCACCTAGCCGTACTTTAAATCTTATTAGGTATTATTGAGTTAAACATTGAAAGTTGTTTGGTCTAACACAAAAATAAACCAATAGACAACGACAAAGTATTTGACACATATTTATTATTATATATTGAATTTAGGCTGCTAAAACAATATTTTGTGACATAAACTGAGGTTTTGTTTTAGTTCAAGATATATATATATATATATGTGTGTGTGTGTGTTTCAAATATGTATCTGCTTTCTTAATTTATATTTTTGCTAATATTTTTTTAACGCTGGATAATTATGCTATTATAACTATGAGAAATAGTACAAACGATCGACTGTCTGTCCTATGAGAATTCATGTCTGACTGCATCGTCACCTAAACCATCTTATCTGATCTACGCTTGACAGTATTCTTTGCATCATGTTGCAGATCTTTTGTAAGCATTTGCTTCCTTAATAGCATAATTTCGTCATTTCGGAAATTAAAACTTAAATCTCCTGACATAATATTATTAATGAACTCTTAGTTAAACCACTTAACCAAAGAGTTTCACAGCTAAAATTATTTAAACTTAGAATCGTTTTAATGTTTTCATGTGCTTTTATATGCATTGGAATTTTATTAATTTGATTCAAATGTTTTCAGTAAGGGTTTTGGGATAGGATATTTTTCTTTATTTTGAATTATGACAGTGTATGTCGTGGTTTGAACAGCACAAGGACGATAAACATTGACGTTTTCCCTTTATTTTGGATTGTGGACTGTGTTTGCTGCGGTATATATAGCACAATGTAAATGTATATATTGATATCACCATTAAATAACTTTGTATACATTGAATGCTATCACACATGTATCTGGTTGACTTGTTGCAGTGCAGGTCCAATATTTTCAATTTGTTTTGACGATCTAAACTTACTTGAAATTTTATACTTTTGTTGTTTATGTAAATTTTTTTACGCTTTATATACAACTAAAATTTAGCTTAAAATATGACGTTTTAAACGGTTGCTTCCCTCTTCTATGCTCGAAACCGGTTGGTTGAGACATTTTAAAATATTCAGATTAGCTTATTGATCAAACTACAAAATTATCATATTTTTACTTTGACCACGTACAAAATTATCATATATTTGTACTGTATTTCAATATTTGATCTGCTCCATCTATCATATGTTTAAGCATATATGTACACCCGTAGTTTTATCCCTTTACGCAGTGTTTTAACCTTTTCATAACTATGCTCTTTTAATTTTTAAAGATGTTATTGAATAATTTTTTTTGATAACCACAAGCAATAGCCACAGAAGAAAGATATTAAGTTGAAATCAACTAAAATATTATAAATGCTGGTAAGATTTAATATGAAACTCAGGAAAGTATAGCTCTACAGTAAATACATATTTTAGTAGATTAATCTCTACTAAATGTCAGAACATAGGTTCCAATTTATTTAATTGTTCGAATATTAGACGATTGTCTCTGATCTAAAACATTTGGTTTTATAATTTCTGTGTCTTTCTTATTAGCGAAAAGAAAAATTAACCATTAAGATGATGACCCCAAATGGGAAAAGATAATTCTAGCTTAAACCTTAGTCATTAATCAGTTTAACATTTGTATGTCCTTAGGTATATAAATGTATAGATATTTTTGTGAGCCAAATGAAATTTAAGAAATGCGATTTTATTAAGGTATTATCTTATATACGCGATTCAGCAAAATAGAAGACCGACGAGTCATGTTATATCATATGTATATGATTATTCATAAAATGGTACATAAGACTATACGTTCTATTTTATCGTCAAAGAAACTATTCGATATATTTTTACAACAACAACTATACGTTATATTAAATATTTTAGCAAAAACAACTATACGTTATATTACCTTCAAAAAAAACTATACGTTATATTGGGAGGTAAGTAAAGTGGACAATAAATAGGAGAAGAAGATGTTAAATTTGGGTGGGGAAGTTAGGAGGGGACAAAGTGGAGGAATATTAATATCCCATCAAGACCAACAACATCAACAACAAAATATATATATTTGACAAATAAAAAGCAAAAGATAATATTTAAAACAAAAAACAAAAGCAAGAGTGTGACATTTTGACCTTTTCCATATTTAAATTTGGATTTATTTCGGCTTTCGGATGGTTTATCTCAAGAGGAATATTATTGTGTATAATTTGAGTTTGTACGTTGCTCAATTTTTTTTTTTTTTGAGTTTGTACTACAATGTGAAACTAGTGGGGACACTTCTTTTTTATCTGTCGAAACTCGCAACCTATTCGTACTCCTTGTTTTTTACCTTTTTTTCGTAACATTCTAATTTCTGATGTATATGAAAAAAATTATGAAAATTATTTTGTCTATTTATGTTGTTGAATTGTACTTACATTTTGAGATACACACCACTCTAGAATTTCAAATTGAGTATACTTGAGGTGGAATATTAGAAAGATGGATGATTTATAGAAAAATGATTTGCGATATCGTACAAATTAGGCTAAAATAGACCGAGTGATTGTGGTCGAGTGATAAGGAGACGGGACTGGGACACCAACATGTTTCAGGTTCGATCCACCTGTTCTGCAAAACTAAGTCACAATTATCCTAGTCACCTAACATGGATATGAGCCTATGCTTTAGAGACCATTTGAATACTCGAAAAGATGATCTATCCGTGGGCTGCACCTCCCATTAGGAATTAGTCTGGGCCTTTCCATGGAGCTGAGATACCCCCAAGTTAATAAAAAAAATTAGGCTAAAACACAGAAATGTCATATGCTGGTTACAAGATCGGTAACTAAGAATTTAGAATCTTGAAAAATAACACACCACTCTTCGTACATAATAGAGCCCACCGGAGAAGAGAACAAGTGTGAGAAACCCATTAGTCGTAGGTGATCGAGGTGTTACAAGTAGTCTCAGAGCTAGTTAGCTGTCTCGGTTTTGATCCGAGAGGTGTCTTGAGACTTGTCAGGGTGTGCATCGAGGTCATTGTGTTATGTGAGTGAGAGTGAATTGTAACATCTTAATTTTGTGTATATGGGAAAAGACTTAAGATAATTGATTCAGATGCATATATCATCAAAATGCACTTATATTTTCAGACACACGTCTATTTAGAACTCCAGAGTTAAGCGTAATCGAGATAAAATAGTAGAAAAATGGATGACTTATCAGGGAAGTGATTAGTGATATCATGCAAGTCAGAACAAAGTAAGAAAATGTCATATGGTGATTGTATTTTCAGTAAATAAAATTTTTGAACCTGAAAAAATAACACACTGCTCATTGCACGGAATAACATAATAGGATCACGTGCCGAGGAATCAGATGTAGAAAACCTATTAGCCACAAATGGTCAGAGTGTTTCATTTTTTTCCAGGCAAAACAATTAAATCTTTATTAATATAAATACAGTGTAACACATTTACATGAAATATGATTTATATAATTTTCTAAATAAATTAAAACTTGAAAATATTCAACATGAAGCTAATTGTAATATACTTAACTTATTCAGCTTATGTTCCAGCCTTCTGTGATTTTTTTTTGGTTTCCTTATTTTTGTTATCTTTGGTTGTCACTTAATATGACTAAGATGAGTATTTCAGTTTCATAAATATCTTACTTTGTTTTACTTAATATTAACATTCTATTTTATACACGGATCATTGAGTAGCACATGTACACCCCACATAACTTATTCATCTTATGTTTCAGTCTTCTGTGATTTTATTTTGGCAAAGTCATGACAATCTGATAATAGTTGTTGGTGTTCATCAAAATTAAACTTTTTCAGTCTTTTCACCCACGCCAGAATTTTTTTTTTTTTTTTTGTGGTTGCTTATTGTTTGTTTGAATATAATTTCATGTAGCTTAAAAGTTCTAACAGGTAAACATTAAATGACTCTAAGGAATAATAAAGAAAAAAAATGAAGAGAAATAAAATAAGAGAAAAATGTATTCTCCAATTAATTTGATTAGAAATAATCATAGTTTACTATTCCTTAAATGTTACAGAATTTAATTGAATCACAAGTAACAAATATTCCTTGTAAATGGTGTAAATTTTAAGGAATGAAAAAAATCGTTATTCTCACTCATTCCTTTTAGATCCAAAGTCTTTGTTTTTTGGGTTAACCGAAAATATTTATTTATTATAGGCTCCCCTTTTAAATAATATGAATAAATTTAATATTATTAAAACATTCTATTTTAAGCAAAAATTCTGTGAACTCAATGCTGTTATAAATTAAATAATATATAAATTAACTGTTGTGTTTCCTGCCATACATAGTACTTATATATTACTTTTTGTTAAAAGCTTTTCATTAAAAAAGAAGGTAGCTAATCCATAAGGCAAGCAAACACCATATTGCATAATATAAGAAGAAGAGAGATGGATCAGATACAATACTGATAGATTGAAGATCATGAGAGCAAAGTAAGACCGGTGATTATGGGGATCGAACCAGAGCTGAGAAAGGTGGGAGCCAAGTGGGTGGCTAAGGGACAGTAACGCTGAGAATTTATCCCTTGGAGTTTCAGATATGTATCTCATGATACGAGCAGGCGGCAAGATCAAACCATCGTGCAACTGTCTGTTCCTCTCTTTCCAGAGTTCATATATGGTAGCTTGCCACACTTGAAGAATTGCCAAATTATAGAATCCGGGTGAGCATTAGGTAGCCATCGTAAAATATCAGACCACACCAAAGGCATTGGACAAGTGAAACCCTCTTTAGCATTGATCTCCACACCTCTAAAGGGAAGGATCATTCGAAGAATATGTGATTGTGTGATTCATCTCCGTCCCCACAAAACAAGCAACTGGGGTTAAGATCAACATTCCAAAAAACAAGGCGATCAAAGGTTAGAATTTCTATTAAGAATGAATAACGATGTAGTAGTTGAATGCATAGGAATAGATGCCTTATGCCACACCAAAGGAGCCCAATGCTTTTGAGGCAATGACCTTCTAATGGCATTGAAAACCTGCTTGGAGGAGAAGTTTTTGCTCTTTTTTTCTATACCATACTGGATGGTCTGAACCAGTAGTCAAGTGCGGCATAGAGATGATTTTCTGATCTTGCATTAGGGAGCGCCCATCTACTGCCATAGCTGAGATCCGCGACAGCTGCACTTAGAGGGATACCAAAAAAAGTTTCAGATCCGAAAACTCTCTTAAGATGCTAATGGTATCTAAAGATCCACCAGAAAAAGTTGAATCTCTACTTTTTGACCTCGATTATAACAAAATGATAAAGGATAATGTTTTTTGGCACATGGAGAACATTTTCGTGAACATCCAGGAGAACTCGTAGTTCTTATCTGATAATGCCCAGAAAAATTGGAGGATATATATTTTGATCTCATCCAAGCAACTCAAAGAGAACCTCTCTTGATGATTATCATCCATATTTTCTTGAGGATGCAATAGTGCTTAAATATGTAATATGCAGTTTATGTAGATTCTGTAAATTAGTGCATATTGCATGCTGAGTTGAACTATTCGGTTTCAAAAAAGTTGAACTATTTCTCTACTTAGATTGTGTATTGCATCAATATTATTATATTAGGAACATGTCCAATTGATATTAGTTGAGTCCAATTATTTATTTCCAACAATACATACTAAAAAATAAACCTTATATTTCCTAATTTTTATAACCACCACTTCATGTCCATAAAAATAGGAATCCACTATTACTAACTGCATATAAATATCTTATTTAATCAAACACGTAAATCAAGTTCTTTTATATAACTACATTAACTGAATAATAAACTAATTTTACCATGAATGTCATAATGATTAGAAAAATTGGGACAGTATCAAAATCATCACTTAATATATAATTCAATAAATATATTTTGTAATTGCATCTATATATCTTTTAATAAGCCTCTTTCCTAATTTAATATATAGCTACGTTTATCTGAAACTTAAGAAATATATCGTAATAAATATGCTCTATAAACCGATGGATATATTTCTTAAGTTTTTTACAATTAAATAAAATTTTAAAAGTTAACTAATTTCAATATTAATTAGTGGTGGAATGGGTTATTACTGACATTTAATTTGTATGATTAACGAAGTTTACGGGTTTAAAAAATTATTCAATTAAAAAATATTTATTAAATGTGATTTTTCTTAAAGTTAGTGAAAACCATATTAATACATTTACATATATATATATATATATATGTATATATTTAACAGAATATATTAAAATTATTTTTTCAAAAATTTGTTTGGTTTTTAGTGAAGGTAAAATTTGATATTGATTTTCGGACATAATACTTTAAGAACTGTTTGAGTATATAGACCATATCTAACAGTATGAGATTTTGATTTTCAAGTCGATTCCGAATCGGATTTTTTGGGTACAAATACACTTGACTAATTATGTTTGATAACTAATAAGAAAGTATAATATGTTGCAAACTTTATGAATAAAATTTAAAAATAATTTCTAAAGTGCATATAAGACATGTACAACTTGGCATATTTAATATAGTTACAAAAAATATTAAACTACATTTATATTAAACATAAGTATGATTTAAAAACACACAAAAATATAATTAAAAAAATTAAAACAAAAATATATCCGTCTTTTAAAGCAAAAATATACCCGCCATTTGAAAAGACGGATCAAAATCTAGTTATTTAATAAAAAACGTTCGTTATAGATTGTAAATTGTGTTTATGCAAATTGCAAAACGTTAGGTCTGTATTTATGAATATGATAATGTAGCTGAATCGAAGCGTTATACACATACATAAATGAGTGAACGTCCTTGGCTAGGACATGTATAATTGTATCAATTGCATGTCCTGTTAAATCTTAAAAAGATTTTCTTATTCTTTTTTTAACAAAGATGGTGAATATTACGCGCATATAGTCTTAACGTTTCTAAACACTTACCTTAATTGGAGATGTTAGCCAATAATTTGGATTTAAACAGTTTCAGTATCTCTTTGGGTCAGGGTTTTGTCGTCATGTTACACATACATATATGCACACATTAATTAATATATAGATAGCGCTTAATTTTCTATAGAATTTGAAATAACAGAACAAAGAATCATGGTTTCATCACTAGACACTATGAAATAAAATAAGGTAATCATTGTATCCAAAAAGAGTAATTTCAACCTCAAGTTAAAAAGAAGAAGTTTATTATATAACCATTTTTAATTTAACTGTTTTAAAACTGTTTAATTTGTCGCTTGCGAAACAATCAAGCACATGGGTCAAACATATAGTGCTATTTTAGTATAGTATGAAATTGTGCATTATCATTATCAGCCACAACTAACGACAAGTGCCTCAAAATTTGAATGAATCCTAAAAATAAATATAAACATGACTGAAAAAAACCTTTAAAAGCAACAGATCTACCAGTGACAATAACAATCATATACATAAACAAACTGATCTATTTCTATTTTATATGCAATACACAGTTGATGATCCAACTCTAGGTGTGGTTTCTACACATGAAGAAGGCTTTTTTTTTAACTTATGAAGAAAGCATTTTTTCACTGGATATATATATATATTATGATCAAGTTAACTTCCCAGTCCAAAAAATCTATCCACCAAACAGCAAAACTATTTTCGAAACAATTGTGTAAAATGTATAACTAACTTGTAAGTTACATACGGAATGGGAATACCGTCAAAGTTAAAACAAACTACTTTAATTAGCACTAGCTGCTACAGTATACCATGTTCAATAACTGGTAAATTTATAAAATTATATATTAGCTGAAAAAAGGTTATTGTACTGAAAATTATAGCTGGTAAATTTGTATATCAGTACAAGTAATGAGATCAAATAAATAAACATGGCAAAATGTATAAATTAAACATATAAATTACCAAAACAATTAAATTGCTGAGAATAGTGAAGAAAATTAAAATAATAGATAAATGGGTGTAAATGTGTGGTCAGCACGTGAGAGTTACTTTTGGCGCATGCGAAAAGCTGATGAAAATACCACGTCGTCAACACTTTTCATTTTATATTATGCTGAAATGGTTTCAGATTGAAAAGTAAATAAACATTAAAATGAAATTTCTTTCGGCAAAATCAATATTCATACTATCAAATCAACGTGCAAAATGGCAATTGTGTTTGTCATGGTTGAGCAGTAAAAACGCGGTAAACGGACACACTTTGGTCGTCACTAACGTTTTAAGTTTAACTGAATGTTGTCGCGTTAACACGGTTTTTTTCAAAAGTGGTGTTAACACGGTAAGGAAAATGTAGATGGAATAATAGAATACCAATTATAAACATCAAATGATATATAGATATACAGTGAGTTTAAGTATATTTTGTACAAGAACGAATAATTATAAGAAAAAAACATAAAAAGAATAGAACGAATATTTTGTAAAAAAATCGGTGGTGGTGGCCTAGTGGCGCTTGAGGGAAATAAAAATCCAATACGGCGAATCCGGGTTCAAACTCCACCAGCCACGTGGATATGGACTATTGCTTTCGGCTCATTTGAATGTCCAGGAAATATGTGGGCTGTACCTCCACCCGAGGGTTAAGATTTGTGTCATCATTGACCCGGGTTTAATCCTTTTTAGTTACAAAAAAAAAGAATAGAAGAAAAAGGAAGAGAACTAGTGAGGCGATGTGTGATGGATAATTGAAGTCTGAAGGGAGAGTGAGGCCATAAAAGAGACGCAGATTGTCTGGAATTAAGGAACCATTATTATTTTCTATTCCTCCTTCTTTCATTTTTTCTTTTATCTCTCGCATTTTCCGTAAATTGTTTTCTTTACTTTTAGAAAACCCATATTTAATAAACAAAGCAAACTTATAAGTAGTAAACTGTAAGGTTACGTTTTTAAATGCTTGGTTCCCTGAAATTTATGCGATGTTTTTTTTTCTAAATAATATCATGGTTTATAGTTCTGGACTTTAGTTTAAGAACATGGTATAACATTTTTTATCTGTGGACTGCATTTTTATCGGAGGATTAGTCTGAGTCATTTTATAGATCTAGATATTCCAAGAAGTTAAACGAACAACAAAATTTCAGTTAAACAAAAAAGTATATTCCATCTATTTTTAAAATATGTAGGTTTTGAAATTTATATATTAAAATTTAATAATGCATCATTTCTATGGTTGTATAATTCTCTTATTTTCTTTAAAAAATCAATATTTTTTTTTAAAATATAATTATTATTATTCTAATAAAAATGATTGGAAAATATAAAAATGTATATTTCAGAGATTTTCTTAGAAAACATGTATATTTCTGAAATTGAGAGAGTATATACAGTATATATATTACGGTATGTACATGATACATACTTTGTTAATCTACCGTGTACTAACAAGCCCTCAATGTGTAGAATTTATCTATATTTTTTTCTTGTCAACATGAAATTATCGACTTAAGAGAAAACAGAAAACATAACGAAAAAGAGTATTTTACTTGGAACCAAAAGAAAGTAACTTTTATATTTGGAAGTTGGAACCAAAAGAAAGTAAAAAAGTTTTTTTTTTACAGAAAGTAATTACACTTACAGATGAAAGTAAAAAGGCAGTATGATACTGTTATGTAAAATTTTCAAAGAGGTTTAGTCGTATCACTGCGTTTGACTGACTGATCACTGTCTTCTGATTGTCTTTTTAGATTTTTAAAATTGCTATCTTCAAATAAATGATGCGCTGCCTTAATCAGTTTGTAAATGGTAGTTTAATAGTAACTGGCAACCTTAACCTTTTCCTAACTCCAACGATGGCTTTTAAATTAGCATTCGTGTTTTGGCGTGTTCTTAGCGGTTTAGCTCCTTTAGACAGCCTTTTGTAGGATAGCAGTCATAGCACCAAGTTATTCTCGTAAACCTTTTTACAGAGTTACTAATATTTATATTCTTGAAACAAAACAAAATGGGTTCGTATAATAAAGGAAGATAAGACATGCTAACAAATAAAACACTACCATTACAAGACATACTTTGATTGCTTGATGTGTTAAAATGATTATGTCAGAGACGCTCGATCATAGGCTTTTCTTTCTTAATAACGTCGATTCTCGTTTCCAGCAAACTAGGTCGCAACATTCTGGAATTTACAATTCAATTTTTTTTTTTAGTAAAAGTACAGTAAAAGCATTATATCACGGTGGATATCTCAAACTCCATTATATTTACAGAATGCTGCCTTCATATCACTAAAACACCATGATATGGATATCCACACAAACCAAACACTTCATATTTTATGTGATTTTAAGAATGTATTCTTCAAAACCTTGATAGCTTTCTCGCACATCTTCCTATAATCAATATAAGGTCCTAATATATTAGTAAAGCTTTAGCCAAGCTAACTAAAAATCTCAGGATAGTTGTTGGAGGCGTTCGTGCCTTATGGACTTCTCATGTGAATTGGGTTATTTCTGACGTAATATTGAGTTATTGACCAACTAATTCGCGATGACTTCATTCCTTTGTGTGTTAATTTGAGGTTTGACATACAATGTTCTTATTTCATTCTTGCTGGAAACCTTTTTTTCTTGTATTTTTATATTTTCTGTTTATCAAATCCATTTTTTCATCCAACTATGACTTTTACCTTTGAAGTTAGACTTCTTAGGAATGATATATCTTTCATCATTTGGCGGCAGCCCCATTTTTTTCACATCTAGCAAAAACTAACTGAAACTTATGACTATTAATTAATGTTTTTCCAAAAGTTAAGAATATAAATAAGTTTCATTTAAAATTAATTACTCGTGCCTCTAACTTTTTTTTCTATGTGTATATAATATATTCGAAATCATAAGCTTTTTCTTCTACATACATATTAACAAATATGAATTACAACATCAAAATTCCTTAACCTGCATCAAATATTTTGCCATTAAAATCCAACCAATCACATTTCATAAAAGAAATAGACTGACAACAATAATGTATACAAACTATTTTTTTTCCATTCTATTGTTAATAATTCGATTTCGTTCCTTCAGATTCTTACCATTCACAAACTAGAGTTGACAGATTATTGTTCCAGTTTAGTCAAGATTTTTTTAAATGAATTCGAAAATTAACTCGATTATGAACACGAGTTGATCTATCTAATCCAAATGGGAAATTCAAAGTAAACAAGATTAAAACGCTATAAAAAAACAAAAAAAAAACTAATAAAGTCTTACAAAGTTGTCATTTCAGACAAACAATGGGGACAACGTCGTAAATGAACACCGTATATTATAATATTTAAAAAAAAAGAAAAGAAAAAAACGCACAAGTTAAGCTTTTTTATTTTATTTTATTTTACAGCTTGTCGGTTTGCGTGCAAATCCTCTGTTTCACAATTTTCTTTCCTTCTTTTTTATTCCTTCCTCCCTCTCTGTTCTTAAGCTCAGACAAGCGGACACACATCACTTAAACTCTCCCCCCTTCACTTTCTCACATAACCACTCTCTCTCCTCTGTCTTTTTTCTTTTCCGTTTAAATTTTTCTTCAGATTCTTAAAGAGAAACACTTTTTCAGCTTCAAATTGTGTACCCAAAGAGATGTTCTTAGTTCAGAAGGTTTATGTGTCCTCAATTCTGATAATGCTTCCTTCAACCACTTAGTCACTTTCTCGGTTCAAACTCTGTTTAATTGTGAGTGTTTCCTACTCTGTTTTCTTGGAAGAATCTTTCAAAATTCTCAGATCTTCTGAATCTTTCTTTCTTCCTTCTCTCTGTTCTTATAAACCTCTTTTAATTTTATTCTTTATCCAAAATTCTCAGAATCCACATGTCGGATTTGGTCTTTCGCTACAAGCCACGACCATAGAATCTTCTTTGTCTGAACCAAAAAAAAAACAAAAGACTTTCAGTTTACGTTTCTCTTAAGAAACAAGACGGACTTTCCTAAGAAAAAAACTAAATAAAAAGAGTAAAGAAAAAGAAAGTTTGAGACTTTGGAGAAGGAAATAAGATGGAGATGGCGGTGGCGAATCACCGAGAGAGAAGCAGTGATAGCATGAACAGACACTTAGACAGTAGCGGCAAGTACGTCAGGTACACGGCCGAGCAAGTTGAGGCCCTGGAGCGCGTCTACGCAGAGTGTCCTAAGCCCAGCTCTCTCCGGAGGCAACAGCTGATCCGTGAATGTTCTATCTTGGCCAACATCGAGCCTAAGCAGATCAAAGTCTGGTTCCAAAACCGAAGGTAAATATAGATTCAGGACCACTTTTTGTCTGGTTTTGTTGCTCTTCTTACATGAGATTTGGTCCGTGTTGTTCTGACACAGTTTGTTTCCTGTTTTCTTCAAAAGGGTTTCTCTGAATCTGTCTTAGTGGTTTAAGGACCAGATTTGGATCCTTCATTAGCTCTACTAAGACTAATCTTGGTTTAATTATTTGTTTAGGTGTCGAGATAAGCAGAGGAAAGAGGCGTCGAGGCTGCAGAGCGTGAACAGGAAGCTTTCGGCTATGAACAAACTGTTGATGGAGGAGAACGATAGATTGCAGAAGCAAGTTTCTCAGCTTGTATGTGAAAATGGATATATGAAGCAGCAGCTTACTACTACTGTTGTATGTTCAACTTCTTTTGTTTGAAAATGTTTTCCTTAGAGGATTAACTAACTGTGTTGTTAAGTGATTTGACTTGAAGTTGTTGTTGTGCGTGTTCATCAGGTGAATGATCCAAGCTGTGATTCTGTGGTAACAACTCCTCAGCATTCACTTAGAGACGCTAATAGTCCTGCTGGGTAAGAGCTAATGAGTTGTAGTGACGTTTCTTGCCTTTTCTCTTTTGGGGCTAATGAGTTGTTTTTTTGTTTTGTTGGATTTATTAGACTGCTCTCGATCGCAGAGGAGACATTGGCAGAGTTCCTATCCAAGGCTACAGGAACTGCTGTTGATTGGGTTCAGATGCCTGGGATGAAGGTTTTACACTCCTCTCCTCTCATTCATTACTTTTGTGTTTTTTTTTTCTTGTAATATTGAAATCTGAAATTGTTTTGTGTGTGGGTTAGCCTGGTCCGGATTCGGTTGGCATCTTTGCTATTTCGCAAAGATGCAGTGGGGTGGCAGCTCGAGCCTGTGGTCTTGTTAGTTTAGAACCCGCCAAGGTAAGTAAGGGCCATTCAGATTTAGTGTCACACATGTCACATTGTTAAACCAGTTTGATGTTTTTTTTTCTTGCAGATTGCAGAGATCCTCAAAGATAGGCCATCTTGGTTCCGTGACTGTAGGAGCCTTGAAGTTTTCACTATGTTCCCTGCTGGTAATGGCGGCACCATTGAGCTCGTCTATTTGCAGACATATGCACCAACAACTCTGGCTCCTGCCCGCGATTTCTGGACTCTGAGATACACAACGAGCCTAGACAATGGCAGTTTTGTGGTATGCAAACTCCTCATAAAGTTATGTTTCTGTATATTTCTCTCTCTGGTTACTGACTTTTTTTTTCCATGTTTCTTTAATAAAAGGTTTGTGAGAGATCACTCTCTGGTTCTGGAGCTGGTCCTAACGCTGCATCAGCCTCTCAGTTCGTGAGAGCAGAAATGCTTTCAAGTGGGTATCTAATAAGGCCTTGTGATGGTGGCGGTTCGATTATTCACATTGTTGATCACCTTAATCTTGAGGTTAGTTAGATCTTCTCATTGTACATTTTGTGTTTGCTTCCTTAAAGAATTGATTCTAAATCTGTTTTTACTTGCATTGTAGGCTTGGAGTGTTCCTGATGTGCTTCGACCCCTTTACGAGTCATCAAAAGTCGTCGCACAGAAAATGACCATTTCCGTGAGTGTATTACATTGACATTTGATTGATTCATATGCAATATCTAATGGTTGGTTTCATGTTGTAGGCATTGAGGTATATCAGGCAACTAGCTCAGGAGTCTAATGGTGAACTAGTGTATGGATTAGGAAGGCAGCCTGCTGTTTTAAGAACATTTAGCCAAAGATTAAGCAGGTAATTTCAATCATGAGGTTTGAAAACCTAAATGTTCTTTTTCCTTTCTTTCTTGCTGCTTAAGTTATTATCTATCTCGCAGGGGTTTTAACGATGCGGTTAATGGGTTTGGTGACGATGGATGGTCAACGATGCACTGTGATGGGGCTGAAGACATCATCGTTGCTATTAACTCTACAAAGCATTTAAATAATATGTCTAATTCTCTTTCCTTCCTTGGTGGTGTGCTTTGTGCCAAGGCTTCTATGCTTCTCCAAGTAAGTTAATTATGACCTACTTATGATACTTTTTGTGTCATTTGGACTCTTTGTAATTTGTTTTATCTGTTGTCTCTTTGTAGAACGTTCCTCCTGCGGTTTTGATCCGGTTTCTAAGAGAGCATCGGTCCGAGTGGGCTGATTTCAACGTTGATGCATATTCTGCTGCCACGCTTAAAGCGGGTAGTTTTGCTTATCCGGGAATGAGGCCGACAAGGTTCACTGGGAGCCAAATCATAATGCCTCTAGGGCATACCATCGAACACGAAGAAGTAAGGCTTCAAACTCTTTCCCAATGAAGACTAAACCATTGTTTTTGTGTATGTTTACTTAATGTATTTGGTGGTGTTAATGCTTCAGATGCTTGAAGTTGTTAGACTAGAAGGTCATTCTCTTGCACAAGAAGATGCGTTCATGTCCCGTGATGTCCATCTTCTCCAGGTATGTACCTTTTCTAACACAATGAATCTTGAAATTTTCTCACATTTCATGTTGAACTGACTTGTAACGATGTGTATGACAAGATATGTACTGGGATCGATGAGAATGCTGTTGGAGCATGTTCAGAACTAATATTTGCTCCCATCAATGAGATGTTCCCGGATGATGCTCCTCTTGTTCCTTCTGGATTCAGAGTCATACCCGTTGATGCTAAAACGGTACTTATCTTTGCCCCATCACTTATATGCCTTGTGTCGCAAGGCTCACATTTTTTTTTTGTTTTCACTCAAACAGGGAGATGCTCAAGATATGTTAACAGCTAACCACCGGACACTAGACTTGACTTCTAGCCTTGAAGTTGGTCCATCACCAGAGAACGCTTCTGGAAACGCTTCTTCTAGCTCAAACTCGAGATGTATCCTCACCATCGCCTTTCAGTTCCCTTTTGAAAACAACTTGCAAGACAATGTTGCTGGTATGGCTTGTCAGTACGTGCGGAGCGTGATCTCATCGGTTCAACGTGTTGCCATGGCCATCTCACCGTCTGGGATAAGCCCAAGTCTGGGCTCAAAACTGTCCCCGGGATCTCCTGAAGCTGTCACACTTGCTCAGTGGATCTCCCAAAGTTACACGTGAGTTTTATCTATTCACTTAGTTAAAAACCTTATCTAACTAATGATAATGTCTAAACCGTCCAATGTTTGCTGTTACAGTCACCACTTAGGCTCCGAGTTGCTAACGGTTGACTCGCTTGGAAGCAACGACTCGGTACTGAAACTTCTATGGGATCATCAAGATGCCATCTTGTGTTGCTCTTTAAAGGTGTGTAGTGAACACCCTTAATTCTATAAACATTTTTAACTGTACTCAGTTTTGATATAGTCTTGGTTATGTTTGCAGCCTCAACCAGTGTTTATGTTCGCGAACCAAGCTGGTTTAGACATGCTAGAGACAACACTTGTAGCCTTACAAGACATTACACTCGAAAAGATCTTTGATGAATCTGGTCGAAAGGCTCTCTGCTCTGACTTCGCCAAGCTAATGCAACAGGTAAACTAAAAACTCTTTGGTCAGAAAAAGATGTTCGAGACTCTATTTGTCTGAGAATTGTATTTGTCTCTACAGGGATATGCATGCTTGCCTTCAGGAATCTGTTTGTCTACGATGGGAAGACATGTGACATATGAACAAGCTGTTGCTTGGAAAGTGTTTGCTCCTGCTGCTGCTGCATCATCTGAGAACAACGACGGCAATGACAATACTTTGCATTGTCTTGCTTTCTCCTTCGTAAACTGGTCGTTTGTATGATTTGTGTTTTCTTGTGAGGTTATTTAGGAAGGGCTAATCAACACTACATTTAGACAACTCTTTTTGTTTTTGTTTGGATGTGTAAGACGTCTGGTTTGTCTCTGTTTTGATCAGATGTTCATCACTTTTCATTGTGTTTTATTCTAGCTGAGGATTGGTATGATGAATCTATATATTATTATTAAGGAGATGATTTTGCCATCTTTTTGGGTCAAAAACTTAGTGAATTAAATCATGGAGAGAAGCATTTATATTTCTTGTGATGGCTATGGAGACAAAGGTTACAACAACTTTGTTATTTATCAGAATCAAATCATGTTTCTTGTGATGGATGGCTTCAAGTTCAGAGCTATAATGAAAAGGTTACAAACGTTTCCTCTTTTGCCTTTAGACAGTTACATATCTCCTTATATTTATTTCCTACTACCATATATATAGTAATATATAACTAATTTAAAAAAAAACAAAGAATCAACAAGAATCCACAGAGAAAATTTACAGCCGAGTACAATTTTTTACCGGCCGTTAAAGATGGGAGCATCTTCAGAATTTCATGCATCTAGCTGGCAAACCTGTCTGATGATTCACGGCAACAATCTCAGAGATATTGTTGCAACGAAGAACGTCTTGACCAAGCTTAGCTCCTGCAGCTTTGAGACCTTTAAGAGAAACCGGCATGTTAAAGAGGTTGAGCGACGGAAGCTTCGAAGCCGCAGGGAGTTTCTGGTTCGGCAAGAAATTTCTGAAGTCATCCATGAGCAAGGGAACTTCGAAGTCGGTTTTGTTGTGTTTCACCACGTTGTCTTTGGCTGCGATGTGAGCTCCTGGCTCCATGTGGTTGGTGGAGAAACTCTGTTGGTTAGGGAAGTTCGGGTAGAGACTAACGTATCCTCTAAGGTACATCATGTCGATCAAGAACTTCTTCCAAGAAGCTTGCCAACCGTTGGTTCTTGATTTAGGAATCTGTACAGGGTTCTCTTTAGCGTTCTCGGTGAATCTCATGTTCATGTAGACGTAGAACTCTCTCCATTGCTTCGGGAAGAAGACGGCTCCCCAGCTGCAAGGTAGCTGGTGAAGGTAAGGTGTGTGCGGATGAATCTGTTTGAAGAACTCTGTTGGGTTCCATTTAGGTCTCTCTTTAACAACCTCGACGATCTTGGGTGTGTATAGAGAGATGGAAGCGAGTTCAGGGAAAGAGATTTGAGGGTCGTAGTGGTAAGCGAGGAGAGCGTATTTGACCCAGAGGTAGTAGTAAGGAGAGACTTCGATGTCGTCTTCGAGTAAGAGACCAAAGTCATCATCAGAAGCTGGATACCAACTCTCACTCACGGCTCGGATTAACCCTCCTTGGATGATTCTTCTTCTTAAGGTTTTGGGACCGTGTGGCCAGTCGAATGTGCTCACTACTTTGATCGTCTCTTCGTCCACTTTGCTATCCATGTTGAAGCTGATAGGTATCTCGTCGCCAAGGTAGTACGCATTGCTCAAAGACCTAAGCAGTCTTAGTAAAGACTGAGCTCGGTTTTGGGTGATGATGTTCACTGACACTCTCATCTTATTCCAGTCTGCAACCATGCCAAATATCATGTAAGCAAAAATTGCAAATGCAAAAGAAAATAGGTAAAGATGATGCTTACTTGGCAATGCTGTTGATCTTAAATCAGCCATCCACAGAACCTTGGAGATAGAAGCTCTGGGAAGAAGAACCAATGCAGTGCCATTAAGGTTTGTCTCGGTAGCCATTTTCAAAGCCTTCTTGACATTAGGATCAGCATCAGCTACCGTAATCACCACGCTAGGGTTATGGATCCTGATAAGCCCTTTCATACTCGAATACACAGCTTGCAACACAGGCACCTCAGAGTTCGACACACCCAAGATAGCTCCAACTTCCAAATCAAAAATCTTGAACCTCCTCTCATTGCAAACCACCTTAGGCCAGTTCAAAGCCGAGGCAGCATCCTCGCAAGGACAGAACTTCCCGCCAGAAACCGCGATGTAAGCCTTCTTACCAACGGTGGTTCTGAACTTCTCGAGCAGAGGACCGAGCGCTTTGACTTCTTCCACCGAATGCGCGTAGAACAGAGCGTCTATCTTTTGAGGATACATTGCAGCCCATTGAGTAATGTAACCAGTCGAAAGCGCTTTCCACCATTGGTTGTCTCTGACTTCCACAATGTTTTTGAAGATAACTGTGGTCTCGGAGACGTAAGCGAGTCTATGTTCACTATCTCCCCACGTCTCTTTGTCGTTTGGATCCACAGGAAGAACAAAAGAACCTGCATTCCTGTATTTCTGAAGCTGATAGCTGCCAAAACACAAATCAAATCATTACGTCAGAAGTTTTTTTTTTTCTATAATCATCATGATTACATAATATTGCCTAAACACGTGAATCATTTACTCTCACAAGGATCATCATCCTATAGACGTTACCGCAATGATTATGTATACACAACTTTTAGGTTTTTAAACATCAAATTATACTTTATTTTTCATTCTAAAATGGAGTTTATAATAATAATATGTTGATATTATATTTTTCACAGTATTAATAAAGTGAAAAATGAATTTACTCTATAAATAAAGTATTTTTTTTTCTTTTTTTAGTCACTGTATTTTTCCTTCTAGTACCATTGAAGTATAACTCTAACTCTATCATATAGTTATTATATTTTAGAGTTATTATATTTTAAAAGAAAAAATAAAGTAAAGTCCAATGGTTATCTTTAATACTTGTTAATTTCTTGATAGTCAAGTAAATAGAACACTGCCTTGCTGTACACTCAAACATTCGCTCTTCCCTATAAAAAATGTGAAAAGTCGAAACTAACCTCAGGTGAAGATCTTCACCAGTAGCGAAAGTGAACGGTTTCTCGATGAACAACGCTTTCACGAGCTCAGCCGATAAGAACCAAGAACTTGACAAGAAATCAACCTGGAGGATCCGATCCAGAGTGATGTCGTACGCCGGATCAGGCAAGTAAAGCCCCGCCTCCTTCGATCGGAACTTCCTGTAGCTCGGGAACGTGAAATCCTTCTGCCGGAAAGGGAGAATCCGCCCGATGCTTCCTAAAACCGAGTTCTCGTACTTCTCCGTCCCCGCGACGTGCGCGAGCATCTGTAGCATCTTCTTCCCGGGGATCATATCGTCGTCGAGGATGTAGACGAGATCGGCGTCCGTCTGAAGCGCGATTTGGAATCTCCCGTAGTATTTGAAGTCGTAGTTCGAGCTGATGAAGCTGATCCTGGAGTCGTTGTAGCTCTCGGCGATTCGCCTGAGGGATGCTTCGTTGGGGCTCCCGAAGGCGAGGACCCAGACATGGTGAAACGGCAGCGTTTGGTGGAGGAGAGAGTCGAGCTGAGCGCAAAGTGTTTTCCGTTTGAAATGGTTTAGGATTACTGTTACTTTGGGCTTGTTGGGCCCGTTTAAGGCCCATTTAGACTTCATTTTCATCAGCTCTTCTAAACTCTCGGAGCCGAGATTCTTCTTCTGGAAGTCTAAGACGTCGTCGTACAGCTCCCTTTTCATCTTGATCATCTTCTCGTCGTTTGATTTTTTCTGCGAGAAGTCGATCTTCTCGTACTCGCAAACCTCCGCCGGGGAGAACACCGCCGGAATATTCTCCTCTGATGATTGTAAATGGCTGACGACGTGAGGGGTAACGATGTAACTACGCACATTATGGGCCCATTTAGTGGCCCAAGTGAAGTCTGGTTTGGCCCGCAAGTCAATAGAAGGACTCATGTAGTAGAGAAGTCCGGTGGCGTAGACGGCAAATACGAATTGAAGAAACGTCAGCACCGTCACGAACTTGGTGGAGTTGAGCTTCCGGCTTGGTTTTGTTTTCCCGGCGGAATAGTCTCCGAAGATGCTCTCTATGTAGTCACCGTCCTTTCTCACCGCCGGTGGCCGGATAAAACCCATTTTTTCAGAATCCAAAACCTTATTAATCTGAAGAAAACAAGAGAGATCAGACAAGAACGTAAAGGTTGGTGTTTCCTTTTCTCTTAGAGCTTTTTATGTATATATAAGAGGAACAAGACAAATGCAAATATATATATATATATAAACAGAGATTTGTAGGTGAAGAAGCATCAAGTAAGGAGGATATCACATGGGTTAAACGTTCATTAAGAATAAAGTAAAGGTTTTTGTAACTCCTTGAGTTGTTATATTTATTCAAGAAAAAAATATGATTTAATAATGGATAATTAGGACGATACGCAACGGGAAAAGCCGGGTTCATTGGCGTATAGAATGATTATACTTTGCATTTAACACTTGCATATGCTATGTTTTTCATTGTGTAAATACAATATTGTGTCTGTAATTGTAAATATAAACAATTACGCAAACACACGTAGTCTTATTCACTTCCATTGATTTGTTACTTGAGAATACATGAAAGACTAATATATTTTTAATTAAATATTTTTCACTTTCCTCTGTATGAAACATTAGTGTAAACAAATGTTGGCATCCAGATTTGTTCAAAAGCTAGACTAAAATCACTTTTGATGCACTCTATTCATTTTTTAACTAAAAAATGTATATTTAAACAAAATGATGGTGCTGCTGCAATGCACTGTATTTATTGATATCATTTAAATGATAATTTAAAGATTTATGCAGCCTAATCATGAAACAGATATATAAAATATATAATTTTTGGAGCGCAACTTTCATGAGATACATAAAAGTATATTACCTTTGTGTACATGATCCGTCGTATTGTGGGAACTCAAGCCTTTTCTTATTCAACAGACGATCCACACGATATGTTTATATTATAGTACAGATTCTCCTCGAGTAATGCAAAATAGAATTGAAAAGAGTCCAAGAATCGAAAAAAACGAAAGATATGAGTTGAGAGTTTGACCCCCAAAAGAATAAAGAAGAAGGATTTGAGTAGAGAATGAGTTATTGAAATTTTGGAGTACAAAAACATTTTATACAAATGTCTCGAACAAGCGACGGTTTGACTTTGCAATTTGCATGTAGATACGTAGTTGAACTTTGCAGCAATTTGCCACCTTTTGAATATATTGTAGTCTACATTTTAATGGCCTTTAGCCAAACATTTTAACAGAAAGCTCCATATTATAAACTCATAAGTTTATATTATAAATTGTTAATTACATGAAAACAAAATTTTTTTTTGTTAAAGAGAAAACAAGATTTCTTTGGGCATATAAGTATCCTTTTCTCGTGGGTGAATAACTACATATTTACATGGTTATTATTAATATGATTTGTTTTTTTTGCAACTTTTTTTTTATTAATATGATTGGTATGATCGATGGTTATTTTGTCACTTATATTACGAGTCTTGAGGTCGGTCACGCATGTGTAAATTTACATATAAGAAGAATATTTACTTATCCTTATTAGTCACTCAATACTTAATATGATTGTTACGATCAATTGCTAACTTTTTTGGACGTCACTTGCTATTTAATGTACATATACACATATCACTATACGTCTATTAAATAGTGTCGACGTATATACCTTCGTGTACAAATTACTTCAAACTTTTTCTGGTTGTGTAAATAATAAAGATAACCACTGTTTGTCACATTGATGAAGTCACTGAAACCATTTACATTACATTTTTATTTCATATACACACACACATATATATATATACACATCTTGGATATATTTCAATATGAAAAACATCTGAGTTTTATTTCCGTACAGCTACTGTTGAGCATACAAACTCACAAGACATTTAATTACTCATGTAAATTTTGCAGTCAAGTATTAAAAATATATGAATCAAGGATAAGGCATTTCCAATATGTGAATTTTATTTTTCATATACGAACGATCAGTAACTGCAACTATTGGAACAAAAAGCAAGAAAATACCACCATATGTATTAGAACCTGTTAGTTGACCTATATATCTTAATTATATTTACATTCTGCGTAGAATGATATGATTAGGCCGCTGGTTAAAAAGTTTGATAACTAGGTAGAAATATAACAATAAAAGAAAATTGAAGTATGATGGCCGGTCTCTCTAAATATAGAAAGTTCTGCAATTATATATTTTCAAGAAGGTAGTAATTTGACTTCTCAAAAACCAACCCTTTTTCACGACCAAGCAGCTTCGTTTGTTTCATTGTACCTAATATATGTGGACCGACAGAGTCATGAAGACAGGAATTGTATAGTGTAATTACTCATTTGAACTTCACCAAACTTAGCTTTTAGCAATTTGTCAACTTCATCGTAGTGTCAAGTACACCACTTTCTAATGTGTACATATGTCTTATTCAAGTCCATGTACGAGTGGTATACCGTGTACATATGTTCGATTCAAAGTTGAGGTACTAGTGCGTTATTATTAAATTATGTTATACTTTTCGCTTAGAGTTTCTATTACTCTCAATATTTCGATAATAACCTATGATTTTCCCATGTTCTTGGTTCTTTTAACAAGAACACCTTTTTCACATATGGATAAATTGATATTTATATAAAAACAATAGCTAGAAATATGTTCTTAATTACTAATGAAGTTGAAAAAGGTAATAACGAAACTTATAAGATTTATATAAACAGTGACGTTTTTTTCGTGTCTACTGGGTACAATTTCGCTATTAGTTATTTGTATGGTTTGTCCAAAACAGTTATCGGATGAGTAACATAATACACTTTACAAATGATTCTGTCAATGAACAAGTTTCTGATCTATTAAGTCTTAACTTCACAGTATCTAAATAGGAAAAGACTTGAGCCAAAAGGAAAAACGACGAATAGTCTACAAAGCAACTACTCGATGCATCATGAGTGTAGAAATTTTTTTTTATCAAAAACAAAATTCCAAAAAATAATTTCTGATATCGATTTTTACACTCGTCTGTGATTTTCGTTTGTGTTTAACAGACCCAAAGTTTGATAAAAAGTTTAAAATGCTATAGCACTGTTTTAAATAGTTATAAGAAACCTATACCTCAAAGCAAAAAAAGAAGAATCTAGCTATTTTTTTTTTTTACAAAAATCAAAACTTAAGTCTTAAATTTAAATTATATAGTTATGAATACTGAGAAAACTCATATAAAAAGTGTAAAAGAATTTCTAACTATTTTATTTTCTATTTTAAATTGAAGTTTCTGATAAAAACAAATTTCAATCTTATTCCATTTCTCACTATAATGAAATAGAAAATAAAATGAATAAGGAAAAAAAGAATTTATATTTTATTCATTATTTAATCTTTTATTTTAAAATAGAATATGCTTTCAGTGAAAATCAATTCTATTTTTTTTTTCAAATAAATTTTATATTATTCAAATTTAAGGTGGTCTGAAAAATCAGAGCAAAACATAGCAATAATACTTGTTCCTATAAAAAGTTCTTGTTATATTTGCTAATGAATCAGACAATATATTTTCAGACCGAAAAAAAAACTGTAAACTTCGTGAATCTGCTTTTAATATTTTTCTTACTTCAGTGAAAAAGTTACGCCATGCCCTGGGATCTTGAATCGAGATTAGATCGTTACGATGGGTGCTAAAAATATGTCACCAAGTGAAGTGGTGAAAGTCTCTATTATAAAATAAATATTCTGAAGAAATTGAATAATTCAAGACACAATAAATGCAGACATACAAAACTGTCAAATTGATATAGTACATACAAACTCTTGTGCTATTTAGAAAAGAAACAACACTGTGTGCTACATAGATGTCATCAAAGTGTCAAATCAAACTAGAGATCCAATAACGGCTTGATAAGAATAACAATAAATATTAAACTATCAAGTCATGATCATTGATCGAACTTTTTTTTTGTATTCAATGCCATTGAATCATTCGTCTATCTATAATGGTCTTATGCAAGATTGAAGATTCCTTCAAATTAGGCTAGTTCGGGTATAGTCGTTGATTTTTTTAGCCTAATATATTTGTCATTTGTTTAATAACGAACATAAACTAACCATTTCGACCAACAACTCTTTTCTTAAAAAGATAGACTATAATGAGGACATCTCCAACATGGTATAAATTATCACATTTTCTGAGTATATCGTATTTCCAGCTTAGTTTTGTGGATTCCTTTCAACTCGATGTTAGATTATATTCGAAAGAAAGAACATCGGCAGTCGGCACTATAATATATCTTTATTTTGCATATGTGTGAATGATTAGAGAGTCAGAAAATATCCCATGAAACGTTAACAAAATCTATCATTGTATTGGGAGATTTTTGAACAAAAGTAAACGTTTCCACTTTGCTTATTTCTTTCCTCCTTTTTGCCAATTTGAATTAATATAAGTTTTATTGGAATGCAAAAGCGGAAAACGAAAAAACTAGAATTATACTGACCTACAGAAAGAAAGAAAGAATTGATAAGTCCTAGTTGGCCATTCACTAATCGAGCGGGCTTTGGTGGATGGAACTATTTAAAATTCGACTGACATAGAATTCTTTTTTTATTCATGAGTCATGCTGTAAACTTGTTTAATTGAAATTTTACTATGAAGTATTGTTAATTACTATTTGACTTTGCTGAGAGAATTGGGAGGTAGATAGATCTTGAGATCCAAGAACAAAGGCTTCAGCACGTGAGCCAGTCGTCCGTCTATCGATTGTCCTCAGTTTTTAAATATAGGACCTTTATTTTTATTTTTTCTCCAAAAAAATATCAAACAAAATCAATAACGTGTGTGATTTTTTTTCTTTCAATTTTTTCATTTGTTTCTCAAGGCCGACTGAACATATGTGAGACGATTTTCATATTTTAAAACTAGTTATGGGGATTCTTTTTTGATTCGCTACAAGAAAACATGAGGATTCTGATGGCCGAATTCGTCAGAAATTCGTCGGAATCAGGTAATACTGACGAATTTCTGACGAACATATTCGTCGGTATGATTTTGTCGGAAATTGAATTTCGTCGGAATTCCGTCAGACAATTTCGACGAATTTCTGACAAACACCGAGAAACAGGATACTGACGAACTTCCGACAACAAACCGATGCAGTCACAAGAGACCAGAGTTCATCGGAATAACCAGAAACCGACGAATTATGGGCGTTGGAATTTTCCGAGGGACGGTTCGTCGGTTTATACCGAGGGACGTATTCGTCGGTTTATACCGAGGGACGGGTTCGTCGGTTTATACCGAGGGAAGGGTTCGTCGGTTTATACCGAGGGACGGGTTCGTCGGGTTATACCAAGGGACGTGTTCGTCGGTTTATACCGACGCCCGCGGTTCGTCATAATTTGTTTTTTTTTAAATTGTAATTAATAATGCATTTATATATTTATTTTTATTTTAAAATTAATTATTTAAAAAATAAAATCTGAAATTTAAAACTAATAATAATATTATAGAATTTAAATTCATACAAACCGAAATAGAAAAAAAAACATTCAAAAATTTTACAAACCGAAATAAAAATATTCTGAAATTTTTAAAATGCAGAAAGAAACTAAGAAGTCGAGGTCGAAACCATCAACCTGTTCAGCTTCTGCGTTATCTCTCGTTGAACTTCTTTTGAGTTGCGAGCTCGGCAAGGATGGTGGCATTCTCCGAACGGATTGTGGCATTCTCAGAAATGATAGTGGAGTTCTGCTCCTCCAATACCCCAATCCGTTCATCTTTGTCATGCAGCTCCTCGATGATCATGGGATCGGCATTCGAAGCTTGCGAATAAGATGTCGGATATGAAGAAGCACGACGGGCCAACCCAACTAAACGGCCTCCCTTCCTTTTTGGAACCGCCTACAAAAATATTTAAAGTTAGTAAATAGTAAAATTACTAATGACATTAATTATAATAAAAACCGTTGAATTAAGAAATTCCTTTTCGACCAACTCATTTATTTGCATTTGGGACAAATTTGTTGAAGCTCCAGTAGAATCGGCGCCGTCATCAGATTGAGTTGCTATTTCGGTTTGCACCAAATCAACAACATTTCTGATCACGGCGTCCTGAATATGATCCGTCTTCTTGTTAGTGTGAGCCGCCTTAATGAGGGTCAGAGAATCAGCGGGATTACCGTCATTTGCTTCAATCTGAAAAACCACCAATATTAATTAGCCAATAATATATAAATATTTATTTAAATAAATATAAAGATAAAAAATTTAAAAAGCTTACAAGATCATCCTCCTTAGTAGACATGGAGCAGGCGCCGAGGTTGTGCACATACATACCTTTCCCGCCACGATCACTCCTCCGGTTCTTGGAGTTCTTAGTAGACGTCTGGGCAGTTTCTTCCTTCTCCCAGTGAGCTATCAGCTGCTCCCACACCGTCCCGTTGAGGAACCGTGGCCTCATGTTCTTCTGCCAAACTGTCTTCCACGAGTTCATCTGCTTCGTATAAGAGTCCATGGTCTTCTCGTTAAATTTCTTACGGACTGTTTCCGTAAGATCGGGATGCCAGTTGAACTCTTGCTACAAAACACATAACATTTATTAATAAGTAGATAAAAAATCTTTATATATAAAGAAGAGTTGCTTCTCTCCTTATTGTGACACGTCATGTGCCAGCTCAGAAATAGGAAGCATCCTGCACAGACACATCAGATACGCACCGTATCATTAAGTTTTGTTCAGTCATATATTCGGGTTTTAATTGTAATTGGGCTGTGTGTGTTGGCTTCTTAGAGCCCAGACAACACAAGAGATCAACTATGTATGAAACGCCGCGTTTTCTATAGCATGTGTTCATCTCTGCCTCTCGAGAGCTCATGGCGATTAGGGGTTGGAGATTGCTCTTTCATCTTCTTCTTTATGATACAAAATTATACCCGTTACAGAACAATCCAATTAAAACCCTCCATTAATCCAGTACCCACGATCTCTATTTTCTAATCAGTGTGAGTCTCAATCTCCCAAAGGCAGTGGAGATTCAACTATAAAAAGGTGAGCTTTTCTACTTTGAGAATCATCCTTTGATTCATTGGAAACCAACAGAATAATCTTAAACATGTTTTTTCTTTTATAAATATCTTTCAAGATTTTTTCATGAACTATCTATATAAAGTTTTGTCGATCTGCAAAGCTTGGTGTTGTCTTAATAAAAAACGATCTTTGATATATTTGTTTGTGTTTTTTTTTTATATTTGTATGTGTTCATGTCAGTGTATCCTAGAGAGCATGAGCTGCTTAAGGAACTCCGTAAAGCTACAGTCCAGGAATTTGTAAGTCTTTCTTAATCAAATAAATAGGATTCTGTAACCAGTTTATCATTCGAAAGTTTTAGTCTCCGTGGGTTTATTATTTAACTCTGCTTTCTGTTAATAAATATAGTTATTTCACCTAATAAACTCTTTAGATGTTTACGCCGTCCAGAATCCCTATTACAGAGTTATTTCTTTCTTAGTTTTTGTTAAATGAGACTGATTGCAACATTTGATGATTGTTGTGTCTATTTCACTTATGTCCAGGCGACCATGATGTCGGCGACAGTGAATGTCAACCGGCTTACCATCAAGGTATGTGTTTTATATTTTTAGGTCTATGGGTTTACTGCAAGTACTCTACACAACAGCATCACGAATTGAGGGTTAGTCTTCTTCTTTAGGTGTACCTGAGAAATTAGAAAACCTACCGGTAGTGAAGAAGCTGAATTCTAACACAAAACAACAAATTTGATTACTGCAGTGGAATCTCTAGACGAGGTTTATGATTCTGAATTGAGATTTTCCATGAGCATAACTTACATTCGCACAAGGCATGAAAATTTATGTTTTCATGAACATCTTACTTACTAATCTTTGTATAAGATGTTGAAATGACCAGTAATTTGGTCCTTTGTGATTCGTTGAACCAACCTAATGATTTTCTTTAATCTCTGCCTTTTCCTGAGCTAAAACGTTATTTTGGTATTTTTCAGATTTATAAGAACTTCTCCCTGGAACATGGAAGACCTTGACAGTACACCGAGGCTGAAGGCTAGCTTTGTGTCTGTAGACTAGAAGAAGCCTCGCTACGATGATCGATACAGAAGCAATGATCGATACGTCGGTGCGTGTCTCTATGTTTGCCACCTCTCCTCTCGAACAAGGGAACGTGATCTTGAACACCTCTTGAACAAATATGGACGGTACTTTTTCCTCTGTTTACAGTTCTTCTATGTTTGAAGTTAGTCAGCTTCTGTGGTTTTGTTTTGAATGTGCATCTATGTTACAGATTATTTTAAGGTTTGTAGCAGCCTTTCAGATATTAGACGCTACCTCTGATTCGGACAATGCGGATGGAGTAACCAACATAGTCTACAAGGAGATCTTCAATGGCCTCCAACACACAAAGGTTAGCATTGAACTGGTTTAGTTGTACGCTCGCTCTGATCCGGTATGTTCTCAAGTACTGAATTTCTCACTATCACGCAGGGAAAGCAGCCGATGTGTTCTTGAACAATTATAGACTTTGACCGAGATATCGTTCACCAGTGTTTTAAGTATAATATTTTGGAGGACTCGACTCTCTCTTCTCTTATCGTCTTACATTTGCTACTTTGTTGAAATCATTCTTCTTTACGCTTAAGGTTTCATTCAAAGGGTCGTGAGGACCGTGACACATATATACTATGTTTCAAAGGATAAAAAAAAAGATATCCACAGAATATATTTTAGTATATGCATACTACAAAGACACTATAAAGAAAGAGCTAGCATAAAAAAAATCCATGTTAAATTAAATATATAAACTATCATGTCTGATTGAGATGTTCTTTCGTGAATATTATAGTAAGAAAGCTAGAAAAAAAATTAGAACAAACATTCAATACGAAAATATTAACTTTATCTTACATATTTATATATAATTCAAATTACGCTTTGTTACCAAAACTTATAGTTTAGGCAATCTTCTAAATTACTGTTTTGTACAAATTTCAATGGTATATTAGAATGAGTAATTTAAATATAACTAACAAATTACTACAAGGAAAATTATATATATATATATATATATTTATGCACTGAGCATAAAATTATAAATTCCCCTAATGAAATATAAAAAAAAAAGTAGAAAAACGAACAAAAATAATTTGTAGACCTATTAAAATAATGGTAATATTTTTTTATAAAGTATATCATTAATCTATAATAGTATTAAATAACTAAATATTAAATCAGATATTTGTGGATGGAAAGGTCAAAGTATTTTTGTTTATTTGTCTAAAATTGGACTGTAGGCAAAAAAAATTACCAAATATCGATAAAATTGTATTATGTTTATTAAACCCTTTCAATATATTACTATATTATATAAAATCAGCATCTTCGGTTTGCTTGGTTTTGCTCTGTTAATAAACCACACCACATCCATAAACCGTGATTTCTTAAATATAATATCAATTCACTAAAATCATTATTACTAAATCCAAACTATTTTTACTAGATGCCCATGCATAATTGACTGGATCCTAATTGACATAAAATAATTCTACACGTCGAAACACAATACTTAGTCAAAATGATTCTCATTTTCGCGTACTGAGTCCAATTTGTCAATTTAAGAACAATACATTTGTTGCCTTTCTTACATTTTCTCTTTCTTTTATTTATTTTTCCATTTTTACTTATTATTAAATTTATTACTACGATTAATTACATTAATTATATATAAGCAAATAAAACTAACAAATTACAAAAAATTCTAAAAATAACAAAATTGATAATAATATCAATTGGACAGTTACTAACATTCACCAAAACAACTATAATAACTTAACACACTATAAATTTTTACTCTTCAAAATTAAAAAGCCAACAATACTAAGAACTCAGTCATCATTAGTTAGTTATATAATTCAAATTTGGTGTGCACAATAATCATATTGACACTTAGCATAATAGAAAACTACAAAAAAATTACATCTTTTATAAAAACTGATTTATCAAATCCCGCCCGTAGAAAATAAATACATAAAAATATGAAAAATTACTATACCGCAAATTGACGAAACCACAACTCCTGTTCGTCCGGAGGGATCACACTCCACTTCGGATAGCCATGATGGAGCATGGAATACATCATCTAGTTGATGCATCTGCTAATGCCATTCCCCGACTTGGAGAAATTTTTAAAAAAATATAAGTTAGCAAAATAATTATTGAAAAAAAAACATAATACTACAAAAAAAAAATACTAACCAAGTGCTACGTCCTCGTCGTGGGTATTGTTGGAGAACCGGGAGATACCCTCGACCCGGTTGTTGAACCAATTTTTCAACTGACATGACTCCGGCGAGAGGGGCAGCGGGAGCTGGAGCGGGAGGTGGAACGGGAATGGGAGGTGGACCGGGGGCTGGAGGAGGAATATAGGCGGGTACCGAATTTTGTTCCTGGGACGATCCCGATGCACGGGACATATGAGAACTGCTCGCGAAACTCCGTCGCTGCCGAGTAGGGGCGTGGAGATCCTCCGACCTGAAAAAATAATAAAATTTCATAAATACAAAAAAGTTTATAATGTTTAATATTTTTAATGGTTTCATTTATATATATACAAAAAAATGACTCGAATGTTTTCATGTCCACCTACATCTGGCGTCCTTTCTGCATCAAAATCCCTAAATTGCTTCAACAAATCTTCCCCACTAACTTCCTCAGGTGAACCATCAAACACCTGCTTGTTCTTCGTAAACGAAGTCCTACTCCTGCGGTATGAATGATCAGGTGGTAGAAATCGTCTATGACAGTCAAACCAACACGTTTTCCTTCCATTCTTTAGTTGGAAAGCATCTGTGTCATCTTGACAATATGGACATGATAGCCTCCCATGTGTTGTCCATCTAGATAACATACCATATGCTGGAAAATCAATTATTGTCCACATAAGTACTGCCCGCATATGAAAGTTTTCTTTGCACGATACATCGTATGTCTCAAAACCATCCGCCTATAGTTGTTGCAACTCATATATCAATGGTTGAAGAAACACATCCAGTGATCTTTTAGGATGATCTGGCCCGGGGACGAGAATTGAGAGGAACAAAAACTCTCGTCGCATCCACATACTCGGCGGTAAGTTGTACGGTGTCACAATAACTGGCCATAGAGAATATTGTCTTCCATGCTTTCCAAATGGGCTGAAACCATCAGTAGATAATCCAAGATAAACATTTCTTCTCTCTTCTGCAAATTCTGGATATGTTGACTGGAAATGTTTCCAAGCCTTCGCATTTGAAGGATGTCTAATCTCACCATTTGTAGAATGCTCTGCATGCCATCTCATTGCTTTTGCTGTGCGCTCACACTGATACAACCTCTTCAATCTTTCCGTCAAAGGCAAATACCACATTCTTTTGAACGGGATCGGAACTCTTCCCCTCGTCTCCTGATAACGAGGTTTCCCACAAAATTTGCATTCTTTCCGTGTCTCATCCCCTCTTCAGTAGATCATGCAGTTGTCAATACATACATCTATCACTTCGTATGGTAGTTGAAGACCCGCAACAAGTTTCTGAACCTCGTAGTATGAACCCGGTGCAACATTATCCTCAGGTAGAATGCCTTTCACAAAATCAGTAATCACATGCATACATTCTTCAGCCAAATTATAGTCTCTTAATACCCATTAAATGAGTTGCGGATGATAAAGCTGAATGACCATCTCTACAATTTTGATACAAAGGCTGTTTTCCTGCATCCAGCATGTCAAAAAATCTCTTAGATTCGGGATTTTGTTCTTCCCCTCTATAATGATCATGTACCATCTGCTCAGTACCTACACCATAATCTATATCCGTTCTAGATTCTTCTAACCTAATAACAGGCTGAGGTTCACTAACAGGCTGAGGTTCGCTAGTACTACCATATTCATAACCAGTTTCCCCATGAGGGTACCAAACTTTATAATTACGTGAAAACCCTTTCAAATATAAATGAGTCCAAACATCAAATTCTTTTATTACCTTATTATTATTGCAAGTAGAGCAGAGACATCTTAACATACCATTATTTGAATCCGGTTGCTGTTGAACAAGCCTCATGAATTCTCCAATCCCTTGAACGTATTCTTCCGTAAGCAAATTGGTGTTGGGATCCAAATGAGGTTTATCCATCCACAGACGATAATAAAATTCTGAAGACGTGATTTTGACGAAATTATTGTGATTAAAGAGATTGAAGAGAGAATGAGGAGTGAATGAGTTGAAATGAGGGGGGGGGGGGGTTGAGTTTATAGGAAATTGCTTTCGGCCATCCGACGACTTTCTGACGGAATTCCGACGAAATACTATAAGTCCGTCGGAATTCCGTCAGTATTTTCAAATCTCAAACGGCTATAAAACGGTCATATATATTTGTCGGCAACAGTAACATGGTTCGTCGGTATTCCTTCAAAAAATACCGACGAATTTCCGACGACCTCAACGGTTATATATGTTGATCGAAATGTCGTCTGTATATTCTGACGGAATACCGACGAACCATGTTTTATCAGAATATCGTCGAAATGGCGTCAGAATTTTCTGATGAACCGTTTTTCGTCGGTATTCCGTCAAAATTGTCTAACGGAATACCGTCGACTTAAATTTTTTTGTTTTTGTCGGAAATTGGTCGGAAAGTCGTCAAAATTATCCGACGACCTTTGTGTCCGTCGGAACCGCCGTCGAAATTCCGGGTGTTTTCTTGTAGTGGTTTTGGTCTGTACTGTTCTTTTATTTATATCTTACTTTTTCTTTTTTTTTTCCTTTTCTAATTTTTATTTAAATAACTATACGTTAGAAGTTTTCTATTTCGTTTTCCAAATTAGAAAAAATAATATAAATAAATGGAAATATAGGGAAATCCATTTGAGAATAAAAAAATTTGATGAATAATATAAAAGGAGAAGACTTGAATTCACCCCTGTGGTGAATTCTCTAATTCACCTCAATCATTTCCACCAATTAAAATGACACGTAAGATTAGTGAAAAAAGAAATATTTAAAAAAAAAAAAAAGTAAAACAGGTGGAAAAAAAAATGTCTTCTTCTTCTTCTTCATCCCTCACAGAAAAAAAATATGAAGTTTTGGTTGTCAAGCTTTTTGAATCTCCAATTTTGTGTTTTCAAATACAATTCTATATCCTAAATCTAAATCTTATACCCTAAACCCAAACTGTAAACCCTAAACCCAAACCCAAATTATAAACTATAAACTCAAACTGTTAACTCTAAACCCAAATCTAATACATCTAAATAGGATTTGTGTTTAGAGTTTATGGTTTATATTTAGGATCTACGATTTGAGTTTATGATTTAGGGTTTAAAAATTAATGCAAATAATTATATATCTATCTCATAAGAGAACATGATTTGATTTGATTCCGATAAGCTAAAGTCAAACTTAGATTTGAAATTATAGAATTGAAAAAAAAAGAAATTATATAATTGAAGATTTAAACTTGACAATCAAAGCTTCATATTTTCTCTGTGGAGATGAAGAAGAAAGATATCACGTTCTTTTAGTTTTCATGTTTTCCTTATTTTTTTGGGAAAATTGTTTTTTTTAGGCCAAAAAATGATGTTCATGGTTAGACTAATCTATTTTTTGCAACATGTTTTCCTCTAATACCCTTTAATATTTCATAAAATAAATGAAATAAATAGTTTTAACAAGCAAAGAAAAATTTAAAAATAGAAACTAGTGATGAAATACCTATATCATCTTATTGGTATTTTTTTTTTCAATTCTAAAAATATTCAAATCATAATTTCATATTTTGTTCTACAAAAAGCATAATTGACATTCTACATAGTAGAAAATTTGATATACTTTTTTTCATTGAATCTAATATGTTTAGAATATGTGTTCTACAAAAATAATAGTAATTTAAAAATATTTAGAAAACACATTCTGCGCTTACCTTATATTTCTAAAACCTGTAGAAATTGAAATCTATACAATACTATAAATCTAAAACATGTAGAAATCAGATTCTACATAATACTTTAAATCTAAAACTAGTAGAAATCAATTTCAAATATGTTAACTCTATTCTAAATATAGTATAATAGAGATTCTACGGATAAGGATAAGAATAATCAGTTCTAAAGATATGGGAAGAGAATATTTGGAAATATTCATTTTTTATTTGTTAAATTGATTTTTTAAAAAAATCGAAAAAATCATGATTTAATGGCAAGAAATATTTGGTGATATTTTGTTTCTATATATGAATAATATATTTATTATAATATTAAATACATCTAAATACACTATAATAATTTATTAATTGTAATCACGAATTTCATTTATAATAGTATATTTTATAAGATATATATATATATATACATTATAATTATTTTCTTTTTTATTTTAAAATTTATCTAATTATCATGAATATTTTATTATAATGTTAAATATATCTAAATACATTATAATGATTTATTAATTATAGCTACGAAATTCAAATTAAAATTTTGGATTTATTAAAAAAATATTTTTGGAAATATTTTTTTCCATATATGAATAATATATTTTATTATAATATTAAATATATCTAAATATATTATAATGATTTGTTAATTATAATTATGAATTTCAGTTAAAATATATATTTTATAAAATATTTTAATATATCTAAATAAATTATAATGATTTAGATATATTTAGGTTTTTTAGGATTTTCATATATTTTTAAAATTATTTTAGTTACCATTTATATTTTAATATTTAACAACTGTTTTATTAATTATAATTTCAATTTTTATCAATATTGCCATTTTGAAAATATTTAGTATAATAGGACATGAACTATGTAAGATTAGTCTAATGAGACATTAACATCATTTTTTGGCCTAAAAAACAATTTTCTTTTTTTTTTTTAATTTTTTTAACTAATCTTACATGACAGTTTAATTGGTATAGAGTGTTGATGTGAATTTAAGAATTCACCACAGAAGGTGAACTCAAGTTTTATTCTATATACTAGGTGTACAATCCGCATATATGCGGGCATAGATTTCTTTCAAAAATTTATGTTTTTAAAAAGTTTAAATCAAACAAAAATTATTTACATATGACAAAAATTTTCATTAAATTATATATTTTTATTATTGTGTTAAATTTTTTAAAACATTCACATATTAGAAATATTTTTGAAACATATTTATACAAATGTTTTTTCTTGATTAAAATTTAATTATAAAATTATAAATTGCTGTATCGCTTAATTTTAAAAGTATTTATTGTAGATAATAGTATTTCAAGATTAACAAAATATATCTAAGAATTCTCTTTTTTTTTAATATTTAATATTATTAAGATAAATTTTATTTTTGTTAAATTATAAATAAAATTCATTAAGATAATAAAGACTTTAGCAACTCTAACTTTCAATGTGAAATCTAAAATTCTAAAAATTATTTCGTAAATATTATAGATGTTCCTTCACATGCGGGCATAATAATTTTACAAATAATTATAAGTAAATGCATTATCAGTTCAAAAGCTATCGCATGTAATATTATTTCTTTTATATATGTTTATTTGCGTTTTAGTTTTTTTGTATACAGTACAGCGAATGTATATGAAGTTAGGTCAGTTAGTTTAATTTTCTTTACGTAAGCAAAGTCACATGACCTTATTATATACGATAATTACAATAGCCAATATTTTATTATTATCTAACAAAATATATTAACTAAACAACTTATTATATGATCATTATCTGAAAAACAGCATTATAATAAACTACGATACTTTGATGTATTCACGGGTATAGTTAACTTATACATATATTTATGTTGCTAATATATCTTTTTAGAATTAGAAAATAATAGTAGTTCATTAAAGGTAGTATTGATATTAACCACTCTAACTTTCAACGTGAGAGTTCCGTTACAAAAAATCAATTCGCAAATAATAACATAGATATATATATATATATATATATATATATATATATAGATTTTAAAACTCTCTTTTATTTTAAAACTCTCCAAAATATTCGTTATGAAGTCATTCTTATAATTTACTCAATTCTATTTCTAAGTATAGATCCACGTGTATGTCCAAATCAAAACAAGAAATTATTATTCATGGCTGGCACACTAATGGATTCATATTATCATGGGCTAACAAGGCCGAAGTTTATAGTTGGACGTTTAAGTAGCAACATGGATATCTTTCGGTTTGGATCCATAGTTTACTAAAACTTATGTTAATAGCTCATATTTCGATTAAATACTAACTAGATAAAATACAAAAGAGAACGAGTTAACATTATATATCATTGAGTTTTTTTGCCACATCATCAGCGCGGACGTTGAACTTAATATTGTGTTTAGATATACCAACTTTGAAGCTATGTACTGTTAGTTTGCAAGTTTAGACAAAAAAGCTTGACATGCATTTTCTGTTTAGGTTAGAAACAAGGGAGAATTTGTCAAATGACCAAATTCTCAATAAACGTTAAGAATATAGCACTTATGATGATAAAAATTAGATTTCCTAATTTTTTTTCTTATTCTTCCAGTTCTATCCTTTTTTGTCATCGGTAGTCGGTGAAAACTGATGTGTACGAACGACGTGTATGAAGCAGCATCTACAGAAATTGAAAAATTTCAGGTTATAGTTATTGCACAATGGTTATTATCACAGCGGTGGTGGCTATAGATCTGGTGTGAGCATGGCGATTGTGATCGTAGTATTTACGGTGGTGGTGATTTCGAAGAAAGTGGCGGTTGTGAAAATGGAAGAAACAATGATCTTTTCTAGCAGTGATTATTGGGTTATATGGTGGTGGTTGACGGGATACAGTTACAGAAGAAAAAATCATGGGTATGGAAGAAGAAGTTGACAAACAATATAAATGGAATGGATTCAACTAAATTGCATAGTTCATATTATTAAAAGTAACAAATAGTGGAAGAGTTGGTGATAAATACTATAAAGGAGGCAATGGTGATTAAGAGGAAGAGTTGAAGAGGCGGCGGTTAATAAAAAGAAATTGACGGTAAATACGAAAGTGGCAGGAAAGATATAGTTATGCAATGTGATTAAGGAGGAATCAGCGGTGGTTGGTAAGAAGGAAGAAGAAAATGTTAGATTTTTATTATTATACGGTAAAACAAGGATAACATAGGTAATATTGTAAAAATAATGGAAACACTTTATTTTTTTGTTGGATTTTAAATTATGATTTTTTTCTCTGCTACTGAGTCCAATTTCCCTAGAAACTATACATATTTACATAAAGTTCATAACAAGAGATAAAATCAAAGAAAAATAGTAAGAAATACATAACAGTCGTGGAAACTATTTACATAAAGTTCATGATAAGGTAACTTTCTAAGAGCATCTCCAACGCAAGACCTTATTTTAAGAGAAGCAAAACCTCAAAATGAAAATTTGAGGGTTGATTACTCCAACCATGAAACCTCAAAAAGATCCTCAAAAATTTTATCTTTTTACATTATAGTCCTTGGCTTTAATAAAAGTTATAAATAATGATAAAACTTTATAAATACATATAAAACATATTTTTTATATATTATACAGTAATATTACAGTTTTATATAATAAAAATCATATAAACTCTACATATACAATAAAACAACACATGTACCGGTTAGCCAATAAATTTTGGTATATTGGTATCACTTGTAAGGTATGTATATTTAAATGTTTATATAATTTATTTTAATGTATGTTAAGTTTTTAATGTATTTTATTTTATGTGAACTTTACTTGATATATATTTCTATTTGTGTGAATTTTATTTTAGTATTATATAATATTTATTTTATTTTGATGTATTTAAGTGACTATAAATAAAGTTAATAAATGTATTTGTGAAAAAGAATAGTTATAAGGACCAAAAAGAAAATGAATAGTAGTTTCGAGGTTTTGAATAGTGAAACCTCAAATTTGAGGTGTCACTATTCAAAACCTCAAAATTTGAAAATTTGAAATTCGGTTGGAGTTGCAAAAACCTTAAAATTTGGAGGATTTGAGGTTCGGTTGGAAATGCTCTAATGGAAATATGTATACGTCATCACGAGAAGAACACATAACACATTTCACATTTCGAAAATAAGGCAGCTTCTAATGGAATTATATGTCATCATGAAAATAACACATAACACAACTCACACACATTTATACCCCTATCAGACATATGGGGGGGGGGGGGGGGGGGTTATTAAATGAAACAATTCAAAAAGGCCAATATAATTACCTTATATATATAACCACCGATTCCACAATTGTACCATATCCTTTTTCTTTTTGTGCCAACCCCACCAGAAGCTAATCATTCAACTTATACCCCCAAAATTGAAACCCTGAACATAAACTACCCTCCCAAATTGCAAAACAAATCTTCATCAGAAAAAAAAAACGAAGAGAATATGAAAAATGCATAATGTCATATCATATAGCTTCCCACCAATCACCTAGGTCTCGGCCTCGCCGGGAAAGTGAGAGCTTGCCGGAGCTTCCTCTGAGCCGAAGGTTTTGGACTAGGATTCGAACTAGAGTTCGATCTAGGGCATCCTCCGAGTGTCATGGTCTGAGAAAGATTCACCATATCCACCATCGACTGCGTCTGGTAACTCACCGTCGTACTATCACTCATGTCGCCTCTAGCAGTAGCTCTCTGCCATGAGTGCGAGCTAAGACCGGCTAGAACGTAAGCCCTACCAGAACTCTCGTACACTTGTCGGCTCGCCATCCTCTCCTGCGTCTCCTTCAGCTCCGCACAGAGCGACACACACAACGGATCTCCCGCTCTTCCCGAAACAGTCTCAGACAAAACACCACGACAAGTCTCTAAAACCGAAACAGCTTCGGTTAAATCACCTCTTTCAGCTAAAACCCTAGCTTCAGAGATTGCTTCCGCCGCACGTAACCTAATTTTCTGTCTATCAACTTCAACAGACACCACGGGACTTCGTTCCAACACCGGTCTAAGAATCTTCACTTCGCCGGAAGTACTCAAATCAACATTCTCTTTCGTTAGCGGATCTCTATAAACACATCCAACCTTAAGCAACGACATTGAATCCAAAACGCCATCGCCAACAGGAACATCAAGATTCACCAAGAAGTTCCTCTCCTCCTCTGCATAAAGATCACCAACTTCGATCGAACCGGTTCTCGAATCAAACCGGTAGCTTCCAGCTTTAACCGAACCAATCTTCAACGTTGGATGAACACACTCGATCTTAACGCATAGCTCTTGAACCATGACGCTGAGAAGACCACCAATACACTGCGCAAACGCGTCTTGTATAACGGTCTCGGACTCTATGAAAGAAAACGTCCCTCCCGAGTTCTCAGCGATGGAGTGCATCAAGGAAGCGTCGTGGTCAGCGCCGAACCCGAACGCGTGAACCGGGATCCGGTTTACTTCTTTAGGAAGCAAGGTTTTGTAATCCGTTCCTTTGGTGTTGTTAGAAGAGCCAGTGGGACTACTTGTCATAGTGTATGTATCCTGACCATCGGATAAGAGGACGATGCTCGAGACCGAGTTCTTGAATCTACGGTCGGCTAAGACTTTAGCACCTTTCTTTAACCCTCCTGCGATGTTAGTCCCACCGTTCGAGACCAAAGAGTTAACAGCTTGTAACGCCTCTTGCTTACCTGTCTCCGTCATGAGACGGAGAGGGAAGTTACGGCGTGCTGTTGAGGAGAAGGAGATAACTGAGAGACGGTCGAACGGGCCAAGGTTCTGAATCACAAACCCCATCGCTCGTTTCAGTAAAGCTAGTTTCGTTCCCGCCATGCTTCCGCTCACATCAAGAACCGTGACTAGATCAACAGGGGCACGAGAAGAAGAAGAGGAGGATGAAACAGGAGGAGCTTTTAGGTTGATCAGCACAGAGAAGTCCTTGAACTCAACCGATCTCACCACTTCAGAGATCTCTGGATACGTTTTAACCTCCAGCTTCCCAGAGACACCAGGTTTGGATGATGATTCAGCAGGACGGTCTTGAAGTTCCAGAGCCTCGTCGTCATTAAAGACAGCAGGCTCGTTGTTGAAGATGGTGGAGACGGGTCTTAGACGTTCGGGACGAGGAGAAGATTGGTTCTGAGACGACCGGCGCGGTGGTATTGTCATCCACGCATCATCTATTGGTCTAACTATCGGTTTGGACTTGGCGTTAGGGCTCTGAAGAGGGACCTCGTTCCATTTTGCGCGGCAAACGGGGCAGATCTGGTTCCCGTGTTGAACGTTGGTGGTGATGCAGTGGAAATGAAAGGAGTGAGAGCATTCCGCTGTGAAGATTGCGTGGCCTTGTCCTGCTTTCATCGCCGTTAAACATATAGCACATGTTTTCTGCAACACAAACAATGAGAGATTAGATTCTCCTTGGTTCGAAGGAAAACTTTATGAGAAAGAAAATGGGTTCCACGTAATACAGAGTGAGACAAGTCATTGTTGTAATTACAAGAATCCAAAGGAACCTGACATAAGTGAGTCTGTGTCATACATTAGTCATCTGACACATTTGTTTCTGTTACTATGAGCCTCTATTATTGAATGATGCATAAAAAGAAGAGCAAAAAATAAAATAATGGAATCTTCCATAACCATAATAAACCAGGAAAATGATATATAAATTCTCAGAGAATGTACTTAAAGTTTAACCAATATAAGGTTAGTAGTTTGACCATTCAATAATATTAAACCCAAGAAAAAAAAAGGTTTCTCTGTGAGAATATGGATCTTTGTATCTTAATCAAAGTTCTTTGGAATCTATGAAGGTCAAACAACTAAAAGAACAATGGACAAAAGAGTGTGAAACACAAAGGACACAGCTTTATAAAGTTAAAGGACAAAATTAACCAGATCAGTAATCAAAAGCTTTTTAGGCAAATTCAACGCCATAAAAATGAAAGTTTGAAAATATATACAGTATCAAATTAGTATGAGTTTTTCTTCACAAAGATAAACCAATGCTTATGTATACAGTAATATAATTTAAAATGCTTATGTATACAGTAATATAATTTAATGGTTAAAACTACGAATTATCTTGGTAAAGTTTTAAATGTACAACTTTGTTTAACTAGATATATGCTATGATTAAGAAAAATGTAATTAAAACAGAAAAGGTAAAGTGGATTAAGGATAATATATATAGTTAACAGTATTAAAAACTCTAAGAAGGGTATCAATCAACAATAATTGAAAAGTTGAATGCAAAAAAAAAGCAACCAAAAAAGAAGATTGGTCCTTGAAGTGCACTTGACTATTGTTGTCCAAAAACTTTATCCCCCCATAGTGGTTCCATTTGGATAGTTGATTCCATTATATTACAACAAGTTGCTCATCTTTCTTCAACAGTAACAATAAATATTACACTCAAAAAACTAAATAAAAGTGAAGAAAAAAAAGAAAGAGAGAAAGAGACAGAAGGCACTATAAACCAGAGACAAAGACAGAATAAATAAGAATCCAATCTTAAGCCAGCTATAATGTCAAAATCTTGATGAAGATAAATGATTCCTCTTATACTATTAAGTTTCTTTTGAAGGAAAGACGTTTACCAAATTCTAATCTCACTAATCATTCTACATTTTTATCTACTAATATCCACATTAGCCTTCAAGACATTATTAAAGAAGTTTTTATTTCATTCAAATCTTTCAGAATGGTTAATATTTTCAAAAGCAGTAAATCTCTAACATAACTTTTAACACAACAAAATCTGTTAGCTGATTTTGAGTAGATAAACACTAACATATGAGGCATAATGGTTGTAAACCACGTCTAATCACATGAAACAGTTTACATTTTACTGATTTGTTTTTCATACTTTTTAAAAATTAAATAAGTTATTATTGTTTGGTCACAAATTAGAAGAAACTACTCCTGATAATAAGATCATTTGATGTGCGTGAAGATCCAAACACTTGTCAGAAAAAAAAGATTAGCTGAATATTAAACAATTAAAAAGTACATAATAACAACTAAAAAGTAAATTTAAATTAATTTTGGATTTCCAAGAAAGATTAGCACTTGGATTTGCTGTATTAACCCAAATCACAAAGTTTTGAACCATACAAAGTTTAACAAAATCGAAATTTCATAACGTTATATATATATATATATATATATATATTTTTTTTTTTTTAATTTTGCATAAACAAAACAAATTTGACTGGAAAAATTCAACCCTTTAGAGATGAAACAGAATCAAACACAGAGATGACGAACACGAAATTAAAAAAAAAACTTAAAACTTTGTTATCAAAAGTAAACAAAATATCATAAAAACGTAAAATAGAAATGATGAAATTGGAGAAAAATCAAACCTTTGATGAGGATATGCTAATGGACCTAGGCAATCGAAGACCTGAGGAGGACGGAGTAGGCGTCGTGGGCCTTGGAACCGTTACCGGAGAAATCGAAACGGCGTCGTTGGATCTCCTCGTCAGCGAAGAAGACTCTTCGGACGTTTTGGGAACGTAAAGACACAAGTTTAGACCCAAAGCTAGCTTTGCTTTTCGCCATTTGCTTCCCATTTCTTTTCCTCTTTTTTTTTTTGCAGGAATCAAAAATCTTAAGAAATGAACGAAAAAAACGAAAAATTTGAAGGGCTTGTCTGAAATTTTCTGGAGAAAATCTTCACGTCTTATCTTCTTCTGTAGACATGTAGTTTTAGAGCATCTACAAAGTTTCTTTGTCTGCGCAGAGAAAGAGAGACGGTGGGGAAGTTTTTGACCTTCTTTTAGATGATGGATGGGTAAAGGGTAGTTTGGTCAATACAATTCATTATGAAAACTTTGGGATTACACCAAAGTTAAATTTGACCTTTGATTTTTATGTTTTTAGTGTTCTTTTATTGGTCAGATACGACTTTTACTGTTGTTCATTATTTTGTTTCCTAAATTAATGATATTATCTAGCTAGTACATCTCGGTTTTGTTTTGATTGGATTACAGCCGCTTAAAATACATTTGGTTTTGAATAAATTTTAAATTCAACAAATAAATAAAACTTTAAATTTTGAAATTATTTATAGAAAATTTATTGTACTTTGTTGTAATCATTTTCATTCAAAATATATATGACGCGTGGATTATTGGTTGGTATGTAATTTTAAAATCTAGTCCATACAAATTTTTAATGTTGTTATATATGAAATATTTGTAAGAATTAAATAAAAAAATAAAAAAGATAAAAAAGATACTTCTACAACAGTATTTCTTACGGTTCACTAAATGATGCATCATTGAAAATTTTTATGGTTGTAAATAAAAAGATTATTTTTATTTACATCCATCACTCCCATGTTTTTAATAATTACATCATATCTTTCAAATATGGCATTATATTTTGATAATTTACTACAGTTAATTTTGTTTCCCAAAATTATTTACTTGATGATGTTTGATATTTTTTTGTTCAGACAACAAGATGAAGGTATGAATTTTCAGTTAGACGATTTTTGAAATTTACGAAATATTCTTATGGTTATACTTTTCCTCCCAAGAAAAAGACTTCCAACACAATCTGATTCTTCCATGAATGCATCTACTTTTTGTTTCATACGAAAATGACTTTGTGGTATCGTTCATTAAAACTTTTATGTCCAAGAAAGAAAGAAAAAATAGACTGAAACTTGTAAGATTTAAGCCGTGGCCGTTGAAGTAGTTGGAATTAATCAATGCATGCATGCCTTATACAACCTACTTGTTTAGTTTGTGTGAAGCAATTTCTGCAGGTAGTCTTTTGCAAAATATAAGGAATACCTTGAATTATACATGACCTTAACTTGCAAACTAACCAAAATTAGTTCAGGAGTAATGGCAAAACACTCGCTTGTCACGACTCATGGTCATATATCATCAGCAAACTTAAATTTAAACGTATTTTAAGATTAAAAATTGCATATTGTTTTGGATTCTCTTAGTTCCACAAGTAAAAGCTCTGTCAATGGAATTTAATATACAGACACAGAATGATGGTTCACCAACTTCTAACCACTGCTCCATAGGGGAAAAAATTACATGCACGTTATATAAAACAAAGATCATACTCCTAAGATAAAGGTAGATAGTTTATCTTACAATAGAAGATTTGGAAGTTGTTGTAAATTCTCTCGCAGACACGCTCTTATTCAGACTAAGTTTTTCCTGGCAATTTACCAAAATATATATGAACATAAGAAGGATTCTGCACAGTGATATTAATTGGTATTTGTGAAAGTTAACGAATAATGTAATAGGTTCTTACATTCATAAACTGATAAAAGTCACTGTCCTAAAATACGGCTAAAACCATTTGAACTATGAGTGTAGGTGTATGGGTTGTACCAAATGCGTGGAGGTGCGTGCATAGATTTATGGAAGTGTAGTAGCCCTTAAAGCTATAGAGGAAAACTGATCAGGAAGTGCATTAAGTATGGTTGAAAAGGAGAAGATAAAGAGAAGAGGAATGAGTTGAGGATATGAAAAAAAGCAGGGGACAAAGATAAAGCAAAGAACTTCATAGCCATTAATTAGAACCCATTCATTAGGTGGAGAATATTGAAATTGTAGTCTATTACAGAGTGTCAAGTGTCAACCATCATAAATAATTCCTTAGAGAAACAAAAATCTCATGGAGAAAACAATATCCAACCAAACAAAATATCTACTCCCTCCGTTTCGATATGTAAGTAGGGGACAAAGATAAAGCAAAGAACTTCATAGCCATTAATTAGAACCCATTCATTAGGTGGAGAATATTGAAATTGTAGTCTATTACAGAGTGTCAAGTGTCAACCATCATAAATAATTCCTTAGAGAAACAAAAATCTCATGGAGAAAACAATATCCAACCAAACAAAATATCTACTCCCTCCGTTTCGATATGTAAGTAGTTTTGGTTAAAAGCGCGGTTATCAAGAAATTGTAATAACTTTTAAAAAACAATATTTAATTAATTAGTTGAACCAATTATAAAAAATTTGATATTATTTCATTGGCTACATCATATTCAATAAATGCAAAAGCTGTCTAGATATGTGAAAACTACTTACATTTTGAAACAAAAAAAAATTCCTTAAATTACTTACAATAAGAAACAGAAGGAGTATTATTCACATCTTTGGATTAAAATAAGTTACTTAACATGTAATTTTTGAGGAGTCCTTTCATTTAGAATTAATTTCAATTGTAGAAGAATATTATACATTGTCAGATGGTTTGAACCTCGAGAAAAAATAATCATATTTTGTTTTTGTTGGAGCCTTTTCTGATAGAAGATAATAAGAGATGGGATTATTATCGTAAATTAAAGAATGTGTAACATCCCAGTTGAGAGTAAAGAACACATTAATGAAAAGTGATATCCTTCCACATGGCATATAAAGAGGTTGATTTTTGTAGAAAGTACATTGATCGGACTAGTACAGTATAAGGTATATACCTAATATACCCTATGGAAAGTTGGGTCGAATTGCCCCGGACTGCTCATGTACTTCTACATATTTAGTTAAGATACGATAAAAGTATAAATAGTTGCAGAGTCCCCATACTCGTCATCTTTATACATTTGTAAATGGTGAATGAGCTGGTTTTGTTTTCATTGTCTTGGCACGTACGAATAAGATAACCTAAACACATAAAAATAAATAGGACAAGAACAAACCTAAGCAGTGGGTGTCATACTCTCTTAGAAGTATACTTGGGGTTCTAAGGGAATAAGTTAGAATTATATGAGCTTTTTAAATTGGAGACTGTGTAGTTGTTGATCAGATGATATTTCACACATCTATCTATCTGTATATATAAAATAAATTTTTCTTTTTTCATTTGACATGTGGAAAGAGATTTGTTGACATGTGTTTTCATTTTTTTTTCTTTTTACATTTTAATTCATTCATTTTTTACATTATTACAATTTAGTTCATCACTTTCTTTTTATGCACTATTTAATTCTTTTCACAATAATTATTATCATTTAAAGTGTTATAATCTATTTTATCAGTTACAAAAATACACGATGAATTAAAAAATAAGTAAAGTAATATAGATATATTTTACCTATTTAATTCACTCACAACTAAAAACAAAATAAACCTTTGTTATTTTATTATTTTACTATTTTAAAATTTTTATTTACAAATTATTATATGTAATTTTAATATTAACTAAACTAAAAAGAATAAACTAGATCACAATACATAGTTTAAACATAAAAACTCCAAACTGCCGAAGCAACACTAATTTAATAAACGCTCGGAATTGAAAGGAAATAAAAAACAAAGACTAACTTACCTCGCTTTATCATAGAGTATCATAGCCAGAACAAGAAAAATGTCAGAAAATGGTTGAAAGATAAACTTTGAAACAAATCAACCTCTCGAACACAAAGAAGTGCGATGAAAGACCAACAAAAAAATAAGAACACATGTTACATAAAGAATAATCAACAGAAAGCCAAAATCACTACGAAGCAGGAAGACACTTTCATAATGCACCATAATCATAACTAGCAACTAAGAAATAAAAAGCACCTCACAAACTAAACAAACACAAACAAAAAGCTCATGCCAACAAAAAATCACAAAGCTCTAGATAGAGGGGACCAAAGCTCCAGGAAAGTTACTCCGCACACTTATACTAAAGAAAGCAAGGGAAGAAAAGAAACAATCTTGGGGAGAAAAAGTGGAAGCTAACTACCGCCAAAGCAGAACGCAAGCTTGAGACCTGAAACAACCTTCGAACCTACAAATCATACACAGAGGAAAACATTATCCAAACCTAGAATAGCAAGCATGACGAAAAAGAGAGCCAGAAGAGAAGCAGAAATCGATGAAAGCTGCAACGAAATGAAAAAACAGAGAAGAAAGGGTAGACGAAATGAAATCGATAAACCGTGGAGCCTTGAGCTACAAAAGAGAACATACAAGCTAGATCACCATAATTTAAATCTTGAAAACTAAGACAAGCACTGTAAACCTGGATAACAACATCAAAGACGACTAAACTCAGACCCAACCTAAGGAGATGCAGTTTCTTACATCAGTTGAATCTAAGGAAGAGGAGAAGCAGCCAATATTGACTGGAACAACTTACAATACCGTTATAAACAACTGCACAACTGGGAGCTTATAAACCCGATCTATAACAAAAATCAAATAATCTCACATGAAAAAAGTGAGGAAGAACAAGAGCATGGTGGTGAGTCTTTTTTTCAGTGATGGTGAGAAACACCTCACATCAAAAACGTAAACGAAATACATAGATTTTGACCGTTCAATGTCAAAATATGGAGAAACGGCACAAAACATCTTAAATGTTTAAATATTTTTTTTTAAAAACATAAAATACAATTTTTTATTGCTAAAACAGTTAATCTTTGATCAATAAAATAAATTTATTGAAATTCAATATGCTTTACGTCAGAGACTTCAATATGCTTTACATCATAGATTCACTTCACTACTAATAAGTACTACATACTATACACACAACAACACATTATAAAAAAAGCCAAACACATAATATATTAATAGATTACATAGAACCAAGAAAGCGTGTTCGAGCACGAATATTCAACAGAAATCAAAAATCGCCACGAAAAAAAGACAAATACTTAACACACCATAAGCCCAACCATTAGTTAAGAGGTAAGAAGCACCTCAAAAACTAAAAAAACACAAAAGAGCGTCCATACCAAATGAATAACCACAAAACTCTAGATAGAAGAGACTAAAATTTCAAGAATCTAACTTTACACACTTATACTAAAAAAAAGCAGGAGAAGAAGACATACAACCTGAAAGAGGGAGAATAAAAGTTAACCACAAAAAATAAGAGCTCAATCCTGAAATCAGAAAGTATATTATAAATCTACAAAGCATACAAAGAAGAAAACACTATCTAAACCTCGAGTCGCAAATTTGACGAAATAGAGAGACACTAGAGACTCGAGCAGTGATGAAAACTGCAACGAGATGACATAATATATGGAAGGGTAGACGAAACAAAATCAGCAAACCGTGGAGCCATCCTCAAACTATGAAAGAGAACATAGGAGTCTGATGATCGAAAACCAGATCCTGAAAACCAAATCGAGTAGGGATTATCGACTATAAGCTAACAAAAATAAAGCAACATCAAAACGACTAAACTCTGACCCAACCCAAGGAGATGTACTTTCTAACATCAACAAAAATCTAAGTAAGAAAATGAGCATCCAATATTGACTAGAACTATCTATAATGCTGTGAAAAACAACCACACAACATAAAACTTATAAACCTAATCTATAACAAATACCAGACGATCTGAGGAAGATTAAACACACATAGGTGAATTTCGGTGAGGATGAGAAGCAAAGCACACCGAAAAAGTAAACGAAATACATAGATGGTGACGGTTCAATGTCAAAATATAGAGAAACGACACAAAAATCTTTAAAATTAATGTTCAAATAATTCAAATATATATATATATATATATATATATATATATATATAATACTCTTCTCTTTTCTTCTGCCACCTGCCCGAGGGGGGGGGGGGGGTTTGCGACACATGTCTACTATTGAAACTTAACATCTAACGTTGTTTTTCTGTCGCTTTAACCTAAAAACTACATGATGTTTTTATGCCTAATATAAATATTATAACTACACATTGTTTTTATGCTAACATAAATACTATAAAATAAGATGAGACCCATAAGAAAACTAATATAAATGAAGCTTCATGATTCAAACCCAGAAGAAGTCCATGAAATTAAACGGCTGCTGAGACAGCTCAAGACCGCCATGAGAGATGGAGGCGTCGGAAACATAAATCATCGATGTAATCGAGACTCCCATAGCTTGACCTTTGAAATCAATCTCCATGCAATCTCCACTTTGTCTTCTTCTGAATCTTTCATTCCATATACATGGCTCAACCTACAAGAACATTCTTCTTACAGTCTCCTCTTTGTCTTCTTCTGAATATCAAAGCCTAAACGTAGACGTCCACTGTATCTCCAAACGTCTTTATTAATACTCTCCCTTTCCCAATATAAGTGAATTTTAAGGTTTTTGCACGTTGATTAAGAAATTACAAACTTTTATTCCATCTTTTTCGTTTGCCTAAAAACAACAATGATTAAAGTAACTTCAACAATAAACAATCATAATACAGAGTATAAATAATTAAAAATGTTAAGTACATTTAATTTTTACCTAGAAACTTGAAAATATTATTTAAAATTGGACAAAAAAATTCCTTAAAACTCCACTTAGAGTGGGACGGAGAGAGTATTAGACTTTTTAATTTCTAATTGAATCATCAAAGCTCAAATTTATTATGATACTTTTAGTTTAGATGCGTAAATCAATCATGCTATAGTTTTTGTGTAAACTCACCGTCACCGTCCGTAGAACAGACCAATATATATATATATATATATATATATATATATATGTACACTTTGATGGCGTTACATAAAAACGCATAGTTGATTAACTTAAGCAACAAACCGCAATACACAACAATTAATAGATTTTACATATATCTATTGTTCTGATTGGTGACATGTTGTATTAAAACTGATTTACAATAAAAGTTATAATTCGATATATTTCGCAGTAAAAGTTATGTAGTATAAACTGTAGATTTATATAGTAAATTCGCTGTAAACATATGAATTACTAATTTTTTTAAATAACCGACTGGTACCGTTTTTGACATATAAAATGTAGTTTTCTAATAAAATTTATTATGAATTTAATATAATAGACTGAAAATATAGAATATAATCAAAAGTTGAAGAAGTATACTATATATATTCTATAGCAAACATTTATATATTTACGTAATTTTGTATATAAAAGTTACCAAACATAGTTAAAAATTAAAAATAAATAATTTTGTTTAAATAATATTTCAAATCAAATTAAAAAATTAGAAAAATCTTTGACTAACTAGGATGATAATTGGTTTAACTGTAGCTATAAAAATTTAGCTGTAAAAATTTAGTTGTATGTAAGTTTTTTTTTTCCTTTCCAAACGAGATACCATTTCAGAATAAAGCCGAAAAGCAAGAGTTTACAAACAATTAAAGAGGACTAAGATTAATACAGCAATCGGAAAAGAAGTGAAACTCGTGAGAAGCAGGATTAAGAACTTCCCTTCAAACTTGAAATCGATCGAACCAAATGGAGACATATGACTGGTGCGTACGTCGCTGAGAAGGGGTGTTAGTTGGTACTGACCTATCAAGACCCAGGAGCTTTGCTCGGATTTGAAGTTGAACTTCTTTCACTATCTGAGTAACCGGTTTGTGTGGACCCGCATGGAGGCAAGAATTCCTTTCTTTCCATATAAAGTAGACCGCTGCCTGGAAAACCAACTTCAGAACGGCCCTAATCTTCTTATCAACCGGACAAGAGAGCAGCCGCGGAATAATATCTTCCAAGGAAGATGGGAAAGGTAGCCGAAGAGAAGATTAAAGAGCACTCCAAATCGCAATTGAAAACTGACAGCTAAAGAATAAGTGATGTGTCGTCTCTGCCGCATGACCACAGAGCAAACAATCAGGGGGTACCAAGAGTCCCCAAGATCTTAGTCTATCACGAGTGAGCATTCTCTCTTTTAGAACCAACCAAATGATGAAAGAATGCTTAGGAATTCTCTGACCAAACCAGACCGCCTTGTACCAAATCACCTGAGGAGGTGGGGATATAAGGAGATCCAAGTCTTGTATGTTGAGAAGAGAGACGGAGGATCATCTACCGAGTTCTTCCACATATAATAATCTGCTTCCAAGGAATTATCGAGAATCTGAGCAGGTAGAGACTGGCGAAGACGGCTCAAGACCCTGTTTCGACTTCGAGTGACTCTCCACGCACCCAAGGAGACGGCATCAGCCACTGAAGAATCAAGAGGAATACCAGAGACCTGAGGTCCCAAGGTCCCTGTAATATCAATAAGAGGACCCAAATCCGTCCAATTATCATGCCAAAAGGACGCAACTGAGCCGGAATTTACATGACAAAAGATATGCGGTTTCACCAGATGACATAGCTTCATGAGACGTTTCCAAATCCAGCTTCCCACATTGCAGAAATCAAAAGTCCAAATCATTCTCCCTGCAATAATATGTTCCTTGATCCAGGCAACCCATAAGGAGTCAGAACCAGCAAAGAGAAGCCAAATCAACTTGATTCCGTAGACTTGATTTAAACCCAAAAGAAGTCGGAGACCCAACCCTCCACATTCTTTTGGAACACAGAAAGCTTCCCATGACACTTTTGCTCCCCTTGCTGAATTGGGAGCCCCTGAATTAGTTGTATGTAAGTTGGTTGTAGATGTAAAATTGTTATTGTAGATTTTTTTGCAGAGATCTATGTTATAGTTAAATTTGTTGTTACTGTACACTATAGACTGTAGATATTTCAAAATAAATTATGTGACGTATATATAAATTATTTATTTTTATCAACTAAAATAATTTTTACCAATAATTTTTATAAATTATCAAAGTTTACAGTAATTTTATATTTATGTTATTTAAAATATTTCAATAATTTTTAAACACCCAGAATTAACATATTATCTAATGTATTTGGTATTATAGATATTTTTTCATTTAAAGTCTCTATAGCCTATAAAACAAAGATGTAGGCTTTTTGTCTAAAATAAATAAATTTTTCTGTATTTTTTTTGCTGTAACTTCAAAAAATAAAGCTACAACATAATTGGTAAAATTAGTATTTTAAAAATAAATAAAGGTAAAATAAAGAGATAAAATCCAATCAATCACCCCTTAGTAAAAAGTTACTTGATTTTCTTAGAAAAATAGTTTGGTAACTGAAGGACAATAAACATTGTCATGCAATTAAAATATTAAATTGTTAAAAAATAAACTAACCGTAAGAGTTGATATAAAACAAAATAACAGTTACCTCAACTACTAATATATACGATTTTGCTTGATGCTGATTAATTATTTGAGTTACCAATTTTACAAAGGAAATAACTCAGAATTATACCTCAACTATAATACATTAGAACTCAAACACAAACTCAAAAAAAAAAGAAATCATGATTAGTAACATTTTTTAGTTATAGTGATAAATCAAACTTATATATTTATATGTTTTTGATGCTATTATGACCGAGTGGTGGAATGATTCGTCTATATGGAGTTTTTTTTTTTTGACAAAGGGCTTATCTATATGGAGTTTTGATGAATAGATGTATGCTTTGTCTATTAATACAAACATCATGCTTTGCTGTATACAACCTAACCAAGATCGCGAAATGTAAAAGGAAACAGATCACTTGCAGCCACCAAAAGTCATTCTCCCATATTAAAAGTCACCCCTAAATACCGGTTTCATTTATTTGCACCCACGGTATCTTGTGACTCTTGTCGTGTTAACTTATCATTAACCTTGTTCCTTTTTTTTTTGAAAAAAATAAAAATAAATAACCTTGTTCTTTTCATTTTACAAATTCCACGCGAGTTTTTATAATTCACACACACACACACATATATATATATATATATATATATATATAATTTATTGGCTAATTTATTTGAAATAATAGAGACAGCTATGGAGAGAGTGAGATGTCAATGAAAATACATTAAATTATATGCAGAAAATGGATTTTGGATAACATGCCAAAGCCGAAAGTTTCTCATTGGTTTGCGCTGAATCTTCCATCAAGTTCTCTTACTTAAACCTCCGCCGTTTTGTTTGAACTAAACATATCTTTTTCGCTTCTTATTATAATAGTATACGCATGTAAACAATCGAAGGTACGTGTTGTCATTAACCACCCTTGGTTTGTTACTCAAAACTCAAAAAGATTTTAGTTTTTCTAATACCTCGTCTAGTACACTCTACAGAAAATAAAAACCAAAGGGATAAAAGAACAAAACGATGGTCTCGTAACGGTGTTTTAATGTTGAATGATTCCAACTATGAATCGAAGGCTTATCTTATCTTTATGTTATGCAGAATTGATTTGAAGTTAGAGAGAAAAACTAAAATAATTGTAGATGGTTTGAATACCGGACGCGAAGCATTTTTACATGCCTAATTAGTATGATTTTAATTTGTGTAAATGTATATGTCATTGTGTATTAACATGTTTTTTATTCAAATGTGCTACTGAAGCATACATAACTAACACATAGTTTGAATTCAAAGATAAACGATTTGGTCAACAAGCAACCAAATATATATTTTGGATAACGAAACATGAAATCAATTGTTTAGCAATAAAACAATACTTTATTTTTAGAAATGTTATTATTAGCAAAAACTGGTCAAGATCAACATTTAATTATGAATTGTTTGAACCTATGTGGCTTAATAATTTATAAATTTATTTTTATTTTTGTGTCGCTATTAAATACAAATTTTCATGATATATACTCATTCAACAAAGACAATAATTATCGTTGTCAAATTTATCAAAAAAAATCTACCAATTGCTACATAAGAAAATTTACAATACAAATTCGAGTTGGCAAACAATTTATACTAATATTTCCTAAATCCTTCTTAAAATTTTTGTGACAACTTTTTATTTATTTTTTAGAGAAATTATAAGAATATAAAGAAAGTTGCAAGGGATCAGATTATCAGTAACCATATTCGTTTATAGTCCATATCCATAATAGTTTTACCAAATATCAATCTTACTTCTCAAGATGATCATGATCAAATTATGAAAATCAATAATCAGTAAAATCTAAAACATCATAAATTCAAATCTCAAAACCGTAAAAAATAACACACACAGAAACTATCAATTTTCGAGCTACAACTGAATTAAAGACTAAAGTTTATGGAAACAGAGGACACCAAAAACAGAGTATCGTAAGAACAAGAATCAATATCTTTCACAAGTACTCGCTCTTCTTATTGATCAATCACCTTCACAAAATTCATGAGTCTTCATTACAACTTTCATCCTCATATATATAGGTATAGACAAAACCTAACCTCAATAGTAATTACTTTCATAATTTCCTAATCTTTCTAAGATAAACACAAACTTTCATGTGATTAGGATATCTTGCATATTAAGTTATCTTCAAGCTTATCCAACATTCTCCCCTTTAAGCTTGAAGTGTTCTTCTTTCACATTTTGAACTCCAATCATCGACCTCATCTCTGCAAATTTAACTCGACTAAGTGCCTTAGTCAAGATATCAGCCTTCTGCTCATTTCCTGGAACGTGCTCCACCTCTACTTGCTCGTTCTCGACGCACTCTCGTATAAAGTGAAACCTTCTGTGTATGTGCTTGCTTCGACCATGAAATACCGGATTCTTGGTAAGGGCAATTGCTGACTTATTATCCACTCTAATCGTCACTGCCCTGCTTTCTTCTCCTATAACTTCACTTAAGAGTTCCTGCAACCAGATTGCTTGTTTCGCAGCCTCCGTCGCAGCCATGAATTCTGCTTCACACGATGATAATGCCACAATCTCTTGTTTCTGAGAGCACCAGCTTATAGGACTCTTATTAAGGTAAAATATATGGCCCGTCGTGCTCTTACCGTCATCAACATCAACACTATGCGAACTATCACTGAAACCAACGAGTTCGTGACCAGTTGACCTCTCGTACCTGAGTCCCAGAGTTGCAGAGCACCAGCTTATAGGACTCTTATTAAGGTAAAATATATGGCCCGTCGTGCTCTTACCGTCATCAACATCAACACTATGCGAACTATCACTGAAACCAACGAGTTCGTGACCAGTTGACCTCTCGTACCTGAGTCCCAGAGTTGCAGTTCCTTGCAAATACCTTAATATCTGTTTCAGAGCCGCTCCGTGAGACTCTTTCGGAGACTGCATATATCTACTGAGTACTCCGACCGAGAACGATAGGTCTGGTCGAGTATGCAGCAAATAACGCAGACAACCAATGCTTCTTCTATATTCTCTTTCGTCAATGCCTCTCTCATGATCACCTTTCTCAAGCTTCAGGTTTACTTCCATGGGTATATGAGTTAGATTGCTCTTGCTCATGCCGGTTTCCTCGAGTATTTTCCTTGCATATTTGTCTTGAGAAAGCACAATACTTCCTTCTCGTTGACAGACCTCGATCCCTAAGTAGTAAGTCAACTTCCCAAGATCCGACATCTCAAATCTCTTACTCATCTCACTCTTGAACTCCTTGATTGCTTCCAGCCGAGATCCTGTGATAAGGAGATCGTCAACGTATACGCATACGACAATGATTCCTTCTTTATCTGACTTTCTATAAAGTGATGGCTCTTTGGAGCACCTTGTGAAACCAAGAGCCTGCAACATACGATTTAGTTTCACATTCCAAGCCCGAGGAGCTTGTCTTAAGCCGTACAGGGCTTTGTTCAGCTTATACACCTTCTCCTCCTTTCCTTTTATCTCAAACCCCTCAGGTTGACTTACATATACCTCTTCTTTCAAATCCCCATGTAGGAATGCGGTTTTAACGTCCATATGATGTACTTCCCATCCATTAGAGGCAGCAAGTGCAATAGCCATCCTGATAGTCTCGATGCGAGCAACTGGAGCGAACACCTCGTCGTAGTCAATCCCGTGCCTTTGAACATAGCCCTTTGCAACTAAGCGTGCCTTGTATTTACTGATGGTTCCATCCGCGTTTCTTTTAATTTTAAATACCCACTTGAGTCCAATAGCTTTGAAACCCTTTGGCAAATCAACAAGAGTCCATGTATTGTTTTTCTCGATCGAACATATCTCTTCTTCACACGCATTTACCCAGACTCGAGATCTCTTGGCTTCGTTGTAGTCCCAAGGTTCATTGTTGATGACCATTAACAACCTTTCACACTCCATCTCCGAGAGTAACACATAATCATCTAAATATCCTGGCTTCGTACGTTGTCTTGATGACCTCCTCAAGTTATCCTGTGTTTCTTCTTCGCTATCACTCTCATCATTGTCTTCTCCGTTTGGCTCTTCTTCATTTGTTTCGTCTTCGATTGAGGATGATGGATCCTCATTGTCTCCTTTCACTGTTTCATAGGGAATCATCTCTAGCTCGAATGTCTCTGAGTTATCACAGCTTTCGTTTGTCTCCCAATTCCACTTTTTCTCTTCTTCAAAATATACATCGCGACTCACGACGATCTTCTTACTGGTGGGATCGTAAAGACGATATGCTTTGGTTCCAGGTTCTATTCCTAGATGCACTAACGTTCTGGATCGGTCGTCAAGCTTCTTCCTTCCCACGACTTCCGTTCTGGCATGACACACACAACCAAAGACTTTAAGATGCTCAATGTTCGGCCGTTTGTTTCGTAGAGCTTCGTATGGGGTTTCATTGATCAACGTACGCGTCGCTACCCGGTTTATCAGATAAGTGGCGTGCCTTACTGCTTCTCCCCACAATACATTTGGCACACTCATGTGTTTGAGCAAGCTTCGGGTCATCTCAAGTAGAGTTCTGTTCCGACGTTCTACGACACCGTTTTGTTGTGGTGAATACGGAGCAGTAAGATGTCTGTGGATTCCTGCCGTATCACAGTACTTCTTGAATTCGTTTGATAAGAACTCACCGCCTCGATCTGTTCGGAATGTTTTTATTCTTGCCTGAGTCTCTTGTTCTGCTAGTTTCTTGAAGACCTTGAATTTTTCAAACGCCTCATTCTTCCCACTAAGTAGTATTGTCCACATATATCGTGAATAATCATCAATTAAAACGAAAACATATCGTTTTCCTCCTGGAGTTGATGGCGTTATAGGTCCGCATAGATCTCCGTGGACTAGCTCGAGTGGTTGCGTAGCTCTGTATGTTGTTGACTGTGGAAAGCTCTTCCTGGTTTGCTTTCCACGAAGACACGACACACATGTTTCTTTCTCTACAGCAAACTTAGGTATCCCGACAACTAAACCTCCCTTTATCATCGTCTTCATTGCTTCGTTGTTGAGATGTCCTAAGCGTGCGTGCCACCTAGTCGAATCAGAAGTATCTGCAACTTGTAGACACTTGATCACCTCGGCTTCAAGAGCGACTTTATACAGTCGGTTCTTTGATCTTGAGCACTGAATCATCAACTCCCCTCTCCGATCAAATAACTTGAGAATGTCTTCTTTCATGCTTACTTCACACCCAGCTTCGGTTGCTTGTCCTAAGCTCAGTATATTGCTCTTCAAACCCGGTATGTAATATACATTGTTTAGTATTTTCTTGTATCCATCTCCTAGTATGAACCTGATAGAACCTTTTCCTTTTATTTCAATACGTGAGTCATCTCCAAAACGAACTATTCCCGTTACTCCTTCATCAATCTTGTAAAAGAGAAGTCGATTACCACTCATGTGGTTGCTGGCCCCGTTATCAAGGTACCACAGTTTCTCCATTCCTTGCTCATCTTCAAAGGTACTCGGTTTCACCTTTTGTTCATTCAAATACACGACCTCATGCATCATTAGTTCGTCCGCTTTCTGTGTATCATCTTCCTTTTTCTCAACCGTTTCCTGCAACTTCAGTTTCTCTTCCGGGCACTCAGAGGCATAATGGCCGAGTTTCTCACAATTAAAGCATGTAATATGGCTTTTATCTTTGGTTCCATACTGTCCCTGTTTGTAAGCTTCCTTCTGAGCAAAGAAACCACCAGACCTTCCTCGTCCTCTACCACCTCTCCAGCTTCCTCGTCCTCCACGTCTTCCTCTACCAGATCCATATCCATCATAGTTTGCATACATTAACTTCTCTCGATCCTCGCTTTGTTCCTCTTCTTCTTCTTCTTTCAATCTTTCTTCATAAGCTTTCATTCTGCCCACTATATCCTCAAAGTTCACTGTATTTAGATCCAGCATCTGCTCGAGTGAAGCAACCATGTGAATATACTTCTTTCGAGGCAAGGTCTTGAGAAATTTCTTCACCAGTTTTGGTTCTTCTATTATTTCCCCAAGAGAAGCTGTTTTTGATGAGATCTCAGCTAGCTTGCTGACAAAGCTATCAATACTGTCGTCTTCTTTCATCTTGAGCTTGTCGAAGTCTGTCATAAGTGTCTGCAAACGAGCTTCCCGTACTCTCTCAGCTCCAACATGTCGTGCTTTAATCGCGTCCCAAACTCCTTTTGCTGAGTCGAGATTTCCTATCTGCAAAGTTAGGGCTTCTGGGATTGATTGGAAGATTAGTGCAATTGCAAGGTTATTTTTCTTTTCATGTTTGTTTCCCGGGTCGATCGTTTCCCAGACTTCATTAACCTTCAGAGCAATCCTCATTCTCATAGCCCATACGGTGTAGTTAGAAGTATTAAGCATAGGAAACTTGATGGATGAAGGTCCGGTCTCCTTAGTGCTGGTTTCTTTTTCATCCTTTACGTCGGACATTGGCTCTCTCTTCGTGTCACGCTGTCTTTCTCTTTCAGATGGCTCTGATACCAAATATGGAAACAGAGGACACCAAAAACAGAGTATCGTAAGAACAAGAATCAATATCTTTCACAAGTACTCGCTCTTCTTATTGATCAATCACCTTCACAAAATTCATGAGTCTTCATTACAACTTTCATCCTCATATATATAGGTATAGACAAAACCTAACCTCAATAGTAATTACTTTCATAATTTCCTAATCTTTCTAAGATAAACACAAACTTTCATGTGATTAGGATATCTTGCATATTAAGTTATCTTCAAGCTTATCCAACAAAGTTTGTCTAAGCTTTGTTCCTCTTGTAATTCATCTCTAAGGAAATGAAACCTGTATGAGCAACAATAATCACCATGTTCTCACAGTTTGCCCGGACGTTATGGGAATTAAAGAACCAAAAAGATGATGAAGATTAATATATGCAGCACGATCTGATTATTCTGATATATGCCCTTTCACCATTGTTTGGTGGTACGGTGTTTTCGTATACACCTTCCCACAGCTTCACCTGGTCCCGATGGTAGTCATGCAATGTGCTATATGTAATGTATGTTGTCATAATCCTTGATGTTGAGAAAACATGTAATGATCATGGTCAAGCATATACATGTCAGTGTAACAATACTTCATAAAAATGTAATACAGACTTTATATTTTTTAATAAGAACAAAAGATTTCCAGCCAGGACGAATAAGAAGTTACTATATCTTAAATGGCTAAAAGATACTGAAACTCAAAATCATAAGGGATCTTCTCAACCACTAGAGATGAAGAAGAAGCTTTGGAGTTTTGATTTTTTAAACAATCCACCATTGATTTTCTTAAGGAACCAGAGGTTGGTAATTGGTTGCAAACCCATTTCACGAGAGATCCCATCTCTCCGCAGCTGCTATCAGCCCTTGCACCCACGAAATCGGCTGCGTGTTTCACCAGAAGCTCTGGCAACATCACTCGTTTAGCCTCCGTAACCACCACTGAGGCTTGCAGATACTCCATTTTCGATTTCTCTAGCTCTGTTGCCACTCCATCACCAGTGTATATCCTTACCTTCCATTTTTTTCAAAAAATTAACCATTAGTTGTGATTGTCTAAAATAAAAAATGATAATCTACACTTTGTAAATTACAAATCTGTATTAATTAGCTCTATCAAGTGCCTGGAATAATGAATATACAAAATACTACAACACTGCTCATCCGATACTAAGATTACTAATGAACCTTATAAATTAATTAGTATAGAATATTACACGGTTAGCTGTAACAGATTGCTTAATAAAAGTGAATTGATAAGTTTAATTTACCGCAGGAGAGGATCGAGTTCCTCATGAGAGAGCAAATGTGATGTTAGGATCCGTTGTTTCTACGCCGTATAGTTTATGAATGATCATTTCTTCGTGTCGGTCCTATGATTATATATGCATACTGAGCGAATTCTTAAGACTAATTGGATTAATATGATGATGATGATTATTGAAATAGTAAATATACCTTACTCATGGTGAAATTTGCAGGTTTCCGTAGAATACAATGCTCTATGGCATGTGCACTTATGTTTTTGCCTCCAACATTTATTGTAGCCTATACTTTATTTATACTTTGATTATTGCAAATTTTAATACGCATGAATAATTTGGAGTTGGCTTCATCTAGTGTTTATTTTAGGAGGGGGAAAAGAAAAACATATACCTTATTGTAAACAAGAGATTGTAACTTCTCAGTTGTTTTTGGAACTCCATGTTGCAAGTATCCCTTGTCATACGCCCAAGCAATGAAAACAAAGTATATACATGAATATGGAAAGTGGTTTGTAATTAAAAAGAAGATAAAATGAAGTCTTTTGTAATCTATCAGAATAATGAAGAAGTGGAGTATAATACCTGCATAATACATGCATTTAACATGTTGATCCAAAACGCTAGCTTTTGTTGATGGCTCAACACTCTCAAATCCACTGTCTCGAGATTGTTCATCAGCACCCTGCACTTGGTTCATAGCTATATATTTAGCCTATGTAAGAAAGAAACGTTTTGGCCAAGTTTTTCTCGAATTGTACCTGAGTTTCCGGATCAAAGAAACTGAGCAAGAGCTAGAAATGCACTTGGAATCCATAGAACTTGAAGTGAAGATGACAAGATTCTTGTACGGACCAATATCTCTAGCCAAAGATGCTTCCACATCAAATATTCCATAGGGATCTTGTTGTCTTGATTCTTTATAAGACACAAGATTCATGGATTTAGACAAACCGGAGGTTGCGTTGTCCACCCTAAAGCTTCTTGAGCTTAAAGAAGGTGTAGATCTCGAGACAGGACCCAATTTCTCTAGCTCCATGACTCTTGTGGTTCTAAGGAGACGAACGTAGATGAAATTAAGACACTTCATGATGTCCTCGGCGAGCTTGTTTGGGTGCCACTTCTGTATGTTTTGCCCATCTTCCATTAAAATTGTGCTCGATAGAGATTCTGGTGGGAGGTCTAGTGAAGTGTCAAGTGCTACACGAACCTTATTAGGCTGCAATAACACACCAAAATTAAGCATATAGTAAGAGTAATTAAATTAAACAAACTAAATGATGAATGATCTAAAATATATATAAAAACACACCTTCGGAGAGGAGTATCTAGGTTCACGTAAGGGCGATGGCGTTTTCATAGTCCTACTCATCTTCTTCATATTAGTATTCTCTTGCAACTTATACCGATGATTTTCCTTCTCGACTAATCCAACTTTCGAATTAGATTTGTGGAAGCTTTCGGTCGGGTAATCACCTTTGATGGCTTTGTTGATGAAATGCAATGTCCTTGTTTCAAATGTTGCATTCTCTTGATGATGACTAGTGGAAGATTTGGTGTTGTTGTTTTCATTCTTCATGATGCCTTTGTTCACCATAGGGCTTGGAAGTGGGAAATTAGGGTATTTTGATAATTCAGGAGCTTGATGAGAAGTTATATCATCATTATTGTAACTCTCACCAGCTTCCCATGCTCTTCTTGATGAACTTGTTGTTGCATGTCTCAAAGTTTCATCTTGTTCCTGCTTGAGATTTATCTGGAGATGGCTTATTTGAATCTCTAGTCTTGAGATTTCCCCTTCCACCAGCGATAGTTCCGTTATTAGTTCCTTCATCTGCATTATAATTTAGTGTAAGGTAACTTATTTAAATGTTCTGCTGCTAACGAAATGCTATTAGATTTTTTTCCTTTCATAACAAATGATAGTTACTACTACAGAAATGATAATAAATTATTTCTTTACAAATTGGAATATGTATACTATTTAAATAACTTTTAGTTATTAATAAATTTAGTTAATATGTTAGTAATTAATAAGCATTATCAAAAATGCTCAAGACATCAATTACTACAAAACTAGAAAAATATGTATTTTAGATGTTTAACGATAACTATATCATTTTGACTACCTTACAGAAGCCTTTGGTTGCATCGAATAACCTCACAACATTTTTCTGGAGACACAACCTCACAAATATCAATTGGCAATAACGAATGGATATATAATTAACGATATGTTTATTTGAACCATTGTTTTGTAATCGGGGATGCCTGAGCTCGGTTTATTATTTATGATTAGAACAAAACTTAGGTTTCACCCCTTAGGGTGAACCTCTAAATTCACCCACCAATAAAATTTAGTTATTCTAGATTTTATATCTTTAAAAAAAGAAACTAGATAATGAACCTATTTAATGAATTAAAATTATGTTTTTAGATAAATACAAAATAGTAACAATTATAAAAAAAAGTTTTTTTTTATAATATTGATAAATCGGTTGGCAAATATTAAACTCTAAACCCTAAATTCTAAATACTAAATCCTAAACCTCTTAGAAAAATTAAGAATCCTTGGGCAAATCATATACCCTAGCGTTAATCCTAACCCTTAAACCCTTAATTCTAAACCATAATATTAATCCCTAAATTCTAAACATGAAATCCTAAACCATAAATTCTTCGACAAATATTAAATTCTAACTTTAATTATAAACCATAAACTATTTTCGAATTTAGGATTTAAGATTTAGTATTAGTGGTCATAATTTAGGATTTAGGATTTAGGATTTTGCTTATGAATTAAGATTTAAGATTTAGTTTAAATTTAAAGGTTTAGGGTATACGATTAACCCGAGGATTCATCCTTTTTCTAAGGGTTTAGGGTTTAATATTTAGAATTTAGGGTTTAGGGTTTAGTATTTACCGACAGATTTATCAATATTAAAAAAAATATGTTTTTATAATTGGTACTATTTTTAATTTATCTAAAAATATAGTTTTAATTCATTAAATGAGTTCATTTTAGTTTCCTTTTTAAAAGATATCAAATCTAGAATAACTAAATTCTATTGGTGGGTGAATTTAAAGGTGTACTTAAGTTTTGTTATTATGATTATACCTTTTGTCCTTAAAGGGAATCTAACTATTTTGTTTGATTCACAGAACTATTAATTGATAATTATATTTTGGTTGACCTGAGCCTTGGTTTAAAAGCAACGTTACCAAAAATACGTGTATGATACTACTTATAATCATCACATATTTATAGTTTTGCTGTTTTTTCACTCTATCCAAAATTGGAAAACTTTACTTGCTCTACCACATGTATATTAATATACAAATGTATATATGGAGAAGCATGAATTAAAAATAGGTACCTTGGGAGGGAGAGAAGCAGGAAGAGTAACGGAAGAAGAAGGAAGTTCATGTTTTTGAACTCTCTCCAATATCTCACGTGACTTTTCTTCTTGATCCAGCATCTCCCTTAACATCCACACCTAACATTACAAATTATTACATTTTTTGTCTAACTAAGTAGCAGTTACCATAAATTACCTGAAAATATGTGAAAAACAACCAAATGGTAAAGCGTTAAATTGCTAGGTGGGGTTTATTCTGAATGTAGAAATACAACTTGCCAATTGTTGTCTGCATATCTATGATTATAGTGCCCATCATGGGACATAGTTTATTTTCACGAAAACAATTCCAAAGATAATCTTAAACCAGAAACGTAATTAGACACCTGAAATACCTTGATCTATGTATACATTAGTAGGTAGACTTATAACATCCCTTAGTGTTAGCCTAGAAATAAGCATAAATATAAAAACCGCTTTAAAATTGATTCCCATACCTCTTTCTCTATTTCTTCCTTTTTCTGCTGCCCGTTCGGCCTTTTAGTCCTCTATACATGCCAAAATTTTCCAGGAGGAAATAAAAATCCAATAAACGAAAGCATACAACAACTTATTCATATGACAAGGAATCATGCAGAAACAACTGTTGATCAGATTAATATGTAAATGTTTATGACTGTTTATACAAACTTTATTAATTCGAGGTTTCACCATAACTAACTCGATCTATAGGTTTATGCTACCCACTAAATTCATAATCCATATTATCTAATTCGAGTTGTAATCAAATAATTCACTAATTTGACCTTTAAAATGATAAGAAATCAAGAATTATAACAAAAGAAGAACTCACAACACTATGAGGGACATTGAAGGGAGAGATAGAGCGAGGGAGAGTTGTGGTGGGCATGGCTAATACGAAGCAGTCGTCCTCGGGACTAGACCACCGAGATGAAGATGGAGCAGTGAGGCAGAACGTAACCGGGAGGAAGATTGGTTGAGACCAGAAGGGAGTTAATGGTAATGAAGAAGGTTAATAGAAGAAGGATGAGACAATGAGCCAGGTTGGCTTAGGCTTCAAGATGAAGAAGAAAGCGACCGATGGTGGAGGGTTTGGTGAAGGAAGACGGGAAGCAGTTTTCGTAGCTGATGCTCTTAACCGTCCTTGAGAGAGAGTGGTGGGTAGTGTTTAATTTTTATTATGATTTATCATATTTTATTTTATATTGGGTATCGCCTATATATTAATCCTAGAACATTACAACATCTTTTGTAGTCACATGTCAACATTAGGATGATTCTTATAAATCTTTGAGAAAATAAGTTGGTCCAAATAAAAAATATTATACTTTTTATTATACTAATTATCATATTTTATTAGTCTTAAATTTTTTCCAAAAATAAAAGTTCTGTAAGTTTCTTTTCTTAAATAAAAGTTACGAAATTACCTAATAGGATTAACATATATATGGAAATTAATGATTACAAATCATACATATTTGATAAAAAAAATTGTATCCTCTACATTTTATTTAAATTATTATTATTAAAAATTAAAAATCACATTAAGCATATTTAAAAAATTAGATTTTTCATATATATTATATTTAGAATTTTTTAAAACGTTTATAAATTACGAAAAATGGTAAGATGTTATTTTTTAGAATGGAACCCGATCCGAAACGAAATATTTCAGATATCGAATATATGCAAACCAGATTTATATACTTAAATATATTAATTATATTTAGAATTTAATATCTACAAGAATATTCAAAATATATAAAATGTTATTAAGTTGTCCAAAATACTTGGAAAATATAAAAATAGTTAAAAATACATGTTTAAAATAGTTAAATGATACCCAAAATAACAATACTTCAAATATCTGTTGATTTTTTATCTAAATATTGAAAGCTAAACCAAATTTTATGTTAAGTTTAAGTATTTTAGCTTGCATTATACACATTTATATGTTATAAATATTTTTTTATTTTTAAATTCTGAGAAATTTAAAGTATATATGTATTTTATTTTTTATTTTTAAATTAAATGAGTTATCTAAGTTCAAACTCAAACCGAACCCGCAGATCAGAACGAGATTAAACTCACAAAAATCCAAACATACAGAACCGAACCACATGGTATCTGAATGTCCACCCCAAATCAAATGTAAAAAAAATCTTTATAACAAAATATATTTTAATTGTAATATTTAAATACAATATATTTTAAAAAACTCACTCCACGCATGACACGGATTATCGTGTTATATGATTTGTCGTTACAGTACAAGCTGAGGGTTGACGAAAAAAAAGAGTACACGGGGAGGGATTGTAACTTTTGGCTCACCAATCATTATGAACTATTTATATTTGTAGCTGTAAAATTAATGTGGAATAAAAAAGAAGAATATTTTAATTATCATTTCCATATTTTATATAGAAGAATAATCAATGCATATCCCTTGTGTTCTTTATAAAATGCCTTTCTACACTGTACATTACCAGAATTTGTTTCTATTAAATGATATCTTGTAGCCAAAACTTTCCTAGTGTCATTTTATCTATTGCAAAAAGTCATGACATGTTTCATGTGCAATTTTTTTTTATTTGGACTATCTTTTAGAAAAATGTTTAAGTGAATTATCGTATAAATATTTGAATTATTCTAAAACAAACAAATCAAACAGATATTGTCATCTTCTCTAAATTTGCATCTGAATAAAATCTTTTAATATCTATCTTATTTACTAGCACAAATCTTTTAAATATTTAGTTACTTTTTATTTATTTTAATATAAATTTGTATTCTATTTTTCACTAAAGCAAATCTATTAAATTATTAAATTTATATTTGTTTAAAATATAAATATGTATTTCGTTTTTTTCACTAAAAGAAATCTTTTAAATATCTAATTAGTTTATAATGTAATTAAACTCATGATTTTGTATTAAATTTATGATATTAATCTAATGTAAGATTTTTATTAAAAATTTTGATCCCTAACCAACAAGATTTGTCAATTTTAAATTTTGTACCAAATAGTTGAAAACATGCTATCAATATGAACAATTGATCTACAAAATGCTATTTTGAAAGTGTAATTGCGTTGTGTTATTAAATAGTCATCTATTTAATTTTTTATTTCAATAATAAAATTATATGACTAATGTTACAAAAATTAAGAAAGTATATGACTACTTTGTTAACAGAAAGGTAATCATGTTTATTTTTATTTAGACCACGTTCATATGTTATTCACTAATGTAATTGTTTTGTAACATCTTCATCTTGTGCAACTTTGAAAGTGCAATAGGCATTGTACAAGTTTATGTCATTAACATAAATTACAGGTGAAGGATTGAAAAATATTTCATGTGAATAAATTTATTTTCTATCTAATCAAATGTAGTGACAAGTTTAAATGTTAACTATATAACTTAATGTATGACAGAGGAAGATTTGTAAGAATCTTTTTGATACTGAAAAATTTATTGCAAATGTTCCAAGAATTTTGAGGTGGTTTAACTAAAATAAAAATTAAAATTGTCAATGGAAAATATAAGAAACTTCAATAAAACAATGATTATGAAGAGGAAATCCAGATTTATAAACAAGATTTAGAATTGGTTACTGAGTCAAATATTCAAATTACACAAATAATTGAATTAACATATATATATATATATATATATATATATATATATATATATATAGGATCAAAACCTAAAATACAGATATATATATATATATACCTTTAACGAAATATTTAAGTTAAATCCAACAAGTCCAGAGATCTTTCCAATTTCAAGCATTTACACGAACATGGATTACTCGTTCTGGAGAAAAAACAATATAATTGCGTCAGAACAAGACATAGATCCTTATCCCTGGATAATCTGGTATATCTAGAAGGCTCGTAACGATAAATTATTTAGAGGCATTAATAGAGATCCCCTGGAGTTAGTGTGATTCACTGAGAGCGAATGTCAGGTCTGGCATAACGCAAATGAGACGATACCACCAGTGATACAACAAGTCATAAGCTTGGTTAATATTTGCTTGGTTGATGGCTCATGGACATCCCAAGCACAATTTAGTGGATGTGGATAGGTATAGCTGGACAGTGGAGGAAGCAAACAACTTATGGGGATGCGAAACCTTCTTATAAGAGAATCAGCCTTGCACTCGGAAGTAAAAGCACTGCGATAGGCAATGGAGAATATGCTTCAATACTCGACATGCCAGAGCTTTCGGACAGACTGTAAGGAACTGATTGCCATGATCAAGAGACCCCAAAATTGGCCAAGTTTTTCAACAGAACTAGAGAGGATTGAGACGCTGCAGATTTGCTTCCCGGACTTCGACATTTCATATGTTCCTCGCGAGCTCAATCATATTCCAGATTTTTTAGCCAAAGATCCTTCCATAGGTAGTTACATTTCATTGGTTGATCTATTCCGGGCTGGTTACCCAGACCACCTCAAGCTTGAGTAATAGAATGGCCGTTCGACGTCAAAAAAAAAATTAAACTGAATATTTTCCATAAAAACCACGAAAGGTTAATGTTTTAGTTAGTGTGAATATTTTAATAGGAGGTATTACTGTCAATTTGAAACAATAATTCAAATTACTATATGAAAATATATAAAATTGTTGTATTTGAAAATGTCATATTCAACAATTAGTAATATGGTAAATATTAAATTATATTTCACTAATCATGTAAAATAATTATTTGTTATAAAAAATGGAAATAATCATCCACGTGGCTTGCGAGATAAAAATTTGGAATTAATATTGATAGAGTGGCACACATCAAAATTGTTGCATTTGGATGTGTCTTAGATCTCTGTGCATCAGTAAAAATTCAGCATTCGTTGGGTCGAACATAGTTCTTTTTAGTATGTTTTCTTGGTTTAGAAAAATTTCTTTTTTCTAGATAAATGTATTACTATAGGAAAAAGAAAATCAAATTTTGAACCTGTTATAAATATGGGTCTAAGGGTTTGCAAGATAATTCATTCAAATAATAGTAAAAACCTGTAAACATGTATTTAACTCAATTTGTTTCGCTCTTTCGCTTTCTTCAAAGTTGATTTGTGTTTGTTCACAACAAAACTAGATGCAGATGAAATCAATCCTGTTGTACTTTGCACAGAACAAGTTTGAAAAGTTATTTTTCCCAAACTAGGAATATCAACAAATTTAAAACATACTAGATTTTGACCCGCACAACCGTGCGGGTATTATTTTTACTTTAATTAAACATTTAATTTTCTATTTATATATATTTATTTTAGATCATTATTTAGTTTTAGTCTAATATTAAATGTTTCTTTAAGAATTTCAAATATAATAATTTTTTGTTTATATGTTGTAAACTGTTTAAAACCATCACATGTGTTGATGACAAAAAAACCACCACATGTATTTTTTTCTTCTTATTATATATTTATATTATTGTATTTATATTTAATTATTAAACAAATTAATATGGCATGAAAAACATATTTGATAATTATTTTTTATTTAACTTATGTTAAATTTTTACCCGTCCTTTAAAATTTGATTTCATTTTAGTAATATTTTTACATTTCTTCATTTACATAATACATTATTGTATATAAAAAATCTAATATATTTTGTTTTTATACATGTATTGTAGTCTTGCATCAATTTATTATGTTAACATAAATATTTTATATGTATAACAATAAAATTTATAATCTATCACTTTAATATAACTCTTTCATATGTAGTTCAATATAATAATTTTATTTTAACATGTATAGTTATGATTATAAAATAGATAAGTGTATGATAGAATTTTATTTAAAATTTTATAAATATTAACTATATATATATATATATATATATATATTATTGCAACATAATATTTCATTGTTAATTAAAACAATAGTGAAATATTTACATATATTTTTTGAAAATTAATATATTGTTAAAATATTTAGGTCAACATAATAATTTTCTTTTAATATGATTTATTTTGATTATATAATTGATAAAAAAAATAGAATAATTATTTTCCATTTTGTAAAAAATAACTGAATATATTAGTGTATAGTATATTCAAAACTAAAAAAAATATATATATATTCAAAACTAATCACGAAATTGATTAACATATTTACATATAATTTTTGAAAATAATATCTGTTAAAATCTTTGTTAAACAGATTTTTCGAAATTTTAATATATATATATATATATGGTTTAAATATAAGTTTGATTCAGTATATTGTTAATTTTGTTTATGAAATCCCTAAAATATTGGGAAGTTATTATCTTTTGTATAATATTAAAGTTATTAATGATTGAATAATGTAATGTATTTTATCTAATATGAAAATTAATGATGATTAATATATGATGTGACCAACTCTAGTAGATAGTCCATTTTATTAAAAATCACACAAGAATTAGAAGTCATGACTTCTATTTTAATATAATAGATGTTAAGTAATAATCTAGATTTTTCTATAAAATTATATCACAGATATATACATCAAAATAAGTTAAAGGCTACTGCAATTACTCCATCTGTTTTAGAAAGATCCATATTCTAATAAGATACCAAAGTGGATACTCTAAGAAAAAATATTGTTTCAAACAAATACATTTTTTACCTTTTCAATGTATGATTTAATGAAAATTTGTAAATTTCAAAAAAATTTAAAGTATTTTATTAAATTTTTATTGGCTAAATGTTATGAGAAATTGTTACTCGCAAAAAAAATATATTTACAATTAAATATTAATAATTTTCTTAATATATGTGAAAAGTTTAGAATATGTATTTTTTGAAATGGAGGGAATAGTTTTTATTATAAATTCGACTCTTAAATTATAATTCATTACAGAAAAGATTATTAATATTCTTTGGTCAGCCATCAAAGTTCCTTATAGATAAATCTTATTTATTGCTGATGTACTTAATCTTCTGTTCAGTTTTAATAACTGCTTCAATTTTTTTGATATAATAATATGTCATTATTTCTTAATATTATGAATATTATATTGATATTTCTATATTTAGAAATATTATAGACTTGATGACTGCCGACAGGAAAATATATAATAACAAAAATATTTTATTAATAATGAAATTTATCATTATTAGGTTGATTATCCAAAGGCTACTGGGCCCAAATATTGATGTAATAGAATAGAAATGGCTGGTCAAAATTCTTGCATAAGTTGCTCAAATGATCTTTTCCAAAAAACCAGAAGTGTATAGACGACTTGATAAAAAAAAAAGTGTATAAATCTCCGAGCCATCCCCGAAACTAACTCCGAACCCAAACTGTTTCCCGGTTATTGGTAGTTTTATATCCGACTTCATTTATGGTCGAATCTGGTCCGACCAGCGGGATTGAAAAATCCCCATTTTTCTTAAAGAACCACTCTAAAATCATCTTCCGGAACAGTGTGTGAATCTGTGATTTGTATATTTCTTCTTATTAAACGAGTCGTCGAGGTTACATGCATCTTTAAGAAAAGAAAATGTGCCAGTTCACAGGCTTATCGTTAATCAGCTTCTACCTCATTCTGAATCCAACTGCAAAGTTTTGCTCAGTGAGACTAAAGGCAACTCTTAACTCTGTGCAAGCAAAGGCGCACTGAAAGTTTTGATTTGGATCTGAGTATCAGCTTGATGATTCCCGGAGACATGGCCATTCTGTATAACCTTTCAATACGTGATATGGTTATTGATATTTCAGGAACAAACGCGTGTGCTTGGACTTTCCGGTTTAAAATTGATCCAATCCCCATTGCTAGATGCAGAAATAAGAGGGGTTCCAGCACTTAGGTTCATGGCTGATCTCATTTGGAAATAGCAAGAATCAAGAAACCCTATTTCATACTACGTAAAAGACAAGCCAAAGACTCAAAACGACTGGACATAAACTGGCAAAAATACATGAAGGGCATAAGGAGAGAGCCAATTATGTGTATGACTCACGAAAAGCATGATTCCATATGCTCTGATGCTCTGATTTTGTTGATATTGGATTGCATGTTGCCAGCTTAAAACAATCTGCAGATTCATCTTGGTTACTAATCTTGCAGTTATCTGTCATGCCCCTAACATATACTTGTTCAGGTAAGGCTTTTAAGGGTAGTTGCGTTCTGGTCTACTGAATCATGGATGATCCCATTCATGGCTCTTATCAGGTTTCGACAAGGACTTTCTCACATTTAGAGGCCAAACTTTTGTTCAGTCTCATAACCGATATTACAGGAGGACTAGCCGGGATTGCTATCCTCCACCATTGGCTCTCCGTGTTCCATCCACTTCCAAGCGATTGGTTCCGTTTTACCCTCAAATTAAACTGGCAACTAGACGTTATCATTGGCTGTTTCATGTTTCCTTTAGTTAACCGTCTCTTCCAACTAAACCTCAACATCTCACTCTCTACTGTTGAGCTGTCGATAATAGCTAGAGACCATGTGAAAATGGCCATGTATGCGGTTGGGGTATCAGTTTGTGCACCGGTTTGGGAAGAGATAGTGTTCAGAGGGTTCTTATTGCCGTCTCACGTACATGCCGGGTTGGTGTGCGATTCTTATGAGTTCAGTTGCGTTTGCTTTGGTTCATTTTAATGTGCAGAGGATGTTGCCTTTGGTGTTCCTTGGAGTGATTGAGAAGTTATATAACTCAAATAATCGTTTCTATGTTATTCATTCATGATCATAAGGCCTTCTTTATATACAAGTCTTTATGTCCTACTCCTATTGCTATATGGAAATCTAATACATTCGAGATAAGGAAATATATATTCCTAAGTCGGTTAGGATAACCCCAATACCTCCCCTCAAGTTGGAACATACAATTTTGTATGTCCAACTTGAACTTCAAATCTTCAATCAAATTCAAATCGGTTGTTAGTTTTTTTCGTCAAAATCAGTTTTGTCGAATTCGGTCTCGTCGCGTTTAGTATTATCAGTTCGAGGTTGTTGTCACAACAGGAAGAGTCGCCGTCCTTGTTGATCAAAGAAAAATCGCAGGTCGAGAGTTTGAGAAGTCGCAAGTAGAGATCGAGTGTTCGTGGTCGTAGGTCGGTTGAGAGTTCGAGGTCGAGATCAAGAGTCGAGTTCGTGGGGTCGAAGTTTTGGTGGTCGTAAGTGAAGTCGCAGGTTCGTGAGATAAAAAAAAAATCATGAGGTCGAAAGTCGTGAAGGTCGAAGATCGAGAGAAAGCAAAATTGATATCAAATAAGAAGTCGTCGGGTCGAAGTTGTCGTTGTAGGAGTTTATTAGTACATGACTTCACATCAGCATCTGGATCGTCTTCTTCTTCTTCAATTGTCATCACCATGACGATTTTTTCTAGCCACAAAAAAATGGAAGCGTTAGATTTGGTCTACAAAAACCGTTATGGCTCTGATACCATGAGAAGTTATATAACTCAATAATCGTTTCTATGTTATTCATTCATGATCATAAATTCTTTATATACAAGTCTTTATGTCCTACTCCTATTGCTATATGGAAATCTAATACATTCGAGATAAGGAAATATCTATTCCTAAGTCGATTAGGATAACCCCAATAGTGATTTTGGGTTTGATATTCGCAAGGTCGAGGAAGTTGTTACCTTCGATGTTGTTGCATAGCTTGTTAGCTTCGTGTTCATGGAAGTGATGCGATGATGATTAGTATATCTTATGTAGGTGTCTGTTTTTTTAACCTTAATTATTTAAATTGACTCATGTTATGATTTGTAGTAATTTTTAATTAAACGGACAGTTCAGTTTGTAAAAAGAAAAGAAAGTTGTCAAAAGGAAGAAAATGAAATGAGACACTATCAAAAACATCGAAGTTTAGCACTTCTAAATCAAATAGAAAAAAATAAATTAAGACCGTACTGAAATATTAATCTATACAACTTCAGATAGTTAAATAATTTGTACAAAAGAAAAATATTAAACTGGTTATACTTTGATGTCGTCTTTCCAATCTTTGTAAAACCGATTGGTTAAGCTGCCGAGTGCCGATCCATCTTGATGGATATGAAGAATATCATATGAAAACGACATGTACATCTATATATATAAAAGAATGTTTACTCTCTCCAGGTTGAAACAAGTCACAAACTCGAGTTCTGTGCTGTCGACACGTGTCCACTCCGTCTAAAACGCATCACTTTATTTAATCTGAGATTTTTTGGGTTTTAGTAGTTGGGCTTAAGATGTCGAAAAGAAAATAGTTCGGCTTATATATCCAGTGTTTTTTCCGTTTGAGTATGGAAAAACCCAATCTCGGCCTAGCTAAACATTGGACCCACTAACACCTTATGTATCTTCTAGCGTCGTCTTCTTCCTACCGTATCCTCCACGAACACTACAGAACCTCTATGTGTAACGCCTTTTTTCCTTATTGAATCCACTTCATAACGTCTCTCTATTAACTCCCTCCGTTCAACTCTGCCACTAAGTCGACTTTAATGACCCATTTTCTCAATTTCTATCTCAAATCCCTAAATCCTGAGACTATAAATAGGGATAAATACTTCACCAAATCTCACTGCTTCTGAAGATTAATCAAATTCCAAATCCTTATTTCCGATTTGAAGTCTGGCCGTTGTCCCAAACGGTGGTGGCACTTCTTCTGTGATTCTGGGGAGGACGCACTGTCAAGAAAAGAGAAGAGCTCATGAGATTCAACATGCTCATGTTTTATGAAAAGGTAGCTCTTCATATCCCCTCACCTATAGAATCTGAATATATTATGTTGTTTCTCTACTATTTTGTCATGATTTTTTTTGTTAAATAGTCATCGCTCTAAGGATCTCTTTATATGCATCAGCTAGATGCATTGCTTAAGTGATGAAGGTTTAGTAGACCTCAGCCAAGACTCGAGTTCCCAGTGGCTAATCGAGTTAATGAAAAGATCGGATCTCACGAGAAGTTACAGAGTTTAAATACCATAATGGCTGTCTATATGATTGTAGAGTTCCTCATGTATACATCGATCTCCAGATGCTATACATAGTCTCCTCCAACAGGTATGAAGAACATTTAGATTAAAACCATATCCACAATCTATTATTTATACTGAAGCTTGGATTAGTTATTTAAAGCATTGGAGTAGAGCATGGATCATCGTCATCTTTTTCATTTTCCATTGTCAGATGTTGTGTGTTCTTCTTCTATATGTTTGTTATTTGATTCTTTTTAGGGCTTCAAATTGGCAAGAAATTTTTCAGAAGAGTACTTGTGGTTGCGAAAAGTTCATTGGCACTAAGACAGCGAAGTACGTTGGATAACGCTAATCCAAAGCAATTGTGGGTTTCGGGTCTGTTGCTGGTTTATGTCATGGAGCAAGCCTTTCTTCACCATGGATTTCTATTTATCTGGTACATGAAATCCTCTTGATATTAAGAGAAGCTAATAATTTTATTTTAGAAAATAACACAAACAATGACATCCACATACGTAGGTTTGGCTGCAAAAGCAGCACCTGTCCAGCCAACTTGTGCCGAGAGCTCTGCAGAGGAACACCTGATTCCAGCAGTAGGGAGTGCACTCAAGAAGGCACACAAGGAATATTTACTTAAGCTCTCCACATGAAGACTCTCCTATTTTTTTTCCGAAGCTTCACTGAAGTTATGTTCTAAAAAACAGTCTTTTGTTTAGTCCCTTCCAATGTTTGCAAGTTAATTAATAAATAAAATTAATTACTAGATGGCATACGCATGTTAGTTGACATATTTCTAAGTTCTGGGTTATAAAAATAATTAAATTAGTTAGATGGTTAGAGGAGGTAAATAACAAGGAGTGATTGAATCTTCAAGTTACATTGTGAACGTGTTGTTTTCAGTTGTTATTGTTCCTTAGATTTGAGAGTTTACAACTTGTGAATTTGAAAAAACTCAATCAGAAACAGAGAATTTAGATGACTAGAGATAACATTTTTGTGATGTATTCATGAAGTCAAATATAAATTATATTAAAAATAATCATATAGATCACAAGTATAGTGTATCCCGCCCGTAGGGCGAGCCGACCCTAGTATAGTAAATATATATATAAGCAAGAATGCAAGATGTAACTCAGTTTTTTTTTTTTAACAAGAAGTGCCATGTTAGCTTCTAGGTCTTATCATTATCTCAGTTTAAGGTGGTGAAATGAATTATCCGGCCCTTGAGCTCAATTAAGGGCCAACTAATCCTTGTTCAACCTATAAATCCATTACTGGAACTGACAAACAATAATCCATCATAACTCTTTTACTTCTTTTTTTTTTAATTCCACTTATCGTGAAAGGTTGGGATATTTAAACAACTTTGCCAAATATTTTCTTCCTCTTTTCTATATATAAAATCCAAGTATAGTTATATGCCATACTTCAGGGAGAGTTTGTATCTACTAATATTAGCTCTCATGTTCATATTATTCTTTAGGATAGACGAACAATTTCTCCACGATTACTATCGTATAACACCAAATGTATTTCAAAGTATGATATCATGTTATTGATCCCTAAACATAGAGTTCAAAATCTATTTCCTCACTAATATTGGTTTTTTTTCTGGTTTCTGAAAACCGAATTTGAAATCTCAAATTTTGTAGAATAAATTAAACAAAACTAAATAAAAACAGAGTAATATCTGACCAGATATAAATCTGGAGCAAAACAAAAATCCAACTCTACATTACAAAATGTAAAAAGCTTGAAAAAAAATAAAAACTTCAAATCAATTTCAGTCAAGAACAATAAGACTGTTGGTTTTTTTTATAAACAGTAAACCAATATAAATTAGTTTCATGGTTTATTCAGTTTGATTTTTGTATATTTGTGGGGAAATATGGATAAAACTTTATAATCATAGAAAAATATATTTTGAATTTTGTTTTTGTAGATAAATAGCACGACGTCATACATTGATAAAAATTTGATGATAGATGATATTACTCGTGGGGAAATAGTTTGTTTAACTTATTCTTTATATAACACTTTGTTTAATCCCTAGTTATAACTTTTTGTTTCGTAATAAAATATTTAAATAACTTGGTCTTACCTGCTGCCTTCGAGTCCAAACTTAAGTTTCAATTAATATATAGAAGTTTACTTTTGGCTGCTTATCTTTTTGCTCATTTTCATATCTCCCCAAAGTCTAGTGCAAGAAGTAAATTCAACGTAAATCTATCTTATTAAAACAGAAACATTACAACTTTTTCTAGGTGGATTTTAAAGTTGGACCTCCTATAATTTTGCTTATATTAACCTAACCTTTGGTAAAATATTTCCTTAAATATTTACTTAAATAAGGTTGTTGCACCCTTTTATTAATCTACTTAGACTAACTAAATAATTTTCTTACCTTATATTTCTCTAACTAAATCATAATAAATGTTCTTATTTGTCTTTTAATTTTTTACCTTTTAATACACCGATTCTTAATGGATACCATATCTAATATCAAGCAAATTAATTGATGTCAGTTGGTTTTGATTTGTGCTCGGTTTGATATAATTAATTTCAAAATTTAAAGTATATCTATACCAACATGTTCTTCATACCATTACCAAACGTTCTTCTATCTTGCCCCACTAACATACAATGTCACATTATCATGTTAAAAAAACATAAATCCATATAACTAATACTGACATATATCATATAATAAAAATTCATGTGTCCTGTCATTCATATTCAATAAATCTTTATACCCTAAACCCTTATCTAAAGTCTAAAAATTTAATAATTTTGTAAAAGAAACATGTTCAGGATAATAAATTTTGTATTCTCATACATATATATATATATATATATATACATTTGGAATAACACATTTGTTCAAATGTGTAGAATAATCACTAAAAACCCTTTTTGTCCAACAAATCACTAAAAACCTACAAATTAAAATGCATAACATGAATAAAGTTCATTTACCTAATATGACAAATCAAATAGTATATCCAGTTTTATGTACTATTGTAAAATATATGTGAAGTTAAAAAAAATCGAAAAAAATATTATAAGATTTTTCTGGATTTTGACTTGCCCAACCAGTGTCATTCACGGGTTTATTTTATCAAATTTTAATTAATAAATTTTAATAATCTGTATTATGTGAATATATATCAATAGGTTTAACCTCTAATAGAAAGCTAAATGAAGAACATAAACATGTCTGAATTATATAGAGCCACCGGGGTTAATGACTCGATCGTAAATCTGGATCGAATATCAAAATAGTACTTATATTTCGAATAAAAATAATTTAGATAATTTGATTTTTTTGGTGATTTGGTTTATAAATAGTATTTTTAGGATATTTGGTTATTTAAAATTAAATAAAATTGATATTTGTGGGTAAATAGTTTGTATTTTAAAATTTTAGATACTCATTTGATTCTCAGTTTCATTTCAATTTTTGGTTCCAAATAATAAGATCTGCTCTGTTATTGATGAAATTTGATTCAATTTTTTTTTTCATTTTTCTCAGTTTAGTTAATCCATTGCAGAAAAATTTTCTCCAACTTATATACTACCTAATATATATGTCCATTTAAATATCTTTAAGCCGGAAAATAAACCCGGGTCAAAATCTAGATTTGGACATAATTTAGTATACCAATTGTATTTTTACTTTTTGACATCACCGATATACCAATCTATAAAAATTGACTATACTTACATTACCAAACAAACTATATTGTATATTCTTCATTTATTTCAATTAGTTGCAGACAATTTGTTAACCTACATCAAGACTTCTATCAAATTAATAATTCGATACTATCAATATTGTTAACCAATGTGTTTTCAATACTATAGAATTGACAAAATCTACACTACCATCTATATTCATTGTACCACAAACTCTACACTTTTGTATCTAGCCCTGGGCACTCGGGTTTTCGGTTTGGATCGGTTCGGTTTATTCAGTTTTTGGGTTATTTGGATTGGGATGTTTAGGAATTGTTTAGGAACCATTTAGGAACCGGATAGTTTTTGGATCGGTTCGGATAATATCAGGTTCGGGTTGGGTTTCTATTTTTTTATAAAATCCAAAGTGGAACCTTACTACAAATAATTCGGATTTAGTTCTAATTTAAAGGTCAAAAAACCAAAAAAAGAACGAAAACCCGAGAAAACCCGAAAAAGACCGAAAAATATTCGGGTTATTCGGATAGTTCGGATTTTTTAGACATCTTTTATTTGTAAATTATATTTTATATATATTAAAATTAAATATAATTAATTTTTCAATATATTCAAAATATTCGGGTACCCATTCGGTTTTCGGTTCGATCCCAATTCGGTTTTCGGGTTTAGAAATATAGGAACCATTCGAGTTTTCATATTTGCCGGTCCGGTTTCGGTTCTGATATTTTCGGTTAGATTCCGGTTCGGTTTTCGGGTTTCGGATAATATGCCCATGGCTATTCGTACCTGTGTAAACCATAATATTAGTGTAGGTTAAGAAAGCAAATACATAAAAGTTGCAAATGCAGAATACTTACAATTAGGTTGTATTTTTTATTTAATGAATTTTTTAAAATACAGAAGACTTACAATAAATATTACTAAATTATTGTTGAAATATTACAACCATTAGGAGCAGTTATGTAATAATTCTTTTTTTTAAATTAATTTCATAATGTACAAAGAAAAAAAAATCAAAACACAAGTTTTATAGCAAAATCATTTATAATAAAAAGACATAACATGCGTTTGCAAAAGAATGAAAACCCGTCCGGCCGGACGGGTCATGATCTAGTGCATATTAAAAATATAGCTTAGAGAGACTCGGACCAAACATCGACCTCCTCGAGATCATGGGGAACGATCCATGTGTAATATAATTTTGTCAGCCTAAGCCATCGCCGTCAAATCAGACACATCAAATTTTGGTCAACAATATACCGGTCAAGCTTCTGATCCATATGTAATATATATGTTTTGATTTTATATATGTGTTGGTTGGTTAACTAAAACCCTCCAGGCCTCCACTCACATATAAATATATTTCTCAAGTCGTAAAGATGAATTTATCAAAGATTGTGATACTTTCTTTCTCTAATCTCATAAAGTTGCCTAGAGCGATATTTATAGATAGTGATCAAAGATAAAATAAGCTAGACTGATTGTATTCTCACTATGCTACTTATCAATTGAGTGTAAATCACACTTTTTCTTTCTTTTATTCTCAGCTTGAGTGTATATCATACAAACATATCGAATCAGTTTTTTTTTTTAACAACATATCGAATCAGTTACTTTTACTATTTTATAGACAAAAGTTAGGTTATACTTGTCATAATTACTAGAGAATCAAAATCATTAATTAATTTATAACAAAAGGTTTTACTGATTTGTAAGTACCAAAATTTCTTACTAGTCCTTTGTTAAACATTTTAAAACAATAAATTGAACTAGAATGTTTACTTTCTTAATTAAAATGATATTCTGACTAATATTATGGTTTAGAGAATGATGTAATTGAGTGCTTATGTAATTGGCTGCTTATGAGTCGGCACCATTCTTAAATCTTAATACATCGTTTATTTATTTAAATATGATCACCTTGCAGCGAAGATGATTTGATTTTCGACAAAATGTGGTAGCCTCTTTGGCACTAGCCTTCTGAATTGCAACATACAACTTTGTATAAACATATATTAGGAAGAATACAATTCTTAGGAGGAAAAGTTCAACGCAGATTCGTAAAATGAAAATGACAGAAGACAATTCATAATGGAAAAGATAAAGATTATAAAGTCCGCGAAGCAGCTAGTTTTTGTGTAATTAATATCTAGTAACTCTGCTTTGTATCATTGAACATCGGTGAGCTTTATTACCTTTGAACATTGAATTTCAAGGTAGGCGTGACAATCAAGAAGAATATTAGTTGGCAATTTGTAAACAACTAAGAAAATATAAAAGATTTTCATTTGTTTTTAGCTTTATATATGTGCATGCTAACAAATAAAATAAAACAAACTGACTTGTTGTATTTGCATATATATAATCAATGTAATGGAACTCAACTACCTAAAGCTTTTTAAAAGTTTTTTCAAGCCTTTTAAAGTTGTTTGCTAGAGCTTGAGAAAGAAGAAAATCATTTTTATGTTCCAACATGCAAAAGAGACAGACTTTCTCCGTTTGTGCGTGCAAGTGAGCTTGTAACTTAGTGGTGGGTCTCCACAAAAACCAGTTATGTACGCCAATGACCATAACCCTAACCAATGGCTTTTAGTTGAATCCCATTGGTTTTGATTTTTAATCAGGAGAACAAATAACAATCAAGCAAAAGTTAATAATTATTTTTCTGTACGATCTCGACTATATAAAATTCGCAATAATATAACTGCATAGACGTGTTCGTAGAAAAATATGTCCCTTTCCGCAAAAAAAAGTAACCAGCTAGGGGTGGGCCAAAAAACCGAACCGAAGCAAACCGACCCAATCGAACTCAAACCGATCCAAATCAAACCATATTATATGTCTAAACCATTTGGTTCAAGATTTTATCAACTCAAATAGTTCGGTTTGGCTTGGTTTTAAACCGAACCAAACCAAACCAAGCCGAAGTGTTTTTAATTAGATTAATTAATTCTATTAATAATATTGAGATTTAATATATTTATCAATTTAGCATAAACAACTAATCATAATTATATATATATATATATATTCTACAATGAATAAAATAAACACAACTAAAAATAAAATAAAAAATATAGTCTCATACGTTAACATCAAAACTGAAAAGTTATTGGATCATATATTCCACATATTTATTGTGATGTTTTGTGTTACGTTTAAATATGAAGAAAATAAAGATTTAGTGTCAAATGATGAATTGTTTCTATATTTATTAGTTATATTTTTGTAATTGAACTAGAAAAAAACTATAAAAATCAACTAGACTGAATTGAAATATACAAACAAAATTAAACCAAACCAAACACAAACTGAAACAAACTAAAACTGAACTGAACACAAATCTAACCGAACTAAACCCGCATCAAACCAAATATAAATCAAACCAAACTAATATGGGTTGACTTTTGGTTATGATTTTCTTAGACCCATATAACCCAAACCAAACTGAACTCAAACCGAACTCATAGTTAAACCGAAATACCCACCCCTATAACCAGCTATTTAATTTGAAAATTAAATTTTTAAAGTTTTGACACGAAAAAAAATATTCAATTTGTAGTAATTTATCCATATGTAGAAGATAAGCTCCAACTTTATGTATTTCAGAAGATTAGAGGATCAATATGCATGGAATTTGAACTATATTACAAGCACAAAAGTTTAATCTAATCTAAAATATTTAGGTGGGAACAGAAAGTGAACTTAGAACGACTGTAGTGAAATTCGTCCAAACACTGGACCCCGTCAATTATTTTCATATTCCTCTTGTTTGTAACATAGCTCTATAACCATAAGTTTTTTTTTTTAAATTGTTTCACTTCAGAACGCTATAAAAGCCGTCAAGAAAAAAAAAAGAACGTTATAAAATGATCAAATGTATTGGTAAATCAACTCATAGCGGACTTTGTTGGTTCTAAATTGATTCAGCCGGTTCTATTTAGATGTTCCGGTTTCCTGATTAATTATCCACTTACACTGATCGGGGCATCATAGATAGGATATTTAAAATTTTGTTCTTTTTGGATTGAAAAACTGGTTTTCTGGAGTTTATAATAATCTTTGCACTACTATATAGTATAAATTGTAATTATGCATCCAAGGTAATTTATTATTTTTCTGATATCCCAATAAGTGTAAGTAGATAATTCATCAGAGAACTGGAACACCTGAATAGAACCGCCCGGACCGGTTTAAAACCAACAAAGTCTGCCATGAATTGATTTACCAATACATTTGATCATTTTATAACTTTCTTAAGTAAACCAATATTAAAAAAGATTAAAAGACTTATGGAGCTCCGTTACAAACAAGAGACGATGAAAATAATTGACGGGGTCCAGCGATGGCCGCTCAGTCACCTTCATGGATGCAACGTTTGTCCTCTGACCCGATATGGGCCACTATTCTTGTCTTTTTCGGTCTTTTGCCTTCCTTTTCTCATCACAGTCAGCTGCTTTGCCCTTGTTATTATCACATGATTAGTTGATTACTACAATTTTTACCACTGTTTGATTCTTTCTTTCTTTCTGGCCCCACAGTATGGCTTTTAAATGCAATCAAGAAGGCCCATAAAAATAATCGCCCGTTTCCCTAAAACACCCTTTGATAGGAGCTGATGTAGTAATACAATCCGTTGGCTGAACACGTGATTTATGGCGGAAATCAGGGCGACTTTCGTCATTCAACAAAAGAATTCTTGTCCCAGGAAGACTTTAAAAGTCAAGACAGTTAAGTTTTTGATTAGATGAATCATGTGACAATGAATATTCAGTTAAGTTCGTTTTTGTTTCTGGAAATTATCATATAATGTTTTGGATAGGGAGAGCAACTAATATTATAGGATGAGTTATTTATGTAATCTCACAGTTTTATTTTTGTACTTATACTTGTGCACAGTCCCAAATTTTTAATTTGTTTCTGTTGTTCGTTTTGATGATAACAAAAAAATGATATGTGATTACGAAATAATAAAATAAACAAAAACAACTTAAGATTACCAATTGACGATTATTCATTAAATGAAAAATGAATCTGAATTATCAATTTGCATTTAGTTTACATATCTGTGGGTTATCTAATTATGGTTAGGCAGGGTGTATTTCATCTTTTTATGAATTTTATAAAGAGGAAAGATATCTTTTGAATTTTTTTCAAAAATAAAAGATATCTTTTGAAACCTACCATTTGATCATGCTTTTGATATTTAGCCAGAATATTTTTTCCAGAAATTGTGTCATCATATACGATACATTTATTTCGAACAGATTTAAGTAATACAAACTCATCAAATAGATTATGTACTATTTTTTGCCAACTATAGATTGTTTACTTTTGTGAGTTGGAACACATGAAGTTTTGGATTAAGTTTTTCTTTTACAGGAACTGATCACGTATTTTAAAATATATATACTATAATAATATCTATAGTGTATGTAGCTTTTTTTAAAACATATTAATTACTACTTTTCCTCTTAAAAGTTGGATCCTAATTAATTGTTGACGAAGACCGGATGAATTGGGGTCGGCGAAAAACTTGGTTATAGTTTAAAACAAAACACTTGGTTATAGGAAATTTAAAATAAAAAGGGGTCAATTAAAAACCCCTACACATGTTGATTCTGTATGTAATTTAAGCTGGTTCTAAAAGAAGTTTAAATTTAAACCCGAACTAACCGACTGTAAAAAAGAGCTAACCGGATGTCTGATTCGCATTGGTTCCGGTATGGAGCAATTTGATTAAAAACTAAGTTTTTTTTTGAAACTACATTAAAAACTAAGTTAATCTATAACATTTAAAAGGAAAAGACAGATCCTGTCTGAATTAGAAAAAAATCCAAATAATCCCCAAAAAAAAGTTCTCATCTGTAAAGGAAACGCGACAAAAGAGAGAGAGAGATCAGGGAAGGTGGGCTTTAAAAGAGAGAGACTCGTGGAGGCTTTACTGAAGCGATGCGTGTAACGAAGCTGACACAAAGTGGCCACAACATCTTCTTCTTCACCTTCTCCGCCTTATAAGCGACGATACATTCACAATCTCCACGATTCTTAACCCTAATCTTCACGCGTCTTTCCTTCCTAAACAAGGTACACATTCCCTAAATGAATCCATTATTTATTCATGCATGTTATCGGTTTGTTATTTTCGATCTATTCTTTTTTTGTTTTGAAGAGATATGACGGAGACGACGAAGGTGATGTACATAGTGGTGGTCGACGACGATGTTGATATAACGACGGCGATTGTGGAAGAAGACGGGACCGGGAGTTGGAAAGATTCGTTTAGGTATACGCGTCCGGTTTTGCAGAGTACTCTTCAGCTCATGGGATGCAAAGCGCGTCACGCCTTCAAGGTCATCTCTCATTCTTCTTCTTTTTTTCTTCTCTCAGATTCTTTTTTTTTTTTTTGTTGGGTTTGATTTATTTCCCGATAACATCGCTTTCATCGAGTTCTGATTCTTTATTCTTGTCCTTTAATGGTTTGAGATTATTTCCATTTAATTATTATTATTTCTTTGGTTATAAAGTTATATGGATGGAACAATATCATAACGAATATGCATTTCTTGTCAAGACTTTTAATGGATTCTGTAAACAGAGTTGTGTCTGGATTTAGACAAGTTTTAAGCACGTTGTTTTGTCGTCTCGGTTTCGTACTTTGGCTTTACTGACCGACATGTCTTCTCTTTAAAAATTAATTATTACTTTTTTTGGGTGAATGAGATGATTAATTATTTTACTAATATTTGAGGTTAATGTAAACATGACTTTTGATTCTATCAATGTTCTTTCTAATTTGGATTTTTACTGATTTTACCGAATAATATTTTTACCTTTGATTGGTATCATTTGATCCTGAGCTAAAGTTGTGTTTTTTTATGTCCCTCATGTCTTTGGATTCTATGTTCAGTCTTTTCATGAGCGTCTTTAGTTTCTTGTAAAGATACAATGTTTCAAGATAAATCCTGAAGTTCTGTTTTTTTTTTTTTTTTTGCTTTGGTTGTGTACAGATTAGCCGCAGGGTTTTCGAGTTAATAAGAAGTGAGGGATCATTAATACTTTCACCCTCTCATGGGAAAGAATCTGTATTTGGGAAGACATGTGATACTCCTTCAGCTTGCGATGTTGTAGAAAAGGTTAATAAAGTTAATTTCTCAGCTACCAATGACGCTGATGATAAAAGCAAAAGTAAGCCGTTTGAGATGTATAAAAGGCGCACAACCGCTGTTGTTACAAGAGAGGTATTCTTAAACGTTGTATGTGACGCTCTTGCTGAGTACAAGTATGTGGGTCATGACCAAAGAGCAGACTTGGTTCTGGCGTGCAAGTAATTGTTCTTACCTTTAATCAGAAACATTTATGTGGTGAAGATCAATATGCTCTTTTACTTCTCATATCATATCTGAAAAGTTGTTATTATTTGCTGCAGGATTAGAGAAAGGAAAGAATCTGTGACGGTTCTGCTGTGTGGCACTAGTGGCTGTGGCAAATCCACACTCTCAGCACTTTTGGTATTATTCATTATAATTATTTATGAGCTTTAGATAGCCATATTAATTCTTGGCGATTTGATTTTAGGTTACATTTTTGAGAGGCTTACATTAATGATGCAACTTGTGTTAACAGGGCAGCAGGTTGGGGATTACAACAGTTGTCTCAACTGACTCAATCCGTCATATGATGAGAAGTTTCGTTGATGAGAAGCAGGATCCTCTGCTTTGGGCTTCAACTTACCATGCTGGAGAGTACCTTGACCCTGTGGCTGTTGCTGAGTCTAAAGCCAAAAGAAGAAGAGCCAAAAAGTTGGATAGTTATGGAAAATCAATCCTTGAGGACGAGAAACCAAATGCCTTTGCAGATTCTCAGTCAACCACTCCTGCATTGTTGAGTCACAAGCAAATGGCTGTAGAAGGATTCAAGGCTCAGAGTGAAATGGTGATTGAGAATCTCGATAGGCTAATTACCTCATGGGAAGAAAGGAAAGAGTCTGTGGTTGTTGAAGGAGTCCATCTAAGCCTTAACTTTGTGGTAAGTCTCAGTTCATTCTCTTTGTAACACATGTTGTTTGGTAAATAACTCTGAACTTCC